>JAIUCV010000008.1:9278122-10706743 GCA_026724425.1 Erythrophleum ivorense
ATGACCTATGTTGTGTTGGAGGGATATCTATATGATCCAATATGATCCGATCGATTGCGTAAAGCCCGCGGTAGCAACGGAACCGGGGAGAGTATACAGAAAAGACAGTTTTATTTCTATTATATTAGTATTTTCTATTCTATTAGTATTAGATTCGTATTAGTTAGTGATCTCAGCTCAATGAGTCCTTTCTTTCGTGATGAACTATTGGCACTAGTCCTACATTTTGTCTCTGTGGACCGAAGAGAAAGGGAGCTCAGCAGGAAGAAGATTGTAACATGAGAAAAGCAAGGAGGTTAACCTCTTTCAAATATGCAACATGGGCTCTGGCAATGCAATGTGGTTGGACTCTCATGTCAATCCGAATGAATCATCCTTTCCACGGAGGTAAATCTTTGCCTACTAGGCAAGAGGATAGCAAGTTACAAATTCTGTATTGGTAGGACATGTATTTCTATTACTATGAAATTCATAAATGAAGTAGTTAATGGTAGGGTTACTATTATCCTTTTTGTGGTGACGAATCTTGTATGTGTTCCTAAGAAAAGGAATTTGTCTATTTTTCGGGGTCTCAAAGGGGCGTGGAAACACATAAGAACTCTTGAATTGAAATGGAAAAATAGATGTAACTCCAATTACTTCGGAAATGGTAAGATCTTTGGCGCAAGAAGAGGGGTTGATCTGTATCATCTTGACTTGGTTTTGATTTCTCTATTTTTTTAAGAATATTGAGTCGGGTTCTTCTCCTACTCATATTGAATAGAACATGCTGAGCCAAATCTTCATGTAAAACCTGCTTTATTTAGATTGCGAAAATCGTATGATTTTATGAAACCATGTGCTATTGCTCGAATCCGTAGTCAATCCTATCTCTGATAGGAGCAGTTGACAATTGAATCCAATTTTTCCCATTATTTTCATATCCATAATAGTGCGAAAAGAAGGCCCGACTCCAAGTTGTTCAAGAATAGTGGCGTTGAGTTTCTTGACCCTTTGCCTTAGGATTAGTCAGTTCTATTTCTCGATGGGGGCAAGGAAAGGGATATAACTTAACGGTAGAGTGTCACCTTAACATGGTGGAAGCCATCAGTTTGAGCCTGATTATCCCTAAACCCAATGTGAGTTTTTCTATTTTGACTTGCTCCCCTACCGTGATTGAATGAGAATTGAGAATGGATAAGAGGCTCGTGGGATTGACGTGAGGTGGTAGGGAGGGCTATATTTCTGAGAGCGAACTCTAGGCGAATATGAAGCTCATGGATATAAGTTATGCCTTAGAATGAAAGAGAATTCCGAATCAGCTTTGTTTACGAACAAGGAAGCTATAAGTAATGTAACTATAAATCTCATGAAGAGTTCGATCCTGGCTCAGGATGAACGCTGGCGGCATGCTTAACACATGCAACTTGGACGGGAAGTGGTGTTTCCAGTGGCGGATGGGTGAGTAATGCATAAGAACCTGTCCTTGGGAAGGGAACAACAACTGGAAATGACTATTAATACCCCATAGGCTGAGGAGCAAAAGGAGGAATCCGCCTGAGGAGGGGCTCGTCTAATTAGCTAGTTGGTGAGGTAATAGCTTACCAAGGCGATGATCAGTAGCTAGTCCGAGAGGATGATCAGCCACACTAGGACTGAGACACGGCCCAGACTCCTACGGGAGGCAGCAGTGGGGAATTTTTCACAATGGGCGAAAGCCTGACGAAGCAATGCCTCGTGGAGGTAAAAGGCCTACGGGTCGTTAACTTCTTTTCCCAGAGAAGAAGTAATGACGGTATTTGGGGAATAAGCATTGGCTAACTCTGTGCTAGCAGCCGCGGTAAGACAAAGGATGCAAGCGTTATCCAAATGATTGGGCGTAAAGTATTTTTAGGTGGCTTTTTAAGTTTGCCGTCAAATCCCAGGGCTCAACCCTGGACAGGTGGTGGAAACTACCAAGTTGGAGTATGGTAGGGGTAGAAGGAATTTTTGATGGAGCGGTGAAATGTGTAGAGATTGGAAAGAACACCAATGGCGAAAGCACTCTGTTGGGCCGACACTGACACTGAGAGATGAAAGCTAGGGGAGCGAATAAGATTAGATACCCCAGTAGTCCTAGCTGGATACTAGGCGCTGTGCGTATCGACCCGTGCAGTGCTGTAGCTAATGCGTTAAGTATCCCACCTGGGGAGTACGTTTGCAAGAATGAAACTTAAAGGAATTGACGGGGGCTCGCACAAGCGATGGAGCATGTGGTTTAATTCGATGCAAAGTGAAGAACCTTACCAGGGCTTGACATGTCGCGAATCCTCTTGAAAGAAAGGGGTGCCTTTGGGAATGCGGGCACAGGTGGTGCATGGCTGTCGTCAGCTCGTGCCGTAAGGTGTTGGGTTAAGTCTCGCAACGAGCGCAACCCTCGTGTTTAGTTACCAATATTGAGTTTGGAACCCTGAGCAGACTGCCCGTAATAAGCCAGAGGAAGGTGAGGATGACGTCAAGTTATCATGCCCTTTATGCCCTGGGCGACACACGTGCTACAATGGCTGAGACAAAGGATCGCGATCCCGCGAGGGTGAGCAAACTCCAAAAACCTGTCCTCAGTTCGGATTGTAGGCTGCAACTCTCCTGCATGAAGCCGGAATGGCTAGTAATCGTCGGTCAGCCATACGGTGGTGAATTCGTTCTCGGGTCTTGTACACACCGCCCGTCACACTATGTGAGCTGGCCATGCCCAAAGTCGTTACCTTAAATGCAAAGAGGGGGATGCTGAAGGCAGGGCTAGTGAGTGGAGTGAAGTCGTAACAAGGTAGCCATACTGGAAGGTGCGGCTGGATCACCTCCTTTTCAGGGAGAGCTAATGCTTCTTGGGTATTTTGGTTTGACACTGCTTCACACCCAAAAAGAAGCGAGCTACGTCTGAGTTCAATTTAGAGATGGAAGTCTTCTTTCGTTTCTCAATAGTTAAGTAAGACTAAGTTCATGAGCTTATTATCCTAGGTCGGAACAAGTTGATAGGATCCCTCTTTTTTGGCCCTATGTCGCCACATGGGGGCAACATGGGGACGTAGAAAAGGAAAGAGAGGGATGGGGTTTCTCTCACTTTTGGCATAGCTGGCCCCAGTGGGAGGCCCCCACGACAGGCTATTAGCTCAGTGGTAGAGCACGCCCTTGATAATTACGTCGTTGTGCTTGGACTGTGAGGGCTCTCAGCCACATGAATAGTTCAATGTGCTCATCAGCACATGACCTTGAGATGTGGATCATCCAAGGCACATTAGCATGGCATACTTCTCCTGTTCGAACTGGGGTTTGAAACCAAACTTCTCCTCAGAAGGATAGATGGGGCGATTCAGGTGAGATCCAATATGGATCCAACTTTCTATTCACTCGTGGGATCCGAGCGGTCCGGGGGGGACCACCACGACTCCTCTCTTCTCGAGAATTCATACATCCCTTATCAGTATATGGACAGCTATCTCTCGAGCATAGGTTTAGGTTCGACCTTAATGGAAAAATAAAAATGGAGCACCTAACAACGTATCTTCACAGACCAAAAACTATGAGATCGCCCTTTTCATTCTAGGGTGACGGCGGGATCGTACCATTTGAGCCTTTTTTTCATGCTTTTCCTAGGGGTCTACAGAAAATAGCAATCAATAGGATTTTCCTAATCCTCCCCTCCCAAAAGGAAGAACGTGAAATTCCTTTTCCTTTCCGTAGGGACTAGGAGATTGGATCTAGCCATAAGAAGAATAGAATGCTTGGCTGATAAATTACTCACTTCTTAGTCTTTGACCCCCTCAGTCACTACGAATGCCCCCAATCAGTGCAATGTGATGTGTCTATTTATCTATCTCTTGACTTGAAATGGGAGCAGGTTTGAAAAAGGATCTTAGAGTGTCTAGGGTTGGGCCAGGAGGGTCTCTTAATGCCTTCTTTTTTCTTCTCATAGGAGTTATTTCACAAAGACTTACCATGGTAAGGAAGAAAGGGGGAACAAGCACACTTGGAGAGCGCAGTACAATAGAGAGTTGTATGCTGCGTTCGGGAAGGATGAATCACTCCCGAAAAGGAATCTATTGATTCTCTCCCAATTGGTTGGCCATAGGTGCGATGTTTACTTCACGGGCGAGGTCTCTGGTTCTTACAACTTTCATCGTACTATGCTCTCCAAAGAGCAACTCTTCTTAAAATCTCAAAAGGTTCTGAGTTGGAATCCCATTCTAACTAAGGATTCTTGTGGTTCCAGAGGATCCAGCTACAAGAGAACCGAGAACGGAGAGCTTTCCCCTCCTTTCTGCCCGACTCTTTGGTCTTAAGAATGCTGGTTTTAAGAATGAGTGATTGCCCTTCTCCGACCCTTACTATCCAACCTGAGAGCGGATAGCTAATGTGTTCCGCTTATTGAACAGGGTTCCACGGTCCGTCCGCGACCCTTAGATGCCGAAGGTGTCCTTGGGGTGATCTTGTAGCTCCTACGGGGTGGAGACGATGGGGCCAGTCCATAGATTTTCTTTCCTTTTGCCACATTTCGCTCAAAGGGTTGAAGGGAGATAGTGCATCAAGCTATTTGCAAGGGCCAACTTGATACTCCAGGGATCCCAGATGAGGAAACCCTAGGTGAGCCATCGACTCCAACTACCGTCCATGTACGAGCCATACTAGATCTAACCAACTGCCCATCCTACCTCCCTTATGTTCTTGACATCTCATCTTTGTCTCAGTAGAGTCTTTTAGTGGCATGTTTCGATCCTCTTCCCCATTACTTAGAAAAAGTGAGCCACCGGTTCAAGTACAAGATACTATCATTACCGCCTAGACAATTAGACATCCAACCCGTAATCGCAACGACCCAATTGCAAGAGCGATGATCATTATCAATCTCAAAAATTTGATTTTCAATATCAAAATATATGGAATAACTGTCCCTATTACTATCCCTAACTAAAAAAGTGTCATCACATAGGAAATTCCAAATGTTCCTAACGCCGACTAAATAATCATTCTTTTCTAAGTGAACTAGAAAGTTATTTTTATAGTTATAAGAATTCCAACTATCTGAATAATGTATCTAAAAGTGACGATCCCAACTATGATCATTCCATGTATGATACTAAATATAGTTGGAATAATCACATTAATAATTACATTGACAGTTATCTTCGTTCTTAAATCTGTATTGATAGTTACATTTTAGGTGATAGTGACAAATACAATGACAGTTACATTTATAGTTACATTTGTGGTAACGACAGAAATAGTAGTGAAAGAGAGAGTTCCAGTATAATAACTCGCACGAATGATACGAGTGATAGTGATTTAACTAGAAGAGAAAGTTATAATGATCTAGATGAAACTAAAAAATATAGACATTTGTGGATTCAATGCGAAAATTGTTATGGATTAAATTATAAGAAATTTTTGAAATAAAAAATGAATATTTGTGAACACTGTGGATATCATTTGAAAATGAGCAATTCAGATAGAATCGAACTTTTGATTGATCCAGGTACTTGGAATCCGATGGATGAAGACATGGTTTCTGTGGATCCCATTGAATTTCATTCGAAAGATGAACCTTATAAAGATCATATTGATTCTTATCAAAGAAAGACAGGATTAACTGAGGCTGTTCAAACAGGCACAGGTCAACTAAATGGTATTCTCGTAGCAATTGGGGTTATGGATTTTCAGTTTATGAGGGGTAGTATAGGATCCGTAGTAGGTGAGAAAATCACCCGTTTGGTCGAATATGCTACCAATCAATTTTTACCTCTTATTCTAGTATATGCTTCTAGAGGAGCACGTATGCAAGAAGGAAGTTTGAGCTTGATGCAAATGGCTAAAATATCTTCCGCTTTATATGATTATCAAACAAATAAAAAGTTATTCAATGTCTCAATCCTTACATCTCCTACTATTGGTGGGGTGACAGCTAGTTTTGGTATGTTGGGGGATATCATTATTGTCGAACCTCATGCTTACATTGCATTTGCGGGTAAAAGAGTAATTGAGCAAACATTGAATAGAACAGTACCTGAAGGTTCACAAGCAGCTGAATATTTATTCCATAAGGGCTTATTTGATTCAATTGTACCACGTAATCCTTTAAAGGACGTTCTTAGTGAGTTATTTCAGCTCTATGCTTTCTTTCCTTTGACTCAAAATTAAATCAAGTAGAGCTTTAAATTATTCAATTTTTTTCTTTTTTTATTAGAATATATATTCTAATATATTTAGAATTCTAATTTTAGAATATAGTATTTATTTTAGTATTTATATTCTTATTTATATAATATTCTAATTCTAGTTAATTATATTCTTATTTATTATATACTCATTCTCACTTAGATATACTTAGGATAATTCTATATATAATTCTATATGATTCTATATGAAAATATACTTGGTATAAGTATATATAAATTCTAGTGATTATAAAATATCTTTATAACAATATAACAATAATAGGTAAAAATATTAAATATTAATATAAAAATAAAAAAATAACTTAAAAAATAACTAAAAAAAATAGGTACAAATATTAAATCGAGGTACCCATTCTATGATAACTCTCAGCAACTTACCCTCTATTTTTGTGCCTTTAGTGGGCCTAGTATTTCCGGCAATTGCAATGGCTTCTTTATTTCTCCATGTTCAAAAAAACAAGATTTTTTAGATATGGGCAGCAGTAGGGACAAATCTCATCTATTTTTTTAGATCTAGAAGCAATTCGATGAATTACTCCAAAAGGTTTACATGAGAATAGTGCTAGTTGATGAGAGTTACTTCAAAAACAAGGAAAAGGAAAGTCAAATTCATTTGGTTGGGTTATTTTCCCAATTCTAATAAAATACAACCGGATCTAATATGGGTTGGTGATCAGAACGTATATGGATAGAACTTATAACGGGGTCTCGAAAAACAAGTAATTTCTGCTGGGCCTTTATCCTTTTTTTAGGTTCATTAGGGTTCTTATTGGTTGGAACTTCAAGTTATCTTGGTAGGAATTTGCTATCTTTATTTCTGTCTCAACAAATTCTTTTTTTTTTTTCCACAAGGGATCGTGATGTCTTTCTATGGAATCACTGGTCTCTTTATTAGCTCCTATTTGTGGTGTATAATTTCATGGAATGTAGGTAGTGGTTATGATCAATTCGATAGAAAAAAGGGAATATTGTGTATTTTTTGTTGGGGATTTCCTGGAAAAAATTGTCGTATCTTTCTCCGATTTCTTATGAAACACATTCAGTCCATCAAAATAGAAGTTAAGGGGGGTATTTATACTCGTCGTATCCTTTATACGGAAATTAGAGGACAGGGGGTCATTCCCTTGACTCATACTGACGAGAATTTGACTCCACGAGAAATTGAACAAAAAGCGGCGGAATTGGCCTATTTCTTGCGTGTACCAATTAAAGTATTTTGAAAAAAAAAATGAACTGAAAAATAAATGTTTTCTTTAAAAAAATGAAAAAAATCAAGATTTTTTTTTTGAAATATTTGATATTTTGTATTTGGATAGAAAGGGCGTTCTTTCGTTTCGAAATCTGACTAATATTCATTACTTGAAGTACTCTTTCATGCATTCATCGAAAGGGGCAATTGCTTCGAATTTTAGCAATTGATATCCTTGGAAACAAGAATTTTTTTCCTTCATTCGAATTGGAAGTAGACTCTTTCTTTTTCTTATTCTATTTATGTATTCTTTCTAAATGCAAGAACTAACTCTCGAATTGCAAATAAAAAAAAAATGTGAGAATAGATTTATAGGCTCGATGACTTGTAATAGAACTTATGCTTGATAGAAATATTCTTATCATATAGAGTTGATGAATGAGGTGAAGCTGAGTTCATTAAAGATGAAAAATGGCAAAAAAGAAAGCATTCATTCCCCTTTTATATCTTACATCTATAGTCTTTTTGCCCTGGTGGATCTCTTTCTCATTTAAGAAAAATATGGAATCTTGGGTTACTAATTGGTCGAATACTAGGCAATCCGAAATTTTCTTGAATGATATTCAAGAAAAGAGTATTCTAAAAAAATTCATAGAATTAGAGGAATTGTTACTCTTGGATGAAATGATAAAGGAATACCTGGAAACACGTCTACAAAACCTTCGTATCAGAATCTACAAAGAAACAATCCAATTGATCAAGATGCACAACGAAGATCGTATCCATACGATTTTGCACTTCTCGACAAATATAATCTGTTTCGTTATTTTAAGTGGTTATTCCATTCTAGGTAATCAAGAACTTATTATTCTTAACTCTTGGGTTCAAGAATTCCTATATAACTTAAGCGACACAATAAAAGCTTTTTCTATTCTTTTATTAATTGATTTATGTATAGGATTCCATTCAACCTATGGTTGGGAACTAATGATTGGTTCTGTCTATAAAGATTTTGGATTTGCTCATAATGATCAAATTATATCCGGTCTTGTTTTTACTTTTCCAGTCATTCTAGATACAAGTTTTAAATATTGGATTTTTCGTTATTTAAATCGTGTATCTCCGTCACTTGTAGTGATTTATCATTCAATGAATGACTGAAAAATTGATCCACTGATCTAATTATAAAGTTTGTTATTTTGTACAAAAGCAAAACATTCAAAAATTGACTTATTCTTTTCTTTTTCTTTCTACCCATCAGGGGATTCCTCCTATATTCCAATAAAATTTTTTCAGTACATAGCAGAATCATGGATAGGGAACTGTACCAGTGATCGGCCTAATTTTATTGTAGAACTTTTCAGGATCAATGATTGGACCATGCAAACTAGAAATTCCTATTCTTGGATAAAGGAAGAGATTACTCGATTCATTTCCGTATTGCTCATGATATATATAATAACTCGAGCACCTATTTCAAATGCATATCTTATTTTTGCATAGCAGGGTTATGAAAATTCGCGAGAAGCAACTGGCCGTATTGTATGTGCCAATTGCCATTTAGCTAATAAGCCCGTGGATATCGAGGTTCCACAAGCAGTACTTCCTAATACTGTATTTGAAGCAGTTGTTTGAATTCCTTATGATATGCAAGTGAAACAAGTTCTTGCTAATGGTAAAAAAGGGGCTTTGAATGTGGGGGCTGTTCTTATTTTATCGGAGGGGTTTTAATTGGCTCCCCCAATCGTATTTTGCTTGAGATTAAAGAAAAGATAGGTAATTTGTCTTTTCAAAGCTATCGTCCCACTAAAAAAAATATTCTTGTGGTAGGCCCTGTTCCTGGTCAGAAATATAATGGGATCACCTTTCCTATTCTGTCCCCTGATCCCACTACTAAGAGAGATGTTCACTTCTTAAAATATCCCATATACGTAGGTAGGAACAGGGGAAGGGGGCAGATTTATCCCGATAGGAGCAAGAGTAATAATAATGTTTATAATGCTACAGCAGCAGGTATAGTAAACAAAATCATATGAAAAGAAAAAGGGGGATATGAAATAACTATAGTAGATGCATCGGATGGCCGCGAAGTGATTGATATTATACCTCTAGGACCAGAACTTCTTGTTTCAGAGGGTGAATCTATCAAACTTGATCAACCATTAACGAGTAATCCCAATATGGGTGGATTTGGTCAGGGGGATGTGGAAATAGTACTTCAAGATCCGTTACGTGTCCAAGGTCTCTTGTTCTTCTTGGCATCCGTTATTTTGGCACAAATCTTTTTGGTTCTTAAAAAGAAATAGTTTGAGAAGGTTCAATTGTCTGAAATGAATTTCTAGGTCCACGGATTTATCAACATATTAAGTTCGTAAAAATAACTAAATTCTTGTTGATAATTATGTAATTCTGTATAATCAAAAAATTATGAAAAGTCCTTTACTTGTTTCTATTCTTTTTCTCCGCAGTACTAGTCAGTCATAGTATGTATATTGTGAAGAAGACTATTTGACTTTACCTATTCTTATTCTTTGTTTCTTTTTTTTTCAACCCCAATAAATTGGAGCGTTATAATTATGTCACTGTTTTTGGATTTCAATGTCATAGAATATAAATATATTTATTTAATAGTTTTTCTATTTGAATATAAGAAAATTCAACTAGATACTAAACATAAGACAAATGAGCGAAGAATATTAAGCACAGTATAAATAGAAATTGGAAAAACAGGATTCTAGGAGAGATTATTTGTCTTCCTAGAATTCTTCTTGTTTGTGTAGAAATATTCTTCGAAATATTAATATAATAATGCCTATTGATCCTGTTCGTCAAAGAATCCTATTCTTAGTTTAGATTTTTTCTGAGTTTTTATTATAATCTTTATGACATATAATATTTTTATTTATTTATTGCATATAACATATAAGAAGTAGTAGAGCAGTGGACAAACAAAAAAGAGAGGGAATTTTATTGAACAAATAGAACTTCTTCAATGAACTTGTTTATAAAAAAATTCAACCTTGAAAAATATTATATACTCCAATTTAGAGTAAGATTCTTTTAGTATATAAAGGGTTCGCTTCGCATGATATATGATCGATAGAAAAAATATATAGAAATAGAAAATATATAATATAATTAATTATATTTATATTGTGTCGCCTAGAAAGAGGAAATCAAGGGATTCCTTCTTTGTTTTACTTTCATTTTCTTTATTTTAACTTTGAAAGTATCGACAGATATTATCGAGGAAGAGATGTTTTGAATCAATTAATGAAGTTCATTTTTCAAAAATATCATCAAAAAAAAATGAAAGGGGGTTTTTTGAAACATTGGAAAAAGTTCTCTATTTTGTCATTTATACGAATAAAAAAGTATTATGATTATTAAGAACTCAACAGGACCCCCTCTCGTCAGAGAAAGAAGGGGTCCTGTTGAATTCTTACGCTTTTATTTTGAAAACTTAGTTCAGCCAATTACTACAGGGATGAACCCAATCCAGAATATGAACCATAAAAGAAAATACCAATTAAATCGATCACAAGAATACCAGTTACAGTACCTATTATCTAAAGAGGAATCCTTCCAGTAATATTAGCCATTTATCCCATTTTCCTCCACATTTCATCAAGTAGTCATGCTAGAACATAAACAGTCATAGATAATTATGAGATGATATCCTTCCGAACGGGATAAGAGAATTCCTAATATATATTTACTATTCCCTCAATTGAAGAAATAATTGCAAAATAAAACAGCAAGTACAAAAATGAGTAATAATCCCCAGTAGAGACTGGTATGATTCAATTCAACATTTTGTTCGTTTGGGTTTGATTGTGTCGTAGCTTTATAATTTGGATTAGGTTTATCATTGGATGAACTGCATTGCTGATATTGACCCCAAAAAAGAAACGGTGGGTACTGCTAGTCCGTGAACAGCCAACCATCATACTGTAAAAATAGGATAGGTTTTATCTATGGTGATTGGGGCCTTCTAAAAAGATCTACTAAATTCATCGAGTTGTTCCAAAGGATCAAAACGGCCAGTTATTAATGGAATTCCTTGTCGGCTCTCTGTAAAATACTCATTTGGGTGAGGGCTTCCAAATACATCGTAAGCTAAACCTGCGTTGACAAATAACCAACCCGCAATGAATAGGGAGGGTATAGTAATGCTATGAATAACCCAGTATCGAATACTAGTAATAATATCAGCAAAAGAACGTTCTTCTGTGCTTCCAGACATGTCGAGCTCCACATATTCTTGTACAGTCAAAGGGGGATCGATTCCATAAAAGATGAGATCAGTAAGTAGAAATTTACTAAAATTTAATCTTTGTTAGATCGTCAATATTATACCAAGGGTGTCTTTAGAGTATACCAAATCAGTATAGCTATCTTTCTTCTGACACAGCAATGCAATTTCACAATCAGTAGCGAGATCAAGTACTAGATAATTTATTTCTTCTTTTCTTGTTGCTTATCGCGATGTACTCAATAGAAAATTCCTCAATTTTTTATAGTATAAGATTTCCACATTATTAGCTTTGGACTAGAAACTGAGGATCAAATAAAATGTGAATCCGACAGATTGGTTTCTAATAATTCATGGAGGAGATTATCATATTTCTACAATTCAATTAGATGCGAAATCTAGAAATATACTTTTTGTGGTTGTAAAAGATGTTTTTTGTTGGAACCCACCTTTTTTCATTTTAAAGAATTGGTTAGTTGTCCAATAACAAGTAACAATAATAGCAGTAATAGATAGTATTTAATGGCAGAAAAATAACAACTAATTCCATTTTTGAATAAAATTTTTATCAATATTCGCGGCACACGCATTGTTGTTCTTGTATTAGACCCAAAAGGCTCCTTCTTGGCTTAATTACAAGGATAGAGCTTTATTTTCTATTAAAATATGGAAAGACAAAAAAAATGTAGAACCCTAGTTTCGAGCGATCTGATACCTTTTTTCTTCTCGTTGGAGATATTATGAGAATGGAACCCACTACAAAATCCAATGAGTTAAAATAAAACTAAAAAAGTAAAGCAAAGGGCATTATAGGGTCACTCTTCTTTTGTTCTAAAATAGAAAAATGGATTAGATACAATCCAAATTAATAAATAAAAAAGGATCAAAATATATATTTTTCCGATTTGATTCTATATTAATTCAAAGAAAAAGAAAGTTTTCTTTTTTGAATTGAATGAAGTTACACAACAAAGTTCTTATTCCATTTTAATATAATAAAATCTTTTTTATTATATTAGTTTACTCAACTCAAGAGTTGCTCAATGAATCTGTTGATTTGGAATCACAGGATGGGTAGATGTCACAGATGATAAATGGATTTCTTACCCATGTTACTATATTCTTGTTCGTCTATAATGATTGATTGATGAATCAAAAACTTTCAATTGTATTTTGCAAGTGGTATTTTTGCTTATCTTCCTATCTTTCTTTCAAAAATGGAAACTTAGGGAAGTGCTTTTTAAACATATGTATAAAAAGAACATGTTTCATTTAGCCTCTTCATGCCCACTATAACTAGTTATTTCAGTTTTCTACTAGCAGCTTTAACTATAACCTCATCTCTATTTATCGATCTGAGCAAGATACGACTTATTTGATTTGAGATTATGAAATTAATTGAATGAACAATTCATAAAAAAAAATCTTTCTGGGATATTCAATATATTCTATAGTTCCTTACCGAGTGAATTTCCAATTCTTGGTCATTGAGATTCATGGGCAATACAGATTCATATTTAAGGATATTTATTACCTACCCCTTTCTCCTTTCAAATAAATAAAAATGATTGAAGTTTTTCTATTTGGAATCGTGTTAGGTCTAATTCCTATTACTTTGGCTGGATTATTCGTAAGTGCATATTTACAATACCGACGTGGTGATTAGTTGGACCTTTGATTAATTAACATCTTTTTTGTTTATTGACCTCCTATTTCTTTGTTTTAATCCTAATTCATAGGAGGTAAAATTAAGACTTTAGACTGCTGTTCCATTATTTCAATGTCATTCTTGATCTAACAAGAATGGAATCACGCTCTGTAGGATTTGAACCTACGACATCGAGTTTTGGAGACCCGCGTTCTACCGAACTGAACTAAGAGCGCTTTATTTTCATAAAGAATTTTATGTGACCCTAATTCATCTTTCATGCATATACTATCATAATCTATATATAGAACTCTCATCATATATATATTGATAGAATATACATCTATTTCTATTGAATATGTATGTCCAATTTGAATCGGTCTCAATTGAAACCGATTCAAATTGATCCCTTGTTACTGCTCATAAGATAAGTAATAGTTTAGGATAGGGATGATAGGATTTGAACCCATGACATGTTGTACCCAAAACAAACGCGCTACCAAGGTGCGCTACATCCCTTTCAATTGGTTTACGGTGTCATTGTAAAGAATCTTTGTCTTGTTTTCCACATCTTGATTTTCTCCGTTGATATATATAAATTATCCTGCCATTTTTTTCTTTTTAGTTTCATATTGTATAACTTAATTATAATAATAAAAGACTTATATACATCTGACATCCGCCTAACAAAAAAAATGAATATTTTTAGGGAATGCTCTGGCAGAGCAAAAATGGACCTCTTTTTTTGTTAAAAAAAAGAATATCTAATAAATCATTGTACATTTCAATTTGAATTAGGAATTCTGCGTACAAATACAAGTAGTTATTAACTAAATAACCATCCGATCATATTCATATATGTAATTATGTATTACAAATTACAATAAAGAATAAGAATTAAGAATAAAGAAGGAGGGTTTTAAATGCAAGATCTAAAAACATATCTCTCCGTGGCACCAGTGGTAAGTACTCTATGGTTCGGGGCTTTAGCAGGTCTATTGATAGAGATCAATCGTTTATTCCCAGATGCATTGATATTCCCCTTTTTTTTCATTCTAGTTATTGACACAGGAAGGGGTGAAGAAGATTAGAGATACAATCAAATATTTGTGATTAATCCCCCCTTCTCCTTCTTTTTTCTTTTTTAGAATTTGAATAAGTTAGAAAAGAGAAAGAATAAAGTCGGATTCGACCTCAGTGAAACTCGAAATTCGGTCCAGGCTTCAATTGAATTTAATTAATAAGAAATTCAAATTTCAATTAATAATCAATTCCATTTCTATTAAATAATAAGGTGAGACCAGAAATGGAAATGGAATGGCTAAGGCGGGGCAAGAATATCATACAGGATACTTAAATGAAAACTGAAATACTGTACTGTGATTCTAAATATAGTTAGAAATCATTGGATTACTTAATTATTACTATACTATATTGATTGGAACGAGATCCTTCATAATTTGATTTCGAGTTAGCAACTTCTATTATTTTTTTTCATTCCTTTTCGCTTCGAATAGTAAAATAGAAGAGTTAAGTGAATCAAAAACACAAAGGAGGTTCATGGCCAAAAGTAAAGATATCCGAATAAGGGTTATTTTGGAATGTGCCAGTTGTGTTCGAAACAGTGTTAATAAGAAATCAACGGGTATTTCCAGATATATTACTCAAAACAATCGACACAATACGCCTAGTCGATTGGAATTGAGAAAATTCTGTCCCTGTTGTTGCAAACATACGATTCACGGGGAGATAAAGAAATAGAGAAAATTGATCGCTTGTGTGTCACCCCTCTAAGGAACATGAAAAATGATATATTTTTTCATATTGTTCTAAATTATATTAGAAATTGTATATATAACATATATTTCAAAATATTAAAAATATAAGAATAAAAAAATAGAAACAAAACAAATCCTATTTTGTAAGAAATAGGATTTTTGGGATAAGGAATAAATAAACCATGGATAAATCTAAGCGACTCTTTCTTAAATCCAAGTGATCTTTTCTTAGGCGTTTGCCCTCGATCCAATCGGGGGATCGAATTGATTATAAAAATATGAGTTGAATTAGTCGATTTATTAGTGAACAAGGAAAAATATTATCTAGATGGGTGAATAGATTGACCTTAAAACAACAACGATTAATTATGATTGCTATAAAACAAGCTCGTATTTTATCTTCGTTACCTTTTCTTAATAATGAAAAACAATTTGAAACAAGCGAGTCAACAACTAGAACTATTGGTCTTAAAACCAAAAAAAAAAGGTTACTCTTCAATTGAATTCAAATTCCAATCTAAACTCAAATCAAATGTGGATTGATGTTTTGTTCGAAAACTATGACAATCCAATTTGGATTATCGTGTGGTATGTAAGAAAAAAGAGAATCGGTGAAGAAAAATAAATCTTTTTTTATTGAACGTGGTTGCTCATTTTGACGACTTTATCATATGATTCTATTTTATCATACAAATCTCTACTCTACTTTCTCGGAGTTCAGTCTCCGGGGAATTCTTATTTTATGATCTCATTGGAAATCATATAAAGACAATTCCTATTTAATATAGCTATTTGTGCAAGTATTTTACGATTAAGAAGCAACTGCCTCTTGTACAGATTATACATTAATATACTATAACTATAGTATACTAATTTATATTTCAAGAGTTACTCTTTTTAAAAATTACTTATAATTTAATTTTTAAATTATCAAGTCATATAATTTCAACTTATAAAATTTAATAATAAATAAAATACTTTTTAAATTTAACAATTTTATTTCATATTATCACACATTTATTTGTTATTAAATTATTTAAAAATTGCTGTCACAAATTTATTATTTTTTATACTTATATTATACATTTAAAGATTTTTGTAAATTAAATTAAATTAATTTATTATATTATTTATTATATTATGATTTTTTTTATAATATGGGTCACGGTTATTATTCAACCATGACCCATATTAATTTTTAAAAAAATTATTATTTTTTGGGTCACGGTTTAGCAATAACTGTGACATTTTTATTAAAATAAAAAAAAATTCAACTTCATGCATCTTGGTAAAATAGATAGGCGGTTATGCATATGGAATATTTAGATTTTTTGTCAATATTTTAGGGTCAAAATCCCGTTTGTTCTTAGTTTTTAAACTTAAGACCCTTAATTATGTTGCTGGGGAATTTAACAAATTTAATATATAAAAGGAATATAAGTACGGACTACGGTGACAAATTTTAATATCAGAGTGTGAATTAACAAATTTTTTATTTGCCTCTTAATTCAATAAAAAAAATTATGGATGTTTTACTTTAACATTAGATTTGAAAATTTTACAATTTCCTAAATTTTATTTTGTAAAATGAATTTTCGTTTTTTTGTAAATAAAAATAGAAATTATATAGACAAAAGATCCAAATATATATCTGGATGCAATTGTGGGCTAACAGGAATGTTCTTGCAATACGATATTTAATAGTTTTTGAACCACAAATTATGGAAAAAAAGTAATTGTATTTATTTACTCTCATCTTTGCTTCTAATTACAATGTTTCTCCAACTAAAAGAAATTGCAATAGACTCAAATATATTAGTTCCATTACAATAAACTATAATAATTTAAGCATGAAAAATTTAGCCAAATAAAATTACTAAAGTACCTTTTACTTTTGCATTATTTAATAATCTTTCGCCCTCCTCATTTTCTTCGGTCAATGATGTATCCACTTTCTCCACGCAAGGCCTTGGGTCTCTGGTCAGGGCGATACATATCATATCATCTAAATATGAAGCCAAGTTCAAAGCCCCACCATATGGAAATTGATTGATGCCCTTCGTGCAGCCCTCCTTCTCGTCATGGATAAACTGAGTTAAAAAAATAAGATAATAAATAATGAAAAAAACAGTTTTAGTTAAAATTTATATATTTAGGTGATACAAGGCTTGTTGCAATGAAATTCATAAATCAGAAATTTATTGTAATTTTTTGAAATTAAAGAATATTGTAATTAGAAATAAAGATGAAAGTGAATAAGTACAGTTTCCTTAAAATTATACAAGACCTCTTAAGTAACAAAGTTGATTATAGTGTTGATAATAAAAATGTGAGGTTTCTCTAATTTGATTATGTATAAAATAAAAACAACAGTAATTTTCAATAAACTTTCTCACTTAATTGTGATTATGTGATTATAATTATATCAGAAGTTAATTTGATTTAGTTTTGAAAAGAAAGATATATATATATATATATATATATGGAAACACAGTACCAAAAATTTTGACAAAATATGGCACATAATATGATACGTATCACTTTTTATGTTTGCAGTCTTTGGCCTTCATTCATTTGACATCGATATAGTCAATTCCATGGGTCTATTTACTTAATTAGCGAAGTTGAAAATTCGTCTTCCATCAATCCAAGCCACAAATGACTCAATTGGTTCAGAATGCTTTATATTTATGTTATAAAAAATTTTAATTAAAGTATAATAAAAACATAATTTTTTAATAATAACATAACAGGTTCCATGGTGATAGATGAAGACCATATACTGAGTGTTGCTCAAATGGCCTAAAAAAGAGTCTCTATAAATCTTTTAGGTTTGAATATCAGTATGAACAAGGCTAGGGAGAAAATATTAAAACACCAAAAGACACAGCTTTTAGAGAAGGGTAAATTATCATATGATTCTTTCAGATGTTTAATTACATACTACTTCTTTCTGTTTTATAAATTTACATTCTTTTATTAATTAAACAATGTGCTACACTGATATATTCTTGCCATAATAGATGAGATATAATTATATTTATTTAATCAAAATACTCATATATATATATATATATTATTTTATAGTATACTAAGTACTACACACATATTTAACTAATATAAAAATAATAAAATTTTTAAAATTTATAATTTTAACACAGAATAAATAATATTGAAATAAAAATTTAAAAAATAAAATTTAACAAGTTATATCTTTAATTAAAAAAATATTTTTCTTAAGGGTATTTTAGTCATATATTAACTTAGAATTTTGTATATTCTAATAATAAAGAAAATACTATATAATTTGAGAAATTTTTTTAAAAGAGAAGTTAAGAAAAGGGAGAAAGAAATGCGAAAAGTCTTCCTTCCTAGTCTTGGTCGTCAGTTTGCTTGGTCTACCCATGTTGCCATGTTCCTTCTTCACGTTTCCTCAATATTAAGACATTTTTCCTGGGGCCATTGTATAGGAAGTTGAAATTGACGTGTTTTTGTTTAATGAGAAAGTTCAAACCATCCATAATCACACAAAAGTACAAAATAAGAATATTATTCCTGAGCCATTTTCTAGGCACGTTCTCGTTATGAAATCAATAATCAAATTTCTACGACCTAGTCAATTTTGTTATGCCATCAAAATAACATCAAACTAATAAAAAAAAATCACATAAACCTTCAAAGTAAGACATATTTTTCCTAGGCCATTTTCTAGGCACGTTTTCGTTATCAAATCAATGATTTCTACGACCTAGTCAATTTTGTTATGCCATCAAAATAACATCCAAAAAAAAAAATCTTATTTCTGTTTGAAAATGATTGACTTTTGTTGTGATTGATTTGTCTTTGAAATGATATGTATAATTAACCCGATAGATAAGTAGCATACAGAGGGATTTGCTTGAATTAAATAGATTAATATGAGTAGATTATATTAATCTCCTCCTCAAGTTTATAAAATTAACAGTAATACTCCTTTAAAATTTTATTTAAATAGAAATCTTCTCTCTGTTAACTGTAATTGTCAACAGAGATCATACTCTATGCAGTTTTTCTCAAACAAACTTATAATAACCTAATTCAATGAAGTAGAAATCACTAAAAGACCAAGAGACTGTAATATTTTTGAAGTTAGAGAGAGTGTAAATACAGATTTTGAAGAGTTCAACTATAAATTAAAATTAGAAAAAAATGTGAGTGTAAATTTAAAAAATTGAGAAGCATTAGGCCTGTCAGGTTATCTAAGTTCCATTTTTTCAAAATATAAAAGAAAAAAAAAATTCTCTACAAACACATTTTTTTTAAAAAAAGTTTTCCCTCTGTCTCATTTCTTTTTCTAGCACTGAATCTATCCATTTCTTTAAAACAGCCTCTAAATTGTTTTCATTCTCAGGTAAATGAGCAAGTCTTTCAACGGCCTAGTGAAGTTGGCATTTTTTTATTAATATTAAGCAATTATTTTTACCACTGGAAAAAAAATAAATGACAATTCAACTCTTTGTTTTTCTCTCTCGAGACTATAAATACATATGATGGGTTAGAGTACTGTGAGCAAGAAATGATGTATATATTTTTTGAGCAAGAAACATGCCTCTGCCATCAAAATAACAACTAACTAAAAAATCTAACTTCTCTTTGGAATGTTTGATTTGAAGTTAGATTTTTGTTGTGATTGGTTTGCGTCTTTGAAATTACATATAATATAATCCAAAGAGGTAACGGAGAGGGATTTGCTTGAATTAAATAGATTATTATTCATAGATTACATTAATCTCCTCTCAAAGTTTATAAAATTAATACTAATGCTCCTTTAAATTTTTATATAAAATTAGATCATCTCCTCCCTATTGACATAATGGTTAACAGAGATTATATATAGTCTATTTAGTTTTTCTCATACAAGCTTATAATAAACTAATTCAATGAAGCATGTACAAATCACTAAAAGACCCGTCAATGCTATAAAAACTCAAAATAAAAGAGGCTGTAGTATTTTTTAAGTCCAAGTGTAGAGTTTGAAAAAGTTAGATTTTTGCATAATATGCATTGTTTTATAGCATAAATTACTTAATTATCTTTATTATCATATTAAAAATAAAATTATAGATTAAATAGATTGAGTTATATTAACCACTTATTTAAAATGGATCAAAAATTCTAATATGACTCATCTAAGCAAGTTAAACAAATCACCCAAAAAAACAAAAAAAAATTAAAAAAAATTCTCTACAAACACATATTAAGAAAAAAAAGTTTATTTCTCTTCATCTCATTTCTTATTCTAACATTGAATCTATCTATTTCCTAAAAACAGTCTCTAAATTGTCTTCATTTTCAGGTAAATGAGCAAGTCTTTCAACCACCTTGTCAACTTGGCATTTTTTTAAAATTAATATTAAGCAGTTAGTTGTATTTATATAAAGGAAATGAAATAAGAAAAAGAAAAAAAGAAGTTAAATACATTAATAATTAACCTAAATTCCAATCAAAATGAGTAAACAAAATAATAATAGAAAATTTGAAAGGAAAATATTTCAAAATTGCAACCAATTCAAAACCTATAAATTATTTTCACTTATAGTGAGAAAGAAAGAAAAAATTGAAAGATGAACAAGAAATTTGGAGAGAGCTGAACCTCAGATGTCTAAGAGAGATGTCTAAGAGAGCTAAATTACAGAAGTAGAAAATCAAGAAAGAACAAAAATGAAATTTTATCAAAAATCTAGAACAAAAAGAAGTAAAAGAAAGTCTAATAAAGAGAGGAGGGCAAGAAGAAAATAAAGTGTAAAAAAAGAGAAAAAAAATAAAGTGCAAAAATAATTCAAGACGAAAATTTTAATATATATATATATATATATATATATATATATAGACACACACAAAAATAAAAGAAAATTTTAACAAGTTAAAATTTGTGCAAAATAATTTGAATTTAAAAAAAATTGAATTTAAAGCTTTTGACTAAAATTTGATAATGCAACGTATTACCAAAATTTAAGTGGTCTAATGCATTTGCATAACAATGCAATGCATTATATTCATTATCAATTACTATATTATATATTTATATATCTATTTATATTTTATAGATGATACTTAGTATTTATATTTCTTCTTATTTTATTATTTTATATTATAATTATTCTAACTATATTATAATTCTAAAAATCCTTTATTATTATTATTTATTTGTTTTTTATTAAAATTATTATTTTTAAATATATTTATTTCATTGAGTAAAAAATCATAATTTTTTTAAAGTTATAAACAATAAAAAATTTGAATTCAAAAAAATAAAAAATAAAACTTGGCATTGGGCCAACTGAATTTTAGTTGGCAAATGTGATCGAATGAAATTTAAGGTGACAAACTCTGTCCTTTGGTCGAATTTTGGCGCAATTTTTTTTTATTTTCATTGTTAAGTGACAGAAAATTTTTTTGGACCAAAAGTTAAATGTTAAAAAAAATTATCATATTAGTCAAAATTCATTTGAAAGGGTCGGTCCAAAAAATCAAATATTGTTGTAGTAAAATACATAAGTTTTTTAACTAAAAAAATTATAAATAAAGAATGTTTTAATAAAAAAATTAAAATAAAACTAAAATATAAAATATCTTTTTGTTTCAAATGATATCTTTATATGTTTTAAAAAAAATCTATCTAATTTCAATAAAACTTAAAATCATCTCTAGATCTTACTCACTCAAATTATAAAGATGGCCTAGGCTACATGCACAGGGCAAATAGTGTTATTAAATATGTACACTGAGATTAATTAATTCCTAATCATGAAAACTATTCTCATTTCTGTCCCACTTCTGGCTTCCATCCTTATCCTTCGCTCCTCAATATCTAGATATGTGTGTGTGTGTGTATACACATTTGAACGAATATAGATTTTTTGTTACGCACAATTTTTTTCAAATTTTTTTCTTCAAATGTAATCGAATCTTCATACTAATAAAATCCACAATGTTTTATATATATACTGCTTGGTTCAATAAAAGAAATATACACAATGATCTGCAGTTCTTATTAGCAATTCTATCTTGAATTTTTTTTAACAAATCTTACTAAATCATGCAATATGCACATGAAACGTTGAAGATCTTACTGATATGAGGATTTAATAACTGTTATTAAGAGCTTGTAATTTTGTGTGTTAACACTAATTAATATATTGTTTTATTTGTTAAATATAATACATATAGGCTATATTTTGAAATCAAACTGCAAAATAATAGAAATAATTTTTTCCTTACAAAATGAAAAAAAAAATTAGGGTAGCTCATGCTAGACGAGACCACACTATACAGAGGTAATGATTTGCTGAGCAGTATAAAACCAGCCACAGAAAATGACAATTAAACCTTCACACCATGAAAATTTTTTCTACAAAACACACAAATTAAAGAAAAAAAAATCTCTACAAACACACAAGGATTTTTTTTTTAAAATATTATTTCTCTCCATCTCATTTCGTTTTCTAACACTGAATCTATCCATTTCCCAGAAACAGCCTCTAAGTTATTTCGTTTTCAGGGCCAGTGAGCAATCTTTCTATGTCCTAGACAATCTGGCATTTTTTAAAAAAAATATTAAGCAATTATTTATACCGTCGGCCAAAAATAAAAGAGTAAATTATAATTCCATTCTTTGAAATTTGCCTTATTTCAACAATTATATCAAACCTTTTTCAATTTACTTTTTGTTAATAAAATTAATTTTGTACTTTATATATGCTTTTGCTAAAAATAAAACTATTTAACTATCTTATTATAATAATAAAAACAAAACAAAACCAGAGTCTCATATTTGAAATTTAAAATAAGTTTAATTGCCTTTAAAAACATATAAAAAAATTACCGTTTTTTATTGCGAAAAAAATAAATAAATTAGAAGAAAAGTTTTTGTAACATATTTTAAAATGTTAGGAGATTCAAATGTAATTTAAAAAAAATTAAATATAGTTTACTCAAATTTTTTTTTTAAAAAGTGAATTTTATTCAAAATTAAATAATTGTACTATCAACTATAGTAGCCAATTCAACTCTCTATTTCTCCCTTCAGACTATAAATACATGTGATGGGTTAGTGTAGTGTCTGCATACAAAGGGAAAATTGAAATTGTTCCTTTTCACTGAGTTATATAGTAGCTCTCCAATCATGAAGGCTATCCTAATTGTTTTTTTTAATTTTGGCTTCCATATTTCTGTTCCTTCCCTCTTCAACTCTTGCTCGAGTACTATATGGTAAGAACTTAGACTCCCTTTTGCTACTCCTTCCAATCCCATTGTCTTCTTCTTTTTCCATGACTAGCTTGTTGCCTTAATTAAGAAATGATATATATTGAGCAAGACACATGTCTGTGCCATCAAAATAACAATTAACTAAAAAAATCTGACTTAGAAATGTTTGATTCTTGTTGTGATTGGTTTGTCTTTGACAATACACACACAAACACAAACACTGGACAACAGTTTTTATAAACAAATTCATACTGAGCTGTGCACTGGGGATCCATACTCGAATCTGAACTAATTGATATGCTATTAATGTATGCAGACTTCCCTGATCCTAAATGCTCTCCAAACTTGGGATATAGTCCATGTCTTCCAAGACCACCAGCCAAGGCCAATTTAGTGCCATCCCCGTGACCCGCGCTGCCCACGCCGGGGGAAGTAGGAACAAATATACAATACATATATATATATATATATACAGTCCTTTTGTGTGGTGGGAGAAACCGTGTTAATTATCCAATAATCAATAAACTGTGTTGTTTTTAATATCTGCTTGCTGCGTATTAATTGCAACACTGTTCGTGTGTTATAAGTATTATGTTGCTGCAGGTTTTGATTCCACTTCTCTTTTGAAGCCAAGCTCGTGAATTCTACGTATTAATTGTACTTGTGGGTGTGGAAAACGTATGTGAGAAATTGTTGAATGTGCTTATTGGACATGAAATGAGGAAGCTGCGGGCTTATTGATGTATAAGTAGTCAGTCTAGTTCATAAATAAATTTCCTCTCCTTTTGTACGACTTAACACTGTTCTTAGAGATAATTTGTGGACTTGACATTAAACGCTCACACCGAAAATTTTCAACCACACAAAATTTTCCCAAAAAAAAAAAACAAAGCAGATATTTCATTTAAAAAAAGATTTCTCTCTGCGCCTCATTTCGTTTTCTTTCATTAATATTTTAAAAAAGCAGACTCCATATCTTTTTTTTTTTTTCACTTTATTCAAAGTAAGTATAGAAAATTTAAGTCCAAGAATTTCTCTGTGGCTGCAAGAAAGACCCATGATTAATTACTATGTCAGAGTTTTACAGTCACCATTAATTACGTCGTTCCATTTTCTTTACGAACTGAACCAATGACACATTGATCCAATCCCTTTACGCATCCGGATCATCAATGAGAAAAATTGACGTGGCGCAGTCAGAGAAAAATTAAGAGTGGGGTCAATATTCAAAAATATTTGTTAATGTTAAAAGTTTTTAGTCTTTATTTTTTAATTACATTTATAAAAAATAAATTATACATATTTTTTATAATTTTTTAAAAATTACATAAAATTATTTTTATTTACAAAATATATATTTTAGTCTAATTTTAAATTTTTTAACTAAAATAATTTTTATTAAAAAATATATAAGAATTGTTCATAGAAGATATTTTAATTAAAAAACTAAAATTAGACTATAGTATTACATAAAATTATTTTTATTTACAAAATATATATTTTAGTATGATTTTAAAATTTTTTAACTAAAATACTTTTTATTAAAAAATATATAAGAATTGTTCATAGAAGACATTTTAATTAAAAAACTAAAATTAGACTATAGTATAATATAATTTTTTGTTTTAGAAAAAATTTATGTGTATTTTAAAAATAAAAAAGCTTATGTAATTTCAACAAAAAACTTAAAAGAAATACATATAATTTACTCGACAATAAATGATTTATTCTAATCTCTTCATTGATCTAATAGTTGGTCAGATTTCAAAAATTTTGGTTAGTTATGATTGAAACATGAAGAAAATAAAAGTACCAAAACATTTTGATTTTTGTTAAAACATGCGATTTTGATGCTTTCATGTTTCTGTCACATTTAAATATTTAATAATCACTTTAATTTTGATTAAGTCACATGATTATTTTTGTAACGAATTTGACATAAAAATTTTATTAAAGATGAAATACACATTGAAAGATTTAAATAAAAATGTCAAAATTTAAAAGATCAAATTAATATATATATATATATATATATATATATATATATATATATATACGCCTTTCGACTGCTAAAATATCAACTAAATCTTGACAAATCAAGTGAGACTAGATCAACATACAAAGACCCAAAATTTTTTTATATAACTATAAAAATTTTTAGTTAAAAAATTCTTTTTTAATATATTATTTTTTAAAATATTATCATCTTGAAATAAAGTCTAACAACTAAGCCTTTGATGAACTCGTATCCACACATATCATCCATCACTTTATTGTCTTTCTCTATCCTCTGCCTTCCCTCTAAGCCTATATATAAATTATAAAGATGGCACATATAGGGTATATGCACGCGGTAAATAATGTTGTTATTATCTTCACTGATCTTAGTTGACGAGGACTATTCTCATTTCTTTCTTTGGGTTTTTGAAGCAAATTGTGACGACCCAAATTTGAAGATTTTAAAACTTGGAGGTTACCCTTGTCGGAGTATCTAGAATCTTTCAAAAAGGGCTAGAAAACTCTTGAGTACTCCAGAAGAGACCAAAGAGGTCTAGAATTTTTCAGAGGGTGCTAAAGAACTCATGAAGGATATGGAGATCTCTAGACTTATGCGGAATGTTTTGGAATACTCTTGTATGTTCTAGAATTCTTCTTGTAAATATCTAGAGTAGGAACATTTTTTATAATTAATATAAACTATTGAATAGGATTGATCCCAACCGCCCATTAAGGAGATTGGAAAGTTTTAGAATAAGGAGGAGGCCTATAAATACCTCCACCCTCCATTTGTAGTAATCCAAGAATTGTACAATACAAATTCTCTCTCTAACTTTTAAATCTCTCATCTTGCCTACTTAAGAGTTCGACTGATTTAGCTAAGATCAAGGGAGTGATCAAACTAAGGCCGGCACAGTTGAGGATTGAAAGAAAAGTTCCAAGGCCGTGACAATGTGGTATCAAAGCCGTGGTATCAAAGCCGGACCCGCGACTCCACCAAAGGGAAGCTTGGATACTGTACGGTGGGCCCTACCGGTGGGCCACTTCATGACGAGGGTGTCACGGATTGGTAAGGGGAACTGTCACGCCCCACATTAGAGGGACTCGGGCTGGTGAAGGGACTTATAAACAGGGGGGCTGCACACTCCAAACGGCACGTCTTTTGGAGAGAGAATAATAACCCTATGACAAATGGTATCAGAGCCGGACTCACGTTTCACGTGGCCTAGAGATGGGCCCTCCGGTGGGCCACCCGTGACGAGGGCGTCACGGATTGGCCAAGAGAGCTATTACGTCCCACATCGGATGGATGAGGGGAAAGTCCTGGACATATAAGAGGGAGCGTTGCACACCCCATCAGGCGCATCTTTTGGAGAGAGAGTAATGACCCCGTAACAAGTGGTATCAGAGCCGGACCCGAGACCCCATCGAAGGAAAACTTGGATATTGTACGATGGGCCTTGCCTGTGGGCGTCACGGATTGGCCGAGGAAGCTGTCACACCCCATATCGAAGGGACTCAGGCTGGTAAAAGGGCTTATAAACGGGGGCTGCATACTCCAAATGGCGCGTCTTTTGGAGAGAAAGTAATGATTCCGTGACAAAATGCTCCTAATATACTTAAAAAACTAGCCATATCCGTACAAGCCAAGAAACGTGTACCAATATCCTATATAGTAATGAAAGTCAAGAACCATACCATCAATTTTTATGTTTTTTATTTTGTTTTCTTAAAAATTGGTGTTTAGATATGCATAGAGAACTTAGCAAATAAGTAGTTAAAATTAATTACAAATTTATTTGTTAATAAATAATAAAAATTATTTATTTATTAGTTTAGCAAAAAATAAAAAATAAAGTTAATAATAAATGTTAATTATAAAATAATTGTTTGATAAATAGTAGTTAAATAATAAGTAATAATCAAGTAATAATTACAATAATGATGGACATATTAAATAAATGAAGATAAAATTATATATATATATATATATATATAAAGAGGTAGTTTAAAAGAATAATTTATCCAATTATGCACTTTAAAAATAATGGTTTCTATTGTTACAACAAACCTTTCGTTTTTTAGGTTGCCAGTCACCCTTAATCCACAAGTTTCTCGTATTCTTGATCTAATGGGTTATTAATAGAAGCATATGGTGAAGAATTTAAATCAAATGTAAAGAAATGCGTTAGAAAAATCGTATATTAAGAAGTCATGAACCTATAATGCAATAATATTTTAATTTCAAAAAATTGACTATCATACTAAATATTAAAGTTTGCTGAATCATCACATAATGATATGATTGACCCAAATTAAGAGAGATAAGGAGATTTAAATTGTAATAATGGGGAAGGAGACATATAATAAAAGGGATTAACACCTCCAAAATTTGCATATTAGTCAGCCAATATAAAAGAAAATGAATCGATGATGACAACATATTGTTGTATTATAACACTTTTAACTAGCATAGATAATATTAACAAATAAATTTCCGCTCCTGCAATTTGATTGTGTACGTTCTTATTTTATTTGAATTTCACGTTATTTTGGGCAATTTAGTTAATTTTGAGAAAGAGAATGAGGGGATATATATATATATATATATATATCCCCTCATATATATATATATATATATATCCATATCAACAAGGCGTTGCCAGACAAAGAGATTATAGTACACAAAAAGGATGTGTTGAGAATATATACAACAACAAGGCTGACCCTCTAGGCTTATTAATGATGCAAAACAAGCACAATAAGATAAATGAAAAATAAAAAATTAATAATAATGATAATGATGAAATTTTATTAATTAAAATGAATGCACCCGATGATGAAATTCATTGACAAACAATTAATGTATTAATTTTAACTAATTTTTATTAAAATTTTCTACTTCTGTTAAATACAAAAACTGTACATAAAAGTCGCTTGATTTAACACACTTAAATGGCAATTGTAAGTGATAATTAAGGAATTAAGGATGGAATGAAATTATAAAGTGTATTTCAAACCCTTCAACGTATACAAACAATAACTGATAATACCACGAATGCATGAATGAGTCATAAATGCAATGCAAATGAAATTTTTGGAAAAGGCAAACACTCCTTTATTGCTTTTGCTTGGCGATCAAATAATAGAGATTTCTTTTCAGTATCTTGATTTTTTTTTTGGGTGAAATCATTATTCGTTTTTGCCTTGCCATTGTCCCTAGAGAATATTAAAAAGATTTGTCTTTCCATTATCTCAAGAATAAAGAAATAGAAAAACCAAAAACCAAAAAAAAAAAAAAGTGAGTGAAGGAATGGTCCAAGTTAGAACAGTCAAAATTGACTAAATGCTTTATTGGCTAGGAGAGATCTTTGTTTTTTTTGGGGGGGGGGGGGGGGGGGGATTATATCTTTTCTCTGTTTGAGTTGCATAAATAGGAAGGAAAGAAAGGGATTAGGGAGGGAAAAAAAACTATAGAAAAATTTTGAAGAAAAGTATGTTGTGGGCCTCACACCAAATATATATATATATATATATATATTGTTACTGTTAAACTATTCTTTTATTATTATTTGATGTAACAGTTTCTTCATATAATTTTTTTATTTTTTATGTATTTATTAAGTTTTCTTCCACTTTTTTGACCTTGTGTATTTGTATAGGAATCCACACTGCTAATTTATATTATAAATAAGCAATAAAAATTGGGAAAAGTCTATCCCACGTTTAGGCCCTTAGTTTTCCATTGTATTATTTCCTTCCATTTTGTAATTTGCCAATAGATAAATAAATAAGAATTCTTATAATGTAGTAATAAATTAAATATATATTTATATTAATATAAATATATATGAAGTATATTAAGTTCATATATGTTCATAATAAATATATTTAATGGAGCGTGATCAAGTGATTCAATATCTTATTTACATATATTTTCTTTCCTCTCTTTCATGAAACTAAATAAGGGAAGAAAAATATCTTTTATTTTTTCTTCTATTATACTAAACAAAATAAATGATAATTCTTCTACATTCTCTCATCTTTCCTTTCCTTTTTGTTGTATTGTTTTTTTTGTCCCTTTCTCTCCTATCATACTAAATGTATCATTATAAATTCTCAAAGCTAGTATGTTCAACCTTAAAAATTAAATAAATAGGATTGCGTTTGTAAAATAACATCCCATTTTAAATTAGGCTTTTTTTACCCAACCCTATCTAATCTGGTAGCTTAAAAGGGCTGAGCTAAGTTTTTTTTTATAAAAAAAAAACTATTTATAATTTTGTTAAAGTTAAAAGAAAGTTTGGATAAGAAATTGTAAAAAAACTTGATGTGTTTATCAACTTTTTGAATTAAAAAATACACACACTTCAAATGACAAGTACTCCTTTACCTCTCACAATGAATCAATAGCTATGCTTTTACATATATACAGATAACAAAATATATTGTATTATTATGTTAAACAAAAAAATTTTAAAGTTTACTGGAACTAACCTTTGGGAAAACCCTAGAAGTTAAGACCATTGATCCCTTAAGGTTAGAGACAATCCTTAGGATTAAGCTTTTGAAGTCAACTTTAAGCCTTTAAAAGGTTGGGTTGGGCTATCAAATTGGTATCCCATTTTTAAAAAGGGCTTTAAGGCCTAACCCTATCTTCATGGCTAATAATGGTTGAATTGGAACTAGTTGACAACGTTAGATTTACTAGTCAAATCCATATTATTGGCCTTGAGTTTTAATCGGTTGAACTGCGTTAAAAAATTTTAGCCCATATTTAAATATGGTTTTCTCATCTAAACCTTAAAATCTAGGGTCTAAACAGACTAAAACCAAGTCGAATTAGACTAGTTGATATTGATGATTCTAATCTAGGATAATGGGACGATAAGTACTTGACCAAGTACATTATATAGTAAGCCACAAACTCAGTTGATAGTAAAAAGTATAGTGAAAATTTAATAAGATTTATTTATTCAAGATTATCCTTCATTGTTAAAGGGTAAATGTGTAACTAAATTGTCTTAAACTCTATTTGCTTTCTGTTATGGTGGTGTGGATGTCTTTCAAATTAAAAATATAGGGAGTGATAAAATTTCAAACATCAAATATAGGAGGGATTAGTAATTTACTAATGTATCCTTAATAATCACTAATACGGGGAAAAAGCTGAGCTCTTCAAATAAGCCATATAGAAGTGTCTTATTAATTAATATTTATATTTAGGCCAAAGTTACAGTTGTTTTATTTGGATATAGAGATGCTACACATATATGCTTCATCTACAAATAATATCACATTGACATAGGCGTTGTTGAGCAACGTTTGCACAAGTGCAGTGCATAGGCATTGCACTTGCTCCATACTTGCCCAGGAACGCAACAGCACAGTCGAAGCCTCCACTGTTCCCACACTCTCCTGGTAACATCATCTTCGTCGGACAAAACTTGCCACCTACACAGATTGAAAGAAAAAGAAAGCAAACGAGAGAAAACCATAATGAATTTATCATTCTATTGAACATATGTTCATCACACATCACACATGCACCTTTATTAGATTATGTGAAAGTCTCTTCCCATCACCCCATTTAATTAGGTATTCATCCTATTGGTTAGTTGCTCAGATAGTATAAAGAGAAAATGAAAATAAAAGAGTGGAGTAGTGAAGGACAATTGATGTACGCAACACTCGTGTTCAAAATCAACTAAATTTAACGTTTATTCGAGATATCAGAGAATTATCACGACGTCATTGATAAGCTATAGATTAATTATAATTTTTTTATAGATTGAGAAGGGACCTTTTAATTAAGGACAAAAATCAAGGTACGTAATTGCAATTTTTCTTAATATATTTACATATCTTATAATAATTTTTTTCATAAATTTGTTTAAATATTTAAAAATCAAGAAATTCACTTATCAAACAAATTATTTTTTTAAAAAATGAAGAAATAATCGTACCTTGACCTTGAGTGTGGTGGCCGAAGAGAGAGAGAATGACTAAAAATAGAGAGAGAATAGCTCCCAACTTCATGATTTTTCTGCTCTGGGACTATACTTATCGAAATTTGTTGTTGGAAATGATGGGTGAGTGTTGCATCCAATTGAGAGGGTATTTATATAGGCGTTTCAGCAACCAATTTCGAAAATGATTAAATATATTTATAAGCGTTAATTGTACCATATCTTATTTGATTTGAGTCCTTAATTTGAGAGGATTCTTCGGGCCTTGAATATTTGAAGAAACCACGGAAATCACATGATTCATATAAAATACTTTGAAGATAATTGATATTGCTATTTGCTCCATCACAATTAATGCAGAAATTGTTGCCTACTTGGCTACGCATAATCATTTAGAAATATTATTTTGTGATGTGCAATTGTGCATTTCTAAACGCAAAATATATGTCAACAAAAGTAAAGAGAATATATAATGACTCTTTCTTTAATGTCTCTCTTCACAGTTTTCCAATCTTGAAAACATCCATCGGCCATAAGTACAATTCACTACAAGATTGAGTATTTTACTATCTTTAGCGATTTTTATGGTAGAATAAGAGTTGAAATACGATTTGCACTAAGCCAATTGATTTTCTTTTTTAACCAAAGGATTTAGTGCATTCACTTATTAAGACGAGAACAGAAGGATACACTCTTGAGACAATTAGAGGAAGAGGGTTATAAATAGATTTGACTATAGGTTGAAAAGTATATTTGACCCTAAAAAATGAATATAAATATGAAAAAAAAGTCTCAGAAAAGGAGTAATTTAAAAAAGTCTGAATATAAAATGAAATAAACTCAATTTTAAAAAAATGGCCCAAGTAATATTTTTTATTATATTATTATAATATTTTTAAATTCCATTTAAATCCTTCTTAGTTTTTTTTCCTTTCATTTTACTTTTTCTTTATGAATGAAATTTGAAAGTCAATTATTAATACAATTTGAAGAAAAAACATAATTTTCAATGTTGGTATCATTATAATTAAAATTTAGATACTAAATTATGCATATTAACAAGAATTGATCCTTATAATTGAAGTAGAAAAAATTATTTGTTTGAGAAAAAATGAATAATTAATTATCAAAGGGTAAAGGCTCAAAAAAATTAAAAGAAAATATAAGCCAGACCAAGCCCACCTTTTTTTTTTGGAGTGAAGCCCGTGCATGACAATTAAAATAAAATAGGCCCAGGCTTAAAATTTTTGCAAATTTCTTTTTACATGCTCAATCTATTTTTGAACGAACTCAACTTATAATTAGGTACGATTATAAGGAACCCAACCTTACTGCTTCGCCTATAATAACAACATATATTTAAAGAAAAAATTGATGCAAGATGTAAACAATTGGAAGTAACTAAACATCAAGGTGACCAAATTGTTGACCCGTTGCATTGATTTCAACAAAAAAGGGGATTTTTTTTTTTCTGAAAAAAGGGGTAGATAAGAAAACAAAAATGACACGCAACCAAAGACAAGCCATAGTTCAAAATGGCTTAGACAATGTATAATAAACACTAAATCCTTTTATAACATATATATATATATATATATATTTTTTTTTTTTCTGGCTCATTTTTTGAGGAGGTGATGGAAATTCTAAGACTACCCTTCCGGTGATTCTTTGGCTTGGTGAGGTGGTATGAATGGAGGTGGGGGTGGATAGTCCTCATCTCTTGGTGTTGGATAATGGAGGAGCAAAGGTAAAATTTTTAACTAGGATCAACATTAAAAGTTATAACACATAATATATATATATATATATAAAGATAATAACTCTAAATATATATACCGCATAGTAGAAAAAAGACAATATATTATATCAAAATTAAAAAAATTTAATAGTGCACTTTATATGGCATGTGATTTATGCAACATCATGATGTGCAACATGAAAGGGAGCATATATATTTTCTAAATAACTCTTATATTATCTTATTTATCACATTGGTTAAGTTTCTATGTATTATGTAACTAATTTTATGTGAAAAATAAATAAATCCACTGATAATTTGATAATAATGATAAAGTAAAATAATTTATCAAATCGATATGTAAGGAGAGAATTGAAAAAAAAAATTAATTTAATAAAAAGTAAAAAATAAATATTTAAATATTAGTACAAATATATAATATAATATATAATAATATAAATATAAATATAAATAGTAATAAATAAAAAAATCATATATTATAATATATAATAAATATGAAAATAAATAATAAATAATTTATCTAAAAGTTTACCCCTATCGTGTCAAATCACATCAGAAAACAAAATAATTGTTCTTTCCTGTATATGAATATGAAGAACTTAGTCGTAAAATCCTTTCTACTTATAAATTTCAATTCCAGCCCAAGACGAAAAGAAAGGACCATATGCAGGATGGATAACAAAAATAATACTCCAATCTTAACGATCCACTTGATTAATTGTGCATCCAACTCGATAATAGAAACATTTAGAGTTTTAGAAACAAGGCAAATACAAAGAGCAATTTGAAAAATATTAAAGAATAAAAGAAAAAAATTCCTAAAAGAAAATTAGAAAGAGTGAATGCCAAATTATCATACCCTAAAAAATAAAAGTGTGACCCACACGAAATCTGAAAACCCAACAAAACACTTTGAACTAACACTCTCTTACCATGCAGAATTACAAACAAGAAGAAGCTTCAATTAATTAATTTAAGTCCTTTAATCTCATGATTAGTTCAATCTTACTATTTTATAAAAATTGTGGTAAAGTATCCCTTAAAATAGGACCTATCAAAATTTCTATAACAGTCAAAGATTCAGTGATACGTTTGGGAAAACTTTGCTCTTAAATCATTCAACTATATCTACATTAAAATGGGGAGTCCTACTTGTGAAATTTGTGGAACTATCTAAATTACAACTAATAAAGTAAAATTCTCTAAGAAGTGTCAATCACAAACAAATGGATTGTACCAACTAGATGTTATCCACCTATGCCATGAGATTGGTTCATGACCAGAGATATTGCTTAAAACCTATGAAATGTTAGAGCTATGAACTGTTACACACAATGAGCAAATAATACAGATTATTGCAAAGACGAGAGAAACTAGGATACACGAGTATTTTAATGAAAATCAATAAATAAATAATCATAATAATACCGATAAAGAGTCACCACAAGAATTAATTATCATGTGTACGTTAGAAGAAGTATTATAATTTTTAATATTTTTAAAATCGAATCGATCATTAAATCGATGAAGGTATTGGTTCAAGATCCATTAATTTGATCATAGTTGAATCGTAGTCAAATTGATAATAATTAAATATATATATTTTATTTTATATATTAAAATTTAATATAACAATTAATAACAAGTAAATAATAATAAATTTTAAAATATATTATGACTAATTATACATAAAAATAAATCAAACATGATATAATATTTAAATATTAATTTATTTATATATTAAAATATATTTATATAATTTTAATAAAAATTATATGAATTTTATTTTTGTTTATAACCTATTACATTAAAATTTTGCAATAATAGATAAAGCAATAATGGTGGCTCAATGATAAGGGTATTGTTTGTCAAATAAGAGGTTAAGAGTTTGAATTATAAGGTAATTGTTTTGATTTGTTAAAATAAAAATATAGTAATTCTTTATATATATTGCACCTAATAGCTGAAAGTATTCCTTGATTCAATGGTAAAGGTGCTATGTTGGTTATCTTTCAGGGACGTGGTTCGAAACACCAAGAGGATGTTTTTGCAGAATAATACAGTCACACTTAGGGGTGAACAAAACCGAACAAAACCAAACCAAACCATTCAAACCGAACCAAACCAATAAAAACCAATTAACAAATGGTTTGGTTTGGTTTTTTTAAATCTAAAACCGATTAATTCAGTTCGGTTGTCGGTTCATGGCATGTTTGGTTCAGTTAAACCGAACCAAACCGACAAGTTGCCTATATTATTTTATTATAAAATATTACTCTTATTTTATTTTATTTTATTTACTTTTCAAAACTTTTGTCAATTTATAGGTGTTTTCTAGACTAAAAATAAAAATAAAAATAATAAATTATAAATACATTATTATTGGTTAAAATTTAATAAGATGCATAATATTAGAAATTAAATTTTATATATTGCAAAGAATAAAATCCTAAAAAAATATTTTTGGCCAAAAAAAGATGAACCAAACCGATTAGAATTCAAAACTGAAAAGGTCCAAAAAATTGTTAAACCGACAAGGTTGGTTCGGTTTGGTTTTAATCCAAAACCGAACCAAACCGAACCTATGAACACCCCTAGCCACACTAGACTAGTTCAACTATAGGTTTAGAGTCGTTTTTCACTTAAAACTGATTGGTTCAATCCAGGACTAAATTTGATCGATTATAAGGCATTTCAGTTCTAATGCACTTCCAATCCGATTTTGATATCACTGGTAATTTCACAACTAAGTAAAGATTAATTGAATATGACCATAATAGAAAATGGCAGTTTCAAGTAAAAATATAATAAGAATTTCTTAAATCCAATTTGTGTAAACATTTTTATTGTTGGGAGGATCTTAATCAGAACCAATAATAACCTTATAACATAATTCCTCCAGAGCAATTCCCTCTAATTCACACCTAATAATGCCACATATTTACTCAAACACATAACTAAACAATACCATCCATTCACTCCAAAACATAAAATATAATGTCATTCATTCACTCCAAATTAAAATAAAATAATATCATTTATTCACTCCCATTTACCCTTTCTAGTCAAAGTCCAAGCCATGGTGCACCAAAGGTTAGAATTGCTGTTGAGGTACTAGTGTTTTTAAATCAAGTCCTTTCTTAGATAATTTCATTTCAGTTATAAGCTCACAGTTTGATTCATAAATATTTAACAAAGTTAAATTGACATACAAGATACCAAATTCCAATATAGAATAAATAAAATTTAAAAATACTTAACAAAATTAAACTAATGTACCTTTTATTTAAGGAGAAATTTTATATCAAGCTTAGATACAAACAATATAAGTCAATCAAAGAAAATAAGTTTAAACTTCCATGTTATAAGAAAATTCAAAAAACAAAAAACTTGTCCATGAGTGCATAAATACTAGGAAGTAGAAATTTTTCAATATAAATGAAAAGAAAAGAAAGTTATATAAAATAACACACAGTCAATATTATCTACTCATAGCACAGGGAAGATATAACATCCTCCGCTTTAATAGGAATTAATTAATAATATTTAAATAATTTATAGTAAATTTGAAAAATAGTTAAAGACTCATATAGGATTGTAGAATGAAGATTTAAGGAGTTTTATGAATTTAAGTCATGAGAAAAATTTTTTGAAATTTTCTGGAGTTAATTAGAATTAGTGATCATTAGGAAATTAGATTAAATTATAAAATAAATATTTTGGGAATTGATTTTTAGAAACTATCCAAGCCAAAATTACCCAAAAATATTTGAAAAATAATTTTTTTTAAAAAAAATTTCCAGGATTAGAATATAAATAATACAAGTTTAAGGCATAAACTCATAATTTTAGCTTAAGTTAAAAAGTAAATTTTTCCTCATAAAAAATGGTACAAAATTACAAGCCCAATGAACTGCAAATTTTGATATGCACATTCCTAAACATAGAAACAAATTTTATACCTAATATCAATCAAATAAAGCCAAATTCTCATCTGCATAAGAACCTACTTAGTGACTTCCTTATAAAGTTAGTGAACAAAATGTGTAGAAAGGCAAATGGAGGAGATGTAGGCTAGCATAATGCAAGGGAGTGGTTCAGTTTTACTATGTTTCTTTATATATGACCTCTCCTCATCCCTTCCATTGTACCAAAACTCAAAAGGCAGAAAGAGAGAAGGGCATGAAAGTTGAAAGCAAAGAAATGCTAAGTGAACGACAAAGGAGATGGAAAATTTTGAAAAAGCAATTTTAGCCATTTCAAGCCTTCATATTAGGTAAGGTAACTCTTATCTTATTGAGTTTCATGTTCTTGCATTAGTTTTTGCTTGAATTTGTCTGAAACCTAACATTTTTGTCGCCCCAAGTCTCAAGAATGGGTCCTAATGGTTAATTCATAAAACCATGTTTTAATGCATTCTAAAATTATGTAAAGTGTTCTTAGCATGCCTAGATGCTTCCTCTATGGTAGGTTTTGAGTAAAACCCCATATATGTTGAGATATCAAGTTTTCTCTCTCTAGACTTAAATTTGGGTCCTTCATTCTTGAAATTTAAATTCCATTTTTGAGCAGAGTAAGAAGTAATTATTTATGTAAGAAGTAAAAGCCATTAGTATGGTTGGAATGAACTAAAATTCTCTAGATTGCCCAAACTATCACTTTCTCTCTTTAGGACCTCATTAATAGCAAATCATGATTCTTGCATGAGAACTTGGTTTTAATGGTTGCACTAACATTTTAGGATGTTCATTAAGTGTTTAGAATGCTTAAATGAGGAAAATGGGATCTCAAAGGGCAAATTACAATGATGAACAATAACCTGTAACATAGTGCCACAAGGAAGACAAAGTGACATTATGGCACCAAGCTTATGGTATCACAATGCCTTTTGTTCTACTTAAGTGGCACTGGACATGTTGAATGCATGAAAGAGGTGCTTTGCTTCTAGTATTCACAGTACTTAAAAACTATGATATAATGGAAATTTGGAAGCCTTAATTAAGCTCTCAAAACTTAAAGTTGTTTTTATGATTAAGTGATTACCGGTTGAAAAAATTAAATGGTAATTCAATTATGAAATGCAAAACTATGAATAAATGAAGATTGAACCTTAAGAAATGGCCAATACCTAGGGTCATCAAATTATGAATTGAGAATCCCTATAATCATAAATCATTACATGAATGCTATACATATTGAGAATTATGACTATGCAACTATATGTATGCCAATATGAATGAATTTATTTGCCTAATTGAAACCTTCTTTTAAGAATAGAACTATGCATGCATAGCATTATGATATTATGATTGGGCATATTTATGACACTGTTAATATCCAAAAGAAATAATTCTCCATATCAGCTTCCTTATAGGGATGTAACTTCTTTTATAGAGATGGTTGAGATCAACTTCCTATCAAGGGATAGAGCTTTTCTTTAAAGACAAACCTAGAAATCTTTATTTATTTAACATATGATATGGATCTATTTTAGGAGATTCCATGGATGACTTTACTAGTTTCATTATATGATTATTTATAGACACTCTAACAGATTACTTTATGTGCATATTAAGGAACCAAGGCAAAATACTCATCCAATCTTATTTATGTGATCTTTATAAAACTTAAGTTTGTACTTAGTGGTATATGACGTTGAGTATATAGCTTATGACTCTTTTAATCTCAATATACCCTATAATTAAAAGGGAAGAAGTATGTTTTCACTAAATATGCAGATGATGTTTGCCTTTTATGATTACAAGATTTAGTATGGTTCCTAAACATGGCTTATATTATGATATGCATGATATTATATGATTTAATTACCATGCATAATTATTCCTTTATATGATATGATATAACTCGATGGGATAGAAATAGGAAAAGGATTTTTACCCGAGAGCAATTGAACCATTATTTGTTCAAATTATCTTACTAAGAATTATTGTGATTCTCACTGTGTGTCATAATATGTTTAGACTAGTGAGATGTGAACAACCTAGTACATCATAGAGGTTGAGTGGATGTATGTCCACGTTGTTGGGATTGGACAAGTCTAGGTTATCATAGGGGTCAAGACCTATATTGTCACTAAGACCTTGCAATAGGTCCCCCCACCATCCAGAGGAACTTGAGTTAGCTAGTATGGACTAGTTTTTGGGAGTCATAGGAGTATATGGAGCTCTTTTTTATATGTATTAGCTCTTTGATTTTGTAAGGATTACTTTGGGATTATATATGTTTGTCCTAACGTCTAATTAACTAACCATGATTATTTTGATAAACTAATAACACCCTTTATAAAGGTATCTTTATCTAATAAACATTATTTGATATAAACTTATTATGATTATGTTATGAAAAACATTAGATTTTATATTAGTATATTGTGTAATTTTCTTACTATTTATGTTTCCAATGTTTGGTAAAACTAAACTAGAGTGAGGCAAGGGGAAGGGGAGATGGAATCCATTTAACTAGATGTTTAAGATATAGTAGTTAGATTTCCAAGGCTATAAACATTCTATGATTCGTGCCAATCCTGATTGCACCTTGAATTAGAAGGAAAGCCAATTTCTTGTTAGAAAAGCTAAAAAATCAACCATCCTACCCTCCATTGATTACCACCATGTGGCCTTCTTGAATGATACACCAATATGAATTGAAGGTTTCATATTCTCCTATTTAAAGCACATCTCGTAATTGTAGCTGCCAATGTCTCTATCGCATCATCCTCAACTGACATCTATTGTTAATCACCAAATTAGAGAGTGAACCAAAGGCAAAGCAACTTCCATCCTCACCTTTCTACATAGTTAAAGAAAGTTCAGAATGTTTGATGAGGCAACCAACACCCAAAAAGGGATGAATTCGGTGTTTATAAAAACTTGGGTAATTTTCTTAATTCTTTTTTAAAAACTTGTTACCAAAGTTATTTTAAAAGAGTATTAAGCAAACTAACAATTATATCAACTAAGAAAAACTTTACTGAGGTTACTTTAAAGAGTATTAAGCAAACTAACAATTATATCAATCAAGAAAAATTTTATATTAATATATAGAGTATGAAAAGTATAATTTTTATTCTAAAAAATAGAGTTTTCAATTAAATTAAAATAATTTTATAATTTCTTCAACAATTGATTCATTTAAAATGAATATAGGAGAATGCACCTAACAATAGATAATTAATTCTTCAAGTAAAATATCAAAATAAAAATAGAGCATTAATCAAACAACTTAAAGTGTAAATAATATAAGAAAAGAAAGAATGCAAACTTAAGATTTATCCTAATTTAGCTTTAACCTAAGCTTATATCCAGTCCCCAAGTTCCAACTTAAGATTTTTTCACTAATTTCATTAGTTTAATTTGGCACTTGTGAGCCTTTACAACATCTAATTTAATATAGAGTTATTTCTTACTCTAAAATAAAGCACTTCTTCCTTCTTAGAGGATAATCATTTCAAGAGTTTTCTCACTCTTATTTTCTCTCACAAAAGATAACCATCCTTGCCTTACAATGATTTTATAAGAATAAAATTGCCCAAAAAACTCTTTCAAAAGGTAGATATACAAGATGAAACTCTAAGAACTCAAATGATAAAGATTTTGTAAGTTTTGGCTCAAGAATGATATTTTTTCCTTCTAAAGATTAAGGGTAAGTTTAAGATCATATTATAGCTCATATATCTAGTTAAAACATGTTTAAAAGATCTTATTTATATCTAATAATAAAATATAGTCATTTAAGGTTAAAAATAGCCGTTACATACTTTAAAAAGTTGTTCTTAATTCTATCAATTAATTGTTAGGGCTATATCAATTGATTGCCATTAAAATATGACCATTAACTTGAATTTTTAGGGACCAATCAACTAGTCGGCCATGAATAGTAGACTTATTTGACTTTATTGTCTATTTTAATGCAACCAAATTTTAAAATATTTTAAGTTTTTAAGTTCTTCAATTCTTAGAATATCCTTTCTTTATATTTTCTATTTCTTTGAGTAGATCATGATATTGATATTCCATTCTTCTCACTTTAATACTCACTCTTCTTTTTTTAGATCATCCTACATGAAAGATATTTAACTTATAAACTAAACAATTAGTTTAATTTATATTTATAAATATGCATAATGTAATAGCATTTAGTGTAATATAAATAATCTTATCATGCATGAGATTCTTATAATTTGTATATCTAATTTAAATTATATATATATATAGTCCCCAAACCTATTAGATATATTATAAGCATACATATCTTATATATAAGAGTTAAGGGATGATTTAAGAATAAAGTATTACAAGCTAATGATTAAATATGTAAGCACATATTAGTATTATATTTGTTAACATTTTTTTATCATCAAAACTTATAACATAATTAGGGCAAACAATCTTCTTTATTATCATTCATGGCTTATAGCAATAAAGTAAGCACATATTGGAGTTGCATTTATAACTTATTTGCCATACATTTGTCATCATCAAAACTTGTAACATAGAATGTTAAGACTGACACAAAAGTAAAGCCACAAAAAGAAAGAGCTCTCAAAACGCATTCTAGAGAGTGAAAGTTAGTAAAGATATCTTCCTTTGATGGCTTTAACATTAATGCCGAGGAGTTGAACATCAACTCTTCTTCTACTCACCCTTTCATTGACCACCATAGACACAAATTTTACTCTGCCTACAATGATGTCTACTCTAGCTTCTCTGATGGATTTCCCACTGAGGGTAATGTCATTGTTAACCACACTACTACTAAGCGTGTGTTTGGAAAAATGGCAGAGTACCCAAACCACGTTTTCACAAAGCACAAAATAATTGCTTCTAGGCAACTAAAGTTGGCTAAAAGTGATTCTACGCAGCAACCAACGTGTTTCCAAACACACTATAAAGTCGCTAGAGATCTTTGGGTTTAGTGATTTGAATCCCAATTACTCTCTATCTCCCTTCGATCTACTATGATTTTGCTTTACTATTAATTATGTGTTTGATCTTGAAGTTCCTTCTTTGATTTGTTTTTTCTTTTTTAAATTAGGTAAAATGTATTATATCATATTTTATTTTTAATTCAAGGTATATTGGTTAATTTTGCACATTACTTTCCATTCCTATTTTATTTTGATTTAACCAAACATTGTTTTAGCTACACAAATTCCACTTCATTTTCATTTTTTTTCTCATTTTCATTCTTATCAAAATTCTTTCTATGTACCAAACGAGCCTTTGGTGCAGAGATCATATGTTGTAAAGCAGAAAAATCTGAGGTTATTTTGGGAATTGCACAAGTAACAACAATATAAAAAAATGGTAAAAAAAAGCACAAATGTTCTTTCAAGGAGTTAAAGATAGATCCCCTAGTCCATACCTAAGGTGTCTAAGCCTCTTTTAATGATTTTTAATCTTTAATTTCTCTTTTAAAAAATGTTTTTAATATTTAGAATTTAGTTAACTCTTCTAAAATTTTATCTTATAAAAACACTTTATTTTTTAAATTAGTTTTTTTCTTAAATTTTGACTTGCCCTTCAAAATTTTAAAATTTCTATTATTGTTTTCTTCCCAAATTATTGGATTTAGACTAACTATTTTTGAGTTATTAAACAAATAGAGTGAATAAATGAAGAAATGAAAATAAATAAACAGGAAAGATTGAAAGATAATGGCAACTTAATAATCTTCACTTCTTCTCTTTTTAATCTTTACTAATATAGAAGTGTAAGAAGAACCCTTTTTACTTTTTAATTTCCTAAACTTACTTAAAACTAAAATATAAAGTCTTTGTAAAAAAAATTTGTCTGGTATAATTTTTACTATTTTTAAAGACTTAAAAATATCTTGTTCATAAAGTATAAGTAATTAACAACCAATAATATTTTCCTTTTTATAGTATGACATGTATATTAAACTAATATGTAATTTTTCATTCATTTATCTCATTACCTCAGATAATATTTTTTAATATACGTACAAACCTTTTTTAAGGACTTTAATGTCAAATTCACTTTTTTAAGGCAGCCTTATAAAAGAATTTCCTATGTATATACCAACATCAAAATGTCAAGGGGGGATGACACCCCCTTCCCTATACTGTGGGCCTCCTTTAATCCAATTTTTTTTATTTGTATATATATATAAACTTTTGTATGACACCCTTAAAAAATTAAACTTATATAAGATAGCTTTAAAAAATAAAATTTACATGTGTATAAAAAATATAATAATATAACCAATAATTTAGACACTAATTTTATATATACTTTACAAAGGTGATATAAATTGGCGTCCATATAACCACTAATTTATAACATAAACCTATCTTCCCCAAACACCCCCCCCCAAAAAACAAAACAAAACAAACCAAAATTATTTGGGCATCATTTGTGCTGACTCACTTGATCCAGTACAATTTACTTAAATTGGATTTATATGATTCCAGGAGAAAACTGAGCCTTTCAAATAAGCAATTAATATAGAAGTCTGCTTATTAATTAAATATAGGCCAAAATGAGATTTGTTTCATTTGGGAGTTGGAGAGATTATTACATGGTTCATCCACAAATAATATCACATTGGCAAAGGCGTTGTTGATCAACGTCTGTACAGGTGGCGTGCATAGGCATTGAACCTGCTCCATATTTTATCAGAAACTCAACAAGGCAGTCGTAGGCTCCACTGCTCCCACACTTCCCTGCTAATGTCATCTTCTCATGACAAATCTTTGGAGGAGGAGGAGGAGAAGCAGCACCTTAACATATTATAACAAAAACATGATTAATTAATCATTCAACATCATCTCAATATTAGCTAGCTAGCTGATATTGGAAGAAATAATCGTACCTTGACCTTGATTGTGGTGGCCAAAGAGTGAGAGAATAACTAAGAATAGAGCAAGAATAACTCCCAATTTCATGATTTATCTGCGCTGGGGCTATATACTTTTGAAGTTTTTCTTGGTGAAAATGATGGATTAGTACTGTTGCCTCCAAATACGAGAGTATTTATAGGAGACGTTTCGCCGACCAATTTGGAATATATATATATATATATATATATATTGGAAAGTTATAATTAGATCCACACTTTTTTATGTGATTAGTAGTAATTTGCGAGGATTCTGTCTTCAATGAAATTGAATTCTTTGGTGTTGGTGTATGTTAGCTAATGCTAAATATATGTCAATTCAAACTTTTTATTAAATTTTTGCCAGTGACCCTAGCGAGTGAAATTGTCACTAGTTAAATTTTGGCCAGTTATAATTAATTTCTTTAACTTTGGCCAGTTATAATTAATTTTTTTGGGCTATTCTGCTTGCTTTCATAGAGAGATTCTACTTTTTAAGCCTTTTACACGAAACTATAGAATGAGGTGCAAAAACTTTAAGAAAAGCACCCCCCCCCCAAAAAAAAGTAGATTAGAGATAGAACTGGCCAGATTATAACAATAATAAATCAGTTGCGTTTCTCTTTCAAAACTTTTAAGATCAGTTACTACCTAAACTTGCTAATATATTATATAAGTTTTTTTTTAATTCTACTTAAATTATATGAATAAATGTTTATTTATTTTACTCTTTAATTTATTACTTATTCATTTCACTTTCATATTAAGCATCAAGTAATAAAAATAATAGAAACGTTGAAACTATATTTCAGTTACTAAATTCTTGTAATGGGATTAAATAATTAATTTGGCACTTTAATTGTATCTGAATTTTGATTATAATTGAATATATTTGAATTTGAACAACAAATTATGATTGAATCATTTTGAATTTCAGCTGTACATGTTTGCAAAATTATTATTTATAAGCAGGGCACCCAATTTATAAGGATTGGAATTTTGAAAAATAAATTTAGCAGCAGTTGAAACCGCTGCTAAAACATTCACTGCACTTAACCACAACCTATTGAGATCATAGTTAAACCATTCGTTGCATTTTACTACATAAAACTGCATGTTTAACTGCGATAACCTCTGTAATTAAATTAAGCCATAGTTAAATCAGTTTCGACTGATGGTTTTAGTGTAACTTGAGAAGTCACATTGTGTGTTTAAAAAAGTGGTATCTCTCCCAAATCACATTTCTACAAAATAAAAAATTATTGTTTTTAATATATTACAGTTGGCTAAACATGATTTTAGATTTTTTCAATGCGTATCCAAACACACTCATAGCTAAAACGTTGATTGTGGTCTAAATAGCAATTAAACCTTAAAAAATTATAGCTAAAATAATTTTTTATTTTATTTTTATCTTTTTGGTAGTGGTTCTTGTAATCAGTATGAGATTGTCTTGGAATTCTTTGTAAGTCACGTATTGTTCGTTTGTATGAATTATAATTTCAGTAGATTCACCTTTTCAATTGATTAACGTGATATTTACTTACAATTTCAATAAGTACTGGATCATATATATATATATATATATATACACACACACACACACACACACACTAACTGTTGACCCGTGCGATGTATTCATTTTAGGTCTACGAATATGTGTTTTATATTAAGTTTATTAGATAGAATAGGGCCCGTTCGCTGAAAGGAGGAGGAAAAAAAAAGAAAAAAATTGAAAAAAAATCTCAATTTTATTCTTATAATTATTAATTAATTATTATTTAATATTCTTTAATAGTAATTATTCAATCATTAAAAGTCAAAATATTATAAGTATTTTCTATCTATAAAATTATTATTTTTTTCATATTTAACTTTCTGTATACCAAACAATTTTATAAATTCTCAAGTTCATTAATATTTTAATCTTAATTCATGTAAATTCTTATACTCATATGTTTATATGTAAATATGTATATAATATTTATAACTAAATCTTTTATGATCAAATATAAAATATTATTTTATATAATTTTTATGATTAAATTATTTATGATTGAATATATATATATATATTATTAAATTAAGATTACATGAGATGGTATCTCCTTTTTTTTCGGACTAATATTTAATTAACCATCCACTTAATTATCGTACTTCCTTTTAGAGGAAAAATGATGATTTTATATTTATGAAAATGCCATATTCTCTAATAATGACATAATAATTATTAAATATTACTTAATATAGAACAATATTTTGTCTATTTTAATCAATTTATTATTATAATCATTCTCATTAATTCACAAAAATTAAACTAATTCTTTTAAGAACTCTTAATTATTAAATGAGTTAATATTTTAGACAGTTATTTAATAAAATATTATTTTATATTTATTAATTAATTACATCATAACTAAAGAACATTATGTTCTAAAAAAATAGAACAAAAGAATTAAAAAAACATTCTCTTTTGGCAACTCTAGTACCTGCATTCCATATATTGGAGTTAATGTCAATAGTATGTGAGATAAAATAAGGATTAATTAGACATATATGCAGTTCTTTACATTTTTATTATCATATTTTTTAATTTAATTAAAATATAATAAATATATAGTTTAATTAGAGAACTATACATTTATTTATAAAAATTATATACTTATTATATTATTATTAAAAAATAATATATCTATCATATTTTGATTAGACAACTTAATAAGAAAGATATAAGAAATTATATATATATATACATATATATGTTTTTTTCAATAAAATAAACCTATTATTATTCCACATATTACGCCACCCGCATAAATTAAGATTGCACATGAATAAAGCTTCCCATTTCATCTTTTTTAATACTGAAAGAATCGTTATTCTCAATACAATTTAATTAATTCATAACAGCTACAAATAAAATAAAATCTAACAAAAAGTAATAGGGAAGACGTACAATTATTAACTGTGTCAATTATCAATACATTTTGTAAGTATTAATTTGTAAGAGTTTTAAAAATTATCTCTACATTAGCTATTGTTAATAGAATTAGAAAAATTATATGAATGATTACAATAAATTAAAGAAAGTGCATGTCAAACCACCAATATATTATAAGCGATTAATTATATGAATGATTAATTATAATATAATTTATAATATAGTACAAATAATAATAATTTACTACATTTTAAGTAATTTAATTCAATGCATGTTTGGCAAAAGGAGTAAAAATCATTTTTTTTATATAGCTGGCATAAAATTATTTTTAGAATAGATTAATGATTTAATTTTATAAAAAATCACTTTCTCTTCTCAATTTAGTCACTCAAAAGTAGACTCTCTCAATTTTTAGGGATTTTCTTTTAATTAAAATGACTCTTCTGTTAAGCAAAGTCACATTTATTTAACTAACTTACAAATGTGATATATAATCAAGAGTTCATGTTAACTTATGACAAGGACTTACTTAAGTATCATTTTCCTTTAAAACAACATTGTGCAGGCATCGTTGGTGTTGTCTCACTTGACTTTGTAAAATTTATCATTTTGGAAGAAAAATGACTTAGAAATTTTTTTCCAAATTAGACTTATAATAACTAGAAAGCTGCTCATGCAAATGCATGGATGACTCAAAATTTTAGTGGGTCCTATTAGAGAAGAACAAGTGTTTAAAAAATGTACAGTAAAGTGTTGGGAATTATGGGAGGTACACAGCAGAAACGTTTAAAATTTTGATCCCAATTCCCACTAAGGATCCGTCAAAATCGCTTAAACTGAATAGGTTCAAAGAATTACCTTGTTCTGTTGATTAAGTTTGTTGTTTACTTTTGTTTGGATCACAGGAACTAATAGCAGATCAGCTCCCTCTACTGGTATCTATACAAACGGGGTTCAGCAACTCAACCGGTGTGCTAGCAGCCTGTCCGTACAAGTACGTACAGTCCGTACGACGCCCCGTACAATTTCGTATGACGTCCGTACAGTGTCCATTTCTCTAAGAATTTTAGAGGCAGCTCTAGCTCATCTTTTCTGATATAAAAATCCCTATTTATATACTAGAGTTTCAGATATATTAATTAATCAAAATTAATTAAATATATCTATTAGTTTAAATTCAAATCTATCTTATAGTTTAAATTTAAACTAACAATATCTAGAGTTTAATTTAAATTATCTAATTAATTTAAATTTAAATCTATCTGATAGAATTAAATTTAAATTATCTGATTAGTTTAAATTTAAACCTATCTAATAAAATCAAATTTAAATTAATTCATATATATATACATATATATAATATCAAATATAATATACATATATATATAATATATATTTCGAATTTAATTATTTATATATATAAATAATTCCTCCATCCTAGATATTCATTGAATCTAGACATATTTCTGATTCAATGAATGTGGACATTTTAGTCCGAGTTGGTCCGTTCTTGTGTGCGACCCTTTAGGCTCATATGATGTTGGCAGTAGGCCAACTGCACTGTTTGACCCACAAATCACAAGTGGCCTCTAACAAAACATTTTGACTACTCAAATCATACGGAATTGGTGATCCGATGCAACCTATCTTATAACCTTATCATATCCCTTTTGTCACACGATATCTAGATCAAGTATGAGGCATGGAAATGTTATCCTTAACTTGCTCGATCATAACTTTCTCGATCTTCGAGCAGACTGATATAAGATGGAACCCTTTTCATCTGAGCATGACCATGCATTTCTCAGTCATACTCATCGAGGGGCCCAGAGATATCTCTATATTAATTAGAGGGACAAATTCCATCTTGACTAGGGGTGAACAAAACTGAACCAAACCATTCAAACCGAACCAAACCAATAAAAACCGATTAACAAATGGTTTGGTTTGGTTTTTTTAAATTTAAAACCGATTAATTTGGTTCGGTTGTCGGTTCATGATATGTTTAACCGAACCAAACTGACAAGTTGCCTATACTATTTTATTATAAAATATTACTCTTATTTTATTTTATTTTATTTACTTTTCAAAACTTTTTATCAATTTATGGGTGTTTTTTAGACTAAAAATAAAAATAAAAATAATAAATTATGGATATATTATTATTGGTTAAAATTTAATAAGATGCATAATATTAGAAATTAAATTCTATATATTGCAAAGAATAAAACCCTAAAAAAATATTTTTGACCAAAAAAACATGAACCAAACCGGACCAAACCGAACCAAACCGATTAGAATTCAAAACCGAAAAGGTCCAAAGAATTGTTAAACCGACAAGGTTGGTTCGGTTTGGTTTTAGTCTAAAACCGAACCAAACCGAACCTATGAACACCCCTAATCTTGACCACTCATCTTCCTCTACATGGATTCTATTATTCATGATCATAGTCTTTATAATCACCCGGTCAAAGGTGACATTAGACTATACCAAAGTACAGTGCCCTTCATGTAAGAATCTATGGTGATCTCAGGTCCAAGGGATCAATGACATGGTTATATATGAGATAAACTTATGACCTAATCCATGTAACTTATCTCATGATGGGTCTATCCAGCGTCCTGTTCTCTAACACACGCCTATGATTTTGATTCATATCATCATACATGATTAACACATAATCAATCAAAATCATACTAATCTTAATTCATCGTTGTTCCCACAAGGATGATTGATTAGGGACATTTTGGATAATTCAAAAATGATTTATCCATGGATATTATTATATATATAAACATGCAAATAATATAATAATGTAATAAAAAAACTCTTATTTCATAATAAAAACAATGTTCGCAATATAATGATTGGCCTAGGGCACAATCTCCAACATAAAGAACCGTGAAATGTAATTATATCCCTTCGACTTATATATATATATATATTAGATACAAAAAAAAAAGCTGAGCTTTTCAAATAAGCAATATATATAGAAGTCTCTCATTAATAAGTATTGGCCAAAATGACATTCGTTATATTTGGACATAAAGATAGTAGAAATGTTCATCCACAATTAATATCACACTAGCATTGGCGTTGTTGAGCAACGTTTGTACAAGTGCAGTGCGAAGGTCAAGAAGCTACTCCAAACTTTTTTTCATAAACTCAACTACGCAGTTGAAGCCTCCAAAGCTGCCACAATTCCCTGTTAACATCATCTTGTCGTGACAGATCTCCGAATCACCTAAACAGATTAAAAGAAAAACATGATTAATTATTCATTCAACATAATTTTTCAATATTAACTCTTGTCCACTGATCCACAAATAAAGGAGGTTAGAATTATATTTAGTTTATCTAAAATATCCATCTAGTGTTCAGCGTGTGGGAACATTTTCACTTTTGCCATAAGTGCAATATATATATATATATATTACAACTAATGAAAGAAAGCAAAAAAAAAATTGAGAAAAAATCTGAAAGATTATATGTTATTAAGTTTTAAAGACAAGCCTTTCTCTCTCTATATATAAAGAGAGTTTAAGGCTAAAAGAAAAAAATATTATAATAATAAAAACACAATCAATTAGAAAAATCAATCATAGATTATGTACAAATCAAATTCCTAATAATTTGATATTGTTGTTGATGAGATACTCTGGAGATATTCACATATCCCCTTTCAAACTCAATTGGGTGTGGAAGGAACCAATTTGAGTTTTGAAACTAAATTTAGACAGTGGCCAAGGTGATGTAGTTTGGTGAGTAAGTTAACTGGCTAATCAAGAGTCCTAATAAAGATAAGACAAATAGCAACGCGTGTGATGTGTTGCCAAATGAAGTGGCGGTCAATTTTAATATGCTTGGTGTATTCATGGAAAACATCATTATGAGCATATTGAGTGGCACTCTGATTATCACAATAGAGATCAGTATGAAAGGATTGGGAGATCCCCAAATCATTAAGTAGCCAACAAATCCAAAAGATTTCAAAAGTGCTATCAGCAAGGGCTCTATACTTAGCTTTAATACTAGAGCGAGCAATCAAAATCTATTTCTTACTACACCACAAGATGAGAGAATCATTAACAAAAATACAATAATCAATAGTAGGGCAGTGATTAGTGGGAGCTCCACCCTAATCAATATTTGATTAAACTTGTAGAATCAAATAAGAGTATGCAGAGAAATGGAGCTCATGAAACAAAGTTCCCCTCACATAGCGAATAATACAAAGAACTATAGTATAATGAGTGGAACAAAGAGCTAAAATGAGCTGGCCAGCTAATTGAATAGCAGAGGAAATATCTAGCCAAGTAACAGCTAGATAAATCATACTACCTATAAAGGGTGGGATTATCAAGTAAAGTACCATCCATAGGTGTAAACTAGACATTAGGCTCAAGAAGAATAGATTCCACGTAACTATCAGTAAGACCAATTTGAGAGATAAGATTGAAGGCACACTTAACTGGTGAGAGGAATAGACCATTTGCAAAGGAAAGGACTTTAAGGCCCAAAAAATAATTAAGAGAACTAAGGTCTTTCATTTCAAAATATCGAGTTAAGGATGCCTTGATGTCAACAATTCCATCCATGTCATTACCTGTAATGATCATATCATCAACTTAAAGAAGTAATAATATAGAACCTTATGCAATCCTATAAATAAAAAGAGCAGAGTCATGAGAACTAGATGAAAACCCAAACTGATTAATGGTGGAACTAAATTTTGCAAACTAAGCTTGGGGAACTTGTTTGAGACTATATAAAGCCTTACTAAAATGACAAATCTTGTTAGGTGGACAAGTGTAATAAGGAGATGGGTGCATATAGACTTCCTTTTCGAAGTCACCATTAAGAAAGACATTCTTGATATCCATCTTATTAAGGCCTCAATTTCACATGGTAGCAATGGCAAAAAGGGTGCGAATGAAGGTGATACAAGTAACAAGAGAAAATATTTTTTCATAGTCAATATCATACTTTTGAGTGAATCATTTGGCCACCAAGCAAGCTTTATAATGATCAATGGAGCCATTCAATAGAGTTTTGGTTTTACAACCCATTTACATCCCACAAGTGCCTTACTAAGAGAAAGATCAACCATGTCTCAAGTACTAGTAGCCTCTAAAGCATGTAGTTCTTCTTACATAGTCTATTACGAGTGAGGATCCATATCAGCCTCTTAATAAGACTACGGTTCATGAAGGTGAAGCATAGTAAAAAAAATAATGGTAATCATAGAGATAAGTGAAAGTAGTTCTTACTTTAGTGAGACGCATGGAAAGAGGAGCAGTGTCTGAAGCAAAATCGATGGATAGGGAAGAATTATCGAAATGAATGGAAATATCAGAGTTTGTTGGAAGCTCACTTTGAGAGTCATTAAGGAAGCTGGAAGCTGGAGGACTTATATCTAAAATACCTGAAATATTAATATTAGAAGGAAATATATCAATAAAAAAGATTAATAAACAGAGGAGTAGAAGTGGGAGGAGTAAACTTGAACTGGGAAATATAAGAAAACATTATGTCTTCCTAAAAGATGACATGATAGGAGATACAGATTCGCTGAGAAATGGGATCCTAATAGCAAAAGCCCTTATATTCAATACCATAGGTAAGAAAGTGACAAAGGCGAGCACCTGGTTCAAGTTTAGTGTACTCATAAGGTTAGAGAAGGAGAAAGCAAACACAACCAAAGACATTAAAAAAGGCATAGTCTGGAGAAGTATGATAGATACATTGAAAAAGAGATACATTACCCATGACAGAAGAAGAAAGACAATTGATAACATAAATAGCAATAAGAGCAGCTTCACCTTAAGTGCATTTAGGATAATAGGAGGAAATAAGCATAGCTCAAATAAAGTTAAGGATATGATAATTTTTTTTTTTTAGCATGATCATTTTGCTGAGGCATGCTAAGACGAGAAAATTCATAAAGAGTACCCTGCTTAAGAAATATGAGAAGTTTAAAATCATGGTGTTCCATGGCATTATCATGATGAAAAACTTTAATAGATTTGAAAATTTAAGTCTTAACCATTGGAGCAAAATTAATATAGATCTAAGGAATTTTTGAACAATTTTTTATTAAGTATATCCAAGTGAAACAAGAGTTGTCATCAACAAATATCACAAAATATCTATAGTCTCCTATAATTGGTGTGGGAGTTGGTCTCGAAACATCAAAATGTACAAGATTAAAGGAAGAAGTAGAAATAGAAGTACTTTTATTAACAAACAAAGTAGGTTGTTTAGCTATTTTATAAGAAGTACAATAAAGAGATTTTTCCCTAACAAAACCTAAAATACCTTAAGAAATGAGTAGTCACAATTTGTTGAAGGAACATTAACATAAATGTTAATGCCACAGTTGAAGAATAGAGATGGTGGAAGCCACACAAAGGGTCAATATAAAGAACTAAGAAATATGGAGGTTAGTGAGCTTAAACGATCTACTAATTTTAGGTCTATTTTCAATTATTTGCCATATTTGAGGATCATGTATAAAATAACTAATGCAAGAAAAAGTAAAAATATAGCCAAGGTCACAAAAGCCTCTAATAGAGATAATATTAAAATTTAATTTGGAAATAAAATAGGCATTAAATAATATGAAAATAGGTAAAGACATAAGACCTTTATAACTTACTTTCATAAGAGAACCATTGGCAATTTGAATAAAATGGGTAGTGTCCCTAGAAGATATGGAGGAAAAGGCATGGGATGAACAAGTCTTATGATTACAGCAAACAGAATCAAGATACCAATAATCATTACTTGGTGTAGTGGTTAAATAGTAGGAGTATTACCAAAATAAGAAAGAACTTGCTCAAGAATGGATTCAAGATCACTAGTAGAAAGTGAGATCTGGGAAACAGAAGAAGAGGTCTCGTTGGCAGTGGCAGCAACAAACACATGCTGGAAGAAGGAAGTGTAATGAGGTTGAACCTTAATCTGATCAAACCTTGGTGGATGAGTAGGGTAGCGCTCAACCAAATGTCCCTGCTTCTTATAGTATCGACATATCAGAGAAGAACAATTTGTTACAATGTGCTTTTTCTTTTTACAAATTCTACACTCCATATTAAGACACTTAAGAAATAGATGCTTAGGCTTATGACAATGGCGACATAATTTTCCTCCTTTGTTGGTAATTGCAAAAGCAAGATTAATTTTAGGTTAGAGAAGAGTTAATTGGGTTTCTTCATATTTGAGGTGAAGAAGTGCATCCTCAAGTGTAGGTAAGGGGTTTTGATGCAACAAAAAGGCTTGAACAGGTTCATAATCATTAGCAAGAGCCATTAAAAACTAAATGAGTCCAAAGTTATTGTAGTAGTCATCAAAAGTTTTAGCATCAATAGCATTTTTCAGAGTTGGTTCATAGAGAGTTAGCTGGTTCCAAATAATCTCCATTTGGGCTAAGAAATCATGAATAGGTTAACCAAGTTCTTACTTCAAGTTACCAAGTTCCTTCAACAACTAATACTAATGAAATAGATCTAAGGTGGTGTATTGGTTTTGAAGGTGATCCCACACTTCTTTAGTAGTCTCATAATGCCTAAACTGAAGGTGAATATTTAGAATGGAGATATTTTGGAATTAGATTATTATTTGATTATTCTTGCTATCCCAATCTTCTAATATGTCAACAAATTTTGCATTAGTTTCTCCATCCTTTCTTTTTTGGGCATGTAATATCTCCCATCATGTATCTTTATAATTTTTGACCTTTTAAGTAGCCACATATTGCTTTAACCCAGCATCACTAATTGAATCCATTAAGAATAATTGAAATACGTTGTGTAACATAACAATGCCACAGAGACAAAATTAGTTAAAAAGGACCTCAGAAATGGAAAATTCTCACCATAACACTTCATGTAATGTTCTATCTACCATATCAACACAATATCGGCCACATCAACAAGAAGGGACAATAAGGACATGTCAACATGCCATGTCATCATGACACATTATCATGCCACATGAGCATAATTGTTGCCATTATTGCCACATCATCAAGGCACATTGATAGTATGCCACATAAGCAAGTGACATGTTAGCTGTAAGGTCCACCTTAGCACATGGGTCAAATGAGTCTTGGAGCAAATTTGGGTCATAATGGGTGTAGCGTGTGAGTTTCACATGCAGAGAGTGAGGGCTGCACTTGAAGGCACGTGGAGAGGTGAATATTGATGAAATTTGATCAGTTGGTAGATCAGAACCTTTTGAAGATGATGGTAGGGATGGCGTTGTTGGTGAAGGATGAGAAAAAGGCAAATAAAAAAGGGTGCCTCTTTTCTAAGAGAGAAAAAAAAATCTGTTTCTAAAAATCCTAGTAACAAGGGCTATAATACCATGTTATAAATAATGAAAGAAAGACAAAGATTGAGAAAAGATATGAAGGATTGTATGTTTTTAAGTTCCACAGACAAACCTATATATACAGAGAGAGTCTAAGCTTAAAAAGGAAACGTATCATAATAATAAAGATACAATCAATCAGAATAATCAATAATAAATTATGTACAAATTAAATACTTAATAATTTGATATTGTTATTGTCGAGATATTCACACATATTTATAGATTCAACATATAAAACTATATATTGTGTATGTTGTAAAATATTAGTTTTTTTTTTAATTACACTTACCTATCATAATTTTTCTCAATTACATTCTCAATCCTCTAAATCTATTTTTAAAAAATACCATGTTTCTCTTAATCTGTTAACTCTATTGCAATAATCTTTTACTATGTAAAACCAAATGTTAAATCTAATTAAGTAGAACGTATGTGTCCTCTTAATTAAAGGATAGAATCAAAGTACAAATAAAAATAGAAATGAGTAAAATGATGAGAAAAAGTGATATTCCTGCAAATAAAAAAAATATGTATATATATTCAACTTGATTATATATATATGGGTTAATTATGATTTCTTTAAAAATTGAGAGAAAACGTTATAATTAAGGACAAAAAGACAAAAATCAAAGGTGGAAATAGTTATAATTACTCATAAAAACTTAATATTTAAAAACAAATTATAAAAAACACTAGATATCCAATATTCGAAAAAATAATCATACCTTGAACTTGAGTATGATGGCCAAAGAGAGAGAGAATAACTAAAAATAAAGTAAGTAACAACTCCTAGATGAGTACTGTTGCCCCCAAATATGAGAGTATTTATAAGGGATATTTTAGCAATTGATTTGGAATATATATATATATATATATATATATATATATATATATATGTATATAAAGGATATTATAATTAGATTTAGCCTTACTTGAAGTGATTCCCTAATTTGCAAGGATTCCTTATTGGTCATATAATGCCAAATATATGTTAATAAACACTTTTATAAAATTTTGACCAATTATAATGAATTTCTTCAACTTTGACCCTCATGGTTTTAATTTTGTTATTACCATTTTTTCTTGATAAATATCTAAATTACTCAAATACTCTTTTTATTTTGAAAATATATACTTTTCTCTCCTAAAATCAAAATATGTGCTATAATAACCTCCTTTATAGAAAAAGATGAGTTACAATTATATCTATTTTAATCAAAATTTATCCTTATAACTATTATTTATATAACATGAAAAGTATTAAATACAAATTTAACCAATATAGATTAAATATATAATTTCAACATAAAATAAATAATATTGAAATAAAAGTTTAAAAATATATTTTTCTAATTAGTTATATTTTTAATTGTGAAAGGAATCAATGAATATTTATGATTTTCGTTGTTTGATTGACTTATAAAAATAGGACACAGCTCTCCAAAAGTGAGTTCTCTTAAATCCTAAATGAAGTTAAACCTAGGAAATGAAGGTTCTAAATACGAGGATAAAATGATAGTAAATAAAAATAATAGAAGCCCTCAAAGTTGATTTAAATATGTACAAGCTCAAGTAATGTTAACTGACAACAAAAAAAGTTTTAAAAGATTTGATTATAAATTTAACAAGATGATAATAAAAATAAAGTGTTAAAAATAAAGGCATAAGTAAACAAGGTGAATAAAGCGAATAAACAAAGCTAAAAGTAAATGCATGCATATTGAAATCAGTTTTTTGAGGTGTTTATATGTGTCATTTCTCTTTTATTGTTCTTGCCTTTTTATAATCTTCCTAAGGCTAGTAACTGTTCCCACATTTGGTCAATATCCTACTTCTACGTCTCCACTCGCATCATGCCCCTTTCATGATAATCATGCAATATTCCTACTCGTTAAATGTTAGGATATCTAATGTTTTGTGTTTTTTATTAGTTTGTTACTTATCAGTCAAGGATCTTCAACTAATTAAACTTAGTTACAAACTCAAATAATTAGGTTTCTTTGACTATCACCCTAACCATAACTTTAGCTGAACCTCGATATTTTTAAATGCTAACATTTTGCCTCCCTCATACCTCTTGGTATGATTTAGTTGTAACAAGAATATCAAGAGATGTGATTTTCTTGCCTAATTCAAATTTGTATTTCTCTTGCTTTATAACCTATGATCTCTTTGGCTTCCTTTGCTACCTACCTACTCTCAATCAAATCACCTGATCAATGAAGTTGCAATCAAGGATCCATTCTTTTGCACCACTCATAACTATTTCATTGTTTAGTTTGATATCTTCCCCCAAATGCCTTCCTTTACTTTTCTCACAATGTTAACTTCCAATCCCCCTTTTGATTTTTGAAACCTTCCTTCCTATTCTCCCTTTAACTTAAGTTTTGCATCTAGTTCATTAACTTTTCTCTTATCGATGAAAAGATGGAATTCTTTGACTCTCCATAGCCTACTATGACCAACACCGGCATAAAGTTAACCATAATTGATGAGATCTTTATGGGCTTTGATCTTGTTCCAAGGACCTATGCACTTGGCATGTTACTTTCTTCTCTAGAGATATGTTTAGCAGGGCTCGATACCTTTCCTGTTCTTGTCGAGTGTTCTCCAACTTTCTTAAGGTACCATAAACTATTATTGACTAATCTTTGTTTTCAAACCTAGCCAACCATTTTGCTAGCCTATAGCACTTGGTATAACAAGCTCAACCTCATTTTAATCATATATGAAAGAAAGTTGGGATTAATAACATGCTATGATTATTCATTAATCATATTTCAAGGGATATCAATTGTTTACAATAGCTCTCATATTTTGGTCCCCAATTTATAATGCTTTCTTATTCCCATTGGTATGATCTTCCCTATGCTACTTGATGTGGCTACCTTGGTAAGTCTAATACTAGTTGGTATAGAACCTACTTTCCTTTCAAGGATCCATTATTCCAAAATGTGGTTAATTTTATTTGAAAGATTGTTCTTCACCCCAATTATCTTATTACTAATATTAGGTTTAGCGACATTATTCCTTCTTCTAAAGAACACATAATGTTTATGGTTTATAGCTTTACTGCCATTTCTTTTACACAAATTTTGTCCAAGTTGTAGAGGAATTCTAACCATTTGCTATTACCTTAGCTAAAAATAAGTATGTGAATGAGTTCCTACTTCCCTACCTACCTGTATCATACCTTGCAAATTCTAGAACAAAAATTAGACTAAGTTCTTCCTTTAATGTTATCCCCAACCCTTTTTGGTTTCTTCAAATTGGCTTCAAGCCTATTTTCCTAATTTCATCCATAACTAAATGCCTACATGTTCAATTTTAAACTACAATGATGACATTTCTTGTCATATTCTAATTAATTAAATTTTTGTTATCACTATCTTCACTTTCATTTAATGCACCCATTTTTGGCAACATGCTGAGTTTGCCTATTTTCTACCAAGTTATATGGTCTTGATTGGTTCAAAATAAACCGTTGAAACCATTTATCAACTCATAAAAAATTAGTCTACTAAGTATAAGACAGCTATCTACTTTCTCATGAGTTAATCATCATTACATCACTGTCCTCCAAAAACAACTAACCTTAATAAGAAATTTATAGCGCTAACTATTGTTCATAATGATTCGGCCTTGTTAAGCCTATTCTTGCTTTCCCTACTTTGTTAAAGATATCTAACAAACTTCACCATTGTTTCTTACCATAATCAAGTTAAAGAGGCCATGTACACTTCCTTTATAATTTTGAATGATCTTTAACTGGTGGACTTTATTATTCACCCTAGTTTGATGTCTTCTTATGACTTATGATGGAAGGGTTTAGTGAGCCGGTTATTTGCCCATTGTGCCTCAATTACGGTGGACAAGTTTTTCTTTATCATTGACTCTCTAACTACCTAAAGGAAACATCTTTTAGCTTATTCATGTTTTGTCGCTATGGCCTTAATTGCTTAAAGTGCTTTAGACACACCTAAGAGGAAATGTAAAACTTATACGATCCTCTCCAACCTAATCCTTTCCTTTTATGTCATATCATTCCTCAATTGGCATTATTCCTTTGAGATTGCAACTAACATAGTCAACATGTCGGACATTGTGTCATTTGAGGATGATGTCTCTATATCCCAGGTGATGTGTGGTAAAACTTACTTGACTCGAAGCCTAACATCTAAAATAAAGGTTTGTGTCTTTACCTTATTCTCATCTTATTTTTACACAAGCTTTTATTATTTACCTTCTTCTTGTAGTATGATCCTAAGGAAAATTTTGAAATTGGCAATCTAATTAACAACTAATAAATGTATTTTTTCAACCAAAAAAAGCTTTCGACTGTGAATGAGACCTTATACCCTAAAGTTGTTTATGCTAAATGATTAGCTCTTCATTCTCCCTTCTAAGGACATGCATGATTATGATATCCAAACTTCCTACAACTTGTTGAGGGCTAACTTGTGGCACTCTACCAAATTCAAATTTATACATTGATATTCACCAATGAATTGCTTAATTACTAGGTGTGAATCACCTGCAACTAGTATATGGCTGGCTTTTATGCTGGATAATGACTTAAGGCTAATGATCAATGCTTTGTACTTAGCTTGATTGTTTGATTAGGAGATTTCCAATTCAAAAGAAATGAGCCCTTCTTCAACTAAGGCTAATCATCACGATTCCAACCTTACTTTGTCTTAGGCATATGATTTATCGAAAAACATCTTCCAATATTGCAACCCAACATACCCAAAGGCATTAAGAATAAGGTCAACCATGTCTAAGTAAAGGTGTTCGTCAAGAAAAATCTTTCATGACTTGTAAGGGGACATGTTGTAATGGATAAGCATTTAGCTCTAACACCCATTTGGTTAGCTTACCTTGCAAAATTGGCCTTGATAACAAATACTTCTATAAATTGACTTTACACACTACTTGAATCTTTCTTGGCTAAATGGAGTACTCTAACTTAATGCAAACATAGTAAAGAGATAGACACAACTTTTTAATTGACGTGTACCATCTCTTAGTGTTTATGAGTACTTTACCAAGGTAGTATATTGTCATTTCCATGTTGTTTGTGGTGTCCTAAGCAAGCAGTGAGCCGATAGAGCTATCTGTGGTTAATATGTAAAGTTTTAATGATTTATTCATCATTGGTAGCACAGGACTAAAGGCTTGCTCAAGTATTACTTTATCTAGTTGAACATGGTCTCTTATTCTATTCTCTAGTAAAAGTGCTTAACATTCTTCAACCTTAACAGTGTTGTTATTGGCTTTAGTTTTCTCAAAGAGTTAATTATAAATCTTTGTAGGAAGTTAATCTTCCTAATCAAACTCTATATCTCCTTTTTTATTGGTTGGTAACTTCACCTCCAAGATAGCTTTTGACTTATTAATATAACTTCTATTCCCTTCTTGCATACCAGGAATCTTAGAAAATTACTAGCTGAGATGCCAAAAAGACACTTTGTTGGGTTCATTTTCAAATTATGCAGCTTTATAAATTCGAATACAACTTATAAGTCCAATAAGTGTATCTTGAACTCTACTAATTTGACCATCACATCATCAATATACACCTCTATTGACTTGTTAACGAGATCATGAAAAATGGTATTCATGGCGCATTGAGAAGTAGTGCCAGTGTTTTTTAGTTCAAAAGGTATTATAACCCACTCAAAGATTCCTATAGCATGAGGACATCCAAACATTATCTTGTTTTTTTTAGCTATATGAATTTGATTTTAGCCTAAATAACCATCTATAAATCATAGAATTTGATTATGGGCTACAGTGTTGACTAACATGTCAACTATTGGCATCACGTACTTATCTTTTAAAGTTTCATAGTTTTGGTACTTGAAGTTGATACAAATTTGAATCTTTCCATTTTTCTTGATTACAAGGACTATGTTTAATACCCATTTAATGTATCTAGCCATACATATGAACCCTGCATCTAGTAGCCTCTAAATTTCCTCCTTTACTTTTAGTGGAAGTTCTAGAGCCATTCTTCTCCATTGTTGCATTTAACCTAAATTTTGAAGTATAGTGGAAGGCAATATTTGACTAATTCATGACAAATTGAGTATCTTATGGTAATTCTATACAAAGCAACCTCTGAACTTTTTGAGGAAGGCACCGACTAATAATTTTGCTACTCCAGTAATAAGGCATTAATGAAAGCTAGGTTTACTTACTTGGCATTACTCATGATATAATTCTAAGTTTTTATTAATATTGATGATGGTGTAAGAAATTACATAAATATTTTTGTAAAATCATTATATTTATTTTTATAACTTATAAATTTGTGATCTTTGAATTTTTAGTGACTCTTAAGTCAATTGTTCCACAAACGAAAATTCATGAAAAAATGGCATCTTTTCATTATGCATAAACACTTATAAGGCACGTGTTACTATTTGTTGAGATAATTATTTATCTATATACGTGAGAATTTTATTGATAGTGGAGGAAGAAAACTGTGAAAGTGATATAAAATTTTAATATTTTAATTTGAAAATTTATGACAATGATATTTATCTGGTGGGGTTTTAAGCCTTGTGAAAAAAATTATAGTTTATGAAAATACCATTTATATTTTGTGAAATATGTGATTATATGTAGCAAAAGATATTAATTATGAATTGTGAAAAATGTCGGCTTGTATTATATTTTACATAGTGCCTCATAATTAATGCCTCAAATAAATAATAGAAGAAATTATATTTTATTTTTTGAATTAAATTATAATTATAAAATTAATATATAAATTTAATGTTAAAATTAACAATAAGAGGTCATGTGATTTTTAATTTTAACGAAAGTAGCTTTGCTCCATGTTAGAATTATAAAAAATTTCTTTTGTTCTAATTTATTTTTAATTTTTAAAAATAACTAGAATTTAATATTTTTATTTTAATATAAAATTGTATAAGTTTTTTTAATATGTTTTAAAATTTTTAAATTTTAATTCAAGAGATAAAATATAAATTTTCTTTATATTTTAATTTGACGGGAGATGAGAAAAAATGGGAGAGAATAAACATAAATGAATTATTAGACAATTATTATTTTTATATTTTTTAAGTCAAATTTGACTACAAATGTAATTTTAGCCAATAGCAAAATAAAAAACTACTGAAGACCCAATATTCATATTTAGCTTGTGTTTTTACTTTTTAAGATGAAAGTAAAACTAGTTGACGTGAATTTTAACATAAATTTATAATTTTATTATTAATATTGTAATAAATATAAATAAGTAACATTATTTTTGAAAAATTTTATATTATAAAAAATTTTATTGATAAAATTAATTTTTAAAAAATATTCCCACAATGTATATCAAATTATATGTGAGATTGGATTTCTAGAGTATAAATGTCATTGTAACTTTTGCTTTTTAAAATTTTTGAAATAATTTTAAAATATAAATTTTTTTAATATAAATATTTTTAATTTGAGATCCTTAATTTTTTATAAATAAAAAAATATATTTAAATATTTCAAATTGAATATATTTATATTTAAGGATCTTAAAATTTAAAACTTTTTTTAGAAATTTATGAATTGAAAATTTAAATTATATAAAAAATTACAATTCAAAATTTGATGTTTTAAATTGTAATTTTATTATAAAATAAAATTTTTAGTCTTGTAAATATTTTAAAATAAATTTAAAACTTAAAATTTTTTAGTGTAAATATTTTTAACAGAAAAAGCTCGACCACACCGACGAATAATAGACACATTGGCCCACCACGAAGCATTGCGTAACTCGAGAGAAAGAGAGAGACAGAGACACACAGAAAAAAACGGAGTTAGAGATCACAGGTGAGGTCCCTTTCCTTAGACCCTCTTTCTTCTCCATTATTTTATGTCATTTCTTGTGTCGGTCTACGTTTTTGGCTGTTTCAACCATCCCTTTACTTGCCCTTGTCGTTTCGATTCACAAATTCCAAACCCTAATTTTAGGGGCTTTACTCTTTCCTTGTGATTTCTTGTTTTACTTCTGCGTCGATGACCTAATACCTAATGCGAATTGAACCCAATTAGAGGATTCTTCTTTTGGGTTTGCTGGGTTACGGGTTTAAACTTCAAAGTAATGTCTGCTTCTGCAGCTCTAAAAGATAATTAAGGATGGGGAATTAATATTGAAATACTTCAATGTTTGAACCGAGTTAAGCAAATTTTTTTTCTTGAATTAGTGCTGTAAATGTTGCTGATTAGGGTTGTGAAAGGAATAAGGGTGGTGGCCACTGAGTCAGTTACTATTCGTATTGAAGTCGTTTGCGGGAGGGAAAGATGAGCACTCAGATAAAAGGAATAAACGGAAGTTACATATTTACTATCACACGTCTAAAAATGGATAATCGTGATTGCGGTTACATGGGTCGTTCTTTTTTTTTTTTATAAATTTTTGGTAATGATCCTCATTTTTATTATTTACTGTTTATGTGGTGATTCAAAACTTCGGTAATGACTTGATATAGCCAATGTTGAAGCCGGTGCAGTGGGCTGGGATAAAAATTTTGTCTAGGAGCCCTGCTAGTACTAGTCATACTTAAAAGTTTGCTGAATTGATAGCAATGTTAGAGCTTGTGGCTGGTAGAGATACAGAGCTTCATAATTCCTACTATTGATGGATTTGGAGATGGTCTCGTTTGAGGAGACTAAAATGTCGGAACTCAATTAGAAATTGCCTAAATGTTTTCCTCTTCTGCAGCCCTCGCGATTATTTCCAAAGACAAACAAAATGCTGCTGCTACTTTAGGAGGGTAAAGTGGAATCCAATATTTCTAATTCAGGAAATTGTTGCTTCCTGTCCCACAATCTCATATGGCATGAACACCCTATAGCCTTCCAAAGACAACAAAAAGATGGAAAAAGTATGCACTTGAGCTTAAAGGAAAAAAAAATTGCTAGTTTTTAAGCTGACGGAGTAATTCTACTTCATTAATTAGAGAGAAATCAATATCTTAAAATGGTAGTTTAATCGGAAGAAGAAAACAGGAAACTGTGATCGTAGTGACAGATAATAGTGATTAGAAAGGAATCAATAACCTAGAACAGGAAACTATGATCGTAGTGACAGATAATAGTGAAGGCTAACATTAAATTTATTCAAATGGGTGAATTATGGTTGAAATTTTGTTTTATTACATTCACAATGTAAGATATATATTCAGCTATGTTTTATAGAACACGTAGATATGGGAGACAGTATTATGGTTTGTCCTAATAATATAGGAGATTCACGTAGCTGGGGCACGTGAATACAAGCTTCGTAACTGCAGCCTCTGTCATCTTTCTTCTTTTTCTTACGTACTTAGCAAATGGATGCATTAGAAGATGATATTTTGGACATTCGTTTCATCCGCTTCCTTCCATTCTTGCTGTTGAATAGTTTATCAATGAGATTGTGTTTGTGTAACTTTATGTAACTGTTCTTATACAGATATAGTTGAGTGCCTAAAAAAGACTTGACAACTGGGAGACTTTCTCCTACTGTGCACTCAGACATTATTCCCATTGTTGATCTTGACTTTTGCATGCATGAAAAAGAAATAATATTACTTTTTTGGAGTTAAAATTTACTCTAACTGATCAGTTTGTAAGGCTTGTTCTACAATTTAACCATGACTACCTTTAATTTATGGTTCCACCAATTGATCATGTACATAGCAAATAAAGAGAGCACTAAATTATCCAGGATGAACTGAGAGTTTCCATATGCAAATCCTTTCTAGATAAGTCTTTAATGTCCCTGATTACTTTTCAAGATTTTACTTTGAAAATTTTCCGGGCCCTGAAAGACGTTTTTGGACTTTGGACTGTATTCCGTAAGGATATATAATTTTATTTTTAGACTCAAGTTTACTTGTCTAACATGTGTCTATGTCCATATTAAAGATGTTACTAGGTAGGCAAGCCCATTCTTGGTAGATACAACCTCATATATCTTGTGCCTCTTTACAGAATTCTTCATCCTTCATCAGTCATATTTTTGGTTCAAGGCTTTAATGCTTTGAGTTTAATTACTAGCTTTTGATTTTTGTATGCCTTGCTGAGTTTTTTTTTTTCCCCCTGTTGTTTCAGTTGAGATTTTGATTGCAATTATATTGTTGAGTTTATCTCCATTAATTCAATAATAACGGCATCTGCATTAAGTGACTAGATAATCATAATTGCCAAGTGGAAGCAGAAAAATTGAAAAAATGCATTTTCCTTTTAACCAAGTAGAAGAAGTGGAAAAAGCTTCTTTTGTCCTTTCTGCATGCTTAGAACTTAAAAGTTTTCATAAAAACGAGTTTGGAGCTGCAGAGAAATCTTTTCTTCTTCTTTTTGAACTGCTATCCTATACTTTTGAATATCTTCCTAGCAGGAAAGTGGTCCAAGGTCAAGACATTCAAAAACAAGATACTAGAATGACGCTATTTAGATTGGTTTTACTGGATCTTAATATGTGTACAACCTGAAATGAATTCTTTTCAACTTCTGATTATCTAATATTGTGTCTGTTTGGTTGCAATGCCATAACAAGACTTGGGCTTGGTTTTGTTTTCTTTCCGGGCACAAGATCAAACTTACTCAAGCCCCTAGCCACACAACTGCCTGAGCAAGCCTCAGGTGGCATGATTTGGCTCTTCTTAAATTTATGGTTTTTTAGTATTTATGATGGCTATTCACACTGGTCTTACATCCTGACATAGTTTCACTTATGATAATTCAATTTGCTTTTTCTGATGGCTCGTAAACCCTGCAGAATGAATAGTTCTGCTAACGCAGTAAAGAAGCATGCCACAGCTTATTATTTGCGGAATATCTTTAGCCAAAAATCAACACATTCTTTGTCAGATGTCCCAATCCAACCCCCGCTAGGAGATTCTGATTTACATCATCGATATGTAAGAGAGAAAGTTGGCCATTTCACAGACTGGCGCCAAAATGCTAGAATTGGCTTCATGCGTAATTTTATAAGAAGAAAAATGTAAGTACTTAATGTTTTTACATTAACCTCCTTTGTATTATTTCCCAAAATCTAGGAGTAGAGATACTAAATAAAAAGTGGAAGCATTTACTTCTGCATAAGATTTTCATTGAGTTGAAACTAATTAAATTGTACTTCAGTGCTGCAATTTTCAGATCCAGTTTACATTATGGGATGGTGCAGCAGGCATCTGATATTGCAAATATTCTGGAACACCATCTATTTGTTGTTGCTGCTACAGAGGTTTGTTTGTTTAATAATTATGTTGTGTGTACGTGAGGTTTTTACTTTAAAAAAAAAAAGAGGAAAATCGATTAAATTTTATGCCCAATGCTTGTTAATAAAGCACCTCTGGCTGTTTATTGATATTTTTTATTAATATTTTGCAGGATGAGTATATGAATCAGGATACATTGATACAACGATTGCAGACCCAAGTCCATAAGATGCATGGAACAAGATACAGTCAACAAGTAAACAGTTATAATACTTCCGCATCTATGAAGGGGTCCTCTTCTGGGCTATTGCATGCTTGGTATAATGAAAATCCTGCAGATCCTGCTTTGCAGATGTTTACTAGTAGTATCATTAATTCGAGTGATCATTGCATGGCAACTGTAAGCAATACCAATAACCATGAATTTCTGAAAGGGGGGCTATCGCACCCTTTTATTGTCAATGAGACACTTTTTTCTTCTAATGACTGTTCATCAATTACTACATGCACCGATTCGGATGGGTTTTCTAACTTTTCTGCTTCTGGTGGAACAAGCAATCTGGAAACTAGCTCCAAACCAATTTGCTCCCATGTACAGCAGCAACATGTAGATGATGGTATCTTAAAATAATCTATGTGATTTCTACTAAGTATTAATCGGTGTATTATGAGCAGTTTTTATTGTCTTTTTTTTTTTTGGGCCAACTTCTTCTTTTTGCCTGAAGTCTTCCCAGTTTTAGCCATGTTAACTCATTTGACTGACTACTGTGGCAGTGGAAATGGATCTGCTCAAATATAGAGGTTGTTCGGGGACTAACCAGAGAAATGAATATTTGGCTGGAGAATCGCCACAGTTTGAATCTTCAAATTTGTTGATCCCTCCACATGTGACAACGGCAGTTTCTAAGGTTTACAATAGTTTTCCTGGCCAGAGCTCTAGCTGCCAGCATTCAACCCTTAAGAATTTAACGCAATATCAACCCCAGAAGTTGGATTGTCAAGAAAACTTCCAGCATTTTAGGCAGTCATATGAGCATTGTGCTAATGCATATATTGCCCAGTCAAGATCATGCTTCATAAGTAAAGATGAACCATGCTGTCAATTGCAGGAGCAGAAAACATTGAAGCAGCCTCAGCTTCCTTCAAGACTTCTGAATGTAGATCAACAATTTTCTTCAGCAAGTTCTGCATGTCTTTGTGGTTCTAACGGAGCTGCCGACGTAGCTTTATATGATAGTTCTGAAGTTTCAGTTGAGCATAAGATTTTACTTGCATATTTTCACTACAAGAATTCAAAAAATCCTCCAAGGGATAATCAAATTTCCCTAGTTAAATATCTGCATTCAACGGTATGTAATAATGAGATGTGTACTTGTGAACGGTATATCACCTTTTTAATGCATTTTGATGAATGTCAAAGTGGTGATTGCCATATATGCTGGCCTTTGAAACTATTATTTGCCTCCAAACTTGAGCCTCGTTTGGAATTTGCAAACAGCGTGATGATGGATTCTACTGTAAGAAATCATGGCAACTCTGAAGACATTCTACCACCTACCAAAAGATTGAAAATAGAACCTACTTTTGGTGTCTCTGCGAGCAATAATGAAATTTCTGACCTATGGGATTCCAAGATGGTTCTACCCTATTCTCCTGAAGGACGTCCAGAATTGCAGCAACAACCAGAATCTTCCTTTTCTATCTATTCTGAAGTTACAGAGAACAATATGGAATCATTTACAAATGCAAAGCAAGATTCTGCGTGTGTTAGCAAGATAGACAAGAATGTGACTGGTGGTGCATCTGAGCAGACTTTTGAGAGTGAGACCATATCTGAAGGCATAGAAACTAGTCATACATCAGGGAATTCATATCCTGAAAGCAATGATGTGATAGCCAGAAACTGCAGGGAAAATGTTAGCAGATCAAATTCCAGTATACATACTTTCCGGAAAGGTCCTGGTGCTGATATAGACAATGTACAGGGAAGAAGTGGGTTCAACCAGACGGGGGAAAACACGCCAAAGAAAATTATTGAGCCAAAAGCTGATTTAGGGAAGGCAACAGAGTCTTCATATCTAATAATAAGTGGTGTTTCCTATGGTGCATTTGAACACAATTTTGAGAGTGAGACTTTTTCTCTAGGTTTAGAAGCTGGTCATGTATTGGATGAGTCATATCCCAAAAGCAATGATGTGATAGCCAGAAACTCAAGGGATAATGTTGGCAGATCAAATCCCAGAATCCATACTTTCGAAAAAGATCCTCGTGCTGATATAGAGGGGGAACAGGACAGAGTTGGGTTCGACCAGACTGGAAAAAACACTGCAAATAAAGTTATTAAGCGAAAAACTGACTTAGAGAAGGGAACAGAGTCTTTAAATCCAATAATAAGCGATGTTTCCTGTGGTGCTTTTGAACGGGCTTTTAAAAGTGAGACTATTTCTGAAGGCATAGAAGCTGGTCACACATTGGAGGATTCCTACCACAACAGAGATGATGTGAATGTGACAACCAGAAACCCAAGGGAAAATGTTGGCAAATCAAATTCCAGTATCCATTTCCAGAAAGATCCTAGGGCTGATATAGAGGATGTTCAGGGCAGAAATGGGTTCAACCAGACTGGGAAAAACACTACAAGGAAAGTGATTGAGCCAAAATCTGATTTAGAGAAGGGAAAAAAGTCTTCAAATCCAATTATAAGCTGTGTTTCCTTGGCTGAAACTTTCACGTATAATCAAATAAGGGAACATATTATGAGTCTAAGGCAGGGTTTTGGTCAGGTTAGTAAGCCACTTTTAGTGATACCTTGGTCATTAAGTTACTACTCATATAAGTCTATGTCTATTTTGCAATGAAATTTTTTATGGCATAATTTATTTATTTTTTTTACAAATTTATCTATTGAAACTGCATATGATTTACAAGAGGAACATTAATAAGGAGATGAACTTTGATGTGTGTGCCCCGTCATAATATCTTCTTTCTGTAGTTACATATACCTTGGAATATATTCAAAATTTCTATTTTTTATTTTAATTTGATGTTGTTTCATGCATCTCTCTCTACTCCTTGGATGTGATTAATACGAGAATTTGCATTCATATATGTTCAGCTCTGTAGGGATTGCTGTGTTTCAGTAAACTCTCTTTACCTTTCGATTTCATACATTCACTGTCTGTCAAGACACGTTAAGCTTCCTTTAGCTGATTTCTTCTATGTTAAGGTTACATTCTTGTGTTCTTCTGAACTGATGCTAATTTAATGTAAGAATTCCTCACTGGTGTGACTGCATTGTATGAAGAGAGGGTCAGTTGATGTCTTCTGTGTTGAAAGCTGGTAGATAAGCTTCAATGACAGCTTACTACAACTTGATCTTTGCATTTACTCTGTTGTCTTTATATGGTGCAACTCTTTTTCTATATCTAACATCAAGGACTATTTCAAATAAAATACTTAAGCTGTTAAATGAAGGCTTGTAAATATATTTGATTATAATTTCTAGCACAACCCCTCACACAAAAGCCATTTGGGCTTTAAGTGTGAACAAAGCACAAGTTCACATGCCTTGTGCTTAAATTTAATTTTATTCAAAAGAATAGGGTGCAGCAAGGATCGAACTCAAAATCTTAAGTTGTTAAGTAAAAGGGCATGAATAGTTTTTATTATAAGTTTTAACATCTAATGTATCTATTGAAACAGAGTACACTTGGGGAACAAAAGGGAATTGGTGTTAACTCATGCCCACTGTGTGGAATGGATAAGCTTTTCTTTGCACCAGTGCCGATCTATTGTCTATCTTGTGGCAACTGCATCAAAAGACATGCAAACTTTTACTGTAGAAGAGCAGAAGAGTTTGATGCAGAACAGTGCTTTTGCACCTCTTGTTTTAAAAATTCTCGAGGTGGATCTATCAAATTCAATGGGGTATCTATTTCCAAGGCAATACTTCACCGTAAGAGAAATGATGATGTAATTGAAGAAGCGGTAAGTTAGTTATTTATATCCTATAATTCTTCTGTGTATAGAGAATTATAAACTCACCCTATATGTGTTGTTTCTTCTAGTGGGCTCAATGTGATAAATGTAAAATGTGGCAACATCAGATATGTGCACTCTTTAACAATAAGAGAAATTTGGAAGGCAAACTTGAGTATGTGTGTCCCAGATGCTGCTTAAAGGAAATTGAAAATGGAATTCGTATACCCTTACCAGAGACTGCTATTTTTGGTGCTAAGGACTTGCCAAAGACCAAGCTTAGTGACCATATAGAGCAACGGCTTTTTACTTGTCTTGAGCAAGAGAGAGCAGACAGAGCAAAAATTGAAGGAAAGAATGTTGATGAGGTAAGATGCAAACTGCTGCACAATTACAATTGTTGGACATCTTTTCCTTTTAATCTTTGGCATGTATACAACAATTTTTGTTATTATGTTCTATTATTTTCTTCTGTAAACAAGTGAATTGGCAAAACACTAGTAACTGTCAGAAAAGAATTCTAGTACTAAAGAAACATTTCCATCAAAATGGTTATGCTCTAGCGTACCAAGAGGTTGCAATTTAGGCATTCTCAATGTGATTTCAATATTATTTTTCTATTGATGGTTGTTGTTGATTCTCAATTTGTGTTTCCTGATTCTTTTTTAACTATTATATCTCCTAATTTTTAATATACGTATTTGGTTTGCTAGATTTTAGGAGCAGAAAATCTTACTGTAAGAGTGGTGGTATCAGTTGAAAAAAAATTGAAAGTGAAGAAGCAGTTTCTTGACATCCTTTGTGAGGAGAATTACCCTGCTGAGTTCCCTTATAGGTCAAAAGTAAGTTGAGAGGTTGATCTCTGAATAATTTTGTCCAATGACTTCTGCAGGACTAGCCCTCTCCCTATATAACCACTAGTGTGTCATTATTTTTTGAAAGAAGTATCAGCATTACTTGCTGTTGCAGGTTATTCTTTTGTTCCAGAAGATTGAGGGAGTAGATATATGTATTTATGGAATGTATGTCCAGGAGTTTGGCTCAGATTGTGGATACCCAAATCGACATTGTGTGTACATCTCATATCTTGATTCTGTTAAGCATTTTAGGCCTCAAAGAGAGACCGTGACAGGAGAAGCTCTTCGTACGTTTGTGTATCATGAAATATTGGTAGGTTGCTCATAGATTCCTTTTCCCAGTTTTTGTGAGACTGTTTATCCCTTCAAGTTTATATTCTAAGTTAATTGAACTATCAGAATTGACACTGACTCCTTACATTTGTTCTGCATTTTGGCTTTGCTATCCTCAGATTGGATACCTTGAATTTTGCAAGAAACGAGGTTTTGAAAAGTGTTACATATGGGCATGTCCTCCTATAAAAGGGGAAGATTATGTACTATATTGCCATCCTCAGAGTCAGAAAACTCCAAAGAGTGATAAACTAAGGCACTGGTGTGTCTATCTTTCTCTATCTTTAGGGGTGTGTGTGTGTGTATGTGTGTGTGTTATGTTCACTTGTGATCCTTGCTGTTCATAATTACTGGGTATGTACATTGTCTGTTCAATTTATGCAGGTATCATTCAATGCTAAGAAAGGCTACTGAAGAAAATATTGTAGTTGGTTTTACGAATATCTATGATCATTTTTTTGTTCCTGCTGGAAAATGTGACTCCAAGGTGACAGCGGCTCGTTTGCCATATTTTGATGGAGACTACTGGTCTGGTGCTGCTATGGATCTAATCAGGAACATTGAACAAGAGAGTAAAGGAGAGTATGAAAGAAAGGTGAAGAAAGTATTGACCAAAAGAGCTCTAAAGGCAATGGGACATACAAATCCTTCTCAAGGTACCACTAAAGACATTCTGGTGATGCAAAAAGTAAGTATATCTTGTCTCCCACCTTTGTTCATTTGTATGGTAGGTCTTCATATAAGACTGCCTAAGTAGTTGCTTAGTTAGCTTTGAACATCTAAACTACCGGAGCAATTTATGTGAGCTTGAACTGGTTGCAAATGAGACTCTAAAGTGATTTTAAGATTTAGGCCGTAGATCATAATATGGTCTTTTGATGCTTAATGGGATGGAAGTCATGCATGATTTGTAAGAACTGGAACAGTCAATGTTAATTTTGCATGTTGAGGCATGGAGTAACTTGAACTGAGTCACCCAAATGAAACTAGGGAGCCAAGTTGTGAACTTCTTGGATTTGGAAAGCTGCATGCTGTCCTCAGGATCTTTTTTAAGGTTTATTCTGCCTGTTGTACTTTTGTACAGATTTTTGTCTCTCACCCCCTCCCCTTTTAATTTCTTTTGGATGGTAAATCGAAGTGTCATGGTTTGTCTAAGACTGTTGAAGCGTGGGATCTAATTCAGGCTTTATTTTGTTGGAATCTAAGCTTTTCATTGGGTAGTATTGGATATGAGGTGTTAGAGTGAAACAAAGTTAAGGACCTCAAAAAGAAAGCATGTTAGAGAAACACCCCAGGACCAAAGGTAGCTTATTAGGCAATGATCATGGCTGCAAAAGAAGAATGTTGTTCCTTCTGGATGCAGCTACTATTCTAGTGATTCATAATTTATTTATATTTGATACAGAGGAATACTTTTTGTGCATATGATTTGTTTGTAAATTGAAGTTACTATATCATTGTTGGTAGAAAAAATTTCAGCATTTTGGTTCAGAGTTCAAAATCATTAAATATGGGTTGTTTAATACTTCATATTTTGAAAGTGTGGTCTGATATCTTCATTTTCCTTTCATCACCCTATCTCTATTAGTTGGGCCAAACGATATTACCCGTCAAGGAAGACTTCATGATAGTCCACCTGCAGTATGCATGCACGCACTGCCATGGGGTGATATTGTCTGGAAAGCGATGGTTTTGCAGGCAGTGCAAGAAATACCAGGAGTGTGAAAGGTAGTGATGACAAACAAAGAACTTACGTGGGACTGTTTCTCTCTTCTCTCCTCCCTCCTCTTATTTTAGTCATGCTCATGCATGTGGTTTTGCTTGTTTTGCCTCATCTTAATAGAATCTGACATTGTTAACAAGACATGATTTATGTTGCTTTGTAGTATTTTGTTTTATGTTATTTGTCGGTCAGACTTCCATACTAGGGTCCTTTATTTAGTGGCCTTAATGAGTCGGTTCTTGTATAACCTAAAGATTGATCTGATGTTGTAAGAAAGATGAGTTCCGCACCAAAGTGGCCAGAGTTTCTTTTCTTCATTGTACTGCTTTTAAAAAAAAAAAATAAATGCTGTGTATGCATCGATTAAAACTTTATCTGAAGTGTTGAGAAAGATTTGGCATTGCCTGTTCTTACAAAAGCTATTTCTGAAGTTTTGATAAAAATTACAAATTTACGACAAATATGTCAATGGAATTTCATTTTAATTTTATGACTATGTTTAAGTATTGCTTGGAAGCTACTTGTGCGTTTTAGTTCTTATTCTTCAAACACAAAAGATACATAAACTTGTTTGAAAATTACAACGGAATACCACCATTGATGTATTAATTTGTTGTGCTTGTGACTTTATCATTAACTTTAAGAAGCAGCTTTGAAATGCACAATCAAACCCATGCCTAAGAGGGTCCACATAACCTTTGTTCACAGTACAGAGTAATTGTTATTTTGATGACGCAGATAACTTGTATCAATAGATCGGAATATTACATAAACAATTAGATTTCGTTAATTTTATTCATCCGTAGTTTCGTTTCAGGAAAAGCTTGTAAAGTTGGAGTGTCATTTTAAAGTGTGTCATACATTGTTCTAATATATATTCAACCTAGGCCTAGCTTTAGCAATCTGTCCTTAGGTTACCATTGCCACTATAACATACTCTCAATAAACCATTTATTCATTAAAAGCCGTTTAGCGAAGTTTATCTCCCTCTTCAGCTAATGAACATACAATTTAGCTTAATTTAATAACTCTCACTGCCATCGTTTCCACCTGGAACTTTAAATGAAAATTTCCTTTACTTGATGCTGATATGCAAGACACTGAATTGTAGATACATCGATTAATTATGAGAGTATGTTCGTGATTCTCTTAATGACTTGGTATTATCTTTTTTCCTTTCAGTCATAGATGTACTGCAAGTTGAAATGATTGTGCACCTCTTGGTTTCTGCTCCCCCCCCCCCCCCCCCAAAAACAAAAACAAAAAAAAAATTCTCCTTCACTATGTACTGCTTTTTTCTTACTTTTAGACCGTGTTGGTTTGCACTGTTCTTGTTGATATTGAATAGTATTGACAATTGGAATAAGTAGATGTGCTGACTTTCATTTACTTTCCTATAATTATTTTAGATGCCATAGTGCTGACACACATATTTCAATTAGTGGGGAGAAGCATACACTCTGCCAGGTGACTCTCCAAGTAAAAGCTAAGTCGAGAAGTTTGGCTCATTCAACATAGGTTTCCATTGAATATGACATTTTTGAATTGCTTGCTCATCAGGTCGTCGTGGATGATATCCCTTGTGATACTAAGGAGAATGATATTATCCTGGACAATGATTTATTTGAGAATAGGCATAATTTTTTGAGCTTCTGCCAACAGAATCAATTTCAGTTTGACACACTCCGTCGTGCCAAGCATTCCTCAATGATGATCCTCTATCATCTTAAGATTCCTACTTTGCTTACTGGAGGTACAACATGTAGCATTTGCAATAAAGACAATGTGTTCCAGTTGAGTTGGCAATGTGAGATTTGTCCACAGTTGTCCATCTGCTCAGCATGCTATGAGGAGAAAGGTGCTAATTGCCACGAGCACAAGTTGAGACAATGTTCTTCAACAGCTCATTGTCGGTCAGGGAATCAAGGGTTAAAGCAGAAAACTGTCCTGGTAAATATGACTTTATTTTTTGGCTTGATTGTTAATTTGATCAACCATTTTAACCAGATTAATATTCACTCATTGGTTGTAAAATTAAAGCTATGGGTACTAAAGTCTGGAACTTGGATTTTCGTAAGTAATGAGGAAAAGTGAAGAAACTCCATTTATCGGAACTGCAATTGGATTAATAGTACTATGCTGGCAAAAAAATGAAACATGTTGCATGAAGACCTACTTTCTTAAGACAGTTAACTACGTAGTTTACCCACACCTGCGTTTTGTTTTCTTTGTCACAATATGCGCAGTTTCTGACTTGCCATGCACTTGATCATGCAGACACAGAAACTTCTGGAAGTTCTACAGCACGCATCTCGATGTCACTCAACTATAAGTCAACCATGCTCTTATCCAAACTGTCTTCAGATTAAAAAGCTGTTTTCCCATGCTAGTAGGTGCACTGTTAGAGCTTCTGGGGGTTGCCGACATTGTGAGAAGGCATGGCTGGGGCTAAGTCTACACTCTAGGAATTGTAGGGACTCGGAATGTCGCATCCCACGGTGCATGTATGTAACATTTCAAGTTCACAACAGTTAATTTGTGGCTAGCTTTTGCTTAGTTGCATATATAGTCATTGCTTAATTATGTTAATATTGCAGGGATTTGAAGAAGCATGCAGAATGGTTAGTACAGCAATCTGAATCTCGGCGTAGAGCTGCAGTTGTAGGATCAGCGAGGGGATAGCAATGGAGGTCGTTGGTCATATTTAACCACCGAAGTATATATTATATAGGATTAACTGAAGTAGGCTAGTGTACAGTCTGTCTAAAGCTTGGGTAAATGATTTGTACAGTGAGAAGTTTATGGAGCTGAAAGTTTTGTTAGTTTCTGTTAGAGAAGAAAATAATTAAATAAATAAGTAGTTGAACAGAAGCCAGTTAGCATAGTAGCGTCCTCTTGACGTTTTAGCCGACAGAAATATTACTAGCGAGATATAGGTGCCCTTGGAGTATAAGTAATTCTGTTTTCTTAATTTTTTTTTTTAAATCTTTTGGGGAGAGGTTCTGAAAGCGGTTTAGGACAAAGCGTGGCTTAAAATGGCTTATAGTTATTCAAGGTTTCTCATAATGTTAATTTTCGTTTTGCTTTCTCTTTGTACTAAATTGCATCTTTTTTTTTTTTTGTGGTTTATATATGCTTTGGGTAGTCCTTCCTCTTCCACCGACTAAAGAATGATGTATTACCTGGTTTTTCTTTTTGTCTGTGAAAAAGAAAGACTAGACCTCGTCTTGATTCTTCGCAGATGGAGGCTTTCTCAACTTTCTTATGTCAATTTAGCTCATTATAGTTAAAATTTTTATCAATAACATCTTTTTATCTGTCCACTCTTAATACAATCATAATATCTTCTGACAAATTGCTAAGTTATCATTATATACCATATTTTATCATAAAAACTTTAGATGCACTTTAATATATTTCTGTTATTAAATTTTTTTAATTAAAATATAATAAGTATATAATGTTTCAATAATAAGTGTATATTTTTTACAAAGGAATTTTTCAATTAAATCATATACTTGTTATATTTTGATTAAAAATTCATATTTATTATATTTTAATTAAAAAATTTAATAGTAAAGATATAAAAAATTATATATATGTCTAATTCTTTTACCATTGGCATTTATTCACATCATGCAAAATTATATTGTTTGAATGTAGATCGTCTGCAATAATGAATATTATGCAGATGGTGTACAAAGGACAAAAACATTTTTTTTAAGGAACTAAAAAATTATGTATGACATTTAAAAATTATAATTAAAAGGATAAAAATTTTATTTGTGAAAAAAATTATAGTTTAAAAATTTTAACTAAATAATATAGTTAAAATTTTTAAACTATAATTTTTTATAATTAAATTTTTATCCTCTCAATTATAATTTTTAAATACCTTCTATCATATTCAAAAATAAAGCTTTAAAGAGAATTGAACCACGTGCTGTAAAACATACCCACCGCGGACAATGCGTCTGCATGTTGTTTTGTTTCTGATCCCTATCTTCTTTTTCCTTTTACCTATTCCTCTTCTTTCTTTTTTTCTTCTTTTACCATTGGCTCTTTTTTTTCTTTTCTTTTTTTATTTTTTGTTAGGTTGGAGTTTTGGGGGAGGGGGGGGGGGGGAGTGCAATAAATTGAGACATAGAAAATTATATTATTATATAATGCTGATTTATCAGTAACTTGTGAAATATATATATATATATTACATATTATTGCATTTGTTATTTTTATAATCCATAAAATGGTGGAAAATATTACTGACAGTAATCATTGAAACCAAATTTAGAAGAATGTTTTATAAGACATTAAAGTGAGAAAAATTTTATCTATGAATAATTAAAATAGTTTTAAAACAAATTTTAAACACAATTTATCCAACAATTAAATTATTAATTTATAATATATAATGTGATTTATTATGTCTGGTAGAATATAATGTTAAGTATATAAAAAGATAAAAAAAAAAATTGAATGAAATAAATCGGAAATAGAGCACGGATCTTCTGTTGTGTAAAGGGTCTATGTTGCGTTATGCCTCCCTACATAAGGTGGATTCCCCCTCTCCCCCCCCCCCCCCCCCCTTTTGTTTTTTTTTAAACTTCAATTTTTTAAAACTTTTTTTGCACAGGAATAGACACCAAAACAGATTCCTTGTTCATCTTGATCTGAACCCTTCAATTTTTTTTTTAAATTTTAAAAGAAGTAGAACGCAGGTCAAAAATAATCTTTCAATTATAAAATTTAAAAAAATTCATGATTTAAATAAAAAATTTAAAATTTAGAATTTAGAATATCTAAAACAAATCTTGACGATTTAGAACCTATCCCAAGACTTGCTCATACCTAGAATGAGTGAGGAATCCAAACACGAGTAGGCAAAACATGATCCCCTACACAGAAGAGGATCTATTTTGTGAAAAATGACCTTTATATTAAATAATAATTACAAATATATAATAAATATTACAAAACAATATTATATCACCTTTTACATTGCATTTTACATACCAAACATAACCTAAGTTTAATTCATACTTTGTTTAATTGATAAATAATAATTATGCTTTAATAAATTTTATCATTAAAAAGATTGCACCGTTTAACCAACGGTCTGGACTGAGGGCTCAATCAAGGTTTGACATCTCCATTGAATTAGCGTTGGCAATTACCACAATTTTACTTCCACAAAAAAATAAAAGAACATTCATTTACCGAAGAAAAGAACATGGCATTCACCGATTTTCGCTACAAGATTCTATATTTAGACAACTTAAATACACTTTTATAGCATTTATTATCATTTTTAATAAAAACTAATAACTAATATTTTTTACTTCTTCACACAAAAAAGAATGATTTAAAAAATTTTCTTGACATGTTTTATTTTCATTTTAAAAACCCCATCACACATCTAAAAACTTCCAGGTCTTGTCCTTCTTTTTCTTCTTTTTCCTCCTCCAACTATATCTTGAAGGGGCAGTAGGTCAACTGCTGGGAGAGCACTTAAACTCACATTCCAGGAGAAAAGATTTTAAAACATTTTGATACAGTAATCAATTTCCAAATGGAAGGCGGCAGCTAAAATTCCACTCTACACTGAAAACTACTATTCAATGCCTAAAACTGTCAACAAGTACATAGGGTCCAAATGTCCTTGACCCTAAATAAAAATGAGCGCAAAAATAAAAAGGTAGAAAAATCCAATCACCCCTCCTGACACCTAGGAACTTTCGTGGTTACAACTTACATTCATGTTTTTAATTGTTAATACAAACTACTACCCATCAGACTACCAATAACATCATGCCTAAAAGGTTGATGAGTTCAAAGGCCCAAGCCAAAGCTGCATTATAAGGAAGAGGGAGCAAAGAATTATGTTGTAAAAAAATTCCAAAGCTTCTTCCCTATAGAAGCTTCACCAGGATGTTCATAGTCTTCATCATCATCTTCATTGTCAGCTCCATCAGCATCTTCGCCATGGGATTCGCTCCTATACTCAGCATCATGCTCCTCAGCATCATCCGGCGTTCCATTCACCTCCTCACTCAAGACTCTATTGTTGGCTGCATTCCTTGTCGTTTCACCATAGCCATCCTGGATCTCCACAATTTTCTCAGACTGAAACACATGGAGACTCACATTAAAATAAATATCCCAAACTACATAAAATTTAGAGCTTATTCTTAATCCCAAACTTTCAATGGTTTAAAGATCAATAATATTCTAAAATATATATCAAATACAAAAGAACCAAAAAAAAAAGGGAAAAAAAGGGGGAAAAAAAGAGGCATTGCAGTGCAAGCTTAAAATGCCACGCACTATGCTCACCTGCACAAGATGTATGCGCCCACCATTCTCATTAGTAACACCCATTGAAGGCGAAGAAGTTTTAGAGTGAAAAATTGCATCCTCTGTATCTTTTACACGATCAACCTCTCCCTCACTTTCTTTGCTACCACCTCCAGACAAGGCTCTGCCAGATGTCGCTGCTGCTCCACTATAGCAATTCAGTGTGCATCCACACGTAAGTAGACAGAAAAAGCTCAAAAAAATTTTACAGCTATTAATTATTTAAATTAAAAGAAAATTATAGGTCTAATAAAAATTAAAAAGAAATATATTGCAGATAATCTATGCATCAAGCAATTAAGCATTCTTGGATCCAAATTTGGTTCAAGTCAAGGCTAGAATCAGAATGCTAAGAAATCCTACATGACAGTACGCAAAAATTACTTTAGTAAGCTGAATCAAAATCATGAATTAAACAAAAACTTATTCACATCCATATAATATGAACATCAAAATAATGTGCATTAATTAATTCGCTCTCTTTCTTTTTCCTTTTTTGTTTTTTATTTTTCTTCTTCTCCAACAGAGCAAGATAAGGTCAGATTAGCTCCCTGTACGTAATCCATTGCTACATATATTAATCAGAATAAAGTACTTACGCTTTGGGTCGTCTCAAATTATATCTAGGCTCGCGTACAGGAGGAGCAGCCTTCTGTCTCCTCCTTTTGTGTTGCCCTTGTACTTCACTATCAGAATGTCCTTCATTTACACCACCATCATTTTTGCTCTCAGTCATTTGAGATGTTTGAACACGGTTTCGTTTCCTTACATTAGCTGGCATTCTTCTACCAGATGGTTTCTGCATCTCAGAATTCATATTGGCAGAATCCTCAGCATTTCCATTTGGATATTCAGTCCCATCTTCATCCAAGGATTCCCCAAGTATGGTCTTAGCATCTTTGACAACAGCTTTCACAGAGCGAGTACGCTTTATTCTGGACCTTCCTCTATTGCGAGGTTTCTGCTGACCACCCTTCGAATCAGAAAGCTGGGAATCTTCTGGAGCTTCTGGTGCTTTGCTGTCAACATTGCTCTGATTGTCGATGGATAGATCTTGTTCAGCTTCAGCCTCTCTAAGGTCATTGTCAGATCGGCTCCTCTGGACAACAAAAGAATCACTTACAATTGCAAATGATACCTCTGCTTCCTTTTCAGGGCCAGGAATTCCTCCTGATGATTCTTCAATTTTACCTTTCTCAACAGACAAAGTTGCCACATCTCTTGAAGCACGAACATCTTCAGACTCTATCTTCCTACCTGGGGAGATTTTGAAAATCTTAGAGGTGCATTTACGTAGCCAAGACATTGTTCCACCAGAGACAGGAGATTTTGACTCAGCCGCAAGTGACACCCCAGCATTTTGCCTCGAGACCAGATTTCCATCAGGACTAACTTGCACAACATCATCAGCCAGTTTTGGAAGAGAAGGCACCTCTACATTTTCAATTTCAGCTAAGGATTGTAAATCAGACAACACAAAATCAGAGACCATTTCGCCACAATTCTGGCAACCCCTGAGTTTCTCAACAAAATAAATAAAACGCCGTCTCTCCTCTATAAATTGCTCCCGCTGATTTTTCAGCTTACTATTAAGGTCAACAAGAACATCTATGTCCTCTCGCATTTCCAACTGTTGCCTTTCCAGATGCTTTTTATTATCAGCAGCTTCTTGTTTTTCCTTTTCTATTTTAAGTCTTTGAACTTTCACTTCCTCCTTTTCTCTATGAGCTACTTCCCTCAAGTAATTAATATTACTTAATTCTCGCTCTCTTTCTTCCTCAAATAACTTCTTCCTCTCTAAAAAGTCATTTTCCTTCTGCTCTAACTGATTCTGCATATCAGCTTCAAGTTCTCTTTTCCGCACTTCAAAATCCAGAAGCATTTGGTTCCTCTCACTTCGAGATTTTTCAACTAAGTCAGACTTCTCATCCTCCATTTGAATAGCAAATGACTCTTTAGCCAATTTAAGAGATTCCAACTCCCTTTGTATGTAATCCTCAGTAACCTGCTTCTCATTCTTCAACTTTTCTTCTTCAAATTGTTGTAGTTTAGATATTTCTTCCTTCTGTTTCATCACATTTTTCAGCTCTTTCTCAACATCTGCTTTTTTCAGATCCAGCTCATCCCAATCTCTTTCAAAAGTCTCCTTTTGCTGCCTCAAATCATCAGCTTCTTTCAGAAGCAGTTCTTTCTGGAGCCTGTACTGATCAATTTCATGTTTTAATTCTGACTGCAAGTGCACATATTCTGACCTCTCCTCCTCAGTCACTTTAAGACGATTTGTCTCTTCATGTATCCTCAGAAGCTCTTCTTCATTGTTAGCCCTTATCTTCTCAATGTCAGCCTTAATACTGAGCAATCTCTCCCTCTCACTTTCTACTTGTCCTTTCTCCTTCTCCAAGTTCTTCTCCTCAGACTTAATAGACTTCTCCCTTTCTTTCAAACTTTTCAATTTCAATTCATACTCTTTCTCTTTTTCCCTGAGCTTCTCTGTTTTCTTCTCCAACACCTGTTCACGCTTTGCAACTTTCTCCTCCATGTGGTTGATTTCAGCTTCTTTCTTTTCCAGTTCCACCAATCTATTCTGTAGTCCAGCTTCAAAGGATTTTCTTTTTTCATCCAATTCCACCTCAAGCTCCTGCTTTTTCACATTAAGTGTAGCTTTGTGTTCCTCAAGAAGCTTTTGAATCTCAACCTACAGAATTATGGACACATCAAAAAGTACAAGATATATTTATCAATAAGTAAGGGAAGAGTATAAATAGTATTATGGACATACCGCTCAATAATAACTAACAAGGCTTCTGATTGAAACATTAAAATTTTCCATAGGTGTAACAAAACAGTATCGTCGTTCCAATTTCCAAATCATTTAAATTATACATATAAGAATTCAAAACCCAACCATTATGCTAACTTTTGAATGACCAGAAGTTTCAAAATAGTAACACAAACAAGATGGCCAAAACATTTACATAGGTCAATGACCATTCATCTCCAGAATTTCCCATTAACAAAGATGAAGTAAATTAACATACTTTTTCTCTGTCATTGAGTTTTTCCTCCCACGCATACAACTCCTTCTCTTTCAGGTCCAAGTTCATTCTCATTGCATCATATTCCTGCATCAGAGGAATATTGACATTTGACACATAAAAAACATAATTCGATAATTAACAAAGTAATGTCCAAACAATAGTTCAGAAATCCAAAAATTTGCCTTCTCTTTTAGATTTATATTTGCAAGCCTGCTGTTTATGTCATCTTCTTTGCTTCTCAAGGTCACATTAGTTGCATCAATATTCCTCTGTGTCTCTTCAAGTTCCTTCTCTTTCTGCCTCAATATTCTGTCAGTCTCATTTGCTCTCTGCTCTCTTTCATTGAGAATTCTTTGACCCTTTGCTAGCCTCTCCTCTCCCTCCTGCAGTTTCTTTTCCCATTCTCGCAAGTCCTCCCTCTGCTTAGACAATGTACTCTCATGCACTTCTCTCCTGCCATAAATCAAAATAAGTATAATTTAAACAGATGCCAAGTGTAAACTGATTAAAATTTTTAACAATGACAAAAATAACAGTAAACAGCATTGGAAATACTCTGCAATGAATGATAAGCGTTCCCTTCGAAGTGCAGATTCCTGGGCCTCCAAGTCTTGTGATTTCCTATCCATCTCTGAACTCCTCCTGTTCATCTCTGCATGCTTCGCATCAGCAGCACGTAACCTGGCCTCTACTTCCAAAGATTTCTCCTCAATGCTAGCTACTAAAGCATTTGCTTCAGCCAACTTTGAGTCTGCTGTGAATTTGATTCCTGCATGCTCAGCACGCATTTCTCGCAAAGCCTTCTCAAGCTGTTGGTATGTACATGTCCAAATATTAGCAAGCAATAGCCACACTTTAATAACAATGATAAAAAATACAATGAAATACAGATCACCCATGAGGTCAATATTTCACCATCAAAAGAACAGATTATCCAAACAGTATGTATTAAGAAATCTTACATCAAGCACACACTCTTTCTCGACACCCAAGGCCTTCCTCAGGTTCTCTTCTCGTTTCTCAGCCTCAGATATAGCAATTAAATGAGCTGATTTTTCTTGTTCAAGAGCATCCTTCACTTCTTGTAAATCCTTACTTAGCTCTTTCAACTTGGAGTTCCACTCCTTTTTCTCAATCAATAGAAGCCCCATATTGAATTGGTACTCATAAAGCTGGCCCAAAAACATATAATCAGGTTAAAATATTTAAAACAAAATAAATATCAAACAGAAAGATCCAAAAAACAACCTTGAAAAAGAAAATTAAAACATCCCAAGATGAATGAATTTCTAGGAATAATGCTCAGTTCCTCAGAATAGTCACTCTTGTTTCAAATAGCATTGAGCTAATTTAAGAAACATATTTTAAGCATAATGCTTAGTCCTTAAAATTGTGCATTGCTGCACATATTCGTCTCTTTAATTGCTACCCAAACCTCTAAAACCAAACATAAATAAAGTCTTCAAGAGTAGAAAGACAATCATGATTCCCCACAAAGAGCAAACAATATAAGATCAGATGGCTACTTTTGCTAATCCACCGTAACACAAGAAATGAAGAAACTATCTCTTATATCAATCACGTCAAAAGTTTTTCCAAAAATTGACTTTCCTTGCAAATGAAAAAGGAAAGAAAAAAATAAAAGCGATATTCGTGAACTAATCTAATAACAGCAGGGTTGAGGTAGCTAGGTTACCATGGACTAACATAACCAAGCAATGTTCTTGGATCAACATAACAAGCCCCCACCACAGAATTTTAGTTTTTTTGTTTCTGCACCCAAACTAAGTAATCAAAAGACTTGAAAAAAATAAATAAATAATAATAATACTCTTTTGCGCACTTCAAAGAGGATCAGGTTAAGTCTTCAGTTTCAGAAAAACTAAGCTCTCATTTATCTAGGATAAGTAAATTAGTTTTAATGAAGGAATTTTACGACCAAAAAATTCAAATCCAGAGTCGAAAGGTAGTAAACTTTAATCTACCAAAAAAAAAAAGCAACTTCAGTGCTTTCTCCTCTTCCCAAAATTTTATATATTCCCGGTACCACAGCAAATTAAATTTTGGAGGTAATTGAACAGCTAAACAAGTAAAGCATCCAACATCAAGAAAATATAAGATACATATTCCATGTAACCCAAAAAGCATGGACAATCAAAGGGCATATCACAGACACTGACACGCAACAAAATTTGAAGTGCGTAAGTGCAATTTGAAGTGTCACTGTTTCTAACAAGAAACACTGCTAAATTATTTATTTATTTTGGAATTTTTCGTGCTTCTTAGGTATGAATGTAACTACTTGACTGACCTCCTTTTCAAGACTGGAAATTCTCTCAACCAAAACTTCCCGATCCATGGCTGCTCCACCGGATCCCACTAATCCGTCGTCCCCATTTTCACGAACAGAACCAGAAGCCGGCGTCTTGGCGTCAATGAAAGCAACACTCTTTCCCTTAGAAGCGGTTCCCTCACCAGACTTCGGACCCAAGTCGGGCTTTGGACCCGACCAAGTGCCCCTCTTGGGTGTGAGCGACCACAACTTCTGCGGCGTAAACATCACAACAAAAATTTCTGGACAAAACCCAGACCTCTAGGTCCTAAATTGAACTCCAACACCTCTTCGAAACCCAGAATTGCAGGTTCCAAATTCAACTTCATAAAGCAATCGGTCGAGAATCTAAAACGAAAGTAGACCCGGTGACGAAAACTCAACAAGTTTCTTGTGGCTTTAGACAAGAACCCTAGAGTCCGGAAGCAAAACCAGTTCCCAAATTCCGGCGAATTGTGGATTTCAAGTCCGATGATAGCGTCCCTCAAACTCAAACGGTCTGTGTTTCTCTCTCTTCTCTTTTAGCCCTCCTTTGTATGCTTTTGCGTGGAACGCTCACGCTCCTTCTTTCTATTTTATCACCTACGTCTGCGTCATCATCCATTCTTCCTTTGATATTACCTAAACACCCTTGGCTTTCCTTCATTCATTCGTCTTCTGCAAGGGTAATCTCGGCACTTCGTTGGCTCGCTTTTTGATTAGGAACGTGGGCGTGCGGATGAGTTTGCCGTCATGACCATATTGCCCATGGTAGGTGGGTGAACTGTATATCAAAGTTTTTTTTTTTTTAAATAGTGTATCAAAGTTTTTTTTTAATATTTTTCATTTATAACATATGAAAGTTACAATATTTAAGATATTTATATTTAATAAAAGAATTACTATAAAAAAACATAGTTATATTTTATAAAAATTAAAAGAGATATCATATGATGTTCTCATAACTTAGTTTTATGAGATATCATCTAAAAATGTGTTATTTTTTAACATTTTAATATATCAGTAACATTTATTATTTTGGATATTAGCATATTAAAGTTATGTATGTGGTGAAATTAAGACCCTAGATTGGTGAGATAACAATATTTTTAATCTTTTTAAATAATAAAAAATTGCATAACTCAATCATGTAAGAAATATATAAGTGTAAAGGTTCATTGACTTCAACAAAAAAAAAAAGAGAGAACACAATATCAAAATGTTGTAATACATATATATATTAAGAAAAAATTGAAGGGCATCTACTCACATTCAATACCATATAACTCCATCATTACAAATATTTAATGCACTTACAAAAATTTATTTCCTAAAATATGTTAACTTAATATGGCAGTGTATTTCTACAATAATCTAATAAAAAATTTAACCATGGTTAACCTGTAAATTAATTTAAAATTATTCTTACTCTAAAGCTTTAAAAAAATACAAATATGTAAAATGTGAACCCAACATTTGGTAGGAAAGGGTGAGGGGTAAAATGAAGTGGAATTGGGGGGGAGATTTTGGTAAAATAAGACAGAGTTGGTGTTTGTGAGAATGTGCCTTTGCTGGGAATTGGAAATGCCACGGTGAGTAATTGGAAAGGGGGAGATGGTGAATAGCTTTTGTCCTATTAGGCTGATTTGGCAATTATTGTACTACCTTATTTTTTTAACTTAATTAAATAAAAAAATTATTGTTAAAATTTTTAAATTAAAAATATTTATATTAAAAAATAAAAAAATTTTAAAATCATTCTAAAATATTTAAAAATTAAAAAATTATAATTTTTATATAATTTAAATTGTTTATTTCTAAATTTTTTAAAATAATTTTAAATTTTAGAATTTTTTAATAAAAATATTTTTATTCAATATTTTTAATTATAATTTTCTCATCAACTAATTTATATCTTTTTAGGTTGAAAATGACCATCGGATAATGACATTATTATTCAATTAAAGGCTTAAACCTCGGAAGAAATGAAGTTGCTCTCAGTAAAAGCCACATAATCTTAGTTCCAATTTTAAATTGAAAATTTTTGGACTGATTAAAGTTCATTCCAAATGTTTTAATTTATAAAATGTCACTTTTGTAGTCTTGTTGTACTATCACAAAAAAATTAAAATCTTGTTCGACTAAATACTACATTTAAAAAGATTTTTAATATGGTTCAAAAAGATTAAGTATGGTTTATATGTTTTTATATTATCAGATTTTATAATAATTATGACAAATGTATTAATTTTACAATTTAACATCACATGATTAAATCTTTTAATAAATTTTTTATATACATTATATTTTTATTAAAGAACTTAATACTAAATATGTATTAAACAACGTTTTGAATTTAATCTTTAATATAAAAAAAAGCACCGATTGAGAAGAATCATGTACATAAAAGAGAAATAGCCTTTCTGAGCAAAATCTAACCTAAAGTGCAATTGTCTCGGGAAACGCCAACTTTTTTAAGGCTTGGTTGCGAGTAAGAGACCTCGAACATCAATGATGTTTGAATAATATATATATATATATATATATATATATATATAATATACAGGAGAAAACATATAAAATTTTAATTTAGAGATCTTAATTATACTTAGATATTGTTTATTTCTTCTAAATCACATAAGTGATTTATTAAAGAAAAAAAAACTACAATATTCTCCTATTTAACCCACATAACGTTTTATTAAATATTTTTTATGGCTAAATTGTAATATCAATTCATCTCTGTCACAAACATGCACTTGGTTTGAAATCATAACCTTTAACCATGGATTATGATAATTGTGCTCAAAATCATAACATTTTATTGAATAATTTTCGCTTAGACAAATTTTCAAACAAGCTCGTTTTGATAAGTTTCTTTATAATAAACATAATTACTAGGGTCCAAACTTCAGTGTTTTGTTGGACTAACCACATACTATTAGTTTTTATATGTACAAAAGAAATAATATAACTTAAATTTTCAAAAATATTAGTAGACATATAAAGTTTGAGACAAACATTTTAAGAGCCAATCAGTTAAGAATGTTTAAAGATTTAGCTCAATTCAATTTTAGACTAAAATCAAACGAAATCAAATAAGTTGATTTAAAAAAAAAAATCATTCAATTTTTATGTACAATCAATTTGATTTGGATTTGATTCATTCTTACAATAGAGGTTTTGCATTTATGTCTATATTCTCAAAAGTTTTAAATCTACAAGTATTTTTTCTATATATTGTGAGGCTCAAAATCATATGAATAGGAAGGTTGCAAAGTATAATTTTATATTACATATTCAATTTCAAATTTCTAATAAAAAATTTAACAATATTAACATTGGTGTTAAGAGGATAAAAAAATCTTTCATATAACTTTGGTTTAGTTATTCAAAATCAACAATTGAACCAATTTTGACATAATAAAAACTAATTTTAGGCTTACTTACTTTGATTTTGATCAATTTTAGATTAATTTGACTTAATCAATTTGGTTTGATTTTCAATTATAATCAACCCTACCTTTTCACATAATTCTTATATGACTTCATTGGCTACTCTTTAGTCATAGGATCTATATTATAACCTTAGCATTAATGTTAACTCTAATAATAGAGTATATTTTATACTGATATTTATATTTCTGTTATTCTTGAAAAAAAAAAAATCTATAGTTAAATTGTTAAAGTTGTTATTTCTTATTTGAAAAAACTTTCAAACTAATTAAATTGAGCAGTGATGTCCCTCTTCTTTATGGGGTGTGGCCATATCTTAGGCTTGAAAGTTGTTTTCATTAAAGGTGTTAGTCAATATTCTGTGACAAATTCTTCAATGGCGGCTTTCATGATTTTCTTAACCTTTTCCGTCGTCAAAAATGGACCCTCACTTGTTTTCACTTTCAAGTGACTAGATACGCAGCCGCCTTAGGCAAATATTTCACTGCTCTTCGTCATAATGGTGCTTTCTAAATTGCGTACTTGATTTACTAATGGTAATTCATTCTTGCCAAGTGTCTCATACACTTCACGCCCTTTAACAGAATTAGAAAGAAAAAGTAAATAGAATAAAATAATTATAATTGATATGATATAAAAAGAATAAAAATATTTTTTATTTATATATTTAATTAAATAATAATAATAATAAATGACAAGAAGTACCTCTATTTAAAAAATGTAATATATTTTTTAATAATAATAATAGTGATGACAGATCTGATTTTACACAAATTTATACTTATAATTATCTTTACATTTAAGAGAAAATTTTCTTTCCAATAAAACTAATTATTGATCGATCACAAATATTACGAATAAAGTCATCCATTTGTATATTTTTTTAAATTCAAACATTAATTCTTTTTATTATAAAACTCCTTTTACCGTTTGCTATCTGAATTTCGTTTTTAATCACAATGTACTTCCAATTTCAACTATCCCACAAGCGTAATAGCCGGTTTATGAAACTCATGGCAAACTTTGAAGTGTTAGCCATTACGGCCCACAGAAAGTCATCGTGTTTGGATAAAACATCATGATGTCTGACAACTCAGCCAATCCGATACCATTTGATTACGTTAGGATATGTTAGGCCGAACTAAATAATAATAATAATAATAAATATATTAGGCTTGAGTTGATTACATTTATCAATTTAACTTGATCTTATTAATTTTTTAAAAAAGGTTCATGAATATATATTTTTTTATAAATAAAATATTATTTTATAATAATTTATATAAAAATTTATTTTTAAAAAATTATTTTATAATTTTTATCAAATTTAAACAAAAAAGTGCCTAGCCAATCAAGAAAACTAGACTCTTCCAATTCGGGGACCAGACTTACAAAATAAAACCTAGTAAATATTAAGATAGGCCAATATTTAACCGGATTTATTATGATGTCATTTGATTCACGTAACAGATTATATTTAATTGAAAAAAAGTCTATTATTAACGTTGTTGTATCTCAAAAAATGTTTTAATTATTAATTATCTGATGGTATATGATATATGAATGACTGGTGTTTAAAATTGAGAAAATGACACGTGAAAGACTTAGTCGGCAGAGATAAAACCTTCACTCTGATATATAGAATCAAAAAACATATCTTTAACAAAATATTAAAAAAGATTCTTTCAGAGCATTTTTCTAAACCTATAATCAATAGGGTTTTTTTCAAACCGTTAATTCTCACGAACACGCAAACTAGATGATGCTTCAACTTTCTAACTTTTATGATTTTATTTTATTATAAAATTAGTTTATAATTTATAATTAATTCTCATAATATGTAATAAGCTCCTAAAAATGGACTGATTCATTTAAATGTAAGTAACTAACAATTTTTTAAAATAAGAATCTCTTATAATAAAGTTAGCTATCTATATTGGATGTGAGTCACTAAAAAATTATAACAATTTCTATAAGTTCAATTTGTGAAATTAATAAATATATATATGTTTAAAAGTCAGGGGATGGAATCCTATGCTTCTCTCACTAAGTTGGTGCATGATTGGAATCCCATTTTAAAATTAGAATCTTTTATAATAAAGTTAGCTATCTATATTAGATGTGAGTCACTAAAAAATTATAACAATTTCTATAAGTTCAATTTGTGAAATTAATATATATATATATATATATATATATGTTTAAAAGTCAGGGGATGGAATCCTATGCTTCTCTCACTAAGTTGGTGCATGTTTGGAATCCCATTTTAAAATAAGAATCTCTTATAATAAAGTTAGCTATCTATATTAGATGTGAGTCACTAAAAAATTATAACAATTTCTATAAGTTCAATTTGTGAAATTAATAAATATATATATGTTTAAAAGTCAGGGGATAGAATCTTATGCTTCTCTCACTAAGTTGGTACATGTTTGGAATCCCATTTTAAAATTAGATTTGTGTAGAAGTAACAAATTGTTATTTTTTCAAAAACATAATTTTAAACTTTGAAAACGGACAACCAAACACATCATTGATGAGTATGAGATGACCGTTTTGTTAATTCATTAGCATTGAATGAGTAAAGCAACACAACGCCTTTCATTTTTGGAAAGAACAAGAGATGCCACTGTTTGCTGGGCCTTGCAGAACAAAGGTGATGTATTGGTCCCATGCCTTTCCTTATTCTCAATTACTTTACTACTGTCCCCCCACCCCCCCAAAAAAAATGAAAAGTGATATATATATATATATATGAATGGAAAATGACATTATTTATTGTAAGTTGCATATAATATAGTTCAAATGTGATTCAGGTAAGTGTTATAATACAGGACTTAAATTCTCATAAATTTAAGATAGTTCAATCCATATTACTAAAGCCTAAAAGCTTGCAATTATATAACCCTCAATTCTACCATGCTCTATATAATGTATTGAAATAGTAAATTACTTTGAATAATGCAACTTTGTCAAATGACAAGTTATTCTGAATAGTGCAACTCTAATGGCTAATTGCTTTAAGTAGCACAATCAATTAAAAAATTATATCAACTTAGTTGAAATTATTGATTATCTCATATTTCATGAGTTATAAATAGGCCCCAAATTGAACCTTCACCACTCTTACATCTCTTGAGCATTGCAACTTTCTTTTCTACTAAGTCATCTTTTTCATCGTTATTGCCATTCTCCATCTTTAACCGTAATCATTAGATTAATTGTGATTAATGTAAGTAAAACATTTAGATGTAAGTTTTTAAGGGTTTATGTTAAAATTTTCAATTAAATAAAAGACATGCAAAGTAATTTTTTTAAATGATTAATACGGCATTATTAAATTTAACTAAAATTTTTAGTATTATATATTGATTAAAATAATCTAATTACAAATACTTTAAAAAATATGTTAGTTTTCCTTACCAATTAAAAGAATTAGAAAGTGAATGATTTTGATTTCTCATCATTGAAATTGAACTCTTCCAAAATTATTGATTTTGCCTTTTTTCACAAAATATGAATGTAAAAAATGTTTAATTTGTAAACCATCCTAATAAACAGTGGTTTTTAATTGCATTTTTTTAATTTATTTGTCAAATAAACAAATTTAATCCTTTTTTAGTATTTTTTTATGTCAACTAGAATAATAATATCCTTTAGTTATTAGTTAAAGAAATTAAACATAGTATATAAGAGACATAAGATCTAAATTTCATGAACTTAAGAACAAATAATTTAAAATTTTTTTAGCTACTGTTTTTAAAAATAATTAGAGAGATACAATTATTAAAATAAACCTAGAGTAACTATATTATTACAATAAGTAAACTAATAGAAGGACACCATTGTTGCTCTCATTAAATTTAAATAACAATATTCGTGTGTGTTACAACCTTTTTTTTTTTTGGTCAAAATGGTTGTTATGCCTTGCATTAGAGTAAATAATACTAATTTTTGTTTAGGTTTAACTAAACCGCATTTATATTTATTTTATTCTAAAAATTGCACTTTGCTTTCTCCAATTTATTCTTTTATTAATGAAATTAACTTTTACACAGTATGTATTTTTCTCAAAAATAAAATTATTTAAGGTTAATTACTTTGTTTCATCTCTTGAAAAATGCCTAAATTACACAACCCTCTCTTTTATTAAAAAATTATATACAAATCTTCCTTCAAATTAAGAGATGGCCAAAATATCCTCAAGAATGATATTTATTTTATTTTATTAATATATCAATTATTAAACAAATATTTTAAAAACTTTTATTTTAATGTTATTTATTTTGTGTTGAAAACTAGAAGTTTAACTTATATTAAATTCAAAAAGTAAATATTTTATATTGATTAAAAATATATTTAATACTTGTTATATTATACAAGTAATAAATATAAAGATATTTTAATCAAAATATGCATAATTATAATTTATATTTTATTATAGGGAGGTTAATATAACATATCTTTTGATTTTAGGAAAAGAGAGTGTAGTTTTTTTAAATAGAAAAAGAAAACTATGTAATTTGAACACTAATAGTAGAGTCTAATTTACCCAATTATTTAAGGCAAAATTGTATATGACACCTTTGAATTTTTGGTCATATGCGAATTATTTTTTAAATTTTAAAACTTGACAAAGAATCTCTTTAAATTTTGGATATATACAAATAACTTCTCTAAATTTTAGAAATATGCAAATAATCCCTTTAAAAAGTGACATATGAGAAAGGTTATTTACAATAATTTAAAATTTAAAGAGTTATTTGCAAATAATTAAAAAATTTAAGGGACTATCTACACATATCCAAAGTTCAGGGGAATTATCGACGTATTATTCAAAGTTTAAGAGGATTCATTGCAAATTTTAAAAATTCAAAAAAAAAATTGCACATAACTCAAAATTTAGGGGATTTATTTGTAATTCAACTATTATTTAATTGTTCATCCCTTAAAGAAACCAAATGTAATTTTTTTTACAACAAAAAACATATTGAATATTATTTAACCAAATTTTAAAACAAGTTAGCTTAATTTATACCTTTTTTTGAATTAGTATGTTATGACTAGGGGTGTTGAAATATTTGTTTTGATTCAATTTTGATTATGTTATGACCAAAGGTGTCCAAAAATTTAGTTTGATTTGGTTTTGATTAAAACCAAATTGAACTGTTCTAGTTGATTTTGCAAAATGGAGGTTCTATTTAGTTTTGAGTTATGATTGATTAGATTTAGTTTTGGTTTAGATTGGTTCATATTCACTTTTATTTTTTTTTCATTTTTTAGGTGATTTAATTTCTTTTAAGATATTTATGGGATATAACAACTTGGAATGTTTATTATTGTCAACTTGCTTCTCTTCTTCTCGAGAAAACAACCGCTTACAATTTACAACATATTTCCTCCCTCAATTGTACATTATCCACTCAATTAACTAATTATTTGTTAATATCAAATTGAATCTTACATAAAAGGTGGAACAACTAATTTTGATTTGTTATTGATTGCATAATTCTGTATTATTCCTTTGAAAAATGCATGGTAACCATATTTGTTGGTTTTAATGAACAAAATTTAAAAAAAAAATCTCACACACACACACACACACAAGTATTGATTAAACTGAACGAGACCACTAAAAGCTAAAAATCAAGCTGAATTAATCAATTTAGACATACTTTTTTTCAATTTTATTCAGTTTAATTAATTTGATTTGATTTTAAATACCCTTAGTTATGACTTGCTTTTGCCATGTAATCATGCAATCATGAAGTTTTGGTCAAGGCCATAGGCGAAAGTAAAAACCATTTATGTCAAGTGTAATATTCCAAACATGTTTTAATACTAACTTTTTTTAATCTTTTTAATATCTACTTAAACATGTACAAAAGACATATTTTAGCATGTAAGCATAATGAGCTTAATCAAGATTGCTATTGATGAATTAGCCAAAGAAAGATGAACAATTGAGTTTGCTACTAAACGTTATTAGTCAAGAACCTTAATAGTCAAAAATAGCAAACTAGCTAGAAAGGATAAAATGTGGAGTTTAACCCAATTAAGAAGACTCCGATGGGCTAAAGTGAACACATTTTGTGTCAACATGAAAGAGGTTTACATGGGTTAAAGTGCAACATGTTCTATTTCGCAAAGAAGGCTATGAAGTAGTTAGAGATACAAAATGCGGGTGTTAGCCTAACATGGGGAGCAATTACTAGCCTAGAAAGATGTAGTAAAAAGGAAGGAAGGGGAAGATAAAGAGATAGACAAAAAGACACAAGAGAGCCAGTGAAACAATTCACTTTTTACTTTGTGTCATTTATTTACTTTGTAATTTTATTTTTAGCTTTTTATCAATGTGTTGTGCTTGTTTCTAGTTAACAACTAAGTTGTAATGAGATTTCTCAAGATTTTTCTTTTGTTGTTTGGTATTATTCCAAAGCATTGTACATGTATTGAATCACTTTTATGCAATATCTACAATCAAAATCCAATTATTCTTGCCTACTTTTTGGTGTTTAGAGCCTCATTTTTTTTAGGTTTAATTGTTTTTAGAACCTAAGAAAGCATTTCTTTAGAAATTGATGTCCCTTCTCCATTGCTTGTTCGAAATTAAGGGTTAGAACTATTAGCTGATTCCTTACCATTGCAGAGTGCTCTCAACTATTCAATCATAGTAAAACTGCAACAAATATTAAATATATTTTTTAATTATTATTACAGTTAATTACCAAATGTTGACTTTCCCAACTTGTTGATTATATTTACCAGTTTGATTTTAGGTATTGTATAAGATAATTCATTTTGAGAACATTCAATAAAAGAACATCGATATCAACACACACACACACACACACACAAATATAATTTTTCAATCCACAAAATTGAGCAACATTATATTTTAAAAAATTTGATAAATTGGTTATAAAGTACATCTATTTTGTAATTGTTGATTTTTTTAACATTTTATATTTTGATTATTATTATTATTATTATCTATAAAGTGCTTATAAAAATTTAAAATTTAAATGTAACTAATTTTTTCACACTTTAAAGTGCTTATAAAATTAGTTTAAAATGTAATAGGACAAACGCCTATTAAAGTTTAAAATAATTTAAAATGAAATATTTTTCTATAAATTTTATAAAAAAATTTATTGATATTTGGTTAAAAATATTATCAAAATATAAATTAATTCATCTGAGATAAAATTTATCATAGTAGATGTGTTAAATCAACTTTTATTAAACAATTATATAAAAAGCAACTTGTCTTAAATAAAAGTTAAACTGTTCTTTTTGTTTTGACAGTTTTACTTAAATTTAAATTTGATTCTTCTAGTTTAAAAATTTTTTAATAAAATTTTTATAATTTTAATGATTTTTAATTTAATTCTTAGCTTTAAATTTTTATTAGTTTTTTTAATTTTCCTAAGATGATAAACCATATACAATATTTTGGTACTTTTGAAATTGTATAATTTATACCAATAATAAAATAATAAAGTAAAATTAACCTACATGACTTATGTTAAGTGAATCATACATTGAGAGTATCAAAAAAGAACACAAGTTATATATAAAAAGTTTAATAATTGAGACTAAATTATTATTTTAAGAAATATAAACAATCAATTGCAATCTTATAAATATAAACTTTAAAAGAGGTTTTACTATAATATTATTGTTTATAAGACGTTTAGCTACACTTTTACTTACTACGTATATTGTCTTTTTTTTTTTTTTTTGGTCCTCTTTTCTTGCTACCCATGCATAACCTATTTCTTTGTTTGGCATACAAAATCGTTAAATACGAAAATAGAAAGAAAAAAATGATATGAATGAAATAAAAATATGATTATATTTTATATTTTTGGCCAATAGTATATCAAAGGATTTTTTTTGGCTATTTTACATTTTATAACATATGAAAGTTACAATATTTAAGATATTTATATTTAATAAAAAATTACTATAAAAAACATAGTTATATTTTATAAAAATTAAAAGACATATGATATGATTTTTTCATAGCTTTTTGGTTTTATGAGATATCATCTAAAAATGTGTTATTTTAAAACATTTTAATATATTAGATGACATTTATTATTTTTGATATTAGTATATTAAAATCATGTATTTGTGGCAAAACTAGGATCCTAGATTGGTGAGAAAATGCTAACGCAGGTTGGCGTAAGTGGTATGAGGGCCGTTCTCACAACCTCTGGGTTGCAAGTTCGATCCCCCTCATATACACTTAAGTCCTGTTTGGTAGCAACTGGTCGTGGGGAGATTCCTCACCCTTTTAAAGTCTAGCGATTGGCCTGGGGTTTCGACCGTGATGCTCTACAACCCCAGGCCCACACCTGGTCACCCCCAAAAACCATGATTATTGGAATTTTAACCCTGTTGAGAATTGGGAGTGTCATTCCTCCCTCCCATTTTGGTTATATATATATATATATATATATATATATATATATATAAGATTGGTGAGAAAATAATATTTTTAATCTTTTCAGATAATACAAATATTACATAAATCAATCAAGTGAAAAGTAATAGATGTGTAGGTTCATTGAGTTCAAAAATTTTTGAAAATAAGTGAGAACACAATATCAAAACTTCATACTATATACATAAATTTTAAAAAAAATGAAGGACAAATGTCTTCACTCAATATCAAATGTCCACACTCAATATCATATAGCTCTACCATTGCAAATATCTATGTGCACTTATGAAAATTTATTCCTTAAAATATATTAGCTCAATATGGGAGTGTATTTCTACAATAATCTAATCAAGAATTTAACCACAATTAACCTGTAAATTGATCTAAAATTATTCTTACTATAAAACTTAATACACACACACATACAAATATCTAAAATGTGAACCAATATTTGGTAGGAAGGTGTGAGGGGTAAAATGAAAGGGAATTAGGGGAGATTTTGGTAAAATAAGGAAGAGTTATTGATTTGTAAGAATGTGCCTTTGCTAGGAATTGAAAATGCCCCGATGTGTAAGTTGGAAAGAACTCGTATCATTTCAACTGCGACCTATTGCTTGTGTGCCTCAATTGCGCCAATCCACACTATCCACTTCATCCAACAGTTGCTAGAGGGACACGTGCTTGGCCTTCTCAAAACACATTGTTTTCAACTAAAGAAAATAAAAAATGCAAGAAGAAAGAAGAACGCATAAGGAAAGGGAAGAAAGGAAGCATCTCTCAGGTTCTCCCATGGTTGCATCTATGTTTTTCTCTCTTCTTTCTCTCTTCTTCCTTCTTGCATTTTCATTTTCGTTTTCTTTAGCAAAAAATGGTGCACTTTAAGAAGGCCAAATGCATGTCCCTTTAGTAGCTGTTAGATGAAGTAGATGGTGTGGTTTGGCACAATTGAGGTGCATGGGAGATAGCTAAAATTGAGACACTCCAAGCTGAGTTGAAAAAGAGATGAATAGTTAATAGGTTTTGGGATTTGGATCCCTTTAAATACTTCAGAGGTAGAGTAAAGAGAGAGTAAGAAAAAAGTAAGTGGGATCTATATCTATCATATGGGCCCCACACAAGTGAGTTTTTTTTTTCTCTCCTCACTTTACCTAAAATATTCTAAGTAATCCAATCTCATAATTTTTGTCGTATTAGACTTATTTGGCAATTATTGTACTGCCTTATCTTTCTCTCTTTTTTTTACCAAAAAAATTAGTAAATTAAACAAATTATAAATTCATTATTGTAAATTAAGAATATTTATATTAAAAGATTTTAAAATTTTAAAATATTTTTTAAAATCTAAAGATTACAAATTTTAATTTAGGCTTCTTAATTATAATTTTTTGTCGTAATCAAAATTTGCTTATCTTTGTGTTCTTTTAAAATAATTTTAAATTTTAATATTTTTAATATAAATATTTATAATTTATAATTATAATTATAATTTTCTTATGAACTAAATTATGTCTTTTTCTTGTTGAAAATGACAATTTAATGAATAATGACATTATTATTATTATTATTCAATTGAAGGCTCTAGAAGAAAATGATGTTGCTCTCTGCAAAAGCCACATAATCTTTGTAGAAAATATCTGTATAATTTACTATTTATTTTAATAAAAAAGGTTAACTGATTTAATCTGCTAGTTGAACAAGTGAGGCTATTAGCAGATCAATTATTAATGGACTGGCATTTGGTTATTTCAACGACCTTAAAAGTTAAGCGAATAAGTTTACAAATTACAACTCAGGTATATTTTTCTAAGAGTTTGTGTGGATAAAGGATACTAAGAATAAAGTGTCAAAACTTTCAAAGTTGTGCAAAATAGGATAGGTAAAATTGTATTTAAAAATAATTTTAAAGGATCTTAAGAATTAATTTTTTTGAAAGATTAAAGAAATAAGTTATTATTGGGATCTTTTTAAAATTATTATTTATACTGTTTAAAATTATAACTTAGTCTTTTTAATATTATAAAAATATTTTGAATTTTTTATCATTTCTAAAAGAAAACACACTCATAACATTGAACAAATTTGATTGTAACTTTAAAAAGAATAAATAATAATTTTAAGAAATAGTGATGATAACTTAATTCTTTTGTTCTTTAAAAGAATTTTTATTTTTAAAACTCTTTAATATTATTTGTACTAAATTATGATATTTAGGTAGAATTTTTTGTTCATAAAATATGTAGTAATTATGTATTTATGAATCAAGGTCTATGGTTAGCATGCATAGGTCGGTGTAAGATCTAGCATGGGTCTTATCAGGTGGATGTCATGAGCATTCCTTTTGTATATCACCAGACGTAAATGATATGTTTGAATTAATAAATAAATAAAATGAAAGAGAAAAAAATAAAATGTTAGTTTAGACATGTTTATTTATATTTAAATAAGTATTTGTTTATTTCATTTACATCACATAAATGATTCATTAAAGGAAAAAAATTATAGCATTCTCTCATTTAACCCACATAACATTTTATTAAACAATTTTTTTATGGCTAAATTACAATATCAATTCATCTCCATCACAAACTTGCACATGGTTTGAAATCATAACCTTTAACCATGGATTATGGTAATTGTGCTTGAAATCATAAATAATTTTCTTTTCATGTATCACAAGGTTAGACATACTTTCAAATGAGCTCCTTTAGATAACTTTCTTTATAATGAACATAAGTACTAGGGTCCAAACTTTAGTGCTTTTATGGACTAATTAAATACAATTAGTTTTTATATGCACAAAATAAACATTATAACTTAAATTTTCAAATTAAAAAATAGTAGACATATTAGAGTTTCAAAAAGCATTTTAAGAGCTAATCAACTAGAGGTATTCAAAGATTTAATTTTGTTCAATTTTGGAATAAAATATAAATCGAACTGAACAAATTAATGTTTTAAAGGAGACCTATTCAATTTTTGTGTATAGTTAATTTAATTTGGGTGTAGTTCATGTTTATAATAATTTTATTTATTTATGCCTATATTTTAAAATCTCTAAGTCTATATATACTTTCTTTATATTTATACGACCCAAAGTCATACAAATAGTTTTAAAAGCTGCAACTTATAATTTTATACTAAATATTAGTCTCAAATTCTTCGCAAAAAATTCAACAATACTAGCATTGGTGTGAAGAGAAAAAAGGAAAAAAAAAAATCTTTCTTATAACTTTGGCTTGGTTATTCAAAATAGACTATGTAGATTTTGATAAGCTTAGTATTAATATACTTAGTAACAATCTTATATTCTTTAATGCAAATTCTAATAGTATAGTATATTTTATGTTGATATATTTTTGTTATTCTTAAAAAAAATTCTATAGTTAAATTGTCAAAGTATTTTTTTCCTTATTTAAAGAAGCTTTTAAACTAAATAAATTGAGCAGTAATGTCCCTCTTCTTTATTGGGTGGTCATATCTTAGCCTTGGAATTTGTTTTCATTAAGGTGTTAGTCAATATTTTGTCACAAATTCTTCAATGGCGGCTTTTATGATTTTCTTAGGCAAATACATCATTCCTCTTTTTCTTGTGGCGCTTTCTAAATTGTGTACTTGATTCAATAATGGCAATTCATTCTCAATATGTGTCAAATCAGAAGCTCTTGCACTCCACGCCCTTTCGATATATCAAATTGTTTGTGATGAAATTGAAATAAAACATAAATAAAATAAAATAATTATAGTTGATTTGATGTAAAAGAATAAGAATATTATTTTATTTATATATTTAATTAAATAAAAATAATACAAAAATAAAAAATAAAAAAATATCTCCATTTAAAAAGGATAATATATATATTTTTTATAATAACAATAACATATCAAATCATAAGTTCTTACACTTCACACTATTTTAATATATTAAATTGTTTGTGTCATACTTACACTTTACATACACTATAACTTACCATATGAAATGATCTTGTATTACTAATAGAAGACCCTGTTGACAAGGTCTTACGTTTTACAAGGCGAAATCCAAGATCCTGTTGACAAGGTCTTTAATTTCCTTAATGTGGAGTCCAAAATCCTGTCAACAAGATCCTAGACTTAAAAAGATAATTGTCATACTTAGATAACCTTTATCATTTTCACAAGAAAACCATAAGTTAATGATGCTAATGTGCTAGAACTACTTCCATGGTTATCATAATCAATTTCATGTAATGCAAACATAGGAGTTTACTTGTATCGGGAGTTCGGTAGCCTTAATAAACATTACAGTTAACTTATGGTGGATATCTCATGTATAATATTTATACAAATCAAAAGAGAAATTAATACTACAATGTTACATCCTCACTGGAGTCAAACTTTACATTCAACCCTTGTTCAAAGGATTCATAGGACCAATTACAGTCAATATGTAATCTATTGGTCAGTTTGTTCGTTCTCTATTTGTCTGGCTCCATTCGTAGCATAGTTATTACTTATAAAATAGTCAATTCATAGTGAGATAAAATCTCAGTAGCTAACAATGTACTCAAAAAACATATATATAAATATAGCACAGATTACTATCCAGGATGCATTTGATGCATACTTTGGTGTCGGAGCATGTAATATCTAAGTAGCAGCATGTTCTCATTCGTTAGGCTAGGTAGCAACATATTCTCATTCGTTAGGCTACCATAGCAGCGCATTCTCATTCGTTAGGCTACGTAGCAGCATATTTTCATTCGTTAGGCTACGTAGCAGTATATTTTCATTCGTTAGGCTACATAGCAGCATATTTTCATTCGTTAGGCTACGTAGCAGCATATTTTCATTCGTTAGGCTACCATACTTTCGTTATTGGCCAATAACAGCAATCTAGTACTCATAAAGAGTCATATTAGTAGATATACATGCAACCAAACACAGCATAGGGACTTCGGGATTTCATCCAGTGCATTAACATAAATAGCAAAATGAGTACAATGTTAACTACCTGTTTCGTCACTGTCATTTTGTCACGTTATTCCTTAGCTCGGGTTGTCCCAATGGCTTTCCTAAATTTCAATCATGCATTGTACTAATTAAGAATGAGTCATGGTTAATATTTACATTGCAATTAAATTACTAATCCCCCCATAGGAAATTCCTAGATCCCTTTCGCTAGTTAACTATTGGAATTCTCAATTATAAACAATCACATCCTTGCTTTCTTTTCCTTCTCATTCATTAGTTACTATCTAAGTTATTCCTGTGTGGTCCAATTTTATAAAGCTAAGTACTTAGCCCTTATTTTCAAGCTAGATTCTCAATTTTCCATGCAAAGTCACACTACAACAGCAAAAGAATGAAAACTACCACAGTATCAATTTAACTACATTTTCGGACTTGTTTTTGTGAAATTTCTTTCCTCCACTAAATGACCTCCAAAAATCGTAAAAATTGGTAGAGTGACCCCTCATTATGTTAATTATAAGTCACAGAAACAGTTTTCAAGAATTCCCAGGGATAGCCCCTAAACTCCTACTATTTTGGTCACTACCTCAGTTGAGCTCGTTGTACACTGCCCTTGCTGTTTCTGGCTTTGTTATCCTACCAAATGAGCCTACAAAATTCTAAGACTTTGTAAACCTGACATGATACGTCTTAGCTACTCCCCACCAATTTTCATGCACTAATTCCTTCGTTTACCCATTTAACAAAATTCTTTATAAAATCAACCCCAAACTGTCCCGTACAGAAGCTAAATTGAATTAGTGGGTTGTTTCTTTAATTTACCTTGTTCCAAAAATTCTATAATTTTCTAGATTTCAAGTATGAGGGATGGACAACCTGTTATAAAAATTTTGGCTTCGAAATCCTTTTCTAACTAATTCTACAAAGGCCAAAACATCCCAGTCCAGAACAAGGAAGCAACTTGGAGCTTACCTTTTATGGAGTCCTTGTACTTTGGTTTTTTCTTCTCTTCTCTCCTCTTCTATGGCTGTCCGAAATTTCTTCCTTCTTTCCACTACTTCCCTCCGCCTAATATGAGTTAAAGTGAATGGTAAATACAATGGACAACTCTTGCTTTTTCACCGCTATTAGGTGGCATGAAGGCAAATCATCATTCCATGAATCGGTGCATGTGCTAGGTGGCAGCAGATGTGTCTTACTCTCATTTAATCTATATATATTAAAGCAATATTTAGCTCCTACTATCACACCAAATACGGCACCAGCAATTCACAATGTAATTAGGTGGCATGAAGGCAAATCATAATTCCATGAATCGATGCAAATGGCTACGTGGCAGCAGATGTGTCTTACTCTCATTTAATCTATATTAATCACACTTTAATATATATATATATATATATATATATATATATATATATATATATATAGATGAAGGTGGGTGGTGCAAGCATGAGGTGTCCTCATCCTAGATTATTTAAGCCATTCATTTACATGCAACCTTCATTCCTAGCTCCTCCACGGCTGAATGTATTCCCTAATGCAATCAATTATCATCTATCACATATACTCACATCTAAAGAAGAAGCAAGCCGTGGTCAATTAATATATCCATATATATCACTCTCATCTAATACACAAATTGTGTACGATACCTAATCCCCACAGCAATGCAGATTATGCCAATTCCCATAACTAAACATAATTCCAAATAACCAAGTGAATGCTTATGCTCTTGTGTGGTGATGGTGTCGAATGGGTTAAAATAATTAAAATAATTAAAATCCCTTCCTTCCATGCTATTTGACTGAGTGAATTAATATTGGTTGTGTTAACAGTTACAGGAAGTTCAGAATGTGACAGTTTGTGAGCAAATTGAAAAAATAAATAAAATAAAATAATTATAATTGATATGATAAAAAATAAGAATATTATTTTATTTATATATTTGATTGAATAAAAATAATATAAAAATAAAAAATAACAAAAAATATTTTTATCTAAACAAGTATAATATCTCTTTTTTAATGATAAAAATGGCATATCAAACTTTGTACAAATTTACAATTATAGTTATTATAACCCCACACTTCTTAAAAGAAAACATAAATCTCAAGTTGTTTCATTTTCTTTTGTTACACTGGCAATCAAATTTGATTTTGCGATGGATTTTAAAGTTGTTTCACTTTTTATGCTAATATCAACTGGCAACAAATTTAAAAAGTTTATTTAAAAATTAATTTTAAATTTGAGAAATAATTTTCTTTCCAATAAAACTAATTATTGATCGATCACAAATATCACGAACAAAGTCATCCACTAGTATATTGTAAATTCAAACATTACTCTTTTTAATTATAAAATTCCTTTTACTGTTGATTATCTGAATTATTTTTTATTTTTTATGACAATTTACTTCCAGTTTCAACTATCCCCCAAGTTTAATAGCCCGTACATGAAACTCAGGGCCGTTGGCCATGAAGTACTTTGAAGTTCTAGCCATTATCGCCCACTGAAAGTCATCATGTTTGTATAAATTAAAAAAAATGAAAATCAATTCCTTTCGCTTATAATAGTCATCTTTTAATTTTATAATAATATCCGAAAAACATTTTAATTATTAATTATCAGATGGCATATGATATATTAATGATTTGTTGCATAAAATTCAGAAAATAACACATGTGAACAACTTTTAATCGGCACAGGTAAAACCTTTACTTTGATATAAAATAAAGAGCATTCTTTTAGCAAAATATAAAAAAATATCCTTTCAAAGCATTTTCTTTTTTTCTTTTTTAAGATTAGACTCAAATGGAGCTTATAATTATCAGATTTTCTTTATTAACAGATTTTCTAATTACTATTTTATTTTTATTTAATTAATAGTATAATTATCCAATGATAATATATCTTTATCTTAATTAATTAAATAAATGAAGTTTATAATATATATATATATTTATTAAAATAATTTTTAATTAAAATATAATAATTTTATAATTATCCAACAATAGCATGATTTAAATAAAAAATATATATTTAACATAATTATTTATAAAAATCATACACTTATTATATTTTAATTAAAATATTTAATAATAGAGATACAAAAAAGTACAAAAAAATTTTGTTTCTTTCTCCCTCTTTTTTCAAAACCTATAATCAATAGGATTTTTTTAAACCATTAATTGATATACACACATACACACCCACCGAATGATGCTTAACTTTATAACTTTCATGATTTTATTTTATTATAAAATTAGTTTATAATTTGTAATTTATAATAAACTCTTAAAAAAAGAAGTGGTTAATCTAGATGTAAGTAACTAACAAATTTTTAAAATTAGAAATGCCCAGCCATCATTGATAGTGAGCCCCACCGTTAAAAAAGATTAAAAAAAAAATGTCAACATCAATAACTAGGCTGTGAACAAACTACGAACGATGAAGATAAAACACGGCTTTTATATATACATTGATAAGAATCTCATTTAGTTTAGCCTTTACATTACATAGGTGGGTCACTGGAAAATTATATCAATTTCTACAAGTTCAATTTGTCAAATTAATGGATATATCTGTTTAAAAGTGAGGGGATGGAATCCTATGTTTCTCCCAAGTTGGTTTGAGATGACCGTTTAGTTACTTTATTAGTATTGTATGAGTAAAGCAGCACATGCCTTTCATCTTTGAAAGAACTAGATGCCATTGTTTGGTGCGCCTCATAGAAACTAAGGGTTTGTATATTGGTCCCACGCCTTTATTTATTCTCAAGTACTCTACTATTGTCCCACCCTCCCCCTCTTCACCCCTCTCTTTCCAAAAAACAAAAACAAAAATAAAACAAAAAAATCATTGTCCCTAACTCAAATGTCCACTTTTTAAGTTTTTAACATATATATATATATATATATATATATATGAAGTAAATACTAAACCGGGATATTTACCTCTTTGCAATATAAATGGATTTTGTCAAATTTCTTGTCTCACACGATTTTGATTGGAGACACAAATGGATCTCTAATCATCTTTCACAACAAATGGCACAATAGTTTGAGAGAAAGGATTGTACAGAGGAAGACTCATGTTCATGTCTATATTTTTACTCTTCTAAGTACAAGGGAGAAAAAGAGATTTTCACAATCATCCATTTGCATGCTAATTGTTATTTCTCTTTTTAGAAAATTAAAATTCATTAATTGATAATTATATTTTGAATTTTAAAAAAATAAATTTCAAATATTAATTAATTTTAATTAATTAATTACCAATAATTAATTAATTAACTCTCTTGGGTTATATATATAGATTTGGGCCAACTTATCATAGCCAACTTATCAATATCTAACATTTTCTATTCTCATATGATGGAATGATTAACACAAAATTATTCACTCCTTTTAGACTTTCATAATCTTTTGTGAGTTCTTACATTAGCATAAGAGACACATCTTTTAGATATACATTATTAGCTTATTTATGTGTTTTGGATGCTCTAAATTTACCAATATATATCATATTATATATTCATCTTCTTGATTTAATTTTACTATAATTGTCTTTTATATATGCATAGTATCTACATTTATGATATCACAAAAAACAATTCATAATAGGCATGTCTCAAATATTAGTATAGTTGTATATATATTAGGTAATCTTCCTTCTGCCTACATATCACTTAAATCAAAATTAATTACTTTCCTAATAATACTCCTTTAGATCAAATTATTATTATGACTATAAGATATATGTTAAAGTAACAAACATTTATTCATTTTCTTATGATATTGTCAAAGTCATAAGAGTGCTTATAAAAGAATATGTTCCTTTTTAGAACTTACATAGCAATGACGCAAAGATTTATTTACTTGTTTTTCAATTGTGGCTATTAAGTATATGCAATATAAAATACACGATGTAGTGTTTTTTTATTTTATAAAAGCATAAGTCGATTTGATTTATTTATGAACATTATACATATCTTAGTTTAGACACATACACAATGCTTAACTTGAATTCTACCATTATGCTCTCTGCCTATGGCACCTTAAAATAGAATTTAAATTTGGCTACATGTATTATGAATGGTGAGAATCTATAATCTAATACATATATATTCATGTATTTGGATCTCATCTTAACATTCTTTTTCTTTTTTTTTTAATTGAGATGACATATGTATATTTTGTATTCTTTTTTTTAATTGAGATGACATATTTATATTACTTTCTCTTTCCTGGTTCCTTATTCTTCCCGTTCATTCTTTCTCATATGCCTACTGTTCATCCCTTCTTCCCTGTGCGTGTGAAGCCTCTCTCCCCTGAGTTGCCGTTGCTTCTTCCCCACCGTAAGGCTATCACCGACGTCACGTAGCTCCTCCCAAGTCTCCCCACTGCTGGTTCAAGCACAGTGACCCGAGGAGGGGAGCCTGCGGTGCTGTCGGTCCACGTGAGTTTTCTCCCATCTCCTATATGCGTCTCCTTCATTTTGTTTGCTTTGTTCTTCTTTAAACCCATTGACTTCAACCATTCCCTCCATTTTCGGCCCATCCTTGCTCTAAGGAATGAGAAGGATAGTGAGATTCTTCCTCTTTGCTTAGCTGGCCAATGGAGGGCAAAGAAAAGGGGTTCTATTTTTGGAGCTTTTTAACCATGTTGGATATGCATAAATCCTTAATTTTTGCTCCCTTAGAATGATATATGAACTTAAATTATGGAATAGAATTTATATGGAAGGATTCAAGCTAAGGGTTGTTGTACAAATGTGAGTGTAGTTTATGGAATAAAAAGTTGTTTAGATAGCTATTATGGAATTATATGAGTGCGAGAATGATCGTTTTGAACTTACGTGGTGACTTGATGAGTTTGGGTGTTATTAGGAAGTTCTATGAGCATTGGCAGTGAAGGAAACTAACCTTTCAAGGAGAAACAAGTATCATGCTAGTATTAGGCATCGCTTGTGAGTACATAATGGATTTTGAAGTGCTTACCATTACCATTAATTTTGATATCGTTATGTTTTTCTGAATCATTCTATGTGAGAATTTTTTTTTTGTAATATATATATGTTTATGAGTTGATCTCGAGGGAGCCATTGTTTGGAGTAGTAACTTTTATTTATTCCTCTTTTAATTGGTCTTATTTAGTTATTTATTTATATATTTATCAAATTTTGTATTTATATTTATTGATTTAATTATAGTCCCCTATAATCCAAATCCCTTGTACAAATATTTGGCTAATGATATATGTATATTAATTTAAATTAGTGATTAGCGTGTGCCTTATTCATAAGTGCATGCTATAGTCATTAGCGGAACTAGGTCATATGTTATAGAGGGATTTGGGTGGAGAAAGAGCTGCCTGTTAGGTCTAGCCACTCGTAAGAAACGGGTAAAGAATTGCCAACGAGGTGGAGCCACCCCCAGAAAGTATAAATTGAGACATGTAAGTAAGAGGGGTAGAAAAGGAGCTACCCGTTAGGCGTAGCCACCTGAGTAAAACGGGGAAAGGAGCTGCCAACAAGATGTAGCCACTACCTTACTTAAACTAGTGATAAACCTCCCCTAAGTAATCATATTAAGAGACTCAGGGTCTTAATGGTTATTCTTGCATACAATAAATTATGGAATTGCTAATTATTAAAAGTGTAATGGTTAAGTTATACACTCCTAACTCTTTGGTTATGACATTTTGTTTTAATTGAGAAAATCTGTTATTTGCTTACTGAGTTTTCGGCTCATTCTTTTAACTTTTAAATTTTTCAAATAGTGCCATCAGATTCGATCTGCCTCCCTCATCTTAGGTTTTGAGGCGTTGTGGCAGTGAGCCTCATTTTGGAATTAGGGGCTTGGTTATTTTTTTGTTGTAATGAGTTTATATTCTTATTGTAAAGTATTTTAGATGTAGGTTCAATGGATATAGATTATGTTTCCCCTTTCCTATTTTGGCCTTTTTGATGTTTTGATGATTGGTTGTGGAGAACGGAGCTCTCCTTTGTTGTATTTGTTAGATTCTAGTTGTTTGTAGGAATTTGGGATGTCTTATTTTCAAGGGGCACTTTACTGAAATTTCTACAAAAAACTAGGTGTACAAAGGAAAGAACTATATATATCCAATGAGATAGGATTACACTTAATTTACCGCTATTTGGTGTAGAACCTCCCAAAAGTCATTGAATTAGTATAGCATAGCAATTCAAGTCCGTAGATAGGAATTCCGTGCAAATTCTTGCGTTGGTCACCCCTTTTTTTTTGGGGCGTGACATCACATGATGAATATAAAGCTTGTATGATATAGGTAACCTTATCAACCTTATGATATACTATCATTGTACATATGCTATTTATGATTATAGCATAATACATATATTTAGTCAATAATTAAGTTGTATATAAGATGTGTTACGCAATGTTCTATGTTTATTAAAAGAGTTTACATCTTTTATATGCACATATCTAGGTATAGCTTTTATTAGGGGGCTTAATTAATATTTTATACATAAACACATTTCAAAGTAACATTCTTCTAAGTTATTGATCTTTCTTATTTTTGTGTCTATGTGTTTATACTATCGATATGATACTTAAGGGCTTTCATGTAAGCCATGGGTTTTCATCTTTCACAATTCCTCAATGTTGGACTCATTGTCCTACTAATGATCCTTGGATTTTTATAATTCTTTTTAGCTATATAGGCTCTTGCACTATTGCAGAGCATGTAATAAACTCTATTACTTAGGTAAATTACACTATTTATTTTTGCTTCTTACTATTTTAAGATATAATATCACTTAATAAAGTAAGTGTATCCAAAAGCTTATTTTGCATCTCTAGATATTCTCTCTAATATAATAAATAGTTTTCAATGCCTTACAAGTATTTTCAATTTTTTAATAGTTCTTTGATGCTATCAATTAGGATTTGACTAGTACCAATTTATAAGGTCAGCGGTTGAAAGTTGTCTAATCTTGTACAGATCATTGCTTACAATATCCAACAATGTTGGAATAAAGGACTTTCTACATATATTTTCAATATAGATTCAATTTGAAGACATATCTCATGACTTAAATGATTGTTTTTTTTTTACTACAGGGATATTGATAAGTTTATAGTTTTTCATGTTGAATTGCTTAAGAACTTTCTAATTGTGATTCTCTTGTGAGAGAGTAGTTAACTTCTCCAAGCGATTATCTTGTATCTTAATTCTAAGGATGACTAAGTTTTACCTAAATCCTTTATCTCAAAATTTAAGGATAGCTATTTTTAAACAACCATTAAAGAATCTTGACTATTCACAGCTAATGACATATCATCCATATAAAGGATAATATTACAAATTTCTTCTCAAATCGCTTAATGCAAATACATTGGTCCTCATTAATTATTTGAAATTCATATAAGATTATTACTCAATGAAATTTTAAATACTATTATTTGAATGATTGTTTTAGTCTGTAAATGGACTTTTGGAGTCAATAAAACTTTTGCTTCATCATTCTTATATGGAACATAAAGGTTGCACTATGTATTTTCTTAATTTAGTTCTTCATTTAAGAATACAGTTGTCATATCTATTTAATATGATTCTAAGTCTAAACTTGTATCTATAATTAAGATTAGTTTAATTAAATTGAATCACATAATAAATGAGAAGGTATTTTTCATAATTTATACTTTTTTTTATTATATATACCCCTTAGCAATTAGGTGTATCTTTTATCTTTCAATTAATCCATCTGTCCCTCTATTTATCTTAAGAATCATTTGTTCTTAATAACTTTTTAGTTAGATGGATAGTTAATCAAGTTCTAAATATGGCTTATTCTTATTAAATTTATCTCTTATTCTATTGCTCTCATCCAATCTTCTTTAATAAGATATAATTGAGTCTTTTGAGCTATCTTTAGCTCCTTACTATCTAGTAAAATACCTCTAAGTGTTGCCCTTTTGATTAAAAAAAAAAGATGTTTAAGCATGCACTTGTGGTTACTATAAAATAGTGGAGTTGTTTGTGTTATATTTTCATCTTACATCAAACTCCCACTTAGATCAACAAGTTAAGGCATAACTTGTAACACCCTAAATATATATATATATATATATGGCACAAGGAATATATTAAAGTATTTTAAACTTTTTAAGGGCCAAAATCCAATTCTATCCAAAATATATTAAAAAATTTTAATAACCTATCTTTTCTTACTTTTTTCCTTCTTTTTCTACCCCGTGAAGCTCCAACCTCTGTTCCTTCCTTTTTCTCCCATTTCTTTTTCATTCCTTTTCCTCTCAAACTTATCCATTTTCTTTTGTTCTTTCCTTCTCCCTTCCTTTCCATCCATCTGCTCCCTAGTTGCTGGCCACTGCACCATCTTTCCACACTACTATAGTCAAAAAAAATTTTTCCTTCTTTGATCACGACAATAACATTGAAAGAAGAAGATTTTGGGGTTTTGAGTTTCATATAGGTTGCTTCTCGTTTCTTTTGTTTCTCATTTAATTTTCCAAGTAAGGAACCCTCTCTTCTTTTTATTCTGGCTGCTGGAGCTCAGATTGTGTCTCAAAGAGTTTAATATATGAAATTTACTTCATTCTTGCATCCAAAATGAGGGAAAGGTCTAGCTAGGGGGTTTGGTCTGAAAATAGAGAAAAACTATTAGTATCAACTCTATTTTTTCTCTTTATTCTTAATTCCTCAAATGATATGAAATCATTATAATCTCTTTTGTGCCTATCTAGGGAGAAAAACTAAGTTAAGGGCTTCTTTTTGTGCTGGTAAATTGGAGTGCTAAAAGAAATTAGAAATTTTTATAGCTCACATGTTAGCTTAAGATTTAGGTTAAGAGATGACAAAATATTTGAATAAATTTTTGAAAATGGAATTTTAATTGAGTAATTTCTTGAATGGTTTAAAAGAGGGGGAGAGAGAGAGAGAGAGAGAGAGAGAGAGAGAGAGAGAGAGAGAAAAGAGGATTTATTTGATGTGTAGCTTAGGAAGTAAAAGGACATGGTTAAGGAGGTAGAAATCCTTATGCCAATTAGGACTTAAATGTTGAATCTGAGTGGAAATATCTTATTGTAGCATATAGGGTGCCTTTTTGAGAGATAATGACAAGTAAGATTTATTTGACCATATGCAAACTAATGTGTTATGTAATTATGTAAATTGTTTATGAGTACTTTAAGAGGTTTAAGAGATAATCCTATATCAAGTGCTTAGTCAAATTAAAGTTTAAGGAAATTTATAGTGTCATCATATGCGGTGAGTAGATAATACTTGCTATGAAAAATTTATACTACTTGTTCAGTGTAAGATAATGAAATGGTAAACATGATATTGTTGCGTTGTGTCAAAAAAAGAAAGAAAGAGAAATTATGAAATCATGTTATTAGAATATCTTAGTTGTTGGTTGCTCAGTTAAATATATTTGGATAATTACTTGATTAATTACTTTAGCATCCTTGATTAGTGCACAGTAATGTTAAAGCTATAATGTGGTCTAATATAGAACCCTACAACCAACAATAGTAGTTATTAGCCTTGGTGCATCTCAATTTGAACCCCAACTAGTAGGGGTATTGCTAGCCTCGTGTATCAGCCACCACACATGAATTTATTTGAATGGTTAAGTATAAGCTATCTCGATATTATTATTCACTCGTAAGCGATGTGCTTGGCATTTGTTTGATTTGGTTCTATTTAGACATGTCAATTGTAGTGCTACACATGAGTTTTTAAATATTTAGTTTATGTGCATTATCAAATTTATCTGTTATACATAAGAAGAAATGAATTTTATTGGTTATTATGTCATTGCTTACATTTTTAATATAAATTCAAGTTTGAAGTTAGACCATTCTTTATGATTTGTATTTTGGTCATAGTTAGTATTATTTACTCACTAAATTTTAAACTTATCCCTTTTAATTTCTTTTCATTACAGTTAGTGATGTGGATCTAGAACCGGCATAGAAATGACTACCTTAAGATATTGAGCCCTACATGGTTTTGCTAGAGCCTTTTTTTAATGTGAACTTTTGAATTTGTAACTAGGTATATTGCTTTTTCTTAGTTGTAGCTCCATTTATGCACAAGAAGGGTCCCCATCCCCATTTATTATTGTTTAGTGCTTCAAGTTGAGAGTGGAGCTCTCTTGATTATTTTGATTGGTTATTTAGCTATTTGTAAAAATTTCAAGCAGTTCTATATTTAAAGGAGACTTTGCTGAAATTTCTATAAAAAGTTAAATTAACTATTTTGTAATCAATCTTTTTGTAATATCATATAAATCTTTCAATAAAGGAAAAATCCTTAAAATTTCAAATATTTGTTTTACTTTGTCATCTCACCTTTTACATTTATAATTTTGGTTGTTAAGAGGCTTATGGCGTGAGTTTTGACTTGTAGATCATGCTGGTTATGCCTCTTTTCGGGGATGTAACAAAAGTGGTATCAAAGCCTAAGTTGCCTTGTGATTAGTGCAGCAAGTATTCTTTGATGATATCCTAATTATTATTATGAAGCTGGGCATAATTAGAATTGAGACATTATCAGAGGCCTTGTAGGAGACTAAATTCCATTTTATAAGCATAATTCCTTGAATAAGTGTTGGGGTGTGTGTATATGTGAGTGAATCATATTTTAAACTTATGTTTTTGTTGATATAGTGTAATGTTGCCAATCGGATCTAGTATAATTGGTCAAGAGGCTGCAAATAAACCTTTTATTGGGGCTCCTGCCCAACCTGAGGCCTCGTTTACTAAAGGTCATGGTAGGGGTCGCGCTAGGGGAAAAGGTCAAGGTAGAGCTGGTAGATTAGCTAAAAACCCTGAGAACTTAGACTATGAAGAGGAAGTAGCACCTTGTTAACCTCAGGTGCCTACCCTTGAGCAATTAGCTATGGATTGCAAGCAGTAGAAGCATTAGTGGCATTGGTTGTATAACAAGTGGCTCAAAATAATCCTTAATCTAATGTGACATTTTCATCAGGACAAGTAATAGTAGAAGGAATTCAACATTAACTTGAAGAGAGGACTTTGAAGAAGATTCTATCCTAGCTCATTAAATTCAAGCCACCTTTATTTTCAAGGATAAAGGGTTAAGAAGATTAACAACAATTTTTGGGAGATATTGAGTGAATTTGTGAGGCACTTGGCTGTTCAAGGAGGAAGACTATGGAGTTAGCTACATTCCAATTAAAGAATGTTGCTTGAGCTTGGTATAAGATAGTTAACAAAGGGAGATCCACTGAATGACCACCGTTGGAGTAGGAGGAATTTAAAACTATCTTTTTGGAGTGGTTTTTACCTATGAGTGTTAGAGATGCTAGAGCCTAGGAGTTTGAGATTTTGAAGCATGTTCCTCCCATGACCGGAGTGGAATATGGTGCTCATTTTACCCAATTAGAAAAATATGCACCACATTTAATAAGCACTAGAAGGGACAGAATTAAAAGGTTCATAATGGGCTTAAGCACACCTCTATTCAGGGCCATGACCATTCAAATGAATCAATTTCCTTTGTATACAGCCGCTATGGATTGTGCCAGGTTGATTAAGATGCGAGAAATGAAGGAGAATTCTTCGCGAAAAAGTGTAAATTTGATGGTGAAGAAAGAATAAAAGGTAGTTCTCATGCATGGGGTCTTAGTTGTGTACTCAGGGTTCAGGGCCATTAGAGACCTCAACAGATTTTTATGGGACCTTCCCTTTCTCCTATGGCGAGTGTGGATAGATAGATTTCACTTTCTAGGGGTACGTGATCAATACCTTAGCAGTTATCTATACAATCACATCAGGATAAAGCTTTCTATAATGTTTATGGGAAGAGACATCCTGGGACTTGCCACAGAGAGACTAGAGCATGCTTTGGTTGTGGACAGGTTGGGCATTTAGTCAGAAATTACCCACAGCACAATCCTAAGTCTATCTAAGGTTCAATTTGGCCCTTGAGATCTTCTTCAACTAGAATTGAGCCTGTGAGGGTAACCATTTTTGTAGGAGGCAAAGGTAATGGTGGGAGGACTTTATTTGGTAGAGGATAAGTTATAGGTTAACGTCAGGCACGAGTTTTTGCCTTGAGCTTATAGGATGCATAGGCATCAAATGCCGTAGCAATAAGTATTCTTATAGTTTGCTTTTAAAATGCTCATGTACTGTTTGATCTTGGCTCAACGCATTCTTATGTGTCACCGTATTTTGCAAGACAAATGGGTAAAGACCTTAGCAAGTTAGACCATTAATAAGTGTATATTTTATAATTAAATAGGTGTAGAGTTTTTAAGAGAATGATGGAAAATGAAAAAAATAAAAAAAGTTATTATTAGTTATTTATAAATTATGGGTCAAAGATACATATAAAAAATAATATTTCATTTGGATTAGTATTAGAAACTAATATTTAAATCACTTTATTTTGTTATTTTTAGTTATATTTTTGTTAGGCTTTAATAATTTTTTTATTAGGATTAGAATTTAATATTATCTTTAATTATTAGAAGTCATCTTTCATTAGGGTTAGGATTTGTCATTAGTAATTATCTTATGGACTCTATATATAGTCCATAAGAATTAGGATTATGAACTTAACCATTGATTGAAGAATAAGAAGTATTTTTAGATTTTTTAAAAAAAGGAGGTATCCAATCACTATTTTTGGTACATTAAGAATTCTTTTCGTGATATTTAGAGCCTGTGGAAGCATCTTGAAGTTGAGCATAAGAATTTTGGGAGTATTGAGGCTGAATCAATTTCTCTTATTTATTTGTTTTCTTATGATTGATTTTTCAAGATTGGGGACTTTAGAACGATGTTATTTGTAAATTTTTCAATTATGTGTTTCTACATTTCCCAGTTGGGGGTAGGGATGTAGCCCAATTGAGAACTAGTTTTTACTATTTGTTTTGACTTTATTTTCATTATATCTATTTCTCTCATATTTAATGTTAATTTTATGATTGACCACTATTAAATCAAATATATAAGTGATCTTGATGCACTGGGAGGTAAATAGAGAACATAGATATAAAGAAATAGACATAAATATTTAGGCCAAGGATAAGTTTAGAGATTTATGGTGACTTAAAACTATTACTTTATGATTTAATTAGTTATTTGAGTATCGTGAAAAAAAATTCAACTCTAATTAAATGCAGACTAATAATTCAGGAGAATATTAGGGCACTTTAAAAATAATTGTTATTATAATTACTTAAGAGTCAATCCAACGAGTAGAAACTAATAACTTATAAGGTAAATTTTGAACCCCAACACTTCTAGTGATTGTGTTTTTCTCATAATTAATTATCGCTTGCTTTTATTTTTATAGTTTTTACATACTCTCATCAATTAATTTATTTTATCTCATTTTCTCAACTATTAATTATTTGATTAGTAAAAGCGCAACCTCTCTATGGGTTTGACCTCATAATACTTTGAAATTTTTTTTACTACATCGATCTGTATATTTGTGGGAGTGATCAAGTTTTTGGCGCCTTTGTCGGAGAGGTTATGAATTTACTAATTCTTTAATTTTTTCAATGCAATTGTAGAGTTATTGTGACTTAAATTTGACTCTTATTAATTTAAAAATTGAATAGTTTTGCAAGAAAAATAAAACTAAAAAAAAAAGAGATGGCTGACGATGAAAATAATCGAAATAATGATGTTGTTGTTGTTGTTGCAGAGCCACATATTATGTTCTGGGATATTCAACACCCCTTCATTACTTCCATTTCGTCATGCATTCAACTGAGCCTTACTGCGTGTAATTATGAATTCAAAAATATTTATTTAAATGCACTACCTACTTTCAATAGGCACCGAACTGAAGACATCTTGGATTTTATACTGGAGTTTTACACAGTAATTAACACACTATTGCTAAATGGCCTATTAGATAATGACTTAAAGCTACATTACTTTCCATATTGTCTAAAGGGAGACGCTTGTCAGTGGCTTTTATGCTTGCTAGAAGCTTCTATAAGATCTTGGACTAAGATGTATGAGCAATTTATATTAAAACATTACTCTCCTTATAAGACTTCAAAATTAAGGGACAAGATCCACTTCTTCACCCAACAAAATGGTGAATTGTTTCATAAAGAATGAGAGTGTTATAATCTCCTTATAAGCCAATGTCCCCATCACCAATTTCCATATATACTCTTGATGGATTTTTTCTATGATGGGCTCAGTTCTGAATACCAGTCAAAAGTCAATAATGCAAGCCATGGTGATCTAAGTAACATGATTACTGAAAAAAAGGGAAGAGATTTATAAAATGTTAGCAGCAAATTCAAGGTAGAAGGTGGTTCAAGGAAGGAGGGTGATGGCTAACGAAGACACTACATTTGATGTCTTTCATGAACTATGGGATTTAACAAGAAGTTTAAATTTATTATTGAAAAATTTTAATTATGTTAATTCCCTTTCTTCTTTTACTACTAATAATTCTCTTCATGCAAGTTATGATGGTAACTATGTGGAGGAGGCTAATTATATGGGAGCTGGAGTTGATAGAGTTAATCCCAAGAATGACCCATACTCCAACACATACAACCTGGGGTGGAAAAGTCATCCAAATTTCACTTGAAAAAATTCTACCCCTCAAAGGCCACAAGTACCACAAGGCTTTGAACAACAAAAAAACACAATTAAGGATCATACAATAAAGTTGGAGGATGCTTTGGCTCAAATGGCGACTCACCAAGTAAACAGTATAAAGAGTATGAATCAAGAGATTGACCAACTCAAACAAGCAGTTACTTTAACTTAAGTTCCATGAAGAATATGGAATCACAGATAGTTAATTCTATGAAAAATATGGAAGCTCATATAAGTGATTTGGCTAATTTATTCACTGGAAAGAGTCAAAATAAGTTCTTGAGCAATATTAAAGTCAACTTAAGGGAAAGAGTCATGGTAGTCACCTTACAAAATGGTAAATAACTCCAAGAAGTTGATAATAGGGCTAAAAAGATATCTAAAAAGGTAAGTGAGCAGAAACTGATGAAGATGAGGAGATAATTAAGGTATCTGGAGCTAATATTGCAACTCAAAGTGGCCCTTCTCCTTCTGAAGTCAAATTTGATGTACCTCCCATTCCATATACCGAATGTCTTCAAAAGAAAGATCCAGATTTAGGTTTTCAGAGATTTCTTGAGATGTTCAAGAAAATTTAAATCAATATTTTCTTTATAGAGGCATTAGCAAAAATGCCTGCTTATGCTAAATACATCAAGGAGCTAGTTTCATATAAGAAGAGGTTAAAAGAATATGCTACGATAACACTTACAAAGGAGTACAGTGTAATTCTATAGAAAAAGTTGCCATCTAAATTGAAAGATCCGGAGAGTTTCACTATTCCTTATGATATTAGTTCTAATATTATTGAAAATTGCTTATATGATTTAGGTGCCAGTGTTAACTTAATGCCTTATTCTTTATGCAGGGAACTTAGGATGACAGATATCAAACTAATTAATGTAACTCTCCAACTCATAGATAGATCACTTAGATATCCACGAGGTGTAGTTGAGGATGTCATAGTTAAAGTCGATAAACTTTATATTCCTATAGATTTTATTATTTTAGACATTGAGAATAATTGAAATGTCTCTTTACTTTTAAGGAGGATATTTTTATTAACTAATGGGGCTTTAATTGATGTACATATAGGGAAATTAATTTTTAGAGTTAGTAATGAAAGGGAGGTATTTTTAGTATCTAAGGCTGCTAAATTTTCCTTTTTTGATAAAATTATTTTTAAGATTAATATTATTGATACACTTGCCCAAAAACATTTTAACAGGTACTCATATAGTGACCCCCTTGAGGCATGTATTGCACTAAGCTTAAGTGAAATAGAAGAGGGTGAGGATGATTTTATAAAAATGATAATAAGTTTAAAAGCTTTTGAAATTGAAAATAAATGTTATAAAAAGCAATACGAGGATTTAAGATTAGGCAATTTATTGCTCCTACCTTTCCCAAACTCACCAGCCTCTGTTGAATTAAAACCTCTTCCCTCCCATTTAAAATATGCATTTTTGGGTGGTTTTAAAACTTTTCCTATAGTAGTTTCTTCTACTTTAAATTTCGAATGGGAAGATAAGCTGTTAAGGGTCTTAAAAGAGTTTAAGCTAGCCATTGGCTGGTCAATTACTGACATAAAGGGCATTAATCTCTTTATTTATATGCATAGGATCCTTATGGAGGAAAATTATATGCCCAAAGTACAACCACAAAGAAGATTTAAACCCCATATAAAGGAAGTAGTTAGAGTGGAAGTCTTAAAATTGATCAATTCAGGTATTATTTATCCTATCTCTAATAGTCTTTAGGTAAGTCTTATGCAAGTGGTTCCAAAGAAAGAAGGCACAACTCTGGTGAAAAATGATAAGAATGAGCTTATCCCCACATGAGTGGTCATTGGGTGGTGCGTATGTATAGATTATAGAAAATTAAATGAAGCAATGTGCAAAGACCACTTCCCTCTTCCATTTATGGATAGTATGTTGGAAAAGATAGTGGGGCACACTTATTATTGTTTTCTAGATGGTTACTCTAGGTATTTTTAAATACTAATAGCACCAGAGGACCAAGAGAAAACAACTTTTACTTGCCGCTATGATATATTTGCTTACCATAGGATGTGTGAGGACCGGACAAAATAAAAAAAAAATGGGGAGGGTTTTATTTATATTAGAATATATATATATATATATATCTTCCTTCATCATTTCTCTGAAGCTTTTTTCTTCCCGTTGCCTTTCCCTTCTGCTTCTGTTCACCGTCTCTGCGCGTCTGAAGCTTCCTCGAGCTGGCGTCGTCCTCTGTCCATCAGAGAGTCGCCGTCGGAGTCGCGTAGCTGTACCCAAGTCTCCCCCGCTGCTGGGTCGAGCTCGACGACGCGAAGGAGGGAGCTATTTGAGCCGTCGGTCAGGTGAGCTATTCCCTCCATTTTTGGTACGCCTCTCTTCCATTTTGGTCACTGTGACCTTCCCTAAACCATAGCTCTTACTTATTCCCTCCACCGTCAGCCTATCCCTACTCTAAGGAAGGAGAAGGATAGTGGGATCTTCCCTATTAGCGTGCTGGCCGGTGGAGAGCAAAGGAAAAGGAATTTATTCTTTTTGGGTTATCTAACAGTATAGGGTGTGCATAATCCTTGAAATTTCTACTTCCTTAAAGTGATATATGAGTTTAAGGAGGAAATAGGATTTTATGGAGGGAGTTAAGCTAAGAGTGGCTGTGGCTTGCGAGTAGCGTTCAGAGAATGAACAGAGTGTATTGATAGCTGTGGAGTTATGAGAAAAAAAATGAAAATGAAAAATGATGAAAAATGATGACTAAATGACCATAGTGATCTGTGTAGTGATTTGGGTAAGTTTGGATGTATCAGGAAGTTCTATGAACATTGGAGGTGGAGGAAGCTAACCTTTCAAGGAGGAACAAACAGCGTGCTGTTGGGACACTGTTTGTGAGTAAATAATGGGTTTTCTTTTGGAATAACTATTATGACCATGGGTCCGATATCACTACGCATTATTTATTTTATTCTATTGATTTTATTTTATTTTTCTCCTTTCTTCCTTTTGTTTTTCCTTGTTATCCTATGTGAGTTAAACTTATGTCATATACATGTTGGTGGGAATGATTTGATCTTGAAAGGGAATTTTATCGGAGGAGTAACTTTTATTTGCGTATCTTTTAATTGGTCTTAGAAAGTATTTATTTATATAGGAATAGAATTAGGTATTCGTATTATTTCGTTAGTAATTGTTAATTGAGCTAATTTTAGTTCCTTATAGTCTAAACCCTTATATATATATAGATATATTTGGTTAATGATATATATATATACATATATATACTTGGAACTAGAATATTGGTTAGCATTAACCAGGTACCTTCCTTGTAAACGTGAGCTCTAGGCATTGGGGGAAAATTAGTGACTAGGCAGGTCAAGCGGGTGAAGGAAACTGAGTGGAAAAGGAGCTGCCCATTAGGTGTAGCCGCCCAAGTAAAACGGGTAAGGAGCTGCCAAAGAGGTGTAGCCGCCCTCAGAAAATATGAATTAGGACGTGTAAGTAAGAAGGGTAGAGAAGGAGCTGCCCAACGGGCGAAGCCACCCGAGTAAATCGGGTAAGGAGCTGCCAATGAGGTGTAGCCGCTACCTTCCCTAACCGGATGATAAACCTTTATTAAGTAATCACACTTAGGGACTTAGGTCCAGTGGGTACTGTTACATGTAACGGGTTGTGGATTTGTTGGATTTTAACGTGCGTTAATTAATTCTTTTTCTTTCCTCTTTTAAATCATGGGTTATGAGCCTTGAGTTAAATTGAGAAAATCTATTATTTGCTCATTGAGTTGTCTCACTCCGTTAATCTTAATTTTTTTTTCAGATAGCATCACAGGATCTGATCCGCCTCCCTCATTATAGATTTTGAGGCGTAGTGGTGGTGAGCCTCCTTTTTGGAGCTGGGGGCTTCGTTATTTTTTTTAGTGGTGCTGTTGTCTGTAGTAATTGATAAAGAAAAATGTATTGTAAAGTATTTCAAAAGTAGGACCAATGGTTATAGGTTTTGTTTTCCTCTTTCCCCATTTTGGTTCTTTGATGTATTGAATGATTGGCTGAAGAGAGCGGAGCTCTTTATTGTTATTTCTGTAGAATTCTGACTGTTTGTAGAAATTGGGATGTCCTATTTACAGGGGACACTTTGCCGAAATTTCTATAAAAAGCTAGAGTACAAGGAAAGAAGTTACATATATATCTATATCAGATGAGATAGGGTTAAATAAATCAATTAAGCCGTAGCTAAGAACCCTGTATGGGTTCCCCGTGTAAGTTACCCCTTCTCTCAGGGAGTAGGGTGTGACAGGATGCCCTTTGGGCTTTGTAATACTCCTATTACTTTCTAAAGATGTATGGTGGATATATTTTCTGATATGGTAGAAGATACAATTAAAATTTTTATGGATGATTTCTCTGTATTTGATGATACTTTTGATTTATATTTGACTAATCTTACTAAAGTTTTATAGAAATATCAAAAGACTAACCTTGTGCTTAATTGCAAAAAATGTCACTTTATGGTAACTGAAAGTGTAATCTTAGGCCATAAAGTTTTTGAAAAGGGAATTGGGGTGGATAGGCAAAGGTTAAAATTATTGAAAATATGCCTTCACCTACCTTAGTGAGAGGTATAAAGAGTTTCTTAAGTCATGCGGGCTTTCATAGAAAGTTCATTAAAGATTTTGCTAAAATTGCTAAACCTCTTACTAACCTTTTGGTGTAGGATACCCCTTTTATTTTTTTATAAATCTTGTTTGAATACATTTAATAAATTAAAATATGCTTTAATTTTTGCCCTCATAGTTGTTCCCCCTGATTGAAGTCTCCCCTTTAAAGTCATGTGTGATGCTAGTGATTTTGCTATAGGGGTTGTTTTAGGACAAAGATAGAATAAAAGTTTACATGTCATATATTATATTAGTAAGATCTAAGATGGAGTACAACTTAATTATGATACTATTGAAAAAGAATTTTTAGTTGTGGTTTTTGCATTTAAAAAATTTATATCTTATCTTTCTTGTTCTAAAGTGATTGTTTATACTGATTACCAAATTTTGAAATATTTAATGAGTAAAAAAGATACTAAAGCTAGATTGATTAGATGGATGTTTCTTTTACAAGAATTTGATGTTGAAATTAGCGATAAAAAGGGTGCAAAAAATTTAGTTGCAGATTATCTCTCTCGACTAGAGCATTTGCCCCAAAATAATATTCCTATAAATGAAGAGTTCTTAGATGAGAAACTTTGAGTTGTTAAATCCTTACCTGCTCCTTGGTTTGCATATTTTGTTAATTATATTGTTGCAAATATAGTCCCTGATAACATGAATTCTTATCAACAAAAGAGGTTCCTAGCAAAAATAAGACACTACCTTTGGGATGAGCCACTTCTCTTTAGAAGGTATGCCAATGGGATCATATGAAGATGTTTACCAAATGAGGAGATCGTCCCAATTCTTGTAAGATGCCATTCTTCACCTTATGGAGGCCACCATTGGGCCTAATAAGACAGTAGCCAAAGTGTTTCAAACGGCTCATGCTATTTAAGGATGCAAGGACTTTTGTGACAACTTGTGACAAATGCGAACGAACAGGTTTTATTGGTAAGAGACATGAGATGCCCCTAACAAGGTATATTAGAAATTGAACACTTTGATATTTGGGGTTTAAACTTCATGAGGCCTTTTCATCCCTCATATGGTAATCTCTATATACTTGTTACTATTGATTATGTTACCAAATAGGTAGAGGCTGTTATATTACCAAATAATAAAGCATCTAATGTAGTCAAGTTTGTTAAGTAGATTTTCTTTAGATTTGGCATTCCTAAGGCTATTATATGTAATAATAAGGTGCATTTTAGGAACTATCAGTTCAAGTCCTTGTTGACCAAGTATAGGTGTCACCTTAGAGCTAGCACTACATATCATCCACAAACTAGTGGTCAAGTTGAAGTTTCTAATAGGGAATTGAAAGGCATATTAGAAAAGACTGTAAGTGCATCTAGGAAAGACTGATCTATGAAATTGAATGATGCGTTGTTTGCATATAGGACTACATATAAAACACCTTTAGGTATGTCCCTTTACAGGCTAGTATATGGTAAGTTATGTCATCTTCCTATAAAGATTGAGCATCGGACATATTGGGCTATGCGTGCTTTGAATTATGATTTGAAAGTTGCAGGAGAAAAATGTCTTCTCTAACTTAATGAGTTAGATGAGATTAAAAGGGAGTTTTTGGAGAATGCTCGTGTATACAAGGAAAGAACTAAAGGTTGGCATGACCAAAGAATTCTCAAGAGAGAGTCTAAAATTAGGCAAAAAGTTTTATTATTTAACTTTCGTTTAAAGCTATTCCTAGGTAAGTTGAAATTAAGATGGTCTGGACCTTTTGAAGTTACAAATATGAAGTCATTTTGGTAGTGATGACTTTAATGAGAGAAACCATTTTGGTAGACTAAGTATACAAAGAATGTGTAATTACTATCGAAGATAATAAGACATTAGTAGATTTGATGCTACTTATAATGACAGATTTTGATGTAATCTTAGGGATGGATTAGTTGGCTTCTTGTTATGCCAAACTAGATTGTCACCTTAAGAGGTGAGATGTGATTTTTCAAGAATTTTATGGGGAGTTTAAGCCATATCACAAAAGTACGAAGATCTTTGATAGAAGACCTTCATTGGCTAGAAGTCAACAGGGTGCAATTTGAAATTAGAGAACCGAGTATACTTTTAGCCCATGTTCAAGCTCACTCTTCTTTAATTGAAAGAGTGAAAGTAGCCCAAATTGAGGATGCTCAGTTGCAAAAAGTGACGAATGAGATGAAAAGGGAAAAAATAGGTGAATTCACTATAGATTCAAAGGGAGTATTATGATGTGGTGTGCGAGTTTGTGTGACATATGTTGGTGATCTGATGAGGGAAATTTTGGATGAGGGATATTGTTCTTTTTATACTATTTATCTAAGATTTGTCAAAATGTATTAAAGATTTGAAACAATTATATTAGTGAGATGGTATGAAGAGGGACATAGTTGACTTTGTGTCTTATTACCTAGTATGTTAACAAGTAAAGGCAGAACACCAGAAGCCAACAGGATTGCACCAATGATTAATGATACTTGAATGGAAATAGGAAAGGATCATCATGGATTTTATTACCAGATTACCTCGCACGATAAAAGGGTTATGATTTCATTTGGGTAATTGTTGATAGATTGACAAAGTCAGCACACTTCCTCCCTGTGAAGATGACTTATAATGTGACAAAATATGCAAAACTCTACTTAGACGAGATAGTGAAGTTGCATGGGGTGCCAATATCCATTATCTCCTATAAGGGGCCATAGTTTACCTCCTGATTTTGGGAAGCCTTTCAAAAAGCCTTGGGTACCTGTGTAGATCTCAGTATGGCTTTTGATCTACAGACTGATGGCCAATCAAAGAGGACAATACAAATCTTGAAAGATATGTTGAGATCGTGTGTTTTGAGTTTTGGGAAAGTTGGGATAATTATTTGCCTATGGCAGAATTCACATACAATAATAAGTTGTCAAGCTAGTATTTAAATGGTGCTTTTTGAGGCTTTATACAGGAGACGATGTAAGTCCCCAATTGGGTGGCTTGAAGTAAAGGAAGCAAAGATAATATGCCTAGACTTGGTGCACGATGCCTTGAAAAAAGTTAAATTAATAAAAAGGTTACCAGCAGCTCAAAGTAGGCAAAAAGCATATATGGATAATAGGCGCCGAGACTTGGAGTTTATGGTAGGTGATCAAGTATTTCTTAAAGTGTCTCTACTAAAAAGGGTATTGAAATTTGGGAAAAAGGGAAAATTGAGTCCAATATACATAGGGCCATTCGAAGTCTTAGAGAGAATTGATGATATAGCTTATCATTTGGCCTTGCCAGCTAAAGTAGCCAATATACATTTAGTATTCCACATGTCAATGCTCAGGAAATGTATTCAAGATGATAAAGGCTGTCTATTGGAATTCATCCAAGAAGCCCTCTCAGATTTGACTTAATACCAAATTATGCAATCATCAAGACTAGTGCACAAAAAAAAAAACACAAATCAAGATCACAAAAAAAAGGAGAAAATAAAAATAACACAAAGAAAGAGAAAGAAAGAGGATAGTTGGTCTTAGGGAGGCTAGACTCCAAGAGAACTTGTCTTTTTCACTCTAGTCATGAGATGCCATAAGGTAGACCACCCTTGAAGAATCTTTAATTCTTTCTAACACTCAAGAGAGCAAGAACAACTCACAAGAATTCTAAAAATTCAATTCATTCATCTTTTGCCTCCAAAGTGTTCGTGCAAAATAGCCAAAGTCTTTTTTACTCTAAAGTGTCCCATTAAACCACCCATATGGGACTCTTTTACCAACAATTCACACATAGAACACACAGACACACACAACTTATTTTGCCTAAATAAGAAGCCATCAAAACGATAAAAGTTATCAACACTATGCCTTTCGCATAACTTTTAAACATCAGTAAAGTTAACATCACATTCATACATGCTTTTGAGAGACTCAAATCCTATCAACCTAGCTTGCATAGATGTAATGAGACTATATCTTCTAGACAAGGCATCAACTACAACATTCTCTTTACCATGTTTATGCTTAAGCACATATGGAAAGGATTCAATAAATTCAAGCCAAACTACATGCCTATGATTCTACTTATTCTGGGTCTTAAAGTATTTCAAACTTTCATGATCAGAATGTAAAACAAACTCTCTAGACTATAAATAATGCTGCCAATGCTCTAAAGTTCTTTTTAGTACATATAACTCTTTTGTCATATCTAGAACAATTCAAACATACACCAGTGAATTTCTCACTAAAATATGCAATTGGTCTAGCCTCTTGCATCAAAGCAGCACCAATACCAACACCAAACGCACCACATTCAACTTAAAAAACTTTAAAGAAATCAAGCAAAACAAGCAAAGGGACATTAATTAACTTATTTTTTAGAATCTGAAATGCCCTTTCTTGTGCTTCACCCCACTTAAACTCAACGTTTTTTTTACCAGCTCATTAAAAGGTGCAGCAATGGTTGAGAAGTCTCGCACAAATCTCTAATATAAACTTGCAAGCCCATGGAAGCTTCTCACTTCATTAGCATTCCTCGGTGTCGGCCAATCGTGAATCACTTTCACTTTCTCCTCGTCCACACGAACACCTTCAGCACCTATAACAAAGCTAAGGAAAATAATGGAATCTAAACAGAATGTGCATTTCTTTAAATTCGCAAAGAGCCTATTTTCACGCAAAACAACAAAGACATCACGCAAATGAGACATATGCTTATCTAGGTTCCTAGAAAATACTAGAATGTCATCAAAATATACTATAACAAATTTGCCAATGAAGGGGCAAAACACATGATTCATAAGACTCATAAAAGTACTTGGGGCATTTGTCAAACCGAATGGCATGACCAACCATTCATACAATCTAAACTTAGTCTTAGATGCAATCTTCCACTCATCCCCCTCTTTCATCCTAATTTGGTGGTACCCACTCCTAAGATCTATTTTGGAAAACACACATGCACCATGCAGTTTATCTAACATGTCATCTAAACGAGGAATGGGATATCTATATTTAACTATGATTTTATTGATGGCACGGCAGTCAACGCACATTCTCCTTTTGCTATCCTTCTTGGGCACGAGTATCACTGGAACAACACATGAACTAAGGCTTTCTCTGACGAACCCTTTCTTCATAAGCTCTTCAACTTGTCTTTGAATTTCCTTAGTCTCTTTAGGATTGGCTCAATATGCAGGTTTGTTAGGAATTGTAGCTTTGAGGATGAAGTCTATCCTATGCTCAATGCCTCTGATTGGAGGCAATCCTTTCAGTATCTCCTCCAGGAACAAATCTTTAAATTCCTATAACAAATTCAAAACACTAGAAGGAAGAGAGTTATCAAGGTCATTAATAGTTAGATAAACATCCTTATATACAAGTACAAAGGAAGTCTCATAAAACATAGCTCTCTTGATCTCTCCTTAACTAGAAAATAAGGAAACTTTCTTTTCATCACTCACTTTCTTCTCTTTCGCACTAAGCTCACTTTCTTTTCTCTTTTTCTCTTTATTTTTCTTTTCTTTCTCTCTCAACTTGCATTCTTGAGTGATCCTCATCCGGTCTTCATATGCCTGCACTGGTCTAAGATGTGTTAATACAATGGTTTTATCTTTAGACACAAAAGAATATCTGTTAGTATAACCATTATACTTGACTTTCCTATCAAATTGCCAAGGTCTACCAAGAGATAAATGGCCAGCATAAATAGGTGCAACATCAAAGAAAATCTCATCACAATAGCTACCTATGAAAAATGCTACCCTAACCTGCTTAGTCACTTTAACATTCCTCTTTATCATTAGATCATAACAAATTATATGGTATGTGATGCTTTCTAGTAGGTAAACCTAGCTTTTCAACCAACAAGGTGCTAGCCACATTAGTACAACTACCATTATCAATAATCAAGCTACATACCTTGTTGTTGACCAAACACCTAGTGTGAAAGATATGCTCTCGTTGCTCCTTTTCCAGCTCCTCCTTAGGTTGAATATTAAGAGCATGTCTTGTCACTAGGATTTCTCCAACTGCAGCTTCAGCTATCTTCACATCAGAAGCTTCCTCTAAAGGAGGCATATCATCGTCATCTTCATGCTCATCAGAATTGCTTTCACTAATCACAACGCCATTCTTAAGAACAACCATGGTTCATTTGTTAGGACATTGAGAAGAAATGTGACCATAACCCATACATTTAAAACACTAGATTTTTAAAGACTTAGATAAAATAAAAGATTTACCTTCAAACTTACCTTTAGAAGCAGGTGTCTGCATCTTCCACTTATTCTCTTTTTTATGCTTGGAATCATTTTTTAGTTTGAAGGGCATCTTGTATTCTTTGTTGAATCCACCAGAAAAGACTTGTATTCTTTGTTGGGACCATCAAAGGACTTCAATTTATGCTTCGCCTTCAAGTGTTTATCTACCTTAATAGCTTTATGCAAAAGCTCCTCCATGTCAAGGTAACTCTGAATGTCTACAGTAGTAGCAGTTTCAGGATTAAAACCTTTAATGAATCGTGCCATAGTTGCTTCGGGGTCCTCCTCCACATTTGCCTTTATCATGGCAATCTCCATCTCCTGGTAATAGTCTTCCACATTCATGGAACCTTGTTTCAACTTCTGAAGTCTCTTATGCACCTCCCTATAATAGTGATTAGGGACAAACTGCTTTGTCATAATGGCCTTCATCTCTTGCCAAGCTCTCACAGGATTCTCACCATTTTGCCTTTTAGTAATTCCCAGCTGATTCCACCAAATACTAGTGTAGTTAGTGAACTCCAAGGCGACTATCTTGACTTTACTTTCCTCAGAATAGGAATGATAGTCAAATACATTCTCCACACGTCTTTCTCACTCCAAATAAGCATCTGGATAATTTTTTCCTTGGAATGTGGGAATTTTCATTTTAATGTTCCCCATAGGATCTTTCTTTTGTTGTTGATTTTTGTTTTGTTTAACTCTCCTTGATGGCACTTCAATTTCCCTAAATTCAGATTCTATTTCATCCTCTCCTTTACCAGACTCAATCACAATTTTCTTCCCTCGACTTGTCTTAAAATGAAAGGGAGAGGCCTCCATGACATCCAATCTCATGTTCAACTTTTTCAGTTGATTGTTGATAGCATCCATGAAACATTTAAGGTCAGGAATATGAGCTCCGTCACCACTAGACATGATTAAGCTTCTTGAAATGTTAGTGGTCATAATAAAATAGAAAAAAATGGACCTCACCACTTAGCCCACATGTTTACACTCAAAAGAATACAATTCTCTTGTGTTTACTCACAACAAGATGGATTTTTCAATAATGAAACACTCTTCCCTTTTACCACTCAAATCTTGCTACCTATAAGAGTGCTAAATTGAATTTCTAACTCAAACAAGGAAGTGGTGAGAATTAGGTGACAAACACAAGGCTAAGATTCAAGATTTAAGTTCCTTAAGAATCCTAAAATAAAGGACCAACCACCAAACATTTAAACAAAATAGAGAGCTTATAATGCACAAAATGCACAGAAGTGAATTTGTTAGAAAATGACACTAAAAATAGCAACAAAACAAGATGAAAAGAAGAGGAAAGATCAACGGAGTAAGAGAAAGAAGTGGCGTGTTACTTGGAGCAAGGAAGACTTACTTGGAAGACATAAAATCTGATAAACAGAAGGAAAAGAGATGTTAGACAAGATAAAAAGGATCTGGGCAAAAATTAGGAAACAAAGGGAAGGAAGAAATTAGGAAACTAGTGGAAAGGATAAATCTTGAATTATGGAAAGGATTAGTAGAAGAAAGAAACTTACTACCCGAATTTAAGGAATTTAAGAAACTAATATAGCTTGTTGACCAAAAGCCTTACTTTAGGAAAATTTCCTTTAAGCTTGCAATCAAAATCAGAATAGGGTCTCAAGTAATTAGGACACAAATCAATATGAATAACCAATTCAATAAAGCACAATATGGAATATCTGGGCAGCTAGCAATTTCAAATTTTTTTTGTATTTCTCTTTTTTTCACTTTATTTTTACTTTTCCTTCTTCTCTCTTTTTTTACTGCAATATACTCTCTCTTTTTTAATATAAAAGGTGCTAAAACTTGCAAACAGAACATACTATTTCTGAAGGGTCAGAATGATATGTATGAAAGAAATACCTATAACTTGCTTTAGAAATATTAAATTGATGTGATTCCAAAACGAGTAGAAAGAAGAGGTCTTAAAACACAAGAAAGACCTATTACACGTCCAAAAACACGAAAGGAAACATGAGTAATAGATGCACAAAAAAAACTTGCAAACAGAACATAATATTTTTGAAGGGTTAAAATGACATGCACGAAAGAAATAGCTATAACTTGCTTTAGAAATATCGGATTGATGTGATTCCAAAACGAGCAAAAAGAAGAGGTCTTGAGACACAAGAAAGACCTATTATATGTCTAAAAACACGAAGGGAATTGTGAGAAACAAATGCATAAAAAATGATGAATAGACACAGATATGATGAATCATAAAAGAAAGATAAGAAAAAAGAAGATCACACCTTGTCTTGGAAACCTAGAGCTCTAATATCAAATCATGCAATTATCAAGACAAGTGCACAAAAGAAACAAAAATCAGAATCACAAAAAAAATGAAAAAAATAGAAATAACATAAAAAAGGAGAAAGAAAGAGGATAGTTGGTCTTGGGGGACTAAACTCCAAGAGAACCTGTCTCATTCACCTTAACCATGAGATGCCACAAGATAGACCACCATTGAAGAATCTTTAATTCTTTCTAGCATTCAAGAGAGCAAGAACAACTCACAAGAATTTTGAAAATTCCATTCATTCATCTTCTGCCTCCAAAGTGGCATACAAGATAGTCTTTAAAGAAAAGTGAAACCCTAGCCAAACAAAATTACTATAAAGTCCTAAAAGTAGCACTATATCTGAAGGTATTTTGGGAATTCACAATCTAAATATTAATCCCTCCTAAATTGCTCATAAAATAAAGAAAATAAAATATCTAAGTCTGTATGGATGGCATATGACTTTTAAGTGAACTAATTTCAGCCACAAGATCTTTTAACTTGAATTAGGTCTATTAATTAGGCACAACATGTGGACACCTTCTCGACTCTTTTTAGCTTCAAATTCAGTTAAGTATAAGGCCTCCATCTCTATTAATTTATGTATTACTCCATTCAAGGCCTCTTTCATGGCTTCTTTCATCACTTTAGCTCTTGATCTTGTCACCAGTCCTCCTAAGCCTTGCAACAGCTTCTTAATTTTCCTAGTTGGTTGCATTGGCTCACATTGTTGCTCTCGTTCAAGCTCTCTAAGGTTGTCTCCATCACAAGATCCTTCCTAAGTAATTAAGGATCAAGACCTTCAGTTAGATGTAGGATTGTCCTATGAAGAGGTCCTTGTGGCCATCTTAGAAAGGCAAGTTAAGAAGCTCCGTTCAAAAGAGATTGCCTTAGTAAAAGTGCTGTGGCGAAATCATTTGGAGAAAGAAGCCATGTGGGAGGTTGAGGGGCAAATGTGCACCAAATACCCTCAATTATTCGAATAAAGATGTTAGTATATAAACTCAAATTTGGGGATAATTTTTTTTTTATGGGGAAAAGAATGTAACACCTTAAATATATATATATATATATATATATATATATATATATATATATAACACAAGACTATATTAAAGTATTTTAAACTTTTTAGGGGCCAAAATCCAATTCTATCCAAAATATATTAAAAAATTCTAACAACCTATCTTTTTTTACTTTTTCCTTCTTTCTCTACCGTGTAGAGCTCCAACCTCTGTTCCTTCCTTTTTTCTTGTTTCTTTTTCTTTCTTCTTCCTCTTAAACTTCTCTGTTTTCTTTTGTTCTTTTCTCCTCCCTTCCCTTCCATCCATCTACTCCCTAGTTGCTGGCCACTATACCATCTTTCCACACTATTGCAGCAAAATTTTTTTTTCCTTCTTCAGTCATGACAGCAACGTTGAAGGAAGAAAATTTTGGGGTTTTGAGTTTCATATAGGTTGCTTCTCCTTTCTTTTGTTTCTCCTTTAATTTTTCAAGTAAGGCACCCTCTCTTCTCTTTATTCTTGCTGCTAAAGCTCAAATTGTGTCTCAACGAGTTTAATATATGAAAGTTGCTTCATTCTTGCATCTGAAACAATGGAAAGGTCTAGCTAGGGGGTTTGGTCTGAAAATAGAGAAAATTAGGTATTTTTATATTGGTATTAACTCTAATTTTTCTTTATTCTTAATTCCACAAATGGTATGAAAGCATTAAAACCTCTTTTATGCCTATTTAAGGAGAAAAACTAAGTTAAGGACTTCCTGTTGTGATGGTAAATTGGAGCGCTGAAAAAATAAAAAATTTTTATAGCTCACATGTTGGCTTAAGATTTAGGTTAAGAGATCATATGCTTATTTAAGGAGAAAAACTAGGTTAAAGACTTCCTTTTATAATGGTAAATTGGAGTGCTACAAAAATTAAAAATTTTTATAGCTCATATGTTGGCTTAAGATTTAGTTTAAGAGATGATAAACTATTTAAATAAATTTTTGGAAGTGGAATTTTAATTAAGTAATTTTTTGAATGGTTTAAAAGAGGGAGAGAGAGAGAGAGAGAGAGAGAGAGAGAGAGAGAGAGAGAGAGAGAGAGAGAGAGAGAGAAGAGGATTTATTTGATGTGTAGCTTAGGAAGCAAAAGGACGTGGTTAAGGAGGTAGAAATCCTTATGCCAATTAGGACTTCAATGTTGAATCTAAGTGGGAATATCTTATTGTAGCATAGAGGGTGCATTTTATGAGAGATAATGATAAGTAAGATTTATTTGATCATATGCAAATTAATGTGTTATGTAATGATGTAAATTGTTTATGGGTACTTTAAGAGGTTTAAGAGATAATCCCATATCAAGTGCTTAGTCAGATTAAGGTTTAAAGAAATTTATAGTGTCATCATATGTGATGAGTAGATAATACTTATTATGAGAATTTATACTACTTGTTCAATGCAAGATAATGAAATAGTAAATATGATTTTGTTGAGTTGTGTCAAAAATAAAATAAAAAGAGAAATTATGAATTTATGTTATTAGAATATCTCAGTTGTCGATTACTCAATTAAATATACTTGGATAATTACTTGATTAATTACTTTATCTATCCTTGATTAGTGTATGGTAATGTTAAAGCTAGAATGTAGTCTAATATAGAACCCTGTAACTAATAGTAGTAGTTGTTAGCCTTAGTGTACCTTGATCTAAACCCTAGCTAGCATAGATGTTGCTAGTCCTGTGTGTGTCAACCACCACACGTGGATCTGTTTGAACGATTAAGCATAAGCTACCTTGATATTATTATTGCCTTATAAGTAGTGTGCTTGGCATTTGTTTGATATGGTTATATTTAGACACGTCAATTGTATTGTTACACATGAGTTTTTAAGTATTTAGTTTATATGCATTATCAAATTTATCTGTTATACATGAGAAGAAATGAATTTTATTGGATACTATGTTATTGCTTACATTTTCAATATAAATTCAAGTTTAAAGTTAAACAATTCTTTATGATTTGTATTTCAGTCATAGTTAGTATTACTTGCTCACTAAGTTTCTAACTCTTCCCTTTGAATTTCTTTTCATTACAATTAGTGATATGAGTCTAGAATTAGTGCAAAAATGATCGATACATGATATTGAGCTTTGCGTGGTTTTGCTAGGGCCTTTTTTTGTGTGACCTTTTGAATTTGTAATAAGGTATATTGCTTCTTCTTAGTTGTAGCTCCACTTATGCACAGGCAAGGTCTCTATCCCCATTTGTTACTATTTAGTACTTTAGATTGAGAGTAGAGCTCTCTTGATTATTTTGATTGGTAGTTTGGTTATTTGTAGAAATTTCAAGCAGTCCTATATTCAGGGGAGACTTTGCCAAAATTTCTACAAAAAGTTAAATTAACTACTTTGTAATCAATCTTTTTGTAAAGGAAAGTATCCTTAAATTTGCAAATATTTGTTTTACTTTGTCATTACACCTTTTATGTTTACGATTTTGGTTGTTAAGAAGCTGATGGGTATGAGTTTCGACTCATAAACCATGCTGGCTATGCCTTCTTTCGGGGGTGTGACACAACTAGTTGCCCTTATTAACTTGATTTCATGTCTTATAAAGAGATGTACAATCTCTCATTTATTAGGAAATTTACCCTCTAAATGTGGTGTTTTTTCAATTCAATTTTAGTTATATTTCTACCTTCATTTCCATAAATGAAGATATACCTATTCGATTGTTCTAAGTATCTTGTAAAAATACATACCTTACTTTTTGAGGTTAATTCTCATGTTCACAAGAATTATCATAAATATAAATATCCAACACAATGGTCAGAGGATGCTTAAAAATAGTTTATTATTATGCCTACAAATCATAAGGTATGAAAGCATTTTATTTGAAGGACATTTGCTTAAGTTTAAAGACATCAATTTATAACTCGTTACTCCAAATAGGTAAGATTCCTTAAACCATCATTAATTGTAATCATTTTGAATAAAGTTTTCATGCTATAGAGTATTAAGGAATCATTAATTTTTTTCATAATTCCTTTCTCTTCACAGAGCTTATTGAACTAATCTAACAAATATTTACATACTTGGTCACAACTCAGAGTTTCAATTTTTTTTCCCATTTGATTCTCAACCATGTTCATATAATATCTAAAGCACTTAAATGGTTCTGACTTATTAGAGATTAAAATAGATTTGACTATATTATGAATAATTGTCTTGCCTTTACTCTTTGAACCACACACATTAAAATAAATTAATTGCAATAGATTTTGAACTCTAGTTCTTTTTTCAAATGGCTTTTTAATTTGCTTTACTCATTAGACAATATTTTATAGTGACATTTCTAAAATAGAAATAGAATATAGTGTCTCTTATTTTTGCTAGTTTATTCATTTTCTCTTTACCTATATGGCTATTCAAATGTGTATTGGGAAGCAAAATATTGAGTAAAGCAATCATGTTTATACTTGTGCCCAGCATAACAACACTATTTTAGATGAAACTAGAATTATATTCCTTGTCTTTTTTTTTTCTAATGTAAGTTGTTATGAAAAATTAGCATCCAAAATATTAGATTAAGAAAAGAAATAATAAATGTTTTAGTTTTATTGGATCTTTAAAGTGTGGAAAATATTATGTAGGATAAGGGTTTGTTTTACACACACAACTAATTTTACATGTTCCAATCTCTTTTACTTTAATTATTGCATTTAGTCCTACATAAAATAATTTGCTCTTGAAAGCGATTAACAATATTTTACAAAGGATTTCTGATCCTTAATTATATGGCTTATGACCTTTGATTCATTTTACTCAATATAATTATGAGCAAAGTTACCCACTCTTTGACAAGTATTATACTTGATATTTACTATGTCAAGCTTCTTTTTTCCATATTTGTTTATCTTTTTAATTTGTTTATTGGTCCCATTAAAATATTGGTAAGATCTTTTCTTATTATGAAAGTGTTATCCTACTTGGGCTTAAACTTTACAATCAAAATAGTCTCAATCATATAAGTATTTCTAAGGGATTTGACAACTTCTAAGTGCTCATTCCTAACTCTATATGACAAGCAAAATTATAAAAAAAAAAATTATGCTCTTTTTGCAGGTCAAATTCACTTTTATATGTTCCTACTGATAGACAAATATCTTATGATAATCTAAATTTATTACTCATCAGTAAAGATATGACAAACTAATTTCAATTTCTTAATTGTCAGTTTTCTTACTTTGGTGATACTTTTATAACGAAACTTATTCTTAAGGACTATCATATGATTTGAACGGTCAAGTATGATCCATACTCACATATGAGGTTGTTAGTTATGTTGCTCAACACTATTATGTGAGCAATATTATCCTTTTTTTCAATCAAGAATTCCTAGATCTCTCCTTCGTTCAATTGTATTTCCATGTTTAAATTTGGATACAATATTGTTTAATAGTTTCTTAATATCTTATTCTTTTTCTAAGGTGTAAGAACTTTATGATCCTAATATTTTTTAATTGACGTCATATAACTTATCTCTCTTATCAAGTTAGATAATGATATTTTTAACAATCATAATCATAATTTAATTCCTACATAGATATAGCATAGAATGATTACAAATATACAATACTACATATATGTTTGCAATAAAACTTCGATTAGACTAGTAGGGACATTATTAGGTTCAAGATCATAAATCTATATTTATATCACTTCTATCACATGTGTGTCTAAGAATGCCATTACCTTTTTATCAAATTCATTTGCTAATCTACAAACTTTCACTCGATAAAAATATCTTTTTTATTTTCTTATTAGATTAAGCAATTTAGTTTTTAAATGAGCCAAAATCTATCAATTTAAGAACCCTTACTCAATAAGGTATTTCTTTTATTTTCTTATTAAATTAATTAAATTTAGTTTTCAAATAAGTCTAAATCTATCAATTTAAAAACTCATATTTAATAAGGAATTTTTATATTTTTATATTTATTTATTTAATACAACACACTTATAAATTGCATTGATATTAAAAATACACTTAAACGAACTTCAATCTAAAAATGTTTATCTTGCTAAAACATATTCTCTTCAACCATTACAAACCTATTTCCAATTATAAGGGTCAATATAACATATTTTTAAAAATATGCATTGCATGTTTGATCAATCTCTTACAATGAATTCTCTATTTATGTGAATTATGCATAAAGTATTCTTGCATTTCTCACACATAAAACAAAAAGGAGAAATCAAAGTAGCTCATCAAAATTCATGGGAGCACAATGTTCCTTACTAAGCTTTATTTCTAACGCACAATGATTAAGGGACAAATTCCTTATTTTATTTAACTTTATAAATTTCTCCTTTCTGTCCTTCTTAATTGATGTTTACAAACATCATTCGAGAGTGTGCTGATTAAATCTAAAACTCATGAAAAGTGATTTACACCTTAGGTCTATCTAAAAAAAGTTTGGTATGTGTTTTAAGTATGTTTAAATAGTTCCAAAACTTGTCCAAACATACCCAAACCATTTACCCCCATGTAGAAAATGATTTTAAGGATTTTTAAGAGCAAGACTCACTATAAAATACCCCTTCTTGTGTCATCTCAAAATTTTGGTTTTAGAAAATTGTTGAAAAATGAAACGCATTGCCCTTGGGGCTTTTCCAGTGATGAGGCTACCACCATTCCCTTTCTCTTCTTTTCCTTTTTTTGTTGTTACCAAGTTTAAGCCAAAACATCAAGGGAGTGAAATTCATCTAGCAGAGAGAGAGAGAGAAAGAGAGACTTTACTTCATCTTTAGCCTTAGATTTTTCACTAAGTTGCAAAAATTTTCAAAAAAGCATTTTCGAATGACCTATTTTGTGAAGCCATATCTCCTTCGTTTCTTATCCAAATTAGACAAATTATATGTTATTAGAAAGCTTGCAAAAATATCTTTCCAATAATATAAGACTTGCACAAAGTCATGGTCTAAGGAGAGAGAAATAGCCCTCAAAATGTGACTATTTAGAGCCCCAATTTCAAATAATCATACCTCATCTAATTTGTATCCATTTTAGACAAACTTAGTAGCATGGAAACCTTATTTAACAAGTTTTTTAGCCATATATGTTTGCATCAAATCATTGTCTATGGTAAGAACACCAGCCTTCAAAAATTAGCAATTTCAATATCTATTTTCTAAACTTTCAAGTTCAGATTTCTCCTAATAGCTAATATGATTTCTACCAAATTTTAACCACAATGTCATCAATATGTAGACTACCTATGGTATCAATTTTGTGGCCTAATTTGATCTATATTAAAATCAACCATTTTAGGGTATCTAATGTCCAATTTATGAATTTTCTCATGCAATTTTCGTTACTACTCTCTAATATAACAAAGCATGAAAATTCATAAATAAATTAAGGGAAACAAAAGATTCGAGCCAACTAGGCTTTGATACCAATGGAGTAAATATTGGATCTAGGTATTTACCTCCTTGCACTAGAAATGGATCTTATTAGATTTCCTATCCCACACAATTTTAGCTAGAGACACTAATAGATTTTCAATCATCTTTCGTAGTAGATTGCATAGTCGTTTAAGAGAAAGGATTGTGTAAAAGAAGACTCACTTTCATGTTTGGTTTTTTGCTCTTCTATTCACTAAGAATAGTACAACGTAGAAAAAGAGATTTTGGTGATCAGCCACTTGCATGTTAATTGTCAGTTTTCCTTTTACAAAATTAAATTAGATTTTGAAATTAAAAAAGAAGGAATTTCAAATATTAATTAATTAATTATCGTTAATTAATTAATTCATTCTCTTAGGTTTTATAAATAGATTTAGGTCAACCTATCATAGGCAACCTAATAATCTAACAATATATATATATATATATATATATATAATTTTGTTTTAAGTTTGTTCTAAGTTTTATACAATATAATTCAAATGTGATTAAGGTAAGTGTTATAGGTGTTTAATAGGATTTAAATTTTCATAGATTCAAAGCAGTCCAATCTACATTACTAAGGCTTAAAAGCCTATAGTCACATGGCCTTAAGTTTTTCAAGTCATATACATTATTATTTTGAACAATGTGGCTCTATCAAATGGTAAGTTGTTCTAAATAGTATAACTCCAATGACAAGTTGCCTTGAATAGTGTGACTAGCTAAAAAAATCATAACAACTTGGTTGAAATTATTGATAAACTCACATTTATTGGATTATAAATAGGGCCCACATCGCATCAAATAGGGATAAACCAACACAACTTATAACTCTCACCACTCTCACATCTCTCAAACAATATAACTTTCTTTTCCATTAAGTCATCTCTTTCATGTTATTGCCATTATCCATCCTCATTTGCAAGCATTGGATTAATTGTGAATAATGTAAGAGAAACATTTAGATATAAGTTTTTAAGGGTTTATATTAAAATTTTCAACTACATAAAAAAATATGTGAAATAATTTTTTTAAATGATTAATAAGGCATTATTAAATTTAACAAAATTGTTTAGTATTATATCTTTATTAAAATAATCTAACAAACAAATACTATAAAAAGTATCTTAGTTTTGACTTTAAAAGAAATTTGAATTCTTTTCCTTTCCTAACTATCAATTTCATGTCAATTTTGTAGAGAGAGAGAGAGAAAAAAAAAAGAATGGGCGAGACCCACCCACTGAGTGAGTCCCATACAGTTTCTCTCCCATTTCTCTCTCTCTCTCTCTCCCTCTCCCCCCCTTTTAAAATTGACAAAAATTGATAATTAAAAAAATAAAGAGATTCCAATCCATTTTAAAAGAATCTATAATTATTGAACAGCATAACATTCTTAAAACAAAGATGGTTAACAAACTAAAAAGCCTTTTATCAGGTTAGCATGTTAGTCCAAATAAAAGAGTTAGAAAGTGAATAATTCTGATTTCTCATCATTGAAATTGGACTCTTCCAAAATTATTGATTTTGCTTTTTTCACAAAATACGAATGTATAGGATGTTTAACTTGTAAACTATTCTCATAAATAATAGTTCTTAGTTGCATTTTTTAATTTATTCGCCAAATAAACAAATTTAATTCCTTTTGAGTATAATTTTTTATCTATAAACTAGAATAATAATATCCTTTAATTATTAGTTAAAGAAATTAGACATAATACATAAGAGACATAAAATCTAAATTTCATGAACTTAAGAAAAGATATTTTAAAATTATTTTCTAGCCACTTTTTTTAAAAAAATCAGTGAGATACAATTATTAAAATAAACCTACAGTAACTAAATATTATTATAAGAGGTAAACTATAAAGGGACACCATTATTGCTCTAATTAAATTTAAATAAAGATATTCATGTCCGTTATAAGTTTTTTTCTTTTGGTCAAAACAGTTGTTATACCGTCCATTAGATAAATTATACTAAAATATGTTTAGGTTTAACTAAATTATATTTATATTTATCTTATTTTAAAAATTATGCTTCGTTCTCTCTAATTTATTTTTTATCAATAAAATTAACTTGTACACCGTATGCATTCTTTTTTTCAAAAATAAGATTATTTAAGGTAAATCATTCTCTCCTATCATGGAAAATGCCTAAATTACACAATTTTCTCTTTTATTATCAAATTATATACAAATTTCCTTTGAAATTAGGAGATGATGAAAATATTTTTAAAAATAATATTAATTTTATTTTATTAAAAATATAATTTGTTAAAAAATGTGTTTTGTAAAATTTTATTTTAATGTTATTTATTTTGTGTTAAAAACTAAAAATTTAATTTGTTCTAAATTTAAAAAAACAATTATTTTATATTAGGTAAATACATATTTAATACTTGTTATATTATATAAGTAATAAATATAAGCATATTTTAGTCAAATTAGATGTAATTGTAATGTATCTTATTGCAAGGAAGTCAATGTAATATATCTTTTGATTTTAAATGAAGAAAGGATAATTTTTTTAAATAGAGGAGAAAGTTATGTAACTTAGACATTTTTTAAGAGAGTAAAGTATAATTTACCTAATTATTTAGCTATTCATTCCTCAAAGAAACCAAATGTAATTTTTGAAACAAAAAAGAAATATTAAATATAATTTAACCAAATTTTAAAAAAAGTTGGCTTAATTTACACATATTCTGAATTAATATGTTATGATTAGGGGTGTTCAAAGATTTGATTTTGAATACAAATTAAATCAAATTGAGCTTGTCGGTTTTACAAAATAAAAGATATATTCGGTTTTGGATTATAATCGATTTGATTTGAGTTGATTCATACTCTTTTTTTTAAGTTATTTGTCTAATAATAAAAACTTGAATATTATTTGACTCAAATAGTCATCGTCATCAACTTACTTTTCTTTTTCTTTAGGCAACAACTCATTACAATTTACAAGTTATTTTTTCTCTCAATTATTTATTATCCTCATAATTTAACTAAGTATTTATAAATATCAAATTAAATATTGTACCAAAAAAATAGCTAATTTTGATTAATATTGGGCCTGTTTGATTAGATATTATAAAAGGAACAAAGAACGTAAAAAGTGAGTAGGTGAGGGTAAATAAAATAAAAAATAATTTTTATATCATTACTTTTAATATCATTACTTTTAAAAAGATAATTTGATGGATGAAATAATAATTAATAGAAAATAAGAGACATTGCACAAATTATATAAAAAGAATATATTTAAGTTGTAGTGAACCAAATGGGTTGCATAAGCATTTGTTATACCTATTAAAAATGTATGATGACCAAATTTGTTATCTTTAATGGAGAGATATAAAAAAAAAAGAAATAGCATATTGGTTGGGTTAAAATCAAACCAAATCATTAAAAATAAATAAAAACTGAATTGATTTAGCTAGTTTTTAAATCTAGAAATCTAATTTGGACCTACTTTTCATTTTCAATTTTGTTTGGTTTGATTTATTTTAATTAGTTTGTTTTGATTTTGAATACCTCTACTTATAACTTACTTTTGCCATATAGTTATGCAATCATAAAGTCTTGGTTGAGGCCACTTTGCCAGAGGGGAATGTAGGAACCCTTGACATCAAGTGCAATATTCTAAACATGTTTTAATATTAATTCTTTTTTCTTATTTTAAAATACATACTTAAACTTGTACAAAAGACATATTTCAACACTTAAAAATAACGGAGTTTAGTCAAAATCGCCATTGATGAACTAAATGAAGAAAGATGAACAATGGAGTTTAAGGCTTTGTTACTAAATTTGATTAGCCGAAAGCCTTAATAGTCGAAAATAATGAATTAGCTAAAAAGGATAAAACATAGAGTTTGACCCAATCAAGATTTCTACGGATTAAAGTGCAACGCCTTGTGTCAACACAAAGGAGGTTTGCGTAGGCTAAAGTGCAACATGTTTTATTTCACAAAGGAGGCTATAAAGCAATTAAAGGCATGAAATGTTGGTACTAGCCTAACGTGGGAAGCAATTACTAGCCCGAGAAGATGCAATAGTAAGAGCGGAGTACTTAGATCCTCTGAAGTGACAGTTATCTAAAGTTGTTAAAGTTTTTTACAAAAGCATGATTTTTCTCTTTCTCTTAATTAGAAAAAAATTATGTTAAAAAGAAAAAAGATGTGAGCGATTTAGATGATGCAATTTCAAAAGATCCATTTCAAAGAAAGGAAGAGTAAGAAAGAATGATACACAGAAAAACAAAAGAGAGTTAATGAGACAATTCACTTTTTATTTTGTGTTATTTATTTGCTTTGCACTTTTATTTTTAGCCTTTCATGATTATTTGGTACTTGTTTCTAGTCAACAATTGTGTTGTAAAAGGATTTCTCAAGATTTTTCTATTGTTATTCTGTATTATTCCAAAATATTGTACATATATTGAAATCCAATTTTTCTCACCCAACTTTTTGTTGTTTAGAACTTATTTTTCATAAGTTTAATTGTGTTTAGAATTTTGGAAGGGATTTTTTTTTTGAAATTAACAGCTTCCTTACCATAGTTTGGCATTCTCAACTAATAATTTAGGCCGCAATAGACGTTAAATACCTTTTATTTTGTACAGTTAATTATCAATTGTTGTTTTTCCCAACACCATTGCTGATTATATTTACCAATTTTATTTTATTTTTGGTCGTGTATGAAATTATTCTTTTTGATAATATTCCATAAAAGAACAACAATACTTGCACACACGTGTGTGTGTGTATAAAATAAATTTTCATTTCACAATTTGAATAATATTATTTAGAAAAAGAAATTGATGGATTGCTTATGAAGTATATCCATTTTGTAATTGTTGATTATTTTTTGAACAATTATAATTTGATTATGATACACACACACATATAGACATATATATTAAGTGCTTATAAAATTTTCAAATTCAAATATAATTTTTTTTTCAAACTTGAAATTAAAATTTAATAGAACAAACGCCTATTAAAGTTTAAATTAATTTAAAAGTAAATGTTTTTCTGGAAATTTCATAAAAAAATTATTAATATTCGGTTAAAAATATTATCAAAATATAAATTAACTCATTTAAGATAAAATTTATCACAGTAGATGTGTTAAATCATCTTTTCTTAAACAATTATATAAAAAGGAAATTGTCTTAAATACAAATTATACTACTGTTTCTGTTTTGATAGTTTTACTTAAATTTTAATTTAGTTTTTTTAGTTTAAAATTTTATAATTTAATTTCAACTCTTAAATATTTATCAGTATGTTTAATTTTGTTGATATGATTAATCATGTACAATATTGATACTTTTAAAAATATATAATTTATACCAATAACAAATAATAAAAAGAAAATAAATTTACATATATCTATATGATATAACTTATATTAAGTACCTTATACATCTTTAAAGTGTGAACAAAGAGCATAAGTTATACATTACAAGTTTAATAATTGAAACTAAATTAATATTTTTTAAGAAACTATAGACAATCAATTACAGCCTTATGTATATATACATTAAGAATTTTTACTGTTTATAAGCCGTTTAGCCACGATTTACCTTGGACTCCGTATACTGTTTACTTTCTTTTTCTTTTTCTTTTTTCTTTTTTTTAAATCTGGGCCCTAGTTTCTAGCCACCTTGCGTTACACTTGTAGCAATTTAGTTTTCCAAAACTAAGAATTCTAATTTCTTTGGGGTTTTTTGTCCAAAAAAATTAAATTGCACATAATGCATTTAAACTTATAAAAAATAATTTTAATTTTTAAAATTTGACAATAAATCTCTTATATTTTTAAATTTATATAGGTAATTTCTTATTATTAATTAGTCTATTATTTTATTCACATGACATAATGTATCAAAAGAATTAACTACATATGAAGTAAAGTTTGAAGAGTTATTTGTATATTGCTTAATATTTAAAAGAATAATTACTTTAAAAAGTAAAATTTAGAAGTTTATTATGATTGTTGTGTCACATTTTGTAGGTAAAATAATAAATTAAATAATAATAAAAGAGTTATTTATATAAATTTAAAAATATAAAAGAGTTTATTATTAAATTTTAAAATTATGTGTATATAGTTCAAAGTTTGAAAGTACAATTTAAGCCTCCAAAAAAATTAAAAAATATATTAAAAAAATTACATCCAAAAACTTTATCATATAAAATGTATAATAAAAAATTTTAAAAATTAAAATTATTATTAAAAACTATCATCATTATTAAATTTTAGAGGGCTTATTATTAATTTTTTTAAAAATTGAGTTTTTCTGTATCAAATAATAAATTCTCTAAAATTAATAATAAATTTTTTAAAATTTGATAATAATTATAATTTTTAAAAATAATTATAATTTTTAAAAATTTTTATTATAAATTTTATATAATATGAATTATTAGATGTAATTTTATTTTAAAGAAATTCTTAAACTGATAATACAACTTTTTTATATTTGGTTAAAGGATATAATGATAAATAAGATAAAATATAAAATAATTATTTTATTTTTATTTTTTAAAGGATAATTTAAAAGATATAATAATAAATATAAAAATATAATAAATTATATATAAATTATATAAAAAATTATATAAATTATATAAAAAGAATGCGCGATTTCACGAGCCAGCGTTGCAAGAAGGTGGAACTGGACTGCGTGCTGACCAATCTCTGTGTAATATTCCTTTCCTTCTTTTGTAGCAGTGGCCATTGAATTGAATAAATAGTAATCTCTTCTCTCTCTGTCTCTCCGTGTACGTCGAAGAACAGAGGAATGGCAGCTCCTCCAGTGGTGAAGTTCCCGATCTATCTGCCAGTGAGAGTGATTGGTGTCTTCGTAACGCTTCTTCTTCTCACCTGGGCACTGCATTTCAGAGGCGGCCTCGCCGTCGTTTCCCATAACAAAGATCTCATTTTCAATGTATCTATCTCTCTCTCTCTCTCTGTCTTCTTGTCTTTCAAAATTATTATTTTTATTATGGTCCCGATAGAACCTAGTTGTTGTTAGGGAGATTCTCTTTTAACAACTGAGCTAACTCCATGGGTTTCAAAATTAATTTTGGATGGAATCGAATTGGGTGATGGAAAAATGGAAGAGAAAATTTGAGGATCTTGGAGTGGAATTGGGGTGGATGGCTGTTCTAATATGCTTTGTTGAGATTGTATTAGATTCTGGGTGTGAGATCCTATTTGTGGGTTCTTTGATCCTATCGTATTGGCATTTCTTACATTTTCTTTTGCTGTCTTTAGTCTTTCTCTTGTTCTTATCTTTGCTTTTAAGTTTAACAGTTCAGTTCAAAGGAATCATTCATTGAAGGGGGGAATTTTTAATTGTGATGGAAACTTTTCACACTGATTATAATGACATAGGTTGGTAAGGAAGACTGAAAAAGTACGTCTGTAGTGCTCCTTTCAGAATGTCGCAATAGAATCCAGAATCAATACTTCCTCCTAACTTGTGAAAATAGTGTTTTCAGTGGGATTGCATTACTTCAATTGCACAGTTTGATGGAAATCACATTTGAGTCAATTCTTTTGTTTGTTGTCCATAGCGTTAATTTCTGATGATATTTTTCTTGGTAAATTTAATTCAACTAAATTATTTCATTGAAAGCTTTGTATGTAGGTTATATTTTAATGTAATTTTGCAACTATGACATGATATGTGCATATTGGCATTTGATCAGCCAGTCAATCTATACTCCCTTTTCTCCTTATGACTAAAGTCTAAAGTTTGATGACTATTGTTATCATGAACACTACAGGTTCATCCGGTGTTGATGGTGATTGGACTTATTCTAATCAATGGTGAAGGTAAAGGCTCTTTCTTTTTCATTTTGAATAAAACTGGAGATACAATTCATTACTAGCATAACATCTTTTTGAAACCTTCTAATATCATTCTGTGAAGAATTTTCAATCCATCAATCCATTATGTACTTATCGCTGTTTATTGCACTGAAGAGTTTTATTTAAATTTCAATGACAATATTAATATTATCGTATTATATGAATAATCAAGAAACTAGCCATTATATGGGATAGGGAAGTGAGAAAGAAAATTTGACAGCGTAGACCGACTGGAGTAAGTTAGATTGGGAGTGTCCTTACTTTAAGTAATGCAACAAATCATACGAGAAATCAAATTAGCCTTTTGGCTCAGTGGACATATTTGTTAGCTCACAATGTAGTATTCTCTGGTCAATTCCTATGTGCCATTCCTTCTGAAAGAGAAACACCTTTCAGTTCTTTGGGCTTGTTGACCTTCCTATGCCTTATTCTCCTATATATATAACACATTTGATTTATGACTAATATGATATGTAAACGAACATGCTTGCTTATTTATGTATTACTCGTATTGTATAGCCATTGCTTCTGTGCCTGACAGCCTGTATCAGGCCAGGATGCTTACATTCTTTCATCTTTCTGACATGCATGCATAACTCTATTGACTCCCATTTGATGACATCTTAGAAGCTAATGCCATGTTTTGACTGAGTTAAAATAAATGAGCAAAAAATTAATCAATTTTCATTAGGTATGTTAAAATAGATGAAAAATTCATTCAAATCAATTTTTTTTTAATTGTTGACAAAGTATGTTGGCTTTAAGATTATGATGTGATTTTCCAATCATTTTATGTTGTAAGACTGGTATATAGTTATAGAAAATGGTTTCTGAAGAGGATAGAGTAATGTTGATTGAGTACTGGTTTTTTGTTTGCGCCCAACCCCCCCCCCCCCCCCGGGGAAAAAAAAGCAGTTGCGTAGAGAATTTGCAATGTCCATGACCTATGAATCATGGTCATGCCCATGGACAATGCAACATCTAAAATTACACAGCTCAAGCACTGAAAACACGAGCGTCTTGTTTCCATGCATGAATCCTCTCCTTACCTAAATACTATTAAGCGCCCCCTACTTTTATAAGGAAACATCACCAACTAGATCAATGTGACATCTTCATTTGGACTAAAAGGTTGCGTTTCTTTTAAATTATCCCCCATCAGATATAGATTAGAAGGTCACGTGTCTCTTAAATTATCCCTTATCATGTACTTTGAATGCTGAGTGGTGTATGCCCTACATTGTGTCCGTAGAACATATCTCCCTATTGTTGCCACTGAAATTGCAAAATGAGCATATGAATATGTTTCCTATCATTTGTTCCGAGTACTTTTGGTATCTAAAGGTTGAGGATGCTAGGGCTAGTTTTGCCTCCCCTAACCCAGAGAAGAAGGGTTTCTTTCCTACTAAAGAAAAGCCAAAGGCAGGATGAAGACAGGATTTTATTTTTGTTCTGGTTAGATAATATTAGACAACATCGGTGGGCTAGCTAGTACCTTCAAAATGCCTTTAACTGCTTTGTACAAAAGTATATCTTACCAAGTAAGGTGAACTCCATTCTCTATCTGTAGTTTCCCAACGGCAGTTTCCTTACTAATTCATCCTTTGATAATTTCTGGGTTATGATTCCTGCCAAGTTGGTAATTAATGAATAATTTTATGTTTTTAATGGCTTTGTGCAGGAATGCTTGCATATAAGACATTACCAGGAACGAAAGATTTTAAAAAACGAGTTCATCTCACATTACAATTTGTTTCTTTCGTCTTAAGCTTGATCGGTGTATGGGCTGCTTGGAAGTTTCACAACGACAAGGGCATTGACAATTTCTACAGCCTGCATTCATGGTTGGGTCTAGCTTGCCTTTTCTTATTCTTCATCCAGGTATAATGTCAACGCCTTTATGCTTAAATACTTAGCAAGTGAATTTGTGCTTTGTCCATACTTTAAACTCATAGGGCTTTCATGTAAAAAGGTGGATTGGAAATTATAATAAAAGGATAGAACTTTCATAACATTGTTTAGATATTTATAAATTCTCTAATAAATATATGATTTTTTTAAATAATTAATCATGTAGTGCTAAAAAAATGTCTCTGTGTGATGTTTTTATAAGAGAACCTATCAGCAAACATATGAAAAACTACACCTAAGTTTTGTCCAACTCCAAGATCAAATTATTCATGGACCTTCATTTAATATCTAAACCTTTTAAGCGAAGCGGTCTTTGACAGTATTCATCTGACTTATTGCTGTAATGTTTGTCAGTGGGCTGCTGGATTCACAACCTTTTGGTACCCAGGAGGCTCAAGAAATAGCAGAGTCTCCCTACTGCCATGGCATGTTTTCTTTGGGATCTATATTTATGCCATGGCTATAGCTACAGCTGCTACAGGTATCTTAGAAAAGGCTACGTTCCTTCAAACCAACAAGGTAATCTCACGCTATTCCAGTGAAGCAATGGTGGTCAATTCCTTGGGCATGTTGATCATCATGTTAGGTGGCTTTGTGATTCTTGGAATCCTTACCCCATCTAATGGTAAAGCTGATATCATAAGAGGAGGCGAGTAAATTATATATTATAAAATTTTCAAACTTGCGGAAGAGGTAGTTTTGTATGCAAACCCTAATACTGCTTACATGGGTGTACTAAAAGTCAGATTATAATAGACAGCTTTTTCTGTTCAGGTTAATCAAGTCTTTTCTCTAGTACAAATGAAGTTAAATTACTTTTTTTTTTTTTCCAATGGAAGATGTTTAAATTACGCGGTCATGTTTTGAAAAATTATATATCTCTCTCTCTCCTAAAATCAAAAGATATGGAGTAAATTACAGCTCCTTCTCCTTATAGATATTCAAATTACATGGCTTTCATTTTTTTATTTGAAAATATACACTCTACTCCCTTGAAAATTGCATTACACTTACGCCTCTTGACATATGAAAAAAGTTATAAGTACATTTATTTTGATCAAAATATTCCTACATCTATTATTTATATAATATAAGAAATATTAAATATATATTTGACTGATATAAAGTAAATAATTTTCTAAATTTAACTAATTGTAAAATAAATTGATAAAAAAATTAATTATTAAAAAAAGAAAATATTCAAAAAAATAATTTTTCAATTTAAATAATTTATAGATAATAATTTAATTCTAAGAATAGCATTTATATTAAACACATTAGTAAACATGAGCATTGTTGTAAATTTAATAAAATTTTAAAATATATTATATTTATGGTTTCCAATAAAAAAATAATGTTAAAATGAAAGTTAAAATTTTTTTAATTTTATATTTTAATAAAAGAAATCAATATTATCTTTAAGAGTATTTTGATAATATTTTAATTTTGAATAAGGTTTATTTAATTCAGATATTCTTCAAAAGAAAAAAAAAAGAGAGTGACGTATCCATAACCTATTAGTTTATTGTATTTTCACATTTCCTATAAAATAATATATCTTGTGACATACCAGCTTTTTTTTTTTTTGGTTACTACATGAGTACAAGAGCGTTTAATTAAAGTGTAATTTTTGGATGAAAAGCGTACTGTAATATGTTTTCTGCTGGTTTGTTTGAGAGGTAGAACAGTAGAAGGGAAGGTCCCTCGAGGTGTGTTTGTGTGTCCTCTTATAATAAAAAAAAAAAAAACAGTAGAAGGGAATGAAAATGGAGTAAATTATCCTCTCATCTTCTAAAAAATGTTTAAATCACATAGTGCTTCTTTTCTATTAATTAAATATATAGAAATTTGTTTGAAACTAAAATATAATTAAAATATCTTAAAAATAATATTAAAATTTTATTAAAAAATTATTTTATTAAAAAATATTTTTAAAATTTTATTTCAATGTTATTTGTTGAGTTGAAAACTATAAATTAAATTTATTTTAAATTTTAAAAAATGTACAATTTTCTTATGGGTCAAATACATATTTAATATTTTTTATATTATATAAATAATAAATATAATATTATTTTGGTCAAAATAATTATAACTGATTTTTTATTATAAAAGAGATCATGGTAGTATGTTTTCTTTAAGAAAAATAAGTGTAGATTTTAAAATAAATGGGAAAGTCTTCTAATTTAAAATTTTTTTGAAAAATGAAAAAAGAAGGAAAATTTTTTATTTTTTAAAAATACATAGGATGCTATTAGTTATCTGTAGATCTCAAATCTTTAATTCAACCCAATATGCTTCTATTCACCCAACTTCATCGTGGAAGAATAATAGGCTAATAGCGTTCCTTTGAAGCAGACTTCGAACAAAATGTTGAAATGCACGCCACATCTCCCTGATAACTTTAAAAGGTACCTCCTATATTTTAGCTTAGAATAAAGGCGGTTCAATATTCACTGAACCAATCATGGGAGCTAACACAATTTTATATTTTGACAAAGGAAAAGATGAAAAAGATTCACTACTTTAAAGAGAAATGTACAGAACGAATAATTAACCAATAATCAAATGTCACGGTTGAAATTTTTATAAAATAAAGACAACCTCACAGTAACTTTAGGATTCACAAATATCAACTTCTTATTAAGAATTATTTGACATCACCTCATCTTTTACTAAATAATGTATACTCTCCTCTTCCAAAAGTTGTAGTTTAAAAATATTTACTCTGTTCCCTTAAAATCAAAAGATATACCGTATTGACAATTTATTTTAATCAAAATACTATTATATCTATTACTTATATAATATGACATTAACAATATATTTCATCGATATAAAAGTAATTAATTTTCTAAATTTATAACAAATTAAATGTATAATTCAACCAAAAAAAATATAATATTGAAATAAAAGTTAATTTTGTTTAATAAGTTACATTTCTAATAAGAAAAGTCAATATTATTCTTCAGTATATTTTAATCAAATTTTAACTTAAAAAGATTAATACATATTTTCATAATAGAATGAAAAAACTTTGAAATATAAACTTCTTTAAAGGGAATTTAGTGTAATTTATTCATTAACATAACTTTATCTTTCCAAACGTAAGCTAAAATTCTTCCCGAGGGGGGGGGGGGGGGGGGGGCGGGTGCTAGCTTGCTTGCTTGTGGTAACTGTTGACATGCCTAGTTTGAGCCGACAACACCTCCAGAGGAATGGGCCAAGACTGAGCTACGTCGGCCTATTAGCACCTTTTGCCAAATATAATAGATCTTGCCCAAACTAGGCTTCTAAGCATATAGGGTCCAACTTTCTATAAAATGTCATTTGAATATTTTCTTTGATAAATTTCAATTATGTTCAACACTAAATATAGACATGTTAAATATTATGACATCTTATGTCTTAATATCTTAGACAGCAATGTTCAAAATACTGTAAAATAAATAATAATAATATACTAAACGCCTCTTGCAGTTCCTCACTCGGTAAAATGGTAACAAGTCGCCAAAGCCACTGCAACTAACAGAGTTTGAAGTTTGCCTACAATGAAACTACTGCTGTATCACCCTTCTAGCTTGAACACAATTAAATTTTCCTGTCACTCACATCTTTAAACATAAAGGCATTTCATGCTTGAAAAGTAGAGGGGGTCAGAAATAGAGCCGCAGCATTTGATGCTCAAATGCCTAAAAGGTATAAAATACATCACAAACCATAAAAGAATTTGTCTGACTTGATAATCCATGCTGTGTTTATATTGACCATGCATTGAAAACATCCTTAACATAGGTAAATAGAAACCATAATAAAACATGCTGCTGGCTTGAGCCCTTTCTTTCTAATGAATAATCAGATGCTTTCATCATATAAAACTTGGGCAGACTGGCCCCTTGGATAGACCAAGGCGAACTTCCATTCCATGGTGCATGTCCAGTGACCGGAAAGTTTCAGATTCCCGGGGGTCTGCAGGCAGCAAAAATTGAAGTTGAGAGAGAGAGAGAGAGGGGGGAGGGAGGGAACAAAAGTCCAGTGAAAACAATGGAAACAGTAAGGCAATGCTATTTTATTTTTTAACATCATACAGATCCAACAGAGAGACTGCGCTTTTAGAAGTTTTTTCAAATAAACAAAATGCGGGAAAGAAAGTGACGAACGAAAAATTGTCTATGAATCTAGAATGCTACAGTACCAATTTTCGATTCTCACACTTTCTTTCCCTTCTCTTTTCACGTCACAAAAAAAGGTAATATGTAGATCCTTCCTTTGTTCAGCATTGAGGAACTTGGAAACTTCAATAGGTAAATAAACTAAGCCAACAAAACAAAAATATGAAGGCTAATTATATTATTACCATTAAGATAATCCTCAAAACCAATGTCATCTAGACTTCCTGTATAAGCCTCCAAACCCAGCATTGATGATGGAATCACTCCTGGAGGTCTCTGGAACCTACAAGGAACAGGAGCATTATACATCTAAATAAACCAGAACAGATCCACTTATACAATGGAGCCCATTAGAGGAACGGTGTAAGGATCACTAGAAAATCAAGACCCAGCAAATAGCCAAGACCTTTACAGAAGAGAAAATTGCACGCGAGAATTAATTCCAACCCATTTAACCCATCTTCATAGAGCAACATGGCTCGTATTCTAGGGCCACTGACCCTAGTGTGTTCTTCAATTGAATATGTATTATGTAATAAAAATTCTTCTTCATTCTCAGGAAGATAGAGGTTAACAAGGCCCTGCATTAATAGCTCATAAAAACCATGTCTAAAGGAGAGATTTACTGTGAAAGGGTAGGAAGAAAGAGGTTTACCATCAATTCTCTATTAATGGAGGGCCTTGTTAAAAGCCTGATCAACAATTACCACATTCACAGTTTTACTCTCAAAATCACAGACTGGGTACTGCATCCCAGTTTGAGGCATGTCTTGGATGGCAAAGGTAAATGTTCTAAACATGGTAAAATTAGCAAATCTACAGCCTATTGTGGCTTATACAATTCATGGCTTTTTGGATCTGTGATTTTGATTTCAATAATTTTTATGTATCAGGTTTCAGTTGTAATTCATGATTTGTTGTCCAACTATTTTAGATGCATTTTGTTCTTCAACTTTTATTCCGTTTTATGTAATTTCAAAGTTTTCTTCCATTTTACATGTCAGTTTAAAAAAAAAAAAAAATTCCTCCAACTTTGTTTTCAAGACTAGTAATAAAAACTTTGCACACCCAAGTAAAATCTCCAAATGTTCCATGACCCCAAATAGTGGACCAATTAAGCCTACCTCCCATGTACCACATATTCAGTAAAGTGGTGTACCCCATTCTTATACCACGTCCCTAAGCATACTGTGGCAGGCCAGCACGACAAGGATGAGGCCATGACTAATCATCTTACATGATCAGAAGAAAACCACTAATTTAAAATGGTAAAAAATCCAGAGAAATATTAACATTCAATGGCAGCGAGCCCCAAAAGCGCCATGGTGGCATGACAGATGACATGGCTGCTGCTATAGTGAGGCAAGGAGACAATTTATCAAAAAATTTAAAATTTATTAAATATAACAATAAAAGGTGAATAAGAAGTTTTAAGAAGAAATGAGGTCCGCTGGCAGTTTTAGAAATCGTGGAAAAGGACCAAGAACTGAGCATGATATTGGATGATAAGTGCCTCAAAGAATATTTCAAGATGTTCTATACTTATTTGGAGAAGAAAACAACTGACAAAGATACCCCTCCAGCCCAGAAGATGCAGTGCTGTGTTAGTATCTAGAGATTGTTCTGCACTATGTAGGATATCTCACTAGCCAAGCCTTAGATCATGTGTAAGGCTTAGTACAAAGAATAGGACCCGCTTAGTACAAAGAATAGGATCCACACCACCTCATGTGGGTCCACTACTTTTTAAAATGGTAAAATGCTGGCCTGTAAGAATATTCACAATAGCTATGGAAAAGAATTTTTCAAAACTTACTATTCCTTCTCTATTCATGCTGAAAGAATATTCAAGTTCCTTAAATATGAAGCCTTCAGAAATTAGGACACATTTATGCCTCCAATTCCAGTTTTTTTTTTTTAAAGAATAGAAGAGATACAATTTGGCAGCGTTTCTTCTTTTAATCATAACTTTGGAGCAATGAATGTGACTAAATAAAAATTCGTTTACATAACATAAATAACATCTAACATACACATCTTTGGTGGAAAGATTCAGGGTTAGACATAACATAACAAAGACAGGCAATCGAAATATAAATATTTCACATTAGAAGAAAACTCAATTCAAATTAGCTGTCCAAACAAGGATCACGTGTGAAAATATGGATTCATTTTAGAAGAATCTATATTTTCAAGAAAAGCGATGGCATCATTGGAAAACTAAAGATTAGGGACCAGCTATGGAAAATATAAAATAATTGTCCCAAGATAAACTTTGACATGTCAAAGATTCTTAGATCTGTATATCATTGGGGAAAGGGATGCGTTCAGCAAAACTTGAAAAGCATTTCTTGATAGAAATGCCCATTTTATAATGTGGATTAATGTAAGGTAGGTGAACGTGGCTGACTTGAAATTCCATTTATTCACCATCATTATTAATGTGTAATGGCGAAGTAAATTAATTGTTTTTATAGTTTTTTCACAAAGAAATTCTATTCAAGAAAAGAAAGAAGCATCGAAAAAGTGAAGGACATGATATCCTCCTTAAGTCAGAGAAAAAAAAAAAAGATGAGATATATATAATTATGCTTATCAACACAATCAGGCTCTCTTAATTCTCTGCAATGTCAAGGCAAGCTTTAAGAAAAGCAAGCTTTTGTCTCATCTAAATATACCAAAGAACAGAACATTATTAAGTCATCTATTTTTTTTTGGGGGGTACATTAACGCAAACCACTACCCATTCAACTAAGCTAACCCACAAGGCAATATTGTTTGCCGTTCTTCTGTTCACATGCTGATAGTTGTTTTTATAAGTACACAAACACATTTTAATATATATTTCTGGGTCGTATTGTCCTATACCATGTAGTTTTGTATGTCTCTGCCCCAAGTTCATGTTTGCCTCGTGAAACAGCAGGAACTTGCAACACCACAAAGTTGGGCATTTTATGTGAAACATCCTATCTTCACACAAAATTTTAGCAATTCACTTTTCCACTTCAGCCACTTATAAAATACACATTATTTTCACTAGACAACTTCAGACAACAAAAGCAATGGTTTATTCCTTGTGCAAATAACTTCAAGAATAAAAATTTGATTAAGTTAAAAATTTCATATTATGGAAGGAAAAAAGTTTTAATTTCAGCTGTACAAACTAAATCAGGTTTACAAACACTACTAATACAACAACAACAACAAAGCCTTTTCCCACTAAGTGGGGTCGGCTACATGGATCAATTGACGCCATAAATACCTATCGTAAATCATATTTTTAGACAAACCATTTAAATCTAAATCTCTCTTAATAATTTCTCTGATAGTTTTTCTTGGTCTTCCTCTACCTCTAATTATTAGACTATTCTCCATCTCATCTACTCTCCTAACTGGGGCTTCTATAAGTCTCCTCCCGACATGACCGAATCATCTAAGTCTTGATTCTACAATTTTTTCCACAATAGGTGCGACTTCCACCTTCTCTCTAATGTATTTATTTCTAATCCAATCTCGTCTAGTGTGTCCACTCATTCAATGCAACATTCTCATCTCTGCAACATTAAACTTATTCTCTTGTTGACTTTTTATTGCCCAACACTCAATTCCATATAATATTGCAGGTCTTATACCTGTACGGTATTTAAATCGTGTGTAACTTGTGGTATTATATGTTTTTCAATTTTCACTCCTGCGCTAGAAGTGGTATGTCTCTTACTAACCTTACACTCCATATACTCCGTTTTACTCCTACTTAAACGAAATTTATGAGTTTCCAAAGCTAATCTCCAACTCTCCAACTTCTCATTCATTTCTACTCTTAATTCTCCAACTAAGGCAATATCGTCTACAAAAAGCATACATCATGGCACTGGCTCTTGGATTTGTTCAATAAACACATCTCATACTAGAGTAAAAAAGGGGGGGGGGGGCGGTAAGCTAACGAACAAGACACCATACCATTGCCGTTGCCAACTATCAGTTTGTAAAAATTCAGAAGAAACTAATTGTTTCCAGACAAACGCTACTACAAATTCAGAAAAAGAGTACATATCATACCTAGAAAGTATTTGCCTGTCCAGGTCCATCTTCAGCGGAAAAGCAGTCCCATATGTATTGATAATGCATTTCCTCTTCATCGTTTCATGTGTTCTCCTTACCTAAAAATAACAAAGGGGAAAACCTTTATTACAGAGTAGACCAGGGAAGAGACACGGGCTCGATGCCAAAACAATTACAATTTTCATCAGAAAACAGCCGAACACAATTGTTCACAATAACAATTTGTAGGCTCCTTCAACCCCAATGGTTACTTCACAAAAATAATCATAGATTCCAAACTCTTCAAACCACCGAGTTCTTAATAATAATGATAATAATAACTTGCAAAGACAGAAAGCCTCTTTCTGGATCAAATCTCAATAGAAAAAGTAAAAAATCAACGAAATTTAAATCACGTCCCATCAGAGAAAGCCCTAATAAAAGGGGGAAATAGCAAACTGCTCAAGTGAAAATCCAGCTGTGCCCACGCCATAGAGCTGAACAACCCAGAGAGATTCATAATTGGAATTTCAAACGGAGCACCCATACAAGAAAACCAGAGCAAGAGGAGAGAAAGTGATTACAGATTCCTGAGCAGATTCAAGCGGATGAGATCCAACGATGTCGCTCTTGACGCCATGGAGTCCGAATCGAAGCGCGTCGTTTTGGACCCCTCCGATTTGGTGTGCGATGGTCTTTGGCCCTTCCTCCATGCTCCCGTCTTCTTCCTCAGGCCTACTAGCTGGCTTAGCACAAACTTCTGTATCAAGCAAAGGAACAGCGAAAGTGAACGCTCAATAGCGATCTATGAATTTATTGAGAGATAGAAAGAGCAAACGACGTCGTCTTTCATTCTTGCTGCTCAATTCAACCTTAGCACCGGTCAATAGGATATCATTTGGGCCTATGCACTATCCAGGTCCAGAGTCCACTTATGGGCTGCTGGTCTTTTTCTGATTATTTCTTTCTGAAAGCCCAAATCCAATGCCCAAGAGGAAGCCCGATGGCCCAAAAAGCTATTTTGTGAGCAAACACTCTTCTACCTATTGGGTCATCGTTAAAGCACCTGCTGATGGAACTTAACTGTCCAAGCTCGAGCTTAGCCAAAGCTCTAATTAAAATAATTTTATTTCTTAAGAGAAAAGTAGATAAAAATTTAAAAGAAAATATAAAAAATAATGTACTTTGAATACCCCAATATCTCTAAGAAATATATGAGATTATATATCTTTTATGTTTAAATATATACTAAATAAGATTAGGTTTAGGTGCAATTCTTTATATTTTTATTATTAAAATTTTAAATTAAAATATGATAAGTATATAGTTATTCAATAATATTATGATAAATATATAGTTTAATTAATAAATTATATAATTTTTTATAAAAAGTATACATTTATTATGATATTATTAAAAAATTATATATTTTTATATTTTAATTAAAGAACTTGATAAACAAAAATATAAAGAACTATATATATATATATATATATATATATTAAATTGAAATCCTATGTATAAGATAATACAAAAAGAAAAAAAAATCACTATGTTTAACACCAATTAATTTGAATGTTGAAATTAAATTCAGGCTTCAAATTTTAATTTGCATGTTTCTCAAAATTAAATTGAACTTATTAGACCACCCGACCCAACCATGATTTTTTTTTTATTTTTTCGGGTGGTCTGAAACCTGGCGATGATTGAGCCTACCCCTTGAGAATAATGAATATATTATTGGACCAAGTTACGAAATCCAATGCACAAATTTACTTTCGTCTTTATTTATTTTTTAATTGAAAGTGATAATCCGAAACATAATTTTTAATATATTGCATATATTAAAATTAAATTATCCCTTATTTTTATATATTTATAATACTATTTAGTTCAACCAATTAACTCATAATTTGATAATTTCTCTAAGTCAATGTCTAAGTTTAATCTTAAAATGTGGGATCAATCTCTTTTCATACTTCCTACAAAAAGAAACATTATAAGGGGTAAATTTATATGCTTGCAAATTTAGTTGATACAAAATTTACGTATTTATGTAAACCATATTATAAAGAATGAAAACCATTTGTTACCACAAAATCACTTATTTTATTTTATTTTTATTTTTATTCTTTTTTTATTTTATGTATCAAATAAATTATTATATTATAAGTGAAAGTGAATTGAGTTATTACTTAAACTTATATTATTACAAAGCTATTTAATTAATAGATAGTACCGTTTACAAATTTCTCAAAATAATTGACAAAGGAAAGTTGCCTTATTTTTTAATGTCCTTTTTGGTATTTTTAAAGATTTAAAGCTCTATTAAAACAAATCTTTATTTCAGAAATACTTTTTTCAAAGTCTATCCAGAAAGGCTTTAGGACCGAATTGTTGTTAAAAAATATGGTTGAACAAAATATTCAGTCTTCAATCTTATTGGATTTAGATGCTACATTTATTCAGAAGAATAAAGCATCGTCAACTGGAAATGCCCGCGTCCCTTTTTATTCTTTTAATCAAATTAGTATCATTCAATGGATTTTAGGGGACACAGGCAAAGAGCTTGAACCTCACTTTATTTATTTTATAATTTTTAATAAATTATTTAATTTATATAATTAAATTTGTTTTGGTTTGTTAAATACTTTTTAAATCTTTTTATATTGTTAATTAAAATCTTATAATTTCATATCAATAAGATTTTAAATTATTATGCACGCAGAGTTTTTAAAAAATTACAATTTTTCAATTTTTATATATTCAATTCCATTGTAAAACTCCGAACATGGGAATGCTTTATTCAAAATATGGCTTTTCTAATAATGTTGGAGGAGGTTCTCATGATGTGATAATATAGCTAGCTTAGCTAGGGCTCATTATTGTTATATTTTTAATAACTCTGCACAAGCTTGTTCTTCAATCAAAAGCTGTGGTTTAAGGATCACGTTGGTCAAAGTGGCTACGTTGGCACTTGGCAGCCCAGGAAAACACAGGCTATATCATAGAAGTGATCATTTGCGTGGGGCGTTCCCCAACCCAACCTAGTAATTCGTCCCCTGAAATAATTTAATATCGAAGGATTTTGAATTTTTTAATTACTGAGTGATTTTTTTTTTTTGATCAGATTGCTGAGTGAAGCTAAAACTAAATAATTAGTGTTTTTTTTTTAAATGAACGAATGTATTTAAATTTTTTAATAAATTAATGTTTGAGTTTTTAAAATATGTGTTCTAGTAATGTAATTACTAAAAGATAAGGTAAACTATTCTCATTCCCTTTTAGAGATATTTAAATTATGTGATCTCTCCCTAATTTTGAAAATATACATTTTCATATTTTGAAATAAGAAAAACGCTACATTCACCTCTTTTACTTTTTTAAAAAATAAAATATACTTATATTTATTTTGATTAAAATACCTCTACACAAAAAGGGTGAAATTAATAAAAAGAATTCCATCGTTATTCTCTTACTAATATACCTTAGTGAGATAGTGGTTAGAGAATAAAGAACAGTGATTCTCTCATTAATATACATTCACTATTTAGTAGGAGACTTTTTTTCTCTTTGATCTCTCACTAAATTCCCTCGTTATAGTTGCACTTGTCACAAGGAAAACAAATTGGGGACAACTTATTGTTTTGCACCAAACAAAGATATGTACAAAGAAGAAAGGGAAATACTTGCAGCCTTAGAGAGTGTTTGGTTCAATAGAGGGGAGGAGAGGAGAGAGGTTTTAATGATATGTTGTTTGGTTGATTTGGAGGGGAGGGAAGGGGTTTTAATGATATGTTATTTAATTGAGAAGGGGAGAGGAGGAGAGGGGAGGGATTAATGGACAATTATACCCTTATAATATTAGAATTAAATTTTTTATTTTTAAGATATTTTTATAAAAAAAAATTCCCTATTTTTTATTATAAAAAATAATTTTTTTATTTTTATTCAAAAACATTTTTTATTTTTATAAAAAATTATCTTGAACCCTATTAAAAAAATAAGATCTATATTATGTTTGAAGTAAAAACAAAATAGGAGCAATTTGGTCAAAAAATTTCTCTTCCCTCCCCTCCCCTCCAAAACCCTCCAACCAAACACTACATTAGAGACATCGACAACCATAATTATTTTTTGACATTAGTATAATATGAAACAATAGCAGTATAACATAAATGAAAAAATATATATTTTGCTTATTAATATAAGTACCAAATTTAAGAACTCTTGGAATTTATATTGCTTAGGTTGGCTTCTTCCTCCTCTTTCTTAGAGATCTCAACACTATCAATGTCTTTGTTGTCATAGAAAAAGTCACTATCAAACTGAATGTCCAATGGGTTATGTGTTTCATTTATGGTAACTTCTTCCATTAAAGCATGTTCATCGAACAATGCAATTGCCAATTTATCATCCTTGGCGAAGACATGCTATACATCTCTTGGAAGCATATTGTCTTGGTAGTAATCAATGGTGTTCACTTCATTGTAGAGTTCACTCCTTTCATTAAGTGCTTCTATTGTAAGGAGTGTTGGCCTAACTTTGCTAGTTGCCTATCATTCACCATTATCTTTATCTCTACTAAGCAGGTATCTTGTGTAATACACTTGTTGCAATTGTTTAGCTAACACAAATACATCAGAGGTGTGGAAAGTTGTTCAGGGCTTGACATCAACTAACTTATACTTGTCATCAACCTTAACTCTATCAATGGAGTCAAACCAATAGCATTAGAATAAAATGACTCTATTATAAATTTCTAGATATGATAACTCTATGACCTCTTTAAGAATGCTTTAGTAATCTAGTTCACTATCCTTATAAAATCAACCTATTACCTAAATACCATTATTCATGTTCCTTTATTCTGGCTATATATATATTTTTTGGTGTGCATAGTCTATATACATTGACTATTATACCATTATAGCATTTCACTACCTTTAATAGATTGGAAATTAAATTTTGAATAATTGGACTGTCAACTCCATTCATATTTACCTAGGAACAATTAAATGATTTAGCTATAAGATACACATGTAATATTACTATGCTAAAGATTTAAACTTATTAGTTTTTTAGTCATTTAGCAAATTATAGGTCTTGACGTGCCAACATTCCATTAAAAGTGATGTTAGGATCTTGTTCTTTAACTAAGTCTTTGACTTTCCTAATAAATGAAATTAGTAATAAAAATTATGAATTATGAAAGGGAGATATAAATAAGGCAAACTAATTAACTACGATATATGCGTCACTTACTAAAGATAAGGGTAAACTTTCTTGCAGTTGACTCGAACATATGCCTTAACAATAGAAAGTTTTCAGTTTGTGAGAAGCCTAATGCAAGCTCTCCTAAAGGGACGACAAGGGTGTGCAAACATGGATAAGCCCCACAATTGTCATTTCAAGGAAATTGAATGTGTTTGATGTAAAAGTGTGGCTCAAAATATAGGGAAGCAAAGTTAGACATCTCCTTCAATATATATGCCTCACAAATGGAGCCCTTAAGTCTACCCTTGTTTTCCACCTTCCTTTTCATAGACAACATACACTTTTCAAATAGATGCATCCACCTATACAATACAGGATCTCCAGCCTAATCCTTGTATGGCATATGCATAACTATATGTTCTATTACATCAAAAAATGTGAGTAGAAATATTTTTTTGCAACTTACAAATTGTTTCAACAACAAATCTTTTTGCCTTTTCCATATTGGATGCATAAATCTTAAATGTGCATAACTCCTTAAAAAAGAAGCTGAGTTCAATTAACACTTCAGGTTTTGACAACATGTCACAAAACACTAGTGGAAGTAACCTTTGTATAAATACATAATAGTTTTGATTTTTCATTCTGCATATCTTCCTATCATCCAAATTTATGCAATGCACAAAGTTCAATGCATAATCATTAAGAAATTTTAATTGTTTGATACACTGGCACACTATCTTCCTCCTGACAGCACTAGGAACATATATAGCCTTTGATTTTTCACACTTCCTACCCTCGTCAATCAACTCTAAGGCAAGTTGTTTACAAGTCATCATTATATCTTCCTTTGCATTTGATTTATCCTTTGGTCTTGCCTTTTATATCCATGATGGTGTTGAATATGTTGTCAAACGCATTCTTCTCCATATGCAAGATGTCAAGGTTATGTTGTATCAAGTTTGTGCACCAATAAGGCAATTCAAAAAATATGATCTTTTTCACCTAATTATAATCTTTCCAAAAGCCATGTAGCCTTTATGGACCTAAATTATCCTAAAGACACTTTTAGTTGTTGCACTTTATTAGAGATGTCTATCTCGTTTAATCAATTGGGTGGCAAAGAATTCTCTAATGTAGATTTCTTAAATGCATTTCTATCATAGCAAAGTAGATGTTCAAGAGGTAGATATTAGCAATTGTAATCAAACTAACAACCTTTTTGGTCATGCTTCAACACAAATAACTTGGTCTTCTTCATGCAATAAGGAAAAGTAGGCCTTCCGTGTGTGCTCCAACAAGAAAACAAACTGCAAGTAAGGAAGTCGCTGATGATTTACACCAATACAACTTTTATATTAAAATTCTGCTTCTTCATTACATCCTATGTATTGACCCTATCCTCCCATAACATTCTTAAGTCATTGATCAAGGGTCTTAAGTATACATCTAAACTCTTACTAGGTGACTTTGAAATATGTGTTCCCTTTTCATACATATGCTAGATGAAAGGTTGTACGGTGTTACCAAAAAAAAAGTATAATATCTGTAAGCCACTAAATGGATTGAATCCATTTATGCAGGGCCAAGTCGAACATTTCAAGTCTCATTAGAAAATGTCAAATGGGTGGTTTCAAATTGTTTCCATGCCTTTGCATATAATAGATAGGTGATACTTGATTCATTTTCATGGACTCCCTCCAAATGCCAACACATTCACTATGCAGTGTTCTTGGACATGAACAAACATTATAGTCTTGGAACAATTAGGAAATATTGTAATATTAAGACTGAGAGATCCTTTTCATTTGTTTCACTTTTACCCTTCTATTTGAATAGAGAATGTTGAAACACCAAACAAAAATCTTCCCATTGTTTTCATTGTAATACAACATACAGTGATTTAGACATATATCTAACTTTGTGTAGCCTAACTTTAACTCATTCACCAATTTTTTTTATATCTATAAAAGCTTTTCGACCACCTCTCTAAATCTAGAAGCATACTTTTGATTATGACTATCATCTGATCATAACAACTCTCACTACTATTAAACTCCAACTTTATATTCAAGTTGTGTTACTTATGACAACTTTCTGTGCTTCACACAACCTTCCTATAGTAGTTTGTTGGCATCCCTTAACAAGTCAAAGATCAGTGCCGATTGGTTTAGTTCCTCTTTAGACTCCTTGTCATCACGATTTATATCATCACCTAGTGCATCCATAACCATTTCAATATAGGGGTTCTTACTCATTGCCTTGGCACTAATAATGTTTGCGGTTGAACCATTGTCTCCTTAATGTTCCTTCTTGTAACATTAACAATTGATGTACCCTTCCGTAAATCGATGAGTATATAAGTGTTTTTCTATCCATTATAATTCCCTGTTAACAATGTTCTTTCAGCTTGTGCATGGGCATGGAAGGCATCTTAAATCATTCACCACTCCTTTATATTCACACACAAACTTAAGAATCATTAACCCTATCCTCAAACTCAATAGTTACTTGATTAAAAGTGGGATCCCTTCACTATAATATCTAACTTTGATTAGGTCTTATATTTTTTATTGGGTCTTATATTTGCTTAAAATTATTTCCAATCAAATACTTTGAAACACATCATTGTACTTCGTTCACTTCGTGACAACAAGGTATGGCCCTATCCCATTTGGGAAATCACTTTTTCCAAAACTATATAATTAGTGGCACCCATAAAATCACGTATTGTATTTTTTTTTTTAAATCACTTTCATGTTTTTAATAAGAAAAATTGGAGATATAATTCCATAGTTAAGGAATGAGAACATTGAGCCCTGAGGCTCATATAGAGTTTATAAGTGAACACAAGAATTAGTTGAGTTGTTCTTAAGTAGTAAGCGCACAACAAGGTTGGGACAACACCAACCTGATCAAGTATGCACCCGGAGAACAAAAAGAAATGTAATGTCCAATGATTTTACTGAATACAACATATGATATTTCTATAAGTACTACTGTTTAGGTGAAGGAAAAAGTCTTTTCAAATTGTCCAACATGGAACAATTCAAGATTCAATACAACAATACATGCATTGAAAGGTAATTGTACTCACTTATATTAAATCTTGAATAAGAAACTAAGTTTTTACTATGATTTAGACATTAAGATTTCTATAGCAATTTTGGCAAAATTTTCCTTATAATTAAAAAGGGACTCTTCCAAAATTTACAAAATAATTTTCAAACTATCAACATATAACAATTTAAACAAATACTTATATGCACTTAACACATCCATGGATTTATAGTACCATCCCATAAAAAACAAAAAGATTAGTCTATGCTAATTACAACAAACTCCATCATTTAATTATGATTTTAATCCTCAATATCCAAAACAAACCACAATGTCAAGAAAAGGCACTCACTTGTATAGCTTTGCTGAACGAAACAAATCTTAGCAATCCCATCAAGAACCACAATAACACAGGGACTAAATTGAAACAAAAAAAGTGACTTTCATAAAGTGAAGTTGGTTGCCTATGTCAACAAATTAAAAAGAAAATGCCAAAAGGTAAATAGCTTTGATTAAAAAAAAGGCTCTTCTTTAAAAAAAAGTTCATACCAAAAAAAAAAGGCTCAATGAAGCCCTTACATAATTGAAGGGAGTGAAAGAAAGGCTTCCACTTGGGAGGAGAGAAAGAAAGGGGAGGGGGAGAGAGATACTTGATTGTGTGTGTGTGTGAGAGAGAGAGAGAGAGAGAGAGAGAGAGAAGGACAAGAAGTGAAATGAGGGAAAAGGGAAGGGGATATAGTATATTTTAGTGTGAAAGGGATTAGCAAGAGAATAATCCATTACTAGATAAAAACTGAAATTTTAGTGAGAGATTTATTCTTCACTAAGCTATCACTAAATTTAAATCATTGAGAGATTTTTGAACCTTTGTTAATAACGGTGACAAAAATTTGCTTATTAAAATCATGCTCATTTAGTAAGGCATAATTCTCTTGCTAAACTATTAGCAAGTGAATTTTATTTGCAAGGACCATTATCCTTATTGATCTTTTGCGCATTGGTCACAAAATTTGTTGCTATTAGAATCCAACCACGTAACAATTGATGTTTTAGTTTAGTGGGTGAATAGTGATGGAAATTGCCCATCGCTATTTTTCAATTTTCTTATTCTACTATATCTCTCATTCATATAATAAATATTAAATATGTATTTAACCAATATATAATAATCAATTTTTTAAATTTAGCAAATTGTAAAACTATTTGATAAAATAATTATTAAAAACAAAGAATATATTCACAAAATTATTTTTTAAATTAACTAATTTGTAGATAATAATTTAATTTCTACAATAATATTTATATTGAATATATTCTAATAAACATAAACATTGCCATAAATTTAATAAATTTTTAGAATAAATTAAATTTATGATTTTTTACACAAATTAAATATCAATAAAATGAATGTTGTACAAAAATATTTTTTTAATAAGTTATATTTTTAAATAAAATTAATTTCAGAGAACAAGTACATATTTTTAAGAGAGAAAAGAGTAATTTACTTAAAAAATAATTATCACTATAAACTAAAATATTAAAAATATCTATCAATATAATCTTGCGGTAAACTGATTAATTGATCTCACAACAGGATCCAGGATCCCAATGGTAGTTTAGTCTAAACTTTAATTCAATATTAATAACTAGTGTGCGTGTAATAATGTTGTTGAATTGAATGATTTTGTATATAATTCAAAACCTATATTAAAAATTCGGATTAAATATAATCACTATATACTTTCATTTACTAATTAATTTTGTATACACGTGATTCAATCGCATTGGTTAAAAAACTACTATATTAAGATTGAAAATTTTCATAAAACAACTTGAAAAGTAAGAAGTACTTCTGCTTGTATATGTAGAGAATGATTTTGGAATTGTCACGAATAAGCAATTTCAAACAAGCTAAATTTGGACTTTGAAAATGAAATTGCATGACAACTCTAAAAAAAGAAAGGAAGAGCCATTTGGGGTGTGTAAAAGTGGTTTTGGAACACCAGGAAACAATTAATTTCAAACAGGCTATGATATAGTCCCAACTTCAAAAAGGAGTGCCATACTTAATTACAAAATAATTAGGTCTTAATTAGAGACTATTTAGCTCCGTATGCAAGCTAGGCATAAGGGAATTAGCTGAATTCAGGTCCTTTAATTGACAATGGTCAAAAAAGAGTGATAAAAAGGTGAATAGGGATGGGTGGTGGACGTTCTGTATCAAATGGGCTGTGGTCGGAGGCAAGAGAGACAAAAATATAGCTGGAGATGGAGATGGGTCATGAGCAATGCTTTTTCCAAATGATCGTACAGCTTTCGAATTTTCTTAAGCCCTTTGTCAGAGCCATCATTTATTGAACAAGATTTCTGCACATTAAAATATTGGATTTGCCGTATATGTTCTCAACAGCTTTGCAGCGAATGTGTATATTTTATTTTCTACTGCTACATAAGGCCCTGAGAAAGACGTACACCTACCCTCGCTGCATATTATAATATCCCTGCATGCCATGCAGTACGCTCTCTCTCTCTCTCTGTGCCTCTCTATTAAATTAGATTGGAATTCTATTTACTTTTTGAGAAATTTTCAGTGCAAATTTTAGAGAGAAAAAATATATAATTAATATGAGACTCATATTTGATGAATAAATATTAAAGTTTATTTGTCACGTATACTTGTTAAAAAATGATAATTAAAAATAAAATAATTTTATATATTCATTTTAAAAAATAATAAAAAATAAATATTATTCAATAATAATTATAAAAATATAATAAATATTATATAAAATTAAAAAAATAATTTTTTTTCAAATTGGTCATAAGTGATTAGAGATTTGTAGACTAGGGCCCTGGTAGCAGCAGGAGATGGAGAGGAAAAATTTGAGGGAAAAGAAAAAAGTTGAAAAAATGTCAATTTTATTTTTATAATTATTATTTAATATTATTTAATAATAATTATTCAATAATTAAAAATAAGGGTATTATGAGTATTTTCTATTTATAAAATCATCTTTTTATTTTTTATTTCTATTTCCATATCTCCTTCTCCAACTATTGAACGGGCCTTAGAAGAGTGAAATTATTTTTGTAAATTCTGAAAGGAGACACAACTAGTGGGACTCATCACTTAATTTCCAATTTCACATATTATTTAAATGTGTTTCTAAATTAGGGTAAATACTAAAGGAAAACTACATAGATTTTATTTAAATTTTACTAAAATTATATAACTCTTTCTTTATTTTTAAATATGTCTGGATTTCTCCTAAAATAAAAAACTACATCACATTTTAGTATAATTTTAATTTTTTATTAAAATATTCTCAATTAATTTAAATATATATATTTTAAAATAAAATAATTTTTACATATTTTTTATGGAGGATAATTTTGTCAAAAATTTAAAATTAAATTAAAGTATGTATTTTAAAAATAGAAGAGAAATTTGTATAATTTCAACAAAACTAAAAATTGTATAATTTACTCTAAATATTATGACACAACCTTACCTATTGTATTTTTTTTAAAGAAAAAATTTACACTGCTTTCTTTCTCATCTACTATTAAATCAAATTGGAAATTTCAAGTTTTAGAGAAATTTTTATCGCCAATTTTTGAGTGGGAAAAACACAATTACTTTGAAATTCACGTAATTTACTGATTAAGTGGTTATTAGGAGATTGAGATCCTCTAAAATTTAAATAAAATTTGCAAACAAAATTTGAAATAAAAAAAGGAAGGTGTGAGGCTCATCACATATAATTTGTGGACCCCACTTAGTATTTGGATGTAAATTTCAAATTAATTATGTTTTTTTATAATTTACATTGTAAATTTGTTGGGAAGTCAATGGAATTTTAATCAATTGTGAGCCCGACCCGAATCTTTCTCTCACCTAAATTTATCATGTAAAATTATCTGAAAGTTGAGAGCTTTCCAGTGTATATTAAACTGCAAAACCCTCGTCCCAAATCATGAAGGGCCTCACGCAGTCACTTTTTTCCGTGGCTGCAGAGCCCTATGGAAGTAGTTCAGTAGCTAGCTCCCTCACTTTTCTGCAAAGACGAACCCCAACATGCAGTAATCGAATACTTAAACAAATACCATTTATCTCGTCATGTGCTAGCTATCTGTTAGTACTCTCTCTCTCTCAAAAGGTTATCACTATTGCCACTGTGCTTCATCTACAGTCCCTATCAATTAGTTCCTGAGCTATATTGCTATTTGCATCTTGCATGTATTCCTTTCTGTCTGCACATATAACACTCTCTTTGCTGCTGTTACTAGGACGAACGGCTTCTTTCATGTAAACTCTCTCTTTCTGTGTCTAATTTTTCTCTATGCTCTTCATCTTTCACGCTAAGAGTTTGTTAACTTACACAATATTCTTTATTTTTCATGTAAAGTCTCAATCGATGAAGAGTGAAGACACAAAGTTAAGCTCACTGTTTGGTGCACGTGCGTGATGCTAGATAACTACTGCATATGATTATTTTCTCCTGGTATGTTTCTCTGGATATTTTCTTCTCCATCTATCTTCAGCTCCTCAATTTCTTTGTTTCATTATACATATATATATATATTTCACTGTTCGGTACATATTGGGGATATACTATTCCGCACATCATTTTCCTTATTTGCATAAATGAAGCAAATTAAGTAGATTTGTCTTTTTGTATTCAATACATCATCATTATTATTTTTATTATTATGATCTATAAGAGTCTCTGGATTTTCTGTGCAAATTAAAAAAAAAAAGAGAGAGAAAGCCCTTTAGAATTTAGAGACATTTTGAAACTCAACAAGTAAAAAGTTACAAGGAAAAGAGAGAGAGAGAGAGAGATAAGTATGTGTTTATCTGGGTTTTCTCCTCTGCATCTGTCATCATCAGCTCGTTTCTTTGTTTCATGTAAAGTCCTAATCGTTATAGACACTTTATATTTCACTGTTTGGTGCATGCATGATGATAGACAGAAGTTTCCGTAAAACAATGTGTCTTTATTTATGATCTAAGCTCATAATAAGTGATGCTATACACATAATATAATAGAAGTTTCTTGTAAAGTCCTAATCGTTAAAGCTTACATGCAACTATTCCGTATCATTTTACCGATAGTATACACATATAATTTAATAAAAGTTTCATGTAAAGTCCTAATCGTTAAAGCAAACATGTAACTATTCCATATCATTTTTCCTCAATAAAGGAAGCAAATTCAAAGAAGATTGTCATTTTGTATTTAATGCATTAATCATTCTTTTTATTATTATGATCTATATTTAATGCATTAATCATTCTTTTTATTAGTATGATCTAAGAGTCTTTGGGCTTGTAGAGAAAACTAACAGAGGAATAAAAACGAAAAACAAAGAGGAGAGAGTCCTTTAACATTAGAGTTTAGACCCATTTTGAAACTCAACAAAGTTCAAGCAAAAATAAGGGAACAAAATCAATTAAATATGTAAAATTATAATTTGATTATCTAAAAGACTTTTGGGTCTGTTAAGCAAATTAAAAGAGGGAACAAAACAAAGAACATTGAAACTAAACAAATTCAAACAAAAAATTTGAAAAAAATCAATTTAATAGGTGAATATTATTTTAATTATCTGATAGCCTTTAGGTCTGTTAAAAGAAGAGGGGGGGGGGGGGGGGGAGAAAACAAAGAGAAAGCCCTTTAAATTAAGAGCCATTTTTATATAACTAAACACGTTCAAGCAAAAAATTAGGAATGAAAAATAATCAATCAAATCTATGAATATTATTTTAATCATCTGACAGCCTTTGGGCCTGCTGAGCAAATTAAAAGAGTAAAAATCGACAAACAACGGAAAAGCGCCTTTTATAATTTAGAGCCACTTTTTTTTTTTGGGTTTACGAAAGATGAAAGAAGATAAGATAAAGCATTGAGAGGAAAAGAAAAAAAGATAAGATAAAGATTAAACTTATATACATTAAGCCTCGTAAAAGTCTAAAAAAATATTTATCAATTTAGGCTTTAGAGCAACACTGAGACTAAACAAGTTCAAGAAAAAATTAAAATAAGCAGTAGTACAATGGTATTTAAGTGGCTTATATTATTTTAAGAAAAAAATTTTGCTTACTATACAGTATCCACCACAGCCAAGTTGCAGATCTTCTCGTTTATTACTTTTCAGGAAAATAGATATTGACTTTTTGATGATAGAATGAGCTGACAATATGGAAGCGAACCATGTAAAAAGGTCTCTGCTATATCTGGGTAAGCAATGATTACCTTTTTATTTCATTTTTTACAATTTTAATCTCTGTAGGAAGAAGAATCTTGTTCACTGATCTCTATCTGATTTTGTTTATTTATGTAGGGAAGAAAAACAGTAGCTAGTTTTCATGGGTACAAACCTGGAGTGCTATTGAGTTGCATTTGCAAATTAAATGGGACTATAGTATCTGCTACAAGGTAAGAGGCCTATCTTAAAAATTTTGTTCTCTACAATATTATGATGGCTGTACCTCAATTTGTTTGTTTTGTCTTGATTATTATTATAAAGAACACCCCCTAGCTCTCTTAGGTTTGTATAAAATTAGGATCTAAAATTTCTAACTTAATGATTACTTGGTTTTTATCACTTGATGAGCTACATTTGGTTTGATATCATTTCCTATCTGATTTACTAGAAGTAATTCTATCTTAAAAAGTGTTATTTTTTCAAAAAGATATTTAATTAACTACAATTTAAATACAAAGTTTACGTATTCAAAATAGTTAATTTATTTGGTAAGAGGAAATTATATTTCTTTTTATCAACTTAAGTGATCAATTTCTCTAAAAGCAATTTAGAAGTAAAACTCAAATATGCCAGGCGATATGAGAAAGTAGGCACTTTAAAAAGCAATTTAGTTTGGAATAAAGTTCAATGAACCTCTTGACCATAATGCTTCAAAAGAAAAAAAAATCCCTAAGGTTATAAAAAATTTTCTATAGAATTGATTAGTCATCATCTATATTTATCAGTTCCAAATGCATGGTAATTAAGTATGTTGCGTCTCACTCAAATATTCCTTATATTATTCCATATACTTGTTGCAAACACCCACCCTAATTACAGATGAGATATTTTTAAATAGAATTAATATATATAAGCTCATAATAAGTGATGTTACACATGTAATTTAATAAAATTTTCATTAGCAATGAATTTTGGTTTTTTTAAAACTCCTATTAATTTACTAATAAAATCTAATCATAATATAGTAAGGTGTGTCTACTAAAAAAAAATCATTGCAAATAGTTGAAACAAAAGTTGCTTTTGCTAAAGGAGACACAAGTAAGAAAAGAGAAAATGACACTAATTAATCTATGTCACTCTAGTCAAAACCTAAATCATTAAACTTTAAAGAAACAAGCAGGCCATACCACTAACCTGGCAAAGTGGAGAGGAAAAAAAAAGGATTCTAGGATTTAAATCTAACGGCTGGAATAACATCAAAGCTTTGAAGACCAATAGAATGAAGGAAAAGAAAATGGTAATTAGGTTAACTGAATCAAAATATGGCCATGGACCACCTCAGGAATCATCAGGAGCAATCCACAAAGACACTTAACTCCACAAAACCCATGAAGTGGCTGATCTAATCTGAAAGTGTTGCAATGATTAAGTTAGAGAAGGAATATATCACCTTTCCTGGTTTTGGCTAAATTCAATGTGACTTGCTATGATAAGAAACTTGGTTTGACACCTTAACCTCGATGGGTTCACTGGCGCATCACAGAGTAGTTGCTTTGATTGAGGTTGATTGTCACTTCAGTGAATGTCACTTTCTGAACCACAAAAAACTTTTATGATACAATGTGTGTGGGTCTGTATTGTGTGTCTTTGGAACAAGTTTTTGACTGGGAAACATTTTTTTTTTCAAAGGCTAGATAATAAGAATATCTACGTGGGGTTGGGTTTGGTCATTCTCAAAAGTAGTAAAGAAAAGAAAAAAGTATAGATATGAAGAAATAATTTTTCAAATTTTCCCAAAATCATAATCTAGCAATTTTGTTAAAGTCACTACAAAAGATAATCCCATATGAATGCTTAACATGCTTTATATGTGTTTTATTTCATGTTCCAAAATGCTTCATATATACAAGTTAACTAGGTTTTTATCACAAAATGAAAGGAGATATTTTTGCTTGACAACAAAAATATTATAGGAGTTAAAAAAGTAAATCTTTAATTAGTTCAAACATGCATAAGTCAATCAAAATTATTTTGTTAAACAGGTATATAAAACCATGTATATGAAGAGAATACCTTTTTGTAAAAGGTGTATGTTCTCTGATTATGATCTCTGGATCATGAACTTTCATAATCTCAGTTAAAAACAATAATAATTAATTGCAAGCAAAATTTAAATTGAATTTATATTGTTCTTTAGATTTAAAAATTGAGGGGCCCTATATAGTCAAATATTTTATGCATTGGAGCATGGTATATAGCTATCTATAACATAAAAATTAGTCTGAGATTACACATAGGGTTAGAACCATGTCTTTGTGATTGCGCTTTATATTTAAGTTTCCTTGTTATCAATTCTATATGTATATATCAAAATTAAAAAGTTACAATTGCAAATGGGCATTTTGACGGGTGATGTGGGGTTAGGTGGGACTCTTCCTGGTTGCTTGTGGAGATGGCAATGGAAAACTCGTGCCTCAAAACGTACGACTACATAGGTTAGGGGCTTAGGATGGGTTAAATGCAAGTTGGTGGTAATAATGGTGGCAATAGCTGGCTCCCTATTCGGCTGCCGTAGTGCTATTCCTACCTGCCTTTGTATTTTGGCATAATTCTTATCCTATTTAATGTTAATATATAAAAGAAAAAAGTTATTTAGACCTTAGAATACATGATCTCTTAGGCTAACGAAGTTCTTATCTAATTAATTGATCAATGGCTTCAACTTAAATCTTTTTTTCTCCAAATTATTCAATAAAGCCAATCTATTATAGCTTTTTTTTCTCATTAATGCCCTTAGTCAATAGTTCTATAAGCTGGCCTTGCAAAAGCTTCCTCAAGTTGCTAACGATTCTCGCACAATCAGACCCTAGCTAGATTCTGCAACTAGAATATTCATCTTTTACGATATAATATTACATCTCAAAAATAATTTTGGAGTTAATTTTACTCAAAGGTCGTAACTTTTAGAACCGTGAAGCTATTTAATTCAGCAAGATCTCAAACTTTATTTTGTTTCACAAATTTCAATTCATCCTTTGAGGCATCAATCAGTTTATCTAACTCAAACTTTCCATTGCTTATGAAAATGAAACAAAATGTTTATTGATGTCTATATCAAAATCTGAATATTGCGAATAGATCACATAATCATTTGGATTATAGCTAAGTTAATAAAACTTACATCTTTTAGATTTTTCCATATAACCAATGGAATAAACAATGATCATTCAAGAATCTAATTTATTTTTCTATAGGCTATAAATTCTCCATTAATTCACTAGGAAAACTCAAGTATGTAGGTGCCTTAAACTAAGTTACTTTCATATCCACAATTCAAAACCAATTTTTTAAATTACCTTAATAAGAACCCCAATTAAAAAGTATATAGCAGTTTTAAGCGCATACATATACAATAATTTGAGTAACTTGAAATTACTCATCATACCCCACAACTTGCACATTAATATCAAACTACATCTCTTAGCACTACACTATTTTGTTGAGTTGTGCCAAGGGTAGTATATTGAGCTATGTCACGTCTTTTGAGAAACTTAGCAAATGGCTTTGGACATTTTTCTTATTTTGTCATGTTTCACATAATATTGACCACCCCTATACCTTAATTATAGTAATACAATGCATACTGATAATCTTATATTTGTGTAAAGAAATGTTTAGTGTAAAGGAACGTTGCATTTTGGTGAGTACAATTTGCACTAGGACTTAAATATTCTTGTCACTGGCCAATTTAATACTGGATGAACATGCACTACAACCAGAGGTAGTTGTGCCATGGTGCAAGTAGCTTATGAAGTTGCCCCGTGGCTTGATGTAGTTGCATCATGACACAAGTTGCTTTTGTATGGACTTGTGTCGTGGCATGATGATGTTATGCATGGCACAAGTTGCTTCATGGATTTGTGTTGCAGCTTAATTTTCTTGCCATGGCACAAGTTACCTTTGGGTGATAATTCTTCTACTTCTTCAAATCATGCCACGGCTTGAAGATGTTTCATTGCAGCTTACTTTCTTAACTCACTAGAACTTCCACTTTGAAGTCCTTGACTTTAGATTTCTAACAATCCTGTTTCAATATGATTTTGGCTCCATTTTTCTTGTATTTACAACCTATAGAAAGAGCAAGGTATAAATAATTCACAATATACTCAAGACTAAGCCAAAACTTGTCATCTAAGGTTTAAAAACTAAAGATGGAACTGTTTATCCTAACTATGCACATTTTTCCTATAATCAGTATTCTTTACGATATAAATAAAGGATTAAACACATATTTACCTAAAAGAAAACATGCAAAATAACATGAATGCTTAAGAGTCAATATACCTCCAAACTTGAACTTTTACTCATCCTTGAGTAGAAACAAATTGGAAACAACACTAAAATGTCCACAAGTCTGCTTAAAATCAAGGTCTGTTAAAACCCTCACTTATTGCATTCAATAAAAGAGTAAGCAATAAATGCCAATGATAAAGTTCAAATGATAATGCTAATAATTCTAACTATTTTGAAATAATGTATGTTTAGCCAGACATTCATTTCAAAGTAAGTGCCAAAATCAATTTTTTGTACTCTAACAAGTATAAAATAGTCTCAAATATAGGAGCTTCACAAGCTTGCCTTTTTCTTTTCTTTCCACTAAATTAGGTAAAACAAGACCACAAGATCAGAAGGACTTTTAGACTTGTAATGTGGCTAGGGTAATGACTAAGAAAGATGAATAAGATTAATGTAAAAATATGAGAAAATTCATATGACAACATACATATACAATGAATAATAAATTTTCTCATTGTACTTCCCATAATTCTTCTTACTGAACCTTTTTTTTGAATAAACATATATATATATATATATATATATACAACTTTTAAATTAGAAAAAGTAGGGTAACACAAACCATATAGTTTAAATTTCATTTATTGTAAAAGCATTAACTAGTACATAACTTCCTCAATTAACCTCAAAGTTCCTTTTCATAGTGAATATGTTACAATTTTAACCTCAACAAAAGAATATTTTTATCATCTTTAAGGGTCATACAATACCTACTGATTCACTTTAAAAAAGTAGAAGACAAGTTATAGAATCCTAGGATTGAGATTGAATATACAAATTAATTACAAAAAACTTTTCTCTTGACACGTGCGTTTAACTTATGTCTATCCAAATGGTGCATAAAATTTTTTAAAATTGTTGAAAGATATAACTTCACATAATTGAACTAAGTACAAAACACAATTAGTATTGAGGTCTTACCAAACATATCTTGATATGTTACAACTATGATTGGAAACAGACAAAAATTCTAGCAAGTCAATAGATAGACCAGCTTAAATGAAGCTCCATATAAAAAAAAAAAGCCAAGTTAAAAGTTCAAGCACAAAATTTTATATTATTTAGGCTATCTATACTTTTCCACTCTTAAATTTAAAATCAACACTGTCCCCAATATTTAGAGACAATGAATATTTAAGGCAAAATGTGAAAGGGTAATTTTTACGTAGCATTATAATTAAAATGTTTTTATATAGACTGAAAAACAAAGCAAATGAGATAAAACAAATAAGGAAAACTTACAAAAAACTAAACTAATAAACAATTTGAATTAAAAGTATGACATAAAATAAGTATAATTGCACAATTTAAAGATAAGGCACAAAGTTTATAACTATAAACAAAACAACTCAAACAACAAACTAAAAAAATAGAGAACAAGAGGATAAGTCAAAGGCTAGCTCATCGGTGGGTGGAGCCTATGGTGACTTTTGTGGATATGGCTCAGGGGGATTGTGTAAGAAATCTAGTGGTGGAGGAAGCTTAGATGGGTTGCACCAAAACCTGCCAGTTAAATGCCTCCAGCATTGATGGTTTCATCAATCCATAGCAAGTAAACGACACACCAGCTTCACGAATCTCTGCTCACTCTTAACTGACTAGAAAGAAAGTTCTTGAACCATAACAAAGATATTGCCTAATGTGGGCTCTAATGAAGGAGGTGGTGGTAGAACATTAATTAGTGAAGGAACTAGTGGCTCCTACTCTGCTACCTGCTCAATTGGGTAATCCTCATCACTGTCTAAGCCACATACCATCAGTATACAAAATAAGTTCCTTGGCGAAAGGAGTTCCTTGTGTGGCTCAAACTAAACCCCAGTATTAGCACACAATGGGTTAATCAAATGTAGATGTGCTAATCCTAAAGAAATAGACTAAGACACTCTCTTTATATTTTCACAAATAATGTATCCAACATCGATAGATCTCTCGGTCATAATCAAGTAAACGAGGATGGCTCAATCTTTATTGAGATTTCTTATATGAGCACTTGAGAGCAAATTAGCACAAACAAAATGGGCCCAATAACATGTCATTTTGTTGACATTACTTTTGAAAATGGCCTTGGGCACATCGCGTGATGTCTTCCATTGGTTACATCTTAGAATTATCAATTTAATAACCATATCATCTAAATCAGGAGTCTCATCACTAGACTTGTACATGCAATATTCACAATTAGGTATAGTTAAGGGATAATAAATGTTTCTAATAACTTGTTCATTGATAATTATTATGCACCCCTGAACTCGATACAGATGCTCATGGTAGGAAGGTGCATTAGCATAGAATTCTTGGACAATGGGCACTATTGCAACTGCAAGTTCTACATAAAAAGTTCCTTACCTCCTAGAATGTATCTGATCTTAAACTTCTTAACTTTCAAAAGGTATGGTGCTGAATGCTCTCCTTAGTATCAAGACCTTATGAAATGTTACTTTATTATAACACTTTTAGGTTGCTAAGAAGATAGAGTGAGCCATGTCAGAAGGAGCAAAAGAAGAAGATGACACCTCACCCCTAGCTTTCTTCTTTAGAGCCATAATCTTTGTACCTATGAAAGAAAATTAAAATATTTAATTATTGTGGGCAATGCATAATTTTCTCATATACACTCAATTAGCATGAAATTCAAGCAAACTCTAACCAAATAGTGACTCAACTTAGGCCATTCATATAAGGGATACAACATCCAATACTTGGCCAATGCATCCTTTTAATGAACACAATCCTCCAATACAACCATTAGGGTGCAAATATAATTAAACAAGTAATTTGACAAGTTAACAATCCTAAAATATAACCTAAGGATAAAGTATTACCTAAAAAAATATAACCACAAGCCTAAATTAGGTTGGCCAAAAGGAGCTTTAAAACATCATAAGCAAGATAGCTCAATTTATCACTAAACAGATAAGATGGAAGTCTTTTAGACATTTTTATCAAACAGTTGGTGTGCACAATTCAAATCCTAAACCTTAAGCAATGTTATGGCTCAAAATAAATTACATTTCAACAATCTACAAACACCCAATATAAATGTAGCATGCAAAACCAAATGCATACTTAAAAAATCTCCAAATCAATTAGGAATAAAAGCCATTCCTTATGGCCTTAGATGGATGAAATGTAAGTGATGCACAACAACTCAAATGAAGCACAGAGGGTGGAATGGAGGTGGGGATGCCACAATGAAATAGGAAAGGATATCATACAAGTTGCTGCAATAAGGGGATGCTGTTGCAAAAGGAACAACCGAGAAGGAAAAGGTAAAATGTTGACAAAGGGAAGGAAGGTGGGAGGAGATGATAGCAAAAATGGAGAAGGGTGGTAGAAGATAACTACCGGTAGTGAAAAAAAGGACAACATAAATGGTAGTGATGAGCGTGGAATTGATAGCAGAACTGAAGTATGATGCAACGACTAAAAAACTAAATGGCATGGATAAAAGGGTATTAGGTAGGTTTTAAGATAAAATGGGTTAGAATTTTTAAAAAACAAATAGAAAGGGGTTATATTGTGACTTGAATCACCAAGTCACAACTAAAATCAACTTGGGGCTAATGAAGCCCATGTTACACCGCGACTTGACTTTTTAGGCCGCTGCATATTGCAGCACTAAACCAATGTAAGGCTGCGACGTGATATTCCAAGTCACAGCTAGACAGGGGCATGCCATTAACTACCGATGCACCTAGCATATATTTTTTTCATTACATCAATGATTCTACTCATTTCCCACCTTTTGAACATACAAACCTTGCAATTTAAAGAGTAAAGAGAGTGATAACTAAGCACAATAAAGCAAGAGATACTTTTCTTTTCATAAAATTATTATTTGATATTTTGCTTTTATCTTTAATTCTTGAGCATCCTTGACAATCCTCCCTTTTGTCCACTTAAAACAAAATTACCAATAATAAATCATAAAAAACAAAAATTCAATAATATTCAATATCAAAGCTAAGAGATGAAAATTTGGGTTGCCTCCCAAAAAGCACTAAGTTTACAATCGTTAGCTCGACTCTCCATTAACTTCAAGTAAAATCTCTTGATGTAATTGCAGACTTTTGATGGGTCACCTCTCCTCCCTAATAGTATTTTAATCTTTGACCATTAACCTTAAACCTCTGAATTGAGTCTTTATCCATAATTTCCATAATGTCATGTGGAGAGGCATCCACCACCATGAAGAGTCCCAACCACCTTGATCCTAGCTTTTTAAGAAATAACTTGAGTATTGAAGTGTAAAGTAGCACTAATTGACCTAGCTCAAACCTTTTATCTAAGATCCTTTTATCATGTCATTGTTTTGTCTTCTCTTTGTAGATCTTGGAGTTTCATAAGCTTGAAACATGAATTCATCAAGCTCATTAAGTTGCAACTGGCTTTTACCACTAACTTTCTTTAAGTCAAAATTTAAATTTTTAATAGCCCAACAAGCATTGTGTTCAAGATTCATTGGAAGATGACACAAGCTTTAGCAAGAACATGTTTGTATAAAGACATCCCAATTGGAGTTTTATATGTTGTGCAGTAAGCCCAAAAAGTATCATCCAACTAATCAAACCAATCCTTTCTAGAAGGGCCTATCATCTTCATCAAAATCCTCTTAATTTTTCTATAAGAAACCTCACATTGGCCATTTGCTTAAGGATGGTATGCCAACACCATCTTATGCTGAACTTAATATTTTTCCAAAAGTGCTTTAAACTATTAATTGTTAAAATGAGTTCCTTCATTAGTAATGGGTTTAAAATGCACTAAATCTAATGAAAATATTTATCTTCAAGAATCTTACCATGACATTAGTATCATTTGCATGACAAACTATGGCTTTAATCCATTTAGTCACATAATAAACAGCCACAAGAATATATTAGTTGCTTCGAGAGGATACAAAGGGCTTCATAAAATTTGTTCTCTAGGCATCAAATGTCTGAACTTTTAAAATGTTAATCAAAGGTATCTTATGTCTTTTTGAAATATTACTTGATCTTTGACAATTATCACATTTCACTACAAAAGCATGAGTATCTTTGAACAAAGAAGGTCAGTAAAAGCCTGATTGAAAGACTTTTGTTGCAATACATTACCCATTGAAATGGCCACCATATTTTGATGCATGACGCCTTTATAGAATGGATTTGTACTCTTCTTTTAAGATACACTTTCTTAATGTTTAATCGGAACATGTTCTTAAAAAAATGATTCATCCCAAACATAAAGTTTCGTAGCATATAAGAATCTCTTTTTTAGTGATAATTCAATTTTAGTATATAGGACACAAGATAGTTCACATAATCAGCGTACAATGACATTCTATTCTAATCCACATAAAATAAGCATTCATTTAGAAAACTCTCATTTATCTGCTTCTCCTCACCACTCTTAGCTTTAATACTTAGTTTTGATAAGTGGTTTGCCACTTGTTTTTCACTTCTTTTCTTGTCAACAATTTCCAAATCAAACTCTTATAAAAGAAGAATCCATCTAATAAGCCTTGGTTTAGAGCCTTTCCTCTCAATCAAGTATTTGATGATGGAATGATATATGAAAATAGTCACTTTGGTACTCACAAGATAGGCTTTAAATTTATCAAATGCAAACAATTCCATTAGCAACTCTTTTTTTGTCATAGTATAGTTTAATTGGGCATAAGATAAAGTTCTACTTGCATAGTAAATTAGATAAAAAAATTTTCCTTTTCACTGCCCTAATATTACTCTCAGAGCTAGTCACTAGTATCACATGTTATGTCAAAATGGATAGTCTAATCAGGAGTCACAATGAATGGAGCATATACTAATCTCTTTTTTAATTCTTCAAATGCAATGAGACACTGATGCACACAATTGAATAGTGCTTCCTTCTCAAGCAAGTGACAAAGCGGCCTAGCAATCTTGGAGAAATCTTTAATAAACTTTCTATAAAAGCTGAGATGTCTCAAGAAGCTATTAACTCCTTTAGCATTAGTAAGAGGTGGAAGTTACTTAGTAATGGATATTTTTGCCTTGTCTATCTTAGACCTTTTACTTGAGACTTGATGGTTAAGGACTATGCCTTCTTGTACAATAAAATGACATTTTTCCCAATTAAAAACCAGATGAATCTCCTCACACTTCTTCAGCATTTGCTCCAAGTTAATGTGATACTCCTAAAATGAATCTCCAAAAAGTGAGAAGTTATTCATAAATACCTATATAGTTTGCTTAATTTAGTTGTATCTTGAACACCTGTCCAAGAGACAAAAGGAATCTTTCCTTGCTAGTTTATCCAACATGTAGTCAATAAAAGGTAAAAAAAAATGTTCTTTTCTTGTGGCATTATTTAATTTCAATAATTTATACCTACACACTACCCAATTATAGTTTTTATAGGGATTAGCTCATTGTGAGTTTTAGCCACTATAATCATGCCCCCTTCTTAAGGATAAATTAAACTGAAGTTACCCACGAGTTATCTAAGATGGGATAAATAGTCTTTGTATTAGGCCATTTCAATTATTTTTTTTACTACCACTTTTATTATTGAATTAAGTCTTCATTGATGTTCAATGGACTTCTTGTGAATTTCTTCCATAAGTATTTTATGCTTACAAATAGACACATTTATCTCTTTTATATCTACTATTGACCATCCAGTGATTCTCTTGAAATTTTTTGGCACTTGAAGAGACTCCTTTTTTTGTTAAATCAAAGAAGTAGAAATTATCACCTGTAAGGTGTATTCTTTCCTAAGGTAAACATATTTCAAATAAGGTAGTGGCTTCAATTCTAGAGATAAAGGCTTTTCTATTGATTTTTTCAACATAGTCTGTGCTTTGGATGATAAATCAAGTGATTCAAAATATTATGAATTCTTAAAATGTTTTTGAGTGACTTCCAATAACTTGATAACTTCTTAACTCCATTTTCCTCCTTTTTAACCACCCTAACCAATGATTCTTTTAAAAAGTATTTAACGGCTGATTCATAAAAGTTTTCATGCACTACATTGTCAATTAACTGCACAAAACAACATTATTTCGGCTCATCTAAGGCCTTCAATGCTTTATACTTGTTAAAGATTATTTCTTGATCATTCACTCTCATAGTTAACTCACTTTTTGGCACATCAATCAATGTTCTTGTAGCCAAAAAAGATTTACCCAAGATGACGGGAATGTCCTTATCTTTTTCATAATCCAATACTATGAAATCCATCAAAAAGATTAATTTATCAACCTTCACTAAAACATCTCCATTTAAGTAGGCTAAAGAGTTGTCAACTAATTGCAAAGTCACTATTGTTGGTCTATCTCCCTTAGCCCAAGCTTTTTGAAAATTGATAGTGGTACTAGATTCACACTCTCTTCAGGATCATACAAAGCACTCTTAATAAAATGTTTCCCAATGTTATAAGGAATGGTGAAACTTTTTAGATCTTTCATTTTAAGAGATAATTTCTTTTACAAGATGGCACTACATTCTTGAGTTAGAGCCACCATCTTAAATGCTCCCAACCTTTTCTTACTTGATAGCACATCCTTTATAAATTTAGCATAACTTAATATTTGTTCCAAGATTTCTGCAAATGAGATGTTAATGCGGAGCTACTTGAAGATCTCTAAAAACTTTTGTTACTAAGTTTTACTTATAAAGAATGATAATGGAGGAATAATCTTCTATTGACTCTTTTCTTGATTCTTTTTCTGAACATATTCATTCTTTTTCTCCAACAACTTCACTTTTCTTCTCAACAAGTTTGCTCTTCTCATTCTCATTTTCCATTATGACTTTGTCTTGTTTAGACTCATCTTCTTGCATTAAAGGATACTTCAAGTAATTCCTTGCCACTTCTCAATGTAATTACCTTGTATTCCTCCTTGCCATATCTTCTTGGTTTAGGAATGGTGTCACTTGAAAGACCCCCAAATTGTCTTGAATTTATAGATAAGGCCAATTGGTTAATTTGTATTTCCATACTTGTAATTGCTGACTCATATTTGGTCATTATTGCCTCTTGTCTAACTAGAATAGAATCTTGCATAGCCATAGTTGCATCATGCATAGCTATTGCTGCCTTTTGTCTAGCTAGAATAGCAAACTTGGCTTCTTTTCTTACATTGGCAGTCCAATTTAGGTGTAAAATTCAGGAAGGTTAGATGGCCTCAATTCGAAAGAAGATGTTTAGGTTTAATTTTGACCTTGACTCCATGAAAAATTAGGATGGTTCCTTTAGTTCGAGTTAAATGTGTTTAAGTATGGTTATTCTGATTTTTCCTATAATTACCTATTTAATTAACTGCTTCCACTAATAAAGGATATTGATCATTGAGGTATCCCTCTCCACAATACTCACAACTAATGACCAGAGTTTGAATGACATGTACACTCATATTTATACCCAAATGCATTTCAAGATTATCAAATCTCTTGTTTATCACAACCATTTGAGTTGAGATTATGATCAAAGAAACAATTTTATGGACTTTTGTCACTTTTTCCTTTTGAGGTCAAGAGGTAGACCATTGAAAGGAATTAGTTGTCATATTTTCCAACAAATTCACCATTTAGATTGCTAGTGATGCTCCTATTAGATGCTGAGTCAAGGTTCCTTTGTTTTTGATAGCAACCTATTGTAAAAAGTTTACACTTTTACCCATTTAGGAAATCCATGGTTATGACATTTTTTTCAACATCTCCTTGAACCTTTCTTAAGCTTTATATAATGGTTCATTGTCTTATTACATAAAGGAAGTGGTATCATTTTTCAAATCCACTAATTTGGTTGGTGGAAAAAACCTGGTTCTGCATTTTGTAGCTACATGTTTCAAGTGGTAATGGATCCATTTGGCTACAAGTTAAGTCATACTCTGGCTTTATCTATAAGTGAAAGTGGGAAAAGCCTCAATTAGATTGTATCATGAAATACACAATTATGCTTAAAGGAATCACAAACCTCTAAACTACATCATCAAATAGACCATTCCAAGTGTTATGGTCTTCTAAAGATGAGCCTCTAAATTACCTAGCCATTTGAAGCATTTGTAATATCACTTGCTTAATTTCAAAATTGTTTTCTTGAATAGTCGATCTTCTTATGCTCAAGTGGTATGCTCACATATTCAACATAGCAAAATCATTAGCTATGTTAACTTGATTTTCATCCTTTTGTGCCATATTTCTAGTTGACTTAGAAGTCTCATGTTCTTTGTCTATATTTTGATTAGAAGCTTCTTTAGATCCTTTGTAGAATAATACAACTTCTAAGCTTTCATCTTACATAATAAGTCTTGCATAAGATGAGGGTAACCACTGTAAAATAGAACAAAAGAAGAAATGAGAGTAACTTAAGTTCAAATTAGGTATGCTCGTATTAATATTGACAAGCAAATATTTCGGCACACAAATCCCTAGCAACGACACCAAAAACTTATTGCTTGTTTGAAAATATACACATAAGTATACATGTTGTAATGGTAATAAAGTGACAAGAAAAGATATTTCTATGAAGGATTTGTTGTTAAAACTTATCAAATACTAGAATTTACATCCTAACTTAAATTAAGTAAATCAATTTCAAGGAATGTGTAATGTAAAGCAATTAAAGACTATTTACCATGCAAAACTTGTAATTAAAATTAATATTTGGATTATCATATTAATAAAGGCATTTAGAATTATTAATCTGCTAAGCATTTTAAAGTAATTTAATTTAATAGTCTTTACTTTTGCTCTTAATAGTGATACATGTTAGTCTAAGGTTCAATTGTTTCTATAAGCATTTTTCCAAATCTTATAAAAGATTATCCAATCAATTCCATAATTCCTTATGAAATCAACTAAAATTAGTTTAGATGCATGATCCTTAATTTGGCTAGGTGAGGTTAATAAGTATATTCATATCTCATTAACAAAACTATTATCCTAGCAAATTTCAAGCACTCACACAACTTAATTTAGGATCTAATTCCACTTTCCTTTTTCCAAGTTCAGGTAAATATATTAAATCAATCCAACTATTAGCCAAACAATTAGAAAGCATGAAGCAAAAAACTAAATAAATATATATTTACCACTAATGATAAAGCAAGAGTGAGAAACAACCATTAATTTATATAAAGATTTAAAATAATTTTAAATTAAAGAGTTTAGTTACACATATTCATGAGAACTAGTAGCAAAATTAAAGCAAAAATTAGAAACATCTAAACAAATATAAAGAAAAGAAGTTAGATAGAGAAAACTAGTGATGGATGCTTGTCTCCTCTTAAATCTTCAATGCATAGCATTCCTTTGCTCCAAAATGCCTCCAAAAGCTCTTCCTCAGCCTTGCATGCACCCAGAATGATGGCTCTAGACGAATGGAATGACTATACATTGTAATAACCTTGAAGGTTTCAACATAAAAAAATGTTGTGAGTAGAATGTGTTGCGACTTAAATATTATTGTTGTGTCACAATTTGCTACTAGATAAACACGCGCCATAACTAGATGTGGTTGCATTGTGGCACAAGTTGTGTTTGTATGGACTTGCACTGCAGCTTGATGATTTTGCTTTGCAACACAAGTTGCTTTATGGAGTTGCACCACAACTTAATTTTTCTTGCCGTAGCGCAAGCTATCCTTAGGTGATGATTCTTCTATTTCTTCAAATCATGCCACAATCACGGCAGACTTCCTTAACTCACTAGAACTTCCAATTTAAAGCCTCTTGACTTTAGATTTCCAACAGTCTCATTTTAATATAATTTCAGCTCCATTTTTCTTGTATTTACAACCTATGAAAAAAAAGAAAGTATAAGTAATTCATAATATACCAAAGACTAAACCAAAATTTGTCATCTAAGGTTTAAAAACTAAATATGTAGCTATTTATCCTAACCATGCACATTTTTCCTATAATTTGTATTATTTACCATATAAACAAAGGATTAAACACATATTTACTTAAAAGAAAATATGCAAAATAACATGAATGCTTAGGAGTTAACAAGTTAAAACAAATTGACTACTCCATGGTTGGCTATTTAACGTCATAACAATAGAGGTTGTTTCACTAATGATCCATTGTATTACCTTAAAGGAGCTTTAGAAAGCTGCCAAAGACCTTGGTAAAGCTCACACCAGGTCCAAAATCACTCAATACAAAAATGAGTTATAAAGGATCAAGAAAGAAAATTTAAAGATGGAAGAGTAGCTTAACAAAATGAGAAACTTGCTAAGAGCCCAATATCCGTAAATGATCTTTTTACACAAACTTTGACTGGGCTTGATATTGAATATAATTCAATTGTTGTTCAACTTGTTGATAAAAAAGATCCAACGTGGATAGATTTGCAAGAAACCTTACTAACTTATGAAAGTAAGCTTGAACAGTTGAACAACTTTGCTAGTTTAAATCTTGGAAATAGCATTGCCAACATGGTGAAAATAGACGGTCAATGCAACATTATAAGTTTGGTAGAGGAGAATAAAGAGGGTCAAGCCAAAGAAACTTTTGTGGCTTTAAAGGAAGAGGAAGAAACTACAGAGATAGTAAACTTACTTGCCAAGTCTTAAGTCACATTATTACAAACTACTATTTTTGCCATGATTAGAGTTCCACTGGAGCATCAAGCTCAAATAGCAAAAAGGTTTATCAGAATAATTATTTTGATTATTTATCATCACCCACTGTAGTTGATGATTATGCTTGATATATGGATGGATAGTGGGGTTAGTAATCATATCACAAATGAAGCTAGTCAAATTCAAAACATTACCAATTCTTCTGATAATATGAAGCTAATTGTAAGAAATGATTAAAAGATTGAGCTTACTAATACTAGTTCTTCCATTTTACCTAGTTTATTACAACAATCTCTTTTAACGAAAGATATATTGTTTGTCCCTAAAATTGACAAAAAATTGATGAATGTTTCCAAGTTGATTATAGATAATGACGTGTCTATTGAATTGTACTCCAATGATTGTTTTGTGAAGGACAAGTCAATAAAGACAATACTGCTAAAAGAGAATGTTAAAGAAGGACTTTACAAAGCTGGTGCACCAAGTCAGAATTCCAAATCATTACCTAGTCACTTTTATTTATAGTCACCATGAACCATTTCTACCAATAGTTTAAGTGATTTTGTTTCTATTAAAAAAGAGTGGCATAAGAGGTTAAGCCATCCATCTAATCATGTGTTATCACAAATTCTTTAAGAACATAATGCTTAATCTTGAATTAATAAAGATTCTATTTTCTATGAATCATGCCAATTTAGCAAGTCACATTCTCTTCCCTTTAAGCCGTTACTTTCTTATGCCATTAAACTTCTTGAACTTGTTCACACAAATCTTTAAGGACTACCTCCTCTAATTTATATTGAAGTTACAAATTTTACACTCACTTCCTTAATGATTTTAGCCGTAACACTTGGGTTTGCCCTTTCAATACTAAGGGAGACGCATTGAATGCATTTGTTCATTTCAAAAATTTGGTTGAAAATTAGTTTGATAGTAAGATCAAAAGTTTGCAAAGTGATTGCGAGGAGTTAGGAGCTTTATTGGTCCTTTACATGATTCTAGAATTCAATTTACGCACTCTTGTCCTCATGCTCTCCCTAAAATAGCATAGCAAAACAAAAATATGGGCATATGGTTGAATTTGGCATTCCTTTACTTGCTTAAGCAAAAATGCCACTGCATAACTGGTAGTAAGCCTTTCATACTAATGTGTATTTAATTAACAAGCTTCCCATTGTTATCTTATGAGGAATTTCACCATTTTATAAGTCGTATAAGACACTACTAGATTACAAGGCTCTCAAAACCTTTGGCTATGTTTGCTATCCATGTTTGAATACTTGCAATCAATATATGTTACAATTTCACACTTTGACGTGTGCCTTTATTAGCAATAATGAATTGGTTTTTCCATTTTCTTTTGGTTTTCTAAATGCTAGATAGGCACCTCAAAATGACATTATCCCAGCTTCATTTTTTCCTTTGTTTTTCTCCTCAATAGAAAGAACCTTTCAAGATTTGTCCAATGTAATACTCTTGAAATCCCAGTTCAACTAGCAACATAGCAAATTCTTTAGTTGAATACTTAAGAAAGCTTTACTAAGAGTTCTACTTAACCATTCTTAATGTCATCAATTGATCTAAGAAACTAAACTAGAAGCTAAAGGGCACTAGATGACAAATAGGAGTAAAAGAGACATTTTTAAGCAAAGACATTTGTTCATAGGAATCACCTAACTTGAATAAGATTTTGAGATTGAGCTAACAAAAGGAATAGATGCTCTCAAAATTCCATTTGGAGAGAAGCTATGGTTGTAGAATTCAGTGCTCTAGTTAAAAATAATACATGGACACTTATTCCCTATAGTCAACAACAAAATATAGTGGATTGCAAGTAGGTGTTCAAGAACAAATATAATATAACTAAGACAATCTCGAGAAATAAAACTAGGCTAGTAGCTAAGAGTTTTCAATAAAACCTTGGTGTGGATTTTGGAGAAACATCTAGTCCTATTATAAAGGTATTAATTGTTAGACTAATTCTTGCTATTGTAATTGCACACCATTAATACTTTTTTCTATGGCTTCTTTTAAGAGACATTGTTTATGACATAATTAAAGGGGTTTGAGAATCCTATTAAGCTAGATTATATTTGCAAGCTCTAAAAGGCCTTATATGATTTGAAATAGGCACCAAGGGCTTGGTTTGGCTGACTTAAAATGACTTGATTAGGATTTCTACAACTCAAAGGGAGATAGTTCTTTGTTTGGTTTTAAAGACATAGGCTATTCTTATATTAATACATGTTGATGACATATTGGTTACAGGAAATAACAATAATAGCTTGAAGGATTTCATTTAGAAACTCAATGCTTAGTTTTCTCCCAAAGACCTAAGCTTGCTTCATTATTTTCTTAGAATTGAAGTTTATCAAGATGACATCAGTTTCTATTTAAGCTAAGGTAAATATGTTGCTAATCTACTCAAAAAATTTGATCTGTGATATGTTGTCTCTTGTTTAACTCCAATGGTTGCTATAAAAGCTATCTCTACATAATGGTGAGTTATTAAAAAAACCTAAATATCACGAGGCTTGACATATGTTTTGCTATGAATAAACAAAGTCAATTTCTTAGTTCTCCTACTAATTTATATTGACAAGATGTGAAAAGAGTTTTCTGATATTTTAAAGGGATCTTACATTATGAAATTCATATTAAACCTTTTGAAGTCTTTTCCCTCACTAGCTATTCAGATGCAAATTGGGCTTTATGTCCTAGTGACAAAAGGCTTATAGTAGAATATTGTGTTTTCTTTGGTAATTCCTTGGTTCTCAAAGAACCAAAAGATTGTTGCTTGTTTTAGCATAGAATCTAAATACAAGTCTCTTGCTATTTTTGGCATTGAGTTAACATGGTTTCAATTTTTATTACAAGAGATTGGCTTTCCTCCTTAGCATGTTCTTATTATTTGGTGTGATAACATCAGTGCAACTGCTTTAGCAATCAATTATGTTTTTTATGTGCTCAAAGTAAGCATACAAAGATTGGCATTCATTATGTTCATGATAGAGTGTTAGCTAAGTAGCTTACCATCAATTTTGCTCCTTCATCAAATGAAACTATAGATTGTCCTACAAAAGCTCTATCTCATGCTTGGTTTTGGTTCCTATGTGACATACTTGAGGTTTGCATATCATCCTCTCGTGTGGAGGGAAGTGTTGAGACATAACTTAATCGTTTAATCATTGCTATTTTATCTATGGTGTTATATATATATATATATATATATATATATATTTGCTATAGAGGTTGTTTTAACTTGTGGTCAATTTGTTATTCTTTTTGTACTCTTTGTTATTCTTTTGTTGTGTTGTTCAATATGTATAGGAGACATGTATATTTTATAATTAATATAGCTAGATTCTCCTTTCAGTTATGCTACCTAGCAGTAGGAGAGCGCAAGCCTTGTAACAACTATCCTTTTTATTCTTGGCAATACATGGTTTGCTCAGCAATTCCAAAAAGCTAAGCACCACAAAAATTTCCTTCACCTTTTTTCTAACTTCTCTTTTGTTTTCTTCTTATTTCATCTACACTTATCATTTATCATTGATAGTACTCTTGGCAATACATGATTTGCTCAGCGATTCAAAAATGCTGAGCACCACAAAAATCTCCTTCACCTTCTTTTTTACTTATCTTTCATCTTCTTTTAATTTCATTTACACACATCATTTATCATCGATAGTATGCTTGGCAATACACGGTTTGCTCAGCAATTCAAAAAAGTTGAGCACTATAAGAATCTCCTTTCGTCTAGCTTCTCTTTCATCTTCTTCTAATTTCATCTACACCTATCATTTATCATTGATAGTGTTATGATTGATTTAAAAAGATTCATACCCAGGAAGGTAATGAATTCAGATTGAACTAAACTAGGAATGAATGATCCACTATCATCTCAAAGGTTTTTACCTTTACCATAATATTAGTCATGTCGTTGATATATGCTCTTACATGCTTAATTTGTTGCTCATTAAACTTCATGGTATAAGCTAGATATTTAGTTGTAATTTGTAGTTTGTGGAATAGTATATTTAATTTAGCAATTATCATTTGCATAGTCAACAAACTTAATCTAAAAATGTTTCCATGCTTAAAGGTAAGACTTAATTTTTTGCCTCATCGGTTGAGTTAGTGATAGCAATGGATTTGACTTTCAATAGTGCTAAACCAAGTTTCAATCTGCCTAAGTTAGACTGCATTTGTTTGCAGCATTCAAAGAAGTTCGAACCATAAAAATAAAAAAAATAATAATAATAATTTGAAGGTGATTAAATCATAAAACAATAATGCCTAAATTCGTAAAACTCATAACAAATATGTTCCGAATTCATAACATAAATATCATAACTCTAATTTCATAAAATCATAAATAATCTTTATGGAAAATTTTTTCATTATCATGATCCAGTTTTAGAGTGACATAAATTTATTAGGATTTTTTTTAATATTTATTTACTTTCATTTCCACTTTAAAATTTTTCATACAAGAATTATGTATAAACACCCTCTTTTTGATCATACTCCAGCGGACTATAAACTATATTAACCTCCTTTAAGGTTTCACTAAATTATATTTGATATTTCTCTTATTTAAAAGATTTCACTTGACCTAATATTTGATATATATTAAAAAAGCTTCTCTTTTAATTTAATAATCTAATTGTTTTTATTGTCCTATTTAAAATGAAATTATAGTTTTATGTTAAAACTTAATATCAACTTAACTATTTTTACAAAATCAAAATTTAATATTGTGCTAAAATTTAACTTTATTAACACAAATTGAATTGAAAGAGAGATTTTTGTAATTTATGTAAAATGTTATTAGGGAAGCGGAGTAATAATTTTGAAACCATAGGAATATTAAGTGTAATTTAACTCAACTTCAGAAAAAGCTAGTGCAATTTACTCTTTTGTCCTTTCTTCAATTTTGTCCTTTCTACAAACTAATTCTTAACAAATCATTGAAACATTAATCTATATGTCTTCAACATATAGTCATTTAAAAGGATGCAGTAATGGAGAAATCTATCATCAAAATAATAAAGGGAAATGATTAAAACGATTCAATAAATGGCAATAAACAAATTTTAATTCATGGAAGAGTAATATATGGTTTCAATAATCTTAGATTTTGATACAACTGTTTGCATTATTTTGATTTTTAATCAAATGTAAGCTTAAGTGTAACATTATAGATGAAATTTTAAAATCAGAATTTTTACAAGCATATAAATCAGTTAGAAACTCTTATTACCTAAAGAGAAAGTCATGATCTTTGAAGAAAATAAAACTAACTAGTTTCTCTTCTCTAATGCTTTGTTATTTAACACACAAATTTTGATAATAGATCCGGATAACCTTATAAGTGGGCAGAATGCCGATTGTAGAGAGCATTTTTAGGTGTAATTTTCTTTTTCTTTTTGGTGAAAAATTTAGGTGCATTTTAACTCTATCATCTTTTTGGGGGGGGGGGGTGTAATCCATCATCTTAAAATTGTCTTTAATTTGTTTAAAAAAGATTGTTGTTTCTATCTTAATTACCGCTATGCTTATATATAATGCCCCTTTTAAGTTCCTTGAATCATTTTACTAACAATCCTATATAGCAACCTCTGTATGTAGAAGCATCACTCTTAATTTGCTTTGCTTCTTAGAACCATACAAGTTGGGCACAAACCGTGAAAGTAACCCACTGTCTGACCTGATACAAGTTTTTCACCATTTTAAGCTCAAAGAACCAATTCAACTTTTCCTGAAAGTTCTCTATGCCCATCCTTGTTTGTCTATTCTTTAATTAGGTCAGAGAATGATCACGATTTTAGGCTTTCGCACATCTATGGATTGAAATTTAGAGATTGAACATATGCTAGCCAGAGAATAATTGGAGGTGGTTGAGCCATCGATTTTGGGTTGTGCGTTCGCCAAGATCTGCTACTTTCTTCCATCTCAAGCTCTATAAAATTTTAGCCACCAGAACCAAGTCTTAATCATGTTTTGCAAGCGGGTAGAATTGTTTGCTGACATGCATGTGTGCGTGCATTTCATTTACCGAATTAAGTAAATTTTAAAAATGTCATTGATAAACGATTATAAATCCCTCAGTTTAAAGAAAAAATAAGGGGAAAACTCAATTTGTTCGTTCACAGATAATTGCACTTTTGATTATTTCTGCATTAGATATTTTTTTTGAATCTAGTCCCAACTATTGAAGTATTTTCTTTGTTGCTCTTTCATCATATTTCTATACCAAAAATTAATGCCAAACTTAGTAGATTGCTAATATTTGTGATTTACCTGGCGCTATTAACTTACCTCATATTGCTTACTCTAAGTCAATAAATTGAATAAAATCAAAGACTGATTCGTGCGGTCAAAACATACTTATGTGTGAATTGTTGACTAGTATACATTTTGTATTTCGTATGAAACCAATTTTGACATTCATGTCATAACACTACCAGAAGACAGGTATCAAACTACAAAGGATTACAAATTAATAAAACTCCAATTTTAACACAATAACAAATAGATCACTAATTCGAAAATTAGATAAAACTATGGAGATTAAATATTTAATTAAAACTATTCTTATAAACAAGTTTCCAAATGCTTAAAAGTGGATACCAGCGTACCATCTAAAAATTTACTCAATCCAAACTCTTAAAAAACGTCTACTTACAATTTATATATGTTATTGTGTCATCCACAGTATATTATGCCCACCTAAGAGAAACAGTAACGATAAAATATGGAAGAAAATGATTGTCTATTTGACAATCGCCTAGTAAATATTCTGCTACTTTATAATGTCTCATAAGAAATGGGATAGAAAATCCATCAATATTTATATTGGTTGATTTACAGTCATTTTCCAAATTCAATCCCTTCACATTGACAGCTCTAGTATGTCTCCTCTCTTTTAAGTTATGACAGCCTAACATGCCCCCCACAACTCTGATCCTGTGCGATCATACCTAGAACTCTCGACAGCATGTGCTACGTTTGATTATTTCCATGTAACTGCCTTTGAAAAATATCTTGAAAAATCTTAGGGTGTGTTTGATAGTCATAGTTAGTGAGAAGTTAGGGCTAGCTGGTTGCATTCTAAAGCCCTATTTATTAGCAGTTTATATATGGACTCAAATCTCAAAGAATGATCTTGCTATTTTACCTTGCACCTGATTCAAAGATGGTCCAGGTTATATATGGTGGAAGCTTTCAAGTATCTAATTAGGATTTTTTTTAACAATATATTCGAAAAGGCGTTCTGTATATGATCATCTTCATTCTGATATCCAAGAATTCAGGTAGCTAAGTATTTTAGTTATTGATTTGAATACATTTGAAGGTATGATTAAGTGAAGATGCCTTTAAGGTGCCTATATCTTACGAGAACTTTTTGTGTGTGTACTACATAAAACTCATTAAAAAAAAAAGTGTCTTCTAAATTTTAAGTTTTGCTCATTTTTATAAAATATTAATGTTATTATTTCTTTGATAACTTTTAATTGTAATGCATATGCAATTATCCAAAATGCTTAAAGACAGAGGATGCCGCCATCACATCAAGTATATAGCTTTGTAAATTTTTTTAAAATACTAATTATGTATTTACTTTGATATAGCTTTTAAGTATCATACTAATATATATAGATATAAAATTAAAAAATATAACTTTATATTTTATATTCAACTGATAATTTAGAGATGTAAGATTTTTTTTTTTGGATCATTGTCAAATTAGATCCTAATCCATTAGATCAATATAAAAGAATACACTTTCAAAATTGTTAGGAAAAAAAAATTTACACTCAAACACAGTTTAAACACATAGTTGACTATTACAATACCTATAGAAGAACTTGGACACGTAAGATGTTATAGTCAACCAATGATATCTGAAAAGGCTTACTTATCCTTAACGGTGGTAACCATGATCTTAGTCATGTTGAGCGCAAGTGCCTATTTTAAGACCTCATTAATAGGTCTAACTCTTTAGCGACCATTGACTTCCAATTGATCAACCCTGCCCTCTAAGGTTGACTTCTGTAAAATTCAAAGGATCTCTCAGCCTTTAATAACAATTTAATTCTCTCCAAGTTAGGGATTTGGCTTTGATGCCATATGATACAACTTAAGGGAAACAATATAAGATAGACTAAGGCCCATCTATAAGTTTCTAAACATAGGGCTCTTTATTCTTAAATATCAGAATCCACTCTAAAACACTACATTAGGTCTAGAGATGCCAGAAGAGCAGGTATTTCAAACATCTTCTGATATATATATATATATATACCTGAACACATATAAAAACTCAATATTTGATCAAATTATGATTAGGGTTTATACATCAAAATTAGACATTCAAATTGAATTTGAACATATTTGGATTTAGCATTCAAGTTTTTGATATCTTTCACATATTAATGAGTGGATAAAGTACTCAATATAGATTCTCCTTTCTTCCATCTTTTGCTTTTAACTTTCCCATGTCTGCCTTCTTTATTTCCTTTTCCCTATTAATTTTCCCTCAAAATTTATGTGGTCTTCATCATTAGTCTTCTGGTCTTTTTATGAAAAGACTAGAGAAAAGGAAATGTGATGTCAATATACAAAATGATTAAACATAAACTGAAAATCATGGGTTTCATTTTCAAATACAATGTACCAAAAAGCCTTATAATGGTATCAAACTTTATAACTCCAGTGTGATGATAGATATATGAATTGCTGTCTTGGTAGAGGTCTTTTTCCTGTCTCATGATGTTGTCAATGAAAATAAGTCGAATAAAATCAAACATTAATTAATTAATACAATGAAATATTATTTCGGGAAAATTTGACGGATATGAACTGGTTTAAAAACTGAGTTAAACCATCAAAGTAAGGAAAAAATTTGCCACCATTTTTCAATAAAATTATAACAATTGTTTTTTTGGAAAGCAGCCAAAAATATTATAGCTAGTTAAAAAAATCTACATATTATGTTTTTATTAATTAATCTCAAAATAAACACTTAAGAAATTAAGCCATTACATATATGATCTAGTGGTGAAGGACATGAATAGTTATTAAAAGATTTAGGGTCTAACATATACTTTCTTATGTATTAAAAAAAACACTTTAAAAACTTCACCCATCTTGTCCCAAAAATATCATGGTAGTAATATATTAAAAAAAAATAACCTAATTAAAGTCTTTATACTTGTTTCATATTGTACTTTGAGCCCCTTGACAATATTGATACAAATTTGTTAAACAAAATAGGTTTAAAATCTATTCCCTTCTAACAAAAACTTCATGGACCTTAACTTAGATTCAAATACCTGAATTAACCACTATACATGTAGACATCTTATACATTACCCTCATATTCTTAGGAAGTTAGACTATCTCCTCTTAATTCTGACTCTGATATGTGAACATTTCCTACAAATTCTAAAAGAATGACTATGTGAAAAGCTAGAAAATTGAACCACATCCCTTAGAAATATGCCTCTCAACTTCCCATTAGACTTCTCTAGTTTTTCTATCATACAAGTTTCAACTTAGCTGAATAGCGGCTTTTGTGTTTTAGAATTGAACAATATCCAAATGTAGGGTCAATAGGAACGCCGTACTTTTTTTTTTAAGGAATTGTATGTGATTTTTATTTTTATTTGTTGTCCGACCTAAAACTTGTTTTGAAGTTGATGATTGAATGCCTGTTATCTAAAACATCATTTTGGTATTCAAAGATTATGTCAATATTAATTGGTTTTTCCCTTTTCCTATTTCTTATTCCCAAGATTTTGGAACTTATCTATAATATATATATATATGTCAATAAATTATATAAACTTTTTTTATTTTTAAAATGCACACAATTTTTTTAAAATTAAAGAGTTACCATATATTTTAGTTTGACTTTAAATTTTTTTTTATAAAAATACTTTTCATTTAAACATTTGTTTAGTTTAAAAGAAATATATATTTAAGTTAATAATAGAAGGTATTTTAGCTAAAAATTTAAAATTGGACTAAAGTATGAAATATTTTTTTCTTTTAAGGAAAGTCCATATATATTTTAAAAATAAAAGAAAAATCTATATAATTTCAATAAAATTCAAAAAATGCCTATGTAATTTACTAAACATATATGTGTGTGTATGTATAATTTTGCTTCAATGTCATCCTTTCAGAAGTACTAATATAATGCTATACAATTTTTGAAAAATCAACAATTCAATAGGGATGAAACAAAATCAAATTTTTAAGTGATGAAGTGATAAGAAAAACGAGGGAGCCAATTAATATTAGAGTAATATCTGATGGATCAAAGTGATGTCTTAATCTATCGCTAATAGATTAATCCTAGTTACTTTCGTTTCAAACCTTGTAGATGTTTAGCTAGGGCTCGTCAAAATCTCATGCTCTCCATGAAGATCATCAAAACTAATTATATAACATCCCAAATAACTAAGATGTGTTGACAAAATCTGAAGTGTATTAACGGAAACTAAACTGTCACTTTAATATGAATGTTTGGCATGTGTCGAGCAACAACCCGAACACAACTCCTTTGTAAGAAGTTTTTATGCTTCATAGCCAAATAAATATCACGTGGAAATGAGGAAACTGGGAATCTTTAGTGAAAGGTAAAGCTACCAGCTGGAGGAGGAGAAAATGTTTTGGAAGTTTGGCATATGCTAATTAAGTTTAGGTTTTGTACTCAAGAAAACCACTACTTTTGTAAAGAGTTGCCTTGGAACTGATCTCTAAATCCTGGAAGATGCTTAAATCAAACAGAGATTTCCAAAATTCTGCTAAGGGCATGTTTGTGACAGTGATTTTTATCACTGAATTTATCTGAAATCAATTCTCAGCAGCAATAGGTTCAAGAGGAGGCATGATTCCATTGATTCTATTAGATATTTCAGTTACTTCGTATTTTAATATTCCCTTGAGTTTGAATTGAAAAGAATGAAAAGAAAAGTAAGATTTTAATTTTGATATTTCTTAATTTAAATTTAAATCTAACTAATATTTTTTCTCCATCGAGGAAAATGGATAAGAATAAAAGAAAAAAATATTTATTTAAATTCATATAAAAAATAAAAATCAAATTTTCACTTCTCTTCCCTCTTTTCACTCAATGCTCCTCAATCCAAACAGAGTTTAGAGATCTATAGTGTCAGTGTGCAGGTAGCTTGATAAAAGAAAGATATCTGTTTAGATTTGCTTTACATCTTATTGAGTACTGAGACAAAATTTTCTGCAGCTTCCTCAATCAACCTCTCCACAGAATTTCCACATAGATCTATATTGTAGCTTGGGGAAAGAGAGATATATGTCTGTTTAAAATAGTTTCACATACTGACTTGGAGCCAAAAAATTTCTGCAATATCCTGTATTAATTAACCTCTCTCCACAGCTTGGTTGGTTGACCCTAAGTCAGGTACTCACCAAATGAAACTTTTAAGTCACACATAGAGAATCTTGGAAAATGGAATATAATCCTAGATTCAAAAGTCAGAAGGTTATACACTTATAACACCTCTTATATAACAAAATACAACATATATAAATGAGGTAGGCATTACACTTGAAGTCAGAGTTTAGAAACTACACAGATCAGTCCATCTCAGAAGTTAATTAAGATCTTTGGAAACTGAGGTATACTGAAATGCTCAAATTCAGCTCACCAATAATATGTTCAAGATAAAAAGTATCATAATTTATTTAATGATACATCCTAATTAAGGTAACCAATAGATAAAAAATGGATAATAAGGAAAAAGAAACTGATCTAGGATAGCATTTTACTGCTATTACAATAATTTGTATATATGATAGTGAATATTTTTATGATCTAGAAGAATTAAGCTCTGTATAGAAAAAAGTCATCGTCAAGTCTATGAGCTCTTTGGAACAAGGACCTGGGAACACACACACACACACACACGATATGCCTAATTCATATGCTTCGAAGATGAGAACTAGTGGAAGCTTCACTCACAAATTCCAGTGTATGATCATGTACTATTCTTACCATACTACTTAGATTTAGAGACAGCTGACCATTTGCCCTTCCAGTAAGGAAAACATAATTAATACTCTAACTGAAAATAGCTGATTATTATTTAAACTCTACCAAAGATATGAAGCAACAACAAATCATTCATAATCATCAGAAAGATGAAATTGCAAGTATATGCAAATTACTCGACATATGCTTAATTAATTATAAATGTATAATATGGTATAAATGCTTAACAAAGTGCGAATGTCAGGACCCGTGTGAGTGGCAGAACCTGTATGAAATGTGAATACCCATTAGGGCTAAATATTCACTGAATCATAGATCTTTCTATGCATGAAGTAATTAAAATAATATATATTCCGCCAGACCATCAGATTATAATGTTTGAGATAATCAAGTTTGCTTCACAGGGCAACAATAGGAAGAATCAGAATAGCTTATTTTTAAGCAGAAAGCATTGTCTGAAACAAAGCAAATTAACCATTTTTTGGCATTCTTGTATCACTGATCACTGATCTCGGATATTTCTGTGTCAATTTTTGATGTGGTTTGCTAGTTCGTGCTCTTCCCTCTGAGTTTTAATTCACATTCAGTATCTTTTTATCAGAAATTGGCAGCTTTCTCTGATCCAGGTCTTACTTTGCAGAATAATTTTGACAAAGGAGATGAAAGTTCTTGCGTAATCTTCTGAACATTCTTCTCCTCTTGCACTCAAGGTACGTTGCTGCTTGAAATATATATTTGCTGCTACGGAATATATTGGTCTCATGTACTGTTGAACATTTACCACATATATATATATATATATATATATATATTTTTTTTTAAAGCTGCTAGAGGGACAGTTCTTGATATATACTAGTTGGCATATTATATAATATGAACCACACTTTTAAATATTGGTCAGAAATAATACACGCAGCAACCTTTTACGCCAACTGTCATATGCCATTGGCTGATCATCATGATGAGCAAAATCCGTCCAAAAAAAAACACAAAAATATATATTAATTATAGAAAGGGAATATATAGGACAGAAAAGTTACTGGTAGAGAGAACACAAAAAGGAAGCTAGAGCCCGTCTTGATTCCTCGGCATAGCCACAAGAGAATTCATAATTCTGATCATCATCAGATTGAAAAATAACACATTAGTGTTGACGCTGATTGTTGCACTCCTCCCAAGACTTCCCAAAGATTTGAAGCTCTGCAAAAAATTAGGGATCCCAATCAATTCTAAATACCATTAAAATCACAGGTGAATAAATACTTAATTAAGATTTATGTTAATTAAGATTTATGAGTACTTAAACCACCTCATGAACTAATGATCTTAGTGGTACAGGAGCGTCTCCAGGGCTGAAGAATATTCGAGTTCGAATCCAGCCAAAATCAACCAAAAAAAATGTGATCATGAACCCACAAGCTTCGGCTCAATAATACAGGAGTTTCCTCCAGAGTCGAAGGATCCAAGTTTCAATCCCCATTCCCCAGTCTCAGTCAAAATCAACCAAAAAAAAAAATTGTTCATGAAATTTAATTATACCTGTAGATAGGTTCATGCTGGCTATAGCACAGAAGTTGGAGCGCCCATTAGTGTCCCAATTTGGAGACAAATTGGGGAATATTGAGGAGTAGTCATGACTAGTAGTAGTAGTGATGGTTGGGGTGGTGTTGGTAAAACTTGTTTCCTTGTTAGGGATCACAAGGTGGTTTTGGGGATGATTAGAAGGCATCAAATTAGAAGGCTGCTTCAACTTCCTTCTGATCACAATAGACTCTTCAATCACCTTAAGCTCCTCTCTTGGTGGTGCTTCACTAGTACCACCACCCACCATCACTAAGCTCTTTCCCTTGTGACTAGTCCTTTCCCTCGCCCTCGCTCTTGCCTTCTCCCTCGACTCCTTCTTCGCCTTCTCCTTCTCTGCCCTCGTCAACTTCCTCGAATCTGAATCCACCCTCTGTGATGAAACCACTTCATCGCACTCAGAAGAGGAAGAGAAGCTCTTGTTGGTGTTCGTCTTGCTGTTGCTGTTCTTTTTACTTCGAGCTGCTAGTTCGAGCTCTTTAATTGCTTTCTTGGACTTGGAGAAGAGCCAGTCGAGAGTATTGCTGGCTTTGTCGAACCCTAACATGTCTTGCAGATCGAAGAACTTGCGGGCGATCTCAATGGACAATCTCACCCGTCGATCTCTCAGCCCCTGAGATGTATAAATCTTGCTGTGCCTATCTTTCTTGGCTGAGGAAGGCTTCTTGGTGATGAAATTACCGGAAATGCCATTACAATCGGGAGCAATGTTATCCTGTTTCCTAGCCACAGAAGCATAGTCTGAAGGCGCAGCCAGATTGGTGACTGGTTCTGGGATTAGAGTGGGGATAAAGGGGAGAGAAAGTGGATCATGAAGGTAAAAGGTGGTATTCGCAGAAGACGCATTGTTTTCAAAAACAGGAGGATGAAGAAGAGGGTATGAATAAGAGGAAGAAGAAGATGAGGAGGGAAAACAATAAGTGTTGTAATTATTAGCGGGAGTGAACATCTGAAGAAGATTTGGGGTTGAGAAAACCCTAGCTTTTTCCTTTCCGGAATGAGAAGGAGGACCCCAATAATCACTAGAGATACTCAAAGAAAACGAAGGAGCTAGCCACTATATATCTAACTTCTTCTTCCGAGCTCCCAGGTAACTCTTAATGCAACCCTTTTTATATATACAAATCTTTTCCCGTAGAAGGGAACCACTAACTCATCCCAGAAAAAGAAAGGTGTTAATTGAAGAGACAGTGAGAAAATGAAAGAGAGAGAGAGAGAGAGAGAGAGATAGGGATGATACTTTTTCACCAATAAAGTAACAAATACTTGGGTTCGTATATAGTTAGTTTCCATGATCGCTATTATGTGAATATATACAGCTTCATATTTATTAATTTATGTTCTGGACCAGATTCAGTGGTAACCAAAAGAGAGAGTACATAGTGGGGGTGCAAGGTAAAAAGTCTAAAAGAAAGAAGGATAAGAGTGCATATGCAAGAGGACAAGGTACACATAATATGTGGGTGTGTGCCACATTATGTGGAAGCATAGCAGGGACTGACGGGGAAATCACATCATTCAACTTTCAAACTCGTTATTTTTTATCCCACCCCAGACACGCACGCAGGTAGATAGGGTTAGGGCTTTTAGCCTCGCTTGCAGAGATTCTGACGGAGTTAAGGTTAAGAATAGCTACGTTTTAAACTTTTATGGTAACATAATGTTAATGTGAATTTGCTTTAACGGTGATAGGGATGTCAGAAGATGGTTACCTCCTTTGGTTATTACGGTATATTTTAGGACTTCGTTTAGACTATTACCTTTTTTGGTTATTTTTAAGACTATTAGTACCTTTCCATATTAATTTATTATGTTTAAGATTTCAATTTTATAATATTTCTTAGAGGAATCAAACTTTAAGTTATTAAAAAAAATATGTTATTTCTTTTTATCAACTAAACTAATCCTTTCATTTGTGAAATTTATAAGTACATTTATTATATTTGTAGAGTCAAAAATAGTGCAAAAATTAAAAAAAGTTTACTAAAATATGGAATTCAACTACATCACATAAAATATGACATAAAATAAATTTATTTCTAATTTTTTTAAAAAAAAACTTTCCCATTCCCTTATATGCAATACCATGTACCAAGAGTATTTTTTCAAAGTAACAAACGTAAAAAAAATAATAATAATGTGTGTATCAATAAGTAATGATCACTTGAAATCAAACAAAAAAATTTCTTTACACAATCAATTTAACTGTATCAAACTCAAGAGTTATATATAACTCATACAGGTAGCTTGGTTAATAAAAAAAGAATAATATTTCATTTTAATAACATAGGTTCAATTTTTTTATTGAGAACTTTTGGATTAAAATTTTTAATACACCAAATTAATATAAAGGAGTGTGCCGTTAAAGATTATTTAAAAATAAAATTTAACAAACCGTGAACCCTGGCTAGAATTACGAAAACAAAATGAAAAACAAGAGCCACGAACTTTGACTAGAAGTCGTACGTGATAATGCGGAAAAATACACGGTGAGAGACTCTAGTTCACGGCCAATAAAAGAGATGCTGTGTTCTTGGAATCTCTCTCTCTCTCTAATGGTTTATGAAAGATAGGTTTGTACATTTTTTGCATTTAGCAGTTCAAAAATTTAACAATTTAAAATTTTAACGGTAGAAAATTAAAAGAGAAATTATTACAACGCGAAGTAGTTTTATGGATTAAGAACTTGTCCTACAAAACCTAAGAATCGCAACTTTAATATTGTAGGTGCGAATTGTTTTTATATATAGTACAAAATGTTATCTAATAACAATAAATTAAATTAAAAGATGGTTTAACAAATTTAAAATAAATCAATTTATTTAATTACTGATATTGAAAAATATAAGGTATATGCTAATCTTGTGTAAGTGTTTCTTCTTTTTCCAAAGTAAAATTATGATTAAATTATATTTTCCTAAAAAAAATTTAAAAATTACACGCATATTCCTTTTAATTTCAATCTATACTAAAATATCTTTTAATATCTGTAAAACTTACACTCACATTTTTTCTAGTTTTAAAATTACACTAACATCCTTTATTTTAAGTTTTCATGAATACTAATTTAATTATCTGGTGAATTGTGGAACATTTATAAGAGGAAAAGCATATATAGTATAAGTTCCTTAATCAATTTTACTGTAATATAGACGTGAGATTTTTCGTATAAACTAAAACTAAAAGAAATATGAATATGGAAAAGTAAATATAATTTATCTATCATTAAAATCAACGTATATGCCAACTCAGCAGAAAAGACAACTTGGTAATTACAAAAATTAGGGTTCTTTTGACTGGGTCGTACCTTAGTGTCATTTTCAATCGGAAAATCTATTTCGTCTCTGACACTAATTGCTCTGCTGCATTGATGGTGGGGTTATACCTCTCTGCCCCTATAACACAGTGTATAACTTACCCATATGGCCATATATCTTTATCTACTGCACTCGCAAAATAATAATAATAATAATATTTAAAAATTTTTAAAAACTTTTAATAAAGTCTTTAATTTATCTTTCTTTAATAATTTTGCAATAATTTTAAGAAAAACTACGGAAGATCCGAATTGCTCTCTCTGCGCGGCGCTCTAGTTTAAGCTTAGTTAGTTAATTACTCCCTCTCACAAGAAAAAAAAAATTCTCCCTTTGTTGGATTTCAAATTATATTTTAAAAAACTTAAGCTCAAATATCAAATTAAAAATATTTAATTTGAAGAATCTTATATTTTAAAATTATTTTTAAAATATTTTAGAATAAAAAATTTTAATTTAAGATCTTGAATTATAATTTTATGTAATTTAATATTTTTTAAAATAATTTTAAAACTTAAAATTTTGTAATACAAATTTCTCTAACTTAAAATCTAAAATTAAATTTTTCCCTTTATTCATTCATGATTCCCCTGGTTGGATTTTATGTTTTCAACCGTAAAATTAAGTAAAAAAATCCTCTCCTATGCTCTCTCAATTACTCTCTTTAATGTAAAATCTAGATTGTTTAAATTAATTTAAATATATTTTTTAAAAAATAATTTTTTAAAAGAGAGTAGAATATAAAATAAAAATAATTTTTTTAGTTATAAATTTTAAAAAATTTAATATTTAAGATCAAGAAAATAAAAAAAAAATCTGAACTATCTAAATCAAGAATCCTAAAATTACGCTCACAGTAGCACACACAGTGAAAATGAGTAACATAGGGTATCAGCATATCTTTCCTTGGATCTGAAGAACAGTACTGTTGCTTGAGGGCATTCAATATGGTTCTGTGATCAAGTTGTCCATGCATGCTAGTTAGCGTTGAGGCTCTCTGCTACTCCTTCAACTAACCTCTCTCTCAAGTCAACTATTTCAGGGAAAAAAAAATGACTCAGATTCTAAATATTAAAGATCAATAATAAAATATAAAAATAATAGTAAAGAAAAACTGTAATTTTTATTTTTTTATTATTATATTTTTCAATATAATTATAATATCTGAAATATTTTAAAAAAAATTTATAATATAATGTTAAATTGTAAAGCATATTAATTTATTATCATTTTATTCAAAATCTTGATAATATATATATCTAGATAATTTCACCTAAATAATATATATGTTTGAATTATAGAGAATAAAGGAAAAGGAAAAGAAATATTTATATTTATATTTAAAAATTTTATGAAAAATATGTATTAATCAAATAATAATAATAGTATTATTATTCAAACATAAAAAAGTATGAAATTGTTTCTTAAATTTTTATTTAATTTTAAATTTAGTCCTTCTAGTTTAAAAGTTTAAAACTGAGTCTCTATATATTTTTAAAAAATTTATAATTAAGTTATTGTCACTAAATTTTTATTAATATACCGCAAAATTCTACAGACGTAGCTAAAACATATACACATTTCGCATTCAACAAATAGAGATGATCATTCCAAAATTGGTGCGTATATGGTTTAACAAAGGGCATGTTTTTGACCCTATATATATATATATATATATATATATATATTCTTGAAAATAATTCTAAGTTGTCACGCAAGGCATTGTCTTTCAAATCTTTTTTTTATTGCTTTTTAAATAACTATATTTTATGACAGAATAAAGCCCCTTAAATTAATGAGTCACGAATGGTACCTTTTTACAGTAAAAGATTAGTTTAATGGAGTTCTCATATTTAAAAGTTTAAAATTGGCTTAAAACCTTTGGCTCAAGTCATATATTTTAATACACAAGTGTTAAAGAACATTCATATATGTATCTGGAATATTTCATCCATATCTCCCTCACTTCTTCACTCTATTTTCAAAACTTTGTATCTTCTCCTACCACTAGTATTATAGTACAAATTACTTTGTATAATATACTACCCATATCCTTAACAATAATTCTAAATATCTTTTTAAAAATAATTTTTACATGATAAACGCATCTATAAAGGACATAAAATAAAGCAAGATCATATTATTTAAACAAAGCAATATTTTTTTATACACAAATAGCAAACCTACAAATTAAAGAATAACTTTATAAGAGCCAAAGCCAAATAAAATCTCATCCGATTCACCTCGTTGAATGCACCCATTCTGTAACGACTCTGATAGCAACATGACCTTCATAACAAATGCCAGAAGTCATGTTGAAGTAATTGCATTGTTGGCAGAACAATTCGTCATGTGTAGGAATCAACTTGTAACGAAAAGGAGAGAAATTAACCAGAAAAGACAATGGAAAGTTTGGAGGATAGGAAAAAATACGAAGCACAAGCCCTAGAAGGCATACAGATGCTCCTTTATGGAACTTCTAGAAGTGATGACCTAGTGTTTATTTTAATGATGCTGCTTTTCTTTTCAATGGAATTAACGATACTGGTTTTAAGATATTCTTGAACATTTATAAATATTTATTCAATGATGAGTATTTAAACAATTAAAGAGTGAAACCGTGTATTATAATTATATCTAATTTTGTTTTTGTTAATCTTTCTCCAAATTATGATAAGGGGAATAACCTTAGAAATCTTACTACAGCTGGTGGGTCAATTTTATAAGCCACAAGGTTACTTTTTCTTTGGCTGCTGGGAAACCATGAGTTTACTTTACATGTGTGTGTGGAAGCGCACATGTGCTCACTTATATTAATAAAATTTTATTCACAAAATATTCTTTAAAGGAATCGAATTTAGCTTTCTAAAGTAAAAAAATTTCTCCCCTTACCAATTGATATATGGATTAGTTGGTTGAGATGTTTGAAGTTACTAAAATATTTCTACCTTTATCACAGAGATAAGTAGAGGAATCTACTCTCAAATTGAATTGTCTAAATAAAATTTAGACTGTTAATATTTTATTTTATTTTATTAATCTTTTATCTTAATTATTAATTTTTTTAAAGTTGTTAATTATAAGATTATTTTCATTTTGTATTCTGCATCATTCTAAAAAAAATTAAAAACTAAACAGATTAAAATAAATTCTAGGCTATCCAAATTTAATTTAATAGGCCAAATGAGAGCAAATTTCTCTGCTTATTTCTACAATGAGCAGAGAATTTGCTTCCATCTAAAACTCTACTTAATTTTTCCCTCTAACAAATTATTTGATTTCCACTATAATAAAAAATATATTATACTTATATCTATTTTGACCAAAATATTTTTTATATTTTACTTACATATTATAATAAGTATTAAATATGTAGTTTATCAATATAAATTAGTCACTTTCTTAAATTTTAAAATAATTAAATTTTTAATTTTTAAAAAATAAATAAAGAAAAATGAAATAAAATTTTAAGAAATACATTTTTTACTAGTTTATATTTTTCATTTAAAAATTAATATTTTTTTTAGAATATTTTGGTCATTTTAAATATTTTTGTATATTTTAATAATAAAAAGAAAAATTATATAATTTGGACAACTCTAAGAAAATGAAAGAATAATTTATTTTTCCCTTTATTCAGAGCAAACAAGAGATAGCAAAGGGGAGAGGAGTATTTTATAAATCATCATATAAATATTTTTATCTTAACATAAATTCAATTTACCTTAATCGAGCACAAGCATGGTCCGCCCAAACACTAGATGAAAGGCATGTTATCTTAAAATACTTAAATTTTAAATGTATAAATATTTCAAAAACTTACTTTTGAACGCCAAAACATTTAAAAACTTATGGGAATACACATTTTTTATGTTTAAAAATTGTTACCTTTATATAAAAGAAAAAAAAGTTAAAAATTAATCTTCAAGGCCAACCGTACTTTTTAACCCGTGTGGCTGTTGTTAAATGACTATTTTTTCCCTCATTTTAAAATCTTGTTTAAAAACATATTTCAAACAAACATTTTCGATTGTTTAACTTTCATAATTGTTTTCGGGAGAAATTGTATATATGCTTTTCTCTTTTCAATTTTAAATAAAATTATTTTAAAAAATAATAATAGAAAAGCACAATGAAAGAACAAAAAGAACTAAGATAGGATCCAGTAACAATAATAATAATAATAATAAAATTAGAAGAACATTACAGCAAACTCCTTCCTAAATTTCTCCAATGTATTTTGTGTACATGATATTGTAGCTATTAGTGAGTGTCGAAGAACAATTACTATACAGCTCCTCGATGTGTTTATACCTATCTTTAGTTATGAATACGGATCACCAACTACGTAATACGGTATATTGTGTAATAGATAAAATTTTAAAAATAATAAAATTAAAAAAAATGAGACAATCCATTTATTTAGAGAGTACAACATTTCTTACTGTATAGGAGCAGAGCACAGCAGAAGATTCAAATTCCTTTAATTATATGACTTATCTTAGCATCGCCAAACTCAGCTAACTTTTCTGTGTTCACATACAAATTATATTGGACGCAGAGACATGGTTCACTTTCATGATATGAACTGGTCCTACTACAAATTGGATATTTCATATACCTCTCCATAGCAACCTCTTTAAATGCCAAACTTAAATCAGTGGAGTCTCTTTCGTTGCCCATGCTGATGCTAAACAAATCTTCCTTCCGATCTGTAAGATTGGAGTGAGAATGAGAAGGCACTTGATTCGCGAAGTCTGATATTCGTAGGAATGATTGTTTTAACATATATATATATATATATATATACAATTCTAAAAATTATATTCCCAGGAATATGTCATTTTCATGTTTGGTTCATCATAAATAATTTTAGAGATATTTTGTTATATTCTAGAAAATCTAATTTTTTAATGCTTGGTTCATATATTAATTTTTCAAAATTAGTTTTTATTATTGTATAATTTGTTTACTATTTTATTTATATTTTATATATTAAATAATATATTCTGTTTATGTTTATTATTTTTACATTTTAGTATTCATTATTTATTATACTACTTTTTTAACATGTTTTATTTTTGTATATATATTAAAATTGTATAATGTATAATTTATTTATTTTTAATTTGTTGTCATTTATTATTTCTGAAAGTATTTTAGAACACAAATGGGTAAAATAGTCTTTTACCATTTCTAAAACATTCTCTCCTCATGAAAATCTAATATTCCCACCTCTCTTATGAAAACGATAATGGGGATTTTTGTTGGAATTTTGCATTTATATGAATGTAATATTTCCAGAAATACTTTTTCAAAACCCGAACAAAATATAAAAATATAAATTTTTTATAAAAATATCAATTTTCCATTTATTTTTTACTTTAATCTTTTAAATAATAATTATATTAAGAACATCTCTAGAAAGCATCAAATAATAATATATTTTTAAAACTTAGATAATAATATAATTTCAAAATACAAGGAGATTCATGTAATTAATATTAAAGTCAGGGAATATCAAAATATTTTATTCTAAATAAAAATAGTAAGTACTGAATAATTTTAAAATTCCTTTACCATATATATATATATATATATATATCAATTGACATAATGTCAATTAAAATTATTCTTACACTATCAAACATTTTTTACAAGATGAGGTTCTTATTGAATCTACTGTTAGATTGAAATTTCTAGTAATAATGATCATACTCATGAAAATATTTTCATTAATCCAACATTATTTTGTATTTTATCAACATATTAATAAATTAAGGTATAATATACCTTTCAAATATAAAGAACATATCAACTTTTTTATTACATACTTATTGTTAGCAATATTTTTCAAAATTTGATATACAATTGATCGATAAAAATAATCTTCTCCGTCCATAACTGGTATCACTCGTTTTTTTTTTTTCTTGGGGGCAACAATTTACCATCATGCAGGTTAAAAGAAGCACATATAGGCAAAGGCAGTGGTTGTCCCACAAGGCATTGAAGAATTTATTTGTGCAGACAAAGCTTAAAAGTGACGTGCAGTCCTTTTTGCAATGAAAGGTGGTACAGGATTTAACTGGAATATAAATATCAGAGGGCAAAGAAGCACGGTTTGGTGCAATAATACAATGTCCATCATGTGCACAAAGGACTGCGATGTTTAGCTCTTTAATTTGAGCGGTGCATAAATATCAGGATGCCTCTTCAAAAATTTATGTATAATTAACTGAACAATATGTAATTAAGTCTTTTAAAATAATTCTCTTAGGTGTTTTTTTAAATAATTAAATACTTAAAAATTTTAGTCCAAGATTTTCAAACAAAGTCTTTGACCCCTCATCCATTCCCAACCCCACACAAACAACATCATGTGCAAAATAAACCCATTGCTCTTCTTCTAGGAAGCACTTTGGTTAGGAGCCATGATCCATCTTTGCTTTTCATGTTGCGTGCTCTTGTAAGAATGTTTCTTACACATATACCGTAAATTATTCTTCACAGCACTCACAATTACTGAGTGTAGTTATATGAGAGTTCATTTATTTTATTTATTAAAAAATTTTTAAATAAAACCAGTTAAGCTCTAGTGCAATCTAAAATTTTAGTGAAAAAAATATACTTAGTGAATTTGAAAGATAATATATATCTTCTTTAACTTGAAAGGAACAACCACTCACTAATAATCTTTTTTTAATTCTGAGCCATGACAATTTTTTATCGATATTTTATTTTATTTTTCGTTTTTTTATTTCTGAAAAATACTAAAAATTAGTTATCATTACATGATTTTTAAGGCTTTGACATGAAATTAAAAACTATATAAATTTTGTGGTTAAACGTCTAACTAGATTGCTTGTGATGTGACTTCATGGTATGATATAAAAATCATTGTATCAAAATGCATGAAATATTACTCACATATAAAACTAAAAATATGAACTTTCTTCTACCAATATTAAAGTATGCAAGTATACACTTTGATTAACAATATTTTATACTCATGTAAATATATAATAAGAACACTATGAGATTTTGTATGCGTTGATATTTAAGTCAATATGCGCATCCATTTAGGTTGTACCCTAGGTGGCTTCCCTACTTCATCTCCATTATGTGTTTGTTCACACTTTTTGCAAGGTCAACTTCATCCCTGAAATTCTTTTATGAGGGCACTAGCTGCTAGTAATTATTTAGATTTTGACAATTGCTATTTAGTCGCCTTTATAAAATTCTTAACCGCATCACTGTCAAGAATGAACCTTTGAATTCTTCTATTAATTATTCATACGTGGCTTGATAAGACTCAAGCTGAAGTGATTAGATCGTTCTCACTTTTCATATAATACTCCTATGAATTAGTATGCTTGATTTTGATGATGGTTCATATATATGAAGTGCCAAATCGTTACACACTAATTAAAAGAACTTTCTTTTCTTAGTATAATAAAATTGTCACAAATAAGTGCCATGAATAAATTCATCTATCAAATATATTGTATATTCAAATTTTCTTTTGGGTAAAGATTACATGGCATATGAGCAAACAATATTATTTATAATACTGCAAATGAGATTTTGTAAAGATTAAGCTAGTCGAAATCTTTGGCCCGGTATATGAATATCTTAGGGATGTTTGATTTTATTGTTTTTGTTTTTATGTTCTTAAAACTGTTCTGTCAAATTATTTTTAAAAGAAGCTTTGAAAATAAGAAAACAGAAAAACTTGTTTGAATCATTGGAGGAAGAACGAACTTTCAGTCTTTTTGAAAAGTATTTTCTCAAGCCCTGTTTTGTTTTTTTCTCTTCGTCTATTTTTAGTTCTTTAAAACAATATTCTACTTTTTACGTTTTCAAAACAATGGATAAAAATAACATTATCAAACAACTTTTTTATATTTTTATTTTTGAAAACAAAAAAAAAAAAGATTCAAACACACCCTTAATCTTTAACTCTTAATTCATCATTTCCTTTTTTGACTACGGACAAACAGTTTTACTAAGGCTAAGGAGTTACCTACCTTTGGGGTCAAGATTCTCTATTCAAGGCTTAATTGTAAAATTTAAATGCCTAATTTTGCCAAAATAATTTTTTAAAAAAAAAAAAAGCAAATACCCCATTCAAATTTGAGCCATTTGTAAATATTTCTCTCAACTTTGAAACTAAAAAATATGTCTTTCAATTATCATTCTTCAAGATTTAAATCATTCTATCCATTTTTCCATTAGCCTTGCTAAGGAAATATCACCTTTAAACTATGTCATTTGTCTTATGGCATATCTTATTTGTCTTGAAATAACAATGAATAAACTATACAAATCTTTCATAAATTTTGCTCAAATTACATGTACCTCCATTTCATTTTAAAAATATATACAAAACATTCCTTGAAATAAAAACTTATTGATGCAAATCCTAATTTAAGTATATTTTAAATTATTAGTTTTAGAAAGTATTAGTTCTAGAAAGCAACTAAAATATATCTTTTTGTTAGTTTTTAATTATTTTTAAAATTAGGCATTTGACTTTCAATAAGATTAGAATTTTATATATTTATCTTTTATTATTAGAAGTTATCTTTCATTAGGATTAGAATTAGACTTCTATAAATATAAACTTTTACATTTGTATTAGTTCAAAATCTAACAGTGAATAATAAGAAGTGTTTTCAGAATATCTACATCTCCCTCCTTTCTTCTATCTTCTCCCCCTCTCCTTTCTTATTCTAATATCTCTCTCTACTCTCTTCCCTACCTGTGTTACATCAATTTAGTATCAAAGCTGGTCTGGTAAATGTAAAGAATTCCTCTCATTGCCGAAAAACATCCAGACATTCCTAAAATCATCCTTCCCAATGTCAAATCTTTGTGCCACCACCACCATCAGGTTCGCCTGCCCATCAAGACTCGTCACTGGAGAAAAATAATTTTAGTTTGCATGACCATTCATAACCTGCTTGATAAGCAAGATCAGTTTGACCATGAACTTACCAACCTCCAAACTACCATGATTGAGAGCCACAACAATCTTGAGGCCCACATTAACCAATTGGAAAGGTCTCACAAGGAACTTGTGGACCAAATGGACCGTAGTCGTGAGGAAAACAACTACATGTTTGAAGAAATCATGGATGCAATTCAAGTATTGAATAGATACAACACATGTAAGAATGCAGAAGGTATACTTGGGAATCCCATGGACAAAGCGGAAACAAGCGCAAAAGATGAACACAGGATTCCATTCAATGGTAACCAAAGTGTGAGAAATAATAGACCATACATTTGTGAAATGTCTAATTCCAAACCTGAGTTGATAACCAGTAGAATGATCAAGACACAGTTGGACACTATTGTAGACAGTATGAGTCACCTTATGGGCAAGTTCGGGAAGGTTTCAAGAGAAAATACCATGATGACATTACAAAAAAGGTTAAAGTTCAAGCCCCTGAGTTTGATGGAACGTTAAACCTAGCTACATTCTTAGATTGGCTGGCTAATATGGAAGATTACTTTGAGTGATACAATATGGGTGATATTTTTACAAAGATGAAAACTTGTAATGTTTGATAAGAAGTATTAACAGAATGTTCAAGTAAACCTAGAGTGTCTAAGTCAACTTCTGATATAGACTTAGGCTAAAATGAAGTTGAAGTTAAAAGAAAAATATATCCTAGCACATTATAAGTGCCAAATATTTAATGAATTGCTCAACTTGAAGCAAACTTCCACTGTATCTAATTAAATGGGCCGATTTGATGACCTCTTGATTATGTGTGGCATACAGGAAGAACCGTGAATAACAGTTACAAAGTTCATTAATGGTCTATGATTGGACATACAAGAAAAGCCTAAGTTGAATGTCCCAGACTCCCTGGAAAAAACTTACCATAAAGCTTTAGAGGCAGAAGTTTTATCTTGGTATCCACCTCCTAGACGTGCTGTTGCTCAAAGTACAGAGTTTTAACAAACCCGAAGCTTTCTCTCTCCTGAGCACTCTGTAGGAGTATCCCTAAAGACAAACATTCAAATTCCCAATCAAACTTCTGGTTTTAAGGGTAGTGCTTCTAAACATACTGAGTCTACGGGTTCTAGCTCTCAGCCTAGTGGCTTTGCTATCAAATGCTTCTGGTGTCACTCTAAAGGGCATATTGCATCAGAGTGTCCGCGCACTATTCTTTGATCATTGACCACCAATCAGATAATGTGGAGAAGTAGATGATGTCGATGTTTTGATAGATCCTGTTGAGTGGCCCTCAGATGTAGAAGAAGATTTCATTTTGGATGACTATGGATAAGATTTCAAACGCCTTGGCATGATGAGGTGTATCTTATCTCTCCCTTCGTCGAAGGACTCATAGAAGAGGACTAGCATCTTTCATACTTTTGTGAAATGTGAATACAAGTCATGCAAATTAGTCATTGACGGGGATAGCTTAAGGAATGTCATATCTAGTCATGGAGTAGCTAAACTCGGTCCCAAATCAAAGCCTCATCCGAAGCCTTTCTTAGTCGCGTAGGTTGATGAGACGTCACTACCTGTTACTCAACAATGTCAAGTTCTTCTTCACTTGGGATATTACAAAGATGAAGTCCTCTGTGATGTTCTCCTTATGGACGTCAATCACATCTTGTTAGGACATCCATGGTTATATGACCATGATGTCACTAATCATGGTTAGAAGAACATGTTTATATTCAAACACGAGGGTAAAACGATCTTGTTACGCCCTGCTAAACTTGAGATTAAGAATAAAAGTGCAAGTAGGTCGAAAAATGTAAAATCAAAAAGTCAAAATTTGCATCTTTTAACAGAAAAACAATTTATGCAGGAAAGTAAGAGGGCTACAGTTGTACTCGTTATGGTAACCAATATTGCATAGTGAATTGCTTCTATTTCAACTATAGTGTATGAGATGCCAAAAGAAGTGTTCAAACTTTTGGAGGAGTTTCAAGATATCACTCTGGATGAGCTTCCATCTGAGCTACCAACTATGAGAGATATTCAGTATGCAATTAATTATATCCCGGGCTCACAACTTCCCAATTTACCACATCATAGGATGAACCCAAATGATAGAGAGGAGCTCAATAGAGAAGTTAATAATTTATTGGAAAAAGGTTACATTTAACACAACCTTAGTCCTTATGCAATGCTAGCATTATTAATTCTGAAGAAAGATGGCTCATAAATGATGTGTGTGGATAGTAAAACTATTAATAAGATTACTATCAAGTACAGGTTCGATCCCTCAACTTGAGGATATGCTTGATCTGGTTTCTGGGTGTCATTAGTTTTCAAAAATTGACCTTCGTAGTGGTTACCACTAAATAAGGATTAGACCCAAAGATGAATGGACAACTGTATTTAAGACACAAGATGGGTTGTACAAGTGGTTAGTCATGCCTTTTTGTTTATCAAATGCTCTAAGTACCTTTATGAAGGTCATAACCCATATATTTCAACCCTACTTGGGTAAGTTTATGGTGATATATTTTGATGACATCCTAGTCTTCAGCAAATCTACAAACGAGTACTTAGACCACTTATGGAAAGTTTTTCTTACCTTGAGGTAGGAAAAATTCTATATCAATCTCCTTAAGTATTCTTTCCTTTAAAAGAAGGTTGTTTTCTTTAGGTTTATAGTCTCTAAGCAAGGTTTAACTGCTAATCCTAAGAAAGTCCACACTATTTGAGAATGGCCCGAACCTAAGACACTTCAGGAAGTACGTAGTTTTCATGGATTAGCATCCTTCTACAGACACTTTGTCCTAAATTTCAGCTCTATCATGTCTCCTATCACAGATTATCTGAAAAAAAAAAAAAAAAAGACAAGCTTAGTTGGACTTTTGCAACTTCCCAAGCTTTTCAAGCCATAAAAAAAAAGCTCACAGAGGCCCCTATCTTATCGTTGCTAGACTTTGCTAAGTGCTTTGACGTTGCTTGTGATACTTCTGGAATTGGGATTAGAGGTGTTCTTAGTCAAGAAGGTCACCCACTAGCATTCTTTTGTAAGAAGTTCAATGATACTAAATAGAAGTACTTCACATATGACAAAGAGTTCTATGCCATTATTAGATTTCTTGAGCATTGAAAGTATTATCTTTTTCCTCAGCAGTTTGTGTTGTATTCAAACCATCAAACTCTTAAGTTTCTCAACTCTCAATGGCATTTGAACTCAAGACATGCTTAATGGGTAGAATTCATTCAACAGTTCACTTTTGTTATTAAACATCACTCAAGAGTAGAGAATAAAGTGGCTCTGTTGCACACTATGAGTGTTAGTATTATAGGATTTGAGAGAGTCAAGGATGAATATGCTTCATGCGCTAATTTTGGGATCATTTTTTAGGAGGTTAGTAATGGGAACCGTTATGAATATGTTGACTTCCTCATTAGTGATGGCTATCTCTTTCGTAGGACCAAGTTATGCATTCCACAAACATCACTGAGGGATTTTCTTATTTGGGAATTGCATGCTGGAGGGTTAGTAGGACACTTTGGTGTTAATAAGACTATTTCTTTGGTAGAGGATAGGTTTTATTGGCCATCCCTCAAATGTGACATTTTAGCCCAATGTCGCACTTGCCAGACATCAAAGACTCAAAAACAAAATACTAGCTTATACGCTCCTTCGCCCATTCTAGAGGCTCCATAAAAAGACCTTAGCATGGATTTTGTTTTAGGGTTGCCACGCATGTCCTAAGGCCATGATTCTATCTTAGTAGTTGTTGATGGGTTTTTCAAGATGGCTCACTTTATTTCTTGCTGTAAGACTATTGATGCTTCCCACCTAGCCAAATTATTCTTTAGGAAGATTGTGCGAATGCATGGATTACTAGTGAGCATAGTATTCGATCGTGACGTAAAGTTTGTGAGTTATTTTTGGAAGACCTTATAGAAGTTTTTTGGTATCCAACTAAAGTTTTCTTCTGCTTTCCATCTCCAAACTGAAGGATAAACTGAAGTTATCAATCGTAGTTTAAGGGATTTACTTCGAATTTTAGTTAGGGATAAGTCTAGAAATTAGGATTTTGTGCTGCCTGTAGTTGAATTTGCATATAATAACTCAGTTAATTGGTCTATTGGCAAAAGTCCTTTTCATATTGTTCAAAGTTATAACCCTGGACAACCTATTAACCTCATTCCACTATCCTTGACCTCCTATTCCTCTGAGTCAGTAGAAGATTTTGCCTACCACCTTTATGAGCTACACGCTGAGATTAGATGTCGATTAATAGTTAATAATAATCAATATAAGTTATCTGCTGATGCTCATAGTCATTTTCAAAATTTTTAGGAAGGTGATTATGTTATGGCTAGGATTCGCCCAAAGCATTATCCGAAAAATTCCGTTAAGAAGCTGCATGTTCGTGTTTTTGGCCCTTTCCGTATTATTAAAAAGCTTGGCCCTAATGCTTATTTTCTTGAATTGCTTCCAGAAATAACCATTAGTCTAGTTTTTAATGTTAAGGATCTTATTCCTTATCAAGGCACTTTTAAGCCTATCTCATTATTCTCTGATAATTCTCCAAGTACCCAGCCTTCTTGTGCTCCTGTTTCGTCGCCACCGCCACCGCCTACTGCTCCAATTACTAAACTTATTGATACCATTATGGACGATCTGGTTATCTTCTCACCCAAAGGTCCCATCTACCATTACGTCGTTGATTGACAAGGTTGTTCTGATTTAGATGCTACTTGGATCACTGAGGATGAGTTGCACCACATTGATTCGACCCTACTTGACTCTTATCAACTTTCTTCCTCTTCAGTGGAGAGTCTTTTTAAGCAAGGGGAAAATGATGCAAATCCTAGTTTAAGTATATTTTAAATTATTAGCTCTAAAAAGCATTAGTTTTAGAAAGTAGCTAAAATATATCTTTTTATTTTTTTGTTAGTTTTTAATTATTTTTAAAATTAGGCATTTGACTTTTAATAGAATTAGAATTTTATATATTTATCTTTTATTATTAGAAGTTATCTTTCATTATAATTAGGATTAGACTTCTATAAATATAAACATTTACATTTGTACTAGTTCAGAATCTAATATTGAATAATAAGAAGTGTTTTCAAAATATCTACATCTCCCTCCTTTCTTTTATCTTCTCCCCTTCTTTTTTCTTGTTCTAATATCTCTCCATACTCTCTTTCCTATCCGTGTTATATCACTTATATTACACTTTAGTCGAATAATTTTTTTTACTAAAATACCCTCTATTGACCTTTTTACATATTCCTCATAGAAAATATTTTAGTTAAAAAGTAAAAAGGAAACAAAATTGAACTAAAATGTATACATTAAAAATAAATAGGATATTTGTATAATTTATTCAATAACAAATGACAAAATTTGAAGTGACATATTTATTAACAAGGTTAAAGGGTAAATGGACAACAATTTTTTAAATCTTCATGAGTGATGGTTGAAGAGATTATTTTATAGTTTTTAAAATTGAAGATGGCATTTGTAAATGACTCAAAGTTAAAAAAGAAATGTATATTTCCCAAATAATTACTACATAATTATAATATTCTAGCTAATCTTAAAAAGTAAGTTTAGCAAGTTTACATGCTAATACTAATATCTAATCTTTTATATATAAAAAATTGTGGCTCGCTGTTTATAGTGTCTCATCAGTGTACTCTTCGCTTGCATTTTTTATTGTGGGGCCATTATTCTTTTTTTGGCTGTGGGGTTTACAAAAATTTTTTGACCTTATGCACTATTTATTTTAACTGTTCATATACTGTTTATAATGTCCAGTAGTTTACTATTTATTCAGACTTTTTTTCCTATTATATTGTGGGGCCCTTTTATTTTTAATTTTTGCCTTCTTAAAATTTTTGAACCCCTAGATATGTAGGTTACATGCTAGTGTTTGTAAAAGTTCTATGCTAACGGTGGTCCTTGACAATTTCAACTTGTTCAATGGCCCAATCCTAAATTTGCTTGAAATGTGATCCAAGAATTGGGCTCCTTTGCCTCTCTCTAATAGAATTGGGGTTGGGATTGAGAATTATTGCTGAACTCTAGAAAAAATTTTGGGCTTCTCCTGATTCATCAATCATGGAAGCTTATTTATGTCAAAAACTCTTCAGCCGCTATTTACCTGGCTGTGAAGTTATAAATTGACCTTTAGAGGATAATTTTATATGGAACTCTTATCTTGGGGTTCATATTTTATTTTATTTTTCTAAATCTATAATTATTATTTATTTACTTATTTTTTTGTTACTAAAATTTAGTTGTTGGATTTCAATGATATGGATTTCGAAATATATCTTACGATAAAAAGATCACACTTCTGGTGAGGTAAATCACTTTATACTATAGTGTCAACAACTCGATATAGTTTCAAGGCCCCAGGCTAGTCCGTATGACCATACCTTTTTGTCCTAATAATAAACCAAACCCAGGTTATTTTTTACTGTCGGGTAAGGAAAACCAAACCTTTTTCCTTTTGGAGTGTGAAACCAAACATATTTAAATGCAAGAAGTTTCAGCACAGCCTATTTAACCAACGAGCCAACCTAATTAGATATGTGGCCCAATCTTAAAATACCTATCATCAACAACTAAAGAGGCTAACCTAGACATGGGCTCATATTGACTAGCCCGTCTCATCCTGTTTAATTAAAGCAGTTAACCTTCTTTGCCCCTAAAAAAAAAAAGGGCTTTGATCTCATCTGAAAAAGGATGTCTTCAATTTTTGTCTCGTCAATTACAAAAGAAAAAGAGACAAGAAGAGTAAAGATAGTGTTTAAAGTCCACTTAATAGATCTCACCCTCTTTCTTTTATAACTGACAAGAAATTGATAAGGTTAAAATTGAGAAATCCACATGGGCAAATTAAAACCAAATTTGGATATTCTCTGAACTCACATAGCAATATTATGTGAGAACAAATAAAGACAGAGAGTATATAAAATAAGTCTCACATATTCTATATTTGTCTCTCTCATCATATGACATTATTATAGGAGCTATTGACAGAAGACGTTAAAGAGATGCTCTTTGTAAGATTCTAGGAACCTTATCTTTCTCCATATTGTTTGTTACGAAGATGGTTTCTAGATGGGCATGGATGGAAGTGCTTTTATTATTCCAAGGTTACCTTCTTGCTGCAGGTTCCTACCCTCCCAAGTGTCCACATGATTCCCCCTTTCTCCCTCCATCTTTTTCCCATTGAATCACTCGAGAATAATATACAACATTTTTTGGTGGGTGCACGTAAGCAATGAAAATTGTTAAGCGTATTAGAAAATGGATATATAACTTCAAATCTCCTTATCAAGCACTATTATTTTCTCCAGAGGATCTGATTTCTTAGCTTCCTATTGTTGCTTTGGATAGTCTAATTAATACATAAAAGCACACGTTGAGGCTGCGAAATGGTCTTAATTATAATTTCAACTAGAGGTGTCAATTATAACCTGGCAAGTTTTTCAAGGTCAGGTGAGACAAGCTCTTCACATTAGGATTGAAAAAATTTTAGCCTAACGAAATTTTAGTGTATTTCTAAAAGTATGGTTTGAAATACTAATAAAATAAGGCGTTGTTTAGTAGCAATCTCTTTCTTTTATTTTTTTTATACAATGTCTAATATGTTCTTATTATCATTATTCAGTAATATCTATTTGTTTTTTTTAAAATAATAGTATAAGAATTATTTTTTATTCACAAAATTGTTTTACAATTTCTTTTTTTTTCCTTTTCATTCATTTCCATTTTGTATACTAAACAAAGCCTGAATTCTTTTCTGAAAAATTTTATGCCTAACTCGGTTAAGTCCTAGGAGTAAATATAGTATAAATTTTTTTTTATTAGAAAGAAGAATCTACCATGTTATTAACCCCACCTTATATGTATTATTATTAGGGTTTGAACAAACTATCCTATAAAACCCAAGCAATATTGACATTTTTTAGTCTCTACATATACTATGTCCTTATGTAAAGAGAAGCATTCTGAAATTACTGCAAGCTAGGATTACCATGGATGCTGTCAAACAATTCTATTATGTGCAATATGTTTCCAATTACCCAGAAGCCTTTTGGGTGCCACTCTGTATGTGGGGCATCTTTTTGAAGTTTTCTTTCTTTCTGATGTGCATCTTGAGGAAGTTCAAAGCTGAAGGACAGATATTAAGACAATGTAAGTTTCAATTATAAATATATACCAAAGACATTCTTCAAAGACATGGGGGACCATGCATTTGGGTGTGATCCTCACATGGCTAATTGTAGTATTTACATGAACAGGCAGAAAGTTTTCATTTGATGCCAGAAAGCCCAAGTATATATAGCTTATATAACAATATGAATAATCAAGGAAACATTACATGATTGAACCTTTATTTCTTATTGGGCAATCAAAAAATTTATAAGTTAGATAGGTTATTCAAGTTCCAGGATAAGATGCACCGTAATTAATATATGTTTACTAACAACAAATCACTAGTAAGAATCAAACCAAAGATTTTTTGATAATTTGGTTGAGGACTTGGGGCAGTTCGATCATATATACCAATTGAATCATTTATAACATTTCGAATCTTAGATCAATGTCACCTAAGTTGATCTTATATCTATTTGTTAAATGTTATTTGTTCTGCCTGATGGTTATCAAAATCTAAATCTAAATTAAAATTTTGCAATTTTAAGTTTTCAAATAATTCAAGTAATTTGTATTCTATGAGAAGTATAAATTTTCTTAAATCTCAATAGAATTTCAATTCAAATCTTAATATATGTGATGAAACTAAATAAAAGCCTTTAGTAGTAAACTCCTTTTTAAATTTCTTTTTTATTAATTTTCATTTGTTTACACATGGGTCAGCTATCTGTTAGCCATTCTTGGTGCATATAATTTATGTCTTTGAAAAAAAAATTGCACCTCCGTTAGCTTTAAAAAAAGGAAGGATTCTTCTTAAAGAGTTGTAACTGTAAGATGGGAAGGAGGGACCATGAAGCCTATGAAGGACATTGAAAATGACGTATGATACTTCTATTATAAACTGCAGAGATGGGTGAAATTATTTTACGAATTGCTTCACTGATAATAAATGGGACACAAGTGCAAAGGGAGGAGAAACTAACAGCACGATAAAATATATAGTATTTAAACATAATTTCGTATAACTCTATAGGAATCCTTGCTTCATAAATTAAAGGCATTTATTTCATTCACTCTTAGTTAAAAGATTATAATCTGTATTAGCTTGAATCTAATATAAGGGAAGCTTGCTGTTACAGAAAAATTTTTGGATAAGACATTATAAGGTTTTGATTTCCAGCCAAGCTGTTATTTCTTGGTAAGTGTTGTTGGTTAAATGCTTGCAAAATCTCAGAATATATGGACGATAACATGTTAAGCACTCAATGGTGAAAATCATATAATTAGAAGCATTTATTTGTGTCTGATATGTGTAATAATAATAATAATAATAATAATTATTATTATTATTATTATTATTATTATTATTATTATGTGTGCGTGCGTGCGTGTTTCTTGACAAGTTACTCTTTTATTTCATAATTCATTCTTTCAAATATTCTTCTTTGTTTCCCTAAGCAATTACCCAACAAAGCAAGAAGGGAATGAAATGATGATTAAAAAAGAGAACTGTTTGGTAGACTCATTTATATTCTAAGCTCTTTAGCATTTGGATATCATATTCTACACAGAATACTTAAGTAGAAATTATTATAACAAATTTTAATATTTAATTTCACATTGATATTTTATAAAATTTGGTAAAAAAAATATAAAATTTTCATTATTCTAAAATGTAATAAAATATGATTAAAATTTCAAAAAAAAATTATACAATTCTTTATATATTAGTCATGTAAGTTTATTAATTAAAACATAATAAATATATATTTTTAATAATAATGTGATTAATATATAATTTTTGCATATAAGTATGTGATTTTTATAACTTAACATCATATGATTAGATTTTTAGAAAAAATATTTTTTTTAATTTTGTAAAAAAAATTAATAATAAACATATAAAATTGTACTAAATTCTAGTCCTTAAAAATAATAACATGCGGCTAGAGATCTTTAATGTTAGCAACCATTTTACACACTACTAATATATCTAAGATAAATTTATATCTCTCAAATATTTTTTTAAAAATAACAATATTCCAAGCTACTTTTGGGGAAAAAAAACTTCTTCTAAATTTTATATACCGATACGGTGCCCACACGTTCATGTGGTCCGCATAAGCTTTTCAAATTGCAATACATAAAACTAAGTTGACAAGACTACAACAGATAGAGCCTACGTAAAAGACACAGGCACTCTCATATTCAGGCACCCATTTGATTCCTTCCCCCTAGGTCTGTAGTCTTGTCAACTGCTTCTTTTCTTCTTCCGCCTTTTTATTAATTAATTAATTTATTTATTTGCTTCTTACTAACATAACCATTAATGATAAACTCTATCCCTCCAGCTAATTAGGAGACTTCTATTTCTAAATCTCTCTCTTTATCTGTCAATAGAAAAATAACAATTAAAATCAAATGATAGATAAAAGAAATAATTATTGTTAATTCTTTCCTTTTTGAATTAACACTTTAGCTTCCACAATGGTTTGAATTTGAATCTTTCAACTCTGAAGATGGTATAACTAAATCTCAGTATTCATACTTCTTCTTAATAGTGACTTAAATTTTTCAAATAAATTGATTCTTCATAAGTACTGATACTAATTACTTAAGAAGAATCAAATATGCTAAGTTGGTACTTATTTCTTCAGTAACATATATTGCTGCAATTAGATAAAATTGGTTGTGGTTGTTCCAAATAAAGATTACTGGTTATAGTGTTGGATGAAAAATCGAATGGAGAAACAAAAATATCATTAACTGTAACCATTCCAGAATAGAAACTAACAATTTCATTACTAATTAAGCTTTTTCACGTAGAAAACAAGTAATAAGAGGAAAATAATTAACCTAAACATTTTTTTTTTATCTGCTATTCACATATAGATAAGAAAAATAAAAATAAAAAACCCTTGTAGCATGCTTCAAGTTGAATCCTTGGGCTAGAAAGAGAACATCTTGCTCGTGCATGATTTGAACAAAAGCAAAAGAGGAATTGAATTGACCAAACCATTTGGGAACGATTATTCATGCCAACAGAGAAGCATGACTACACATCTTCTGATTATGTATAGTCTTCCTTTCTGCTCTCTAAGGTACCCACCAAGCCTTCTGCATGATACCTTCTTCTTTGCACCTCTCATGCTTTCACTGTTCATCTTTATATATATATATATATAGATACACACACACACCCCTAAAGACCAAACCCTCTTTGCTTTTCTTCTTTAGTCTATGATTTCTGCTTACCCTCTGAACACACTGAGACTGAGAGAGGACAAAGACTGAGAAGGGCAGCGTCCGTGTGTCTTCAAACCCTCTGAAGCAATGTTTCAAATGGCACTGAGTAAGAGATTTTTATAGAGCTCTCGCGCGGTCATTTTCAAGTTATTACAGTTGGAACTATTTTCAGACTTTATCTAAATCTCCTTTTCATGCTACTTTTAAGGATATATTTTTCATATTGTTTTGGTGCATTTAAAACTTTATTTTCAAAATACTCCCAAAAAAGTGAAATCCAAATTTTTGAAGTAAGATTTATAACATGTTTGAATGGGCGTTTGGAAGGAGAAAACTATAATAAAAAAATCATAGTTTGCCAGAAACAAAGAATTGATACTTCTCTCGAAACGTGGATTCGCAAAGCATATCCAAACATGCACTTAGGTCTTTTTATTAACTGAGCTAACCCTTTTAGTTAGGTTTGAGTTTAACATGTGGTGCTTTCTTCCAGAATATTGTTATCTGGAGAAATCAAATTAATTCCAATTATTAAAATAAAATATTATATCTTCGTATTAATTGCGGTAATTCTTTTGAATTTTAAATTCAGTATATGGTCGCTTGTTCGAAACAAAATGTCCGAGTAGGCCCCATTTCGGATTCCATGCTTCTATCTCTTTCTCTCTCTCTCTTTGATTGCACCAACATTTATGCAGCATCAACCACCAAGATAAGTTGTCGGCCATTGAAATAAACCAAGATCAATAATAATGTTTAAGATATATCAAAAGAGAGGGCCAAGGGTTCTTAGATATTTGAGCTTCCATGGATTCGTGGCTGTGTTATAAGAAGCTCATAATTCGGTTAAGAAAGCAAAGAAAAAAATGAAGTTTCCCTGTCATGTCCTTTGACTATGTGCTCCCATTATTTGGTGCCAGTGTCAGTGTTTCTTGGAAGAAATTAAATTTCCTCTTCAAAATGTTTTATACATTAAAACGTTAAAAGGAATTTTATTTAGGTCTTTTAAAATGATATATCATAGTACTAGTGACTTGCTTAAAATTTTGTTATCACTTTAGTATTTAAATTTTTTATATTTATTTTAACCTCGTAGAATATTTACTCCTCCAAAAACTATATAATAATTAGAACAAAATCAAACTTTTAAATAATAAACTTGTGCAAAAAAATTTTCACAGAGCTAATTAATATTAGGTCATTTTTTAATATCAAAATGGCTTAATTATTGGTGTTGCTACTATTGTAGTGGACTAGTAGTTGCTTTAACCTAGTTAATGTGTCGTACTTAATTTGGTGAAAACTTTTTTTCTCCCTTGTTTTTTTTTTTTGGTCTTTCCCCCATGTAGTTGTTCCTAAATTTATTTTTAGGTAATTGTATAGAAAGTTTGATTTCTCAAACGTCAAATGGCAATTTTTTTGTCATTAGCCATATCTTGAAATTATTGAATTACATATTTTAAAAAATTTAATTGATAATTTATACATCTGACCTTAAAACAATTTTTTGAAAAGTAAAACTCGACATCTACTGCAAAATTAACAAATGCCCACTTTTTATCTAGCTACCACTATAGATTGTACCAAAAATGTAATGGCAGGCTACTAGTCAAAGGATGAGCATGTGATTTCAAAGATGGGATATATACATGACAAACTGTGTCAGAAGAGGGTTATCTTTAAGGACACATATCGGAGAAGGCATGGTTGTGGCTCCATGATCGAGTTGAGGTCAATGGGCGTAATTAATCTTGTGGTTGAAGGAGAATATTCTCCCTTAGCACAGTTGTTCAAGTCTACAGATATATCTCAGTGAAAATTCTATGTCAATTTTTTATTGAGTTTAAATTCATTTAAAAGTTAATTATTCTTTTTTTAAAAGAGCATCTTCCTCAAAAAAATTTTAAAAGAGACTGGTAGGAATCGAAACTCTACTCTCAAGTGTTTTGATACCTAAGCATAGAAGAGATGTTGATACTAGGCGCACGCCTAACTTATAAAACTGTTAACTAATTAAACAGATCATGATACATTTTGAGTATCAAAATAAACTATGAGCGCTTATTTTATATGTAGACAGATAAGATGGATAAAATATTACTCTTTCCATACTCGGAAAATTTCATCACTATAGAAATGAAAATGAATTTATAGCTAGAAGGTTTTTTAAGCGTTTTTAAAGGTCTGGGCCCAAATCTAGCTAGTATAATATTATTTTGTTCCAAACCAGTGGTGTGTGTTATTTTGTGTGTTTTCAATTATATTAATGAATGATTATTTGAAACAGTGTATATTTTGTTGTGATTTTTTATATGAATGGATTTCATATAAATGAGTATCTATATAAGAAAGACTTGTCAATTTTAAAATTTTTCAGTATAAATGGTTTTGAGTCCCAGAATTTAAGGATTTAATAAGAAAAAGATTAAATTTTGAGTTTGTTACTATAGAGTATGGGTTGGGGGATGTTATTTAAATTTGTTACCCCACTAAAGTATAGATTTAGTGATAGGGAGACTATATACTCTAGATACAGATAGATGAAATTTTAATTTAGTTTTCCATCAAATGATTTTTTTATTTAATCTATCAAACATTAAAATGTTTGCAATATCAAATTTTCATTTTATCTCTTTCCAAAATGTAACATCAAACCCAACAATTATGGACTTGGGTGTTAATTGTGACCTGTCACTTGGCTCAAATTTGCCTTCCAATAAGATTCAAGTTACTTAAATGTTAGGCTCTTTCTCACCCCTGAATTTTAGATGAGTCTGAGACGAAAAAATCATAATATTGTAGATATTTTAATGATTGATGAAATTAACCAAAGGAAATTATATGTGAAAAATTAAATTAAAAGTTCACATATTTATTAGAACAAAGACAGTTTTTTTTCCCCCTCAAAAATAGTCCTAGTAACGTCCCTTTTTCTTTTATTTTATTATTTTCAGATTGAAGACCTGCGACTTCTCAAATTCCCAAAAAAATACTACTTATTACCGAACAATGTGGGAGCTGGAAACCCTAAATTGCAGGCTTAATTTGCAGCAGAATCTGAAGTTGCTCTGATCAAGGAAATTCTTTAGACCTGGCCAATTGTTAAGATATATATATATATATATATATATATATATGGACTCATCTTATTACAAAAAACAAGGCATATATGTAATCCCGCATGTTTTGTCTTGTGCTTCACCTTTATAGCACTTACTTAGGATAGCAGATTCTATATATCTCTTTCTTTCTACAACATGTTTCATTAATGCTCTATTTAGTCATTAATTAAATAAACTGTGTGCTTCTATTATTTGGAATATAAAAATTAAATTACAAATTAATGGAATATCTTATTTTCTAAGAAAATATAGTTAATTAATTTTGCATTTTTCTTTTAACAAGAATTGAACTCGGAATTTTTTAAATTAGAAAACATAGTACGGAAAAAATTTGGCTTATATTTTTCTTGAGTTGAATTGCATTTAGTTTTATTAAGATTAATTAAATATAATGGATGGTGGCTAGATTAATGAAAGAAAGAAGCAGAAGAAATCAAAAGGAGAACAGATTTTCTCTCTTTCTTTAATATTACAGTTGCACCATGCTCTTTATTCCACAAAAAAAAAAAAGGTTCCACCATGCTCAATGCTCAATAAATTCACTGATAGAGCAATTTTATTTTGTAAAGGAATTTTTCAAACTTAAAATTTGTTTAATATAAGAATCTCTCATGTTTTAAGACTCAAACTCTTTTTTTAAAAAAGTTGTCAAAAGTTAAGAGTATATGTCCCAACCTATGATTAGCTCTAAGAAATTAGAATTAACCTAGCAAGAATGTCTTATATCACTTTGTTTTAGAAGTAGCACTTTGAGATATTAAATAGAAAAAATTGTAAATTGCATCATTTTAGAATACCTTATTTAATTTCTAGGGATAGCAAATAATAATAATAAACTTTTCTGAACATATTTTTAATAAAATAAAAAATAAAAATTATGTTGTAAATGATGGGCATGATATTGTAAATGAGATTTTCAAGTTCCAAAGGGGACCATGTATTGGAAGCCATTCATTCATTGATTCTACACCACTCTATGGAAGAGAAGGGTGTATATATGTACGTATCTAAAAGAGACATAAAACTTAAAATGGGATTTATTATCAATGTTGTCTGAACCATGTTGCTTTCCGGTTTTCATATAAAAGATTGAATAATTTTAAAAGGGCCAAAACGCAAAGCTGTAATGCACAAAGAGGATAGAGGACAGCCATGCAGCACGTGAAAAGCTCGTGAGGTGGCATGGTTGCCGCCTTTCACGCACTAGACAAAACCTAGATTTGTTTTGCTTCTTGTTCTCCATTAATCTCTCTCTTGTCCACTTCATGTTTCATTACTATCATTTTTTTGGATATTATAAAAAAGGTTAAAATACATAAAAATTCTTTGAATTTTTGGATCAAATGTAGATATATAATCTCCTTTAATTTCAAAATTTGATAATAAATCTATTTGAACTTTCAATTTTAAACAGATGATCTTGCACGTTAATAAATTTAATTTACTAATAAAAAGGTGATATATTAAATTAAATGAACTTCTTAAATTTTATTTTTTTTGTATAAATAAACTTTTTAAACTTTAGAGGTTATATATATATATATATATATAATTTTTTAAATTTTAAGTCATGTATAAATAATTTTTTTGATATGTTACATTTTTATTAGTAAAATAATAGATTAACTAATAATGAGAGAATTACTTACATTTAACCTCAAGTTTTTAATGATTTATTATTAAATATTAATATTAAAGATCAAATAATTATTTACATATGACACAAAATTTTAAAAAATTCAATGCATTTGATCCTACTCAAATAAAAAAAAAAAGTTTATTTTCGTGAGGGAATTGGAACACAATCTTATGCAATCTTTGTGTTGGTTTAACCAAAGATTATGTCCGTCCTAATTTATAACACTAGTACGGTTCAGTGTACTTAGTTGCCTAGATTACATACACAATATGAAAAGAAACTAGGATTTGGCTGTTCGCCAGCATGAATTTCTAGGAAGATTTAGCTTCTTAAATAATAGTAAGCTAAGTCAATCAATAATAATCACGTAAGTGTAAAAGTGAACTTGGTCATTTCATTATTAAAAAATTATATAAACTTGACCATGAATCAAGTTATAACTTTTATCAAGTTTAAGCGATTCAAGTCTGAAACATCAGATTTTTTTTTGGTATAATGAAAAAAATATTATTTAACATGTTTACCTAGATGTTTCTCACTAGTCTGTTTTTCTTTTTCATATAATAGAATTTACCCAAAAGTTAAAACTGTCCCATCATGATGAAAATTTTTTTTTCTCCAAGATGATTTTTTTTTCGGTGAAAGTCAAAATAATGAAAAGGAATAAAGGATGATCTCTCTTTCTTCTTCGCACAAATTGAAGGGTAATCTCGAAGGGGTCTATTTGCTCTTTTTGGTTGGATCTTATAGCCATAGATTTGGGCTCATGGGGCCTGTTTATGATGAAGTCTATAACAGATAAGATGTTGGGCTACACCCAACACATTTTGGGCCTAAGAGTCCATATTAGTATAAATTACAAGTATGAATGAATGGTCATATTACAAATGAATCTTGCATAATACTTATCACTTACAGTCCAAATTAATTAGAAAAATTTAAGAACCCATTAAGACACATTATCAATGTCATCAACAGAATTACCATAAACAAAAGAGTGGATTTGTCATCAAAATCATCAAATTATTGAGTTGTATAATTTGACCAGAAGAAAAAAAGTATTAAGTTGTATACCAAAAAAAAAATCTTATAACAAATACCTATTTTTAAAAATGAAATATCAGACGGACACCAAATGGCGGTTGAGAAGCATCTGCATTTCCTATTGTTAATTTTTTTTGTGTTACAAAGCTAGTAAACCAAGCATATAATGAATGCTTGATATACAGTGTGTTTGAAAAAATGGTGAGAAACCTTAAAATCATTTTTGCCTATCCACTTTTGCCTGAAGCAACATTCTATTACTTTATTCAAACTATGGTTTTGAAAATCAAAACATTTTTCCAAACATACACATAATTCGTCTTCATACAGGGTTTGGTACACGAGGGACTGTAAAAACTTACACAGTATGCATTTTTGTAAGATTCTTATATAACATTTATATACTCAAGCGAGATGAAATAAGTCTCGATAAGTAAGTTTTGGATAAACTTTTTTAATTTTAATTTTGTTCTTATATTTGGAACTATGTTGTTGCAATGTTATCTTTGTTGCTACTATTATCATCATTAAGACGTCCAAATGTATTCTTTTACCAGTAAATAATCATTTTATCACTTCCTCGTGCTATAAGAAAGCACGGATATTAAGAGTGAAACAGCTCACGAGAAGCATACAAAAGGGCTCGTGCAACAACTATACAAGGCTTGAATACAAAGCTTTATTTTGTAAAACGTATAAAGATATTCAGCTAGAATTCAATATTTGTGAGTGAATTACCTCATTTTGACTCAAGTATTTAATTAGTCATCATTTATACCTCTTTGTGTTTTTGAATATGATTTTGGTTGCTCGACCTTTCAGAATTTGCCCTAATTATTTCAGCTATACAATACCTCTTTGTGAACTTACTCGATCTTTTAGAGTATAATTATCAATAATGTATGTCCCCAAAAGAATGCTTTCCTAGAATTATGAAAACACCTCTCAAAGAAAGGTCATTAATTGTATATTACGGGATCAATTTATATGGCACTCAGACCTAAACCAATTTAAAATAATGCCTTCCTAGTCATGATATACAAACTCCAATCTAAATTAATGCAGCTTTGATTTATATATATCTTGAGTAATTGGTCATATAAACGAATTGAGGTGTTCGTAGTTGTGATTGGCACTAAAAATGATAGAAAAAATTAATTATTTGGTCCCTATAATTTATCTCAATTTTAAATTAGTCCCTATAGTTTAATTTTATTTTTTTTATTTTTCACATTGGTCCTAATACTTTCCAAATATTTTAAGACTAGTCCTTATAATTTATAATCATCAAATGATTAATTACTTCCTACTAAGTCCAAGTGTGACAACTCCGTGGAGGGATACAATGGACATCTGCGTTGGCATTAATGCTGAAAGTGATAAAGAAGAAGCCATAAAACATTGGTTCTGTTAGGTAACAATTACAGAGGAATGCTTCAGCTTCAATCAGGTTATGTTCAAATTTAATCTGTGTCACTCAGTCGTGGCCAGATTGAGGAAAATATCAGCTGAGGAGAACCTGGATGTTGAAACAGATGCGCTGAACCTTATTGCTATGAATGCAGATGTTTCACTTCGAGATGAAGAAACTATGTTCCAACAGCTGAGTTTGCTGGGGAAAAGAATTACTACTTTGTTTCTCAATGAACTTGAGTTTGCTGTGACTATCATTTTATGACATAATCTGAAAACTGAAGCAACGTGCTGGACAAAATCTCATTTCGTGCTTCTTCTGCATTTTTCCTTTGATGCTGTGTTTTGGTGAATTAGGGGTCGAGTCAGAATCTTGCAATCTATGTGGCATCCACGTGTCAGAGCCTTCTGCCACATAAGCCAGAAGTTGACACCGTTTAGTCACATGGACAAGGTAGGGATTAGATTGTTAACGTTTCTAGAGTTTAAGGACTAACATTGAAATAGTTTGAAATTATAAGGATTAATTTGGGAAAAAAATTATAAAGACTAGATTAAAAATTGGAGTAAATTATAGGATCAAATAATTCATTTTTTCAAAAAATGATTTAATTGAGATTGCGATTGACTAATTAGTCAAGAGTTCAAATACATTGGTTGAGAAATTGGTGGCTAAACGATTGGGAAAAAAAAAAACATAGGCTTAATGGAATTCAGCATTCTTTTTCACTGAAAGCATTTTATTTAAACATTAAAAAAGTCATATAAAGTCAGTGAAGACATAAATTGAATAATAGCCTATCATGAAGAGCTTTTGTTAATCTAGGAAGCCGTTATAAAGCTAGTGAAAGTCATGAAATTAGTAAAGATATAAAATATGTAGGATGGCTATCATAAGAAATGGTTATCAGTTGAGAAAATCACTGTAAAAGGAAGAGAATGATCATAACACAAGACACACATCTAAGTCACATAAGAAATTATTCATAAAAAGAAAAGAATGATCATACTTTATTTACTCGCTTTATGCTTTTATTTTTAGTTTATTTTTAATATTTTACTACTATTTCCACCCATTATTAGAGTTATTGTTAATTTCTTTACTGTTTTGCTATTTGTCATTTATTGTTGCTGGAATTTATACCATTATTTAATTAATCTAAAGCAATATATTTTTTAATCCCAATTTTATTTATCTACATCATTTTCAACTGATCCTTATTCAGAACTTCTTTTTACCCAAACTTAATTACATGTAAGAGGTAGGAAAACCCGTCTTTGAAGTGCATGTTTAGAATCACGTTCAAAATTTATATTTATATAAAAGTTTTATTTTATTGCTTTTTGTAAAATGTAATTTAAAAATTTCCAAACACGCTTCTAAATACTGCTAAAAGAGCCATATTCCATCTCTATGATTTATTTATAAAACAGGTTATATGATATTCCTTTATAAGATTGTCTAGTCTCGACCAATAAATAAATAAATAGGAATATCAATACAATTAAAAAAAAAATCGACAATAGTACATTTTAAATTAATATCCGTTAGACAGAATCAATTAGAAATAATGTTGAAAACTTAATGAAGTTGACCAATTATTAGACATTTATTCAAATTCTTAATCAATTAAAAAGCATTTATTTCTAAATTTCCTATTGAAATTTGAAATTTCCATCTAATTATAATTAGTAAACAAAGAGTGAATCCTTGTTGTAATTGGTGGTGTGCTCTAGATGGGATAATAACCAATATATTTAACTCTTACTTAATGCAATTAAATTTTAAATTATTAGTACACTATTTTTGTAATTGAAAATTGGAATTTACAACAAATTATAAATTGTTCATGCAAATTGCCCTGTAGGGAGATGATCATGCTGAAGTCTACTACGAGTCTACGACAATACGCGGATTCTTTGCTGCCTTAGTTGCCCTTTTGGCGGAATTAATTATATGGATGTTGATATTGATATATTGAATGCGGGTTAATTGGGAATAGATTAGTCTACTCATAAAATAATGGACATAGTGAATGGCCCAAATATATCTTCAAATATCACACTTACCACATAGTGTTAATTTTGCAATATTTTATGTAAAGAAAATAAATTTCAAATAATTCACACTTAGATTTGGAAATAAACATATAAAGATAATTAATTTGCCGAGACAATAAAAATTAGCCAATTTGGAAACAATGAGATATAATTGTAATTAAGAGGATTTTAAATGTAAATGACTTCCAAATTAAAAGACCAATCATTATAATTAAAATAATCACTCTACATAAATATAATTAATTTTTTAATTCTCATCTCAAATTCAAATAGATTAAATCAATGTTGTTAAATTCATGAATTTAAACAAACTCATAAAGAGAAGGTGAACTCGTAATGTAAACTCATATTATAAATTCTAAAAGTTTATATTTATTAATAATTATATTTAAAATAAAAAATATAAAAATAATTCAATTAAATATAATTCAAATCATACTAATTTTAAAAAATATATTTATATTCCATAATTTACGTTTCTCAATATAAAAATTCTAATCAAATTCATATATAAATAGTCATTCAACATATCCAAATTTTAAAAAATAAATAAAAATTTAATAAAAATCCTCAAATGTCTGATTATCTTCATCTTCACCTATTTTATCCTTATTATTATCACAAAAATCATCATCATTATATTCTTCTTTAATGTCATCATTCAAAGTTATATTTGAAACATCACCACCTATATTATTAATATTCAAATTAACCCCTAAATGATCACCCAGCTCTATTAGTGGCTCAAGAATAAGATTAATAACATTCTCATTAACTTGAATAGGATGAAAAATCTCATCATCTTCTTCTTCCACATCATCTCCATTTCTCCTCCCTTCAGTTATCCATTCATTGTCAAAATAAATATAGTCAAAATCATAAATATAAGTTCTACTATTTTACTTACTTCTTAACTTTAAATTGCACATCACAAATGCCAAATCATTCATCTTTTTTTGGTGCAAGCGGTTCCTTTTCTTTGTATAAATCTAAACAAAAAAAAAAAGAAAATCCATAAGTATTCTACATTTTAAAAAAGTTTAAGTGAACATGAAGAATGAAAGTAGTTTATACTAAATTTAGTTACTTACCATTTCAAAAGCACTCCAATTATGTTTACACCTAAAAGAACTATAATATAAGCTAAGAATGCGAATTGCAATTCTCTTAAGTTATGGGCGTCCATCTCCATAAAAATCCCATCATTTTGCTAGAGTCATCTTTGTTCTTAATGCCTATTGAATGTCACGGCCAAATATGCCTTGTGCATAATGAAAGTCATTAAGTTGAAACTCAATTTTGTTTTTCGCATCTTGATCTTCAACCACTCTTGTCAAGCAATCATGGAGTCCTTACTTAATCCCATAAGCAAGTTTGAAATTAGTGTTATAGTGGAAATGAGGATTGAGATAATATGCTACTACATGTAAAGGCATATGTAATGAAGTTTCCCACTTCTCATCAATTATGTTCTATATAAGCTCATAACTACAATAATCAATAAAAAACAAAGTTAAAGAAAAATTTGTAGTAAACAAATTAAAGATATGAACATTAAGTTTATTATTTAATTACCTTTTTTTAACATTATTAAAGTCTTCCTTAATCTTTTCCTTTACACTTTCCATTGCTTCATATATGAATCCCATGGTTGGCTTCTCATCTGAGTCCACCAAGCAAAGAACTTTAATGAGAAGAGTAGCGATCCTAAGGCATGTTATGATATTTTTTTAGAAACTATTATCCAAAACTATTTTTGCTACTTCCTTTCCATCTTTGGTAGATGAAAACTTATTGTCTTTCCATTCCTTTGAACTAAACAAATTTATCAATGCTACTTTATGCTCATTAAAACATGCAATTGTCAAATAAACAATGGCAAATTGAGTCACAGTTGGCTTAATCAAATCTCTCCCTTTTGTGAATTTTTTCAACAAACTAATAAGCATTGCTCTTGTATAAATATAGGTTGTAATTCTTATACCCCTACTTATGGTTTCTTTATGCAACATAATTTTTTTTTCAAAGTCCTCCAACATTAAGTCAATATAATGGGCTGCATATGGTGTCCAATACAAGTGCTGCTTTTCTTCATTAATTTTTGTCCAGCTGCTTTGTCATTTGCAACATTATCAGTTATTATTTGAACCACATTCCCTTCTCTTGCTTTCTCCACAACTTCATCAAGCATGTCAAAAACCTCATCAACAATTTTAGAAATATCAAAAGTATCCTATGAACATAAAAACACAGTCCCTTTAGGACTATTCACCAAGAAATTGCAAATGAAATGCTTTTTTTTTATTAGTCCGCCTATCAAACATGATAAAACGACCAACTTTTTTCTATTCATTTTTAAAATCTCCAAGCATTGCCTATGTATTCTTCATTTCTAGATGTAAGTATTTCTCTCTAAGTACATGATAAAAAGGAGGCTTAAACCATGGCCATATTTCCCAATAATCTCATACATCTTTGTAAACTCTAGATTTTTTACATAATTAAAAGGAATAACACTTGTGTAAAAAAATCAAGCTACTAGTTAGCAAGCTTCTTCCCAAGTCTTTCTTGAATATTTGATTAATGGTTGATTGTGTGCTACCAACTCCATTACTATTATTTTTAATACTTTTCAAGAAATTCATGAGTCGTTTCCCTTTCTCGTGAGATTTACCTTGTGTTTGTGTGTCTTGATCATCCTTCTCACTAATATCAACCCATTGTTTTTTTTTTCCTTCTAGATGATACACTTTTAGCTTTATAAACAAGTTGTAACATCGTTGTCATCACATCATCCACAACACTAACACAAGCTTCAACATCTGTTTTAGTGCCAATTAAATGATGTTTAAACCTATAAATGCCTCCACTAACAACTTTGCCACAATATTTACACTACACTTTTTTACCATTTCCATTAACATCCATCCCATGTTTCGTCCCTATATCAAACCTATTATTAGAATAGTTTTTTCTTGCAACAATAACTTTTTTTTTTCAGTAACCCCACATGCAATTGAAGACATATTCAATTCAACAAAAAGTTCTAAAATTAAAGAAAAAAAAACAATATAGTAAACAAAACTATTCACTTATATGAGGATAAAATATACTAACTAGTACAAATATAAAGATAAAATCATATTTTACAAGCATACAAACTTGTGAATCTTATTTTATGACTACTTGTAAACAAAAGATAACTCTTATATTTCTATTTTGAAAAAAAAATTATTAAAAATTATTATTAAATAATAATTATAAAAATGTAATAAATATATTTTTAGCTGCTCAAATTTAAATGGTTTGAAATTCAAATATAAAAAAATTTGAACTGCTCAAATTTATCAAGAAAAAATCATACTTTGCCATACCTTATTAAATATGAAAAATAAGACATCTTTATAAACTCAAATATCATTTCAATTCTACCTAAAATATTTTAGCTATAAAACATATTATTATCTTTGTTAGGTACAAATTTTTTATTCACAAAACGAAAATAAATAAATTTTTAGTGAATGATGATATGCTTACCTTAAAAAAATAGAGAAGAGACAAGATGGACCCATGAGGTACAATGATTCAAACTTCAACCAATTGGATGGTGTTATGTAATCGAAGGCATTAAAAAATCAAGATGTTAAGGCTACAAATTTAATATTCACTTTTTGAATCCTTTTGACCCTTCTTTTACTTTTTCTCCCCTTTATCACTCACTCTCTCTCACTTCTCTTTTCAAAGCTACTAGGAAGCAAATGTTGCTCTCTTTTCTAGTATTGCTGCTCAATGAAGGAACACATTAATGAAGGAACGATATGGTCTCTCTCACTCTCTCACCTTAGTGCAAAGCGATGTGTAAGTTTTCTCACTTGAGGATTCTGGAGTTGAGCTTTGGTAATCAGCGGCAAGGACTAAATCTTCTCCAACATATTATGTTGCTGGACCTAGGGTAGAATGGAAGTAAGGAAGAGTTTAAAGCAAAGTTGCAGAATATGAAAGGAAGCAAAGGCACCGTGCAAAATAAAACAACTTGATGTGGGGTATTTTCACTATGGCATAATTTTATTGATTTTTTTTGTCTTTCTTCACTATTTTTGTATCCTTCTTTATTAGTTTGGGTTGAGATTAAGAATTTTTTTTTTAAATTTAGTTTAACTTAATTATATGTAACTTAGTCAAACTTAGTTTAAAAAATATTGAATTAACTGAGTTTATACTGAGTTAATCAAGTTTATCTAAATCAAAGGTGAGTTATATTGAGTTTGTACTGAGTCCAAGTTTACAAATGAGTTGACACAATTTTTTTAAATAAAAACCTAAACTCATTAAATTCGATAAGTCAATTCGAGAGTTTAACAACAATAGATTAAATCAAATATGTTATATATAAAAGGTTATGAATTTCACTATTCATTTGCATGATTCATATATTGTTTTTTAACACTATTTAACTAACTTGCTTTATTCATATCTTAGCTTCCTTCCATTGATATCACAAGTTTACCAAGAAAATTTTCATTAAAATATTCAATTATTTTTGCGTTACATTGCGGATAAAAATTTTATTTCGTGTCCCATGGACCATATACACTCATCCATCTCATTCTCCTATTTAAATATATACATAAAACTCAAAACCATATAAAAATGTGACCAACAACTTGAGCTCATAGCATATATATACAAAATAATAGAAGGCTACCTCGGGTTCATGTGCCGAATTTCTGTCATGAACTTTAAAAAATCATAACTAATTATAAAAAAATCAAAATCAAGCACAATATATCATTCTGAAGTTATAGATGTCTACTTTATGCTAAAAATGAGTCAAGACCAAAAACAGGAACTTTTGGCCACTAGAAATCCATGAAATAATACATAAACTCAAATGGCCCTACTAATATTGACACAAAATTTAAAAAATTCATATCTCTCTAGTCAGATATCCAATTGGGGTGATTTTAGTGGATATAGAAAATTTATCATATCTAGTTTATGTCTGTAAAATTTTGTGAGTTTTGGACACTATTTGGCCCTCGAATAACATAGGAGAAAAAACTAACCATATGAACAGTAATCACACTAGAACAGTTGAAATTTGACAACTTAAAAAATTCATAATTAATTTCACAGAGTTCTAAATAATTTATTGTTTATCTTCCTAAAATTTTTTTGATGAGATCTATATGCATGCCAAATTTCATAAAAAAATTCGTTCATTTGGTCACATTGAACTATAGGGTTCCAAAATGGCTCTTTTTGTGCTTCTTAAGGGTCATAAAGGGTCCAAATTTTCTTCTAAGACTTTCATGGCCACTTGAGCATATGGGGAAGTACTAAAATAGTCTATTAAATATGTCTCATAGGTCTATAAATGCAGATTTCATAAACTCACTTTTTCACTCCAAGGCATACACAAGAACATACAAGCTTTATCTTGCCATTCAATGTCAAAAAGTTGCTATATCATTCACATGGCATCAATTCTCATACATATATCAAATATCTATATAATTATATATGTTTACATGATTATACAACATATTCTTCATAAGGTTATATCATATGCCATCAAAATGGTTACAAATAGAACAAGTAGCATTTTCCTTTGTCAATCTTTTTCCATCAAGCTTGGTGACTTTCATTTTTTGGTTTACTTGGTCCACCTAGACATATTAGACAATAGAAAGGAAGGAATGAGATTCTAGGAATTCCAATAGTTATTCCTCCTTTCAAATATACATAAAGGATGCAAATACAAGTTTAAAAATGCATGCATGGATATCATAGAATGCATAGTTATACATGAAACATTTCTTACATTCAAAAAGTCACATAAAACATATATAGGCTTACCAAGAAAATGGTTTTGCCTCTCCAATTATTTTTGAAATTTTGGACTTACCATACCCATTTTCTTAAGGGGCTTTTGACTAAACCTTACTTTTTAGAAACTTTTGACTTTGTTTCATCTATTTTTGAGGATTTTTGGCTCATCCTCACTCTAGTTAAGGGGTTTTTTGACTTCACCACATTCAAGCAAACTAAAACATATTTATAAAACATTATTCATGTACATAAACAAGTATTATAGTACTATAGCATATAGATAAATGCTAAAACATATTTCATGACTTAAGATATACACACATACATTCAAAGACAAGATAAACACTCACTCATGCATGAGAGAAAGAAGAGAGAGCTACCTTGATTACACAAGCACACTTTTCCCTTTGAAAATGCTTCATCTCCTTCACCCACACACTCATAAGGATGTGAGACTTGATTTCTTTGTCCTAAATACATTACATGGAAGCCATTACACTCTTGGAACAATTTAAAAGCTACATATGTACTAGAAAAGCTAGATAGCTCATATAATTCCATTATGGTTTTATAAGGCACCTAATGAAGCAACACCAATAATTCATAATCTTCGCTCCATTCTTTTCATCAATCTGTGGTTCTTGACTCTATTTAAACCTCTTGGAGCCATTACACAATTAATTTAAAGAGTCTAATTACATGTTACTTCTTTAAGTCACAATATAAAACCTATGCTACCATCTCACTCCCTAGGCTTCTTAATTTTTTTTCAAGGATTCCTCTCATATTCTCCCATCATTTATGATACAAAACTAAGTTTGGAAGAAATTAAACACTCCCTAGGTGTCTCATCCCTTTTTGGCCAAGGCTATGCTTCCTTGGAACACTAAGGGAGTTGTTTTGATTTCTTTGATAGAAGAAGCATGTAGGAGGCTCTCTTGATGTCTTAGGAATTCCTATGAACTGTTAACATCTTAATTTATGGCTAGAACTCATCTTACAAATCAAAGTGCAACTAAAATCCTAACTTTTCTATTTTGCAATTTCATAGTTTTGTCTTTATTTTCTTTGTATATTCTTATTCTCCTCACTCAAATTCTTAAGATTTATCCTTGATTTGGTTCTAAATTTAATCCTCTTGGTTGTCCATATATGGGACGAAATGCTCAAGAAGAGGAACAAGGAAGATCAAGTATGAAAATAGCAAAATACCTTATTTTCCTAACCTTTCTTAGATGCTCTGTCCTTTGCTTGAATTCTTCTCTCCAAACTCAAAAATTTTCCCTCTGGTTTGAAATCAAAACAGACCAAAAGTTTTAATAAATCCATGGGAAGGAAGAAAAGAAGGAAGATAAGGAATTTACTAAAGAAAAACTAAGAAAATCCATGAATTTCCATACCTTTCACTTTGTTTTTCTTCTCTTTTTTCCTCCTCCCTTGTGCGCCTCACTCTCTAGGTCTCCTCTCTATTTTAGGGCAGAAATGAAGTTGGTTTAGGGAGGAGAAGGATGGGACATGACTTATATATACGATGAGAAGTAAAATTGTTCTAAAGAAATTTTATTTACATCTCGTAAATTTGGTATTTTTGTTTCTAATTTGTTTTAGCTCTTTTTTGGAACTGTCTTTTCCATCATAAAATTTAGATTCTTAATCTTATAAAATGCTTTTGGAATTACTCAATTTGGAGCTAAAATTTTCCTGAACGAAAGAGTCAAAATTCAAGTCAACCGATGTTAAAAAACTTACACCGGAAGAGTTTTAATTGTCCCAGGGTTTCTCATAGTTCTTAGGGCCTTTGAGAACACCAAAGAGTTCAAATTTTCCATTTAAAAAGTCTTCCTGTGAGTATTATAAAAATTACCTGAAATTACGAAAATATTATTACATTACGTGGCTATTTCGTTAAATTCCATTTGGTTATTTTAACTTCTATTTCAGGGCACATCTGCCCTCCTATTTTCATTACTTAATGTCTAAACCATTATTCTAATTTTTTTAGATCTTAACCAATTCATTTCAAAAAACTTACTTTTCAAATGTATCTATTTCCGTCATTTTTACGAAAACTAGACATTACATTATTCATAACATTTCAATAGATAATTGTTTACTTATACTATTTTTTTCCTCCCTCTTTCATTGTTATGGGACCCTTTTTTTTCCTTGTGGGCACAGTGAAAATTTGACCCTAATGCACTATTCATGTTCACTATTCATACATTGTTCACAATGTTTGTCAATGTACTACTTGTTCATTCATATTGTTTTTTTTTTCTTCTACTATTGTGGGACCCTTTTTTTTTTTAATTTCTATGGAACCCACAACAAAATTTTTGAATCTTTTGAATCTCCAAGTGACCATGCTGGCTAACTATAATTTAAGGAAAAAAATAAGGGAGAAAAATCTTAGAGCACCACTTGTCAATATTTTAAGGTATTATTTGTAAGCACTTTGAAGAGATGTAACTCTTTTAGTACAATATAATAAAAGTTTTTACTAATTTTGAGTGCTACATCATTTATAATTTTTTCAATGAAAAAAGTCTAAATAAAATAAAATAAAATCTGCTTACCAATAAATCAAAATTTCTCATAATAGGTAATATAAATCTCATACAATACTCTATTTATATGATAATGGATTAATGAGTAATAGAATATAAGATTTAGTTATATAATTTGACATTATTTTATTAGTAGGTAAATTCTATTAGGTTTGATTTAAATTTTTTTTATTAAAGTAAGTATAAATGATATGACATTTTAAAAGTACTTAAAATTTTCTTATAATATAATAGATAATAACTTATTATCTAAATAAAAATATATGTACAAGTCAAACAAAGGATTTGTTTAATTGAATGAAATAAAAAGAAAAGAAATATAAAAAGTTAGCAAATAGGATAAAAAATTACTTTTGTGTTTCTATTTTTAAAAATGTGATTTAATTGTTAAAATAGTAATTTGATAAATAATTAAAAAACATAATAAATATTATATAAATTATATAAATATATTACATCTGCTTCGCAACTAATCAAACAGGCACAAACAATTGCAATATAGTATTTTTTATATTTTATATTTTATATTAAGTGCAAAATATATGTGGCCATATATAAATTTTGCCTTCATCAATTATCATGGTGAGAAGGATTCGAGGGCAGCGAATGAAGAAACATGTTAGAATTAATTGTTGATGACAAGACTAAAAGTCAAAATTATTATTCAAAAGCAATTCTATTTCATAATTAGCAAACGTCAAACACGGAATTCATAATAAAATAAAAAATGTAGGTAGAAGCAATAGCCTTCCCTTTTTCCTTCTAGATACCACTTGTGAAATGTCACATGACACCCACACACACACACACACACACACACACACATAGCAATCATCTAAATTTTATATTAAAAAAATTAAATTATACATAATTTTTTAAATTTTAAATTATATACAAATAATATCATTAAATTTTAAATTATGAATAAATAATTCCCTAATATGCTATATTCTATTAGTGAAATGATACACTAACTAATAATATGAATTATTTGTATAAATTTAAAAATTTAAAAAAATTCAAAAGTTTAATGAATTATCCACAATTTATTCTATTAAAAATAATAAACTTGACTTTGTGTTTGGAAAATTAAAATATTCATTACAATCGTGTCACTTGTATCACATGGGAAATCAGGTTTTTTGAAAGTAGGATTCCTTTTGAATGGGTAAAAAGTAGGTAATCATCTCAATCCAATAATTTAGGTCTAAAGATATGATCACGGGTTAAATATGAGAAGAAATGAAATTCAATTAAAATTTTTTAGATAAGAAAAGTATATTTAATTGTTGACCTCAAATTCAATCCTAAAAATAATATTTAGACAAAACTCAGTTTCAATTTGGACATTCGATATAATAACATGACTTCACTGATTTCATGATTGAACATTTGCTTCTCAATCAATAAGATTCATAGTCACATACCCACTAATATTTTTCCTTAATTATATATCTTTGTTAATGTATTCCTGACCTTTCTTCTTCCTAAAGCCCTCTACTGTTAGAGCAAATGATAATAAGAATAATTTATAGTGAATCATAAGAAAGAGTATTATTAATTATTTTATTAATTGATAAACATATTTTTACTTTAAAATAGTAAATTCTTCCTAAGAAATACATGGGTACCAAATAATAGGAGGCTTTCATCAAAAGGGGCTAAAATCTTTTTTGAGCCCCACATGGAATCCAAAATGTGAATAAATTAAATGGTTTTCTTTAATGCTTTTAAAAATTGAACTCTTCGTTAAATTGGAGAAGAAAATCATTTACGATTTAATAGTAAACTTGTGGTTAAGTTGGTTGAATTAAATTATTTTAAATATTTTAAAAAATATATTAATTTTTTTTATAAAATTAAATTAATAAATGTTTAAAATATAATTATAAATAGTATACTAATATACATTATTTTAATTTAAAACGTTTTAATTGGTTTATTAACTCACTAGTTTTATGCTAATTTCAAATCAAACAGTAGATTATTTTACCACTTTTTTAATTAAATGGATCAATCTAATTTGATTGTCTCTCTCAGTATGATTATTTCTTTACCTTCTAATAAAAAGAACTTTCTTCTATTTAAGTTTGGGAGGGGGTGGGTGGTGGACTTCTGACACTAAGATAAATTTGCTTCTAAGAAAAAGGTAAAATTTTAAAGCAAATATACAATTTGATTTTTTTAGAAAATATTTTTTTTTATGTTTTAATTTCTCATTTATTTATTTACACAAATTAATCTTTTAACGTTTATAATTCCCTATACTTGTACATTGACTTAATCCTTTAAAATAGGATAAATATATAATTCAGTCTAACAAAACTAATGTATAGTAAGTTATAAATTTTAAAGAACCAACTTGTGTAGAATAAATTTTAAGACTAAAGCATTAATTGCAAATATATTTCTCACAACTAAATTATGTATATATATTTGGTATGCCTTTACTATCAATTAATAACTGAATTTTGAACCATATACAATTTGAAATAAAATTCAGATGTAACAGTGCAAAAGATTATCCCCAAAATGCAATACTTTTTTCCCCTGAACTTGGTGGCATAACTGCCAAATTTTTTTTTTCAAATTTCAAATTTCTGTTTTATTTTTGTTTTGGCTTATAAAATATCTTACTTATCTACATTAGATGGCTTGCGAATCTAAACACTGCACATTTTGCAAAGCTGTCTCGTATAAACTACTAAGACAATTTTGTAAGACAAAAATTTTGAATTTGAAAAAAAAAAATTCAAAAGAGAAAGCATTGCATCTAGAGGAGAAACTTTTGCATTGTTATATCTAAATTTTTTTAAAAAAATTATTATATATGAATACGGGAGTTATCAATTGAATATTCTGTTTGGTTAGAAGATGTAATAATAAAGAAAATGTAAAATATAAATAGATAAAAAAAATAAAATAAAAAATAATTATTTTACTCATATTTTTAAAAAAATAATTTGATAGATAAAATAATATATATAAAATATAATAAATATTATATAAATTATGTAAAAAATATATATTTACTTGGCATCTAACCAAACCGAGCCCATTTACAAAACTTGTTAGTGTGTGTTTGGATTGATGGTGAGTAAAATTGATTTTTCAAACCTTGGTTTTGTAGAATTGATTTTGTGTAAAAGTGAGTTAACATGAACGTGATTTATGTTTGGAAAATTTAGGTAAAAAGTGATTCTGGTAGAATTGATTTTGTTTGGATATTATATACCAGAATCACTTTTAAGTGTAAAATTACCAGAAAGGGTAGGCATAGTATTTTATTTGATTTATTCTTATAATATTACTTTTGTTTAAATAGCGTGTAACAAATGATATAGCATAATATATCTTTTTTATTTTTATTGATATTAAAATTAAAATAAAAAATAAAAATAAATATTTTAGTTATATTATAAATGTGCATAGCATAGAAATAGAGTATTACAATTGATGGAAACTACTAGTTATTACGTGAATATAGTACAATTTGATCCCGAATGATGTCTCGAAGTTGATCCATTTCAAATGCAGAGGTAATGTTTAGACTTGGCAATGGATCTAGGCCACCGTGCTCATCAGTTTCTCCTTCAAATTGGCTTTCGTCTTCAAGATGGCTAAACTCAATATCTGTTGTAGAATTCCGTCTAATAAAATTATGTATAGCCATTGTCGCACTAACAATTTGCACTTGTGTTTCAAATTTGAACTTTGTCATGCACCGCAAGATTTTAAACCTATTCTTCCATACCCCAAAAGTTCTTTCTATAGTACACCTCAAACTTGAATGGTAATAGTTGAATGCCTCATTATCATTTTTAAATCTAGAAGAACGTCTAAAGTCAGGGAGATGATAACGCTCACATTTATATGGACCAATGTATCCAACTGGGGTTGGATAGCCAACATCCACCAAATAAAATTTACCTAATAAATAATTAAAGTATTACACATTAATTATTGTAAAAAAAAATTATAACCATAACAGTGAGAGCATAAATATACCTTGAGGAGGATGGGGGAAGTTCATGCTCGGAGTTGTGAGAGCGTGAGAAAATACACAAGCATCATGGGCAGTGCCTTCCCAACCAGCCAAGGCAAACGTGAAACACATGTCCCAATCACATACAGCCATAACATTTTGTGTCGGGTGCCCTTTTCTACCAATAAATCTTGGTTGTTCACTAGGGCTAACCACACATGGTACATGAGTTCCATCAATTGCTCCAATAGCATTCTTGAAAAATGGCCAATATCGTGAATCATTTCGAATCTTTGATTGGGTTGAACGAAATGCTTGATCCTGTGGCTTAATGTATTTGAAAGCCAATTTCATGCAAGCAAGTAAAACTGCATGCAAATGCCTACTTACAGTCTCCCCTGAGTGTTGAAACCTTTCTTGTAACATTCTATTACACTGTCCATGGCCAACCATGTTCAAAAACATCGCAACCATCTCTTCAATTCCCATGCGTGTAGTGTGGTTCAACCCACATTCAACTAATTCAATGCAAAATTTATGAAACACGTGTTTTTCCATGCGAAACATCTCATAACAGCGAGTGGGATGCCCTTGCAATATTTCTTGAACCCAAGAATGACCAGTTTGTTCACTCGTTCTACATGGTTGTTTACACAAATATGTTACTGCGTAGCTACCAATTAGTACAGCCACATGAGCTTGTTGCTCACGAGAAAGAACTTGTGTCGTTTCAGTTTCCATTTCTCCATCTTGTATTTCATTAAATTCCATTTATACCTAAAAAAAAGCATTATGATATGATTATAAACCAATAAAGTATAGTTTGAATATAACAGCACATTATAATCATAAGTCCACACAAGAACAGATTGAATGAAAAAGTATAATACCATCAGAAATCCATAAACCATAGTTTGAAGACAAAACCATAGTCCAAATACCATCACAAAATACAAAACATCTAAATATAAAGCATAATAACATCACAACCCCATAAAACATAACCGAAATACAAACTCATGGTGGAGATTTCATGAATGCAAGTGGATTATCTACTGCATGTCGAAGCCAAATCAACCTTCGATCCTCATAACCATGAAAGGTGGCAAACATCTCCCGATTTTGTTTATATATCATCATTTGACAGCATTTTGCATACCACACTGGATCACTGACAATCTCATCAATTAAGTTCAACTCAGCCATCACTTCCTTTATTGATGTTCCAGGTGGTTCTGTAGGACCGGAGCGACATGTATTTGCAATGACACTTATAGCGTCAGCTATTTTTGATGCTGCAGGGATTTTGGCTTTACTTGTCCGTTCATCAGGGTCAGTTCTCTTTCTCTTCCCACCACTTATCTGGCCACTAGTTCCCTGGGATGAGCATATATTAATATTTGCAACTCCTTCAGTTGCCCCAACACTGTTATCTTCACTATCTCCAGACCCTTCCTCTATATCTAGCCCAATATTATCTAGGTTTGGGCGATACCCATCCTCACTTTCAAGCAAACCATTAGAGAATGTCATTGACGATGGTGCCCATGCAAATTGTCCAGTTGCAACTACATCTTTAAAAAGTATAGTTAACTCTTGGGCAAATGGAAGTCCTTTATACCTAAATTTTCCATATTGTGGATTTTCCTGCATGTATAAGACAATTCATCACTTTTACATATAATCAAACAAAAATATTGCAGTTAACACACAAGTACAAATTGATGCATAACTTACCAATTCCTTCTTCTCCCACCACTCATCAGGTGCATCAACAGTCATCTTTGTACTGTCCCACCCTAGGCCTGTTTCTTTGGCAAACAATTTATGCCATACTGACCATTCTTTTTTTAAGCTGTCCCATTTATTTTTCAGCTGAGTTTTATCATAATTTCGTCCAGTTAATTCATTGAATTGCTCAATGACAGCCTTCCACCCTTTCTTTGTTAGGGTTGTTCCATTGCGTTCTCCCTTTTGGACTTGGTCTAAGCATGCTTTAACAAAATGCTCAGTTGTTCTTGAATCCCACACAGCCTTTTTCTGAGAACTCATTTTTCTATGTAGCCAAAAAAATTATAAAGAACTAAGGTTGGCATGCACAAATCAAATAAAACTATACACATATGAGTGATCAGAATAATTAAATTAAGATTGTCAGAATAATTTTAAACTATACACCTCCATTTATTTAATTTTAAATTTGGAATAATTAAATTAAGATTGTCAGAATAATTAAATAAGCAATCAGTATTAGAAAGTTAGCATCAAAATCTTATGCAAAATTAAAATTTTATTTTATTTTATTATTATTATTATTTATTATTATTTATTATTACTAGCTATCAAAATATTTTATTTTTTCAGTCCTTCAAAAAACAGCATCAATGCATAAATCAAACCAACTACCAATATAAGTGATCAATAACTTAGAGCTCCAAGAATGAAAAATGTAAAAAGGTTCAGCAACTTATGAAACTGAAAATCATCTTCCAAAGAAATTTCATCTATGCTGCAACAGCAAACATAATAAAATGCTTGGTTTATTCCAGATCATGCCATTCAAATAAAGAAATCAATGCTTTAATTTCTTCAATAGATTAAAGTTGGCAAGCTATATTGAAGCAAAATAAATTCCCAAACAGCATCCGATGTCAAAATTGGTGCATTAGTTCTCTGTATAAGTATCAGGAGTTCAGGACCTTAAAGGCAATATCCTGATTGATAACCAAAACCAAATGACCATTAGTTCAATTTGATACATTAAATTAAATTCACCATATTATATTCCATTAATTAAAATCTCTTCAATAAATGGAAAAGGACAGAGACAAAAATGCAGCACTTGGAAAACTCACATTTCCAACAGCAAAAGTTACGTGCATCTGACAGGGAAAACATAAAATGAAACCTAATATCTAACCACTAATTCAAATTAAACACCAAAAAGTACTCGGTTAAGTATTAACTATTAATAAACAGCTTTACAATGGATGAAAAAATCAAATAAGGAAAACGTAAAATGAAACCTTAATTTTACAGCTTTACAGCTTTAATCCGTTGGAACCAGCAGCGAAAGCAATCAAGTTATCCTGCAAACAAAAATCCAGAAGCTTAATTTTTCGGTGGTAGTTATGTCAAACTCAATAGGAGAAGAGTCTACGGATAATGCAGTGCTCATGTAAAAAGATAATATCTTCGCATGTGAAAGCAATCAAGTTATCTTCGCATCACTTCCTTGCTTCCTCCTCCTCTACCCCAATAATCTTCCTCCCCTTTTACCCTCCAACGCCCTCACGTTCAAATGCATCCCATCCAACGCCCTCACGTTCATTTCTGCATGCTCGCCTCCCTCACCTGCATGCTCACCTCCCTCCCTCGACATTAGCTCCCCACACAACCAAACCTAAACCTCCCCGCTTAGCTGATAAGTGAAGACTTATAAAATTCGTTTATGAATAATATTATTGTAATTTATAATATAAATCTTTACTTATCCTGCAGAGCAAAACGGCTTGCTACTGCGGCTAATGGAGCTAATAATATCGCATCAAAGAAGGGTGGAGTGCCGGCGGTTTGCAAAATCAACTTGTTAATAGAGCACTGGAAGGATTATCTGGTGGTGGGTGGAAGAAGTGGTGCAAGGGTCAGAGGCAGGGGCTCGAAACGTTCATGGCACGCTGCCCCTCTGGGTCTATCACTATCCAGCTCAGCCTCAGCTCCCCACACGCGTGCTCACCTCAGCTCGCCACACTCCCTGCTCACCTCAGCTCCCCACACTCCTGCTCACCTCAGCTCCCCACACGCCTGCTCACCTGGAAGGGCGAGCACCTGAACCAACTCAACATTATCTCGGTCTCTATGACCTTGGAGAATATAAGGTGATCACAATAGTAAAGATCGACGACAGAGATCAGTTGGAGTGTGCAGTCTTGATGGATGGCTGAGATGGTGGTGGAAGTGGAAGCCATGGAATGGAGATTTGTTTGTTTTGTGGAGCTTTGGTGGGGGGCCGAGTTTCGGGCTTATGGAAGCAGTGGTCAAAAACGTGTGATAATGTGAGATGATAGTTACACAGAAGACGTTACCTGTAATGTGGGATGAAGGAGCAGCTTGGTCACCAACGGATGGAACAGATCAGAGGAAGAAGGAAATAGCACAGTGAACAGAGGAAGAAGATTGCTGAAACAGAGTAAAGCAGAGAAGCAAGTTCATGCAACCGACTTCTGTATCCTCGGACTGGTTGGGTATAAAGGACATTTGGCAGTTGGAGCAATTAACGTGATATTAATGAGTAGCATTTGCGTCGACAGAAAGCAGGTGTAGATCACTTCGAGCCAACGTGATTTTCTTCTCCTCAGAACCATGGTGCGGCAAGTCGAACGTGGATCCAAACAAGTAGCAAACGGGCTTTTTCTCAGCAAACCTTGGTTTGGGCCGAAACGTGGATGCGTCAACGTGTTCCCAAACATACACTTAATCACCTAACTGTTCAAAACTTTGAATTTGTTTTAAACTCAGAATATATATATATATACACACTCTTCAAAATATTGATTGTATATTATTATTTTGCTATCATTTAAAATATAAAATTTTCAAGTATTGAATTAATAAAATTTTATTAAAGAAAAGAAGAGCCCACTGTAGGAAAACACAGAAACAGACAAAGGAAAGAAACTGCGTCGAAAACGAGTTGTTTGTGGAAGGATAAGGAAGGGGACGCCACAGTGGACGGAACCACAAACCCAATACATTTTGTTGCCAATTCCCAACACCCAAACATGTGACTTAAATTTTTTTTGTGTGGAAAAAAAGAAAAGAAAAGTTTTGAGCATCTATGTGAAGGCTAAAATTATAATTTTTTATCAAAATAAATATTTGGTGAATGAGATATGGTCAATGAACATTAAAATGAATTTATCTTCTTTTTATATATATATATCACTTTTTTTTTAAGGTTGAGTTTTTTATTGATTAAATATTTTTATTTTAATGAAAGTAATTACAAATTTAATAATATACTTATTTTGGTCAAAATTAATAATACCCTTAAAAATATTAAAAGTGACTTATATTTTTAACAAAAATAAAGAGTACGTTTTGACCGCGAAATTTCGTTTTAATTTGCGTGTCTCTTTTTTTTAAATCTCTTACAAAAATACAAGGATTCTAAAAAACAATATAAAAACAGTGACATGTAACTGATATCATAAATGCTTTAGAAAGTGATAATGACATTTTGCAAATTCCAAAAAACACAAAGAAGACTTTAATAGGCCGCGTGACCGTCCACTACCTCCTCATGATTGACCGGTTGACTGCGGAACGACAACGTGGATCACTCCCTTCCTCCATTCTTCCCATTTCACAACATCAACATGGTTCACGCCCCCATTTACCAACACCCCCCCTTTCATACACGACATAATTGCCCATTGGAATGAAAAGGGCCATGGGAATACATATAAACTAAAATAATTATATATGTGGTATAATATTAAAAAAAATAAAAATATTATTTTATTTATATTTTTAGTTTAATAAAAAATATTAAAATGAAAAATATTCTTCATATTTTTACTTAAAAATTAATGATAATAAAAATATAATAAATTTTGTATAAATTAAACATAATAATTACTTTTAATTTATGTATTTATTTTAAAAAATATATTCTTTTTTAGCATTTTGTTAAAATTTAATTATTAAATAAAATGTAAAAAAATACATTATTTATTTTCTTTTATTTCATGTTACAAATGAAATGTTAAACTACTAATAAAGAAAATGAATGAAAAAAAAATTAAACATATATACTCTCTTACCCTTTATATCGCCATACTTTCACATTTATTTGAGAGATATATTATCATTTTCCTCGTCCTGCACAATTTCAAAAACCCAAAATCCAATTCCACTTTTTCTCCAATGTTCCTTTCACCGGCCACCTATTCACCCAGTTTCCTGCCGTCTCAAACTCTACCATTTTTTTTCTTCTTTAATTCTCTCTCTCTTATATATAAATCCCCATTCTCATCCTCCCTTTCCAGCACCTTGCCCTGCTTTCTCTTCTGCCAAACAGCCCACAGAAAAAGCACTTTCTTGCTACAGATCTCAATGGCTTGCTACTCAACCTCTGCTTTGAGAACCATCTCCTCTTCTTCTTCCTTCCTGAAACCATCCCACTCAACATTAGCCTTCACTACCAAATCACTCTTATCCTTCACCTCATCAAACCCATCTCTCTCTAGAATCCTCAAGCTTACCACCACTTCGCCACCCTCCATCTCCTCTCTCCCTAAGAAATCCTTCACTTGCAGAAGCCAGGCCCAGCCTGTTGATGCAGGTTAGTCCACAGTCCCATTACTACATAATTTTCCATATTCCATCCCTTGATTCTGCGTTGACCCTTTTGATTGATTTCTGTTTTTGCAGGCAAAGTTCAAGAACTGTTTCTGTATGAGCTCAACGAGCGAGACCGTGGAAGCCCTGCTATCCTCCGATTGAGCCAGAAACCTGTCAATTCCCTTGGCGATCTAGTCCCCTTCAGCAACAAGGCAAGTTTATTACTCTTGTTTCCTCCTTCACTTTCTTCCTCTCTTTCTCACTTTTCTTTTGCTACCCATAATCATGGAATTTTCTGTTCTTTTCTTGATTTTCCCAATATTCTTTTAAGATCGAAAAGTGGAGTCTTCTTTTTTTTTTTTTTTCAATCCTTTTCCGATTACATGATTACTTCTAATCATCGATCTTATTCTAAATACGTTACTGAATAACGCTTTCTTTTGGTGTTTGACCTTCTTCTCGCAGCAGGATACGGTGGATCATATTGTTTATTTATTGTTATAAATTTTAAGAGATTAATTTACATAAAAAAGAAATTTAAAGCCAGCAAGTAAATTGTATATTTAGTTACTTAGTCGATATTTCTAGTTCTCTTGACCCAGAATGGAAGATGCTCATTATTTTTTCGTATCTGCTTGTTTCCTGGGAAAATTTTTCTGGGTGTGTTGGAAACTGCAGTTGTACACAGGGTGTTTGCAAAAACGCGTGGGCATAACGGCTGGGATCTGCATTTTGATCGAGAACAAGCCAGAGAAGAAAGGGGACAGATACGAAGCCATATACAGCTTCTACTTTGGAGACTACGGTCACATTGCAGTACAGGGAGAGTATCTGACATATGAGGACACGTATCTCGCTGTGACTGGTGGGTCTGGCATCTTCGAGGGTGTCACAGGGCAGGTCAAGCTGCACCAGATTGTGTTCCCCTTCAAGATCTTTTACACTTTCTATCTCAGGGGCATCAAGGACCTGCCTCAGGAGCTTCTTGGCAAGCCCGTTGAGCCCAGCCCATCCGTCGAGGCCAGCCCAGATGCAAAGGCCTGTAAGCCCCATGCTGCTATTGTGGGCTTCACAAACTGAAGACTTTTTGGCAATGTTGTTTATTCACATTTGAAATAAGTTACTAGACTTGGAATTTAGGAATTTAGATCCTCAGTTTTTTTGGGACAAAAAAAATTAATTGTGCTAATATTAGAGAGAGATGAATATGGTATGTTGGATTCGCCCTTATTGTGAGATTTATTATTCTACTCAAGTGAATTTCAAATAAAATTTGTTTATTTTTCTCTCTCTCAAATTGAGACAATCAATTTATTTTTTTTCGAAAAAATTGAGTGTATGGTAAGGTTTAAAGTTGAGATACTATACCTCCGAGATAGTTTTCATGGGCTACAACTATTGAGAAGATAATTTTCAAGTTGAGTATTTGTGAAGTAGGTGGTAGCCAATTATGAGTTTGTATGTCCTGTAAATGATAATACTTTACTATTTGATGCTATTAGTGGGGGAGGTTTCTTTCTTTTTTTGGTTGGTTGTTGAGAACTTTATGATAAAGGGAAGTCATTATGTAGTTAGTGGTGGAGCCAAGAGGATAAATTTGAAGATTATTGAGCATGTGCTTTCTATATGGGACAATAGAGAACTTAGTAGATTTCTGAATATTGTGCTTTGTTTGCCTTGTTTAAGTTTTGCTTTCTATATAAATAAAATATCTTTTCCCAACCTGTAAAGGTCAATGGGCTGGCCATGTGTTGTCATATTCCATATGGCATACGTTGAAATTGGAAAGTTGTCATAATTGTGATCATTCTTGTATTATAAAATTTATAATAATGTGATGTGATTATGATATAAATAGAGAGTTCTCAACAAGTTGATAGACTAGTGGTTGGATATATTTTACATGATAATTTAGTTACAAAGAATCAACAATTTTTTATTAGGTAGGTGATACGTGTTAAGTTGCTTCGATGGCTTTAGAGAGATTCGTTGACATTCTCTCTCTCTCTCTCTCTCTCTCTCTCTCTCTCTCTCTCTCTCTCTCTCTATATATATATATATATATATATATATATATATATATGAGCCGATTTAGGATTAAATTATTAGAATTTTTTTTAAAAGTTAAGATATGTATGTAAACATTTAGGTTAACATATATGTGTATAACTCTTTTTTTTTTGGCAATTTATAGAAGTTAAGCATAATATTTTTTTCATATCACAAATTACATTAATAATTAAATTTGTGTTAAATTTTTTAACAATATTTCTTTTAATATAAATAACTATGCAATTTTATGAAAAAATAATATTTTGTCTTATTTTTAAATTTATTTTTTATAATATTCATAATTGAAGGTGATATTTCACTTGTCACAGTTAAAATTAAAAGAGTTAATAATAAGTGAAATAAATAATCAATTAAATAATAAATATTAATTGTTTTTATTTTTACTTTTTCAATCTTTGCCATAATTGAGGAATTGTTGACATGTTTTTTAAATTAAAATATTGAGAAACATCAAGTTTATTAGGTTAACATATATATATATGCATAACTCTCTTTTTTTTTGGGGCAATTCATAGAAGTTAAGCATAATATTTTTTCACATCATAAAATACATTAATAATTAAATTTGTGTTAAATTTTTTAACAATATGTCTGGTAATATAAATGACTATGCAATTTGTGAGAAAATAATATTTTATTTTATTTCTAAGCTTTTTTTTTTAATGATATTCATAACTAAAAATGATATCTTACTCATCATAATTAAAATTGAAAGAGTTAATAATAAATGAAATAAATAATCAATTAAATAATAAATATCAATTTTTTTTATTTTTTTAATCCTTAGCATGATTGAGAGATTGTTGACATGTTTTTTAAATTAAAATATTAAGAAATATCAAGTTTATAATGTTGAGCTTGTATTTTGAGATGAACTTCTTTTGTTCAATGAAATTACCAAAATAAAAATCTTGTTATTAAATCATAAATATGGTCAATATTAAATAAACTGTAATTTATAATCATTATATTTAAAATAAAATATATTTTTTGTATTGAAGATTTATGGAATAAATTAATAAAAATTTGTTACAATTAATATCTTAATAAATCAATTACATAACATAATTATTTTAATATTTTTTGTTACATCGTTACTATTTATAAAATTTGTAATTTCATGACAATTTATAATATCATTTACAAGTTTCAATGGGGGGCAACCCCCCATCCCTCAACTTACTTCTCTTCGAAACGAAAAAGAAGTAAACAATTATTTTTTATAAAACAAAAATACCCTTATTCAAAACTATTAATTACTATAATTCCCTTTACCGTTTTCTATTAACGGCATCCTCTTCTGCCATTCTCATTTATTTTCTTACCTATATATTTTTATATATTTATTTTCATTTTATATATTATATGTATTTAATTGATATATATATATATATATATATTGTAATTTTACTTTCTATATTTTAAACAATTAAAAATAGCCATAATAAATATTTAAAATTATTTATCTATTCAAGTCACATTTATTACAAAGTCAAATCTCTTTTATAGACTGAAAATTGGTGTAACAAATTTTAATAATAGTGTATTAATTAAGAATACAATTTTCTGAACATATAAAATTTGAATATGGAATGAAACTTTGTTGGAAAGCATTATCTTTCATTTACCTTCAATAAGAATGGGAATGTAACGTCAAATACATTTTGACAGCACCAACGCATTTGGACTGCTTACTCATGAGTTAATTTTTTTCATTTTTTGTATATAAATTAGAAGTTAAAGGATATATATATATATATATATATATATATATATATATAGAGAGAGAGAGTCACATGTCAGACTTACAACATAACAAGAATAGTATAATCAACACCTCTTCAATTATTCATTTTAGTGTGCCCCAGCTAAGCTCAATTAATTAAAGATGCAATTGATAATCAACATTTTATTTTATTTTTTTAGTGGAAAAGATGCTAACCATACAGAGTTTTAATATGAAAGGGGAGTATTTTTTGGGTACCATAAGTCAGTTCTTAAATATTTTAAGTATATGATTTAATTTTGAAAAATATATGCTTTTACTATTTTGTTCTTAAATCTTAAAAATATGTCATTCGGTCCAAGGAATTATAGACTCATTGTTCATTAATCCCGGGAGCATATACTAATAAGAACTAATGAGTTACCAATTAAAAACCTTTTAAAGATTGAATAATGTATTTTTAAGATTTAATGGCTATATAGTTGACAAATGTATCTTTTTGGGTTGAACTATTTATTTTTAAGATCCAGAAATCAAATAATTGAATCATATATCTTTTAGAATAAAAAAAATTAATTTTTTAATTCATTAACTGTTAAAGTTAGGCCTAAATTTAAGCTTGCCTTAACTTAGGCCTATTATTAAAGATTGGACAATGGTCCAAGCTTGGATTCAGTCCACGTTTATTATAAATAAAATTTTGTTTAAATTTGAAAAATGAGTTTCTTTGATTGAATTTGTCAATTTTTACCCCAAAAAAAAATATAATTTTTTATTGTTATTTTACTTTTATTTCTTTAATTCCTTTATGCTAAATTATATTTATACAATTGGCAATTGACATTAGTAAATTACATGTAAAATTATAAATGCACTTAAAAGTATTTTTTATTTTAAACCTTATTTAATTTTTTTAATTCATCCAGCCTTAATTAATTAGAAGAAGGTTTGAGTATGCAAATTAAACTCAAATTATTTACCTTCACAAAAGAAATGAGAAAAAAACCATCTAATTGCAATCTAGGGCTATTATCCAGCCCAAAGACCATATGCAACAACAGCTATGTCAGAAATTGTAAACAGCATGTGGGACAATCAATTTTTAACTTAGATCCTGATTGATGCATAGATTAAATATGTGAATCCTGCTGCAAAATGCCAATGAAAAGTGATTAGTTAGAATAACTTATGATTCATTTGCTATGTAAAAAAATAAAAATAAAAAAGTGATTTCATAAATAAAAAATATTTATAATATCTTTTATTTTTAATAATTAATAAATAATATTAAATAATAATTATAAAAACAAAAATAAAATTTTATCAAATTTTTATTTTTTCTTTTCATCCTTAATTCAACCAAACAAGCCGTTAAACTTGGGATTATAATAGAAGCTATAGTACAAGATTTCAGTACACTGTACAAGTGGCTTAGTACAATGTTCAGGGTCAAAAATGACAATACAAATTGCAAATTGAAAGATGGCTTGATGTACTGCATTCTGAAGGAGCAATAATAAATGGGAGCAGATGATGCACCACACGCTGCAAAATACATGACAGAGATGGATGTGTGGATCTATCTATCCACTGGGTTGAGTGGAGCACCTTGTGATGAGAATCAATGGCAAGTTTCCTCCTGGCCCCCACCTTCCTCCACCAAGCCTTTTAAGGGATTTCGTTTCTTCCTTTTCATTTCTGGTATTTTTCTGCCTCTTCGTTTCTGTTTTCTTTCTTTAATTGTGGGGGACAAATTTCTTTCATTGATTGTACGTTTTCGTAAATCTTCTTTGTTATAACTATGAGCTGATATGGTATAAGAGCGTTGAGATCCAGGCAAAGGAAAAGTAGCAGAAGAAAGCTCCTTTTGTGTACAGCAATAAGGAGCTAATAGCAACGATTTGGATCGTCTCCTAGAATAAAAAAAGATCTCATAACGAGAAAAGAGAAAAATGAACAGGACTCACCTGAATTGGTGTCATATACTTTCTCTTCCTCTTCTTTCTTTTTTATTATTACAAGATCTTGATTTCTAATAAAAATTCACAAAGCTAGGTATACTAGTAAATTTTGGAAACGTAAAAGTGTAGGGATCTAGTTGAAATGAGAAAGAGAAAGGGAGGTGGGGCCAGTAGAATTTGTGATCTCACCTCTTCCTCTCATTTTTATTATAATTTATTCCTTGTAATATTATAAGGGATTTAGGTCAGTGAAATTTAATATTTATAACATTTATTTTTATTTATTTATTTATATAATATATATTACAGTTGTTTGATACACAAAAAGATAAAAATAAAAATAAAAATAAAAGAATAATTTTTTAAATAAAAAATATTTATAATATTTTTATTTTTAATGATTAAATAATAATTAATATATAATTTTAAATAATGATTGAGTCATAAACAAAATTGATACTCAGAATGGTGGGTGTGTGGCGCACTTGAATGCTGGAGTAGGTGAAGAGCAAAACTGGCCATTGATTCTCATCACAACATGCTCCAGTTTACTAGGGAACTCCTGAAGGTACTCCATTTGTATTCACACAAGTGTATGACTATTGCTCTCATTGGTAATCACACAACTCTAAACAAATTTCGTCCTCTGTATAAGTTAATGTCTCTATTCTCTTTTTGAAAGAAAGAAAGAAATGGATTATTCAGGGTGAGAAGCTGCAAATGTCACATAATTAGCTGTGTGTGTGTGTGTTTTAAATTTTTCTGTAAGCTCTGGAAATCTTGATTCGAAGCTTATTAAAACTGAGCCTACACTTACTTTTTCTTAAATGCACAAGATTACTGGGAATCTGGTCTGAGATCTTTGAGCTTCTTCTCAGATAAGCACAAAAATCTGGGTTCTTCAACGAGCACAATTGCTCACAACTTAAAATTAGCGTGAAATTCATTTGAAAAAACTAAAATAATTAAAATTTTACATCAAAAGTAAGAAATAATGCTAGATAGATCTGTAGGAATTATAGTGGGCTACAATCAATTATTTAGTTTTGAATAAAAATAGGCTAATCTATGATCCATGAAAGATACATTTGGGCCCACTTGTTATTAGTGATCCTATTGTTTTGGGCTGGATATCTAATTGATTAGTATGGATAAAAGTGCGGGCCCATAACTCATAGGCCCATAATGGATGGGTACTAGAGTTCTATATAAACTTGGCTAGGTCCCTTCTGTGTTCACGTTGAATTCTAACTCCACAACTTACCCCATTATAAGTTGTGATAGGGAGTGTGTGAATCACAGAGGAAGCCCTAGTCTCTTCAAACCTTCAGGCATTCAGAATCAACAGGGTATCCTAATTCTGTCACCATGTCTTCTACAGGTAATCAATTTAGTATTCTAATTTCATATATTATTTAGAATTTATTCTCACATTTGGTATCAGAGCCATAATTATATGATTTAGAATCTGATTGGTTGAAGACTTGAATATGTGCTTAATAATTTCATTCTTTTGCAATTTTCATTCATATAAGTTTTTTCAATATTCTAATTGGATGATTTTTTAAAAAAATTTAGAACCAAAAATCTTAGGGCTTCTGTAGAATTTGAAATTTTGAATCAATTGGTGCCTGAAATTCAAATTATCATGAACCATAGATGGGGAATTTTGAATTTGAAATTTAGGTTAGGGTTTATTGAAATTGAATTTCAATTCTCCCGAATTAGGTCAAATTGATGAATATCTTTTTTATAATTGCACTCTCTTTAATCATATAAGTAAAACCCCTCTGCCAATTGCATCAAAAATCTTTTAATTCCATGAGAATTTCAATTCGAAATCTATAGTTAGGGTTCATAGAATTGAAATTTCAATCTCATGAATTACTGCAAATTGATGGATGATTTTCAAACATAAAGTTCCTTATGATCATATAAAAGAAACCCACACATCAATTGCATCAAAACTTGGCAGAAAGTAGTGCAATTTCTTTCGAAAATTTTTGCTATGGAACACGATTTTTTGCATTGAATCATCCAAATTTGTGGATTATAATTGAGGCTTTAGCTATGGATATGTTTCGCATGAAATTTTGAATAAGATACATAAAACAATTGCATCAAAACAGCGCCTGAACACGAGCTCCATGCCGTCGGTATTGTGATGAAGTTCTTGAGTTGGAAAGCCCCTAAATCCATGATTATAATTGGGGATTTTAGGGTAGATGAGTTTAGAATGGGATTAGGAACAAAAAACACAACAAAATTGTATGAAAAGGGCTCTAAAAATGCGAAACCCAATTCCCCTATCCATGGGTTTGCGTGACCCGTTTCAGAATTGGGCTGACCCACCAGAGGTAGGAGAAGACCACCCTGGTGCACGCCCACTCGTGCCTCTGGAGAGTGAAAGAGAGTGTGGCTTCCACAGATTGAATTTTTTAGTTCCGTTTTTTGCGTTGCAATCCTTATTTTAAATGTGAGTTTTTGGAATATGTTTTATAATTTTTGGCCATTATAAATATTTTTTATATAAATATTTATATATATAATATTTTTGAATATTTATTTAGATGATTTTCTGAAACGTGATACATTGAAAAATTAATTCATTATATACTGAATCTTATGATAATATTCACTCTCCACAAAATTATAATATATATTTGTCTACTCTCAAGCCTAATATATATACCTTAATATGTTTGTTTTAAGAAATATATGATTTTGTTTTAATTGGATTTACGTGAAGCCTCCTTGAGAATGCTATAAAATTTGTTTATGGACAATAGGGGTATAATATTTCATCTCTTTAAATGCTGTACCATAATTCTGGGCAAGTAATTCCTGTGCAAGGAGTTTTATAAATTATTATGGATAATTATCACCAAAGTGAAATTATTCATATTAATAAGTAAATTTTCCTTTGTAATTAGAGGAAGGTTTCTAATTATCTCATATTATAGCCTGCCCAAAGAGGGTTATTGTATGTTATAATTAGGAGTTGATTTGGGATGAAGTTATTGGAGAATATATTGGTTTAAAATATTTATCTGCCTAAAGGGGATAGATATTTGAACCCAATGTATTCTCACTGATTAACTCATCTGAGGTTCTGATCTAGGTGGTGACCTTGATTTGTACATTCTGCCCAAAGGGGAATGTGCTATTATGTTGGCCTCATTGAGATAGCTTATTTTAATTAAAGTTATGTATAAAATTGCCCTTCTTAATTATCCTAATGCATTCCAATTTTGCAGTTATCTTTTCTATGAATAATTGTTCTGTTTCAATTGAGATTTTAACTGGATCAAATTATAACAAGTGGAAGCAAGACCTAGAATTCTCCTTAGGAATTGCTGACCTTGATCTGGCACTACGCGAGAGTAAGCCTGAAGTAAATGAGAAGAGTACAACTGAACAGAAAGAGTTCTTAGCCAAATGGGAGAGATCTAATATACTCAGTCTAATTGCCATTAAGAGGACCATATCTGAGCACCTACTTAGTGGCTTACCAGAAACCACGAGTCCTAAAGAATTTCTTACTGTCTTAGGAGAAAGATATCAAGTATCTAATAACGCTGAGTCTGGATATCTTATGAAAAAGTTGACTGATATGAGATATGACAACAATGAGGGAGTAAGGGAGTTCATTTTAAAGATGGTTCACATCCAAACCAAGCTGAAAGCCCATAACATTGACCTAAATGAGAATTTCATTGTCTCACATGCCTTGAACTGTCTACCTGCCGAATTTACACAAATTAAAACCGCTTATAATACTTTTGGTGAGAAGTGGACCATTAATGACCTTATTACCAAGTGTGTGGCTGAAGAAGAAAAATTAAAGAAAGAAAAGAGTGACCTATCCTGTGAGTTAGCCCTTTTTACTTCCCATGGTAAACCTTATTCTGGTAGTAGTAATTGGAAACATAAGAGAAATCAATCCAATATTCCCCATAAGGATCAAAGTTTGAGGAAACCAGGCAGTGGTCAACATCATGATGTAAGAGGTCCTAAACCAGCTCTCATTAAGAAAAACATATGGTGTTTCTGGTGTAAGGGAAAGGGGCATAAAAGGAATGATTGTACAAAATTTAAGGTTTGGCTAGAGAATAAGCAGAAATTTGGAAGAATTCAAGAGCCTGAAGAGACCAAATATGAGAGAAAGCAAGATGAGGGTAGCAGAGAATCTTAAAGTAGTGTTGGAGTCAGTGGGAGATGTCATTTTAGTTTTGGCAACCGAATATGAAACTATTTTGAAAGACTTTTTTTTATGAATCTTCTTTTAGGAGGAATTTGATTTCTATTTTGTTTAGATAAATTTAGTTTTTATTTTAATTTAATGTTAAAACTTCCAAATTATTGGTTATGGATATTTAGTAGATGATTTATATAAATTATCCTTGATTTTTTGACAATATTTCATCATATTTAAATATTTGGGTCTCAAAATTAAAGAAAAATTTTTTTTATCATTGCACAAGCATTTAAGATATATCTTTGAGGAAATATTTAAAAGGTTAATTAAAATTAATATTTTACCTTTCTTAGAGTTTGACAATTTAGAGACCTATGTAGATTGTATTAGAAGGAAGTTCATTAAGAATAAGAAGAAAGGTACGACTAGAAGTTCAAGTCTTTTAGAAATCATTTACACAAATATTAGTGGATCTTTTTCTCATATTATTTGTGGTAATAGGTTCTTTATCACTCTCATTGATGATTTCTATTGATTTGACTATCTTTATTTGATTAAAGAAAAATATGATACTCTTGAAAAAATTTTAAATTTTGAAAATTAAGGTAGAAAAATAATTAGAAAATAGACTTTAATTGCCCCCTCTGCTATGCGAGTGGAGTTTATTAGTTGTTACATTGCTGCTATTCATGTCATTTGGTTAAGAAGTTTAATGACAGGGCTTTATATTGTAAATTCTGTTGTTCAACCACTAAGAATTTATTGTGACAATAGTACTATAGTATTTTATGAAAAATAATAAAACTACTAGTGGCTCTAAGCATCTAGAATTGAAGTATTTGACTGTCAGAGATTTAATGAAGAACAACGAGATAATTGTTGAATACATAGACACAGATTCTATGTTAGCTGATCCATTGACCAAAGGACTTAGGCCCATTGTGTTTAAAAGACACGTTAAGAACATGGGCATTGTAAGTTCTTTTGATATGTTTGGTTAGTGGGAGTTTGAGTTCTATATTGTTTTCTTATTATGTTGAACATCCTTTTTAGATACTTTTGACATTTATATAATTTGTATTCTGATTAATTGATAATGCATTTAATTTTGGTATTTTGTATTTTTTGTATATATGCATCAATTACAAAATTTTGAACTCGGTATCATTAGGACCACTATGCCCGTGGTTGATGCCATATTGGAGTTGAGGCATGATGGTTTCTTGATAAACCATACAATTTCTCTGGCTTTAAAGCACTTGAGAGAAATTGTGAGGACTGATAAAGAAAATAGTAGTTAGGCCGTTGGATCACATTGGCATACTATTTTCTTGCTGCACTCCATACTAATGACTAGTCGACGGAGTCAGTAACATTTGTAACCATGGAAGGTTTAATATCAGTAATAGATATGATAACTGCCATGATTCAGTGTTACTTAGCTTTAGTTGGATGAAGTCGTATTAGATATCGCATCTTGGATTATTTGTTTTTAAAATGTGGCCACATTACAAAATTAGTCATTAGCCCGAGAGTCGTTTTCGAAATAAAAGTTTTTAAAAATGAAGAATTGATTTTGCCCAAGTGGGAGAATGTAGGAATTATAGTGGGCTACAATCAATTATTTAGTTTTGAATAAAAACGGGTTAATCTATGATCCATGAAAGATACATTTGGGCCCACTTGTTATTAGTGATCCTATTGTTTTGGGCTAGATATCTAATTGATTAGTATGGATAAAAGTGCGAGCCCATAACTCATAGGCCCATAATGGATGGGTACTAGAGTTCTATATAAACTTGGCTAGGTCCCTTCTGTGTTCACGTTGAATTCTAACTCCACAACTTACCCCATTATAAGTTGTGATAGGGAGTGTGTGAATCACAGAGGAAGCCCTAGTCTCTTCAAACCTTCAGGCATTCAGAATCAACAGGGTATCCTAATTCTGTCACCATGTCTTCTACAGGTAATCAATTTAGTATTCTAATTTCATATATTATTTAGAATTTATTCTTACAAGATCTCGTATAATACTGTATGCTTATACAAATAGTTAGAGAAAATAAATAAATAATAAGTTTTATATAAAAAAGAAAGTAATATAATAAGTGTATTTAATAGGATTCACTTATATAAATTTTATATTTATTATATCGCTCTCTCGTAATAAATTAAAGGATATGAGTTCAACCCACACTTTATTTTTAACTTTCTCTAATTGGAGGGGAAGGTATTATAAAAGGCAAATGGATCTTTAAAGTTGTATTTTTTTTAAGTTTGTTGAAGTCTTTCACATTTTTTTAATATATATTTTTTTTTAAATAAAGAAACATTGTTTGTGGGAGATTTCACCACTTTCAGATGAACACAATTTCAGAGAAACTGGCTCCATTGCAGAGGATTTAAACTAGAAATAATGCTCCAAACTTTCAGGCAATTGGTTAATACTTTGTTGTTGATTAAGGCAAATTATACAATCCGATCTATATTATAAAGTACTTTTAATTATTTCACAAAATTTAATAAAATTATTTAACTATTTCAAACTCTTTAAATTTATTATTATTATTTTACTGTTGCCCTTATTTATGGAAGATGGAGAAAAAAAAAAGTTAAATTAACATTTAAAAAAAAAAAAAGGAATATTTTTTAAAAGTCAACATAAAAGATTATATGGTGCTTTATATTTTAGACTAAATAAATTTTTTAAAAAGTATCTTATATATTGGACCAGAGAGGGTAAGATGAAACAGAACTTATAAATTTTATCTTTTTTAATGTAATTTAAAAAAATTATCAACATAAAGAATTAAGTTATAACGTAGTAATATATTAGTAGTTTTAAACTAAATTAAATTAAAACCTGTCCAACGGTCAACGGCGAAGCAGTATATCGTTGAAAGGACTTTTGGCAGGCAGCGCATCGCCGCCTCCTTAAGAGGTATCAATTCGGGACCCAAGAGGCTTGACCGACGGTGCACGTTCGAGGATTCAGAGGAACAGGACACAGACACCATTGTTGTTTTCTCCCAAATTAACTCACAAAATTAGTATGTATATTTTAAAATGTAATAAAATATATTTATAAATTCAATATTAAAATGATAACATTAATTTTTAATTAAAATCAATATTAAAAGATTACGTAATTTTAATTGTAATAATAATGCTTAATTTAATTTAATATTTATAGACTTGCAAATTTTTTTATATTTTTAAAAGAATTTTTTTTTGTTTCATACAATAACTGAAATTAAGGAGATGATGTTTTGTTAGGTTTCTAAAATTTATTTACTAATTTATGAGTAAACCTTACTTCAAAAGTAAAATGTAAGTCACTTGAAATGACTGATGTGGTGAAACTTAAAAAAAGGATATAAGAAAATTCTATATAAAACCCCTGAGTTGCTAAAAATGACATTAATGACATGTTTGGTTCATTGAAAAAAATAAAAATAAAAAAATAAAAATTTGATAAAATATTATTTTTATTTATATCATCGTTATTAATTATTATTTAATATTATTTATCAATTATTATTCAATTATTAAAAATAAAAATATTATAGTTATTTTTTATTTACAAATTTTTTTTCATTTCCATACTTAATTTTTTATATACTAAACAAGTTATAAAAGATTTTAAAATTTAAATTTTTTTCAAAAAACCTTAATTTTAGTTTATAAGGACAAAAATGTTTTGATCTCCTTTCTTTCTTTCTAAAATCCATGAAAGTTTTTACTTTGACTTCTTTCCTTTCTTCTTCCCTTCTCTTTTTGTGATTCTTTGTTTTCACTTCTTTCTCTATCTCTAAGAATGGCTCATGCGAGCACTATAATTCTCCATTGTCGGACAATTGGAAAAGACCCTATTATTAGGCTTTCAAACCATAGCTTAAAGCAAGGCTGCTACATTGAGATTGCAACTTGCAATTTTGGATGTACAGGTTTTGTGGCGTAGATGTGATTCTTTTGGATTTGGTGGAAAAAGCTTTGAATATTGTGAGAAAAAGCCTAAAGCACTATAGAAAGATAGAACAATGCATTAAGTTGAAGGATTTCCAAACTAACTGGTGCTAATTTAAGGAAAACCCTATTATAAATTTTGGGAACTTAAGTGGTAACTTTGGGAAGTGTTCAGTAATAACTAGTTGATATTAATTATCATGAAAAATAACAATGGAAGTAATAAATCCAATATCTAACTCTTGTAATTTAGGGAAGACCTTGTTGTAAATTTTGGAAGCTTGAATGGTAATTTTAGCAAGTTTTAGTGGTAACTAATTGATATTAATTTTCATGAAAAATAATAAGGGTAGTAACAAATCTAATATCTAATTGTAATTTAAGAAAGAGCTTGTTGTAAATTTTGAGAGGTTGAGTGGTAAAAATCCAATGATAACTAATTAGTATTAATTTTCATAAAAAATAACAAGCTAATAATAAATTTAAAACATTCTTGTAATTTAGAGAAGACCCTATTATAAAATTTGGGAGTTTGAGTGATAACATTGGAAAGCTCCAACAGTGACAAATTGGTATTAGTTTTCATAAAAGGTAACAAGGGTAATAATAAATCTAAAAAATTATTGTAATTTAGAGAAGATCCTGTTGTAAATTTTAGGGGCTCGGATGCTAACTTTGAGAAATTCTAGTAATAATTAATTGGTATTAATTTTCACAAAAAGCAACAAGAATCTTAACAAATCCAAAATATTTTTGTAAGGAAAAAGGTGTTGTAAATTTGAGGAGCTTGAGTGGTAATTTTGAGAAGTTTTAATAATAATCACAGGAAGACTAGATGGTAACTAATTGCAATATTAAGTTATATAAGATTACAACATCAACCAAGAATAATGTTTTATTGTAACAACTTCACCTAAAGCTAATACATACATAAAAGTCAAGATTGCAATAAAATTTTTCTAAAATTATCACTCAAATTCCCAAAATGTACAATAAGATCTTCCCTAAATTATAAGAGTGTTTTGGATTTATTACTACCTCTCTTACTTTTTATAAAATTAATACTAATTAGTTACTACTAGAGTTTTCCAAAGTCATCATTTAAGTTTCTAAAATTTATAATAGAATCTTTCTTAAGTTACAAGATTCAGATATTAGATTTGTTATTATCTTTGTTATTTTTCATAAAAAATAATACCAATTAATTACCATGAGAGTTTCTCAAAGTTATTACTTAAACTCCCAAAATTTACAATAAAATCTTCTCTATATTATAAGAGTTAGATATTGGATATATTACTTTTCTTGTTATTTTTTAATAAAAATTAATATCAATTAGTTATTATTAGAACTTCCAAAAGTTATCACTCAAGCTTTTAAAATTTATAATAGGGTCTTCTCTAAGTTAATACCAGTAAGTTTGGAGATCCTCTTCCTTAATGCATTGTGCATTGTTCGATCTTTCTATTTAGTGTTCTAAACTTTTTCCCACAATATTTGAAGCCTTTTCCACCAAATCTAAAAGAACCAAAAGATCTTCCATTTGTATCTATCTAATTTTTTGCACCACAAAATTCAGACACCCAAAATCACAAGTTGCAATCTTAATGCAATAGCCTTAGTTTAAGTTATGGTTTGTAAGCCTAGTAATGGGTCCCTTCCAATTGTGTGATGAAGAAGAAAATACACGTCGCAATGAGCATTAGAATCATAGTGCTCGCATGAGTTATTTTTAAAGACACAGAGAAAAAAAGAAAAGAAAAGAAAAGAAAGCAAGAATCAGAGAGAGAGAGAGAGAGAGAGAGAAGGAAATAAGGCAAAGAGATAAGCTTTTATGGATTCTGGAAAAATAGAAAGAGAGATAAGGATATTTTCATTCTTACAAACTAAAAATAAGGTCTATTGGTCACTAGGAAAAGTTTTGATTTTTAAAATCTTTTAATTATATTTTAAGTAATTCAGGGTCCTTATGTGAAATTTCTCCAAAGAATATAGACAATGTCAGAGTTAAAATCTTAAATTATTAATAAAATATAATTTCTCACCATTAAAGATAACTATCTTGATTTTTTACTATGCTAAATATATAATATCACCTACAGTATCTTTAAAAGAAGCTATCTTTTTTCATTTTATTTTATTATTATTTAAAAAAAAAGCTTGTATCGTGGGTAGAAAATTTAACCTAAAATAAAAAAGAAATAATAATTTGGATACTCTAAGTATGAATCTAGTAAAATACTTCAAATAGAAAAAAAAGTTACATAAACAGTAAAAATATGTGTAAGATTTATTTTTTTAACAAATTTTAATTTTTTCTCTATTTCTCTTTAATTAAAAACTATCTTAGGAGGGGCGAATTCGTAAAGGTAACAATCTCTTTTCTTTTTTTTTTGTTATTTGAACTTTACATGTAATGACTATGGATGGCCCAAATTTCTGAGTTCTTCAGTCTGCTCTTCCAACAAATGAAATGCATTTTGTATGAACTATTCCAGTCACCAGTTAGTTGGGAGGTCCTCTAATGGTTGTTTCACAAGCTTCCAAGCTCACCCTTTTCTCTCTTCTAACCCAATTCTCCTTCTTTTCTTGCTCCCTCACACTTGCGTCCGGATCTTTAGGGCATCGGAGCATGTATATCCTATTTAAATCATTTTAATTTGATTTGAATAATGTAAAATTTATATTTTTTAAATAATAACTATATTTTTTTAATTATTAGTTGAAAAATTATATTTTATGTTCTACATCTTTAAAAATTAAAAATATTAAAAAATAAAAAAAAATGAATATTCCACCATCCACGTAAACGCATCCCCGATCTGCAGAGGATCTGTTCGCCATGCACTCTGACCCTTCCTTCTCTCCGCTTTCTTCTTCTTCTCCCTCCTCTCTCCCTCCTTCCCCACAAACCTTGATTCCCTCTCCTTCTTCCTCTTCCACCTTCCTCCTCCTCCCATGCTCTAATCCTAATTGTACTTCCTGTCTCCACTTCATTGTCTCTGGTCCCCACAGAACTGGGTTGGAGATTATTCTCCGGTTCTTCATATTGCGAAAACGCAACTCGTTTGCAAGAGCTTAGGTTGTTTGCTCCCAGAAAGAGCTCAGATTTGAGCTAAAATTGGGAGTTTTGGTCAATGTTAAGCATGGGGTTTCGATTAAGCTTGCTGGGTCTGTAAACTACTTCGCCGTGTACTCAGTCTCCATTTGCGGTGAAAATGCAGGGTGATGACCGTGAAGATGGTAATGATGGCGTGGTAGTGAAATTGATGAGGTGTGCTCTGATTGAGTGTTCTGAGCCCGTTTGGTCTGTCAGCATTTCGTTTGGGTTCTTGCTTTTGGGGGTAGAAAATGGTGTCAGGGTTTTCAACCTAGGGCTCCTCGTCAAAGGGCGTGTTGAGAAAGTCAAGAATTTCAGTTCAAAGTTGGAAGGTCGAGGCTTGCCTCTGCCAAATGGAGCTATTACTAATGATTGTGGGAAACATGGAGGTAGAGATCAAGCAGGTAGATATTATGGTGTTGAAGGGATTTCAGTGGTAACCTGCAATGGTGATGTCGAGTGGAAAATTAAAAAACGTTGCTTTACTGGTAAGTCTATTGTAAATCACTATAAAGTATAATAAGTCAATTTCAATTTTAATACCCAAAATATCTTTTGCCAACCTTTAGTGGAATTGGTCTGGGAGGGTGAAGTTCTTTTAAATTGTCTCATTCATGAAAACACATAGGCAGATATTATTGTTTTTTGTTTTAAGTATGTTCCAATTAGCTTATAATATATGTGGATGACATAGCGAACCCAATGTTCTTGATAGCAGTCCAACCATGTGATTTAATTTTTTCCTCTTATCAGTAATGCAAGGTTGATCAAATTCACGAGAAATATCATTCCTCATCATCTTGTTAGATTCATTACTATAGATTATAGAAGCATTAAAGGAATTGTACAGTTTCAAACTTACAAGTGGTCTTCCGAGATAGTTTAAATTACAGTTGGTTCTGTTATGTGTATGCAATTTAATCATGCTTGAACTTTCTTGAAGTTTCAACGGATTGGGGAGAAAAATCTGTTGAGTTATAACCTTTGAGCACGAAATATATATGCTAATTCCTAAGGGTGGAAATATTATCATTATTATCTGTTCAGATAATATATTAGTTTAGTTATATTGGATTTACTTTGGGAGCTTGGTTGTTAGCATTTTTAGTTACTTTAGGTATTGCATGTTTCAATTGATATAAGAAAAATTGGGGATAGGTGTTGAATAGGATGATTCTGGAAGAGGTTGTAAAAGGGATCCTGATATAAGAAAAAAAAAATAATAATAATCACTGAACTTTTTTCATCTACTAATACTCTAGTTTTTCCTCTGGGTTAGTTTTTTTTTTTAATCTTGTGTCATTGTATGATAAAAATATTAAAAAAATTATTTAAGAAAGAGAAAAATCTTATGTACAAAAGAGTTGGTGAGTTGTTTTTTCAAGAAAGGATGCAGGATTAAATAGGAAAGAATGATTGGTACCCAAAAAGAAAAAGGAGAGAATGAAAACTTGTTACCTATGTATAATGATGGTAAGATTCTAAGATTACACAGAATTATAATATTAGAAATATAAATTATTCTTTGTATATAAGATCTCACACACACACACACACACACATAAAAATATGCAAACCAAATAATTTTTTTTTTTAGTGTATAACATACCAACTAAGTATACCTCTCCTATATTGCAAATTGTATAAAGTACCATACCATGCACCCATGCCCCTATTACATACCATAACATATCATGAATTAGGTAACACTAGTCTCAATGGGCGTAATTATTTCAAATAAGTAAAAGTCTGTAAGATATGATCCATTGGTCCATGAAAATCTGTCTTAGTTGAAATTTGAAATAGGGTTTCCTGTGGTCAGCCAATTGTCAATTAGTAAATGGTACCAGTGTCTCTATTCAATGGATAATTGATAATATCAGGATTATTTAATGATTAATTTATTATGAACTGTAATGCAGTTTTAGAACTTAGCAATGACCTAATAGGAGTTTGTGGTGTGTTTTCTGAGCATGGACCTGAATGGACTGATCTCCTGCGTTCTTTTACTGTCTCTGGGTCATTGTATAACTGTATAATACTGGCCTAAATGTAACCTAGAGTGGTGTTGTGGCCTACTCTCGAGTCGTAATGGTACTGGCCAACATACCCTGGTTTGATTGTAATAAGCTTTTCTTTTATTTGTTATTTCTGCCAACAAGTTGTTTTTTAGGTGTCTCGGTTTGACCAGGATATGGGTGCAAAGCAAGGTGCTGCCTTTTGTTTAATCCCATAATGATGCCACTAGATGGTAAATAACTAAGTATTTAGAATAGATCTTTGCTGGGGATGTATTGTTGTCTTACAAATGCAATCTTTAGCTGGCAGACTGAACATTTAAATATCTCTATCATTCAGTTATTTGCTACAGGGTAGATGTATAAGGGTTTTATGATCTGATTGCTTGTTTTTATCTGCAATTGGAGATTGTTTTCATGATTCCTTAGCATTGCATCTGATCTTTATATTTTTACTTTCAGTGAAGCAGGCAAATGATAAATGTAAACAAGATGATAGGGATGGAGGTGCATGTTTTGTGGCATTGAAGAGAAATGAGGTTGAAACCAAATCCGTGACCAAGGTCTCAATGTCTGTAAAAGCTATTTGCATCAGGTGTTGTCCCAGAGGATGTTTCTTATCTTGAACTCAGCTGGAAATTTACATTTACTTTGCCTGTCCAGTTCTGGCATAGGGGTTGACATCACTGGTTATATGAGGCAGTTGCCATGCAGTATGAAAGTTCAAAATCTGGCTGTTTTTCCTGATGCTGCTACTAGTATGCATCTCTATCTGTCTTGCTTCTATTTTGATTTGATACATGGAGCGGCATATACATATATATATATATATATATATTGTGTGTGTATGTGTGTTCATATTCAAATATTAACTTTTTTTAAAATATTCTATTTAGTGATCTACTTCCAAAGGAAAAAAACAACTGTCATTATCCTATATTCTAAGTATCTCACACCTTCTTTTCCAAAAAAATCTACTAGATAAAAAGATCTTAAACGATTATTCAGATTATTTATGTACAACAAAAAACATTAGCAAAGGACTTTAATTATCTTGTCAAGATGGAGTTTCTAGACTCTTATTTTATCTTTTTCTTTTTGGATCATTTTACCTTTTTGGGGGCCAGCTGTGTCCATGCCGCGTCCAGCATGTGCTTGAACCCAAAACATATTTTTTAATCCTAACAACTACTTATACATGTCGGCAATGTGCTGTGATAGTGTCAGCATCCAACACACTGATACACTTGAAAATAGGTGTGTCTATGCTTTATAAGAGGTAGGATCAATAGGTGTTGCAATTAAATTCCTTCATCAATTGTGACATCAAAGATAATGATGTCTACGGTGTACATATATTGTAGTTTTGACTTTTGAATAAGTGTAGCCTGTCTTTCAATCACAGAGAAAGCAAAGGTGTATGGAGCATGACAGTAGTCTCCATTTTTCATAGTTCTTTCATTTAGATGATGTCTAAACCTAAAAATCCCTCCACTTGAAAGTGGTAACTTCATTACAAGATTTGCATGTAACTTTCCCCTATTGTTAGGGTTTTCTAGGTTACAGTATTTCCAATTGGGGCCTGACATCCTGGAACTCATTTCAGTTAAAGAACTAAGATGAAAGCACCAAAATAGAATGTAAAGAAAACCATAATAGAATTAATTACTATTTTGCAGAAAAGGATTGTCTACAACAGTGACAGAAACTTTCACAGGGACAACAAAGAAGATGGCCAAAAAAAAGGGGTTATGTACTAACAGAAGATCAAACCAAACCTGTTCTTTTCTGAAGTCATCCAGAATCAAACTCTAGGGAATTATAATCTCTTTCCTCCATTCTTTTCTGAGGTTAACCCGTAGACCTACAGTTGCACACATTGAAATTGTAACAGAGCTGGTTCTGGTCATTGTTCCACAAATAGCAATCTGGGCTAGCATTTGGATTCAAGGGTTTATACACAATATTGGGTTCACATAATAGCATTCCAGGTAGCATAGAGTGATATGATGAGGAAGAAGAAATTTAAAAAAAAAAAAAAAAGGGAGATTATGTTGTGTTGAGTGAATGAAGAGATTGCAGGGTGACGCTGAGAAGAATTTTGAAATTAGATAAACAAAAACAAAGAAGAAAAATGGAGAGGAGAGTTGGTACCTGTGCATTGGCTGCTGTTGACTGTAAGCTTACCAGAGATGATGCCAACTGAGGCGGGGTGCCAAAATCCAGAGTCTAAGAAGGTGAAAGTGGGTTGAAGGCTGCAAACTCTTTTCCCTCAGCCTCATGAGTTTTTAAGAGGCTTTTTACTTCTGCCGGCGCCCATAGTGCACACTACAGGGACTATGAAATAGTGCATATAGCATGACTATAATGGTGCTACACAAAATTGGCAACATCACACGTGTAGCATGGCACAACCCCTCTTGGCAATGCACTACATACTATAGGCCTCTATTGATAAGTATGTTCTGGTGTCTTGCTTTGTTTTGCTTTAATTATAATTATTAATCTCACCAAAATAAACTAGATACTGCTTGGCTCTGGTTGACTCAGTTTGTTTCATAGTAGCAGTATTAAACCCACTATTTTCTTTAAAAAGTCAAAGTTGTGTTGGATAATCTTTGGCATAGTTGGACAATTTAGATGTTAGTAAGACTTTCTTGTTAATGCTTCATAGTTTCATTACTAAGATGAGGTTACTGTTTAACCACGAGGTGTCTGCCATGGGATTAAATATGTGTCCAGAGAAGCTATGGGTGTTTAAAGATTGAAATATCCTGTATGGAAAGGTTAGCGTGGCCTATATTTCTATGCACGACCTTTGGTTCATATGATCCAAAATGATGGGAGAGTGAAGGATTATGAGAGCCTCTTTGGTTCAAACTTCAAATTTAATATTTCAGAATATCAGAAATAATTAGATAATGAGTGTTATGGTATGGTAATTCAATCAGTTAGTAGGTCTGTGCCCCTTTACAAGACCATCATTTGTCTCTTTTCTTATTTTCTCCCCTGGAGCTAAAGTCCAGTTATATAATCTTGCGGGACCCCAGACTGTCTGGATATCATATGGATACCATTCTCTGCACATGTTAATGACAATGGATGTGGACAATACTTTAGATGCAACTGATGGAAATGATAATGATGAAAAGCTACTGCATCTTGCACGTTCGCTAACTTCAATAGACAATAAACAATATTGACTAAATTTGTGGAACAAGAAATCTATAATTTTCCATTCTTACTTCCCACATTGAATGAATGGAAAATAATATACTCTCTTCTAATATGAGGTTTCTTTGAATTGGAATAAGCCCATCAATTTTTCTCTTGTCAATGGAATTCTCTGATTTTATGTTGCATGAAAGGTCATATCACTTGGAAAACATTCAACTTTTTTCATTTAACTTTCCCCTTATAATTGGGGAGGTGGTTGCCACTTCTCCTATTTCTCCTTATTCATTACAAATTTAGGATCCTAGAACACCTTTAGCAAGCTACTTTCTCTTTATACACTTTTCTACATAATCTGAGTAATATATGCTTTCTCTTTCAGTTACTCAAGTTATTTTCTGCGTTGAGAAGATCCAGGATGTCATTTCTCTTGCTTCAAATGCTATTTTGATTCTTGGACAAGGTAATGGGTACTTTCCTATGTGACTTCTGAAAAAAGAAAAAAGAAAAAAGAAAAGAATTCTAATCCAACGGGATTCTTGCAGTTTTTTCTCCCTTCTTCCTCTGGCATGCCAAAATATGATACAAAGAAAAAAAGCAAATAAAATTAAAGTCAACATAAAATTCTCCATATGCACCTTTTGTGGTACAAGCAATTTAAAAATTCATGGGACATGTGGTGCATGTATTCATATAAATTGTTATAGGGCTGTTTTGAATGTAAATTAACTAGCATCGAGCTCCGTGCGGCTGCATGGGAACCCATTCCTTAGTCCAGTCAATTATCTTTTAAAAAAAGAAACAGAGCCCGAAAAAAAAAAAGAAGAAAACCCACTAGAGAAAATGACATGTAGCCCGAGGAAGAGCTGCACAATTCATGCTTGTGGATTTCTTCCAGTTTTTGTATATACACTGATATTGATATTGGTTGATTGACATTGATTGATAGGTCTGATTTCTGCATCCATTCTGTAGTATTACAGCTTTCAAGGGATCTAGAGTTTTAGCGAATTCTCTTGGGCAGTTCGTGTTTTGACATTTCCTATCTTATGCTTACCCACCATGTAAAGTTTGTCCCTTCTTAATAGGAAGCTTATATTCATATGCGAGTCCTTGAAGTTGCTGCGCATTTTTATCTTAGTCAGTGGTAAGCAGTTACCTCATTGTGTGGGACCCTTGTTTCTTACTGCTGTGAATTATGATGTAAGCTTTTCTTGCAGGAAATCAGTTTTTCTGGCTTTATTAACTATGTACTGCCTACTTTATGTGGATTCCTGGATGATTGCTTTCTTGGGTGGTAACTGATAATTACTAATTATTCTTCAATTACGAGGAATTCATCTTTGTCCAGAAAGTGAAGTGTTCCAAAATATGGCCTAAATATTATGTGTCTTGCCTTAAGTTTTACTCCCATCATGCTTTAATTGATTAACATGGCTGCATGTCACTTATTGAGTCAGGTGCTCTGGTTGTCTAACCTAATAGTGCATCCCCAAGACAGTGGAGCTCTTGAAGGTACAAATTATCACTGTAACCTTCCCCTGGCTCCACCTTTTTAAATGTAGTTAAAAGTTGAATACTTAGCTACATTCATTGAGTTGGTGATTCTTTGGTTGATGGTGATAAAATTTGGCTGATTTTACAACCTAAGGTGATTGAAAATTGCATGGTTTTGCTCATATGTAACCAATACAACAATGCTTTTTGTTTTGATTTAGATTGACACGATTATGGGACCCGCTATATTTCTGCAGAATTCTGAATTCTGGGGCTCAGTCTTCCAACAGCTCAAAGCCCAGTCCTGCAAGTTCAGTTACAGTAACCTGCAAGACGGGGGCTACATGCCCTCAACCTGTTACAACATTGGCTGTCAGTTAATTCGTTTGATGCCAATTACTGTGGGGGTTGGCTGAAATCGTGGTTGTCTGCTAGAGAATTCTGCAGAATTTAACAGAAAAAAGTATCATTCTATAAATACTATCAGAGAATTTGCAGTCCCTCATTTTAGGGATTTGTCTCTATTAGTGTTAAGAAAGATATCATGTGAAGTTTGAAGGCTATCGCTAGCAGTTTGTTGATGCAATTGCTATACGTTATCAGTTAAATTCTGTTGCCTGGGGTCTCAATTGGTTAAATGGAATAAAATCTGGCGGCGATGATTATATTTGGTATGGTAATGAAAATGATGGACATTCTATTTCATTTTTATATTTGGTTTCTTGAAAACAATTTAAAAAAAAAAAAATACATGATAATAATACTTTTAATAAAAATATTAAAGTATAAGTTTTTTATTTTTTAATTTATAAGAAAAAATATAATTTTATTTTATTATTTTTATTTTTTAACAATTTTAGTTTAATATTTTAATAAAATATAAGAAAAAATAAAAACATTCTAAAAAAATATTATTTTTATTTTCTTAATTATATTTTTATTATTTTATTATATACTTATATAATTATTATGAATTTAATTTATATATTTTATATAATTATATATTATTTTTTTATTTTGTATGAATTATTTTTATCACTTATATTATATATTATATATTATTATTTACTATATTCTAGAGGACAATGATAATCTTGATTTGTTTCCTTGATTCCATCAAATGAGCGATGGAATACCCATTCCCATGCATGCGGGTACGAGCTCCCCCAAGGGAATGTATATTTCAATTACATTTCTTCTACCAAATATCATTTTGGCCTATTTATTTTTTCATTTCCATTTTCAAATGTGGCTTTTTATCCAATCAAACATACTTCTAACGATAATGATGTGGAAGGGGAAAAAAAAAGTAGATAATTATGGTGAACGTGTGCTTTCTCGTGAGGCCGTGTGAATTATTTCTTCAGCTTGAGTTAAATATGAATCAAAAGGCTGAGAGAGCTGAACTTGAGAGAATGAGAGAAGAAAAATTCAGATAGATTACCCTCTCTTTAGTCCTATATGCTGGGTGCAGATTCGCTCATTTTCTCGCAGGAAAGTAAGTGTCATTTCCTTTGAAAAATGAAGCTTAGTATTAAAAAAAACAAAAAAAAAAAACATGGATTTGCGCTTATAATTAGATGCTCATTTTCTCTCTCACGTGAAAACAAGTAAATCTGCACTCCTGTATGCTGGAGATTTTAGAAATGGTTGTATAATATCTCTGTCGTTTTCATTTTTACAATAATCAAGTACACTCCATAATGTAATGTACAAAATTTTAAAGCCAGAATAGAGTACATGCACGATAAACCAATGATCCCTAATTTTTATGTTTCGGATGTTCAAACTTCTATGCAAGGCAGCCCTTAATTGGCGTCAAAAGATAAAAATTATCCAACAGGCAACATTTTTAAATTAATTATATTGTAGGTAAATTTTATTTTATATATATATATATATATATATATATAACATTTATATCTTTTCGCAATTCACTTTGTTTACTCAAAAAAAAAAAAAAAAGAGAACTGAGACTATTCGAATAGTTAAGAAGCTTCAAATTTTTAAAAACAAAATATAATTTTATGAGAATTTATATAAAAATCTTATTTTTTCAAAGATAATTTTATAATTTTTATCAATTTTTTTTTTAAAAAGAGCCAACTTAACCCAATACTATACTGCAATGTACCTGCAGTAAAAACTTGTGAGGGACACAAATTTTTTTTCTTAAAAAAAATTTGTAAGAAAAAAGAAAAAACTTGTGAGATACTGCAAGGACAATTTTGGGATCTTCTACAGAGGATCCTGATTCCCAAGCACCACTCAACCTAAAATTGAGCTAAACTAATACCTGATCCAACCTCCCTAAACTAATCTATGTGCAATCCTAATATATTTCCTTGTTAACTACAAAATATCAGCATTCGAACCAAACGGGGCATAGCAGCCCACAGAATCTCGTTGTGTTGATGCATACGTTGCATAAACATCAGACAAAACTGAGGGCTATGATGAGGTCCATTGTGGGGTGGGGCCCTTGTGCCTTCCATAATGTAAGGACCCACCAACCTCCTCACTCATTTTCTAAGCATGTGACCCCCACATGCACAGCACTCCTTCCTTTTCTCTTGTCTCCTTACATGCACTCTTTTGGTCATCTCCCACCCCACCTTGAAAACAACCCAACACTATACCAACTATCTCTCAGCTTGAATATTAAACAAACCAAAAATTATCCTGAAGGGATTAGATGGATTCATCCCCACTGAGAGTTTCACTGGTGGGTTTATTGGTATTGGGAAGGAAATAGATTTTTTAAAAAAAATTTACAATAATAATTATTTTTTATAATTATTTTTTTAAAGTAGATGTAGGATGATATTTTTTATCTATTTAATTTATTTTTTTATTTCAAAACATATAATTTGATGGTTTAATTCATTTACCAATCTCTATAATTTTGTTCAATTTTTAGACTGGTTTCTATATTTTTAAAAATTTTTAATTGGACTTTTATAATTACGTATTTATTTTTTTAATTGAGTCCTTGATAATAGATAATGACGATGTGCCGATGCACCATTTATTAAATTAAATTGTTAATGTGCCTCAAAATAGGTGTACATCTAACATATTCTCTGCACTTAAATTTTCTTTTAGTTCTTTAACTCCTGAGGATACTCTTAAATGTGAAAATAACCCATTTAACCTTTAAATTCTTTTTGACATCTAAAGCTTTATTTATTTATTTTAATTGAATCTCTAACTTATCATATCTAAGTAATTAGCATTTTTTTAAAATTTAAAAATTATTTTAGGTGCCAAATCTTCCCATTAATGTGAGCTCTCGGGAAAGCTTGTTATCTTCAAAGTAACTTTTTATCCGTTGAGCAATGGTCCTTTCATTTAATATCGTTAGACCACTAAGGTCGACTCTCGCCCCTGCCAAAACAAAAAAAAATGGGAAGAGATCATGATCCTTTGTTTTCTGTAAATTATGCTGGTTTTCAAGCATGAACAAAAAACTATATGAAGCATCCTGGATAAGCTTGCTGGAATGTTTCATGGTGAGTTTCTGAGGGAAATAATGTGATGTTGAAAAAGATGCATGTGATTGCAGGTCAAGGGAAAAGTTTTATGAATTAGGTATTTTGATGTCAAATAAAATCCCAGATTTGGTGGGGATGGTGTAACATCAATTTGAATAAGAGGCACCCATGAAACCCATTTCTCTGCAAAACTACAACATTGACACATCAATGTCACCCCCTCTCTCCATTGGATAGCCACAAATACTGAAACAAAATGGTGACCCAATAACTTCATGGTCCCTTCCTTTTTTTCTTTTTTCAAATAAACTAATGTACCAGCGAGCCCAATCATATTTTTCTGGGTAGGTTAGAATGTAGTTGTCATAGGTTGAACTTTGGATTTCTCTTTGAATTTTTCTTGACCCATATATCACTCAAGTGGAATTCTGATGGTTAACATATCTTATTTACTAATTAATTATATATATGCAAGTAATAAACAGTTATGCAGCTGCTTAGTTATGAGGGTAAACTAGCAAAATATCCACACTATGCACAGAGATGAGTGATAAAGAAAGAAGAGGACAGAATTCGAAAGAAAAATACTGCAATCGATAAATTAATGGGAAGGAACAAGAACACACAAAAAATTGAGGGAGATAAAGAAAAAAAAATTAAAATCCTTCCACAGTGCGTGTGTTTGTGTGTAGATTATAGCATATCTATTTTCATGTGATTTTATTTAAAATTAGTTTTTTTTTCCAATTATGTAAATCAAGTCTTTCACTAAAATTTCAAATAGTTGTCCTGAATTCAAGTTGATTATGTTTTGTCTCTTCTTCGAAGAAAGACAATCAAACCATTTTAATCATGGTCTTGGTAGATTGGATTATTCATAAAATATACCAAAAAAAAAATTCTCAATATTTGATATCTTTCTCTTTGACTGAGATTTCAATTCCAGCAACTTCATTGGATATCTTACAATTAGAATCCCTCTATTAGCATCTAATTAATTAGTGATATATTACATCTAAATTTTACCAAAAACAATTCTATCATTGTTAAAAATTTATTTCATTTATCAATTTTCAAGTAAAAATATTCAAAAGTATAAGTGAAACATTATTTTAAATGTAATCTTTTTTTTTTTAAATCTCCAATGTAATTACAAGCCAGCATAAATACAATTTGTCCCAAATTGAAACTCTAGGATTTGAATTTGGAAATAATGTTAGAGATAATGCTATTTAATTTTCTAAAACAAAAGATAGGTTGGTTTATTTATTAAAATGAGAAATGAGATAAAGACTCCAAGGTAAAAAGATAAAGGAAAGTAATTATAAACCAAACTAAAATATAAAGAATATAAGATAGATATGTTCATTAATTAAAACTTGAGTGCAAAATTCATAATACATAGCTTATATTTTTAAAGTATGCATTAAGGTTATTGAAAAATTAAAGTATAAACTTATGTAGTTATTATTATATTTTAGTAGAATCATAAAACATAGGTATGTATTTTCTTTAAAGGACACATTCCAAATTGTTTATATAACTTTCAAATAGTTCCAAAATGTCATAATATATAGAACAGTCCAAGTGAATGCCTATCCATTGTGTCTAATTAATGGAACTAGAAGGACAAGTTTAACAAAATTTGGCTTCGTCATTCTTCAACCACTACAACCCCTTTTCCTGTATAAACAAAATATGCATTTATTGTCCCATGACAAACTTGAGGATCAAAATCTAGCCTAGCTAGTAGGGGCTATTAGGGGTCAACAAAGAAGAAACATAAATAAAATATGCTTTTAGGTTATTTATAAATATTTTCTTAATTTTGACAGTAAAAAATTCCATTTAACTATGATTCCTTAAAATTTAAACCTTTTTATTGTTTATTTGTTTGTTAAATACGTTAATGAAGATGTCCCATCTCAAATTTTGTCATTTATAACATGACATGCTCTTATTTATTTTAAAAAAATTACATTGTTTATAATAGTTTGATGTGGTATCTCTATTTTAAGAAAAATCGACAAAAGTATTTAAATTTTAAAAAGTGATAATTGAAAGAGATATTTTTTTTAAGTTTTTCTAAAACTGAGAGAAATGTTTACAAACGACTAAAAATGAAATAAAACTATTATAAATGAATTAAAGAAAAATATGTACATTTTTTCTTTAAAAAAATACTGTATACATATATATATATACACACACACACACGAAGACAATGAACCATGCCTTTGCACCTAAAAGATTGAAAAAGAATATATATATATATATATATATATATATATGAAGACAATGAACCATGCCCTTGCACCTAAAAGATTGAAAAAGCAAAAGAGCAAACTTTAGGAGAGACACAAACTCAAATACAGAACTTAGGCATGCCTTGTCTTTGTATAGAAAGAAAAGCCTCTTTCCACCTAAGTTTCCTCAACCCTTGAAGCCTCTTTTTGGTTATGTCTCTGTTCGCACTTACTTTCAAACCAGTGCAAATTCAGTAGAGTAGAGCTTGCGTATTATTAGATCGTCAAAGAAATTCATGGCCTCATCCATGGAAGCATCTGCTTATAGTCCAAAGAGAAATGAAGGTTCAGAGTTCAGTTGGAGAGAATGGGCAGTGAAGGCACAAAGCAATGGGGAGAAGAGCAAGCCTAGAAGGTACTCAGCATCATATATCAGAAGCTTTAAGGAGGAAACTAGGTCTTTTAGATCATCAAACATTTCTTCTTCTAGTGCTGCTTCTTCACCTGCATACCCCATAAAAGGTATTACCATTCTTTCTTTTTTTGAGGAGTTTATGATTTTGACTTGCTGTTGTTGCCCTTAAATTATCTCCTTTTTTTTTTTTTTGATGCAGATGGAATAGACCCTTCCACCTATTCTTTCAATGCCGCCTGCAGAGGTAACAGAAAACAAATAAAAAAATTATATAAACATTCTTTTAATTTTGTTAAAATTACATAAATTTTTTACATATTTTCAACGTATATGTAAATCTCTCTTAATATAAAAAATTATCTTATATATATATTTATTAAAATAATCTTTATTAATATCAATATATATTTTTAAAATTAAAAAAATTAAATAAAAGGTATTATGGTTAAAAGATTTAAAATTAAACTAAAATGTAAGATAATTTTTTATTTTATAGGAAGTTTGTATAATTTTAATAAAATTTAACAAAATTATATAATTTACTCCAAATGAATAGGGAACCTCATTCATAATTTGTTAAAAAGCACAGATGTAAAATATGACGTAATGTTGACATTGCAACATGATAAAATATATACGCAATGTTGACACATTGTGTTGTATTTGATACAAGTTTCAGGCCCTTATCAAACACAAAATGGCTTTATTTTCTAAGTAGTTGTGCTTCATAGATAATTAGAATAGTGGCCAATAATCTTCTGTTAATTTTTTTTGAAAAGTTAAATTAATATTTTGGTCTATTAAATTTATTTATTATTTTAACTTGGTCTCTTAATTTTTCTTTTATTAAATCGATTATTTAACAACTAATTTATATCGTTCGTATTCTAAATTGTATGTTTCGTCTATTAAGTTAACACGCATGTAAGGTGTTGAATTAGGACCGTTATATATGTCTGTTAGTGAAACTAATAGATTAGAACATACGTAATATGAATTTAAAGTTAAAAGAACATGTTGACACAAAGCAAACTTATCGATTTAACTCATTTGGAATAATCAACCAAAATGGTGGTCTACTAATAATGCAGCATTGCAAGCAAGGTCTCGCTATAACAGTTGGGAGTGCTTTTCTCCAAATGGGTTTGCTTTGAATTCCAAGTGGAATGAAGCAGAAAAGTATATATGCAATCCACTTTCTGGGGAGGTACCAGTGGAGTGTTTATCTTCAAAAGCTCTTAGTGGAAGATCATTTCGTAAGTCAACAAACAAAATTATTACCATATCTGATGATCCTCCAGTTTATTCTTCAAGAAATCCTCAAACAAAGGCATCATCAACTTACACACTAGAGGAAGATGATGAAATTCTTCAGTTTCCAATTTCAGGTTCATATATACACTTATTTATTGCCATTTCCTTGCACTTGAAAATACAGTTGAAGTTGCAGAATAATATTACTGTGTTCTTTGTACAGAAAAGAAGAAAGAGGGAATGACAAGAGATGTGGGCATTCAAAGTACTCCCCCTTATCTAAGTTCAAGGAGCCCCAGCCCTGCTTCAACTCCATCCATCACAGAGAGATCAATAAAGGAAGTCGAAGATTCACCTAATTCAAACGCAAAATCCAAACCAGAGGAAGAGGTTTCTTCTTCTTCTTCTTGCTTTTTCAAATGAGTTGGTGGCATATTTTATATATGTTTTAACTGGGATTTTTAATTAAATTGAACTTGCAGGGCTAATTAAAAAAACATGGTTCCTTATGTTTCACTTAAAAGAATTTAATAATAAACATATTATAAAAAAACTACATGTAAATTTAGTCATTTTTTACAAGCATGATGTTAACACAAAAGTTCACAAGATTTGTGTGTGTGTGTGTGTGTGTATAACTCAATTGATTTTTTATATGAGATAAAAGTTAGCTTTATTTTCAATTTTACAAAATTGTCATTCAAAAGTATTGGAAACAAAAAATAGAAGGGGTGACCTGCCCTAGTCCATAGGTTGCTTTTTTCAAGAAAGAAAATCGAATCTGAATGCTCTATAATTTGATTATACCCTTCAAAAGTGGGGCCCTGATAGATACATACATTGGTCCCTCCTATGTTTCTGGTGTTCCTGCTTCTTTATGTTGGTCCCTTCATACTTTCCCCCAAGTGCTCTGATTTCTATGCATTACACAATTGTTCTTGTCTGTGTCTTTAGGAAACAATTTTTTGCCATGAAAGTGTTATCTATGCAATTCTTGTGTGTACAAATATGCAACGGTTCACATTTGGTTTCATCTGTACATAGATCCCACATAGACGAATTAAATTTGAACCATTGCATGTAAATACTGTAATCTGTATGTACACAAAAGCCAAGACTTTTTTTTTTTCCTTTGAATTGCGAGACAAGTTGATGAGCAATTCCATAACCAACTCTTCAATATCCACCCTTCTTCTTGAATTATTTTTGTATGGTAGTGCTATTCTTTTTCTGCCTACCTCTTCCCTTTGTCTCATATGAAGCATGCTGGAATCCAAATACATGATTTTGATCATTGATGGTTCTTTGTGCTTTCTTTCTTTTGTTTTCTGTTTGTTTCTTGGTTCCATACACTCAGGGAAGCCTCACAGGATTACATTAGCCATGACTTTTGAATAATGTCACTTTATATAATTTAGTTTTTGGCCATAAATTGTGCATTCATTGCTCATGACTTTTTGGCCATTTAGAAATGAGAAGAAAAGCTTTGCGACATTCGCTAATGGGTAGGAATGTTTGTGTGTGTGCGTGTGTGTGTGTGTGTGTGTATATATTTGCGCAATCATAAAGAGTGATACTGTCATATCTATTAAAGCAGAACCTTCAATAACTCCTTTGCCTTAGATCAAAACTTCAAATTTGTCATCTTTGTCTGATTCTGTATCAGTTGGAATTGTTGGTTTTAACATCAAAACTTTGAAGGATGACAAAGGATTTGATACAGGAATTGTTGCTTTAGAGATATTCTTTAACAGATCGAATATACTAAAGATATAGATAAATTAAACTAATTATGAATATATACTAAAGTATGTCAAAAGTAAATTCTCATAAAAATGTATCTCATATGGTTATATAAAATTTTTTTTAGATAAATTGAATCTATTTAAGTTTTTTTTTTATTTTATATTTATTTATCATTAACTTAATTTAATAACAAAACTTTTGAGATAAAGAGAAGAAGTAGGACTCACTCAAATATGTCTCGTCTGAGTATTAACAAATCTTTTTTCGTCAAGAAAAGAATCGATGAGAAAAAAAAAGAGACATGAGGTGAAAACCAATAAAACTTACCATGTCTCTTCTTCTCTTCCTTAGAATTGTCTCATAATCCAGACTCCATCTAGGCTCCACCTCTCTCTCTCTCTCTCTCTCTCTCTCTCTTCTACGGATCCATTTGCCATGATATGACATTGACGTGAGAGGACAAATGCATGCGCAGGTTGAAGAGAAGGATAAAGGCACAGAAATAGAAAAGAAGCTTGAGTTTGGAAAGAAAGTGGAGCAACTTTGGAGGCAAGGTGGGTGCTTTCCATGGATCAAGAAGAAATGGCCGAAAGAGAAGGGAAGACACAAAGATTAATATCTCCATCACTCGTTGTCAAGCAAAAGAGGCTGTAAAATGATGAGCGGATGCATCTGCAGTAATTTTAAGGGTTAAGCTTGTGCGTTTTGGAAAGGAAACAGGAGAGGAAAAAATAAAAGGGCAATTAATTATGGTGGTCGATATTACGTACTTTTTTGTTCCTTGGTCGATGGTCATGATGCTATGTTCTGTTCTGTTTGGGTGGTGAAAATTGGCTGACAGTTTGGGTTGCCGTGCATGAAAATTGGGTCACACACCTCCTGATTGAAATAACTATCACAAGAGTTTTTAAAATTAAGGATTATATATGCAATATTTCTATCCTAACTTCTGTTATTAGACAAATTGTATGATAGCGAGCGAGCTTTAGCTCCTTCAAGGAGATGAGAGATTCGGCACACATAAAAAACAGATATATGGTGAGAGAGTCACCTCGGAGAAGGCATCTATAGGGCAAACATCCCCAAAAGATTCTCCCTCAACAGCAACAGAGTAAAAGACTGTACTAAAACACTGCATGGCAAGCTTAACACAATTAGGGTGAAAGTCAATTTTTAGCAAAACTTTTTCAAAGAAGGTGCACTCCACACAATTAGAGGCTTATATCCAACTTGAAAGTCATTCATGATTCCCATTACCCTTCTTAGTCCTCAAGATAATGCATGATCTCATGAGCCATCAAAATGTTACTAGAGATTACTCTCCCTTTGATAAAGGCACGTTGATTAGGACAAATAATATTGTCCATTAAGCCATGGAATCTGGCAATCAATACTATAGAGATGATTTTGTAAATGACAACACGCATTGAATGTCTAAAAACCTCAAGGCTTGTAAATTGGCACAGGTCTCTTCTGCAAGAATTACATATACCCCAACCTCAAAAGCCAACCAACTTCTTTCACAACCACAGCGCTTTCTTAATGTCTGCAAACCAGTGCTTCAGGCTACACCAAACACATCAAATTGGAATTTTCTTCGGGAGAGAGAGAGTCTTTAAGAAAGAAAGAAAAAAAATCTCAGTATGCCATATTCCATCTTTGTAACGGGACAGAAGACGTACTTACCAAGCCTACATCCACTTCGAGGTTCAGTTCATTGGGACACAAACTCAGGTTAGAAGATACTGGCACCCTATGTTCGCAGGAAAATGTAAGAAAGAATATGAAATTGCTTAAGCGTAGAGGCAGTTAAAGTCTGTTATCATTCTGTTCAAACAAAATATATTTGTGTCAGTTAGTAGAGCCAAACTCTACAGACTTACCTCCGTAATAATATTTTGATAATTAATAATATTCTCTCTTTCCTTCTTCTCTCGGATATATCTCTTTTCCTTTCTTCTATGTATGAATTTCATCTCTAATAAGTTTTGTAGCAGGTGGAACGAGAACAACACAATATAGGTTTAAATTAATGAAGAATTCAAAAAAATTGTGCAGCTGCTACCTGTAGATCTACATTGTTAATGGGCAGATATTCCACTTGCCTTCAAAAAAGTCAGTTTCAAAATAATAATAAATAATGAATAAAAATAAAAACGACAACTCTTGCACCACATTTTGTAGATTCCTAATTAGGAAGAGGTGGAGTCAAATAAGCAATTTTCTTTAATCTGTCACCCTATTTGTACTTGTCTCCATGTGTTTTACCTCTAATGTGCAGTATTATATATCAGTGACCTCCAATAACCTGGTATTCATATGAGCTTCTTGCTAGCAGCATTTCAAAATCATGAATAGAGCAACCCAAGTCTCTATCAATCACAAACAAGTTGGCAAGCAAATTTCAGCAGATATGAAACTAATTTCTTACCTGTACATCAAGTGTAAAATAACGCAAATAATGTGCTCTCCAGAAGCCTTGGCTATTTCTTTCCAAATGCTTCTCCTTTTCTTTTAATCAATCTCAAAATTTACACCTCGATGCCTTTTTCAATCTACTATTTTTACAAATTTCAACGGACCTAAGGCACGTGATTCAATGAAACAAGCAGGACGGCAGAGCAGACTAAAATTGTCACACACTTCACGAAGGAGATGCATTGGCGTCTGCATTGGATATAAGCCGAACCTCGTATAGATCTTTCTCACCCTTCGCTGCACCCAAAATAATACATCAGAATGCATGCATTTCAAAACTTTTATGGCTTTAATTCATACGTGTTTGCTTATAACCAGAGCGGTCTGCAATTAAAGACTCACCAACTTCAGCTGTAATTCCTGGCCCAAAGAATGACGCAAATTTTGCCTAAACACATAATTGAAGAGAAAGTTAGCACCTATACCTAGATGTTAAAATGCCTGTGGATCTTATGCTTCAATTAAATGAAATATGAATTGAATCAAATAGCAAAAGATATCACCATGAAAGGTTAAAGCTTTCTGTCTATATTGCGGTAATAAATATATTAAATTGTCTAAACTCTTCCGAGTAGGGGTGGCAATGGATATCCATGATTCATAAATTTGCTCAATCCGTTCATTAAAAATTATGGATAAAATATATTGGATAAAATTGGATCCAATTTTAGATCCATCCACTTTTGACCCATTAGATCTACCCTCTTAAACCCATGTACATACATGCATATACACATACAAATATACAAATGTGCATGTACACACACATACACCCACGCATATAGGCACACATATAGGCATGCATATGCATATATGCACACATCTATATACAAATACATATATACATCTGCATGTACATAAAAATACACATATATAGATACACCTATTTGTATAAGCATACACACACACATATATATACATGGGCACGTATATGCATATACGGACACATGCATGCATGCATACATATACATACACACATCTGCGTATATATAAGTATATACAAACCAATATATATTATACACACACACATTCATATAAGCACACAATACATGTGCATGTGCATACACATATGGGCATGCACTTGCATATATCCATGCATGCATGTATACATACATAGATACATATATATATATATATATATATATAGACATACACACATGCACAACTGTGCACATTCATATAAACACAGAGCACATCCGTGTGTGTATATATATCCATACATACATTTGTGTATGTATACAAATATATATATATATATATATAGACACACACAAATACACACATTTATATAAGCACACATGCATCAGCACACATGCGCAAATACATTTTTTAGCCTTTTTTTTTTGTTCTTTCTAAATTTTGAGAAGAATATTAAAGTTGCTGCTTTAAAATACAAGTATATTTTGGAAAAAAAAAATTATCAAGCATAAATTTATAATATTAATTTTTATTAAACTATACATTTTAATATAATATTTAAGTAATTGGTAGATTGGATGGATCATATATCCATCCGAATAACAGGGTTCACAAAAGGATGAATACGCATCCAAAAAATGGGTCATGGATGGATTGAATTATCCAAGAAGCTTTTTACTAAAATTTAAGCAAATAAACGGGTCAAGATTGACCTGTCCATTTTAATCTGATTTAGAATCCATCTATTTGTCACCCTTAATTAAGGTATTATAAGGACTAAAAGTACATTCTATCTTTTGACAATTAGGTTATGCATTTTTGGTGTACAGTTCAGAGGCTAATAGTTATATCATTATACATCTAGTTTGGTAACTTTGTATCAAGATCTTCAAAATTTTCACTTAAAAGGAGGTTCTCCTCAAATTCTTTGAGACAATTTTAGTATATTGAATTGATTTTTTAGCAAAATATGTGACGGGCATCCAAATGAGGTGAGAAAACCACCCTGCTTAAATATCTTATTGAGTAGTTCATATTACTCAATATGACTTTGGTATCTCATTCTACTTTGGTCTCCATCAATATGAGGAGGCTTTGTGGAACTCTATTATGGTTGCAGGAATTTCATGATTCGGTAAGAGTCAAATGCATAAGATTTCATCCAATGATTTTTGCCATTGCAACTTTTTTGGAGGGAAAAAATTGTTTAGGGGGTTTTTGTTGAACATGCAGATGGAATTTTCTTTTTTTGGGTGTTTGCCCTCTTTTATTTTGTGAGCACATTAATAGTAAATGCTACAGTAAAGCAAAGTTTCTTACCTGTCTCTGTTCAAAGTCTGACAACTGCAGAGCTTTGGCCTCAAAAACCAAGACCAAACAGTATTTACCGAGTGGCGTGACCTAATATATAGTAGCATCATAAGTCAGGATCAATTAGGCAATGATCGTAGAGTCTAATCAACTAAAAGATTCTCTAATGAATTATTCTCAAGGCAGGATCTCAATTCAACACAGATTTTGGCACGAGGAAAACTAGCAAGCAATCACTCAAAAATTTTGGACTCCTTAAATCCATAGATTAAACATCTTCTTGCATAAATTAAGTTGACATAAGCTTGAGTTACTAAAATGGCTATAAGGCCAGTCCTGCATAATTGAGAAGGCAATATTGAAGGGATCCAATCCTAAGCCCAAGAATAATTGCTGAAGATTATAGCTTGCCAATTGACTACATTGATTAATTGGAAAATTCGGAACATATAGAATTACAATAAAGATTGAAATTAAAAATAACATATAAATTATACAAAGATTACATGAAGACCGACAAAAAGAGCACACATAAAGAAGTTGAAAACAGACCTAAGGAAATTTGAAAGCTATCTTAAAAATAATTTATTTTATATATAGATAGTAAAAAGATGAGAAGACAAATAGAAAATACAAAATATGGTGCTTTTATTGTAGGATAGAGAGAGGAAGAGATGAACTAGTACCATAAGTGGTGCAAGGAGCACCCACACAATGAGAGAGATAGAGAGAGAGAGAGAGGGAGAGGGAGAGGGAGAGGGAGAGGGAGAGAAATCTGTGAAATATGAATTCAATCAATGACTTATACAATGCCTTCCCTGCTTACTTTTAATCTGTAAAGAGGGAAAGAGTATTAGTTGGTAACGGCTGTAACTAACTAATTGAGTTAAACTAACTACTTCAGTTAGTTTTATTATATTCTAATATTGCTACACTATTAATGCATAACAACGATTCCCGTTCCCTGCCCTCCCCCCCCCCCCCCCCCAAAAAAAATGTTGGAGAGGAATTGAGCTTAAAATTTTAGGCCCATTCACTCTATATCTCTCTTTATCCATTATTTTATTTTTCAAATTATTGCTTCTTGCCTTTCGCTACTGTTATGATCAGATCTGATTAGGATTTATTGCTACTTGATTTTTGGGATTGAGATAAGCACAGTCTTGTGGTTTACCATTTCCATTATATATTTCGATATACTCCATCATTTTTTAGAATAAGATAAAAAAACTCAATTTGGGTATTTTTGCTCATGGTATTAGCGCTTGAGCAACGAAGAGAGAAGCCAATGACTATTTCGTCCAGAGCACAAGATAAATCTTTCATCCTTTGACTCTGTCGAAGAGACTGTCACACAAGCTTCTCATCGTGGCACCTAAAGTGAGAGAGAGAGTCGCTTGTTGGAAGAGAAATGTGCAACAGACTCTCCCACTGAAAACAAAGTCGCTATCCCGTGACATAGACGTGCGGAGAAGCTATTCGAACCTTCACAGAGATTTTCGATTTAGCTCCAAACGTGGTGTATTCCTCACAAGACGTGGTGTAGTCAACCCAGTCTTCTACTTGCTCAATAAGATGGACTCAAGAAGTAGGATGGTATTTGGGACTATGGGTAGTGCTCTGAATGTCGAAATAGGGGACAATAACTCTGGTTCATTCCAATCACAGCCTCAGGCAGTCACTACAATTAGTGACCAATCTCAATCATTCATTACAGCTCACAGGTTGAATGGTAACAACTATCTCTAATGGTCCCAGAGTGTATTGATGTACGTTCTTGGGAAGAAAAACGAAAAGTACCTCACTGATGAAGCCCCACAGCCTGAAGAAATGGATCCAAAGTTGGAAACTTGGATTGCTAAAAATAACATGGTAATGACATGACTTGTCAATTCCATAAATCTCGAAATCAGTGAAGGTTATCTATTGGCTACCTTAGCCAAGGAGATTTGGGATTCGGTCAGAACAACATACTCGACTATGGAGAATACAACAGCTCTCTTTCAATTGAAAGGCGTGTTACGATAACTTAAGCAAGCAGACAAGAGTGTCACGACATACAACTCCATGAAGAAGATATGGCAGCAAATTAACCTATTTGATACACATTAATGGTTGTGTAATGCGGATTTGATATACTTTAAGAAGCTGGTCGAGTGAGAGATAACCTATGAATTTTTACTTGGCCTAAATGACATCTACAAGGATGTCAGAGGAAGAATCATGAGTACTCATCCTCTTCCATCTCTTCAAGAAGCTTTTAATATTGTGAAATGGGAGGAAAGTAGAAAGCAACTTGTGAAAGGTACTTTTCATGGATCTTCAAGTAGCCTCTCTCCTGATTCACCTCAATCTTTTGCCATGGTTGCAAAAAGGCCCATCCCAGATTAGAAAGGTAAGAAGTCAACCAAATGGTGTGATCATTATAATAAGAATGGTCATACAAAAGCTACATGGTAAGCCCCCCAATGCTAAAGGAAAAGGGAGGCAAGAGGCAAAGGGATATAATGCTGCAAGTGAAGAAAAAACTAATCACGAAGGGCAACTCTTTAGCAAAGAAGAGGTGGAATTGCTGAGAAAGCTACTAGAGAAACATGACTAGTTTAACTCACACCATGAGAAGGTTATAGGTAGTTGTAGTTTGGCTCAAGCAGGTAAAAATCTTCACTGCTCTTCATTCCAAAGTTCATCATAAGAACACCTGGATTGTTGCTTCAGGTGCTACTGATCATATAACCAATGATTTATCTCTTATTGAAGATTTTAAACCTTGTCATGAGGAATGCATGTGAAGGTGGCAAATGGTAAATATACTAGGGTACATGGAATGGGCAATGTCTATGTATCAAATACTTTGATATTAAGAGAAGTGTTATATGTTCTAGATTTGCATTGCAACTTGTTATCGGTTAGTAAACTGCTTGATCATTATGGATATGATGTTCACTTCTCTTCACATGGTTGTATCATGCAAGATTTGGAGTCGAGGAAAATGATTGGCAAAGCTAAGGTTTGGGAAGGATTTTATTATCTTGAAAGTTCCAGAGAGAGAGTCAATAAAGCACAAGCCAAGGCTGTTTTTAGATCAGCTCTTAACATTAAAGATGTCATGTTATGACATACTAAGTTAGGTCACCATAGTTTGAGTTATATGCAAAAATTGTTTCTTGATTTTCCTATTAATAAAAGTGATTTTTCTTTCAAATGTGATGTGTGTCAGTTATCTAAACATACAAAAACTTTATACCCATCCCATATCTACAAACCTACTCAACCCTTTGTTTTAGTCCATAGTGACATTTGGGGGCCAGCTAAAATTGAAATTCTTTCATGAGTTACATGATTTGTTACTTTTATTGATGATCATACCAAGTTAACTTGGGGGTGTTTCTTATAAAAGAAAAATCCGATGTATTCAAAATCCTTATCAATTTTTGTAACCTTGTGCATAATCAATTCAAAACCTCTATTCAAGTCCTTCGAAGTGACAATGCAAAAGAATATTTAAGCTCCTCATTCACTCAATATCTTTATTAACATGGCATCCATTACCAAACCTCCTGTGTTAACACACCCTAACAAAATGGTATTGCTAAGAGAAAGAATCGACATCTCTTGGAAGTGGCACGGGCAATTATATTGTTCCATAATGTACCCAAATATTTTTGGGGGGATGCAGTTCTTACTGCAGCATACCTAATCAATAGAATGCCAATAAAAGTCTTTGACTTTCAAACATCTCTAAATAAACTTTTGGAAACACATCCCAACATACCCATTGCTACCTCTTTACCTCCAAAAGTTTTTGGGTATATAGCTTTCGTTCATAATGACTATAGGGGGCAAACTTGACCCATGAGCCCATCAATATATTTTTCTCAGATATTCACCTACTCAAAAAAGGTATAAATGTTACTCCCTTACCTTGAGAAAATAATTCGTCACTATGAATGTCACTTTCTTGAAGATCAACCTTATTACCCAAAAACACCTATTCAGGGGAAGAAAGTTAGGGAATGGACATTTTTGGGACATGAACAGCCTCACATATCCTCTGGATAGCCGCTGATCTATCCCATAACAACACCAAACCTTCCAATCACACTTGAAAAAAAAACCCCAGTATCCCTTATCAGCTTGCAAATCAGGAAACTATGGTGAATTAGTCATCTAATGAAGAAGTTCAATCCACATGCAAGCAAGATGAAGGCAATGCAAGCCAACAAGACATTGAAGGAGTCCTTCCCATTCCAAGGCCGAGCCAAGAGCCAACCCTTATTTCAAATTCTGATAATTTGGGGTGGCCAATAGCACTACGAAAAGGGATAAGGTCATGTACACAGCATCTCATTAATAAATTTGTCTCTTATGAGAGGTTGTCCCCAAAATTTAAGGCTTTCATTACTAGTATCTCTAATGAACAAATTCCAAGAAATTTCTAGGAAGCCTATTCTGATCCAAAATGGAGACAGGCTATTATGGAAAAATTGCACGCTCTAAAAAAGAATAAAGCTTGAAAGATGGCGAACTTACCTAGTGGTAAGAAGGCTCGTGGATGCAAGTGGATATTTACTATGAAGTACAATCAAGATGGGAGCATAAACAAATACAAGGCGAGATTGGTAGCAAGAAGGTTCACCCAAACCCATAGAATTGATTACCAAGAAACTTTTGCCCCAATGGTAAAGTTGAATACGATAAAAATCCTATTGTCTCTTGCAGCAAATCTAGATTGGCCCCTATATCAGCTTGATGTGAAGAACGCCTTCCTGAATGGTGATTTGGAAGAAGAGGTGTATATGGAAGTCCCACTAGAACTCTCAGAGCAGAAAAATGCTACTAAGGTATGCAGATTGCTCAAATTACTTTATGGGCTAAAACAATCCCCTTGTGCTTGGTTTGAAACGTTTACCAAGGTGGTCAGAGAACTTGGATATGCACAATGTCAGGCAGATCATACATTGTTAGACACTCAAGAGGGAAACTATCTATACTAATAGTTTATGTGTATGACATAATCATCACAAGAGATGATGTAGAAGGTGCGAGTCATCTAAAGAAATCATTGGCAAGAGCTTTCGATGTGAAAGATCTTGAAAGCCTTAGATACTTTCTAGGAATGGAAGTGATTAGAATTCATAAGGGAATAACTGTGTCACAGAGAAAGTAGACTCTTGATCTCTTGAGAGAAACAGAGATGATAAGGGCAAAGCTAGCAAATACTCCCATGGAAGCTAATTATAAAGAAAACTTGAAGAAAGAAGGCGCACCGGTCGACATTGGAAGATATCAAAGGCTTGTTGGTAAGCTAATCTGCCTGTCACATACTAGACTCAATATACGTTTTTCAGTGAGTATTGTTAGTCAATTCATGAGTCAACCACGGGAAGAATATATGGATTTGGTATACAGAATCTTGAGATACCTAAAGATGATACTTGGTAAAGGACAATACTTTGAGAAAGGGAGATCCCAGAACCTAAAGGCGTATACTGATGCCGATTGGACATGTTCTGTTACTGATAAAAGATCTATCACTAGGTATTGTACCTTTATGTGGGAAAATCTAGTTACTTGGCACAGTAAAAAGCAATCTGTTGTTGCTAGGAGTATTGCAGAGGCAGAATATAGAGCATTGGCACAAGGAATTTGTGAAGAGACGTGGATGTTGAGATTGCTAAAGGAATTAAAAATCTATGATACTAACCCAATTAAAGTATAGTGTGACAACATGACCACAATTGGGATTGTCAAGAATACCATACATCATGATAGAACTAAGCATGTAGAGATAGCTTGTCACTTTATTAAAGAAAAGATAGATTCCAATATCATTGATCTCACTTACACAACCTCTAGCACCCAAGTTGCAGATATCTTGACTAAAGCTCTTTCAAGAGTTAAGTTTGAAGAACTTAGTGACAAGTTGAGAATGATAAACATATATTCTCTAGCTTGAGGGGAAATGTTGGAGAGGAATTTGGCTCAAAATTTTAGGCCCATTTACTTTATATCTCTCTTTATCTGTTATTTTATTTTTCAAATTATTACTACTTGCTTTTCACTATTGTTATGATCAGATCTGATTAGGATTTGATATGATTTACTAAATAATTATATTCCTTGATTTTTGGGATTGAGATGAGCACTATCTTGTGGTTTATCATCTCCATTATATATTTCAATGTACTCTATCATTTTTTAGAATAAGATAAAAAACCCAATTTGAGTATTTTTGCTCAAAAACAAAAAAAGAAAAAAGGAAAAAGGGAAAGCAATCCTTGACCTCAAGGATTAGGAGAAATAAGAGCTGCTGCAATAGAAAAGTTAAGAAATTGACTTCTAATGGTGGACACGTCTTCCCATGTAGCATCCTTAGCATTAGTATGTTGCCAACAAACTAACACTTGGGTAACAGGTAGGAGGCCCTTCTTGACAACCTTGCACCCCAAAATCCTTGCTGGTTCCATAAGGAAGTGAATCTTAGAATCAATTAGAGGAAGAGAGGAACGAGCAAGGACCCCTTCTCCTATGTGTTTCTTACGGAGAAAAACATGAAACACAAGGTGCACCCTACTATTGTTGGGCATTCTAATTGATAAACAACCTTACCCACCTTTTTAACCACCTTATATGGACCAAAGAATTTGGCTGCCAACTTATGTAAGGATGAATTGTTGATGAGGTTCCTTCAAAAAGGACGAAGCTTCAAATAAACTAAATCCCCAACTTCAGTTCTGTGCTTGTTTGCTAATTGCACCATATGATTCTGAGCTTTGCACAAATACAGTTTCAGCAGCTGAATTGTGGCTTTTCTCTCTTGACAGCATCAGTCAACCAGATCATTAGGTGAATCTCCTACTAAATAAGGTAAATGGACTAGTGGTAGCACTTCATAAATAGCCTGATAGGGAGTCATACCAATGGCAAAATGGAAGGTGGTGTCGTACCACAGTTCTACCATAGAAAGCCATTTCAACCACTTTACAATAGTCACCGGTCATGAATCTAAGGTAACAATCTAAATAGCGATTGAGCACCTCTACTTGGCTATCCATTTGAGGATAATATGTAGAAGAGCAAGCCAAACAAACCTTGTAAAGTCTTAACAGTTCTTGCCAAAACTTACCACAAAAGATTAGGTCATTATCTGTAACTATGGACTTAGGAAGCCCATGGAGCTTCACAACATTGTCCATAAACACTTAGACCACATCCACAACAAAATATGGGCGTCGAAATGTCATAAAATGTGTTGCCTTACTAAAATGATCCACAACCACTAAAAAACCAACTTGGAATAGGACTTAGGTAGACCCCCCATAACATTCATAGACAAATTAGACCATATGGAATCAAGAATTGGAAGTGGTTGAAGTAACCCAAGAGTAGGTATGGTATCATGTTTGAAACATTGACATATGGTACAACTTTCAACAAAGCTACAAACATCCTTTTCCAATCCTAGAAGCCCCAAAAACACACTCAGTCCTCTTGGCGAACAATTGGTGCTCCCTTAATGTACCAAGGGCGATTTTTAAGTGCTGCATGTGATTAGATCAAGTATTGTTGTAGATGAGGATATCATCCCAAAAAAAAAAAAGAATAAATTTCCATAGGAATGGCTTAAAGATAACATTCATGAGTCCTTGAAAGATAACTAGGGCATTAGCCAACACAAATGACATAACAAAGAACTCATATAACCCTTCATGAGTGCAAAAAGGATTTTTCTCCACATTTTTGGTTTCATACGGATTTGGTGATGCCCTGCTTGTAAATCAAGCTTGGAAAAGAAGGTAGCATCACAGAGTTCATCTAATAGCTCTTCACCCACTGGAAAAGGAAATTTATTTTTGATAGTATGTACATTTAGCTTCCTATAATTGATACTAAAAATGCCAAGAGTCGTCCTTCTTCTTAACCAATGCTACCGGGGATGCAGAGGCACTGCTACTATCACAAATTACCCATTCTTGAGCATCTCTTGCACTTGTTTCTCAATTTTTGACTTCTATATTGGGCCATATTGATATGGCTTTGAGCTAAAAGGATGGTCCACCTTGAGATGGATGGAATGATCAAACACTCATGAAGGAGGCAGGAATTTAGGCTCTTGGAAAATATTAGTAAAGGTCTCTAGAACAGCTTCCAATTCAAATTTCAGCTCTTTAGTAATTGGCTTCGTATCTACTTGAAGAAAAAGCCCACTACCTTGTGAACTAGAGGTAACATGACTTAGATAAGTATGTCGAGCTGTGAGGACACGCTTTTCTGCGAGCTGCCATTCCCCAAATAATACTCTCTTTGGGTTAGCACCTTCAACTCTGTACCATTTGCCATCTAATATGAACTCCAAGACTTTAGCCTATAGATCCCAAATAAATCTGTCCAATTTAGATAGCCATTCAACCCCCAAAATCATGTCATAGCCTCCCAAATCCATGAGTAAAAAGGTTGAGCAGAAGGATTCGCCTTGCACTGTCCATGGTAAGTCTACACGCTTCTTAATTATTTCTAGTTTGTGATCATTTGCTACAATAGCTTGTACACTGGTAGCTTCTTGTACTTGTAACTTTAATTGCTTAGCCACCGTAGCATCCAAAAAATTATGTGAGCTTCCTGACTCTAGCAAAATCATTATAGGTTGTTTCTTGATTCTGCCTTCCACTTTCATAGTGGAACAACCCTCTTTCACTTCAATAGCATTCAAAGAAATGTGAGTAGTACACTGTGAATGTTCTGTAGGTAATTCTTCCTTTGCCTCACACGCATCCTAGAACTCATCTTCTTCCTCTTCCTAAACCATAATCATAAACAATTGCGAATTGAGACATTTATGGTTAGAAGTATATCTTTCAAGACATCAATAGCACAGACCCTTCATCCTTTTCTCATCCATCTCTTTCTTAGTCAATTGTTTGACGTGTTTATTGGTAGTGGAAGAACTAGCACTGGAAGCTGGTAGTGGCTTATCAATAGAGGTGTAAGATTTGGTAGATGAAGTAGTAAGTTGGTTGATGGTAGTGGGTTTTGTGGAATTATGGCTAAAAGATGGATAGGTGGTACTATTGGGGAACCTTTTTTGTAGAGGTAAGGGCATGAGAATGTATGGCTAGGATAGAATGTTCTTGTAGGCGTGCCAAATACATTGCATTAGCTAAAGTGCTAGGGTTGAACAATCTCACTGTTATCTGTACATCAAAATGCAATCCTGCCAAGAAATAATGGATGGCAAGTGGTTCTAGTAAATCAACTTACAATAACAGCTCTTCAAAATTTTCTTGATACTCGCTAACCGAATCCTCTTGCCTAAGACTCTTAATTTCAGCCATGGCATCAGTCAGCCTTCTCCTTTTCAAAAAACCAAGATGCCATTGTAGTGCCTAACCTTCCAGATGAATACTCACGAATCTAATTCTCTGATTCTCCAGCATTTCATCAATTTCAAAGAATTGCTTTGAACGATAAAGCCGGCCATAGAAATCCAAACCACTGAACTTGGGGAATTCAATCCGAGTCATTTTGGACGAAAACATGTAATTGTTAGATGGAATACCAATAAACGAGCTGAATTGAGGACATCCGTTACCTCCTCTGTGACCATTGTGCTTGATGCTAAGATGTGATCTCCTCCATTCACTGGTGCAAACTACTAGGAAAACTTCAACGCCATATCTGCAACCATGCCTTTGATCCTAGTGACAGATTGTTTCACTTCGCCAAATTCTACATTCGTTTGATCCAAACATTGATCAAGCTCTATCAATTGATCCTAAGATCGAGTTTTGAGAGCCATTGTGATACCAGATCATGCTCTGATACCAAAATGGTGCAAGGATCACCGCGAGACAGAGAGAGAGAGGGATAAAAGGAAATCTGTGAAATATGAATTCAATCAACAACCTATACAATGCCTTCCTTACTTACTTATAATCTGTAAGAGCGAGAGTATTAGTTGGTAACAACTATAACTAACTAACTGAGTTAAACTAACTACTCTAGTTAATTTTATTCTAATATTCTAATATTGCTATACTATTAACGCATAGCAATAACTTCCTACAATCTATTATCACCGTATAAAATGAAAAACCATCAATATTTTTCTTTAGGCTTTTGCCCATAGAATTAGAACGACATTAAAAAAGAAACATCAGATACAGAATAGATAAATGAATTAACCCAAATTGGACAACCATACTTCTTCACGAATCATTTGTAGAACAGGTGCATTCCTCCTTGGTATCCCTCCTCCCTGGAAATGTAAAGCAAATAAATTAATTTCATAAGTTAAAGATTAAAAATATATCATAACACTTCCATGTCAAATAAATCATATCAAGTTTCACATTTCACAAATATTGAGTTTTTCAGAGTACAAATAAGAAATGAACTTCACACCATAGCATTTATGTTTGTCAAACTCCATCAGATACCAATGAAGGCACAGAATTAGAATCAGGCAGTAACCTAATAATCACCCCCATACTACCATAGAATGTAAACACAAAGTCAGGCAGATCTTACCCTGTCTTTTAAACATTCAGATGGTAAAATTGCTGTTTTAATCGTCTTTGTGAATGACATTATCTTGATAGGTGATGATGATGCTGAACTGTTAAATTTGAAGAAGAAATTATCTAGTATATTTGAAATTAAAGATCTTGGCCCATTGAAATACTTTCTGAGAATTGAGTTTGCTAGATCCAAAGTAGGCATTTTCATTAACCAATGAAAGCAAATATTTTATCCACTAAAAGAATCAAGTATCCACCATGTTTGTCATCTATCCCTGTGAACAGGAGCCACTATGTTGCCCGATTTTCAAAATTTCCTCCTGCAGTATCCTCTCTGCAGCATCTGCTAGTACTCCAAAGGATTCCAGATTTCCACTTGAATTCTATCTTTATCAGATAAAGCTGCTGGCCAGTATCATCCATTATGTTCATTAATTTTATTAATGATAAAAATAAAGACCATTCATGACTCTCCTACTGAAAGCTTATGCTTCTGGATGAAAAGTTTCCTACATGGCAACAAAGCCTTCATGAACAAACACCATGTTCCTTTTATTCTCTGAATTAAATTAAATTAAATTTTTAAACCATGTATGGTAGGTCTAAGCTTTGTCCACACTCCAAGCCCTAAGGGGTTTTGTGTGAGGGGACCAATTCACAGGCTTCCTCCAAACAATTCAAGCTTTTGGGACAAAATTGTTTTTGACAATATTGCCAATTTTGGTAATGCAAACCTTACCAGAAACCCCTCATACACTGAAAAGATCTTTGAAAGAGGGAAAAGGCTCCCTCACTGGAGAACTAACTACAACTATCAGTTTCTGCACATGTTGTCAAAATGTGCACCCACATCTTATCTCATCTCATGTTCAAAGCCATTCAATAATAAATTTTACATGCTTCTGTGCATGTTGTAAAACAAAGAATAAGATGTTAATTTTTCCCTTGAAATATGAGATGGAAAAAATACAATATACAAATGATAATTATGCACCTAAAAGAAATGCAGTACATCAAATAACATACTAGACCATATTGGAATATCCGTTTCAATGCCTCATCCAAATGCTGCTCATCCCCATACCGATGTCGGGTAACATCATTCTTGACCTACAAAGGTACATAGTTGACATTTCACAGTAAATTAGTTTTCAAAACCATGTATACTAGGATATGATGGCATTGACAGTGAGTAGATAGAAGAGAGTGAAGGAAATATTAAATCTACAAATAATATATGAAATCATTATGTGATTCGATATTTTTACAGTATGTCAGTAGGCCCAGTGATGCAATATGAGAAAATTGAATTATATTTATATCATTAAGTGATGCAATTATTTCTTGGAGATGAGGGTTTGACAGAAATATCAAGTTTGTATCTGGGCTGTTATTTCCCTCTTTGACATCCCTAGAAAAAATAAATTCAAGTAGAAGTCATCATGCAAAGATTAATCACTAGAGAAATAAATTTTAAAGCAGGAAACTTTGGTAATTGACATCCCTCTTTCATACTTCTTTGGCTGTCATTTCCCATCCAACACAAAGAACTATAGTTTTGAAAGTACAATATGATAAAGAATCTGTACATGCATAATTTCAATACTCCTTTTTTTGGAGGGGGGGGTTAATATGCTTTCAATACTCTTTAAATACTAACAACAACATATTTATATTTAAACCTAATCCTGGAACAAAAGCAGATATGGAACCACATGCAGATTGGAAAGCCCAAGTATCATATATGATGGCAAATATTAATCATTCCAAATGTTTACTGAGTAATAAAGGTTAACTACTCTTCATAAATTTCAGGCAATGAGAAGGCATTATTCATGGACTGATTATGACATTTCAACGGATTCAAGGAGTTCAGAACATGCAGCCAGAACAAAGTAAATAGGGAAAACTCTAATGTAGATCAATGTTCACATTTGCCTACCTTTGAGAAAAATAATAACCTTTGAGAAAAATGATAATCGTCTAACCAATAACTTAGTTAAGGAAAAGAAAAGAAAAGAAAATATGCATGTTTCACTTTGCCTATATAAGATAACTGATCATGTTAACAAGTGCACAAGCATAGACCTAATCATAGGACAGAAAGCCTGCCTAGCCTGAGAAAACAGATTTGAGCCTGGAAAAGCTCAATACAAAACGAATCCATTTTAAAAAAACTCAAATATAAAATGGATCAAGCTCAAGGTTTTTTCCAAGATCGGTCCGAGCCTAAGCCTACCCTATATTGTAATCAACTTTTTTTTTAATATTATTAATCAATAATATTATTTTATCATATTTGCATTTTTCCTTAGCTTACCTTAGCCAAATGGCCAATAATATTATTTTACAATATTTTCAAAATAGAATGGGATATCAGAATCTAATATTAAATATTGCGGATCCCTCAGTTTAACAACACATGAGGAATGGCACGTTTCTTGTTTGCAAAAAGCACCACAATAATTTTATTTGACAAGGATCTCATTAATTAATTATATAGGTAATACAGAATATACATGTGATGTTAGAGGCATCTAACAGAATCAGCTTGGAGCTGTCATTCTTCAATCTTCAATTTCATACTGTGCTATTCCCATGTTTGGAAAGTTGATGATATAAGTGATGTATTATCATATCTTTGTTTGCTATAAAAGCTATCTGAAACATGTTTTACAATTTTAACTTACCATTATCAGAAAGTTTAGACATATTTTATTGTTTGTGGTGAACATTTTGATTCTAGCATCTTGATCAGCTGCACTATGCACAGCATCTAGTGATAATTTGTTTCTATAGTGGAACGTGGGATACCATCCTTCTGTCTTCTTCCAGAATTTAGGACTCAAAAATTCAGAACTAGTTAGCTTGCAACTGAAACAGGCCAGCCGGGCTTTTTTTTTAAGGTTTGGGCCTGGGCCAAAAATTAAAGAAATTACCCAGGCCCAATCTTAGAGTAATGTTTTTCACAGGCTGGGCTTGATAAAAACCATGATCAAGTCTACCGAACAATCACTTTCTGCAGCAAAATATATTGCAAACATATCAAGTTAGTTTGACTATGAAATCCGGCCTTCTTATATTAATCTCATTATGCCCAAGGTATAATTTAAGCCTTACAGCCATAATTTTCTATGAAAGCTTCAGCCTGAAGGAAAAGAATAAACAATATTCAGACAATACCTAGTATGAATGTGAAATATATGTTATAGCAACTGTCTTGGCCAGATTAATAAATAAAATGGTGCCAATGTAATTATAGGACAAAAAAGACAACATTCAACTAAAGACATCAAAAAAACAAAGGATATATTTCCAAATTCTAGAAGTGGATAAGAAAATTTCATCAGAAAAAACACTTAAAATGACACCTTGCATTGTAATAGAAATAAGATTACCTGTTTAAGAATTGGAGTGGCACATGTTTCCCTCAAATTCTGAGCATCTGAATAGGTCACGCATGGAACTGGTTTGAGTTCAGCATACTGCAAAAAAGATGGCCCAATTGTTAAAATATGAACCAAACTAAGAGTGCCTGATCTACATGAGCATCCACTAAAGTCGAGAAGTCAAATTTTGATAATGATGCATGTCCTGGAGACGATCCCTCACACAGAAATTCAGCTGATCAGGACTAAGTTTGCCCTTTTTTCTTAATTTTTAAGGAAAGCAAAGCTATAGACACGAAGTATTTATTAGTCAGAACTCAATGATAGTAAAATTAACCAAATGCATTAGCCAAAATTTCCATATTATTTTAAATGAATAAACATTTCTTTCACCTTGAGTGCCATGCCAATAATTGCAAGTGGGAACCCATATGTTAACATTATAGCTGACCATTCTGATCCTGGGAGAACATTAAAATATGCCCCAAAACCATATCTGTATATATTAGACAAAAAGACCACCGTTATAAAAAGAAGCACGTGATATTATTATTATGTATTAATGTGAGGAAAAAAAAATAACTCACAACAAAAGTGAGACTCCAACACCTAGACCAACCACGCCAAATGAAATCTGCAATAACAAAAATTCCTGTGATAGTCAATCCTACAAATAAATGATACTAAACTAGTTATTAAATTTCATATGGAGAGGAACAGGACAAATATAAGAAGTATCTAAATCAAGAGTTAGCTAACATGAACTAAAACTTGCAGTGGTAGATAAGAGTTCCATCAGAAAGCAGGAGAGTATTACAGACAATCAAAATATTCTCTACCGTATTTTGTTTCTCACAAGACAGTTTGAAACAGAACAATGGTGAATTTGTGACGATATGTTGGCCCAAGAAAGTAAATTCATTCTTACTATTTGAAAGTTGAAATGCAGCACTATCAAATTTCTTGCTTCGCTGAGTAAAACTGAGCTTAAATATTCTACAAAGTAATAATAAAAAGTAAAGATCAACATACTAACGTTTAAACTCGCATCATAAATGATGCCATTGAGTATTTATTGCAGCATAGTGTTATATTCATCGAATTCTTGGCACCATAGCAACGTTTTCTATGATCAGACATCAAAAGAAACTTTCCCTTTCCAGAGAAAATGGATTCTTCGCAGTCTCTCTATGCATTCTCTCACAAAACCTTCCTATTTTGATAGATTTTCAACACGAGACCCTACCAGTCCTTTCACATAACGAAACTAAATTGGGTCACAATACTAATTACCACAACACAAGCGAAATAGAAACAGACCTTAGAAACTGAGAACCCCTCATCCGCAACAATGGTCTTGTTACCAGCATCAACGGAGGCAGATTGGGTGGAATCAGCGGCCCTGGGAGTGAACACAAACTTTGAGCTATGGCGTCTCGCGAAAATTCTGCCATTAGATTCAAGCTGAATGAAAATGCTGCTGCTGCTGAGTCGCGACCTACTGTTGTTGAGATCAACGCGAGCTGAATGGGCCAGTGAGATAAAACGATGACGGTGGCAGAAGCCGAATTGGTGACCGGAGCAAACGACGGCTCCGCCTGCCGGCGACAGTGGCGCTCTGAGTAGCATAGTTGTGCGTGGCCTCTTCCCCGACAGCGTTTGCTTCGTAGAGCAGAAGAGAAGTGACGGGAGTGTGGGTGAGGAAAGAAGAAAAACCGTTCGTTGCTCTCAACCGCCAAAATTTGGATTACGTGTCGCCATTAGGTTTCAGAGAATTTATCTGGATTTCATTTTTCTTATTAACTATTTTTTCTCAAAAAATATACTTGAAAACATTTTAAAGAAATTATTTTTTTTAAAAAAATCAATTCGAGCCTCCATTAGTCCATTGCCATTGACCTTCGGACTCCTGCTAACCCTCTGTCCAAAAGAAGTTAATGTGGATGATATAAATGTGTGAAAGCAGAATTTGAACTTTTTAATCAATTTTTTGTCAAGTTTTAAAAAAAAGATAAAAAGAGAGAGTAGGTAGAGCTTATATACATTCTCTCTTTTTCTTTTTCTTTTTTTCTCTTTGAAATTGAGAAAAAATTAATGGGTAAGAAATGAAGATAATCCAATTTAAAATAAAAATATCTATAGAGTTCACTTCTTTTTTTTTTTTTACTATTTCTTGTTTTATTATCTTTCTCTAATTGCATATTGAATATTTACTTGTTAAATACAAAAATATAAATACATTGAATTAGGTCAGATCCAAAGAGATTGGAAATAAAAGGTGGAGAGAGAGAGGACTTGTCCAACTTCAATTTTATTTATCATATTATACTTATAGTGTAATTATTAACTAACTTTCTGCTATTTTACAACAAGATCATCTATTGCTTGACAATTTCTATTCCTTCTGTGATAGTAGTAAAGAAATAATTATTAATCCTTTTTTTTTTGCAATGTCATTTTGTGAGGATAGTATGGTTTGCCTCTTTGTTGTCTCTTAGAGTGAATCAACTTTTAGATATTCATTGCTGGATGTAGATTTGGTTTTCTCAAATAGTATGTCATGAATCAAGTGGAGGAATATACTATTATTGAGGAATATACCATTATTTTGTTGTTAGTTTTATATGTGATTTGGTACTATAAGAACCAACTTATTTTTGAAACTGCACAAACCATGGAAGCAGCTTAGTTTTAGAGGTTATTATATCAATATTGATTTGCCTAGATGAAGCAAGATAATCCAACCGCATAGGCTAGTGGTCATTGTTTAGACAACCTTCATTTGCATCAAGGTCTTTTGTATGCGGATGGGTGGACTGTTATGCTTTGGATGTTTTTGAGGAATAAACAAAGAAGGAAGCTTAGAGTTTTGATTTCTAGTTGGTTCTAATATGCCTTGTTCAACAATAGCTTTAGGAGGATAGGTGTCATAATTGTCAATCACAAGTTATCCATTATAGGTTGCTTACTGAAGACTTGGGGCTACCACAATGAGAGGAGTACATCAAAAGATGTGGTCATGATGTGCAATTTTTTGATTTGGACAATTACGATGTTGTTTTATAATTTGTTTGGTTTTGTATGTTTAGTTTTGTTTGATGTATGAAAAAGAAATTAATGCTTAAAGTGTTGGTAACATTTAAAAGAAAAAAAAAAGCTAAAATGCAAAGAATTCCCTCCAACTTAAAAGAGTATATAAAATTTACCTTATTAACTATAAAAGTTGACAATTGACAAATTTGTGCAATGTGACCCCTTTGAGAGTAAATTCATCTAAAACGCAATGAATGGCCTCCATCTAAATCCAATAATTCCACCTCAGCCTTAATAAAGCCTACGTGTCAATGAAAGATAATTTTGTAATTTCTCTCCTTCCTTATCCTTTTACTTCTCCTTCCCCTTCCAAAAAAAAGTTCTTTTGTGTGCTACCAAAAGATACAACAATTTGAACCAATTTTGGAGAAAGTTAGGTACCATGATGTTGGCTCTAAAATTTTTTATATGACTTTGAATTATTTTGATGATAATAAAATTCTTAAATTACATTTATCAAAGTATTAAATTAAAAATAATTAAATATTATTTATTGCCTTATTACATTAAAAGTCATTAAAATTATTTTTAATAAGTAACAATAATTGAAAGAAAAATAAAATATATGAAAATAAAGTTGTATGCTAATTATATTAAGAAAGAACATTGTGTTAATAATATTCTAATGAAACTCAAAATTGTAGCAACCATGACACAAATTATTGAAAAATCTAAAAAAGCAACTTATATTAGTAGTCTTTTATATATAGTGTCATTTTACATATTTATTATAATATATTTTATTTTCACCGCATCCATATAAAAATAAAGAAAGTAATTCTTTTAAATATGATATTTCATCTTTGTTCCCACATTTCGATAAAAACATTATAATTGTTGGATATCTTTATACAATGTGATATATTATATATGTCAAAAGATTAACTTTTATTCACTTGCAACGCATCAAATAAAACTAAAATACAATTGTCAATCACATATGATACCATACATATGGTATAGTTGTTATGCAACAAAGGGTTTTAAATATAATATTTTATTATAATATATTGTCTATTTCAAAAGCATAATTATCAAAATCGTATTCGACTAGTTGGTTCAATTGAAAAACTAATAAATCAGCCATTTGTCCAATTCAAAAATGACTTAAAACTAGCGTAGCTCTAAACCGATTAAATTTGATCAAGAATTAGGTTGAATCAGTTGATTTGACTCCAAATTCACTGTTGAACCGATCTACAGCTCTCCTATAATACTTAGTAAAATTATGCATGGTAGGATTTGAATCTCCATCCTCCTCCAACGTGTAGGCACCTCTCCCATTGAGTTGTTGGCAAAATATTCAACTTCTTATTTGAACCTAAACCATTAATATGCCAAACCATATCTTATCCAATAAACCACCTCCATTGTCTTGCATTTAATGGCAAAGTATTAGTATAATAGATAAGAAACAAAAATAAAATTCATATAGTTTTTATTAAAATTATGTAAATATATTTTAAACAAATTAAATATTAAATATTATGTTTAGTTTAATTTATTTTTATGTATATTAGTCATAATATGTTTTAAAATTTATTATTATTTGTTTATTATTATTTATTATCTTAAAATTTTAATATATAAAATAAAAATAGAATATTTAAATTATCATTAATTCAACTACGATTCAATCACGGTTAAACTAATAAACCGTGAACCAATAATTTCACCAATTTAATAATTGGTTTGGTTTTAAAAACAATGTTCAAAAGTTAATATGACAACATTAACTTTGTGCTTTATGTAAAAGGAAAAAAAGTTCTTATCATATCTTTATAAAAAGACAAAACAAACAAATAAGTTAAGAGGGAAAAGCTTGGAAGTGAGTAAGAAAACCAAAGTATTAGAATACATTCATTCTTTCCCAAAGTAAAAAATGTTTCTGAACATAAACAAAAGTTTTGCACATCATGTTATTTCCATATACAAAAAATATTATATTATATTATATGAAAGATGGCTTTTCATTTAACTTATTCAAAGCATTTATTGTACAAAAACAAAGCAAAGTATCAGTCTCTCTTCCTCTACCTTACGCATAAAAACAAGAAAGAAAAAAGAAGTGCTAAGTCTAAGTAACAAAAAAACACCATCTCTATATACTCTATCGTTATGCAAGTTCCTTGATAAACATTCCCTCAATAGGTATTTCAAAAATGACTATTTTAGAAGCTACTATCTAGTGGAAATATTTTAAAGATTCTATATAAATAGAACAAGATGAATAGAAGAATAAATAGATTGAAGTAGAGACATAAAAAAAGCCGAAATTATATTATAGTTTCCCTTTGTTCTCTTCATCTTATCTGAGTTTAATGTTTAGTTTTATCTAGCTTGAGAAAGCTTTAAAGAAAGATTATACTTATTGTAATCCCTTCTTTTTATAAGGCCCAAATCTATCGTTATATCATTTTATAAATCTTTCCTAGTGTGAGGAAAGTGAGTTTAAGGTCAGTTTTGTGAAAAATCCTTGAAAAAAAGAGTTTTTGATAAATTTGTATAAAACTCAAGTGTTGTACTAATTTAAGATAAGCTAGGAAACCTTATATTAGTGATAAACACGCGTAAAACTATTGTAATTGTAAAATGAAGAATGATTGAAGAAAAACCCTTTAAATTTTTCAGAGGGAGGCTTGAATGACTAAACTAAGATAAAGTTAGTATTATGTGTCTCTTTCTCTTTATCTCTTTTTATTTGTTGTGTATCTAGCTAACTCTACTTTTAGAAGATCTTCCATTTGCATATACTAGCTTGATCCACTTTCTTGTTATAACTCGCTCCATTTGCATATAGTAGCTTGTTCCATTTGTTTGTAGTAACTCATTTTACTTGCTTATAATAACTCGGTTTACTTACTATTTACTCATTCCACTTTGTGCCTACTTCATTTGCAAAATTTTATATTATTTAATTTTATCCATACCACACCTATTCACTCCCTTTAAGTATGATTATCACAAGAGGGATCTAGTTTAATACCATGACACCTCATTATGAGTAACCTTAACAAAAAAAACAACTTAAACCACTTGGTTATATAATATATGTTTATGTGCACATGTTCAAAATCAACACTAGAGCAACAAGGCCTTGTTAGTTTTAGGCATAACATTTGTTGGATAAATTTGAAAGCACACAAGTAAAAGGAAAATTAAAAAAAAAAAGTGAGAAATGAACTTGATTAACATCTCTTGCTCTTTGTTATATTTTCCTATCAATTTAATCTAAATGGTTTCATAAAATATGCTCGGCTTGTGGATGGGACTTGAAACATTGACTTTTATTGGCTTTTTCCTTTGGGAGGGTCATATAACTACACAAATGACAAATCAATTGACATAGCTAGGCGACTATGAAAATCAGTGTTATGTTCTTTTTATTTTATGTAGGCTTTGAGATGATTAAAGCAATTACATGAACGATAAGATCATTTTCCAATAATTTGAATGAAGATCAATTAAGGTTTTTGAGGTGGTTATGCTTCTTTCTTTAGATTCTCATTGATTTTCTAGGCAATGATTTTGACGCTGCAAAAATTTGTCAAACTACTTTTCTCTTTTGGTAGAACATGAAATAATTAAGGGAAAAGAGAAAGAATTGATAGGATTAAAGAGGAAATTACAAAACTATCCTTCATTAGTATATAGGTTTTATTGGGGCTAAGCTAGAGTGTTTATTAGAGTTAAAGTTGCTTTTTTATCAAGGTGGAAGCCCTCCATTAAGGTTTTAGATGAATTTACAAGCACATTGAACAAATTTAAAAGCTTGAAAGGTCAATTATCAATTTTTGAAATTGAAGAGATAAATTATATTACCCTTTAAATTAGAGGTTTTTCTTTTAGCATTTTAGCCTTAAAAAAATGGAACTAATGCATGGGTTGAAAATCTTCAATTGTAATTCTATGCTTGACTTTATTTATGTACTTACTTTATCTCTTATTTAGTAAGTCACTCTTAAGTTTATTTATATACTTACAAACAAAAGTACCATTTTCTTTTTAAAGTTTTAAGTTTATTGTTAATTTCCTCCCAAATATTTATTCTTTGTCAATTTTGTCTTGCATCTTTACCCAAATTCTTAATGTCATCCTAAATACTAACTCCATTAATTAAATTAACAAAAGATGATGACATGTCATCACACATCCATGGCTCAAAGTTTTTGAATTAATGACTTTATCAACTTTGGTTTTTAGCTTGAAGAAATGTTTGCACAATAATCGAGGGCTAGGATAAAAAATAGAATTAGTATCATATAAGAGCTAAAACTATGGGATTAGATAAAGTAATATCAATATTAGTAGTGTATAATTTGCTTCAACATGTTGCAATAACTGTCAATCCATGAATAATGACACATTATCAATTTTTATTAGTTTAATTGATGAAGTTAGCATTTAGAACATCATTAAGATTTTTTTTAAATAAGTTAGACAAAACTAACACAAATGAACATACAAAATTAACAAGGACATCAAACTTTTAGGACCAAAAAGATACTTTTGCCTATCCTTATATTTAAAGTTTATTTACTTTACTTCAACTCCTTATTATAATTGGATAGATAGAGCTTATCAAAATGTGCAAAAATTAAGGGTGAACATAGGTTGAGTCAGGCTAAGTCAGGCTTTGATCTTACCAGGTGTCTGGCCTGGTCTAGTATCAAGTAGGACCAGGTTAGTACTAAGTAGCTTGTGTTTTTTTCTTTTTTCTTTTTTTGAAATTTATTATAAAAATTATAAAATGACCTAAAAAATTGTTATATAAGTCTTTGCAAAATTACATTTTGCCATTTAAAAAATTAAAATTTTTATATAAGTCTTTATAAAAAAAATATTTTTTTATTTCTTAATTTAAATTTTAGGTCAAGTCAAGCCAATTTAACTGGGCAAAATAGGCCACACTGGGCTTTTGGACTCAATATGCATGCCTAGTAAGAATTATAATAAATCAACAAAAGCGCAAAAGGATGGTAGCAAAAACTAAAGGTGAATGGAAAAAATTATAAGTATTTCTATCTCAAATATTAAGGGAGAAGAGGGGAGGGGAAGCCAAGGCCCTCTATCCCTGTTTAGCTCCACCCTTACAATGACGTATGTAATAATAATGACCAAGGTGGACCACTTACTTGGCATCAAGTTTAGTTGTTAAGGAGTTCAAATTAAATTTTACATCCTTTTATGTGGTATGAATAAATGTTTGATTTTTTATTTTTTGTGTAACTTCTACTATTCTTGATCTAATAATAAATATCCACTTTAGTTTTCATATGCTAGTATCTTTAGATTTATTGCTTTTACAAAAATTAAAAATTAATAGTAAATATTCTTAAACTACATTTTCCAATAAAAAGGTTAATGATTAACCATAAATTGTTATTTTAATTAAATTGCTCATTATTCTTATATGTTAACCATGACCACAAGCTCATTGGTGAACAAGTTTCTACTAGCAATCCATCCTAGCCACCATGGTGTTTGGCAGTGGCAAAACCAAGAGTTTAGGTCAAATGGTGATATAATTAAAAAAATTATAAAAATAATTATAAATCAATATATATAATTGAATAAATTACATATCTTACAATTGTCCCTTATGTAATTTCATATTTTGAAATCATTGAGTAATCAACTCATTATCAATGTTATTGAAAATATCTTTCTTAATATAAGTCATTAGACAATCATTCATTCATGCATCTCCTATTCAATTGCATGGTCAATTTTTTACAATCTTTATTGCAAAAAATGCTCTTTCTATAGCTGCTATGGCAACACGTAAAGTCATTGTTAATTTTAAAAGCAATAAACCAATGGATAAACAACATGCCTTCCAATTTCAATTAATTTCTCTGTGAGACTACTAATTCATTTTAAAGATGCAAATTTAATACTATTTCACATATCAATGAGTTTCAAGTTGATTATCAAGCATCACCAAATTAATTGAGAAAAATTGACAAGGATAAAATTTAGTAAACTCAATTAACCTTTTCTTGTCAAAAGTAGAGAACAAATTGGTTGGATTCAAACAAACTAAACACAGAAGAAATTGAATATTTGTCTCTGTGAAACAATCATTAAGTTTCTGAAGTTACATGTCCACAATAATATAAAATAACTCGATAAGGTAATGATGTTCTATTATAATATCTTAAGCTTTACTTCTACATTGTGGTCTTCCTTTAGATAAAAATTTCTCATCTATATTAGGCATCTATAATAGGAATCTCAATATCATACATATAGCAAAATAAAGTGACTCATGCAATAATGATTCCCATCCACTATCCTTTAGAGCTTGTAATTGCTACTTTGATATGTTAACCAAGTTCATGCGATTAATGATATCTTGATCTTTCTTTTACAATGTTTGTGACAATTCATTTGAGATACTTAAGATATTTTTCATCAAATGTAATATGAATGCAAAATCAAAATCTTGTAACAAATGCAAAAGACCATTAGCTTCATCTCTTTGTTTGCATTTAATCCATCTTCTTTTATAATTTCAAGCATATCAATCACAACATAATACATCAATATTGAATTTATCAAAGTTGCATAATGTGAAACCTAATGAGTGTCAACACTTCGTTTGAGACCAATTTCTTATTCCAAGCCCAATCCACAATGCTTCTCTAACTTTGGCTAGTTGTTTTTCAAGAAGCATGTCATGTCACTTGCAAGAACCCAACAACATTTAACAAAGTATATACTCAATTGAAAAGGAAAGCAACTTGAATGTGATTCTTGGTAATGGCAACTAATATAAGCAGTAATTGATAAGCAAAGCAACACATATAAAATGCAGATGAATTCTCTTTAAAATTAAACTTTTGAAACCATAAAATTCACTATGCATGTTACTAGCACCATCATAACCTTGTCTACAGATGCTTGATGTACTTAGCCCATATTTGCAAAATAATTCATCAATTGCTATTTTCAAACAATAGTATCACTAACATGCACTATGCCAAAAAAAAGCTCAACAATACTTCATTTCTTATTAACATGATAAGCAATAGCCATTTGTTCTTTATTTAATATGTCATGTGACACATCAACAAAAATGACAAAGAGCTTATTTCTAAGATTATTAATGATAACATTAGTGGTCTCTAATACAATAGCATTAATAACATCTTTTTGAATTTTGGGAACAATTAATCAATTATTTTTGGAAACCTTCTCTAAAATAATATGATTTATTAGTATATTATCATCAGCAAGCAACTTAAGTAGGTTCAAGAAAATTACCTTGATTAGTAGAATTGATTGATTTATCTTGATCACAAAAAGCTAATCCTTTCTTTAAGAGAAAGCAAATGCAATCAACTGATGTGATCAGACATCCTTAGTATAGGTCACAAACTTGTTTGAATTGCCTAAAAATACCAACTTCAATGTGTTGACTTTGATTCATTAAATCTTGATATTCTTCCAAACAATGTTGTGAGCACTATTAAGACCTCTAACATGAGATGAGAGACTCTCTTTCTTGTTCCAATTTGTAAATCCCTATGTCACAAATAAAATGCCACTTGACTGCTTCCTAAAATCAAGTTTAAATAAGTAACAACATAAGCAAAATGCAGCATCCTTTTCTATATTATACTCTAACTAATTGCTAAATTTATTAAACCAAGAGGGACGAATCTTCTTATAAATTTCTCAATTTTTCTGTAAGACAAATTATGCTAAGTAGGTTGGCATATTCTCTTTTGTAAATATGCTTTTTATTTTTATCTTAATCATTAATATGGCAGGCTATCATTTTAATTCACTTTTTTAGGTATGATAGCAAATCTTCCAAATTAATCTCAGTTTGTTATTGTTAGAGAGTTAGTTTATATGGTCTAAATGAAGATTTTTGCTCTGTTGGTATTTTAAACAAAAAATTCCATTTTCTAATCAAAATCTATTGCAATCCACCTATCCTAAATAATATTTTAATATAAAAAAGTAAAATTAATTAATTAAAAATATTTAAGAATATCATAAATTCACAATCATAATTTAAACATATGAAAAAAATGTAAATATAAAAAAAAAGAATAACTTTTTATTTAGAAGACACAAAAGCAAAAATAATAAAGAGGTGAGAAAACCAACACTTCAATAGTATAAAGAGTGTTTTTCAATGGAGTCTGTAAGACTACAACAATGAAGAAATTTGGGCCTCATTTGGTACGGTGGAAAGAAACAAAAAATAAAACAAAATATATGACAAAAGACATTTGGTTGTAAGATTTGAGGATGGAAATGGCACTTTGTGAATTGTGCACTTTCTTTGTTTATGTGTCTAGCATTTTTTAAATAGATTCATAATGACATTTTTATCCTTCCTATTCATTCTACTATTTATTTATCGAAGTACTAAACTAACTACCAATTAGTTGATATATATATATAATATTTATATTTTATTATTTTATTATTATATATATAATTAAAAATAAATAATATTATTTTTAAAAAGAATAATAAAATCTTATTATAAAAATAATTAATAATAATATTTCAAAAAATAATAAAATATATTTTATTATTAAATTTAATTTATATATTAAAAAACTACTGACTACTTTGCAGTCAATAGGTGTCCGACCAATTGGCAGTCAAACTATTAAACCGGCTACTAATTGGTTAGTTATATACGTGTGACGCAGATCTATTCCCCTATACACACATATATATAATATTATAATATAAATTTTATATATTTGTTATATTTATATATGTTATATTTAAATAAATTAATATATATCAAAATAATATATATCAAAATAATATATATAATTTTAAAATAAATAATATTTTTATTATATATAAAATTATATTATATATCAAAACAATGTCATATTAGTAATGTTAAAGGGATATAGGGTAAGGGCATTTTTATTATTTTATTATTCTTATTTTTCATTCCATTTTACTTTCATTTAACCAAACAATCAAATACAAACATATTCTCTTTTCTTTTTCATTCTTACCAAACATATTTTTTTTATTACATTCTATTCATCTTTCCATTTTCATTTCCATCCCCAAGGAATTTGCACACCAAACGAGGCTTTAAGTTCAAGGAGGATTATAATATGAATTGATTTTTCTTTCTTTACTTTAGTGTATCTTCCTTTTGTTCTTGCTTCCTTTTGATAGAGAGAACTTCCAAGTCAGTTGTTGGAGCTTCTTTAACTTACACCCTTAGATTGTTGCATTATTTTGATAGGTTGCTCATGATGCTCCAAACAAAAGACTAGAGGCAAGGTACAACATGTTTTCGGCTTGGTCTAAGGAAAGATGGAGCTATTTCATCTTCTTTGTTTAGTTTCTTAATGTCATGAAGATTTCCATAAAGGTGCAAGGGAGGCTTCATCCTTTGTCTTTTACTTCTTGTTAAATGCTTCATTTAATGCTCAAAGAAACGTCATGAGATGGGGAAGCAAAAGGAATATAACAATTACTCTTTTCCTTAAGTGAGATGACAAAAGGTTGATATGACAAAATATGTGACTAATTTAGTTCAAGTATTTGATGACAAAATACTTGTAACTAATTGGTTAGATCTAATATTAAGTTTTAGATAAAAATATACTAGAAGAATAATATTGTAAGTATTTTAATAACTAAGAATAAGTTAAAAAAATTATCTAAACCAAGATAAATAGATTTTTCATTTAGTGGTCTAGTGTTTTATTTAATCTAATGTTTTAATCATTGTAATGTTTGAAACATTTTTTTAAAGAAAATATTTTATATGCAATTTCTTATATCTTTACCATTAAATTTTCTAATCAAAATATAACAAGTGTATAATTTTTTAGTAATAACATGACATATATGTATGGTTTTTGCTAACAATTATATGGTTTCCCGATCAAACTATACATTTGTTATGTTTTGATTGAAAAATCACATAACTTTTATATTAGAATTGGGAACCTAATAACAAAAATATAAGGAATAACATCTAAGTCTAATTCCTTTTTTTATGCATATCATATTTATCATAGCTTAACATTCTCTCAACTTGGATGCTATTGGATGATCAATTTAATTTAGGTATTTGGTGCCAAAATATGTGTTAACAAATGGTTAGATTTAATATTAAATTCTAGATAAAAATATAATAAAAGAATAATACTATAAATATTTTGATAATTAAAAACTAAAGCAAAAAGAAAAAAAGAAAATTATCTAAACTAAAATAAAAGTAGATTTATCAATCATATATCAAAATAACATTTTTCCTCTTGTTCTTTGGATGATAATTGAGAATTGGGTTGATCAAATTTTAGTCATGTAGAGTTGATCTTTAAAAATGTATTTTGCAAAACAATATGAAGGCAAGGCCATGAAGGAGCCAAGGGCTCCATTACAGGGTTCAATGCCTAAATTAATATAGGGCAGAGAAGGATAATTAAGAGAGAATGAGTAGTTTGAAGAGGATTAGACATAGGAAGTTAAGTTTGAAAAGGAGCTATATATATATATATTTAAACATATGTAAATGCAAGTTTTTGAAGGGCATTTTAGTCATTTTTAATTTGTATCATATGGGTTGGCCTAGCCTGATGAGTATAAGCTAAAATTTGATATATCATAATCCCTTAAGTCCTTTCACACAGAGTATAGGACAACTTATAAGTACAAAGCTTAACTAATTGAATGCTAAATTTCTCTATATCTTGTCCTTAGGTATAGCCCATTGAACGGTCGATCAATTTATTGAAATGGTTAAAGAGTTAGTAGAAAGCTCTGAAAGTTCAATGTAATTGATAAGCTTAAAGTGCCTATACAGAGCATGATTAGCTTGTTCTAAAGAGTGCACAACTGAAGAGCCAATAGATTTTCTTGCATGAAAAATCTCAAAGATGCTGGTGAATGATTTTTCAATAAACATTTCAAGCATTCATGTAAAGTAAAATATAAGAAACCTTTCAAATATTTCTTTTTCCCATTTTATCTTAAAGGTCATATGTTATTTCTTGCAATTTATTAGGCAATTCATAACCTTTCAAAATAAACTTGAATGTTTGTATTCAATATAATCTAAAAATGATTCAAAGAGAGGTGAAGGAACTTTCCTTGTAAAAGGTAGTTGAGGCTTCCTAGCTGTCGAAGTTTTGTATTTGCATACATTCACTTGAAGTATATTCCTACAACTTTGACTAGTTGACTAATAAATAAGATAAGTAGTTCCTAAACTAGGGGAATTGTCAAATATATATAGATAAAACCACCGTAATATGATTTATACCTTATAAGTAAGGATCTCTAGGCTTACAAGCTGAACTTAGCTATAAAGAATATACAACTAAAGCATAGTAAAGAGTAACCATCCAAGGGCTTATGCCTTACTTGTAACATTCAAAAAATAATCAAAGTAGCATGCCACTATTATATTAGAGAACATTATTCATGCATTTAAAACCAAGATATCATCCATTGGCTTCTCACTTGGTTATCTAAGTTTGTGAATCATGAACTAGAGTATCACACCAAGTTCATTATAGTGGCACCACACATCATTTGGACTATAAGGGAATGAAATTCTTTAGAAGGGTATTTAGGCAAATTTGGGTAAAATCCTTAATTGAATCTACTCCAACATCTTTCTCAACACATTTGCTTGGCAGCATAAAAAAATCTAATTAGACAAGTAGGTCAAACTTGTAATCCACAAGGCAAGATAGGATATGCTAAAACCTTTAAGTTGATGGATGGATGATGGTTTTTTGGTGTAACAAGAAGAGGAGAAAAAAAGAAAGGTTCAAATGTATTTTCTAGATTCTTTTCAAGGGTTAAATGATTAGATGTTAGAGGATACTAGACAAAATAAAGTAGGCTTCTTAAATTCATAATGCTTTAGACAAAGATTTATAATTCATTCATGCATGTTGACTTACAGAAGGAGGATGTAGAAACTCTAAGGGATGATATCAGCCAACTATCTTCAACTTTTAGGTAGTTTCTCTTGTGTATGGAGACAAATAATGAGTAAGCCTTTTTGAAGGAATGCATTAAGATGAGGCTTATTTGTTTTCTAATAATTCTAATTAATTACTTTATGTCCTTTTCTTAATTGTTTCTTGGAATCTTATGAAAAAAAAATGCATATCATGGTCAAGGAGCGATCAATCTTACTCAAGGAATAGTATGTCATTCATGCAATTTATTTTGAGCAAGGATTGGAGAAGTTGTACTCAATGTTTTATTGAGGACAAAAAAGTCTTACTCATTATTTTTTTTTCTCAACTTCCTTTTCGTAAAGATGGTAAGGTGCAACTTTTTTAAAAGCTAATGAGTTGTGAAGTTGATTGGCCAGAGATGACTATCCTTTTTTATGGAACTATTGATTTGTCTCAGAAAAGCCTTTCCCAAAATGTTAAGGTCAATCTCGTAGATTGTTGCCATAATCATCTCAAAGACCTGAACAAGCTGCAATTACTTTAACAATTCTCTAATACCTTTTCACCTTAACATTGCACTCCTTTTAAGTGGTTGACATGCATGAAAAGATGGAAGATAGTTTCGAGAATGATACTACAAATTTATTGTCTTTTGCATCTAAAAAGACTAAAGAATCAAGGGGAAGAAAGTCATGAGAGGGCAACTTGATTTGGTTCCTCCCTAAGGTTGTTCACTTCCTTTCAAAGGATCGATAGCCAAGGATAAGACAATCTATTGAATATTTTTGTGGATAAGTATAATCTATTTGAATGCTTGGAAATCTATTTCTTTTGAATGATGATTTCAAACAATAGCAATATTTGATAAGAAGATGTGATTTGGCAAAAATCATATAAAGGACATAGAGAATGCTTTCACAGGCACTAGTGACTTTTGGTACAATGGCTTTTAGTGCTCAAATCACGATGATTGAAAGGGATTTTGCCATTGAAAACCATGATTGCCAAATTTATAAAGGAAGTATTGTTGTGAAAGGATGCTAATTGGATCAAAGAAAGGTTAGATTCATTCCTGCTCTTAAATTCTTTAATGGAGTACTTGATTTTTCCTAAAGGTGGTGCCAATAATAAATGAGAATTGATTGGTTGGATTTCAACCTATAGAGTTGATTCTCATTAATCTACCTTACAAAATTGTACAGAGTTAGGGTTGTGAAAGAGTTGAGAGCTCAATCAAAACTTAAATGCCCAATCTAATATAGGGTAAAAAAAGAATAATTTACAGAGAATGAATAATGTAAAAATGATTTGATAAATTTAAAATTTGAATATTTGTAAGTAAGTTTTTAAATGACACATTAGTCATATTTAATTTGTCATGTGAATCATTTATCCCAATAAATATAACTCAAGTTTTAATTTATCATAAGCATTTTCCCTTCTTTATTAATATTAATATATATTTGTCTTTAGAGTTTTTAATTGTTAATCTTAAAATCATATATATTAGTAAAAAGAAGAAATTGAAATAAATTTAGATATAACCCTACTAATAAAAAATAATTATTAACATAAACAAAGTACAAAATTATTTAACTTCTCAATATTTTTTAAAAAATTTTAATAAATATTAAAAATTAATTGTTAATTTAAATAATTTATTTAAAAATATGTTCAAAAAAAATTAACATATACTTTAATAAATGTGAAGGCAATAGTTCCATGAATACATATGAATACGAACTAAAACACTAGTACCGGATACCTAATTATAGTTACATCCTTGCCCCCATTATTCCTCGAAAGAGCCATCATCATGGCAATGGTAACGTCCAAACATCCTTTACTCTCCGTTTTCGTTTTCTTCATCAACTCTCTTGTCTCAAGCCCTAGTTCAGTACTCGCTGGACAACCCCACAACATCAATATCAGGTCGCTGAATCTCTACCCGGAAGGCCTTGCTTGGGACCCATCGGGTCAGCACTTTCTCGTTGGATCACTCCATCAACGGATCATCGCCGCCGTCTCCGACGCCGGTGTCGTCGAAACCTTTATCTCCGACCCTTCTCTCCCGGAAAACGTCATCGTTTCGGGTCTCGCCGTCGATTCCCTCAAGAAACGTCTCCTCGCTGTTGTCCACGCTCGGGAGCCTCTCCCAACCTTCAACGCCCTCGCCGCCTACGACCTCCGTTCTCGCCAACGTCTCTTCCTGTCCATTCTCGACGCGGCCGACGACAACGACGGAGCCACCCGTCCAATTGCAAACGACGTCGCCGTGGATTACAAGGGCAACGCCTATGTCACCAACTCCGCCGGTAACTACATATGGAAGGTCAACGACAAAGGAGAGGCCTGGATCTTCTCGAAAGCGTTTCAGTATACGGCTCATCCTGTGGACCGCGATACACCGTATAGTTCCATTGGGCTGAATGGGATTGCTTATGTCTCCAAGGGGTATCTGCTGGTGGTGCAATCTAGTACGGGCAAGATGTTCAAGGTAAGTGAGGATGATGGGAGGGCGAAGCTGGTGTTGTTGAACGAGGATTTGACGGGTGCGGACGACATAGCCGTCCGGAGCGACGGCGTCGTATTTGTTGTCTCCCCTGTGAATAAGCTGTGGCTTTTGAAAAGCCAAGATAGTTGGGCAGAGGGAGTGGTGTATGACAAGATTGATTTGGAGAGGGTTCCTACATCGGTGGCCGTAAGGGAAAGGGATAGGGTGTATGTGTTATATGGGCATGTGAAAGAGGGGACAATGGAGAATTCCAGGAGCGACAGTTTTAGTATACAAGAAATGAGATCAAAGAAGGAGGATGAGGATGATAATATTTGGATATTCATTTTGATTGGCATTGGCTTGGCATATTTCTTGTTTTGGAGGTTTCAGATGCGCCAGCTTGTGACCAAAATGGACAAGAAGATTAATTAAGTTCCACAATTGTATACGTTTCTTCTCTCATTTTGTGACTTACATGTTCTGTAATTGTAAATTTGCTAATTTTGTCTAACATTGAAATGATTTCGAAACTGAAATAGTTTGTTTCAAGTCTTGATATTGATGCGTTATTGCTGTGTGGAGTGGAATGTTTTTACATGTTGAACCGCTGTAGCTTGGAGATGCAATTTCTAAATTGGTCTTTTGAATTATATTCCAACCCGGGTGCTGTTTGAGCCTAACACATTGGTTTTTTGGTTGAGCTGAGTTGCAATCTTCTTCTGTTTCAGTAAGTATTCTCATTATTCTCTTTGGTACTTTTACTTTGACATACAATAATTTATGCTAATCATAATTTGGTGAACAACCAAAGCATCTGTATGTACTAGTGTTTTATATGAATCTGTTGTTATGTTTGGCCAAGCATGGCGTATGGTTTATAGGGTTTGATAGACTATGTTTTGCTATCTTATAAAAATCCTTTCTTGTTCTTAATATCTTTGTTTCATTTCTCTCTTTAATATTGTTCTTCAAAATCTCAGTGCACTAACTTCTCCGCTTAATCTATGATTGCTCAGTTATTGTGGAAAAGAAGTATTTATAGTTTTTATCAAGGTTTCACATTAATTTGCTAAAAAAAGCCTATATAATAGTGTATTCCTTTAGTTGGCACATGATATAACATTGAAGTGAAATTTCAATTCTGTTTATTAGGGGATTGGAAATTTTACTTAATTGTTTGGTAGGTACCTATATATTTAGTTTAACTAGGTTGGTTGGTTGATACCTATACATTATACTTCATTGTTTTGCAAATACCTATATGCCAAAGTCTAGTCTCGTGTGATTTAGTACAAATTGATCAGAACTGTTAAGACTTAAGAGGGTTGTGAAGTAAGGCTCAAACTATGAGTACTAAAGTTTTATATATTCTGTTTATGACTTCGTTTGAATCAGTGAAGTTAAAGGTGTCAAAAGGCACACCTGAGGTGCTGAGGCAAGGTGCCAGAAGGGGTCCTCTCCACTTGATAAATCAGGTGAGGCTCCTTCAGTTAAGTGCACAACTTTGGCGCCTTTTGGAGTGGAATGAGATGCTTGCCTTTGGTGTCTGAGTGGAACCTTGATGCTCTTCATTCTTTATGCGAATTTCTTTAGATAGTGCATTAGAAAGTGCTGACAATGAAGTTCTGAACTTTTTTTCTTTCTAATTTACTATTAAAATGCTACAGTTTTACCTCTGTTTGGCCAAAGTAGGTGAGGCACTTTATGTTCATAGCCTTTCATCATACTATGTCACTTGAGCTAGATTTTGAAATAGAGAACCTACAATTATAAAAATTGTTAATTGAAAGTTAAAGAAATGCAAAATATGTTTCTGATCTGAATTTTAGGGCTCCGATACATAACAATTTATCTTGGATTTGCTATTTTGTATGAGTTTTAAGTTTGAGCAGTTAATTTATATGACAACTGTAAATTGTAATAGCTAAAATTTAGTTGTTCTTTAGTAATTTATCTTTTTCTTTCATTTATACCTCCATATTTCTGCACTATACATCACTTGAGCAAGTGATTTTTAAAGACCTCTTGGCTTGAAGCACCAGGGGGTGTAGCATCTTAAGGGTGCCCTTTGTCTTTGGCTACCTTGGCTTGTGTGATGGGTACATAGTTACTTGACTAATTAGTATGGGAACAGAAAGCTTGCATTAGTGTGGAATCCTTCCTCTTGATAATAAATGCTTCTTTTGAAGGGGTGTACATCTTCCCTAAGGAATCTCCCTTAACATGATATTGAGAGCATCAGTCTAATCCTATCCTTCATTCTACACTGGTCTTGCATGCCAGTTTCTTTCTTTCCAGTGAAGTATGAGTTTTGTTTTTGTTCAAACTATTTAAATGAAATTTTGATGCACTTTTTTTATTTATACTATTCTTCCCTCTGGTTTGCTACAGACATATATATGATTTGGTAAACCTCCATTTTTGTTTTATTCGTTCATTATAATTTTTATTAAACTGCTTCTCATGTGAAGAGGCTCTTCTGCCTTTTTTATTCTGATTTTTTTTAGTTAGTCTGCTTTTGTTATGAATTATGCTGTACATTGTTGATGACTACTTTGATATTAATGTGATTGTGTCTTAGTTGAGTCTGTGTGGCTTATACTTTTTTATTGATTAGCCATCCTTTGGCATGCAATCTATTGACCTTATTTCCTGCTTTTTGATATATCTACATGCAACTTCAGCAGTAAATAGCCTCAGCACTGAAATACTGACTTGGGATATGCAATGTCCAATTGTACTTGCGTAATAAATTAGTTCTCTGGTACTCATTATGTTATGCATGTAACTAGATTGTTACTGCCTGCCGGTATATCTGTTTATTTTGCCTGTGTTAGTGTTTGTTAGATAAAGATTTAAAATATGAACACAAGTAATTCTGTATCTTTTAAAAAAAAAAAAAAACTACCATTTCACATATGTAATCATGCTTAACATCCTAGCCTCTGATCTACATGCTGCTATGTGAACTTGATTGTTGTCTACAGTTTAGATGCTGTAACTTTGGTATACAGTGTATCGCAGAAAATATTCTGTATAAAAAAAAATTTGTTTAGATTGACTATTATAGAAAATGGAATCTTACACAGAACATTTTAATGAAGATTGAAGCTTGCTATTTTTAGGTACTGTTAATTTTACGAGCTGTTAAATTTCTCTCCAACATTTGTAATCATGCTTAACATCCTCGCCTCTCTTGCTTTTGACGTTTTTGACTTTTTTGTTATCTTAGAGCTGAGCAATACTGAAGTGACTTGTTTGATTGATGAGAATTTTTATTTATCTCAGCCAAGGGCTTTAAGTGGCTGAAGCGATAATTTTTGTAACTACTGAATTTTAAATATCTTGAAAGATGTAGCTCATTCTTCTGTTTCAAAAGCAGAAATGCAGAAGATGAGACTATCCAAATACGTAAATTAAGTATTTTCCTTATGGATTGCAGGCTTATGATCCTGTAATGATCTAAACCTTACCACAGGATAAAAAATATTGTAGCAGCTGATAATGCTTAATTTGCTTGCCAATTTGAGTTTGAAAGTTCTTTTAGACTTATCCTTCTGTTTCTTCGACAACTGCTGATTCTTTAATCTTTTTCCCTTCTCTTGCTTAAATTGTTCTAGATTCTTTAAGCCTTTGATGATTCATTTTCTTTCATTTTGTTAGTAGATATCCTGAGCTACTAGGTACACTAGAGCAGCTACAGCTTAATGATGCTGCACTGAAGGTCATGTTATAATCGTTTATTGATGTTCAATAAAAGAGGCAACTGTTGTACTTGAATATTTTGGCTGTTGATGCATCTTTAATGTAAGGAGCATTAAATTGGTTTATGGAAGGGAACAGAATTGTGAGTGACTGCTCTAATATCTGCTATTTGTGACTTGCTTACATTCTTTGAGCTATTTAATATTTATATATTCGGCCTGATCTCTTGAATTGGCTTTCTTGTAATTTAGAAGCCTACTGGATGCATATTCACGGTATCAGGCATCTCTTCTCCTGCACATTATGCCATCTTATTAAAGAAAAATATACGGTTTAAGAGGAAAAGTGGATGTATATAGGGCTCACACCCCTTAATCTAACCTTGACATCCTATCTTGCTCACTAGCAAGTGAGGATCTGGATTAGTTAAGCATGGAGTTTACTTTATTTTTACCATGATCAATTTTTATGGATTATGTCTCTCAATGTCCAATGTTTATCATGTATTTGTGAGCTATCAAAAGTTCGGGACTGAACCTCAAAATATCCAATTATCCATCTTTATAGTTAATCTTATCCCTTCGGGATTTCAACTTTCAGATGGCACATACCATTAGGCTATAAATGTGGTTTCTGGATCCTCCCCGCTTTCAAATTATCAGGTTAGGGAAATATATCTTGCAATTCCATAGTATTCGAAAAATGAATGTTAATACTATTTATATTTTGATGAATAAATAGTTTTTTTAATTCAATTGTGATTTATGATTGGATTATGTGACTTTGACATAAACTCAATTAATTAAATTATGTATATAAATGATTATATTATTAGTTGATCGGATTTATTTGAGCATAAAAAATGAACTCTCAAATTAGGAATCCGTCTAAGCGTTTGCATTTTGGTTTTATAAACAAGGTGCAGAATGTGATTAATTTAGGAAAGTAAGGTATAAACTCTACTAATCCTTTAATTACAGGAAATACTTGAGGAATGATGATACTATGTTTATATTGTTATTATTTATTTATGATATAATAATTGCTAAATATTTTAAATATATTATAATATTTTATCTATATTAATAACTTTATCATTATAATTATATTTATTAATTACACAAAAATTAGATTAATTTTTAAAGAATAATTAATTATTAAATGAGCTAATATTTTAAGGAATTATTTAATAAAATATTATTTTATATTTAATAACTATTATACCATAATTAAAAATATAATATTTCTAAAAACATAATATCATCTTGAGCCTGATGAAACTGTTCCCACTGTTATATACAGAGGAAGCTGTATTATCAAATGACTCAAATGCCCAAATCAAGACTTATTTCGATCAAAATGTAATGCGTTCGATTTTTTCTTGTGATCCCTTGTTATCATGTTGATAGGTATTATATTTATTTGCCTTTTGAATTTGTTTTAGAGAAAATTTAAGTATTAACCTTTTAGACGTTTTCTATTAATTTTTGAAATAAAAATATTATATGGAGAGAAATTAGTTTTTTTAAAACAAATAATCATACAGAACCATAAAAGAAATTCCTGTATAGTGTTTTTTTTCCCTCAAAAACTTAATAACAAATATTTTTAAAACCGCCATTCATCTGCTTGCTTAAGGCCAAGTACTAACCATGTAAGTTGAGCTCCTCAAAACCTCAGCACGTCGAAATTCAACAACAATTATAGGGTTGCTCAATTATTCTAATTTCCACAAAAGCTCAACAAAGAGGCTCTTTCATCAACTGCTAAATCGATAAAATAATTATGGAACAATTTTGAAAATCTCAGATCTTTTATTAAAATTAGCATAAATTACTCTTTGTTTTTCTCTTAGATACACAAATCACACGGTCTTTTTATATCATAAAAATATATGTAAACTTCTTTTGAAATTAAAAGATAACTAAAATAACCTAAAAATACAATTGATTTCTTTTATTAGAAGTTGTAACTTATTAAATGTGTATTTTAAAATTTCATTTCAATGATATTTGTTTTTTATTAAAATTATAAATTTAATTTATTCTAAATTTTATTAAGTTTGTGATAATATTTATATTTATTAATATATATTTGCACACATATTATTGTTAAAATTAAATATTATTTTTAATTAGATAATCTTAAAACTTTTTTGTGGATATGTTTACTATTTTTAACAATTATTTTTTAATCAAACAATTTTAAAATTTTTTAAATTTTAAAAAAATTATATTTTTAATATTTGTTATATTATATATATTTTATGATATTTAAGTTAAAATAAATATAATTATAACTTACCTTTTATCAAGATAAGTGCAGTGTATCTTCCAATTTTTGGAGAGATGTGTGTTATATATATAAAAAAAAAAAATCATATAATTTAGATATCTTTCAAACAAGAAGAGAAAGTAATTTATCTTTAAAATTTTGCCAACTCATGTCACAAAAATATAACCATACTTAAGTGCAGTCCTTACATCGCTATCATTAATTAAAACATGACAAGTGGATGATTTTGTATATAACTACATGATTTTTCAATTAAACCATATATTTATTATACTCTTGTTGAAGAACTATATATTTGTTCTGTTTTGACTGAAAAATCGAATAATACATATATAAAAATTTACACCTATATTTAGTCTCATAAAATATTGTCACCACCAGAGTGAAAAGGATACTGCAACATTGTCACAGATTTTATTCATGTATATGTCCGTTTGGCTATTATAAATATCTTTCTACAAGCTAAATTGCAGAAGAAACCTGAAAACCAGCTACAGCAAAATCCAATATCTATATAAATACCAGGTTGCCTGCTACTACTGCATTGACTGAAGCTAAGGCATTAAGGGGAGGCTCCATAAAAAAGAGGAAGGAGCTCAAAACAAGGATGAAGATGGCGAATACAAAAAGTGATTTGCAAGAATCACCATATTGTCTAACAAGTTTGAGCCCTTCTTCTTGACCACTTCCTGAAGATGACGCATCTTTCAACTGAAGTGTAGGGCTTGTGAAAAACCCATAAGCCATTCCTGTGAAAGCTGCTCCAAAGTGTGTCCTACAATCCATTCAACAAATAAAGGTTTTCATTTTCCTATTAAAACAATATTTTGAGAACACAAATCTTTTTAGTCAATATTAAGTACAGACATTAGACACTAGCACAAAACATGTTTGACACGTCTAACTTGCACAAACATAGGATACAACATGGCCTATATATATATGTAGAGGCATACAAGTCATTCTCAAATCTTAATATCCGGTTTGGTAGAAGGTAGAAGGAAAAGGAGAAAAATTTATTAAATAATCACATTTAGTACATATTTTACAAGATTAGAGAAAGAATCTATTTTCACTTTATAAGCATGTGAATCGAAGATAATTATTGTTACTAATTTATGCAAAGTTGATTTTATTATTATTATTATTATTATTATTATTTTCTATTCCAATACTATTTTAAAGTAGGAACACTGTCATTTCCTCATCATTTTTTTTTCATTCTTTCATCATTTTTATCTAACTAAATATACAAATGGAATAGCATTCACATTTTTTTTATATCATACTAAATATAATTATTCCATTCCATTCATATCCCCGTTCCTTTTCTATTTCCATACTTAACAATTTTGTGTACCAAACTAATCATAAGTTTTTAAACCTTCCCTTCAACAAACTTCTTCCAAAGAAAAATACAATGCGTATCATACTAGATTCTAGGTGCCTTGCCCTATTATATTCCAAAAAATTTAATAAATAAAAAAGTTGTTAAGCCATATCATTCAAATTATTCATGTACATTAAAAAAAAAAAAGAATTTTTATAATCTCATCAAAATGGGGTTTTTAATCTCTCATTTTACTTTCTTACTATTTGTTTTCCTTTTTTTTCCCCCTCCAAGTTCTGCAGTTCAAGCAGGTGCAGTGCGTGTCTAAGCCAGAAAGATAATTTTCTTCCAATCTAACACATGCGGACGTGTGTAAGACACATGTCAGAAAAGTGTCATAGCAGTATCGGTGTCAGATGCAGTTGTAAATAAGTGTCCGTGATTCATAGCTTATCAAGTTTTATCATTTTACATATAACTGACCAATATATAAAAAGTGAACTTGTAGCTCTCATCCTGTGAAAATTAATTGAAGTTAGATTCTCTTCCATAATTGTCGACTTTCATTTATTTACTTTCTGTGAACAATATTGTTAGAGACATACCAGTTATCAATTGGACAAAAGTTGCTTAATATGCAACCGAGGGCTGTAATAATGATTGCCTTCTGGAACATGATCTCTGAAGTATCATTGTCATCAACATCCCTGTTTTGGATTTGATACGCAAACCAAGCTCCAATTATGGCAAATACGGGTCCCTGTGTGTATGTTCGAGACATAAAAATGAAAAATAAATAAATAAATAAAGGTCAGACAGAGAGGTTTATAGAAGATAGTTCAATCTCAGTTCAGTTGCAGAACCGGGAGAAAAAAAAAAAAAGGACACACAGCCTTTATAATTGGGATAAATTATAGTCATGTAGCAACCTTGTATTTCAAAAATATTTAGGGTTAAAACCATGGTTGAGAAATCTGGACCGAGTTGGCTGGTCAGATTGAAAAATTGATGAATCGGCCATGGTTCTTGTTTGATTGACCCTAAAAACTAACTAGACAAAAAATCAGTTAAAAACCATACAGATTAGTAAAAAACGGGAGGTTTGGCATTGAATTGGTCAAAATCGGTTTTTGCTTCTTCATGTCTAAATCAAAATGTTAGTATTCTACAATAGAATTTTATGATATTTATCAGACTCTACTTAACCCATTTTATATAAACTTGTTGTCATATATAAATACTTTATCTATCTTTATATTTTTAAATATTTAAATTTATTTTAAATATTATTTTACAATATATACATCTATTTAATCATAAAATATTATATATGTTCATACTTTTCTATATATATTTAAAAAAAACGATTTGATCCCAATTTAACCACAGTCAGACTATTTAACCGTAAACAACTTTTTATTTGAGTTCAATAATTAGTCCAATTTTTAAAATATTGGTTAAAATAAAGCTTTACCCAGGTTTAGAAATTCACTTTGGTACATGATTCTATACAGTGACTTGAAGATGAAACTCTTGAAGCTTCATCAGGAAACAAAAGTGTAGAAGTATAGAACTTACCGTCCCCCCAACCATAGGATCTGGTGTATGTAGAAAACTTGTCAAGTTGCCAGAAACTCCTCCCAGTATGTAGATCAACAAAAAGGTAAATGAACCATAGCCTCTGCAGACATGAGGGCCAAATGATACAAGTGCCCAACAACTGAGAGCCATGTGAAAAATTCCAGAGTGCTGCATATGTCAAAGTTATTGAGAAGCACGTATAAGAATTCAGTTTCAATGAGATTAATTTAGCAATTGGTATAGAGTATCTCGTAAGCAACTGCAAAATACAGTATTTCTCATTTTAATTTTTGTCATGTGTTTGTAGATTTGCCGTCAAGTTTCTACATACAATGCATTATATCATCTTTTACTCTCCATCACTTGATTCTTCCCATATATAGTTAACTTCACAGATTTTGACACTATATGTGGTTGAATTTATGAGTTATTTGCCACTGTGGACTAAAATTTGAAATGAAATCAATCACCAAAACCAAATGCATTGTAGAATGAGAACAAATAAGGTATATAATACAATTTAGAAAGTAAATAAATTAGTGGATTATGTTGTTGGCACGCTTGGGCCAAGTTTCCTGGGCCTTGAAGGTTACTAGGCCAAATAATTGAGCTTAAGTTCATTTCAATATTAGGTCTAAGACTAGGTCCATTAAGTTGGGCCACGTATACCCACGGATCAGCCTTGTCCACAAACAAACCAAGATCTTCTCTAGTTCAGAAAAAGATTTTATGTAGGAGAGAGAGAGAGATATGGGGGTGGGCCCCACCTCTATGATTCTTTCTCTTTCAAACAAATCATCTCTTGGACTGGAGAGGATCTGTTGGCTCTATGAACACCTTAGTTGTGCAAATATCACAGATGAGATGATAATGAGTTTCATACAAACAGTGCTCTATAATTGCAGAATGGAAACACGAACCCAATTCTCAATCTTGTACCAGAAACATTGGTGTTACCAGCCTCCACCATTCTCCGACCACGATCAAATGATTTATCTTCGCTCCATATAGCAGAGGAAGAGAAAAGAGCTCCAAGTCAGAGTTCCTTATAGGACTTGCCATTTCAAAGAGAAACACAGCAATGTTTATTGAACCCAATACACCACTGCACCAAATATGACACCAAAGAAACATAAGAGAGAGTAATTTTGTACAAAAACTAGTCTTCGAACAAATGGAAACACCAATTAAGACAGAACGAGACTTACATTAAGTAGAGACTGGAAGCTTCATCTTGCTGCCCTGTATTTCTAGAGGACTTTGCACCACATTCGCCTTTTGTTCTTCTTATTTTCACATAAGTGTTCTGTTTCCCATAGTAGCCTCTTTCAGTTTTTTTGTTGATATTTTCTTCATTATAAGGCTCAAAGTAACTAGATGGAACGGGAGATTCTTGGTTTGCACCTGCACATTAGAAAAACAAAAACTTATAAGCACACACACAAAAGACATAATTTTTTGTGCTCAACTCTCATGACAATAAGTAAGACTGAAGTTAGGGGTGTACTATTTTTGGGCCCTTTTGAAAACTTTGGTCCCCAATGTTTGAGGGCCTAACAATTTTAATCCTCAACGTTTAATTTGAACACAGTCTCTCGCCTTACTAATTGTTAGCAATAGGTCAGAAAATAAAGATTATGTTCAAATCATCCTACATGGATGAAGAGTTTGCAACTTGGCATGTTGACTCAGTATATATATATATATATAGGTCCCACATTATAAAAATTAAATAAAAATAAAAAATACTTAAATAACATAATAAATAAAAGTGGGACCTATATTTGCTGAGTCAACATGCCAACTCATCATCCAAGTAGGATAAGGGACTAGTCATGTTTCTTCAAACCCTTTAAACAGATTTTCTTTGGGCAGTTTTCACAAAATTCTAGTGTTTGATAGTTAGAACAGAAGGGTAACAAGTGAGAAACTTATACTTTACCATTATTTAGTTTTCCAAGATAAGCATTAAGAGACTCCAGTCCATTCTTTGATATGGATTGACCCTTATCATTATACACCTGCATAACCTGATCAGATGAATCCAAAGGAGATAGCAGTTTTGCATTATTTTGGAGTTTTCCAAAATAAGAATCTAATAATCTCAGTTGCTTCTCATTATTGCTAGACTCTACTGAATACCAAACAGAGGAAAATTGGTCCCTCTTTGAATAACATCCCCGAATGAACCTTAGGTGGCTATGTGGACCACACACTTTGTGTAGGCAAGTTACTTGTGTCTCAGTATTATGCAAAGAACCTCCTCCGGCGTGACCTGGACACCGAGGTGCAATCCCATCTCGCAAGTTTGATTTTGTAAAGAGATCACCAACTACCGCATATGAGGGATGGGATCTCCTGCAAATATGACCGGGAATTGAAGAGAAGGACCTCTGCATATTGATAGAGTCATATATGAGCCTCTTGTCATTCTGTCTTACAATGCTTTGGATAGGTAGATTTTGGTCCTTGTAGACTGTTTTGTAAGATAACGGAAATGCAGCCATTTACCTGAGGGGAAAACGAACAAACATAAGTTGAAAAAAGTTAACTATAAGCAGCCATGTCAATCTAAAGCAAGAAAAATTTTGTGCTCTTTAAAATTGGAGTATCTTGAGACATACATAATTGATGATCTTCATAGCATTAAAAGAGTGAACCACAATCAAAAGGGAAGAACCTTCTGGTTTGTATTCAATCAGATATACCATATTAGGCAATCTTTTCAGCAAAAGTCCAGTGGCTTTACCTCTAATTTTGTATCGGAACTTCAGTTAAAGCGAGAAACAGAACGAAATGAAGTATTATACATATATAAAAAACCAACTGTAAGTCTGTACACTGGAGAGACAGCAATTATTTCACACCTAACTATTGGGAAGAATGGATGATTTCCTGAGTGTAAATTATAATTCAAAAGTGATAAAATGGGCACAAAATAATATCTAGTAATATCATAACAGCCTGCTAAATAAAAATATGCACAAAGCACACTCACCAAAAGGAACACTTGATCTAACATTGAAAGCCCATAATACCGAGGGAAAAACCACTGGACAAACTGCAAAAATTTTCCGCTAAATGCATAACTTTATATTTCACAATTTCGCTACCCCCCCCCCCCCCCCTACCAAAAAAACTATCGAGTTTAGATGGGCCCACTCTCACTCAGTCATCCTCTTTTCGAGAAGACCCTACTCTATAGGGAAAAAGATCCAAACTTCATGATTATAGAACTGTAATGCAATTCTTCTGGTTTGAATTAACTAACTTCATTTCCGCATAGGTATTGTATTCTAATATATGCACCAAATTTTCTGTTCTTCAACCTAAGATAATTGCTTTTCTTCTACTGTCATAGAATGACATACAGTTTTACAATTCAAAACAAATGAAATAAAGAAAAATCATCATGAGGGTGTTCATCGCAGATTCCTGAATAGTTCATTTTCTCAAGACCTTGTTTTCATTGCTTGGCAATGGCCGGTGACAAGAGGAAAGAATGAAGAAATAAAAAACAAACTTAATGACAAATTAAAAAAAAAAAAGATTGGAAGATAACATCATTTTCCGAGCCACCAAACATGAAAAAATAATTTTAAAAAAAAATGAAAAGGGTACCTCTGCAAAAATACAGAACTTGAAGGAGGGAAACAAAAATTAGAAATTAAAAGGGATAAATGAATAGGCACCTGACTCCTAGGTTCTGTAGCGTCTGCAAATATGCAAGTTCGTTTTGTCTGAGAGAATTTCATAAACCTGAAAGAGGCTGTTGTGCGCAAATACTTGTTACACATGCTAGTTCTCAGTACTTCCATTATGGCTTGATGGTTGAGTTGAGAAAACATGGCAACGACAACTTATGTCTTAGTCATCGTATATGTACCTTATCTCTGTGCAACCATTCATGTTTCGCCACATCTGATATCCAAAATCCCAACCCTGAGCTAGCCAATAAAGGAGCACAGTAGGATTTGGATGGACCCACTTGAAGTACTTAAATTGCACTTCAACGCAAACATAGTATGTGGCCTCAAATAAACAAAGGGGGAAAAAACCAAGTATATTTTATAGGAAATTCACGATATATTTTTTAAATTAAAGCATATTAACTATTTAATTGAATGTTCATTGCCCTAATTTTTTCTAAAGAAATAAATGAGTATGCAAGATAAGCATCATCATTATTTTTCGTTCAATAGATCACTATAAATAATATCTTTTAAGATGGGAAAAACTATATTTTACTCTTATTAGATAAATGAACATTTAAATATAATAAAACAAAGTTTCAAAATATATTTAAAAAAGATTTGGAGCAATGTTTATTGTTTAAATATATTTTCTTTTTTTTGCTAAATTTAACAAGTTCCAATTATACCCTCAAACATTTCATATTTCTCAAACTGTTTTAACATAAACAAATAAGATAATTTGATACTTTTTATTTATTTATATTACACATTTCTAATCCAAATGATATCATTATTTTTGCTTATTATTACATATCATTTTACTTATTTTAATTGACATTAAATTTTAATTTTAATAAAATAATCTTATAAACAAATAATAATAATATAAAAAAATCTTCAAACTCAATGGCCCTAAGGTTTCTTACACACTTATCAAAGACTCAGTGTCATCAAATTCTTGAAGAGTGTAGCATTTGAATGCAATTCCTCAGTAGCATTTGACAATTTTTTTTCAGTAAATTGCTCAAAGTCTGCAAAATTTCAGCCCATTAGCAACAAAAAATTGCATGGATGTGGCACAAGCAGCATCCATGATCAACGTATAATAAATATTGCATGGGCCACAGTGAAAATTTTGTATCTCATTCTCAATTCAACAACGCTCAATAAGCTAGAACACTACCAAAAAAAGGTACACCTCACGTACTAACAAATGGTCCAAGACCGCATCATGTACTTCTTTAATGATGTCGACATCAGCGGAAAATTGAAAATATCGAACAATAGAAGTTTTGTAAGAAAAAAATAGGACTTAATACTATTCTACTGATCGCCAGGCATTGTCTTGATAATGTCAGAATCACCTGAAAATAACAATACCAAACAATTAGGAAAAGATAAGCATAAAATTAATTTCTAACATTAAAAGTTCTAGACAGCATCAGATACCAGGATCAACGATGCTGAGGCAGCACACCCTGAAATATTTGCCGCAAGCAGTGCCCAAATCAACATTGTCTGCGTTAACCAAGAAACCCATTGTCAAATGATGTTGGATAGAAGAAAACACAGGAATAAAAAATGACTCAATTATGTCATTGACATCAATTCAATATATATATATATATATTCATTGATAAATCTCACCAGATAACACACCATTTGACATCAAAGGAAGTACATACAATGGCTTGTCGAAAATCGATATACATAATAATAGAACAAGTATGTCAAAGTCAACCACTAATACGATGTATAATTGATAATATGGCACTACCAATAAGTCAACCCAACAAGGAAAAAAAAACACTCAAAAAATTCATTAGCGTCATTGAAATGTGCTTAGTGAGAAGTAAAACTTCACAGTAATATGAATATACAATATCCCAATATAGTTTCAAGCGTTAAAAACTTTCATGGGCAGGGAATTAAACAAAAATACAAATCAAATGAAATGAATTACAGAGCCTGCAATAAATTCAAACTAAACAATTAGAGGCCAGATAGTCCGCATCGCTCAAAAAATACAACAAATGGATTTGGGCTTCAAAATGAAGGGCCACGTAAAATCAACAACTTTTGAGCCAGGCAAAACTAAAATCCAGGGCAGCAGGTTCTGGCATTTGCAGAACCCAAAATAATTAGTTGTGCAATAAACTATATTATATTACTTAAACAATTACTGAATTATTTTGTTTTCGTTTATTTAAAAATAGCTTCTTGACATAATTTAATTTTAATTCATGTCTAAAAAATATGTCATATAAGCTTTTAAAAAATGGTTCATATTTCCTCAGAAAAGCTCATCCTGAACCAATAGAAACCTAACGTATGGCCAGGTTTAATTCAAATCAATTCCTTTCAGTCTACTATGCAAGTGCCCTCCAGGCGCAAGTGAGAAAGCTCAATCATGAATGACCTCCTGAAGCATAATGCTTCTTTCCACTAGATGACTGACATATATGGATAGACAAAAGTTTTAGACACGTGACTAGGGAATTAACACAGGGAAAGACAAATAATCAATTATAGTTATGCAAGATGTAAGTTCCATTGAAGAAGAAAGACCTCAGTGGGATACCAATAGCATATTTTTCTTAACCAAAATGTTCCAAGTGAAGATTTCTAATTTCTATAGAGAAAAACGAATCAGCAAGCTTAAACCCGCCATAAATGAACCATTCATCGCCTAACAGTTTATGTATAAACTCAGATAAGTGATTCCGCAGGCTTGAAGCACCACTCTCTCGCCAAAGAAAAAACAACATAAAATGCTAACTAACAAATGAAGCATTTGAAAACTACCAATTCATGTTAATATAAAATGCTAACTAACAAATGAAGCATTTGAAAACTACCAACTCATGTTAATATAGAGAGATGAGAGATAACATAAGAAACTCACTCCCATTGTAATGATGAACTCCAACTTTCGCCAGCATAGCATAGTATTCTATTTCTGACTTCCTCAAAGGTGGACAATTGTTGGCAATAATAATCAGTTTTCCTGCAGGAAAGTAAATAATATTTGAAACAATTTCTACGTCATTAGTGAATTACTCAATAAAGTAATTCTCTTTCATAAAAATTGTTGACGGATTTGATATGCATCAGAATCGCCAAAAAAAAAAAACAACAACATTTCCTATCTCAATAGCGCCTGCATTAAAAATGTGAATGTACAATCTATAATTAGCTTTAGAGTAATCCATATTCCCCCATTTACCCCGAATACTACGTGAAAAGAACTGTCACAGCTATACTAAACTACTTAATTCAAACGAGCTCATAAAGCAAGGTAAATGAGATCAGACAGAGCCACTCGGCATAAAACCATTACCTTTAGAGTTCCGTAGGGATTTCAGAACCGTTTTATAACCCAGGGTATATTTCCCGCTCTTCATCACAAGAGCGAGCCTGTTGTTGATACTCTCATGGGTCTTCTTCTGGAAAAATCATATCAAAGAAACCATTAACTTGTCGTTTGGACCAAGAGAAAAGCGAAGGAAAAATCTGATAAGAAAGTACAACGGTAAAGCCACCAAAGAACGAATCAACAGCATTCAATGTGACAGTAAATACGAAATGCAGGGCTTACGGTTTTCTTGGCGGCAACCATGGTGGAGGGATTCTCAGGTGCAGATGCAGAGCCTTCTCGTCTGAATTCCCCAGAAGAAACCCCAACGGCGAGGGGACGAGAGTGCAATATATAGTCGAATGATCATTAATCAGCCAGATGATTGGTCTCTAGGGTTTTGTGAAAAGAGGATGTTTGGATGGGATGCTAACAAAATCTCAATCGGAATAGTGCTATTCCGAAGAGACTGTAGTGCTTGGTAAATACCGGCTACATAATGACAGGCCCAAAGCTTAGGTATTAATGCTTCTCCAAACTAATTGGGCCTCTTCTTTGTTTTGGGCTTACGACTTTCTTGCAGGTCTAAGCCCAATGTTCTCGCTGAAAGTGGGCAAATGACTGCTTTTGGCCTTTATATTGAGTACAGATTATCTGCCACTAAACTTGAGCGGCCCATTGTTTTGCTATTTTTATATTGAGTTTTGTTATTTTAAATAAAAAATAAATGATTGGTATTTAAGAAAAAATAATATCAAATATACTGTTCAAGTTAAGCAACAAAAAATCTATTCATATCTATATTAGATTTTGTTGTCTTTCTTAATTATGATCCTGAAAATGTTTGACAAGAGAGCTGCTTTCGCTGAAAAATTTTGAAGTGACTAGATGTAAATATATTTAATTATTAGAATTTACTTTGTTCATATATAAAATAATAGGTGCATGCATATATATAAAATAGATTTTACCTTTTTTTAAAAATTGATGTTATTCAATTATTTAAATGTTGTCATGATAGTCTCTTTTGCTAACTCTGTCAGTCTTGTTAACAAAAGAGGGTAGCATGGCTTTCATCAGGGTTTGAGAATGCATAGTTAACTTTTTAAAAAAAATGAAAAAAAAGTACCCTCATATTATAAAGAAACGCAAAAATAAAAATAAAAAATCCCACGAAGGATAGACAAAACATTCAAGATTTTATAGATATTCATAAAATTTATTCGCTTAAATTTAAATATAAAAATTTTTATAAGTATTTTGTCTCCCCCCTTAAATTCAAAGTGTGTGTATACACACACACACACATATATATATATATATATATAGTAACCAATATAATATATTATAAAAAAGTAAAAAGACCACCTAAATAGTTGTTTGAGATATTTTTATTTTTGTTATAATTTTATATGATCAAATTTAACATACATAAGTCTTAATTTAAAAATTTTTCTGGCCGTATGAGTTCAGGTTCAAAAATTCAAGAACTAAAAAAAAAATCATGCCCAGATGTCCAGTCATGGGACCATAGTATGTGTTCATAATCATCCTAATCTTCTTGGTGATCCCATCTCATCAGACTACTCGAAAATCCCCATCTCAGCCAACAAAGCTGTAATCTGTTTTTCGAAAAATAAACAAATAATTTTGTGTGAGAAGATGGTAATGAAGGATAGAGAACAATTATGTGAATTTATTAAAAAAAAAAAGTTAATGCTTTAAAAAATGTGTGTTTCAGAACAATTGTTGAGAAATTGAGCCCATAATAAATTAAAAATAAACCCAAGTATTAATGTTTAGAGTAAATTATATAAATTTTACTAAAATTATATAGATTTTTTATTTTTAAAATATATACAAATTTCTTTAAAATAAAAAGTTAACTTATACCTAGTCTAATTTAAAAAAATATTTTGACTAAAATACTCTTTATTAATAATTTAGTAAAAAATTTAACATTAAACTAAAATGATAAATAATTGTTTATTTTAAGAAAAATTTATGTATATTTCAAAAATAAAAAATTAAATTTAAAGAAGATATTCATAATTTACTGTAATATTTAGTAAGAGACAATCATGTCAGAGGTGGAGACAATGAGCAAATTGAGAAAGTGAAGAGGATGTGCTATTTTCTAGGGCTAGAGGGAGAAAATAAGGAGTATGGTTTCTTTTTTATTTGACAAAAGAAGTAGAAAAAATAATTTTAAATTTAGATTGTTTAAATTAAATTTGAATCATTCAAATTATTTATTTTTATTTAAAAATAAAATATAAAAAATAATAGTTGAATTAAAAATTAAAAAATAATTATTAAAATTAATAAAATAAAATAAAATCTTAACTATCTGAGTCAAATTAAAACAATCCCCATGTTGCCAGCAGAGAGATTCTGCTTTGGAAGAAAAGAGGGGAGAGAAAGAAAGCGAACACACGGACCAGTAAAGAGGAAGAAGACTTGATTCGCTTGAACTGCGGTGATGTGAGTGATTATGCAAAACATGAGACGAACAGAAAATTCCCATTCCCATTTTTTCACACAATCATTTACAAAGTTCTCAGAAAAGTGAAAAGAGGGTATATCAAATATATATATATATATATATATATATATATATATATATATATATATTTAATTTAAAGTAGGTGAGTTTATCTTTTTCAAATTTTATATTTACAATGTTAAGTTTTGATATTATACTTCACATTTTTTAAAATTTTAGATACAGTGGACCCACACATGTGAATGCCCCCACTCATCTTAGGGTCTTGATTCTAATAATTGATTAAATCAACTTAATTAGTGATTCAGCAGTTAAAATAATGATTCAGTGTTTTAATCTCTTTATCAGTTTAAAGTTTGATCTAATTCTAAAAACTATGATTATAACATTTTTTTTCTTTTTAAGTGAAGTGTGTATAAATTTTTATAATAAAAAAATCACATACTTAAACCACTCTTAAAAGAAAAAAAATGAATAATTTCCTTAAAAGATGTTATGTATTAAGGGTACATATGGGTTATGTTTTACCTTAACTTGAAATTAGCTCGATTTTAAGTTGGACAAATTTTTTTTTGGTCTAAATCCTCGCTCGCCCAAGTATGGCCCAGTCAATTGAGGCAAATTTTGAAAACTTATATCTTTATAATTATTTAACTATTTTAGACATATAACCACTTATTTTAATATATCTTTGTGATATTTACATAATAAAAATTGAAAAACGTGGGTTTAGATGACAAAATAAGAAAAAGATGCAAGTATAAAGGGTAAAATTTCAAATGCGATAATTTGGTTGTTTGATTAAGTTTTTTCTTTTTGAACTTTGGATAATTTTTCAACATGAAAGGTGATTTGTCTAGTTTTTTTTTTAAGTTATTTACTATTTCAATTTTAAAATTTTTTATTTTTAAATTCAAAAAATACACATTTTTTATCTTGTATTCTCTCATCTAAATATCATAATCATATTTAAGAGAGGTTTAGTAAGCTAAAATTACAATAAAATTTTTTTTAACTTTAATCCTTATATATATATATATATATGTGCCTTTTTTGTAAGACCGATCCAATTTGAACAAGCAGTATTGGTCCAATTGGACCACCAGGTCAAATGAATAACCTATTGTATATTTCTAGACTTTGATTTTTTTTAATTTTATGAAAAATCAGTGTTATGAGACCTGTTTAATTCTATTTTTGTTTTAATGGTTTCAAAATAGGTGTTTTTTAGAACAAATTTTGAGAATAAAAAAATCAAAAAATCTGTTTGAATCATTATTCTAAAAAATAATTATTTTATATTTTTTAATGAATCTGCAAAATAAAAGTTACAAAACATCTAAAAAATATTTTGATTTTTTTGTTTTTGAAAAAAAAAATTCTATTTTTTATTTTAAAAAATAATTTATTAAAAACACATTATCAAATAACTTTTTTTTTTATTTTTTTGTTCTTAAAAATAAATTATTGTTCTTAAAAAATAAAAACAGTCCAATAATGGGCTTGTTTAAAATTGTTTTTGTTTTAATGTTTTCAAAACAAATATTTTTTAAAATAAATTTTGAGAACAAAAAAATTAAAAAATTTATTTAAATTATTATTTTGAAAAGTAATTATTTTCTATTTTTTATCTGATTCTATAAAATAAAAGTTACAAAATATCTAAAAAATATTTTGATATTTTTGTTTTCAAAAATAAAATTTTATTTTTTTATTTTACAAAATATTTCATTAAAAATAAATTATCAAATAAATTTTTTAATTTTTTTATTCTTAAAAACAAAAAATTATCCTAAAAATAAAAAACCAAATATGCCAATATTTTTTGGTTTTTTGGGTCTCTTTTTTTTTTTTTAATTACCTAACGTTGGCTTGCCGAGCGTCCACTTGAGAGTGCTTCGCTTGCACACCACTCACCCTTCAAAATACCAACACCCGTATGTACGCCAAAGTCCTCCAACAAAACCACGTATCCTTCCTTTTCCCCAGCTTCTAAGAAAACAGCCTCTGTCTCTGTGTCACTCTGTCTTTGCTTTTCGATAAAGTTCAATAAAAGCTGTCTTTTTTATTTTTCCTTTTCCAATAGGTAGAACCTTTGAAGGGAAAGCTTGAGTTTCAACAATGGCTGTCGGAAGGGGAGGGAGGAGCCTCCTGGGGCCACTCTTAGTAGCAAATTTAGTTGTTTTTGTTATTATTCTTGGACTTGCTGGATGGTCTCTAGACAAGTACATTGATGGCGAACAGGATCATCCTCGTATGCTCTCTCTCTCTCGCTTTCTTTGTGTAATTGCTGCTTCTAAGTTCTAATTAATTGCATTATCCGAGTATGTGCCTGTGCTTTTCTGGGTATATAATATGATAATGACTAAAACATCGATCTAAATAGAATTTTAATCTGGCATAATATATGTTCTCATTCTGCAGATTTGGGAGGAAATCCATCAACAAGTATGATGTTGATATTTGCATTGATGGGTGGCACCATTGGAGCTTGTTCTGTAATTTCTGGGCTGCTTCATCTTCGGGCATGGCGAACTGACACTCTAGCTGTTGCTGCATCTCTGGCCATCATCTCCTGCGCCATTACTGCGATAACTTCTGGGTAATTTGTCTACTTCAACACTCTCGGACAACAAGTTGAGAATCACACAAATATTGACACAGTTAAGAGACATGACACACATAAAGATATTATATTACAATTAAAATATCGTTTTAAGTTGAATATTAGTATCGGACACTATAAGAGTTTGTTTTTGAAATTTTAGTAAGAAAGGATCCAAGGGAGAAATGGAAGTATTTAGGAATTGATGCCCCTATTTTATATTTGACAATGAGGCATTTGGGCCTTGAGAAAAATGATCACTTCCGAAAAAAAAAAATCCCATTCTTTTTGCCTTTCCATTGTTGCCAAGCATTAAAAAAAAAAAAATGCTGACAAGCTTGAGATTTTCTTGGTGAGAGTTAATTGGGTATCGTTTTGGAAAAACATTAGTAGGCTAAACTAATATTAACATACATGTAAAAAATTTATTTATGATTGTTTTGGTTTATCAATTTTTTTTATAAATTGGGTCTATTTAAACTTTTTCCTTAAATACAGCAACGGAGGATAAATTAATTTATTAATTATAAATAAATATACTTAGACTAATTATATTTTATATAAATGAAATTTTAGACAGTATATCTTACTCTTCAATCTGGTTTGGTGGGATTTATCATGCGCAGTCTTGTATGCAAGGAGATCATCTTAGGAGGGCATAGAGGAAAACGTTTGGTAAGAGGTTTAATTTAAGCTAGCCACGATAAATATTTTGGTATATATAATATATCATGTGACTTTACAATAAGCCAATATGAATTTATCAAATCAAAGTGGATATGTCTCTAAATTGTACCATCTTTCATTGATTTATTGTACAGCCACATGGTACATATGTACCTATGCATTTCTTGTCACAGCAAGATCCTTTTTTCTTTGTTTTCAAGAAAAAAGCTTTGCTGAGTTTTCTTTCAGAAATAAGATTAGGTGCTTATAGAGCTCTAATACTAGTTTTGTGATCCCATAATTTGTAGCAAACACTGGAAGTCTTTATCATAATCTCACTACTTAGTCAGTTCCTGTATGTGGTACTTCTGTATGCTGGGATGTTCAGCAGATATGGACCAAGCTATCAGAATTAGCCGGAAGAGAAGGTGACATTGCAATGGCGTACGTATAAAGCACAGACAGGCCATTAACACCAAATTTTTGTTGAGTTATAATGGTAAATACTGTTTGTTTGTTTTGTGCATCAGCTACAAGACTTGCCATTATTTGTAAGTTTCATCTGCAGAATTATAAAGTGAAAGGACCATAGCAATGAATTCACAAATTTTGCACCCAAAAATGTCGAAGAGCATATTAGGTTGAAGTTTATGAAGTCGCATATAAAATGACAAAAAACATGTTCTGGTTCTCGACACTCTCGACGCTGTCATTATCAATTAAATTTTCTGTATCGTTTTAGTATTTTAGGATATGATTTTGTTTTATTTTTATTTTTCTGAAGTACGAAAATAACGATGACAAATTTAATCTCAGATATTGAAAATCTGCAGAAGAATTTATGAAATATCAAATTGTAAAAAATATAGAAAAGATGTGATAATAACCAGAGCATGGGAATGAGGATGAGATAGGAGAGGAATGGTGAGGATGTAAGCACTATCATGTGCCAAACAAAGGCTACACTTTCATATTGGATAGAACACAGGAAATTCGATTTGTTTTATTAGAGCGAAAGTTTTTGGAAGGTTAATCAATTATCCTTCATTCTCCTCCACTCCTATAAAACTCAAACAAAGGGATAGTCTATATTAAATCTTTCATTTCCTTCCCTTCACCTACGTTCTCCTCAATCCAAAAACATACCAAGAAAAGAACAATATCCCAGTGTCTTCACAATGCTTTGCAAGTGATTTTGATAGGCCCAATGGCAACGATAAGGACTCGAGTAGGTACAAACATTTGAAACTACTGATATTCTCTAGAGAGGATCAAATTGGGTGGCTATTCAAGGTTGAATGGTATTTTTCAGTCAATAACATTAAAGAAGTAGAGAAGTTAGATGCTATGGCTATTAGTCTAGAAGGCAAGGCTTCTAAGTTTAAACTAGTTCCAAGGGTTAGAGACCAAAGCATCAGTGCATACTTGGAAGGAGTTTAAGAAAGAAGTGTTAGGCCAATTTCATTGTTATCAAATGGGAGATAATTATGAGAGATTGATGGGGCTTAAACAGGAGGGCTCCATGAAGGAATATAAGGAAAAATTTGAAACACTTTCAGCTCCTTTGGAAGATGTACCAAATGAGGTGTTAATGGGGGCATTTAAAGATGGACTCAATGATGAAATTAAGGCCAAAGTGAGACTTATGTAGCCTAAGACTCTTGAGCAACTAATGGATTATGCTTTTCAAGTGGAAGGGAGGAACCTTGTACTGCAAAGAGTTAGGAAAGAAAAGAAATCAAAAGTGGTGAAACCCAGCATAGTGCCAAGATGGAGTGGAATTACTTTACAATTTTCAAAGCCTTCAAATACCGAGGAGCCATTACAAAGTGTAGACAGTAACTTTTTTGGGAAGAATCTTGAGAGCAAAGGTGGAGGAAGGGATAAGGTCATAAGCAACAAGGTCACTATCCTTGTCACAACTACCCAAAGTAGTAGTGCCAGTATAGCAGCAAGAAAAAGTAGTCAGAAACTGAAATTAATCTAAGAAGGAAGATGAGGCTATACTTCAAGTGTGATGAGAAGTTTGAGCCTAACCATAAATGTTAAAAAAATAAACAATTTCACATGTTGATTCTTACAGAAGAGGAGGATCCAGGGGAAGTGAAAACAAAAGAAGAAAAGGAACAAGTAGTGGAAGAACCCCCAAAGGTAATGGCTTCCATGGAACTATCCTTGAGTTCAGTAACTAGTTTAGTTGGGTATTGAACCATAAAGTTAATAGGGAAAGCTTATGGGGAAGAAGTGTTGGTGTTGATCGATAATGGGGCAATTCACAATTTTATCTTAGCATCAATGGTTAAAAGGCTTAAAACCCTTGTACAAAATACCAAATATTATTCCATCATAGTGGGAGATGGGAAAAAAATCATAGCAAAAGGGGAATGTAAGAATGTTTGTTGGGAATTATAGGGAATGCAAGTCACCTAAACCTTTTACCCCTTTAAATTGGGTAATGTGGATGTAGTGTTAGGCATTACATGGTTGGAAGATCTTGGGCAATTAAAAGTCAATTAGGGACAAAGTTACATAAAGATTAAGGTTAGAAAAGAATAGGAATGTCTCAAGGGTGACCCAACCCTTACCTAATATGTGGCTTTTTTTAAATCTATTGTTAAAGACATAAAAGGCAAGGGATGAAGGTATTTAATAAAGTTTGGAGCCATTACTCTAGAAGCTAAAACTAAGCAACAAAAGGTGTGTAAGGAAATTCAAAAGGTGTTAGACAAGTATGGCTTTATGTGCAAATTATGGCTGGATTACCTCTTCATTACTTTTGAGATCATGCCATCATGATTAAACTAGGGGAACAACCACATATCATTCGTCCTTATCAATATGCTCATTCACAAAAGGCTGAAATTAACTTGGTAAAGGAAATGGTTGAATTTGGGATAATTAGACAAAGTGTTAGCCCCTATTTAAGTCCAATGCTATTTGTTAAGAAGAAGGATGGTAGTTTGAGGTTCTATATGGATTATAGGGCTTTGAATAAAATCACAATACTAGATATCATCAAATTTGAATTTTATTGAGGAATGAGGCCAGGAGCAACAATTTTTATTTGAATTCCATTTCAATTATAAATGAATTGTTAGATGAACTTGGAGGAGCAACAATTTTTATTTGAAATCTGGATATCATCAAATTTGAATTTTATTGAGGAATGAGGCCAGGAACATTTAGAACTCATGAAGGCCATTATAAGTTTTGAGTAATGCTATTTGGATTGACTAACACTCCATCTACATTTTAGTCCCTAATGCATGATATTCTCAGGGCCTATTTAAGAAAATTTATCTTAGTGCTCTTTGATGACATTTTGATTTATATAACTCGAATACTACCTCTCACATGTAACACTTGAAAATAGCATTAAAAATATTATAGAAACACTAGTTGGTGATCAAAAGAAAAAAAAAATGTGTGTTTGGATAGCCTAAAGTGGAGTATTTAGGGCCTATTATATCATCATCAAAGGTACATGCAGATCCTTCAAAAATTGAAGCCATGGTTAAGTGGCTATTTTGCAAAGATTTAAAGGTGTTAAGGGGTTTCTTGGGCATCATAGGATATTATTGAAAGTCTGTAAAGGATTACAGTAGGCTTACAACCCTATTGACGAATTTACTCAAAAAGGATGCTTTTTAATGGGGGAAAGAAGCTCACACAACATTTGAAGTATTAAAAATAGCCATGACTATTATACTTGTACTAGCCATGCCTAATTTTACTTACCTATTTGAGATAGAAGTATATGCTTTTAGAAGAGGCTGGGAGTTGTGCTGATGTAAAACAAGAGACCCATTACTTACTTTAGTTAGTAACTATCCAATAAAGCCCAACAATACTCTGTTTATGAAAGAAAGCTTGTGGCCATTTGTTTGCAATAAAAAGGTGGCAACATTTTTAAAGGGGCATCCATTCATTATTCGAACAAATCAAAAGGCATTAAGGTGCCTATTGGAGCAAAGAATTATAGATCAAGATCAACAAAATGGTCACTAAGCTTGTAACATTCGATCTCTTTATAAATGTAAGAAACGTAAGACTTGGTTTCTCTATAAACGCATAAAATGCATCGGATATAAAAAGAAGTCCCTTAGAGAAAATGATTTAGGGTCAAATAAAATTAGGATAAAATTTTAAATAATGAAAAATGAGGTTTTAAGTCTTGAGTTGCTTAGAAATCGGAACCAGAATGGTTTAATAAAATTGCCGAAAGAACAGTGGTATTTTCGTAAATATGAGTAACTTTTGAAAAACTCATAGAAAGGTTTTTTAAATAAAAAATTTGAGTTTTCGGGGTTCTCAGAAGTTCTAAAAATCATAGAAACTCCTAGAATGGTTTAAACCCTCTTTGGTGTATATTTTCTAACGACTATTGACCTGAATTTTAACCATTTCATTCAAGAAGGTTTTAACTCCAAATCAAGTGATTCCAAAGATATTTTATAAGATTGAGAATCTAAATTTTATGATAGAAAAGATAGTTCTAAAAAATGAGCTAAAATGAATCAGAAACAAAAATGCCAAGAATAAAGGATAAAAGTAGCACTTTGAAATGTTTTAATTAGTTCCCTTTATGTTTATATGTAACGTCCTAGTGCTAGCCTCCTCTAACCCACTTATGGTTCTACTTAAAACAGAGAAAGAAGCTAGGGTGAAGGGCGTCCAAGAAGGGAGGAAGAAGAAAAAGAAAAATCCAAGGAAAAGGGTAAAAAAAAGTGTAGAAATTCATGTTCTTCCTTTAGTAAATTCATCATCCTCCTTTTCCTCTTTCTTCTCATGGTCTTATTGAGGTTTTTGGTGCTGTTTTGAGCTTAGACCAGAGGGGAGAAGTTCTAATTCTGAAAGGAGAGCTAAGGCAAAGGGAAAGAGCTCTTGGGAAGTTCATGAATCAAAGTACTTCTCATGGTTTTTTTGGCTCTTCCTTGGCTGTCCACTTTGTGTGTGTTTTGTTCCATATAGAGCCCAACCAAAAGAGGATAAATTCTGGTCCTAGCAAGGGAGAATTATAGGTTTTGGACTATGGGAAGCTAGAATATGCAAAGAAAGAAGAAAACTTAGTAGAATTTAAGATAGCAAAGTTAAGGGTTTGTGAACATAACTTAAAATATGATTTTATCCAAAGATTCCCAAGTCTAGGTGAATGTTTGTATAAGTTCCTAAGACCTTTAGAGAGCTCCCCATATACACCTCCTATCAAGAAAAATTGCAAAACTTCCATTGGTGCCAAGAAGAGCATTATTTTGGCCTAAGAGGGTTGAAGCACCTAGGGATGGTTTTAATTTCTTGCAAGCTTAATTTTGCATCATATATGATGGAAGAGTATGAGAAGAAGACTTGAAAAAAATTTAGAAAGCTTAAGAGGTGAGATAGAGTTATAGGTTCCATATTGTAGCATAACAAAGCAACATGTAGTTAGGCTCCTCAAATTGATTGTGTAATGGCTCCAAGAGACTTAAATGGAGTCAAAAACTATAGATGGAAGAAAAGGATAGAGCCAAAATCATCAATTATTGGTGTTACTTCATTAGGTGCTTTATGGAACCATAATTGAACCTTAGAAGCAATTTAGTTTTTCAAATGCATATGTAGCTTTAGGAATTGTTTTAAGGATATAATTAGCTTCCATATGATGTGTTTAGGCCAAAGGAATTTAGCTCCTCCTTCTTGTAAGCATTTGGCCGAGGGAAAGGAAGGATTTATAACAGTTAAAGTATGTTCTTGCAAGTAAGGTAGCCCATTTTCCTTTATTTCATACATGCTTGGGTGTTTTCTTATCTTTGAATGTGTGTGTGCATATTCAAGTTATGAAATATGTTTCTAGTAAATGATCACATGCCATGGTACCATATTGCTATGTTTATATGCTTGAAAGATATTTTTATGAATGTGTTTGGCTTGCTTGAGCTTGGTGAGCCAAAAGCTCTTTAACTAGGGTGAAGATGAACCAAAAACCCCCAATAATGGATGAGACAAAGCCAAAAGTCTCTAAAAAGTAATGCTTACTCAAAAGTTCCTTAAGAAAATGGATGAGACAAGTTCAAAAATTCCAAAGATAATGGGTGAGGCTAAACCATTGCCTTGACAAGTCTATATATGCTATATGTGATTTCTTGAATAAAGGAAATGATCCATGTATGTTTGAGAATTTCATGAATGCTATACATGCATTTTTAGATTTAAAATTGCACCATTTATATGTGGTTGGAAGGGAGAAAGGCTATTGGGATTCCTAGAATCTCACTATTTCCTCCCCATTACCTAACATGTCGAGGTAAATCAAGTGAACAAAGAAATGGAGGCCACTAAGCTTAAAAGGAAGAAGTGTGACATAGAAATGGAATAATTAGTCACTTTGTAACCATTGTGATGACATATGATATAATACAATGATATATATGATGTAAAGCCTTTTGAATATATGTATGTATATGGATACTTGATGAATATATGAGAATTGGTACCATTTGAATGATGTAATAAGTTTTTGGCAATGAATGGCAAGAGTTGGTTATGTATGTTCTTGAGTATAACTTGGAGTAGGAGAGTGAATTTGTAAGGTTTGGGTTATTTGACCTTTTCAACATGTTTGATAGGCTATTCTTATGCCTTTTCACGTGCTCATGTGGTCTTAGAGGTAGTAGAAGCAAAGTTGAACCATTTAAGACCCCTTAATTGATATAAATGTGGCATTTTGCAACCCTATGTCACAAACTAACCAAATGGACGAATTTTCTCATAAAATTTGAGATACATATAGATCTCATCTATAGCTTTTTAAGAAGCTAAAAATTATATTATTTAGAGCTCTGTGGAATTAATTATAAATTTTTAAAATTACCAATTTTTTGCTGTTTTGATATAAGCATTGTTTATATAGTCAGTTTAGATTTTTGTGTCATCCATGGGCCAAAAGCAGTCTAATGAATGTGAAATTTTATAGACATAAAATAGATATTGCCTGTGACTTGTAGCAACTGGAAGCACCTCATTTGGAGGTCTGAACAAAGAGTTATGAGTTTTTGAAATTCTATGTCAATATTAGTAGTGCCAGCCGAGTCTATGTACTGTTCCATCATTTTTTAGTATCTAAACGTGTCTTTCTTGGTTTGGGAGTATTTTTCTCCTAAATTTAACCTTTGTAGCTTTCCAAATTGGTATAGCTTGTTTAAATTAGATTTTTTTGAAATTAGTTATGCATTTTTTAAATTTATATCAGTAAACTATATCAGAAACTTTAGACAGCCTGACCTATGTCACTTCTCTATTATCAAATATGGTTCAAATGGTATTTTTATGGCTTGGAAGTATTTTTAGTATAAATTTAACATCAAGAGTTTTCCAGAAACCTATGGGTTACTTGATTTCTATTTTTCTAGATTTAGTTATGATTTTCCAAAGTTGCACCAGAAATTTGTCAAGTTGAACCTGAAATTGACTTGCATTATTTTGTGTATATGCTATAAACTCAAGTCTTTTGCAACATTTTGAGATGGTTTTAAGTTATATATATATGTAATTAAATTGGAGAATTACATGGGGAAGTCCAAAGGGTCCACGGGATATGAAATAAAAATTTTAAGTCCGACGTAACTAAAAAATAATGGAATATTTTAATTGAATTTCTTTGCCAACTTCCCCTTTTCATGGTGTGTCACGAAGAAATAAGTAAGAAAGGCTAGATAATTATAATGTTACAAAGCTCATGGGCTATAAATTTGAGATCTATTATCAGCCTGGAGTGGAAAATAAGGTAACTAATGCCTTGTCTAGAAGGGATGGTGAAATGGAATTGAAAGTCTTTTCATTGTGGTAATTTGAAGGAGTAGAGAAACTTGACCAAAAGGTTAAACAAGATAGCAAGTTGAATGTAATTGTGTAGCAACTAATTGCTGGAATTGAAGCTCCACAAGGCTATGGTTAAAAAAAAAAGAATGCCTAATGTCTCAAAATAGATTGGTGATTCCCCAAAAGTCCCTTAGTATTATTGCCCTTTTCAAAGAATTACATCATTCACGCATTGGAGTCACTTGAGATATTTAAGAAACTATAAGAGATTGGTTGAAGTTGTCTATTAGAAGGGAATGAAGTGATGTACAAGCTTAAATGACTCAATATGCAACATGTCAAAGAACAAATATCAAATGATGATTCTAGCTGGTTTATTGCAACCTCTACCAATACTTGAGCAAGTTTGGGAGGATCTCAACATGGATTTTATCATTGGGTTACCAAATCCAACAACATTATTCTAGTGATAATTGATAGACTCATAAAGTATAGCCATTTTATGGCCATGGCATACCCATTAACAACCAAAGAAGTTGCTACTATATTCATTAAAGAGATAGTGAAATTATATGGGTTCCCAAAACCAATGTGTCAAATAAAGACTACATTTTGATTAGCCAGTTTTGCAAGGAGCTTTTCAAATTGGCAAGAACTACATTGAAATTTAGTTCAAGATATCATTCCAAGATTGATGGACAAACTGAAATTGTCAATAAAAATCTTGAAACTTATTTGCATTGCTTTGTGGAAGGGAAGCCTACTCAATGGAGCAAGTAGTTGCCTTTGGTAGAATATTGATTTAGTACTTCATTTAATCGCTCTAATGGAATGACACCTTTTAAAGCATTATATGGGAAAGATCCACCCACCTTATTTAGGTGGGAAGATAGTCCTTTAGCCGTAAAAGATGTGAATGTCACTATAAGGGAAAGAAATCTGATTTTAGATAAATTAAAAGAAAATTTGGAAAAGGCCTAAGTGTACATAAAGGAAAAGAAAGACAGAAGGAGAGAGGTGGAATTCCGGGTTAAGATTTATGTGTATTTGAAGTTGAGGCCTTACAAGTCAAAGTCCCTAGCTAAGAAGCAGAATGAGAAGTTTGCACCTAGGTCCTATGGGGCCGACAATGTGCTGGGAAAGTATGGAGCAACATACAAGCTAGAGTTACTCGATAGTTCAAGGATTTATCCTATATTTCTTGTGTCCTATTTGAAGAAGTCCTTACATGCCCACACTCCAGTGCATGAAATACCATTTTCTTTAATAAAAGAATTAGAATTGCAGCTGAAACCAAAACAAATTCTACAAACTAGAAGGCTCGCAAGGGAAAAATTGGAGGTACTAATTCAGTGGAAGTTTAATAGCACATGGGAAGAACATGAAGTGATTAACACTCAATTTCTTCATTTTCACCTTGAGGACAAGATACAACTCACTAGGACTGGTATTGATGGGCCTACAAATACCAAGTCCAGATTTGAGAAGGTTTAGAGCCGAAAAAAAGAAGGGACCATCTCTGATGAAGTGGCAAGGAGAGAGAATAACGTTCAACTAACTCTCCCATATGTTTACATCGGGGGAGTGAAGGAGAGAATGATTATGAGGAGTGGTCATGTGCGTGCGGAGGTAGGCTGGGTAATTACTTGAGGGAGAGAACTCTGGTCTCTCAAAAACCTGAGGAAAAAAAATCAGTGCTAGTCTTTTTATTTTTAATTGTTACATTGCTGTGATCTTCTTCAGTCGAAGAAGAAAGTTTCGTTCAAAATATATAACACCAGACTTGGAGTTTTCATTAGATTTAAAAGCAACCTCGTGCAAGAAGGATCTCATACAAACAATACTATGCACTCATTCAAAGTTCTAACTACAATCTTAAAATAGTAAATCACTCAATCACCAAGCCATAATCCTCTCAGTAATAATAAATACAATCATGATCCACTAAAACCTTGTAAATCCCAAATGCAGTCCGCGCTTGAAATTATGAAATCCATAAATAAAATCCTACTAGCAACCCACATGGCATCTATAAAGGGTCCAAAGTCAAAAGTACAGAACACATATCCTATAGATTCCCACGCTACTGCTGCCCATCGCCTGAAGGTTGCTTAGATGCTTCCTTGATCTCATCTCCAGCATCATCCTGAAATCACAACTAAGCTAAGCTAAGGGGCATTTCAAAATAAAAGCTTGAAAAGACAAAAAAGAAAAAAAAAATTAAAAAAAAAAATCCCAGATAGGTGAGTAGTATAACTATCAATTTGTACAGAGTAAACAGATTGCACCAAGCTATCCTTGAAAATATATCTAATAAAGCTATCAGTAGTATTAGACAGCATTTGCATTTTGCAGTTTACCGCAGTAAGAATGTCTACGAATCATTCGTGAAATAGTTTCAGGCTTCAGCAGAACTAAGGACATACTTCAGTTAACCCTTAGAAAAAGGCTCAAAGTCAAAATCCATGACTACTACAAGGCAACAACCAAGCCTGTGACAATAACAGTTCTCCAAACACACAAGGGTAGTTAGACTACTACATAATTACACAAGCAAGCAAATTTAGATTGTTTTAAACTAAATTTTAGAGAGCAAGTTTGACTCGTGAATAAAAGTAAACCTTCTTAATTTATGTTGTCAATATTCAGTTATCAATGGCTTATTCCTTAAGAATTTAATTTTGTTGGCAATCATGGGTTGCAGGATATTATATGATTACTCAACATTGTAGGATTACACAACACGAGAGAGAAAGGTAGAAATAGAGAGGGAGAGACCGTGATGTCAGACGTCCACAAAGTCAAATTGTCTCGGAGAAGTTGCATGATCAATGTACTGTCCTTGTACGACTCTTCACCTAATGTGTCGAGTTCAGAAATTGCCTCATCGAAGGCCTGCCAGATTAGGAAAAAAAAAAGTCACAGATACAGAGAAAATCATGAGGAAGGGAATAAAAGAGATTTAAAAATTAGTCTAGAGTATATCCTTCACAACGTGATTTGAAAGACAAACTACAAAATACATCAACCTACTCACATAACAAAGAGAAGAAACTTGAGTTAAGGAATGAAAATCTTTGAAATCAGGTGTCAGTTCAATCTCCAAATAAGAATTTACTTACTACAGTTCCTTCAAAACACAAATTACTAAGATTATATGACTGCAAGATTTATTTTATTTGTGGACTTGGTCAATATTCATCAACTTGTTCTGTACAAAGACCAACTAATCAATGCAATATAAAATAATTGGCCTAGATGGATTCAGGTAAAACGTAATGAAGGAGATATAAGCCCTGCCACTTGATACAAAATAAGTTACACCAACAGAATTTCATCAAAGACAGAGGCTAACAAATAAATATAATTCCATTTGTCAATGATATACTAAGATAGGGCATGTCTAGAATACAATTCACTCATCAGGTAATTTAACTAAAAAATTCAACTTTAACCACATTTGACTTCAATTAACCAAATTCAGTTCCGCGTGAACCACACTAAAATAATCCCGCAGTCAGTTCAATTAACCACTTATTGAATGTATTTGAACCTTATTATAAGAGGTCCCGATAGGAATCTAGTTAACTAAACACGTGGCTAAAGTGAGCAATGGTACCAATACCATAGAAAATACTAATTTTATTGTAGAATACACCGTTGAGATATACTATCAATATATAGGACCCATCAACAATAAGATTTGTTGTAATATAAATTATAGTGATAGCAAGTGATACCTGCTTAGCAAGATTACAAGCACGATCTGGAGAGTTAAGGATTTCATAGTAGAACACAGAAAAGTTGAGAGCAAGTCCAAGCCTTATTGGGTGTGTAGGGGCCAGTTCTGCAAGAGCAATATCCTAGATCAAAGAAGCAAAAAAATTTTAAAAGTTCAGTAACTACTTCTGTAGTATGAAAACTATCAAAACTATAAATGATTCTAGAAAAATCTAGAAATGCAGAAACAGTTATAGCAACATGCTTATAAGTGACAGTAAATGCCTACCTGAGCAGACTTGTAGGCCAACAAAGTACTCTCGGCAGCCTCTTTTCTCTCCGCTCCAGTCTTGAACTCAGCCAGGTATCTGTGATAATCACCCTTCATCTTAAGATAAAACACTTTAGACTCGGCAGATGAGGCAGATGGAATAAGATGAGACTCAAGAAGGCTCAAAATCCCGTCACAGATCTTGCTGAGTTCAGACTCAATCTTGCCTCTGTAATCCTTTATAACAGCAACATGGTCGTCATTACCCCTGCTCTCCTCCTTCTGTTCAATGGATGAAATTATCCTCCATGAAGCCCTCCTAGCTCCAATCACATTCTTGTAAGCCACAGAAAGGAGATTCCTCTCCTCTACCGTCAACTCCTCAACTTCCACCGTCTTAGCAACTTTCTCCATAAACTCAACCATCTCCTCATACCGCTCTGCTTGCTCTGCCAACTTGGCCATGTAAACATTTTCTTCACGCGACTCGGTGGGTGACATTTTCGCCACACAAATTTACCTCTTAATACTGCAAACTGATATTTAAAATTTTTCTTCCAAAAAATAAAAAAAGAAATATAACACCCCATCAGATTTGTACGTCAACAAACACAACACACAACTACAGAAAAACAATAAAGGAAATCAACCGAGTCCGACCAACAAAGTCAGTATCAGTAGCTAGAATTGACGCCAGGGAGGATGGGGCATCACCGCCCAAACCAAAGGGGCACACCCTCCTGAGGGCATCTTTGGCAATCCATTCATCAGCCAAATTTCTTCTTCTACTTATCACAACTCTATCTAAAATATCAGATTCATTACCTAAATGCTAGACATTCAACAATTAAGAAATCCCGGATCCTTTCACACAACTTCCAAACAACCAAACAAGTCAGAAATTCGGCAGCCAAACCAAGATGCACACTACACAAAAAAATCACGGAAAAAATCGAGAAATCGAAAATAAAAACTAGAAGATCTAGGTTTAGGAAGCGAACTTCAAGATCACTAAAGAATCGAAGACAAACAAAACCCTAGAAAAAAAATTCAGACTTGGAACAGAGACGTATACCTACTTGCGCGTTTAGGGAGAGATGTGGATGGGAGAGGCGAAGGAATGGGTGTGGGCATAAAAATGGACGCCGCAAGGATAGAGAGAGAGAAGGGAGAAGCAGAAACAGATGGAGGTCCAATGGAAACGTGACGGGTGGGGGTTGGCGGAGATTCCGTGGGAATTTGTCTTTTTTGGCCACGCTGGCGAGCGTTGACGGTCAATAGGATCATTGATGCGTTAAATTGATGTGATCTTTCTAATGTAATGTAATTGTAAGTTGTCATCAATTTGAACTTCACCCGGCAAAATGAATCACAACGTAGCTCTAATAGCCCACGGCCCAAAAAAGAAATGAAAGCAAGGTTTCGTCTTTTAGGTAATGTTGAATTGTTTAGAATCTTAGTACCTTAACTTTTATACATTTAAAAATTTATTTATAAAACTTTTAATTTATTTATCTATGTAAATTATAATCTTTATATTATTTAAAACAAATAAAACATAGTAGTTTCTTTTGTGCAACTAAAAAAATAGTTTCATAGAAGCAACTACACATGGCAGTTTCAAGCTATGCCATATAGAGATAAAGTGTCATATATTGCAGATTGGGTTGGTTGTTGCCAAAATTGAAAAAATGTCCCACACACTCTAAAATGAAATGTATGAATTATACTGTAGCCTTAATTTCACTATCAAATAACTTAGATCTAATAATTTTTTATATTAGCAAGTTAACCTAAGTAGATTTGTTAAATTTGAAAAACCCTAATCAAGAATTTGCATGTCCCCTTCCTCTAACATCGGAGATAGACACTTGCATTTAGGACTCCACCATAATATTCTAGTGCTATGCTTGTCCATTTGGTGGTTGAAACTCAAACATATTTTCATCGCAATTTTCTAGCTCCATTCTCAGCACATTTGTTCCTTGCTTAGCAAATGAGTTCAAAGGAGATGTTGGTTTAGGTTTACAAAGCCACTCTTAGTCCACGAGTAGTCTAAAGCAAACCAATTTGAGTGCAAACCCACAATAAATATGTTTTTAGTGTTCTATTTCATTGTTACCATTCATTATGCTTGATAGTTCTTGCTTATGGAAAAACCCTCCTTTAGGGTGATTCAACATGAATAAGTTGGTTTTACAGCAACTCCCTATGGCTAAGGCTTGAGAAGTCGACTAGCCATTAAAATCGATTAACTGATTGAGGAAAAAGGTAAAATTCAAACCAAATAGTGAAGTAGGTGGTTACGTTGGACTCAATAGTTGACTAATATAAACCAGAAGGAGATTAGTCGATTGGTAAATCATATAAGTCAACTAAAGGACCATATCTTTGATAAAGCAAAGTCTCAGTTGACCATTAAATGGGTACTAGTTGGTTGGAACTTCTTTTTATGAGATTGTTTAAAAATATGATTATGACAAAGGGAAATAAAGCTTACGATTTAACCTTTGAAGGCATAAACAAAGTTTAAAGTGGCCAAACACATATCTGATCCTCATTCAATAGCTTGCGAGCTTAAGTGAACTTCAAATTCCAATATAGTGGATTCTAAGTTATAATGTTATCTAAATGAGAAATCTTTAACTCTCTTTTATACAATCTATTGTTAAAGATGAAATGTTTTATAGTTTTGATGATCATCCTTTTTTGTTGTTTACAAACTGATTTAAAATTAAGCTTATATGCTCCACCCCCTATGTAAAGAATGGATTGGTGGGAATGCATTACTTTGGACCATGATGACAATGTTTAGAGTGTCGGTTCATATGACAACGACTATTTTAGTGAGTCAACATATAAAGAAGAAAGGAAAGATCATAAAGAAATAAAGTATAAGGTTGAAAGCAAAGAGGAGAACCTAAGGTGGGCATGAGCCTCAGGTGGACAAAGAGTTAAATGAGATAGCTCATCTAAAGGCTAGTGATATATTAGGGTTGGAGTTAGGTAGCGAAGATAATGCTTATCAATTTTATTATAAGAACACTTTATGTGTTAGTTTCAGTATTTGAAAACACGTCAAATGAGATAAGAACAAAGAAATTGTAAACTAGTTATTTGTTTGCAACAACAAAAGATTTAGGGAGTTAAAGTATATCACAAATGAGAATCAAAAGAGGGGGCAAGAGTAATGACAAAAGAAAAAAGTGCATTGCAAAGTTACATGTGTTCTTCAATGGTTCCCTAAAGAAGTAGGTGGTAACCAATTTTATATAACAACATAACCATGGGCTAACATGTCCAAATTCAGTGCATATTATGCATGACCATCGTAAGATATCTGAATCACAGAAAATACAAGTCGATAACATGCACTCATATGGATAAGGACATGTTACATTATGGGTTTCATGGTTGGATAGACAAGAATTTATTCTAGGATCAAATTTTGCAAAAAAGACTTGTACAACCACATTGACGATGTGAAATGGGCAAAAATTATAAGTGGAGATGTGTTTGAGGCCCTAAGCTACTTGCAAGGTAAGGCAAACAATGACCCTCTATTTCTTGCCAAGTACATGACCACAAGAGAGGGCTGATTGCAAAGTTTCTTTTGGGCATATAATATTAGCCCCACTAATTACATATTTTTTTAGGGATGTGCTTGCATTTCATAACATATGCAAAATTAATAAGTATGGAAAGTCCTTTGTTATTTTCTCAAGCATGAATCACTACAAGGGCACCATTGTCTTTGCATGCATGCTAATTATAAATGAAACACTAGAGATTTACAAATAGGTGTTAGAGACCATTGATAGCAACTTTCAATAGTTGCCACCAAAGGTCACTTTTATTACTACTAAAAGTCTTATAACTGGCTCTCGCTCTTTAAAGACTAATAAGGGGACCTACAGTGGTGACTTTCAATAGTTTTCACCAAAGGTCACTTTTGGTGGCAACCAATGTTATCATGAAAAGTCTTATAAGAGGGCCTACTCTTTAAAAACCCTATAAGATGACTTTTAATGGCGACTTTCAAGAGTTGTAACCAAAACTCTTTTAAGTGGCTTGCACTTTCTAAAAACTTGATAGGGGGAGTTTTAGTCAAAAGTTGCCACCAAAAGTCTCATAAGTGGGCCACTCTTTAAAAACTTAATAAAAGAATTTTCAGTGACAACTACTTAGTCACCACCAAAGCTCTAACAAATGGTTTACATCTTTTAAAAACTTGATATGAAGACTTTTGTTGGACTATTAGAGTCACTTTTGGTGTTGACTTTTTGGTTGCCACCAAAACCCTTATAAGTGGACCTACTCTTTAAAAACCTAATAAAAAGATATTCAATGGTAACTTTTTAGAATCGTAAACAAAACTCTTACAAGAGGCCCTTACTTTTTAAAATCATGATAAAAAGACTTTCAATGGTAGTGACTTTTTAGTCGCCACTAAAAGTCTTATAAGTGGTATTACTCTTAATAAACATAATAAGAGAACTTTTCATAGTGAAAATCACGACCAAAGGTCACTTTTAGTGGTGACTATTTAGTCACCATGAAAAGTCTCACAAACAGGGAGGGATTCTTTTATGATGACTTTGAATGATTGCCATTGAAAGTCAAACTTTCAGTAGCAACTTTTATAATCGCTATCAAAAGTGTAACTTCTTGTAATGATTGTAAATTTCATAAGTGTATGTTAAATAATGAGAAGGTAGTGAACTCTTTGCAGCATATATACTCACTATAAGAAATTAAGGTTTTTTTGGTGAAATTTTTGTATTGAGAAAATTTTGCAAAATCTCTCACAGACTTTGTCACGGTTTATACATTTTTCATAATTGTCGCAGTATTTTTTTGTGAGAATTTTTTGAGAAAATTTAGAGAAAAATACTGTAACAAATGTGCCAAGTATGGTGGGAATAAGGCACCAACGATTCTTGCAAAATTTTTCTATGAGAACAAAATATTTAACAAGTTTTTTTCTTAATTCTTGTGGAAATATACCATAAAAATTGCAGAGAAAAAATTGATTGCAATTTTTTTTCATTCTCATAATAATTTATTTAGAAAATTAAGAAAAAAATAAAAAGAAATTGTATAATTTTTTGTATTCTTGCAAAAAAAAAGTCTATGAGAATTTTAAAAAAATTGTAAATCTTTTTATTCTCATGGAAAAATTCTATGGGAATGGTGAAAAAATTTGGAAAGTGAAATGTTAAGTGATTTTTTTTTTGTTCTTATAGAAATATATCATGGGAACTTCAAAAATTTTTGTGAAATTTAAAAGGGGAAATGTGTTTTAATTCTCACGGAATGTTTCTATGAGAATACAAAAAAAATTATAATTTTTTTAATTCTCACAGAAGTTTTTTATGAAAATGGAGAAAAGAATTTGCAAATTTTTTTATTCTCATGAATTTTTTTGGTAAGAGTAAAGAAAACATTTTGCAAAATTTTTTAAATTTTTTTTAAAAAATTTGATGCAAATGAAAAAAAATGGGAAGCAAATGTTAAGTGAATGGAAACTGTCTTCATCCTATTTTCTTCCTTTGATTTCTTCTTTTATTCTTTGAGGTTTAGAGAGAAAGAGAGGAAGAGAGAGAGAGAGAGAGAGAGAGAGAGAAGGGATGAAAACCTAAAGAAATTTTTCTTTAATTATTATTATTTAGGAAAATTGACGTATTTTTATTTAATGGAGTTAATGATCAAAGTTAAAGTTACCAATTGTGAATATTGAAGTCTATATGTTGTGTATATAATCGTAGGTAATGGACAATTTGAAAGACTTAGGTAAAGGAGGCCATGGAAGAAAATCAAAGAGGGAGCTTGTCAAAAAAGATGAGGAGATGGCCCCTTGTTGCATTTCTAGAACAATTTGTCACATTTTGCTACTTGGTTGAGATGAAGAGGGTGCAAGATTTGAGGAAGCCCCTATTAGCAAGGAAATCGATAAGGCCTACTAGTGACAATGAACATAGAAGCCCTTATGACCAAGGTTAGTTTCTCTCTTCATCTCTCAATTTCTCTCTTTAAGCTTATTTTCCGTACTTTGAATTTTGATTATCAAAACTTATTTACCTAAATTTATTTGCCCTGACTTTCTCTCTTAATTTTTTCTACTTTGAATTTTGATTAACATAACTTATTTACCTAAACTTTCCTTCTTTCAAGTTAATGCCTTTTTTCATTTGTAGATTACAAAATCAACTAAAAATGGTGGTTCATGTTCATTTTCCTCCTTCTTGTTAATTCCTCCTTTCTCCTACTTACTTAATGCAAAGTTCGATAGTTAAAAACTGACCCTTACTTTTCTCAATTAGATATCACTTATCTAGATTAAGAAAATTAACTTATATTTATAGGAAGGCCCAATTGGTTTATGGTCTAAATAGTAAACAACAGGAGAAGGCTCTTTTATTTTTTGGTGTGAACATGAGTTATTGGAAAATGTATTAGGCATTACAGATTGTAAGTGTGGAATGCCTCTTTGCATTTGTGAAGCTCCAGACCTCCAGTCCCTTTCGTTGATGCACTATCCTACCTAGTATTATATCTTTATTATCATAAGGTGCATACATTATTTGGTGCAATCCATGTACTCATTTTATTTCTTGGTCTTTCTTTTTGTCACTTTCTCTTTGCTCCTTCTTTAACCTTCTTATGCAATGGTTTCTTGAAAGATGAAGGTGAAGTTTTAGCAAACACTTAAGTTACTTTATCCAAGTTTAAGGTATCACTCAATACATTTACGAGAGTTAGGGAGATTGATGTGAAATAACATGTTTTATGAGTTCTTGTTATCCATATACACTATTACAATATTGGTTAAAGGCATTAATTAATATATTTTTACATATAAGATCACATCTAGTGAATTTTCTCTATTATTAGCATTAGAATTTTCTTTTAATCAATGACAGTGTAAATTTGCAATTTGGATAAAATTAGTACATTGAATAAGCTATGTTGATGGATGGCCTTATAAGGTAAGTTGAGAATCATTCCTTATCATTTAGCTAAGATGATTACATAATCTTAAAGAAAATGAAAGATTCTTTTAAAGTTTAATGTCATTAAGCCTAAATTTAATTTTAAATGGATGTCATGCTTGTTGAAAAAACAAGAATGCTATTTTTTGTAAAGGAGTTTTAGTTTTTAATTAGATTAACTATTGAGAAGATTTTTAATAGCATTTCATATTCCTTTTTTTTTTATTGGATGAAAGTTTTAATGTAATGGGTGTTTGTCTCTTGAACTTTGGAAACAAAATATTCATTTACTCAGTGTGATCAATTGCTTAGTTTTCCTACTCCTATTTAGCTAATATTATTTTGAATGTTCCTTACTATTTCATATAGTTGATAGTTTGCTTTATTATTATTTTGGACATTAATTGATCTTTTTTAATACACATTAGACACAGCCTTCTAGCTTTTAAGATAGTAGTTATTTAAAATGGTGTGGCTCTTTGGATATAAATCTAACACTTTTAGCTCATTAGAGATGACTATTTTATTGATCTAATCTTGCACTTTATCTGCTTCTAATCAACTATCATTGAAATTAGGGATGGATTTTCTATATACTTGCCACTTAGTTAAATTAAACTTTAAGCTTGATTTCATTTTTCTATTATTACATTGTTTGCTTTCCAACAACTACTTAAGAATAACTATTTACATGCTTAGAAACAAGAAAGGGAAATTGATAGAGGGCGGTGATCATCCCATATAATAATTAAAATACCTTTGGCACTTTGCAATGAACAAGGCAACAATATATGCAATCTTTAAAGTTGAGCAAAAGTTTCATATTTGTCAAATATCTACAAGTCAATTTAAGGGTTTCATATTTGCCACTTAGTGAAATATTTGCAAGTCAATTGAGAATTCTTATGACTGTTTTTTTTTTATCACTAGAAATCCATGAGAATTTCTATAAGAATAGCTATTCTCATATAATTTTAAGATTTTTCTCACAAAAAAAAAATTTATAAGAATTTTGCTATTTTATTATAGTGACTCTAAACTTGTTTATTACTTATTGCAATTTGGAAAGCATTGCCTTCGAATGTACGTGATTTTAGAACATTTATGATCAAGCTATCATAGTAAATCTTTCCAACTCCATTAATTCTATTATTACAAGACTTATATTTGAGTGTCGCATTACGATAAACTATAAAGGAGAATATAAAATAACCAAAATTTTTTTTTGTAAATTTTTGTGAACACTAGATCAAATAGTCATGAAATCTAAAACTTCCTTTCGTTGAGTATTGATAAAGAGTGTTGGAGCATCAAAGCTGTTGGTACCATTATTCAATGAGCCTTGATAGCAAAAATTAACATTGTCATAGAAAACATACATTTTGATGGTGCCATAATTTATCTAAGATAAGGATGCTTTGTTGGTGTATATCCTAGAAGCCAATTATAGGATGATTGTACTTACATTTTATTATATTTTGATAAATAAAAACATTTCAATTATTATATTTAATGTTATATCTGCATAATATAAATAAATCTATTAATTGTCCCTAGAGTAATTTATTATTCCTAAATTATCCTTAGTCGAGTATTATTGTGAATTGGAATAGCAATAATACAATGAAACTAGTATGTACATTGATTGATGACCACATTCATAGATATGAGATTACATGGGTACATGTTAAAGAATAACTGTATTGGATAGACCTATAGTGAGAGTGCTTCATAGATCATTTTGTGTTACAAGTTATTCTTATAATGACCATGATGTATGTTGTCCTTTGACTTGAAATCACTATAGTTCTTTACATGAGGAGTCATATACTTTGATGCCGTTAACTATGACCTTTAATAGGGATGACTAAATGGCGGTAATTAGACATATCATATATCATGTAGAGAGATATGAGTGATGCATATGGGATTTTGTTCCTTCGATATAAAAGGAGTGATATAATAGGTCCCTTGATTGAGTGAGACTAAGAAATACATGGCTGTAATCAAATGGATCAATATGTGATATTGATTTATTTGTCCTGGTTTAGTCTATTCAAAGATCAAGAAACACATAGATTGAATTATTAGGAGAATGACACATTTCATACCTCAAGTTCAATCAAGATATCCTAATAAAAGGGACTGAACTACATAGAATATTGGTTACAAATTAGGTATGTCAAATGACAGACATTTTGATTACTTAGATGGTAGTGATGTAGTGCTAGATACTACTCACTATCTATAATACTAAAATAAGATTCTTTTTGGATTACTACTAATGTAATAAGAACAAATAGGGTTGCACATAAAAAATATATCAAAATTAGAGTTAATGCAATATAATTTAAATTTTAATTAAACTAGAGATCTTAAAATATATAGTATAAAATATATATTATAATATAATTACATTATAATACTATATTATAACATATTATTATTTTATATTAAAATAATATTACATTCTTTTTGAGCAGTTGTGGTTAGATTGGGTCAATAACTAAAGCCCAATTTTCTCTCCACTCATTATCTATTTGGTTATGGCTTATTAGTTGGACATTACAAAACTTTAAGCCTTTGTCTATAAATAAACAACCAAGCACTTGGTGGCTGTATGGATGAAACTAAGTGAGAGTTGCCAAATAGAGAGAGAGAGTTTTCCAACAGAAACTAAGAGAGGAGAGAGACTCAATCTATTCACTCTGGGATTGAAGTTTTGATCTACTTATGTGTGGAGACTATAAAGATGTAGGTTCATTAATCTGCATTTGTGATTCCCTATTAGTGTTCGAAGGAGTTCATGCATGTGCGATATTAGGAGATTGTGAGTTGAAAAGATGCGAACTCAAACTTTGAGAAGCAATCTACACAAAAGGTAATATTCCTATCATTATTTTATGCCCTTTCTACAAGGATCATTGGTAGGTTTCAAAAAATTTTAAAATTTATTCCACTGTATTTGTACTTCAAAACTCGACATGTTTAAGTCAAGGAAAGGACTATGACTTTGTTGATGGAGGTAGAAGGACAAAATGATATTTTTATAAGATTAGCAACAACTCAATCATGTTTTTTAGCAACTTGATCAAACACAATACAACAAGAACTATTTTCTTAGTTATTTTTTTATGGATAACTTACAAGTTGAAAACTTTAGGCCACCATCTCCATGTCCATTTAGCCAACCAAAAAATTAGCATTTTAGCTTGCTATCCTTAATAGCATAGAAAAGAAACTTTCTTTTAGAAAACTTATTTTCAAATACATTGAAGTTTTGTGAATGAAGTGTTATAACTCTTGAATTAGGCTTATGCTTTTAATAAGGAAGTAGAATGCAAAGTAGTTTTATAGGCCAAACAATATTACAAAATTTAACCAAATTGTTGATATTTCCAACTTATTAAACTATCCATCCTCCTTTCTATAAGATTCCTCGTCTATCATATCTGTCATCATTTGGTATAACTTCGAAATTTCAAGGTAGCTTAAATTTTCTGTGATGAACTAGAAGTGGGAATTAGAAACTAAATTCATTTGGTATATCATTTGATGGAGGCACATGAGAATAATCGAAGAGAGATATTGTGTCAAGATATAGTTGCATTATATAAATGAGATGTTAACTATGGTTAGCTAAAGAAAATTTGTGTCCCCTCAATTACAATTATACTTTTTTACTAATATCTTGTGAAAAGAATTGACTTGGTGATACTTTTTGTATCCATATATTTTTATTGTATATTTTCTAAGAAGTCACTAACAAAATTTTTTACTAAAACTTATCATGGGTCAAATTGCAAATTTGACTTCTGTCAATCTTATATGAACCTAAGATCGAAACAAGGCATAAGTTCTATATAAAATGAAGCTCAAAACCCACTTGATAAGTAGTATTTTGACAATATACTTTAAAGCGCCTTTGTTGATTTAGCATTTGCTTATGTTATTTAATTTCTTTCTCAATTTTTAAATTTAAAGAATACAAAGGAAATATCTTCTCAAATATGGTTAGTATATCAAATAATATTTGGACAATTAGTTCTAGAATTTAATTCCAAATAAAAAAAATCTAATTGTCAATAAATTTACATAAGCTTAGATTTTTAGATTGAATATATTTAAGGAAAAGACTAATTAGTTTTTTTTCCCCTCCAAATGCAAGAGATTCATTTTATTCAAATGAAAAGAAGAGACAAAATTCATTAACAATAATTACAATGAAGGTAAAATTAAACCAAAGTATTAAGGCGCAATGAGTAAGAAAACATATTTTAAAACCAAATCAAAAGAAATGTTAGCCTAAAAGACTAAATGAATGGGCCCTACCTATGAATCTATTTGTGGGGGGGAGGGGAGTGGGGGAGGGGAGCACATAATACCTTTAAGGAGGGGGTCTTCACCTAGTCCAACACAAGAGATTCCATCTTTTTTGTTGTATTTTCATCTTTGGAAGGAGAGACTTCCTTTTAACTTCCTTTTTAGCTCTCACCTTAGGAGAGCCAAAATCTTTTCTTTTTATGCTTGGAGGGAAAAATAATCTCCTTAAAAAATTTGTTATATGATAAGGCCTTTTCATTTCCCGTTTGAAACTTTTCTAACAAAAAGGTGTTTCCCTTTTGAAATGCTGAATCATTTAACCCAATGTTGTTTTCTTCATCCTCTATTCAATTTTTCTTCCATATTATCAAGAAAAAGAAGCCAATAAACTTGAATGAATATTGTAACATCCTCTTGATTAAAAATTGAATAAATAAATAAATAAATAAATAAATAATATTTGGCTAACAAATAAAATTCAATACATTTAATTAATTATATCCCTTTAGGATTTTATTTTAAATTGCTATCATTTACAATAGGATTTTCAAGAACTTTTTATATTAATGGAATAGGAAAAATAATTAAAAATAAATATTCTAAGGGTCATGAAATTAATTTATATGCATTAAAATTTATTATAAAAGTTCTTAGACCAATCAAAAATATTTAGTGGAATTTTTGTACTTAAAACAAAATGCCTAAAAATTGAGAGTAAAAATGTGTAATTTTGGCCAAGGACTAAAATGAAATTTTGAAAAATGAGAATTTAGGAAATTATTAATGGCCTAGAAATAATTTATGAAGACTAAGAAATTGATGCTAAATACCCTAATTTGTTATCCTAAAATTAAATAGCAATTTAGGGATTTTTTTGGAATTATCAAGCAAGTTTGACCCTTTGATCCTTTTAATTCCATTTAAGCAAATTGGACTCAATTTAGGAGATATGAGAGATTAGAGGGAAGAGATAAAGGAAGTCGAAATTGAGAACGAGAGATGATGGAAGGGTGTGAACAGTGGAGTGAAGATATTTTCTCAACTCTTAATTGTTAAGTTTTGGCTTAAAAAGGGGAAAAGATTGAGAGAGGTGTGGAGTTTAGAGGGAGACCAGAAAGAGAGCAGTTGGAATTTGAGAGGAAGAAGGAGAAGTCGAAGAAAAAAGAGAAGCAGGAAATCAATGCAAAGAGATTCAAGAACAAATTTTGAAGATTTTAAGGTAAACCTCTTCCTTTTACTCTCATATAACTGAGATCCCTTCTTTGCCATCTTAGAAAATATGTATCGCCTTGATGGGTCTTGAGTTTGGAGAGGTGGGCTATTGAGTTTATGTGATTAATATGGCACTTTTACAATGAAAATTTTTAGGCTTTGTTTAAAAATCCAAATTCATGGTTAATGAATTTTGCTTGGCTTGAATATATGTTTGGGTTGCTGATTAACTCATTAGACTTGATTGATTATGATTATATACATGGTTGTGGTTGATTTTGTGTATATAGTGTTATGCTATCAAAAATTTACTAAGAGCCTTAATTTTGTAAAATTTGGTTTTGAGTCATCGTAGCTTGGTTTTCTTTGAATTTTATTGAATTTTAGATATGTTATGCCTAACATATGGAAGGACTTCCATCTTTAATTTCATAATTTTAGGATCTGGTTTGATCCTACAATTATAGGCCTAAATGTGGCATTTTATGGTAGGCCATGTTAGGGTAGCTTTGCAATTTCGTAAAAAATGAAAGGTCTAATAAGCTCTTTGGTTTCTAAAACCTTCATTTTATTTAGTTAACATATTAAAGAGACTCCATGTCAAATTTTACTATTGTAGCAGCTCTACATTGGGAGATATTAATTTTTAAAATTAAGAGAGAAGTTGGGGTTTTGGACAAGAAACTTGAACTTACATTTGACCTTGTGGCACCCCTTCCCCTGCTTGTGGTGCCATGCCTTTTGCTTTATGGTAGGAAGGTCTACACCACGGTGTCTTAATGTAAAGTCGCAGTGCTAGACCACTTGAAATGCTTGTTTCATATGTTTTCTTATAAAACTTCAAATGGCTTGCTTAAAGTTCTTCTTGGATTAGTTTTAGACATTATTAGGATATGTATGGAATAAAATTAGCACTATAAAATGCTAAGATAATTATTTTGATTTATTGGAATTTTATATTTTAGAAATTTGGTGAATAGTAATAGTATAATTATGTAAACTTCTTAAGTATGCTTAGGGGATAGTTTATTTTTGGGGAACCGCAAAGTTAACTAATGACATAAGGAATTAAACATATTTAAAATATGAAAGGAATATATATATATATATGATTGAAGACTTGTAAGATTTCTATATGCCTAAATTTTCTTAATGCCTAAAGTACAACCTTGACTGTAATAACTATATATCTATGATTTGAACCTTTATATGACTTAAACCCTTACTGGACTTGGACCTACATTATGACTCAAGGACTCATATGGACTTATGTGGACCTAGTGACTTAAGGACTCGGATAAGAACTCTAAAAGACACTTAAAATATGAAACCTACACTAAAATATATGGTTTTCCTAAAGTTAACTATTCTTAGATATTTCTGCTACCACTTTTGCATATATATATATATATATATATATATATATTTGGTAGCACATGTTTTCATTGTATGGTAGTATGATTGAAAACCATGGTTTCCTTTATGTGTTATAAGGTGTTTAGATTACAATATTTCCTAAATTGAACTATATCAATTAGCGTGTGGAAAGAAAAGATTGATACGCTAATGTCGGTAAGTCAATAACCTTGCTTATATCTCCTGTCATTTTGCTATATGATTGTTCACTCTAGTTTTGGAAATGTACTAGATTGTATAATTACTTGCATTGTACTATTTGATTTCACTTGTGTGTCAATGCTTGTAATTATAACCATGGCTCCTGAAACTATGAATCATGACCTAAATAACCTATAATATAATCTTGTGATGGTATGATTTACTTTAATTAGTCTATTTAGCTTGATTATACAACATTACTTCAATATGAATTGTATAGTTTACCCTTTAACAATTGAATATAATGCTAATTTAAGAATTAGCAAGCCAAATAATGTAATGAAAGAACATATTCATTTAAAAGCACTAAGGAAAAGGACCTTTAAAAGGGAGGTGTGCCTTATAAGATAAGGGATGACCCTGAAGGGGAAATTAACCTCAAATTGCTAACGTTTATATGAATACACTTTACGGGATGTCTTAGCATAAGTTATTTATGATGATGCAATCATGTTGTGTAATGATATGTTATGAGTGTGCTAATATATCCAAATGATAGTTCTTTAAGGAAAGTAGTTCTTTCACATTGGCTGTATTGAAAGCCTAAGTCTCATATCAAATAATATGAGATGCTTTGTATGTTTACCTATGAGTTTGAAAACTTAAGTTTGTATCAAGTATATGGGATGTTTGGTGCAGTATTTATAAAGATAGTTTTTATTTTAAACAATGCTTTCAAGGATGGATCACCTATGTTTCCTTCGTTAAGCAAGGTAATAAGCACTAGCCACAAGGCAAGGATAAAATTGTGTAATGAACATTCTTTAAATTTATCATAAATACTTGGAAACATAGAACTATGTGGTTATTAGAAGTAGTATATTTACTATCTACATATATTTTTATATTATGGTTCATGTTATTTGCTGCATACACAATGGTAATAAATGTGGACTGTGTCTGATGTTGTTAATTATGAGTAATACTTTATGTGTGTATGTGCATGTGCTTGTGGATCAATGTGCATGTATGTATATGGGAAACAAAAAAGAGAGGGGATTTTATGGAAAAAAATCGAACTTCAATGAACTTGTTTGTGAAAAAATTCAACCTTAAAAAATATTATATACTCAAATTTAGAATAAGATTCTTTTAGTTAGAAGTGTGCATAAGCCAAGTCAGGCTACATTTCACCCAATCTTAAAGCCTAGCCCAATTTAAAGTTGGGCAAGTTATTTTAGCCCATAGCTTGGCTATGGCTTAGTTGTGATCGAACCATGGCTAATTTTATTGTTGCTTTTTTTCCCCCTTAAAAATACATTGAAATTTTGAAAGCTTATATCTCTGTATTTATTTGACCATTTTTGGATATATGATCATTCATTTTGATATATATATATATATATATATATATATATTAGATTTATATAATGGAAATGAAGAAACGTGGGTTTGAAAAAGGAAATAGGAAGAAAATATAAATATACAGGCTAAAATTTTAAAATGTGGTAACCTAAAGCTTGATGGGTTGATTGGGTTTTTTTTTAAATTTTTGAATATTTTTTCAAAATGGATGTGACAGAAATGCCAAATGTAGGTTCTTTAGCTATTTTCTCTAAAAATAAGGTTATTGGTTATCTTAAATTTAAGTTTTTCACTTTCAAATTTTAAAAAAATATACATATTTTTTATATGTAATTTTTTCTTGTCTAAATGTGATAATCATACAAGGAGTCTTGACCCTCTTGATTATTTACAATTTGTAAAATATGTTTAAATTTTTTTTGCTAAAATAATACAATAGTTTTTAAAATAAAATTTTCTTTCATTTAAGTCCTAAATGTTTTTTAATGTTTTATATTCACCATTGGGTTGGGGCGAGTTTCACTGGTTGGGACGCATAGCCTAGCACTTGGCCTGACTTGTGGTGCTCTTTTTTTTTTTTTTTGGCCTGGCTTAACATGGCCAAATAATAATAGGCTAATTAAGTAGCCAGGTAAACTTTGCATCTCTTACTTTTAATGTAGAAAAAGTTCACTTCACATGATATGTAATCAATAGAAAAAAAAATATATAGAAAAAATAGAAAGAGAAAAAATATAAAAATATGTAATATAATATATATGACTTTTCATGACCCTAACATAGCAGGTTATATTTATGAATGTACATAGATGAGAGAGTAAGGCCTTGAAAATCTAATAATGATAGTTTACAGTAACATGTATATAAATGAAATGATTTGATATCATTTGTCTCTATATGTGACTTATTTGATTTTGATTTATATGTTCTATATGTATAAGCAAAGGAAGAAAAATGATTTTCTTTACCTAGTACAGTTGAACCATTACTGGATATATAAAATAATTGAGGTCTATTAAGAATGCAAATTCTTACTGGTTTACCATAATTTATTCAGAGAAGGGATTAGGTGATCCCAACACCCAAGCTTATGATCAAAGTGTAATGAATATGGTTTGATAGCCCTGAAGTTAGGTCGTTTTAGGTGATATTGAATGACAAAGGGATGACTATTAATGAAAAAGGTAGGCCTTATTTGTCACATGAAACCATGTGATGGCTTAAAGATTTTAAGAGATAAAACTATAATGATTTTGGTTGTATTATAAACAAACCGTTACCAATGTTGAAAATACTCTATCATGTGCTACTTTGACAATATATATATATATATATAGTTCATGGAACAATATGGGCAAATTTGTATACATTTCTTATACATGTATTCCTATTTGGAATATATGCCATTGTATGATAACCGCTATCATTGTGTAACACCTACAAAATAAAATACTCTTGCTAATTGAAAATAAATTAAATTAAGTAAAGTGTTACAAATCTTAAGGTAGTTATTAAGGATGATTATAGTTACTTAGTAGAAGGCATCAAATCAATTGAATTGACAATAGAAAATATTTTGCCCTTTAAGAATGTTTTGATTTGTTGAGGCTAGAAATGCAAATCAAGTCACAAACTCTTGAATTTGGTCTCTTAAAAGAAAAATAAAGCACAACTAGAACAATCCTAAGGAAAAGAGTAGAAGCGATGTTTTAAAATTCTTTAAAACTAGGACCTCCTTATAAATCATATTAGAATTATAAGAGAAAGTTACAGTGACTTACTTTGATGGCCAATCATGTTCACAAGATCAGATGTTCAAACACCAAAGTCATGAATCCAAGCAGCACAAACTTTAAGCTCGATTGACAAAATCAACATAAGTGTCTTGCCTTTAAACATATCCATACTAAGGCAAAATCAAGGGAGATGCTAGAGATCTTATTTTCAGCTTGAGCAAACTCTTCTTAGGTTTCTAAGAGAGAGTGGTGGTTAAAGAGTATTAGATCTCCATTCATCCTTTTTTACTTAAATAGAGTGCCAATCCATTTAATTATCTTTCTTGAATTGCCTTATATTATGTGTGACCTTTGGGTTAATATTCTAATTCATGAATCATAGTAATGTATCTCTTAGATAATTGACCATTCAATTAATCTAATTAATTTAATTACAACTCTTTCTCATTCATGAATCATGATTATGTGACTTTTGGATTCTCATAGATTATGAATAACATCTAACAATATATCATGACCCCTAATATAATATGAATTTATTCACAAATAAATGAACCTATTATATTAGTATTTAATGTACAATCACATCCTTTTATTATATGATGCTTCTACCTTTTATAATTTCTCTTCCTCTTGCTATAGCATAGGCTTTGTCTAATCTCATCCTTATTAAATGAAGTATATTTCTCTTTCACTAAGAGTAATAGATTCTTGACTAGTGCACTATGTTTTCATACATGTGACATTATATCTAATAATTATTTTTAGTTTGACTCATTACCAGAATTAAAACCCGATAGCATCAAAATATAATATATAACATACATAAGATATTAATAATCACTTAAGTCAAACGAGAATTATACTGTACTAACAACATATAACTATTGATATACTAATGAAAAACTCTATTAGCTATTATTAATGGGCAGTTTAATATCTTTATACTTGTTATAAGTATCTACATGCTAATCTTAGTGTCTCTTACACAAATGACTTAGAAATAGGTCGTCCTTATCTAAACGAGCAGAACTAGCCATGTACTAATCTTACTAGATTATAATTGCCTTAAATTATAATCTTTGATGAGAAACTATTTAAGAATTAAGTTTAAAAGAAACATAAGTTCCTTTGAGATGATCAAATTATCACTAATGTTCCTTATTTCTTAACCTAAGGACAATATCACATTGTTAATAATGTAGATATAATGCTAAAATTTTATTAATAATAAAACATTGGTTGCCAATTATTACTTTTAGGGGACTTATGTTTATAGATCCAAGACCTCACTTGTAGAAGAAAGGAACCATTCGGCTTAAATCATTAGAGTGGTGCCATAATCGTCTAATGGAATAGATTTGCTATACACATTGTTCAGTATACCTTAAGGTAGACAAGAGTGGAGGGGCAAGGAAAAAAATTAGAGACTAATTAAGTTGACCCTTAAGCATGTAATAGCAAAGACTAATTAGTTACATATAAAATGATTTATTTGATCATTCCCCAATGAATATACGTGGCTGGTCTCTTGGCTCTTTGGATTCATTTGATTCTTGTTTTATTTATAACAATCATTTTTATCATTACCCTTTCTTTCTGAAAACTAACATCTTATTTTAAATTAAAATTTTTTCTTTAAAAAGCAAAAGTGATTGTTATTTTAAAAGGTAAAATCCAGAGACTAATTACTTGTTTCCTTCATGGTTTGTTAAATATACACATTTTATCTCATCAATTTTAACATACATTTTTATTTTATCTTTTGTTTATTTCCCTGACTTAAATCTAATATTCCATATCCCATTTCCAATTCAATAAAATAAATTTAGAGATATGATAGAATTTTATTCCTAAATTAATTAATTTCATGAGTTCACATAAACTAGTGAGAAGGTGGTGAACTCTTTGTTATAAAAGCACATTTGCTCCAACTTACTACTTGTTGCAATTTGAGAAGCATTGCCTTTTAATGCAGGTGACGCCATAACAAGTATGATCAAATTGTCATAGCAATTCTTTCCCACCCTATGTTGTCATAACATAATGAGATAACACTAAACTTATATTATATTATGCTTATAGCATTAATTTTCATATATTTAACACTTTTAGCAACAAAAAAATATTGATATTAAAAGTGCAAATCCTTCAATTTAGTTTAAATGTACCATTTCAACTTATCAATTTCAACTTTCATTTTTAATATACTTGTTCAACTAGAAACATCACAAAAGGAAGCATGGAATTTGGGTTTAAGGTCAAGTACCACAAACTAACACAATTTTATCATTCCATGCAATTCCATAAATTTGCTACTAACTTCAAAATTTCATAACTTGAGTTAAATTTCAAACCAAAAAAAATTTTTTAGACCATGAAAATTTAATAGAACAGTACCACTATTAGATTTTTATGTATATGCAGACCTGAAACTTTGAACATGCATAACTTGAACTACATAATTCCAAATTAAGTGATTTTAGTAGCTATGTAAAGTTTATAATACCAACTCTATGCCTATAAAATTTTATGAGTATTGGAGTTCATGTGAACTCTCAAATACATAGAAAATTAGAATTGACCAAATGAACAGTACCAGACAATTTTTGCATTTTTTTAGCTAACTTTAAAAAATTATAATAAATTTTACAGAACGCCAAAAATTGTGTTCTTTAACTCTGTGAAAAGCTCTCAATGAGATTTAAATTATTGCCCAATTTTATGCCAAAATTCATTCATTTAGCCTAATTTTGATTCAGGGATAGATTATGGCTCAAGATGGCATCAAAATAGCTTCTTACATAACTTGTGACCATTTGAGTACATCTAAAACATAAAATACAGCACGTATGATCATTCTATGAGGTTCTAAACACCATACATATCAAAATAACTTATCCACTTGGCATTATGCACACACTTTCCATGCCACACACATACCCATATTACATATTCTTACATTTCCACAACTATAATTGACATTTACAACATAATCTCATACTTTTACAAGTGTGTGAAGGTTTATATTACATAAATAATCAGTGCAAACTCTCTTTGACAATATATTACACAAATTGCTAAACTATTGTCAAAGTCACACACATCATGGTTGTTGGTCTTCATTCTTTGCTCCTTGAAAGTTCCCTAGACATGGTTAGAAATAATATGGGAAGGAGTGAGATTTCAAGTATTCCAATAGCTCAAACATCCTTCAAGTGCACTTATATGGCATATTTTCATGTTAAAAAAAGCAAGTATGTATCATATTCATCTAAACATCAAACATAATCATATTTATGAAATCAAATGAATTCATTAAGGTCAAAAACAAACTTTAGAGACTTTTGGTCTAGCCTCACCTAATTATATGAGACTTTTGGATTAGCCTCATCTATTTTAGAAACTTTTAACTTAGCTTCACTCATTCCATAAGGCTTTTGGCCTTGTCTTACCCTTACTTAAGGATTTTTGACTTCACCTCACCCAATTCAAGGGAATTTTGATACAACCTTACCCATTAAAAGCTAATTACATTCCAAATGCATTTTATAAAACATAATAGTACCATATCATGAAACCAATAGCATTAGGCGTGTTTCATAATTTAAACACACTTATAAGCAATCAATGAAAATTAAACAACTAAAATAAGCATATAAGAATGGATGAAGAGCTATCTTTCTCAAAAAGCACAAAATTCTCTTTTTGGTTCATATTTCCTTGTCTCATCCTTACAAGCACACTTAGGAGAAACTTGATTTCTTTGGCATAAATATACTAAACAAGACACAATAACATCAATGATAGCCTTACACAAGCTTTATATAAGCTACTTCTAGTTCTAGTCTTATATATGGCTCCTTATTATAGCATAATGAAATAACTTATATAATTCATCATCTTGGCTCCACTTTTTCATTTAATCTAAGTCACATGACTTCATTTAAACTCATTAGAGTTATCACAAACTCAAATTAAGGAGCAAAATACTAAGTTACTTATTTATGCATAATAAAACTTTAAACTTTAAACTTTCAAAATATGATTTCTAAATTTAAATCAATGGTTCCTTAGAATTTATAATTCATATCTAAACCATTTCTATCTTTTGAATTAAAGAAAACTCTCCCTAAATACTTGAAATCCTTCTTGGCTAAGACATGTACATAATTTGCCACCTATGAAGTTTTGTTTGTTTTTCTAGAAAATTTGGCACTTGTGAAGCTTCCTAGGTCTTTTATGAACTCAATTATACTTTTACATAAATTAAATCATCATTAGAAAATTTTATAAATCCTTAGATACAATTAAAACCCTAATTTTCATAACATTATTTATATCTTCTTTTTGAGTTCTATTTGTTTCATATGATTCTGCATGCTTTAAAACGAATTTCCTATTAAGTTTGGACTAAAATCAAACTCCCTACATGGTCCTCTTAGGCTAGCCGAACTAGTGGTGGGAGAAAAGAACCAAGAAGAACAAGATTTCCATGGAGAAATTACCTTGTTAACTTTTTTAGCCTTCTAAGATTCCCTCCAAATCCTTCCTTCCTTCTATTGAACCAGCTATGAAACACCATCATTTAGAGCTTGAAAAACCATGGAAAAAGAGAGTAGAAGAACATTAGTAAGGAGAAGAACATAAAAAAGTAGCAATTTTTTTTACCTATTTTTCTTGATTTTCTCCTTTCCTTTTCCTCCCTCTTTGTGTACCACTTGAAGAGGGTTTTGTTCTATTCCTGGCTAGAAGAAACTCAATTAAGGGGAAAGAGAAAGTGGGGCATGTTAATTAAGAAGGTGAAGGACCATTTATAATAATTTAAAATTTTCAAATATGTCTCTTAACTTTAGTTTCTTTGTTTGAGCTTGTTTTAAATCCTTTTTTAAAACTATATTTTTTATCATAAAATTTAAGTCCTCTACTTCATAAAATACCTTTGATTTTACCAAAATTGGATTTAAAACTTTACCAAACCATCCAATCAAAGTTTTGGTCAACCAATGACCTAAAATATATATCAAAGGAGTTTTGACCATTCTAAAAATTCCTATGGTCTTTAGGGCATTTGAGAATTTCAAAAAACTTAATTTTTTTATTCAAAACTCACTCTTTTGAGTTTTAAACAAGTTACTTAAAATTATGATTTTGCCACTATGTTATTCCTTTAATTTATTTAGCCATTTTGGCTCTAATTTCGGGCTATATTTATCCATATTTTTAGATATTCTAATTAATATTCTAATCTCATTTTACCTCAATTTATTTTGCTTTAAGGTATTCTCTTATCAATTTGTCAGTTTCAATTCAATTTTTTAAAATTGGTTATTACATATATTATCACAACACTCATATATGAGTGTCACATTATGATAAATTATAGCAAAGAATACAAGATAATTACATTTTTTTGGAACTTTTGTGAACATGGAATCCAATAGTCATAAAATCTAGGTTTTTCTTCTAACAAAAATTGATTAGAGGGTGTTGGAGCATCAAAACTTTTGGAACCATTATCTAATGAGATTTCAGGTGTGACTCAGAAAGTACCAATACCAAAAATTAACATCATCATTGTAAACATATATTTTGATAGTGCTATGATTTATCTAGAATGATGCTTTAAATGAGGAAAGGAGTATGACTTTGTTGGTGAAGGTAAAAGAAGAAAATGATGTTTTTGTAAGCTTAGAGGCAATGTCAAATCAACTTTTTAGTTGACCGAATTAAATACAATACCACAAAAATCGTGTTCTTAACTTTTTTTTTAAATGGTTAACTTACAAGTTGAAAATGTTATATCACCATCTCTATATCCAATGAGTTTGTCCATCATCTTTATTTCCAATGAGTCTAATACATTTAGTGTTTTGGCTTATAATCAATGATAGTCAGCAAAGAAACTTTTGTTTGGGAAAACATATCATCAAATATTTTACTTTTGTGAATGAAGTGTTGTAACTCTAGAATAAGGCTTATGCTTTCAATGATGAAGTAGAAAACAAAAAAGTACTTTTATAAGATAAACAACATCACAAAATTCATACAATTTGTCACAATTTTCAACTTATTAACTTTTCATCTTTTTTACTATGAGATTTCCTCTTGAACCAAGTGAGACATTATTTGATATATATTTCAATCTATTAAGAATATAGGGTTGAGTTAGTAAAAGGATAGTCTATTTTTGAGAAAAGGTTTTTTAGTCTAACCTTATTAAACACTAGGGATTAATTTGGCCAAGTTGGACTAGCCTTTAGGGTCAAACAATTTTACTTTATTTTTTTTAAAGAAAAGGATCATTAGGTAGGCCCAAGCAATTTTTTTAAATAAGTTATTAACATTTTATAGTGTTATTTGGATTTAGGGTAAAAATAATAATTATTCATTTTCTGTTAAATTGTACAATATTTAATATAAATATATATTTTTAGCTATAAACTTAAGAGTTAGCCCTCAAGGTCATCTTCGTACTTTTGGCTTAGAATTGTGAAAGAATTGAGTTATACAAAGATTTTTGTAGTCAAATATATAAAAGTGATAACTAGCCTTACTTGGAATCTAAAATTGTTAAGTCTAGGTTAAACCAAACTGATCCTAATTAATAAATCAAATAATGTAGAAGATTAGTAACTTCATGACTAAATTGGTTATATGGTAAAATATAAAATTTAAAAATATAAAAAAATTTATCCTAAAATTTTGGATAAATTGCTCTTCCTCATTTGAGAAATACTCATATTATACAATCATCCCTTTTATTTAAAAAAATATACACACCTTCCTTAAGCTTAAAAATAACTACGATAGCCTAAAAGATAATATTAATTTATTTTATTAAAAATACAACATATTGAAATATTTATTCTTTAAAATTTTGTTTTAATATTATTTAGTTTGTATTTAAAACCATAAATTTTATAAGTAATAAATACAAGGTATTTTGATCAAAATATCTATAATTGAGAGGTAAGTGTAGCCATCTTTTAATTTTAAGGGAAGCTAATGTAATTTTTTAAAATATAAATTTTTTTAATTTTTTAAAATAAAGATTATATAATTTAAATATTTCTGAAAAGAACAATTGGCCCATATAAGAGGCATGGGTTTGAAAATTATGGCCCGTATCGTCCCTGGATCAAACGAGTCGCACATGGATCATTTCTTTCACTCGTTGGATTGCATACCCCCTCCATCGTAAAGCTCCACTCCCCTCCACCGCCTACCCCTCTCCGTTGCATCCTGTCACTTGCCTTTCGCCGTTCAGACGCCGGCCAGCCGCTTACCAGATGCGTACGTCCGTAGCTCGTCTTCTACTTCCTCGTAAGTAGAGAATCGCACACCATTACTGCTGGCATGGCTTAATGTTCAATCCATTATAAATTTATCAATTGTTTGGAATAAACACTGTATTGTATATGTAGGATTAGAGTTGATTAAATTTTGATCTATAAGCCGATCCAAAGTTTCCCATTTCAACCCTAGTCTCCAAAAACACCGTCGCTCATCCCTCGCTCATCCACCCACCGTCGTGTCGTTGCCGCTTGGCCCCCGTCGATTACTATCATGTCTTTCTTTTTGCGAAATAATATATGATAAGAATTTGGAGCACGCTTTCTGAAATTTGAGTATGGTTATGAACTGATTAGATCTTGGTGGCCAATGCATATGTGATTCATGTTTTTCTAGTGATCACAGTTTTCTAATTGCAGTATATCTTGTTCTCACGGGAGCTGTGCCTTTTTCTTTTGCTTGGTGTGGAGTTGTGGTCCTTTTATTTTTCTTGTTTCGTTTTTGTATCGTATGAATTTCGGAAGGTGCTTATTATTGCTATGAATGTTAATTTTTCTTTTTTAAAATTCTTTTTGGAGTTAGCTAGTCCATTTATCCCACATGGCGGGCTGGGTTAGAGGTTTTGGCCTATTAAATAAGTAGACCAGCATAATTTAGCCATTTAACAGACAACTTGTTATAGGCTAGTCCATGTGAACCAGGCTAGCCCACTTTGATAGCTCTATGCTCAATGAAGTTTTTGTTTGTCTCCTTTTATGATTTCAAGTTTTCTATAATTCTCCCTTACAGATGTTCAGTTATATTATTTTAAAAAGATTAGCCTGCAATATAAATGGGTAAAGGATTCCATTTGATGGCCTGTATAATAAATGGAACCGGATCCCCTGCTTATCGCGTCCCTACGCAGCGCCTCCTTCTCCACAAAATGACGTCGCTTCGCCACATCAATCCGGACTGTTCGCGGAATCAACGATCCAAGATGCGACACACAGCCTCACTAATCCAAACGTCCTGACCATTTCACTTATGGTTGAATGTAAATGAGAGTGTGGGTGTCCAATTTTCGAAGTATGAAAAGAAAAAAAAAATCATGGAGTACTTGTTCATCGGAAAGTCGAAATTGGAAGAGAAAAAAATTTATGATTGGCACCTGAAGATGCACCTGTCTGTGTTGAAGTCCGATTTCTGCAAAAGAATATTTGCTTGAAGAAGTGACTTGCTTAAGCTCAAACTCTACTTTTAGATGTAAATAAATGTGTGACTTCAACATGGTTCTGTGCCTTCGGGTGTTCCCAATTGACAGAGAACTCCGGGATGCAGCAATAGAAGCAGGGGAAGTTGTGTGGAAGAGAGTACTGGTGAAGAAGGTGGGACTTGCTGATGGTGTATCTGGAAATGCATAAGCCTCCCTTTCTCTTTACAAACTAACCGGAGAGAGTATATATGAAGAGAGAGCAAAAGTATTTGGATGTTTCTTGTATGATCATGCAAGAACTCAGAGCGCAGAGGGCCAAATTGGACGGGGAAGCAATCCGTACTCTCTATTCCAAGGAGTCGCTGTGTGTCGCATCTTGGATCGTCGATTCCGCGAACGGTCCATATTGATGGGGCGAAGCGACATCGTTTTGTAGAGAAGGAGGCGCTGTGTAGGGATGCGATAAGCAGGGGATCCCGTTCCATAATAAATGGTTGGCCTGGTCCATTTGACTGTACTAATTGTAGGCTCTTTTTGATAACAATTAGAATTAGGGCTTCAATTTTTGAACCCCTCAAGTTTTAGAATCTCTTTTCCTACTTGCATTTGGTATAACTTGCTTCTTCAGTGAATTGAATTGTGAGCTGGTGATTTTCTTTCTTCTTCAACTAGGTTCCACTCTCCTTTCATCAATGGCTACCTCTCAGTCCTTGTTCCGCAAATCTTCTCAGTTCTCTGCAACTTTGCGCTCATTTGCTACTACTGCAAAGCCTTCCCACCACAACAATCACCTGAAGAACCACAAATTTCTTGAACCCCATTCCTTCCTTGGCAGCTGGGAGGCTCCCAAGGACCCCAAGGAGGCAGAGGCTAAGCTTGCCCAGCTCAGAAGGGACTATGCCAAGCAGGTTAGGGAAGTTCGCAAGGTGTATATTCGCGAGATGGAGCTCATGAGGCTCGAGAAGCAGAGGAAGGACAATGCTAGGAGGGAGGCCATCAGGGTTGCCAATGAAGAACGTAAGAAGCTCAAGGCTGAGGTTGCAAAGGTCAAAGCTGAAGAGCGCAAGATTGCTCAAGAAGAATTTCGACGAACCCTTGTATGTGTGCTCCTCTCATCCAGTTCTTTCCATGTAACTTTTGGGTTTTCTCTCTATTATTTTCTAGTATTCTGTTTGGTTTGAGGAAGTGCGGTAGGAAAGGGAAGATATAGGATAATGAAATATTTAACCGGAAATAGAATCTACATAATGGAAGCAGGAAATGGTTTTATAATAGGTGTTGTGGATTTTTTGAAGAAAACCCAGTGCTATTGTAAACGAATAATGTGATATCTAGCTGGATTTTTGTTATATGTAGTTATGTACTATGTAGTTAATTACATGGTGTCCCCATGGTTGTCATAACACTGGATGACCAATTCCTCAACTATCAGACTAGCTAAAAGCCTGAAAGCTTCCACAAAATGTGTAAATTTGAGATGGAATAAAGAAAGGAATAATAATTTTGTCTCAAATAAATTCAAGTCTCCTAACATTCTTTCGCTTCACTTTTAAAATTGACGCCAAAGGGGAAATCTATGACTTCTTCATCCTCCATTATGTATTTTCTTGTTGCTTTCAGTTTTTCTTCCCCACAAATGGGAACCAAAATCCAATTTTTTCTGCTCATTCAAACCCTGCCCACATCAAATTCAATATAATTAGCATGCAGAAGCTATGAAGCCAATAGAACATTCAAATGAAAGTCTGACAATAAGAAATCATATCATTCTCTGTGTTGCCAAACTAACATTAATCAAAATCTTAGTAAACTAAATCCAAAACTTAGGTAAACCTGTATGCTTAAATGAACAGAAGACAAAATGATTTTGAGGGTTGGTTTGTATAACTTAGTTTTAGTGAAATCATGAATTCTATTGGATTTTACATACTTTTCTTTCACATGAATGTTGGTTTTTTTGTATCTGAATTTAAGTGTGATTCATCTATTGATATACAAACTTTCAGTATCATACTTATTTATTATGTTCTCCATTTGTTGGAATGACTTGTGAGGTCTAGGACCGTGACTGCTGATGTTGGTTTAGATTGCATGACTATTCTAATCTATAATTCTATTTATTTATTTTTTTCCTTATAGCCGCCCAATATAATGAGGTGTATGATTGAACATCTGCTAAGTCTTGTTCCAGATCCATTAACATGCCTTTTCTCCTGCCCTCATCCTTAACTGTTGTTGCACAATTATACTATTGCTACTTGCTAGGTTAGGTTGGTAATGCACCTAAACATCATGTTTTAGTCGTTTTGTTAAAAGGAATGCATCTCACCAGGCATGGTTCAACTTTCTTGTCCCCATAGCTTTAAATAGTGTAATTTAAAGTAGATAATAAGTAATGGATGCCATTCAGTTAGGGCATCCAAGAAGAAAATTTCACTGAAGAGAAAGTCCTCTAATCTTTGAAGATCATTCTGCTAGTTATTATTAGAATTATTTATTTATTTTTTTTCCAAATGATAGAAATGATACCTTAGAAATATGCTGATACTATTACCTATCCACATGTACTGCATTCAGGCCTCTAATATTGTTCTTTGCAAGGATAAGCTATTCTGAATATCTCAGTAATTACATTGGAAAAAAGCTAACTTGAATGGAATACAAGTGTCATTGCTGATGTTAGATGACCTGCAAATTACTATATGCTGCTGCTGTAAAGTTTATTGGCAGTGTATTATTGTGTTTGTCCTTTTCTAAATAATTATTAAATGTAAATAGAGGTAAAAACTGTGTGTGCCTTTTTGTCGGTTTATTATTATTATTATTATTTTGTTTTTTTTTTGTTTTTTTTTTTTTTTTTGGGGTGGGGGGAGGGGTCTTTAGCAATATGGAATGAGCAGAAGACAGGTAAACTATGGATTTGGATCCTCCAATGTAAGGGGATAACGTGACACTATCATGTGAGGAGGGAGATAGACACATTCACTTGAATGGTGTGTCTCACTTAAATGGTGGATCCTTGGATCTCATACATTTTATGTTTATCTTTCTTTTTTCGTGATAGTGTCATGTTATCTCGTCACAAGAGAGGATTTAGATCTGATAAACTATTTATAGAGGAAAAGTGATAAGGAAACTATGGAAAATGAAGAACAGTTGAGAGTAAATACAACAAACGTTTCTGGCTACTTATATGTTTGCTAAGAACAGAAAATTGTACAAAAGGAAGAGAAACGATTGCTGCTTGTAGCAATACTTAATTTTGATTAATGACTAGATTGAAGTAGAGTTTTTTAGGAATTTACTGTTAGGTTCTTTAGTAAAAATATGGCGTGAAAAAAAAATTGAAAGACCCAATTAATGTGGTATTGAGCTATAAAATAATTATCTTGTCATATTTTTACCAGAGAACTTGATAGGAAATATATAAAAATGGCATCTAAATTTTCTCCTTTGATTAATTGGCATTTCAATTTTTTTTTTTAAAACTTTGGGATTTGAAGCCTGATGCCACTTTTTTATTTAGTTTACAATCTAGAAATCAGATCTTAGATGTAAGGTCATATTCAGTTAATATCATGCCTTATAACTAACCACCAAATACGTCTTTTTCTCTTTGGCTATGAAACTACTCATGACTACTATATATATATATATATACACATAAAGAGAGAGAGAGAGAGAGAGAGAGAGAGTCCAACCTTCAAGTATCCATGCAACGTTTATAAAATTGATTTATTGGGCAAGACGATTAATATGTTTGGTCTTCATACCACAAATATTTGTTAATGGTGCGTTTTTAGTTTGTTACAAATATCCGTGTATTGTCATTGCATATGTGTAGTCACAATTTTGACAGAATGATGTGTTTGAGGAAGAACTTCGATCAATTCTATTTCTCATGTTTTTCATTTACATTTTCAACATAAAATTTAGGCGAAAATTTCCTTTGTCACTGATTTCTCATTCATCTGTAAATAGTTAAAAGAAAAAGCAGAGAAACTTGAAAACTGGAGGATGAAAGTCAAGGTGCACGAGGAGAAGAAGAAAGAGAAAAAAGAGTTGTTACACCGGCAAAGTTCGCTGTGGATTGATGAATCTGAACTGGAGAAGAGAATACTGGAAGCCATCGTTGATCCAAAACCACTCTGAGTCCCTTGTAGTTCCTCATTTGTGGTTGAACTCTTTGTTATGTACCTAGCGGAATCTTAGTCCTTTGTACCTAGTGGAATCTTAGTCCTTTGTTCAAAGCAGCCTCATGAAAAAGTGGTTTGTGCATCAGAGTATAAGTTTTCATGGCAGTTGGGTTAAAAGGTGCAAGGTTATGGAAATAAGGCTCATGTTGGTGAGTCTTGGTAAATTAGGAACATGTACGAAATTACTAAATTTTGAATGCTGAGGTAACATGTTTGAAGTGACTTATTAAACAGGTTTCTAGCAAGTGGTTATTGAATTATATATCCACTGAGGTTTTGTCTAGAAGCCTCGCAAGACATTTCATTTGCTTTGCGGTTTAGCTTGTATTATTGTTGCCATCCCTAGTTTAATTAGTCTAGGTTGGTCCATTTAATTACTGGATAATTACATTTTATCTCTTTGTATTAGCTTATAATCATAAGATTGGGTTAGAAATTTTAAAATGTTACAAACATCTTTCTAAAATTTAGATTGACAAGAAAACGTTAAATTCTATTTAAAACGTTGAATTCGTTTTTGTGCGTGTGTGGTCCACGGTTTAGCAATACTTGTCACTTTAACGGAAAGGGCTTCAAACCGAGATCGATAGTCAGCCATCGAGTTTTCTTGTTTACAGTTCTCTATTGTAGCTTTCAGATCATCGAACAAACTTATACCAAATCAGATCATTACTGTGTTGATCCATCATAACTATTTAACAAGCGTCAGCGTAATGGATTATTATGGACATTAAATCCTCTAAGAGAAAACATGCGTTTATGACATTCATGACAAAAATATCTTAAAATTCGTAAATGCACACTAGAAAAATTCATAACAAGACTAGGTCATGAATTGAACCGCACATTTGGTATCTGTCAAAATTTAGGATCCCCATCCTCTATGGTAAGGTAGGAGAAGGGGGAATCGTTCGCTCTGTCCTTGGAATAAGAAGCCCATTTCTTTTTAGTATTTTTCTTTCTAAGATTCTCGCTGTGACAACACGATACTGTTACAGCAAAAGATATTTTTTCTAAAATTTAATAAACATCATTCCAAAAATGGATTCTTTCATGTTTGCCTATAACATGATGGCGTCATGTTCACAATATATTGACGGTCTAAAACATCATGCGGTTAAGCTCATGTCTCGTCGTTCCCCTCACCCAAAATTAGGCAACAAGCAGAGTTAAATATGCAATTTAAAAGTTTATTTTTCTAAACACATAGGTATCTGAAAAGATTTATTAATCTTATCCTTACTTTAATTAAAGGAAAAAAAATAGACATATGATTTCAATTATGAAGAGTCCTTCAAGGCTTGCCTAGAAATTCATTTTATCAAAAGAATATTCTGCTTTAACAAAATATCTTTTATTATTGCCCTTGGCTCAATCTAATATCTGACCTCCCGCATTCAAATTTAATGAAAAAGAAATTTAGAGATATGGAAGATTTTTATTCCAAAATTAAATAAATGTAGATTTTATGAGTGTTGGCAAACTAATGAGAAGGTGGTGAACTCTTTGTTATAGAAGCAGTTCCACTCCAAACTTGTTTACTTCTTGCAACAATTTGGGAAACAATGCCTTTAAATGATTCAAGAATGGGTATGATCAAGTTGTCATAGCAGTTGGTTCTTTTAATTATGTTGTCAAAATATTCATTTTTGAGTGTTGCATAGCAATGTAAAAGAGAAGAGATTGTAAGATAAGAACTTTTCTTTTGGGTAGACTTTCATGCACACCAAAACAAAAAAATCAAAAAAATTCAGGACTTTGTTTGGTGAGAATTGATAAGAGGGTGTTGGAGCGTCAAAGCTCTTGGAACTATTATCCGATGAAATTCTGAGTGTGACCCATAAATTACCAATAGCACAAATTAACATCGTTATAATGAACATGTATTTTGACGGTTCCATGATTTATTTAGGATGACAATGGCCAAGATGAGGAAAGGAATACGACTTTGTTGACGAAGGTAGAGGGAGAAAACTATGGGCTTGTTTAATTTCTTGTTTTTAAAACAGTTTTTTGTTTATAAGAATAAAAAATAAAAAAATTTGTTTGATAATGTGTTTTTAACGAAGTGTTTTGTAAAACAAAAAAATAGAATTATATTTTCAGAAACAAAAAAATCAGAACATTTTTTAAATGTTTTGTAACTGTTGTTCTGCAGAATCAAAAATAAAAATAAAAAACAACGATTGTTCATAATAATGATTCAAACAAATTTTTTAATTTTTTTTTCAAAATTTGTTTTAAAAAAAATATGTTTTAAAAATATTAAAATTAGAATAGAATCAAACAAGCTTTATATTTTTCTAGGATTAACTGCAATGTCAAATCAACTCTTTTGATTTCAGACACAATTCAACAAAATTCGTTTTCTTAACTTAGCAAAGTAATTAACTTTCACATAGGAAACTTATCCTCCAATACTTTGAATCTTTGCAAATGAACTGTTGTAACTCTAGAAGTAGGCTTATGCTTTCAATGATGAATAGAACACAAAATGTAATTTTTATAAGTTACACAACATCACAAAATTCAATACAAACTATTGATATTTTCAACTTACTCCTCTATCTTCCTTGCTATGAGATTTCCTCTTGAACCATGTCCATCATTATTTGGTACATGCCTTTAAAATTTTCAACGCAGCTTTAAATTTCTACGATGAACCAAAAGTAGGAATTAGAAATTAAAATTCATTTGTCGTATCATGTAATAAAGGCATATGCATGAGAATAATCAACCTTGCCTTATGTTTCTTTTCTACTATTTTTATTTTCAACTAATTGGCTGCTTGTGAATTTCTATAAGTCCTACAAAAAAATAATAACATTTTAAAAGAAATACATAAAAAAGATAAAAAGGACATGCATAATAGATAAATCATGCTTTTTTATAACTTATAAATCGTTAAATTTCTTATAACTTATATATATTGCATAAAGGTGATGTGAGAAATTTTTAATTTCAAACACATCTCATTTATTATGATATTATAACATCAAAACAATAGAGAGTGGACTATAATCTTTTTTTATTCATTTTTTTTAATTTCCAATGATGTGAGTTGTCTCTTCCACATACTATACTCCTCATCATTCCATCCCACTCTTGAAAATTCTCATTCTAGCCCTAAGTCATTTAATTTTTTGTCCTTAAAAATATATTTGACATGAGCATAATTTTTCAAAATGGATATATTTTGGGCACATACTAATTAATTATATATAAAACAGTTAATTTAATCATTCTATACTAAACCTATAATATCCTATGATTTGAAAATCCAAAGCATTTCTAAAGAGTGGAATGAATGACTTACATAGGGTTATGAGCTTAACGAAGGCCAATATGAACTACGATAGACCAAAATCAAAATTGATTGATTAATGAATGAGGACCCCGAAATAAAGTGGATTGAGATTAATGGAGATTTGAATGTTAATTAGAACATATAAAAATATGGGTTAGAGCTTTAGGATAGCCCAGAATCAGAGCCAAAATGGCTAAACGGGAAGATATGGGGGACAGTGGCAAAATCATAATTTTGGACAAGTTTTAGAAAACCTAAAGGAAGGGTCTTTAAATAAGAAAATTGAGTTTTCCAGAATTCTCAGAGATCCCAAAAATTATGGGAACCATCATAATGGTTAAAACTCTCCTAGTGTGCATTTTTGGTAAAGAATTGATTAAAAGTTTGACCAAAGTGTTCGGTAAGGTTTTAAATTTAATTTAGATAAACCAAAGGAATTTTATGAATTAGAGAACCTAAATTTTCATATGGAGAAAACGGTTCTCGAAAAGGAGTTAAAACGAATTCAAACGGAGAAGTTAAAGTTTAGGAACATAGTTGAAATTTTGAAAATTATATTAAATGACTCTCCACCTTCTTAAAAACATCCCAAATTTGCCTCATCCCTAGACTAACCTATTTGCACTCCAAAATAAAACCTGAACCAGCTAGAGATGGCGCACCAAGGAGGGAGAAAAAGGGGAGGAAACCAAGCTTGAAAAGTATAAGAAATTGTCTCTTTTTCATACTTCTCCTTCCATTAAGGTTCTTCTCCTCTTCCTTCTCTATCTTCTCATGATTTTGATATTCTGAAAGAAGGCATTTCATGGTTGGTTCAATAGAGGGAAGGAAGAGTTTAGAGGAATTCTTGAAAGTTTGAGAGAGCTCTCTTGGAAAACTTGAAAGCAAGGTAAGAAATCATAACCCAACTTGTTTCTTTTTGGTTTTCCTTTGCATGAGCATCTGGGCCAAGAGAGAGAACCAATACCTAGAGGGAGTTTTCCTTGATTCCAATGATACAAATGGCCTAGGAATGAGTAATAAATACCAAACGAACTATTGGTTTGAATGTAGAAACCATGACTTGAAAGATGAGAGTTTAGGTTCCTTTTGTAGACACAAAGAAGCAACTTGGTATTGGCTCATGGAATCGAGTTCCAAAGAGTTTAAATGGAGTTATGTGATTTAAATTGAGTGAGAAATTGGAGCCAAGATCTTGAATTATATGAATTGTTTCATTATACTCTTGTATGGAACCATAATGACGGCATAGGTTAGATGTAACTTGTGTAGAGATTTTATGAGACTAAAGATGGTTTCGTTGATTTGTTTATGTGTTGTTTGATATGTCTAGGACAAGCAAATCAAGTCTCTCCCAAATATGCTTGTGAGGCCAAGAGAGAAAAATGGGAATCCAATGGGAGAAAAGTTGTGCTTCTTGAGAAAGATAACTCTCCATCCTTTCTTGTATGTATTTCTTGATCATGTGATTGCCATTGAATACTTGTATGTGTGTTTGAGCCATGAGACATATTTATAGCTATTAAATTGATGTTTTGGTACCAATATGCTTCTTGAGCTGAGTTAATTATGAAATCGTTCTTTATAGGTGAGGTTATGCTAAAAGTCCTTTAAAATGGGTGAGGTAAAGTCAAAAATCCCTAAAAATGGGTGAGACAAAGCTAAAAGTCTCTTGGAATAAGTGAGGCTAAGTCAAAAGTCTCTAGAAAATGAGTGAGGCTATTTCATAAGTTTCAAATAATAAGGTGAGGTTAAACTAAAAGTCCCTCGAGCTCGAATTTGATTTTGACATGTTTATGTAATATTGAAAACATGATTTGAATGGTTCTTAAAAGTGTTTGGTGCATACTTGTGTTCTTTAACATAATTATATGCCATGTATGCTTGGTTGAAAGGGTGATAGAGTTATTGGAATTCTTTGAATCTCACTCTCCCATACTTTTCATCTAACTTTGTCTAGGTAAAGCCCAATGAGCAAAGAATGGAGGCCAATGAGTGTGAATTGCAATACTTTGATAATATAATAGTTTTCTATGCAAATTGATGTCAAAGTATATATGTATAAGTTATTTATGAAATGTAAACTCTTGCGCATATGTAAAAGCATGTAAATATATTATATGAACCAGATTTGGTATGAAATGTATGAGAATATGTGTTTTGGACATCTTTGACCAATGATATCTATATGTATTTTATGCAAATGGAATAGTGAATTTGAGTTCTATAAGGTTTTGGACCTGCTATGATGCTTCTACATGCTGTGTTTAAGTTTTTGGACTTGCTCAAATGGTCATGGTATGCTTGGAAGGCCATTTGGTGCAATTTGACCCCATTATCGTACCAAATTGAGTCATATTTTGTACCTAAATCAAAACCAGAGCAAATGAATGATTTTTGGCAGATATATAGATCTCATTGAGAGCAGAGCCAAAGATCATAATTTTTGGAGCTCTATGAAATATTTTATAATTTTTCAAAATTGGCCAAATTATACAAAAACTATCACTGTTACTGTGCTTTTGGACAATCTAATTTTTGGTATTTTTGGAGGGTCAAATGAAGTCTAATATTCATGAGCTATTACAAACATGTAGTTGGTATTATAATCTTTTCATATCCACTAAGATAACCTCATTTGGAGCTCTGTAAAAAGAGAAACAAATTTTTAAAGTTCCAGGTCTGCTACAGAACAAGTTCCAGACTTGTAACACTGTTCCATTAGTTTTCGAGGTATAGAGGCTTTTGAATTGGTTTAGAATTATTTTTCCCCTTTAGTTGATATCTGAAACTTTCTAAAAAGCTATCATGTGCTTGATTTTGATTTTTTTAGAATTAGTGATGAATTTTTAAAGTTAGAGCAGAGTTTATGTGTTTGCTGTCATTTCGAGTTTTATGAAGATTTTGGGTGTTCTTTGAGCTAAACATGCTAAAATGGGTATGAACAAACTTTTTTTATGATGGAAATGAATTACGGAATGGAAAGATTAAAGTTTAGACCCCTATAGCTCAAAATAAACTCCTAGTGGACCAAACTAAGTGTTGAAACCACTTGAAAGAAGTGAACTTTGCTTAAAACTTATGTAAGTTTTGCTTAAAACTCTATGATTAATATACATGAGTTGGTTAGAAATTGTTAAAGAAGAATTTGGTAGTGAACTAGGTTAATTTAAGGGCTGAAATAACATATTGTCACCTGAGTCTAAGATCTTGTCAATAAAATCCTGTAATCTGTAGTGCAAATTTTGAAACCTTGTCAACAAGGTTCTCACTAATAAGTACAAGGTCTTCTTATATAATATGTTGATGCATATATGGTATAGAATTGGATATGGATGGTTAAAACCTGACATGCAAGCGTTGAATTGAGATATTTGCTGTCCATTAAGAGTGTTATGGATGGAAGTTGATGTCAGTAAGGCTATATGGTCAATTTATCCAAAGATTAAATTATTTTGACTTTTAATAATGATCACTTCCCTTACTAAGGGTGTGAATTTCATATAAATAATTGTTTTATATCATTATTGATATTATTTGAGAAATATCTCAATATGGCTTGATATGGTGTGACAAAACATATAAGGATTGTCTCTCAGATTGTGTGACTTTGTTGGACTCTTGGTTTATTTCTAATTAAACTAAACCAAAACAACTGAATTAGGGTAAATAATTACATTTTTCTTTTTGTTTAATTGAAAAGTCATAGTTGCTTGACATGCACTAAATAATTATGTCAATATTCTTTTAATTAATTTTTACATATTTTTAAATAAAAATATAAATTTTTTTAGTTTTAAAAATAATAAAGAGAGGTATTATGAAATTAAATAACTTTATACTATTTAATGCATGAAATTAGTACAGAAGTAATTGTATTTTTATTGTTAAATTTTTAATAAAAATTATAAATATATAATTTTTTTATATAAGGATATAATTATTTAATTAAATTATATAATTATCATATTTTTTTAAAAAAATTATATATTTATATTTAATTAAAAAAGTCCAACAATAATATAAGAAAGTCAACGTAACTCAAGTCGAATTCGAACTCAACTTTTCCGGTCATCTACGATTCTTTCTCGTACCAAAAAAAAAAAAGAGGTTACATTGGTGAGCGACGATCCCCAAATTCACATCCATCTCTTACTCTCTCTGTTCATGTCCTTCACGGTGTACTTGGCTTTTAAACGGACCATGGCAGGCCATGAACTGTTGGAACAAGGTTTCGGTGGCATCCAGGTATGAGCTCATTCTTCACAAATTAAAACCTTCATCGCTGAGACCCAATTTTTGGGTCGCCGGATCTACAATTGATATATTTCTTGATGCAATTGCTTGTCAATTAATTGTCATAAGAACACCTGTAATTGAATGCCATCTAATGGGTTTTTTTTTTTTTTTTAAATTTCTTCTCTCCATTTTTAGTTTTAGACATTATTCTATTACATACCCTCGGGGAACCGAGTTGATTGTTAGGCATGACGAAGGCAAAGAAGATGACAGTAAATGTAGATGATAGTGTGGACACTTGTTGGCGGTGGTTAGTTCAAAAAGGAACTGCAGCTATATTCGTTACTGTTGCAGTTTTTGCAGTTTTGGTTCGTGTAGCTGTGTCACTCCATCCTTACTCTGGTGCTGGAAACCCTCCAAAGTTTGGGGACTATGAAGCACAGAGGCATTGGATGGAGATTACCCTTAACCTTCCAATTAGAGAATGGTATCGCAATAGCACCACAAATGATTTGAGCTACTGGGGACTTGACTACCCACCGCTTACTGCCTACCAGAGTTTCATCCATGGTCTCTTTCTCAGATTCTTCCACCCTGATTCGGTTTCTCTTTTCAGTTCCAGAGGTCACGAGTCCTATCTTGGGTGTGTATTTAGCTCATTTCATTGGTTATGATCCTTTTAATTGTTACAATTTGGATAAGAGCAAACTAACAATTTGGACACTGAATGATTAGGTCATTTAGCTTTGTTCCCCAAAATTAGTGAATGTGCAAGCTAGCCAATGCAACTAATAAACTCATTAAGTTAGTCATTTCGACATCCCTGAATCACTTAAAAAGGGACCTACATGTAATGGGTTTGTTGTTTCTAGGAACTAACTTATAAACTCTCTAATTTTTGGGGACTAAAGCTAAATGGGTCTAATAATTTATCTACTGATTGTTAATTTACTCATTTGCATAACTTGAGTTTTGTTGATGAGTTTTTCTTTTTTCTTTTTTCTTTATCTACATTTTGTTAATGTATCTCTCTTCTGCAGAAAACTGCTAATGAGGTGGACAGTTTTATCTTCTGATGCCCTCATATTCTTCCCAGCTGTCCTATACTTTGTTATTGTTTATTACAATCAACCTTCAAGAAGCCATAAAAGTGACATAGGATGGCACACAGCCATGCTTTTACTAAATCCATGTTTGATCTTAATTGATCATGGTCATTTTCAGGTTTCCAAATTAAATTTTGACATTGTTTCATGCTTTTTCCTGTTTCCTTATTTTTAGTTTTTGGTTTGGTAGTGCCTTGGTTTAAAATGTAGCAGTTGTTGTGTTTCAGTACAACTGCATCAGCTTGGGCCTTACTACTGGAGCTGTTGCTGCTATCCTCTCTGGAGAAGATCTTTTTGCTTGTGTTCTGTATTGTCTAGCCCTAAATCATAAACAGGTTAATTTCCTTCATCTTTGAATGGATCTATTGTTCCTTAACTTTACTACTTTGAACCATTCTACATGGTCTATATGGTTACACTCCTGCTCAGGAGGAAATGTTATTTAAATTTGGGTATGTGCTTATATTTGAGCATGATTGTTTCTCTTAATGGCATTTCATTTACCTGTCTGCTTGATTCTTTATTCATATACTTGTTCTTTGAGGTCACAACTCAGGAGATTGGAATAAAATTGGAAAGTTAGTTGGTTGGATTCTGTAGCGTTTCTTTTTGGGATCAATACTTAGATTTTATCAGTTAATTTGTATTCATTTCTTGAATTTAACTCTGATTTGCTTCTTAGCCTATAAATTTTCTTGAATCAAATAAAGTTTGTAATTTTTTTTAGAAGATAAATCTTGATAACTTTGTGAATTGACTTGACTGTTTCTTTACATTGAAAAAGAGACAATAAATTCTCCTGGGTGTTTGTTTGAATATGGTCTTTAGGTGACAAAACCATAGGGTTGTCAGGTAAATAGCAAGCAGCAGTAATGGCATAGACAGCAATATATGTTGCTAATTAGTATTCTACTTCCACTCTGAAGATATTTTAACCTTTTCTTTTTCTTCTGCTATGGGATAACTGTTGCTGTGCACTCCTCCGCAGATGAGTGCATACTTTGCACCTGCCTTTTTCAGCCATCTGCTGGGCAAATGCCTGAGGCGCAAACATCCACTTCTAGAGGTGTCAAAACTGGGGTTGCTGGTTTTAGGAACCTTTACTGCTGTGTGGTGGCCGTATCTTTATTCAAAGGAATCCATTTTGGAGGTAAGTATGATATTATTGGCTACTAGAAGGTGTGTTTTTGTGCTTTACTTTGCTCAATCTGTTGTCTTTTATGGCATATGTATCTCTGTGTGTGTGTGTGTGTGTGTTCTTTTATGGCATATGTCTTCTTTTGATCCTTATAAAAAGGACATAAGTTATTTGCTTGTGGTGCTTGGAACAGGTTCTTTCTCGTCTTGCTCCTTTTGAAAGGGGAATATATGAGGATTATGTTGCCAACTTTTGGTGCACCTCTTCAATCCTCATCAAGTGGAAGAGATTGTTTACAACACAATCATTGAAACTTCTCAGCTTCACAGCAACAGTTTTAACTTGTCTTCCTTCAATGGTTCAACAAATAAAGTCTCCTAGTAACCAAGGCTTCCTTTATGGGCTACTAAATAGTTCTATCTCATTTTACCTATTTTCTTTCCAAGGTTGGTAACATTTCTTTATTTCACATTGCAAAATCGAGATTATCTTTATGGAAAAATTACATTTCACCTCCTTGAACTAAGGCTTCATTACTAAATTGGTATTTAGACTTTAAAATGTAGCAAAACACTTCTTTGAATTTTGGATTGAAACATAAATGTTAAATTTCAATCAAAATTGACTGCAAGAGTCTGCTTTCTTACTTCAACAATTTTCACCAATTGACATTGGGTTGTGATAAAAATGTAGATATAAGAAGCCACGTGAGGATTACGAGGTGTTTGTTATATTTTAAAATTTATGTACCTATTTTAAAATTAGGCCTTAATTGAAGGAAGGAAAACATAGTTTCCCCTATTCTTATTTATAGTCTTCTACAATATGAAACCCCCTATTCTTATTTATAATCTTCTAGAATATGAAAATCTATTTGTGCTTTTATGTGTTCTACAGTGCATGAGAAGTCCATTTTGTTGCCACTTCTGCCTGCAAGCCTGCTTGCTGTGAAAGAGCCTTTTCTTTTTAGGTGGTTCATGCAATTTGCCATGCTCTCCATGTTTCCTCTGATATGTCGAGACGGACTGGTTCTAGCGTATTTGGCTTCATTTGCTCTATTTATCCTGATATTCTATGCACCAGGTCAACACAGAATTGAAAAGAGTAATTACTATTTCAGCACAAGGATCATGCGTCTGACCTTATGCTTTTGCTCTTTTATTCTTCACATTGTTTACTTGATTATGCGTCCTCCTGAGAAGTATCCTTTCCTCTTTGAAGCACTAATTATGAATCTCTGCTTCTCTCAGTTTGTGCTAGTCACTCTTTGTACAAATTTAAAGCAGTGGATGTTAAATAAACCTGTCAAATTGGAACAAATAGAAAAGAAGCTGATTTGATATTTAACTTTACCGTTACTTAATTATTTTGGATAGCTGGATGCAGAGGTGGCATGTTTCTATGCATATCAGCAATGGCTTATAACCCTTTTCTGTAATGTTTTCTTAATCTTTTTTCTTATGTGTTTATGTATTCTGTTGTTTGAATGTTACTTATTTTCCTGTCTCTTCGTTTATGGAATATATATTCTGGTTTTATTTGGACTATGGAAAACCGAGTAGAAGTTATTACGCATAGGTTATGGTTAAGTATTTAGATATCGGAGATCCTAATCATAAGCATGAGTGAATATCAATCATTATTTGTATTAATTTGTAATGTGATTATATTTTGAAATTAGGATAAAATTTGAGAATCAAGGATTTAGGTTTTTTATTTTGGTCTCCGTATATAGGTATTATGACAATGCCATACCCTCTGCCTCAGACAACCTTATTGTGCTGCAGTTAGAGAGCCTAATATATAAGCTTGGAGAGGGGAAACCATTTTATAAGATATGTTTCTAAAAATGGGCTAAAAACGATTTGCATATGTTGTAGCAAGTAAGGTTCTTAAAGTTAATTAGGCACTTAAAGGGATTAGTTGAGTCGATAAAGTATAGCGTCATAGCTTGTGTTTGATTCACTTGAAGAGTATTATGGGATTAAAATTTAAATGCATCATGCTAACAAAGGAAAATGAACCCTTCGAATTTTCAGGGAAAGGGATATAGTCCGGACAAAATATCAGAATATTTCTAACTGCAGTTAAAAAAAAAATATTAGGCACAAATTAGATAAATAAAACAAGGAAGGAAATCAGATATGAAGAAGTCAAACGAACTATATATATATATATATATATGTATATGTATAGAACTCAAATATCAATTCAGTTAGTGTTCCTCCCCCTTTCTTCCTTGATCCAAAACAAATCCTGTTACACACAAAACTCAGCAATCCAAACCAATAGAATTGACACAAGTTAGTCCACTTCAGCATACTAGATTTAGCAGAATCCGATAGAAAAGTATTTGAGTGGATGAAAACCGCTGACCAATAGAATGAATATCTTCACCCACTATGGTCTATGGTTTCTGCTCTAACCCTTTCAAGATAATAAAGGCTTGCTTTAAATAATACCAATCGAATTGATGATCATCATTCGGATCCTCACATATGTCTAAAATGAAAGAAAGAGATTGTCTCCAATATTTGAACCAAGAGTTTCTCTCTGCTAATGCCCCTATAATCTCCAAAACAAGCCTTCTGAAAATAACTCCATTCCTCCATATAATCACAATTAGTTTATTCTCGATTCTTCCAGCTGAAATTTTCTTACCCTAGCCATGTTTGGTACAGCAGAATGGAAATGAATGGGGTGGAAAGAGGGAAAAAAAAGTGAATATAATGAATAGAAAATGATACTCCTACTTCTACTTAAAAAAATAATAAATACTATTGAATAATAATAACAAAGGTATAATGGATATGTACCAAAATTTTTGAAAACTTTGCTTCTCCCTTCTTTTCTCTTCCTCAGACCAAACGCCTCTTTGTCCATCCATTGCTGTTCCAAGGCATATCCGTATAGAACTTGAGATCTAACACGAGGAGGATTACCGCTAGCCTATATATCTTACGTTCAGGACCATCCAAAAGGATATTGACCATGCATATGTTGGATCATTTCAATACAACTCTGAGCACACGCCTTCTTTCCCTCGGACTGCATTATTTCTAGATAACCAAATACTGTCAAAAATAAGGATGAACAGATTAGTATCTTGTTCCATTGAAGATGTAGCATATTGATATTGTTGAAACTAAGCTTGGATACAACCTTGCAATACTCTAAGGGAGAATATAATCAAAGCAAATGAAGATGACGCAAACCAGATAGTTCTTACAAAATCACATTGAATAAACAAATGATCCAATGTCTCTTTCTGACGCAACACATTTGACAAATATTTTCCAATCTTAAGTGAAGCTTACAAGGATTTTCAGTGGCAAGAAGAGTATTTGACAGAAGCTTCCACATAAACACCAAAACAGATAGGCAATTCAAGTCTCCAAGGGTACTTCCAGACATGAGAGTTGACTTGGCATTGCACCAGAATATTATGCCCTTCCTTAACATAATAGAGTCCACTTTTACTTCGTTTCCAAATTGCTCAATCCTACTTGCTTGTGATGGAGGAAGGCATTTGCAAATTTCATCCACCAAGGGTCTCTCATGCAGTTGATTCTAGGTTTAAACATTCCATATTCATTCTCTGTGCATAACAAGATCTCAGACATTTTGAATATGGTCAGGAATATCCGACATCTTTGCCGCATCCAACCTGTCATTTTAGATTAAGCAAATGAAGCCACTTGACTTGCAAATTCCTTTTTACATTCAAGCCATGTTTGAGTGATGATGTAATGTATGAGTCAGCATCCTGAAAAAATATTCTAGTGTCAACAATCTACTCTCCAAATAGGAGAGCTTTGTCACAGGAATGGGTATTTCTAAAACCAAGGCCACCTTCATGCATTGGCTTACATTTAGGCCTACTTGTAAGGTATAACTTGGGCTAAAAGTTATTGTGACCCAATAAGAGAAATTAGTAGCCAAAACATCATTTTTTGTATAATATTTTTTCGATAATATAAAACAAGATAGTTAATTAATGCTACATATGGTTAGATGAAATGATTTTGATAGAAATGAGAATAAGAATAGAAGGGAATTTTGTGGCTTGTTATTATGTTTGGTGTAACATTAAAAATGAATGGGAGTTCTATTCCATTTCTTTATTTGTTTGGATTAAAAAAAATGCAATAATGGAAAGAAAAGCTTATCAAATGATCTTAATAGCCCTTGTGCAAAAATATATTAAATTATTCATTTTTTTATAATCTAAAAAAATATTTTAAAAATACTATTAATAAAAAATAGTAAAATATTCATATATATATATATATATATATATATATATACACTTCTCAATTTTTAAGAAATAATTTTTGAATTATAATAACAAGAAAAATATTAAAATATTCAATTTATTATTGTAATTGTCAAAGCTACAATAAATATGCCTAAAATACCCTCTGTCTATTAGTTCATTTGTTAGAATTAGGAAAATTGACATTTAAGAACTCTAATTTTATAAAATTGACACTAAATGATCTTAAAAGCTAAAACTTTTCTAAAGACTTAAAAGACCTAAAATTTGCCTTGCAAGGACGAAAATACCTATAGTGCTTCTCAAGTTATCATTCTTATTTCCTAAAATTATAATATGAAAGCCCTAAAGTTACAAAGGTGTTTTTGGATTATTACAACCACTAGATAGAAATATAAAAATTACTACAATTTAGTTACCATTCATGTTTTTCAAAATTACCATTTCTACTTTCGGAGTTACAACATGGTCTTTCTAAAATTACAATAGCATTTTTGGTTTGTTCCAACCACTAGATAGACATGTAAAAACTATTATCTATTAGTACTACCCATTCTTTTGATAGTTACTACTCATGTTTTTTGAAATTACATTGAGGGTATTTTTGTCGTTACAAAAAAGATTTTAGGTCCTTTGAATTTTTAGAAAAAAATTAATTTTTAAAATCTTTCGATATCAATTTTAAGAGGTTATGGTCTTTAGATGCCATTTTTCCTTAAATCAAACAAGAAGCCAAATTCTCAGATTTTATGTATAGAACATTCTTGTAACTTTATAATTTTCATAATGGCATGATGGTAAAATATCAAAACAACATTCCATGAAGATGGGAATCTCCATTCCCACAAAGTGCGGGAGTGCCTTTCCTAATACAGATTAAAGTTACGTTTGATACAGGGAAGTAATTTTTGTGAAAATAAAAATGAGAATTAGAATAAAAATAAATTTTGATATAATGAAATTTTAAAAATTTATAATTATGTTTGATATATTAAAAAAAAGGAACATTCCATTTCAATTTATAATTAATTAATAACATTAGATAAAATATCAGCCACTTATTTTGATAGAATTAGATAAATTCAAAAATAAGAATAAAATGATTAATCTGTTAATTAAACATTATAGTGTGAGAATCTCATTCTCATTCCAAACACAAAAGTATCGATCAGACAGGGCAAAAGGGTACAACTCAACCAATCTAATCAAGGAAAACTTATAATAAAAGATGATATCATATAAAATTTATAATAAAAAATTTTAAAAATTAAAATTATTTTTAAAAATTATTGTTACTATAAAATTTTAAAAAATTTTACTATCAATTTTAAAAAATTTATTACTAAATATAAAAAAATATTAAAAAATTTTTATACTTAATAATACATTTTTTAAAATTAATAATAATTTTTTTTTAAAATTTAATAATAATAACAATCTTTAATGATAATTTTAATTTTTAATACCCTTTATCATAAATTTTATAACATTTAAATCCTTATAGTTTTTTTTAATCAATATCTTAATATAAAAGATTAGATCTCCAACTCAATAGACTTATCTGAATTTCATTGATGATGTAGCTTCTATCCTTATCCACCTAGGTTCCTAGAACATTTCCCAAGATTGATTCTCGAATTTAACAGCAAAAATACCAGCCTTGATTCTTTTTGTCTTTTCTGATTTTTGCGCTCTAAAATATCCCTATACATTTCCAATTATATCCCCAATCGCTCCAATACAAGACAACAGATCAAAATTCCAACAAATTTATAATTACTTTTAACATCTTAATAATTTTTATATCACTAAACAAATTCTCCTATAGCTACATATTTTTACTCCAATATTTCAAACTTCCATTTATTCAAATTTTAAATTTCTATTTGACATAAATAAGTACTAAATTCTGAATTCAAATCTATATAAATAAATTTTATGAAACTCAATCATTACCATCTCACCACCATAATATCCACCATATTGATTCTAGTCTGTGATTCTGTCGCTAAGCACCGTGATACATCGTACAAAAATGATTCTTATTTGCAAAGAAAAATTATTTTTTTCTTTTCTTTTTTCTTTGCATGTGTTAGTACTCAGCCCTTTCAATCATTTTTCAAATGTACTTTTTCATATTTGTCCATTGCCTCACCTCTTTCACAAAAAAGGGTTAACCCCAAAATTATATTTATAAAAGTAATATGCTAAGCAAGCCTATAAATATAAATATAAAGCAGAAAAAGAAACTCGAGCCGATCAAGTCAAAATTGAAACTCGAGCGAGCCAGCCACCATCAAGCCGGGCATTCAAGCCCCAGCTTCATGCATGATACGTTCTCAGCCGAGCCACCACCACAGTCTTTCAATTCCACCTTCCTCTTCTTTACCGGCACCACGTGAGGCGCACGTGACACCGGTTCGAACCCAAGCGTCAACTCCAGCGCCACGTCGGCTCGCTCATCGTCGGCTCGGTCACTCCGTTTCGCCGTCGATTCCGGTTCGTCTCGGAAGAGCATCGAAGTCTCGGCGGTCTCCACAGAAACCATGCTCTCGCTCTCTTTGCTCTCGCCTTCCGCCGCCACCTCCGCCGCGTTCGGTGGCGCCTCCTCGGACTGGTGACTCAGAGACGACTCGTGACTCGCCGACCGGTTCACCACCTCTTCAGCGGCAGCGCAACAGCCGGTACACCCATCGCGAAGTTCTTCCGGTTCAGCTAACGCCAACCCGGTCCCCTTGTTGGCCTTTTTCTGCTTCACAGCTGATCGCTTGAACCGCGACCGTGTCTTGACTCGTTGGGCATCGTTTGACGCGGTCGAGTTCTCGTCCTTGGAAACGTGGCGTATGTCGTAAGGCTTGAGGGGTGGGCCCCGCCCACTCGCGGCGGCTTCAGAGTTGATCGGAGTGATCGGCGAGCCCTTCAGCACCGCCTCCACGGCGGCTTGACAGCTCTGCCAGCTCCCGGACCATAACAGACCCACGGACCCATAAATCGGGTTCAGTATCCGCCCACATGCCTCGTAGAGCAGAGAACGAAAAATTGCTGCAATTAATTAAAAAAAGAAATAAAGAAAAAGAACCCAAGCATATCAATAAACAGTCCCATTGGTTCCCGGGAAAGAGAAAGAAAATGCGAGAAAATGAGAAAGTTCAGGAACCTGGACGAAGGTGTTGAGGGCCAGCGTTGATGAGGTTCAAGAGGCCAGCACGGCCATAGAACTTAGCAAGAAAGACAGTAGCGTTGGCTTGAGACTCTGGGGATTTGATCCACTGCAAACAAGGTCTGATGCTACAATTCTCACTGCAACCTTTTCTTAGAACACGGCATCCATTGCAGCTCATCCGCATTTTTCTGCTAAGAAGTGATGAAATCCCAATTCAGATTTGGAGAAATGAAGTGGTGGTGTTTGGTAGAAGATGAAGATGAAGATGAAGATGAAGATTGTGATTGTGAAGGGTTGTGTTAGAAGAGTGTGGAAGGTATATATTTGATGGGTGCAAGCAAGGAAGGAAGCCGCTGGATTTTTTAGGTAACTGGGGACGCACCTGTTTTCTCAAACAAACACGAAGGATGGTTTCCACATTTGAGGAGTTTGGAGAATAAAAACCCACACGCAGCTGAAGCGCGTGGATTTAACGCCCAATCATGAAAAGTTGCATACTTTTTCTAACGGGAGTTTGGAACGTAGCTGACGGGGTTTGGCTTTTTAAACTCCAATAGAAATGCTACCAAAGACTTAAATCAGGAAAACAGATCCTCTAGATTGAAATATATGTGTAGTTGAAGAGCAAATTATATAAATATATATAAGATTTATTTGATCCCTTAGCAAATAATTTTTTTAATTAATAATTAATCACAAAAAGTCTAAATTGCTTAAATCAAGGATTGCAATAGAAGCAATGGGTGAGATAGGCAACAAGAGAAAAATGCAGATATGTCTTGTGAATTTAGGTGACTTTTGAATGGTGTTTTAAATTTACAGCATTGAAAATTGTTTTTAATTTTTACAATTCAAAATATATTTATTAATAAAATTAACTCAAATGTCACATTAAACTTTATTTTAAATAATTAACTAACTAACATTAGAAATAAATGAGAACTTATTAAGTCAATTAAAAAAATTTGATTTAATGCTTGAATTAGCTTAGAAAAAATAGACAAAATGATCTATTTTTTAAAATAAAAAAATGAAGGGGTTTATTTTCTAAATTTTGAAAAATATAAAGGACTATTTACAAGTAATTTAATTTTTTAAAAAAAAATTACATTTTTTTAATAAATAATTAATCATGTAAGGCAATTGCAATAAAGACTTCAAAAATTTTCGGCCTACTCGTATTTTAGTTTTTCTCTCTCTCACACACCCATATATGAAAAGAGAAAAAAAGTTTGAAATGTCATTCCTTTATTGTAAATATTGAATAAACTGATCATTAATTTAGCTTTGAATTTTATCCATATAAATTTTAAATTCAAATCTTATAAAATCTAACAAAGGAATCTTTTAGAGTGAGAGTATGTAATAAATTATTATTAATTATTTAAATTCCATGGGAAATAAAATCAGGCACAAAAAATAATTATATCTACTAATTCAGTTTACTTTTACCCTACAAAAATCCAAGTCTCGTAGGATGACGCATGCAAATAGCAGGTAAAACAAGGATTAATAAGTAGAAAACGAGGCGCGTGTGAAGCACGTTCAGGTGTGAGAGTCTGGTCGAAACGCCACGTATTGAGATGTGAATGATCATATAAGAAAGAAAAAAAAAAGGAGGGAAAGCTCCTGGTTTTCGGGAAATTGTGTGAAAGGAGAAAACCGCTATGCGGGAAAACCGAAGACCGGTTTCCGGTTTCTGGTTTCCGGTTTGGTGTTAGGACCGTGGGCGGAGTTGAAAAAGAGAAGAAACTGTGAGCCAATGGTTTCTCCTCCTATATAATGTTTGTGTTTAAAATTTTGTTTCAAAGTAATAATAATAATAATAATCAAATCAAATGCTTATGCTATAAGACAATGTCTTACCTTATTTAGTTGGTAAAGCTTACATTAAATAAAGCAGCTTACTTTGCATTGGTACACTTGTGTCCTCTTTAGGATGATAATACTAAATTAGTTAACTCTCCACTTACATTTATTAATGACTCCTGTTCCTCCTAAATTACTAATTAGATTGTTTACATTTCTTATATCACATTTATTACACAAAATTATTAGATATAGATATAAAAATCGAGGTGTCAAAGAATTAGTCAAATTTAGTCATAATTAGGTTCAATTAAATAAGTTTAATGTGAATCTAAATCTGTCAAGTAACAATCTTATATGGGATTTAAGTTTTCTGCACATCTTTAAAATGTCATCAGGACCGTTCAAATAAAATTTGGGCAGTTCAGATTTTATATTTTATTAAAATAATTAATTTTTTTAAATTTTTAGTTAAAAGATATTTTTTATTTTTTATTTTTTATTCTTTAAAATAAAAAAAAATAAAAAAATTAGATTTGAACTGTCCAAGTCTAATTTAAACAGTCTAAATCAGATGTGCATGGAGAAGTGCAAAGAAAAGTGTAGAGAATTTATTTCCTTGTGTCAATATCCTTGATGCTAAGTCAGCTTGTAATATTTTATATAAAACTTTAATCAAAATTTATCACAATAAATCACAGATTTTGATAGAACATAGTTTTAAACAAGAGACCTATTGCCATCAAAGTAGTGCTTCCACCATACATCTAGGAAGATTAGTTTAACCATGTGTTACCAAATTTTATATAAATATAGTTTTAAAAAGTATATATTGATAATAAATTTTAAATATTAATATATTAAAATTATATTAAATATATATTTTAATTAATTAATTATCAATTTAAAGTCTAAACTACATGATAATAATCTTGTAGTTATTGTAATATTTAAAATTTATTAAAATTTATTTTTTATATTAAAATTTTAATATATAAAACTTAAAAAATATATATTTATTTATCATTGATTTGACCATAATTCAATCATAGTCAGATCAATAAAATATAAACTAATAATGATTGATTCAATTTTAAAAATACTAATAAATAAAATAAAATAATTATATTTGATATAATATAGCAATAAATAAGAATGCCATTATATTTTTATGTTTGGTTGAATAAAATTAATGTCCGAGTGGAAAAGAATACTAAAAAAATAACTATAATTTCTCTACTTAAAAATAATTTAGAATGAAATAATAATAATAATAATAATAATAATAATAATAGATTTTACATAAATTAAGTATAATAATTACCATCGATTCGTGAGCTTATGTAATGGAAATAGATTTGTTTTCTAATTCTACAAAATGTGTACCAATGGTGATTATTCAATGAATTACTTTTTCTTTTCCTTCTACTTCTTTCTACCAAATGAAGCATTAGTTTTTAGTTGATTAGATTTATTATATAATTCTCAAATTTTGGAATATATATATATATATATATATATATATATATATATATGGATTTTATTTGTCTTAATTTCCTCCTTGTCGATCAATTACTGAAGCTAGACTGAGGTGATTACTTTTTTTTCTCTAGATATGCATTTGAATACCTAATATATATGGGAAATGGTTGTATTCTTGTTTTAATTATCTCATAATTAAATTCACTATAAAAATCCCATATTAGTTGTATCCATCTCAAAAACAGTTTACTAGATATTTTTTAGCTGATTGAACAAGTGGAAGGGACATGGCAAGGTTTTGCAGCAAATAGGTTAAACATGGAAGTTCATTTCCTTCCTTCATTGTAAGAACTACAAATGGTAAGATAGATTTTTAATATATATATATATATATATATATATGACATTCATTATATATCGGATATTGGATAGTATGTGGTATATCAAACTAAGGAATATATTCGATTTTTGTATACTTTGATTCCTTTCATACTTATAGACAGGTAGAGTACTTGATACCTACTATCTATATTTGTATATAATATATTTCAAAAATTAGAAACTTCACTTTTTTAATTCCATGATTTTTTGATATTTCTCCAAACTCCTTCATAGAAATCACATGAAATGGATAAACCCTAAGGGATTTATCAATTATGGATTTTAATGGAATTATAATTTTCTACTAGATCATCCTTTTGCAATATTATCTCATCTTCCTCTTCATTTGGCAATGCCAAGATATGAGTTTTAACAATGTCCTCTTAGGCCTAGCCAAAACTCAGTTGAAATCTAGCCATCGCAATGCCTATAAAACTTCCAATTTCAATGTTCAAAGTAATTAAAATCATGATGCACAACCTACTCGATTTGAAAGCAGAAAGTTTGGGTTCAACAGCATGAATCACGAACAAAGTCCAAATGGCTTTCAAATTTTAAGATAAGAGAAAGAGAAAGTGTTGAAAACTACGATCCAATCATAGAAGAAGGAATGATTAAGCAGTATATTATACTAGAAAATCAATCGAAGAAGCATATCAGTTTATCCTAAAAAATGAAGCCAAAATAAAGGGATCAAGGCAATAGTGTGAACAAAAATTAATCTAAAAAGAAATAAGACGACGGACAATAAGTTATTCAGTAAAAATATAATAAATGAAGATTTTATTTTATTGCTTAACAGATTAGGTCTTTTTAAAAGTTTTTAAGCTACTCGATAATGGTATAATGATAAGATGTGTGGGTAATTTATCAAGTAATTTTAAGTTTAAACGCTTACTTTATTATATATACTAAAATAAATAAATAAATTTTCACACTTAGAATAATTGAATCAGTTTTTGTCCATCTAGCATCAACGTATATTAAATGATTTTAATTAAAGTAGTTATTATAAAGAGTATACGAATGGTACTTACTTAGAAATTGTGTACAATTATATACTATTGCAGTGTAACCTAAATTTAAGTAATCCTACTTTAATTTATTATTACAGAGTTGTACACATATAATAATATCAGTAGTTATCCAAAATATATACTAAAATTAAAATTGTAGAAATAAAATTACTTTAAAAGTAAAAACTCATACTTAAAGTTTATAAAAGTTCAATCATTCAGAAATTTTATTTTCTTTTTATCTAAAATATCCAAACTAGAAATTGTTCGCGTTTAAACCAAAATCTTACCCACTTGCATCCAATCTGGTTTTGATAAAGAGAAAAAATCAATGTGATAAGATCAACGTCTTACTGTGGTCAGATGCTAAATGCATGGGGCTTCTTTTTTTATTGGATCATTTTTAAAATTTATATATAATAATAGACTATTATTTATTATAAATTTTAAAATAATTCAATGGCTAAAATTCAAACTCCAAAATACTCGAAATTTCTTTACACCTTGAGGTTGTCAAGACATTCGGCATTCATCCGAAGATTATTTAGGAACCATAATGCTGCATTTGGTACATTGGGAATAATTTTCATAAAAATAAAAATAAAAATAAATTTGGATGAAATAGAATCTTATAACTAATAATTATTTTTAATATAATAAAAAAAAGAAATGAAAATGCCATTCCATTCTTATATTTGATTAGATGAAAATAATAAAAAACAAAAAATAAATAAATGATCCTGATACTTTTAAAGTAAAAAATGTTAATTTTTTTCAATCTATAACTACTCTAAAATATTTATTTTTAATTATTTATTTCTGAATTTTTTTTAAATTATCAATAAAATAAAAAATTAAAATATTTATTTTTAATTTAAAAAATGTTTTTTTTGAATTACTACTAATAAAATAATATTATAATATTTATTTTTATGCATTTAAAATATTCTTTTATTCCCTTTTTTCTCCTCTTTTTCAATGTTATTTTATTTCATTACAGAAACAGTAAATAAGCCAATTAGGAACGCAAACCAAAAACAAATAGATAATATCATTTGTCCTGGCATTTTTGTCCACTTATTTCTACTCTCCAGAGTTGGTCGCTTTTCCATCGTATTTGAAATGAAATGTCATTCCCACAAATCTGGGAATTAGTCTCCCTTGATGAAGGGAATAGAGAGCCCAAATCTCCAACCAAACATGGTGGAGACTGGATTTTATTCTTATTCCCATCTTCTTTTTATTTGTCCAACTTTATGCTACCAAACATGCGTAATTGCGAAGAGGGGCCAGAGTGCTACATGTCCATCATTTGTATTGATTCTTAGTTACGGCTAATAATTTGGTTTGTACTTACTCCGGTGCTACTAATTTATTAATGCTAGCAATTGAATTGTACTCTCCTGCATAATGGTACTATACTATATGTCAATCAAAACAATAAAAAGAAATTATAATTAAAACTTTCAAATTAAAAATATTTTTTAAAAAAATTAAATTTAAAATTATTTTAAATGACTTAAAAAAAATTAAACTGAACAAAAAATTTATAATTTCAAATCTCAACTTAAACTTTTTAATTTTTAAATATTTTATAATAATTTTAAAATTTAAAATTTTTCAATATAAATATATATACTCAACTACAATCTTTTTCAAAGCAATTAGTGACCCCTGATTATGTACAAATTACCGAAACAATTAATAGCTTGCGAGATTTGAGTTGAGTTCCAAAAAAAAAATTGCTTCTTTAAATTAAAAAAATATTATAATTACAAAATTAATACATTAATTTTAAAATAAAACCAAACTTACGTTTTTAAAATTTGGATTAAATATTAAATCTCAATTATTTTATAAAATTAAGAAAAAAATTTGCAAGTTAAAATCAAATAATCTTTTATTACTATTTTTAGTTTAGATTTAAAAATTTTATTTTAATTCAAAGTTGATAAGAATGATTTGTTATATTTTAAAAATTATATATTAATTTTTAATTAGATTTTAAATTGAGAGAGAAAAATATGAATTTTTCCCCCTTAAATTTAAGTAAGAAAATATACTCCATGGCTAGTGGAAAGTGCAGCAGATTTGTGAAAAGAAAATTACAAAACTATGTGGTTTTGAAAAAATTGATAACTTCATCATGAAAGTTTTTGTTAAGAACCAAAATGCTAGGCGGGATAGGTCGGGAAGAAAGAATGCAGAAGAGAGGAAAAATGAATAAGCAAGAAAGGAAGGCGTGAGAGACATAAAGGATATGAAGTCTATTTAGCTAAAAATTGAATCAGTACACACGAGCTACGTTTTTAACATACTAATACAAACCGTTTAACCTTTGCTAACACGCTTTTGATGTCTAAAATATCCCTGGCAATTAACAAAAATCTAACAACTAGCCCCCAATAACTTCATCCTTGTCCCCAACGATGAATTGCTCTAGTAAACTCAGAAAATTACTGCTGAATCTTGAACCAAAGTTCCTAGATTACTTCTTTTCCCATTTCTTCTTTTCATTTAATCAACATTTCAGTAACAGCTTAAGTACGTTTCTAGACAATTCATCAATCAAGAATATGCTCAAGTTCTCATTTAGTAGAAAGTGATCCCTACATATCAGGCAGTTGTTGAAGCATGATGGAAGAATTGGGGCAGTGCTTCAATAGAGAGACATGAAAAGTAGGATGAACCTTGGAAGAAATGAGTAATTTGAGGGTAAAAACAATAGGTCCAATTTTTTCAACAATGTAATATGGGTCAAAATAGCGAGGAGACAAATTTTTAGATTGCCTTCGTTCCACTGAATGTTGTCTAAAGGGTTGCAATTTAAGAAAAATCCAATCACCAACCTGAAATTCCTTTTCAGACTGATGTTTTTAGCCTGTTGCTTTATACGCTGCACAGCTAATTCAAGATTTTGTTGTAACTTTTGTAACATGGTTTCCCTAGCTATAAAACTTCTATTAAATCCTGAGGTATCTAAAGAATATGGATGGGAGGTGCTTGGTTATACATGACCTCAAAGGGAATGCTGCCAATACAAGAGTGAAAGTGGTATTGTATTACCATTCTACTAGAGGCAGCCAATGATTCCACTCCTAAGGGGCCTGCCAAGCTAAGCTTTATAACTAATTCTCCAACATCGATTCAACACCTTACTTTGGCCATTTAATTGTGGATGGTAAGCAAAAGAATGGCTTTTCATGATCCCTAGCTTTTTAATGAACTCATGCTAGAATCTACTAGTGAAAATTGAATCCCTATCACTTACAACATTAGTAGGGATTCCATGAAACTTCTAGATATTATTTAAGAATACTTGAGCTAGTTGGGATGCTATAAACAGATGTGTGAGAGAAATGAAGTGTGCATATTTGCTTAATCGATCAATAATAACCCAGGTAGTGTCCTTGCCATTGAATTTAGGTAATTTCTTAATAAAATCCATTGATATACTCTGCCAAACACTATTTGGTACAAGTAAGGGCTGTAGTAACTCAAGAAAAGTTGTAGTCTTTTACTTATAGCAAAAACAAGTCTCACAGTTCCTAATAAATTCTTTGATGTCAGTAAGCATCCCTTTCTAGTTGGATATAACTCGTATGCTCTTCCATATAGCCTTAATTCATGAGTGGCCACCTTGAGGAGAAGAATTAAGCCACTTTAAGATATCCTGCCTCAGTGTACCATGATTACCCACTACTATCTTATTCTTTCTTGTAAGTACTTTGCCATTCCACTTGAATTTGGGGAAGGAATTAGTATCATTCTGGAGCTACTAGACTAGATCCTGTAAAGTTAGGTCCTTTGACCATTACTTCTTAATCTCACCCTATAAATCAGTGGGTATTGAAGAAGAAGTAAGCCGTAACATTTCACCATGTTAGCCTTTAGACAAAGCATTAGTGGTAATATTTTCCTTGCCCTTTTTATAGTGAATTTCATATTTTTAATCCCATTAGCTTGGTTACATAGTTGTATTTAGTTGGGGTAGAAAGCCTTTGCTCAAGTAAATACTTCAAACTTCGTTGGTTGATGAGAATTGTAAGTGGTTGAAGTGAAAGGTGTTGTTGTCATTTTTCCATTGTATATATATACAAGCATCTCTCAACCATACATAAAAACATATAGTTGTGTGGGGAAAGTACCTTATTAATGTAAGCTAAGGGGTGTTTATTCTATAATAGTATTGTACCAATTCCAATACTAAAGGTATCAGTCTTTACTTGGAATGGTTGAGACAAGTCAAGAAAAGCTAAAATTGATGTACTCAATAGAGTTTCTTTAAGGTTTTGGAATGCTTGATTAGCTTCAATTGACACACAAATGCTGCTTTTTTTAAAGGATCAATTAAGGTCTCATTACAATTCCAATGTTATGTATAAATTGTCTATAGTATCTAGTAAACCCTAAAAAATTCCTTAATTGCTTTACTGTAGCTGGTGTAGACCACTCCATTACTGCCTTAACTTTAACAAGATCTATAGCTACCTTCCATGCTGAAATGAAATGTTCTAAGTATTCAATCCTATTCACCCCAAATGTACACTTGCTAAATTCAATAAAAGACTGATGTTTCTTTAAATTTGAAAATGCTTCTTTCAAATGAACATAGTGTTCTGCTTCACTATTGCTATATATCATAATATCTTCAAAAAACAACAAGCACAAATTTCCTTCGCTGAGCTTCAAATATAGCATTCATGACACCTTGAAATGTAAAGGGTGCATTAGTCAAGTCAAATGGCATAACCAAGAACTCAAACTAACCCAAATGAATTTGAAATGATGCCTTAAAAATGTCTTTATCTTTTATTTTGATCTAATGGTACCTAGATCGCAAGTTCAACTTAGAATAAATGGTAACTTTTACCAATTCATCAAATAAATCTTCCATTAAAGGAATTGGGAAATTGCTTCTTAAGGTAATTTTGTTTAGAGCATGATAATCAATACATATTCTCCAATTACCATATTTCTTCTTCACTAACATCACAGGTGAAGTGAAAGTACAAGAACTCTTTTGTATGATCCCCTTTTCTAACATTTCCTTAATCATTCTTTCAATTACATCCTTTTATTGGACTAGATATCGATACGACCTAATATTCACTAGGTTAGAACCTTCCTTAAGGACTATAGAGTGATCATGATTAGGCCTGTGTGGAGATGATGATTTTGGTTCTTCGAATAACTCTCCAAATTCACTAATTAACTCCTTAATTCGCTTTGACAATTGCTTCTTCTCTTCTGCCCCAATAGCATAGCAATTAATAGTTGAAACCCATATAACGATCTACATCATGGTTGCATTAGGATTATTAGCCACTATCTTCTGTAGTGTAGCTTCCTTCATTACCTTGTTATTATGCTCCTTTGCAGCAAATAGCTTCACCATTTGACCATCATTTTGGAATTGAATCCATAAGTTTAAACAGTTCAAATGAATAACTCCAAGTGTTCTTAATCATTGCATGCCTAACATTATATCATACCTAACTAGTGGAATGAAAATAATATCTGTTTTAAATTCTTTTCCTTGTGTGGACCATTTCAGTCCTTTACACATCTTACGCTCCTATAACATACCTCTATTAACCATAGTGCCATTAATTGATTTAATCTCTTTGAAGTTCTAACCTCCCTGATTTGAAAACATCTCATTCATAAAATTGTGAATGCTACCTATATCCACCAAGATATGCAATTTCTTTTTTTTTTTCCACTTAGCCTCCTAGTCTAATAGTAGGATATATTGAGGTACCCTTAATAGCATGCAAAGTGTAATGCTGCCTGATTCTGTGTTCTCAAGCTCAATGTAATTGGAAGTTATGTTATTGCCATTCATATCAAGTTCTTCATCAACTATCATCAAACACAATTGCATTTTTTTTTCTTTTAAGGGTAGTTATGGCCAGGTATATATTTCTCATGACAGAAGTAGAAAAGGTTTTTATTCCCATGCTCCTGAACCTCCTCAGATGTCAACCTTTGTTGGAACCTTAACACAGGATTCCTTAGTATTCCCTTATGCTCATTAGATGTGTTGCCTATAGCCTTGTCATTAGAACCCCTCTAATTTTTAGATTCCCTTCCAAACCACTTAGCCAAACCACTTCCATGAGATTCTCCTTTAATCAACCCACCATTGCTCCTGCTTCTAGTAGCCACAAGCTTATGACTCAACTTCCTTTGTATCATGTCCACATTTAGCTCCTGTAATTTTGCTAAGTGAGTGGCATCAAGTGATGTTTGTGGATGAAACAACTTGACCCTTATGGCTAATTCTAGTTTAAGGCTAGCAATATAACAACTCAATTTCTACCCTTCAATCAAATCCACACAACATACTAATTGATTAAAGGCCTCTTAAAATTTAGCTAAACTTCCCTTATATTTTAGTTGCATTAGCTCTTTTGTTGGATCTTCATAAATGAACCCAAACCTTATCTTAATGGTTTCAACTAAGTTTACCTAGTTAATTCTACCATTTTTGCCTTTTGCAAAAATTTGAAACCAATGATATGTAATCTCATCTAAAGATAAGCTAGCCATCACTACCTTACTATTTTTTGGAGTTCCATCAAGAATGGAAAACTGCTTACATTTTGAAATCCATTCATTCACATCAAACGTTGTGAATATAAGAAATTCCACCTTAGTGAATCTGGTAGGAGCTTGATATTCACCATTTTGTTCCACTCAATCTCCATTCATCGCCTCAATAAATTGGAAAGACAAACCTTGCGCTAATTCTTGTAAACCCCTAATCTGATGCTCCATTGCCACCATTCATTGGTCAATCCCCAATCTCCCTCAATCATCAGATTCTCGATTGGAAGTCTTCGATCTCGTCACATCTGCCATGGCCATAGATTGTCGCTTTAATACTAGATGTTAAGAACCAAAATGCTAGGCAAGACAGTTTGGGAAGAAAGAGTGAAGAAGAGAGGAAAAATGAACAAGAAAGAAAGGAAGGCGCGAGAGAATCAGAGGATACGAAGTCTATTCAGCTAAAATTTGAATCAATACACCTGAGCTATGTTTTTAACATACTAACAAAGACCATTTACGTACAAGGACATCCTTACCCTTGCTAACACTTTACTAATGTCTAAAATATCCCTGGCAATTAACAGAAATCTAACAGTTTTATTATCATATATATAATAATTATCATAGGTACCTAGTATCTCTTTTTGACAACATTTAGTGTGCATTTTAAAGAGACAAGGAACAATTTTCTTTCTGCGACTCCTTTTGATTCTGGCGTTTGGATTATTTATTGTGCAGCGTAGCATGCTTCACAGATTTTGGCTTTTCAAACAAGGGAGTTGTATTATTTAATTTTTTTCCCCAAATTTGCTCTGTTACACAGCACCACTGCTGCACAATAAGAATTCCATTAGCCTAATTTTGAAGAGATCTTTTTTTTTTAAGCCAGATACTTTTGAAGAGATCGAGAAACAACCTAGATAGATAATTGTGTATCGCCGTCACATATATAATATTGGAGACTAAATTAAGGGGGAATGATAATGAGTAGAAAGTTGGCTAATTAAGTACGTAGAACGCAAACAGAAGGAATCTAAGCATAAAAATTCGAAAACTTGAACTTATATTCTCCACTCTAGTTCCATGTCTATCAGAAAACTGTTTTCCCAATTCAGCCCAAAAACACACAGTGGGCGCATTCTGTATATATATATATATATATATGTTCTTGAGTCTCTGCTTGCCATATCCAAATCTTGAATAGGGTAAATTATTAATGCAGTCATTATCTGTTGTTGTCAAGTCCAAAATGATCATTGAAGTTTTTGATATATATCCAAAGATGAAAGTCAATAATATTGAAGTAATATTATATTACAGAAATACTTTTAACATTTATTGTCATCTTTGTATCATTATGGATATCTTTATAAAACCGACTCCCATATTTAAATAAGTCAACAAGTCCAATGAAATTAGCTCAGTTTATTTAATAGGTAAATAGAGTTTACATCTCTCCTTATCAATTTAGCTTGATATTCTTTTAGGGAACAATTTTAAAATATATAAAATTTTAAATATACCAAATCAATATGAGATAGATAGTATATTGTAAGATTACTTGAAAGGATTTATTTTTGGGTAAAATACAAAATATACCCCCAGTTGTAATAAAACAATAAAAAAAAAAAAGTTGATGTCATAAAACTTTCCATCATGTTAGCCTATAAATATTGATTCAAGTTTCTTTTAATATTTTGTGGCTTTATTGTTTCTTTTTGTCAATGAAATGGAGATAATTAAAATTTTATTTCATTATCAGAACGAAATTAATAAATTGTGTACAGTCCGGTGATTTTTTTATATCAGTTATTTTAAAATTTAAGAAATTCACACGTTGCTCGCTAATATAATAAGAAAAAAAATAAAACAAATTAATGAATTTCTAGAAAAGAGGTAAAAACCTTAAGAGGTCTTACACTCTCACAATATGTACAACTAATTATTCTATCCTTTACGCTTGCTTTACCAAAGACTGTTCATAAAATTATAAAAGAGAAAAAGCCTTGAAAATAGACAGTAATTTAAGTCGGAAAGAATAAAGACACGTGGGAAAGAATAATGGAAATGTGCAGGGAAGAATCAAATCAATCCAACGTAATATATTTATTTTTTGGTCAATTTTGTTGGAATTTAATCGTCCTTTTTCCAGTTTAGCTCCTGGTTTTTGGGAACTCTATTTCTCCCGGTTTCTGCTTTTGGGTTCAATTCTATGGGCGACTGGGTTTCTGTGGGTTCCACTATAGCCTAGTAGCCTATTACTTTGAGATTATCTTTCATGTTTGACTATAATTATATCCTTAATTAATGCCAAAGTTTCATTAGTAACGCGTTTGGTACATTCAGAGTCTTTGTATCTTTAATTATTTAACATGGGTGTCAATTTGGATCTAATCTGCTCTAAACTAATTTATTTTGATTCATCCAGAATGGGTAATTTAATAGTTGATTGAACATCAAAGTAAATTTATCAAAAACTTAAATATAAATGTTTAGGCTCGGGGTAAGATAGGTTTATATGTCTCAATTCATTTCTACTTTAAATTTGTCATGTTTAATATATATATATATATATATATATATATATATTACTTTTGATCAAAAAGTTTTAAATATTTATTATCTGGTTAATTATTTAATTACTTCTAAATTTTAGCATACTATCATGTGGTCATTTATGCATAAACAAAATCATCTACTCCATCATTTTGTTCCTCCGCTATCTTCTTTTCTTTTAATAAAATAATATCTAAAACACAGTTGTTTATACATTATTCCTACAATTTTCTCCCGATGCTAATTTCTTCTCAATGTTTTGTCATATTATTGAACGTTGCACTACTTTTATATATAATTGCATATAGTTTACATATAAGAACCTCTAATGAAAAATTTACGTCATAATGTTATGTTTTGTTTCTCAGTCCTTATAAAAAAAGTTACATATTCAAAATTTAAGGATATTTTTCTATGATTTTAGAACCAATTTATTTTATACTTCATACTCTATAAATTCGTATTGTTCATAAATATAAATATATGCATATACATACGCACAATGTATGTGAGTTAAAACAACCAACTTTCAAATTTTGTTATTACGTTAAATTTAATATAATATATAGAATAATATTTTCCGTGACCTCTGCTCTTTCAGATTTTGTATGAGATAATTTATTTACTATTAACTTTCCACCTTGCCCTATGGATAAATATGAGCTACATTAATGAGTGAAGAATCGAAGAAAGTACCAGATTTTGTTTTTATAGTTATGAATATCAAGAAAATAGATGGTCACTATTTGAAGAAGTCACTGCAGAAAGCATGCATTGGTACATTTCTGTGGAAAAATACTTCGAGAGTTATGTATACATCTCCTAAATTGTTGGATTGATTTATCTGTTATTTCTCATATTTATTATTACTCTTGTTGTGGATTCGTGGCTCGTTATGTCCAAAGAACTTTCTTTAAGTCTATTTGAGCTAATGAAATCAATATTTTGTAGGTTTCAATTAATTCATTTAATTACTTTCTTATTTCTGTGCACTTTATAAATATATGTAATTTGCACAACAACATACGTATAGTATATAACATTTGAATTCAACAAAATTAAAAGTTTGTAAGTTTTTTTTGGGCTTATAATACAATAATTTGTAGAACGCAATTTATTATAGCTGAAGTGTACAATTTTCACCTGTTGTTATTGTTTTCTTATATTATTTATGTCCCGTTTTCTTATTTATTTGTATGAATTATTTATATTACAGAAATAATAATATGAAAATTTAAATATAAATAGTTACCATTTTTAAAAATTTCCTCACTGTTTTCTTATATTTAATATGTTCAATGTCCTTATATATTTATCTGAGCTATATTAATATGCAAAAAATAACAGCAACATTTAAATATAATAACTTTTAATAGTCCATCAATTTGCACGACTGCTAATTATATCCTTAATTAATCCCAAAGCTTTATTAGTAATGCATTAGGTACATTCAGAGTCTTGTATATTTAACTACTCAATGGGATGGCAATTTTGGCACGGCTTGCTCTAACTTTCAGGGAAAACTCAAATATAGATGATTAGGTCCAGGGTGAGATCGACGCATACATGTCCTGATTCGTTTCCTGTTTCAAACTCGCCCTGCTGATATATATATATATATATATACACACACACACACACACATACACATGTGTCTTTGTGTGTGTGTTTCATTTTTCATCAAAAGGCTTTAAGTGTATATTAAATTTTAGCATACTATCACATAGTCATTCACTCATAAGCAAAATTGTCTAATTTGATAATACATCTTAGGTATCTTTTATTCTTCTATTAGATTTATTGTGAACGAGTGTTGCATTACAAAAGTATATACATAAATATCTATGTATTACACTAGTAATATAATAATGAATAAAGTATCATTTCCACAAACATTTATCACTAAAATAGTTGCTAAACACTAAAATTTACTCCCTAATTTAAAGCAAATAATAAATGGAAATGGAAATTAAATTAAATTAAACATATAAAAATAATAAAATAAAGAGAGACATAATTCTAAACCAAATTGGGAAGTAAAAGTTTTAGAATTATGATTTCTTTTAGTATTTCATAAGAATTCGATGTATTATTTTTGACATTGTGCTTAATGACACAATTTGCTAGCCTAAAACTCTTAATTACCTATGATGTTCTTCTAAATTACTTATAAGTGCATCCCCTTAAAATAATTAATACTTCTTTATGAAATTGATTAATAGATTTAATTAAGTACAAGTCCTAATATAGCTACGTGAAACTGATAGGTATTTTCTTATCTTACAAGTGAATTAACTCACTTAACTTGGCAAGTGATTTAAACTTATGCTATCTAATCCATAGTTTACCTCAAATTCTCTTTCCTAAGTTTATTTAGGTTACCCAAATCTTGTAATTATTTTCTTACACTTAAAAGTATGAAGAACAAAGATTGAATAAATCAGATCATATCATAAATTTCAAGCAAAGAGATTAATTATAATCTACTATACGTTAGGATTCATCACAATCCCAACTCAACAATCTTAGCTCAACATTACAAGATAAATCCACATACAAAATAGAGCAATCATCCAAAAGGTCACTAAATACAAAGAGAAACAAGGGAAGAAGAAAACAATTGATTCAATTAGTGAATCTTTTCCTTACTTTTTAAGTTCTAAAACCTTGTCTTTTCCTCTTGAAAATGTTTACAAATCAGAAGAAACCCTAAAAAAATCCCTTCTGTTGTAGCAAAATTAGGACTTAAAAACCCTCCATTATTGATATTTTAATTCTCAATGATGGTGCTAGAGCATATTAAGGCTAAAATTAGTTTTTCTCACATTTTAGTCACAACTAAAACTTTTTAGTCACAATTGAAACTTTTCCAACTACGACTAGGATTCAACACTTGTATTTTGTGCATTTTTTTGCAATTTGAGCTTTGGGTTTATGTGGTTTAAGCTCCTGGTCAATGAAAGTTGGGTTATTTGCAACTTTTAACCTATAAAAACATATGAAATTAATTTATTACAAATTATCAATGATTAAATAAAAATTTGGCACTTGTACTACTTAAAAATGCAATTAAACATATTTATACAACTTAATTGAAATTAAGTCCAAACCACTAACTTTATTCCTTAAAATCTAAATTAAATTAAACTAAACTAAACTCCTTAAAACATGCCAAATAACTAAATTATTGAGTTAACAACAAGTGTTTTGCCTTGTATTGCCTAATCCCACCTATTACCCTATAGGGTTTAGGTTTTTTCTTTTTTTGGCCTATGAGAGTATGGGGCAAATTATAAGTAAATAAGACAAAGATAGATAATGAAAAAATTGCCCTAATTAATTTGGCCCATTGCTATCCTTACATTTTAACATATTTGGATAAATATAGAGTTGCCCCGTATATAAGTATTTCTTAATTTAGTTTCACCAATAAAACTATTATCAATAATATTTTTTATTAATATATTGTTAATGAAACTAACAATGAATTTACATATTATATAATGGTAATTAAGTGATAATTTATCAAAAAAATTATATATTATTACATTTATTAATTTCACATATAATAGATTGATGTAAAAACATTATCGATGACAATTTCATTTATGATAAATTAAACTAAGAAATACTCACATATGATGGACTAAATTGATAATACATTTTTATAAAAGACTAATACTCTATCTCTAAAAGACTAAATTGAGAATATAATTTTATGAGAAACTAAATTGAGAAATACTTTGTCTACAAGAAGTCAAAATAGGGTTGTAATCTTTATCTTTAACTTTTTTACATATTTGGTACATTCAAATTTGTATCTTTAACTATTTTATAGTTAGAGGTTTGATCCCTTTCTTAGTATCTTATTCTTTAACTATTTTACATGTTTGGATAAATATAAAATTAATGCACTAAAATCAAGTAGTCTAGAGACATTTTATTATAGAAGTATCATATGAAACTTACTTTTTTTTTTTTTCCTTTTTTGGTGGCTATACATGAGATTTTTGAGACATCTAGACACACTTATGTACACTACACATGTATTTTGGATATTTTTATTTTATTTCATTTATTAAAATTATGTTTATGCTATTCTTAAACTTTGTCTCTTTTTGAGAGATTTTAGAGAAGTATTTTCTCTTATTAACTCAATATATTTATAATTTTACTTTTAATATGTTCTTTAGACTCTATATAAATTGTTAATAAGAGGTCATATATATTTCCCATCAACTAAATAATTCATTTAAGTACCATTATTAATTTTTGAATGAAATGATCATTTATGTTTGAATGAAGAAAACAATATATAACGCTACAACAATGTTATGGAATTCTGACAGAAAAGTCTGATAAATTCTGACTAAAATGAATTGTATTTTATAAAAAAATTTATATGATTTTTGATTGAGTATTAGTTGGAATAAAAAATTGTCAATTTCAATAGTGAAAAGCAATGGAAGTTGCGAAAAGACGGCCAAATTTTTGCCAAAAATAGTAGCATTCAGTTAGCCTTGTAGATCGATTGAATATTTAGTTGATCCAACTACTCAACTAATTAAATAATATTTTATTATTATTTTTACTAAATTAATTCATGCATAACTTTTTTACATTGTATTATATTTTACTTTTTATTGCTGTTCTTCCCTATTTTCTTCTTCTCTTCACTATTTCTCTTCTTCTTTTTATTCTTTTCTTCTTCTTCTTCTTCTTCTTCTTCTTTCTTTCTCTCTCTCTCTCTCTCTCTCTCTATATATATATATATATGTTTGTATGCTTTATTTTGTTTCTCCTTTCTTTTTTTTACTTTAGTTACAATTATGTGATATCAAGTTCTTAAGTTGCATACATTTGGAATTTCTATATCTGGACAAATTTTTTAATTGAAGATTGGATTTCTAAAAATTTATTTAATTGGAGGTTCAGATTGTGTTTATTCAAGAGGTATGTATAAATATTTCTTGATTTGATATTTAATGTTGTTATTTATTGATTATTTAGTAATTATAAATAATTGATTGATAGTATTAATTATTTATTAATTTGTGATAATATAGTAAAGAAATACTTATCATTATAGTATTGATTATTTGTTGATTTGTGATAATGTTGTGAAGAAATATTTATTATTGGATAATATTTAGAAATCAATATTAAAAACTTTTGTAATAAATTTTTCGTCATTTAATGTAGGGAAATTTTTTTTGATAATAGCTGTAAAATAATTTTTTTATTAGAATTTGTAAAATAATATTTAAATTATTTATTATAACAAAAATAAAAATTCCTAACAATCAAAGTTGAATGTATAATAAATTAAATTCTAGATGGAAAAGACATACTAATAAATTTTTACAAGAGGTAAAAAAATTTATTACTTTTGCTTATGAAAATATATCAAGTTTAAGAAATAAAAAAAATAGATGTACATATTTTAAACATAAAAATAGAGCATATATTAGTGTTAATGATGTAAAACTAATTTTTACAATAGAGAGTTTTAACCTAGATATTAGTATCAGACTTGCTATAGTGAGATTGAACCATTACTAACTAGTATACATGTTAGAACGACATTTAGTTCAAAATTATTAAATGATAACAATAATAATAGTATGAAAAAATGATCTTTGAAGTGACTAGTATTGATTTTAATGTTGGTAGTTATGATGAAGTATATTATGATAATAATATTAATTAGATTAAGGAACATTTAAACTTAAAAGCTCAAAATTTTTTTGATTTATTAAATACGCATCAGCAACTACTATGGCCAAAATGTATTAATGAGTCTGAACTGTCTATTATTGTACAGATGTTAAGTATTAAATGTGACGACAATATGTCACAATATAGTTTCAATCAATTTGCAAGTCTAATGAAATGTAGTTGCCATCATGATAATGTCGTAACAAAGAAGCTAGTACCAAAACTTGGTCTATCTATTAAAAAAAATAATGTTTGCATTAATAGGTATATGTTGTATTACAAAGACGAGATAAATGAGACGATATATAAATTTTATGGAGTATCTTGATAGAAAACTAGTTGACTTAGTAGAAGACAAAGTTTTAAAAAGATCCTAATAAAAAGAATGCATTATTTACTAATTATTCTTATATTGCAAAGGCTTTATGCCTTAATGAGTTTTGCTAAAGAAATGCAATGGCATTAGAATAATAGAAGATGTGAAGATGTACTTTATCATTTATCAGATGGAGAAGTATGGAAATATTTTGATAGAATATATTTACAATTTTCCATAGAACCATAAAATGTTAAATTAGGCTTGTGTACTCCTTACAATCAATCTATCTCACCATATTCATGTTGGCAACTGATAATAACTATTTACTATCTCTTTTTTGAATTGTACATTATTGCTCCTTACTTACTTTTTACTACAATCATTCTTGGATTGTAAAATCCCAAGACTAAGATTAATGTATTCTTGTAGCTATTAATTGATGAGTCAAAATTATTATGAGAAGAAGGAGTACCAATATATTATGTCTAAAAAAAAAGAATTTCCAAATGAAAATAGTATTAATATGGATGATATATAACTTTTCAACAGATGAAATGTTACAAGAGTGGAATACTACTAGAAAATTAGCTTGTTCTTATTTTATGCACAACTCAAAAGCTTCTATCTTGAAATAGGGGGGAAATAACTCTTAGTTTGATTGTCATCGATAATTTCTATCCATAAACTATATTTTTAGAAGGAATGAAGATGTTTTTAAGAAAAATAGAGTTGAAAATGATTCCCCTTCCTCAAGATTAGATGGAAAAGAATTGTAACAACATGTGAGTACTTTTCCTAAAATATTAGATCAAGGGGTTTCTATATTTTTTAGCTATAAGTAACAATATAACTAGACAAAATAGAGCATATTTTTGGAGCTTCCGTGTTGGAAACATCTATTGTTTTAACATAATTTAGATGTCATATATATAGAAAAAAATGTGTTTGATAACATATTTAATACTATTATGAGTATTAAGACAAAGATTAAAGATAATATAAAAGTCAAGATGGATTTGAAGAAATATTGTTAGTAGAGAGACTTAGAGCTGTAAGAATTAACTAAATGAAAAGTGGTTAAACCAAAAGCTAAATTTACTTTTATGCTTAATTAAAGAAGGGCTATTTGTGAGTGGATAAAAGAATTGAAAATGCCTGACGGTTATTCTTTGAATCTATCAAGATGTGTGGACTTAAGGAAAGGAAAGTTATTTGGATTTAAAAGTCATGACTGTCACATTTTTATGAAATGTTTGCTATTAATTGTGTTTAATGCACTTCCTAAACAAATTTAGAAACCTATAACCCAGTTGAGTCAATTCCTTAGATAGCTATGTTTAGTGACATTGAAAATGGATGATTTAATGCGAATGAAATATAACATTCATATCATTCTATGCAAGTTACAAAAAATGTTTTCATCTGTATTTTTTGATTCTATGGAACATTTACCAATCTATTTACCATTTAAAGCTAGGGTTGGTGGCCTAACCTCATATCGATAAATGTATCCATTTAAAAGGTAATTGGTATTTAGATGATATTCTATCCATGTCTAATTAGTTTATCTTCTAACAAGTTATTATTGTCTCTAACTACTTGTCATCTAGTCATGTAAGTTTTTAAATAGATTAAAACAAATGGTTAAAAGAAAAGCTCGTATTGAAGGTTCTATCTATGAGGCATATTTCTCATAGGAGATATCACACTTTTATTCATAATACTTTGAGTAACATATACCTTTTATACAAACAAGAGTTGGTCAAAATGATTGTGTGGAGAAAGTAAAGGCAAGTAAGTCAACATTGTCAAGTTTTACTGAAGTTGGACATTTACTTAAGAAGTACTCCATTACTATTTGAATGATAGAGAAATGTATGTTACTCATCTTCATGTCTTGTAAAATTGTGATAAAGTCAAGTTTTATATTGAGTAAAAAATAAAAACTCTTTCTTTCCATGTGTTAAGTTTTTTTTTCTTAACATTTAAATGTTATATGGTGTTGCTAGATCTTTGAAGAAGAGTTGACAAACTTAAATCAAAACATCAACTTTAAAGAAAGTGACTCCATGATTAAGTATAACTTTGTTTCGTGGTTTAACTCTTATGTATATGATGTCTCACTTGGAATGTTTATGCAGAATAATTATATCAACCTTAAAGGTGGGAAAGGTTAGAGTTCTACTTTTTAACAACAATTATTGCCACAACAATTATCAAAAGAAATAGATCTCTAGATGGAAGCCATAGAAAGAAAAAAGGTTAATAAGATAGTCTATAATCTCAAAAGCATGTCACATGTGATAGATGGAGATCCGATCTCTGGATTTAGATACAAAGATATTGAGTTCGACACAAAAAATTATTCATGTATCGAGGAACTTGTGTTTTCAAGAAGGATATTACATCCAAATGTTGCAAGTGTTATGCACTTTTAATCTACAATCCCCAAAAAATAAGATACTTATTTCATCTCTGGAAGGCCAAATTGATATTTATAAGAGTTATTTTGACTTTGGCAAATATGGTCAGGATAACTAGGATAATAATATAATAACAATTAGAATGAATATTTTTTTTAAAAAATAATTTGTATTAAATTTATGTATTTAATTTTTAATTTGTGATAAAACTTTCTTTTTACTGTTTATATTACCATATCGTCTATAAGAAGTAGTTTGACGAACATGACCTAATTGTGTAAATTGTGTAGTACTAATGGAATCGAGACCCTAGTATAGTTTGAGTAACATGTATTGAAGTTTGAACAAATTGAATTTCAATATTTAATTTATAATTTTTTTTGTATATATAGCCTTCCATCTATGCTGAAAAACATGCACGCGCGCGCGCACACAAAGCCTTTTCATCTTTGTTAGGCTTTTAGACTCTTAGTCTTTCTCAATCTCTCATATTTCTTAATTATTCTCTTCTATATACAAAAGTTAGCATTTATTTATACTAATTTTATTTAATTATTTTAATTTTATATTTAAAAGAATTTTTATCAAGATAAATTTTTTATCTTTTAAATTATGTAATTTTTTTATCTAGATGTCTTGATGAGAAACATCATCAAGTAGAAGTCGATCACAACCTCAAAACATTCGCCTAATGCACGAAGAGATTCAAGCTTTGACTCTAAGAACAATCCACAAGCAATTTATTAAACTAGACAATGATGAGTTATTATTTAGTTTTTGTATATTATGTAAAATCATTATAAATTTTAATTATTTATAAATTTAATTGATACATATTTATTTTATAGAGATTTAAACCAAATAATGATGTAATTTTTTCTTGTGTAATAAATATTTTTAAAAGTAAATATGAAAGGGTTTGGAATAGTCAGAGAGATGTTCATCTAGAATATCAAAATTTATAGTCTTTAGATTTTTAGGTGATTTTTCCTAATCATTTATTAGATTATCATAATATTGTGTATTTCATTTATTAATAATTTAGACCTCTATTTTTTTAATAGAAATATTACTACAAGAGTCCCCAAGATCTCAATCAGATTTATTTAAATTGAAAAAAAAAGTAATTGACCATTTAAGAGATTTAATCAATAATGCTTAGAAATACGAGAAAAACCTAAATGAATTGGGGAATTCGTCTAGGATGAGCTATATAAAAAGTGGGGCACTGAAGAGTTCCAATTAAAAAGTGCACAAATGAAAAGAAATAGAGTCTCTACTTTTAAGTTCAGTTCATTTCAACATATAAGAAGTTCTATTTCAACATTTAAGTACTCAAGGAGATTGGTAACTAATTTTATTTTATTTTTTTATTTTAAATATATGTCTAATTACTCAAATTTTATTTTATAGGCACAAGAATTGAGAAAAGTCCTAACATTCTAAAGTCTTCCTTAAGACTCATAAATCAAGTGACATTTGGATGGACAAAAAATCTAAAATTGCATATGTAAGTGTCTTTTTATATTTAATTTATAGATGTTATTATAACTTTATGATTTTGACTCCTTTTATTCACTTTTAGAATAAGTATCAAGAAGAAAAAAATGTGGCAAAAAGTAGAGGAGAAAATATATCAAAATTGGATTTATTGATGAAAGTTTTGGGAGGAAAGAAAAAAGGCTTTTGTATGGTTTAAGGAATATATCACATAATATATTTGAAAATCTAATATCTAGATACTTTTACTTTCAAAGCTCAGCATATAATCAATTTGAATATGTACAAGAAATAATAAGATAAGAATTTTTGGCTTCTTCAACCTTGAGTCATAATGTTGAGCATGAACAACAAAGAAAACAAATCAAAACACTTACATAGAATAAAATTTTTTCAAGCAACATTGAAGTCAAAATAATGCTGGGCCAAGTTTTAGATATAGGCCAAAGATGTCTCATATTAACGGAGACAATAAAGAGGAAGAGGAAGAGGAAGAGTGATTATTAATTTTTTTTATGTAATTTAATTTATATTATTTTATTTGAGGGAATATTATCTCATACTCAAAATTTTTTTTATCCTTATTTTGTTTATGTTTAATATTTTTACTTCATAAATTTATATATCATATGTTTGGATGCAAAAATTAATAATATATATATATATAAGTTAAGGTACATCAATTTTACCAAAAAATTTAAAATGCCTGAAGTGATAAATTAAACATAGAAAGAATAAAAGGAATGAAATTCATTTCACCTATTAAATCACCAAAATTTTTTTCTTCCTTTCAATATATATTTCGTCTCTCTTATTTCATCTTATCTAATCATCTTTTCTGCTTTCTCTTTTCTCTCATTTCATCTGTTGATATTTTCAACTGGTTCAATTGTCTTATCATTTTTATCTTTTGGTTTCAAGTTTCATTCTCCATTTTCTCTTTATTTAAATTCTCTTTTTTCTCATTTCATATATGATTATCTCTTCTCTCTTTGGATTATATTTGCTTTTCTATTAGGAATTTCAATTTTTTTTTGCAAGTAAAAATTTTTATATTTGGTTGAAATATTTTTTTGTTGAGGTTTTGATTTGATTTCCAACAATAGATTGGAATCTATTCATAATGTGGATAGGAATTAGCTTTGATTATTACCATATCTATTTTTTTTGCACGTTTGCTAATCTGTCCGTAATGTGGATAAATTTGTTTATATTATTATTGTATTTAGGTCTTTCTTTTAATTTGGTTTTATTTTTTTTTAAATTTCATTCCAAGAATCTATTTTGAATATTAATTTTTTTTCCTTATTTGGTTTACATAAGAAGAGGAAGAATGAGATAGGAAGAACAAAGTGAAGATAAAAACTAAAGTACAGGTACCTAGAAAACCCAAAAACCCATAAATTATTATTCATTATAAACAAATTTATTGAATTAATCATTATATTTAAATGTCACGTGGGTCTCAGAAAAAAAAATTTTGAAAAGAAAGGAAAAAAAATATGCATGAACAGTGCATGTACGTGCAATGGCACGCAGTTCTCGTGGAAACCGCACAATAAATAATTTATGAACAATGCGACTCCTATGGGTTTATATATATATATTATAAACAAATTTATTGCATTAATGATTATATTTAAAAAATTAAAAAAGTGAAAAAAAGGAGGTAAAAAGATAAAAAAAATAGAGTAAAACAAATAGATCAAATTTTTTTTGACAAAACCTTGGTTGAAGAAGCGTTTATTGGAAAGCTCTTTTTGGCAAAAGATGTCTATTGAAAATATTTATTTTCTACAAATATGTAATGTATATTTTTTTTGTAAAACAATTTTTTTTAAAAGAATTATACTATTCTTTTTTAATAATTAAATAGATACTAATTATTTTTATTTTTAAATTTTTCTATTTATCATTGATATCGATTTTTATTAATATTTTCATTTATTAATTTTTATTATTTAAATGTTTATTAACATTATTAGTTATTTTTTTATCATATATTAAATATAATTTGTATTTGAAAATTAAAAAGCTACCCATTGATATGTTAAGAGAGAGAGAGAAGGAAAAATAACTTGTATTTTGACTAAATTAGAGTCAGAATAAAATACCAATAATTGAAAAAAACTAACGGATTACCTATAATTTTTGACTCCTCCGTAAACGTGAAAAACGCAATGTCTTATTTCTCCATAAACATGTTAAATATACCATATATAAAAGCAAGTTCCTTGAAATGAATGATTTAAGATTAAATAAAATTAGAATAAAATTTTAAATAATAAAAAATGAAGACCTAAAGCCTAAGGTGCCTAGAAATCAGAGCCATAGTGGTTCAATAAAATTTCCTAAAGTATAATAGCATTTTCGTAATTTTGGATACTTTTTAGAAAATTCAAAAGAGAAATTTTTAAATAAAAAAATGAATTTTTTGGGATTTTCAAAAGTTCTAAAAATTATAGAAACCCCGAAAATAGTTAAAATCCCTTTGATTGACATTTTATAGTGTTAGTTGACCCAAACTTTGACTAACTCATTCATAAAGGTTTTAGATCCAAATTGAGTGATTCTAAAAGTATTTTATAAGTTAAAAAATCCAAATTTTATAAGGGAAACGAAAATTTTTGAAAAGGAGTTGAAATGAGGTTAAATAGAGAAACCATGATTTAAGGACTAAAATAAAAAGTGAAAAAGTTGCAAAAATGGACCCCTAGGTGTAACATCCAATCCCTCCGTAAACGTGAGAAACGCAATGTTCAGTTTCTCTGTAAACGTCAGAAATGGGCCAAATATAAAAGGAAGTCTCCAAAATAGAAGAAATTGGGGCCAAATAAAATTATGATAAAATTCTAAATAATAGAAAATAAGGATTTGAGCATTGAGTTGCCTAGAAATCAAGGCCAGGGTAATTCAAAAAATTTGCCAAAAGGCTAGTGGCATTTCCGTAAATATGGACACTTTTTGAAAAACTCATAGGAGGGCTTTTTAAATGAAAGTTTTGAGTTCTTCAGGGTTCTTAGAGGCCCTGAAAACTATGGGAAGCCCCGAGACAGTTAAAGCCCCTCCGGTATACGTTTTCCAACGGCGATGAGTCCGAACTTTGGCCGAATCGTTCGAGAAGGTTTTAGCTCCAAATTGAGTGATTCCAAAGGCATTTTATAAGATTGAGGGCCTAAATTTTATGATAGAAAAGATGGTTCTAAAAAAGGAGCTAAAACGGATTAGGAACGAAAATGCCAAAAACGAGGGACGAAATGAGAATTTTTGGAATTCTTTTGCTTTTAATACTCTCTCTTTCTCATGCCCTCCCTTGCCCTCATTTTTCACCGTCTTTCTTCTGCCCAAAACAGAGAGGAGAATCAGTTCTCTTAGGCGCATAATGAATGAAACATGTGTAAATATCCTAATAGATGATATATGTATGAAATTTGTGGATAAATGGAATGTATTGCAATTTTTGGGTATTTGATGGCCATTTCAAGTGTATGCCTCTTAGTACATAACTTGGGAATGGAGAATGAAATTCTGTTTTTTGAGTCTCCACACCTTTGAGACAAGTTTAGAGAGTCTTTTTAGGCCATTCCCACGTGCTCAAGTGGCCACAAGAACCATAGGAGCCATTTTGCCCATCATTGAACCATTAAGAGGCATGAAAATGGCCCAAATGCAAGCCTATGTTACTTTTTGTTCAAATGAGCTCTTCTTGATCTGAAACTTGGCATACAATTAGGTCTCATTAAGAGATTTTTGGAAAGTTAAAGATCATAATTTTTGGAGACCTAAAGAATATTTGATGAATTTTTAAAGTTGGGATTTTTCATGGATTCTGGTATGGGTACTGTTCATACTGGCAGTTTTGAATTCTGTGTCACACGATAGCCAAATGGTGTCTAATGCTTATGAAACTTTACATGCATAAACTAGAGTTCATAAGTTTTCTGTGGCCACCGAGATCACCTCATTTGGAGGTCTGAGCAATGAGTTATGCATGTTTGAAGTTAACTATCAGTATCAGTAGCGCCCCATGAGTCCGGTTACTGTTCCATAGGGTCCATCTGACTAAACGTATCTTTTTCATTCTGGAATTATTTTTACTATCAATTTAACATTTGTAGCTTTCCATAATGACCGAATTTGTATGATTTTTATTTTTATAGAATTAGTTATGAATTTCAGAAATTTGTATCAGTAAACTGAACAACAACCCAGGCAGCTAGCGACTCTGTAGCTTTTTGGATGTCAAACGTCCTATGTGATGAATTTTATGACCTAGGCGTATTTTTAGTGTGAAGTAGACATCCTAAGATTTCCATAATGATGAAGATTACATCATTTTGAATTTTCTAGATTTAGTTATGATGTTCCAAATTTGGGTCAGAAAATGGAGCAAATCTGGCCGAAAATGTGCTTGTTTATTTTGAGCTCCATTTCGGTTTCCATGGGTTGTAGGCATGTTTTGTGATACAAATGAGTTGTAATAATGAAATTAAATATGAGGAAGTATAGTATGAGCTCACACAGTCCATGTGACACTAAATTAAATTTTTTTGACATAGCGCAACGCAAAAAAAGTTTATTATTTTCATCCTCTTTTCATATGATCTTGTGGGATTGATAATACAAAACTTATAAATGACATCAAATGAGCTAGGAGTTATGATGTTACACTAGGCTTCTTAAAGCATTCCAATCTATTTAGCCACTTTAACCCCACTCTTTTACATGTTGAAATAGAACCAAACTCTTACCTAGAGGGCACATAAGAAGAGGAGCAAAAGGAAGAAGAATAAGCCTTAAAAAGGTAAAAAAATACACACTTTTTCACTCATTCTTCTTCATTAGACTTCTACCACTCCTTCTCCTCTCTTCTTCTATGATTTTGATGGTTTGTTTGGATATGTTTGGTGGCTGAATCAGTAAGGGAAAGAGAGAATTTGGAAAAGCTCTTGAAAGCATAGCAAAGCACCTTGAGAAAGATAGCAAGTAAGGTAAGAATTATGGCTTGTCTTGCTTCCTCTTTGTTGTTCTCTTTTGGGTGATTTTTGGTTAGACCTAGCCCATCTAGGAGGAGATAAATTCTGACCTTAGCAAGAAAGAAACAAGTGTTTAGGAGTGTGGGAATTAAGAATAGTCCATTGGAATCAAATAGTAAGCAATAAAATTCAAGATTGAGAATCTTGGGATTTTAAGACAAATGCTTAAGTCTGATTTTTTTCTAGAGGTATTCTAGTTTATATAAGACTTAGTGTGAGTCCTTTAGACCTCTAGGAAGTTGCATAAGTGCCATCCCCTTCATGAAAGTGAAGCAAACTCCATGGGCGACCTAGGTTATGCCAAGAACCTAGGAAGTGTTTTAATTTGTTCCAAATTTAGAATGGGACTAGATATAATGGAAAAATGTCAAAGAAAGTTTTGAAAAAATTTTAGAAGCCATAGAATGTGAGATGGAGGTGTAGGCTCCATAATGGGATATAAAGAAGCAACTTATAGTTAGACTCCTTATAATGAATGTGTGATGACTCCAAGGAGTTCAAATAGAGTCAAGAGTCATAGATTGAGGGAGAAAGTGGAGCCAAGATCACTAATTTCCATAATTGCTTCATTAGGTCTTTTATGGAATTATAAGTGTGTCTTAGAACCAAGTAAACTTTTATAGAGTTTGTGAGAAACTTAAGCTTGCTCCTATGAGTAATTTATGTTTCATTTGATATGTTTAGGCCAAGAGAATCAAGGACTACCTAGTTGCAAGGCTTGGCCGAGAAGAGGGAGAAGAATCCTAAGAGAAAAGTGTATGCATTTGCTCCAAGGTAGCTCTTTAACCTTTCTCTTATACATTCTTGAGTGTTTTCTTAGCCTTGGATGTATATATGTATGTTTATGCCATTAGAAATGTTTTTAGCTGTTTCTTATATGCCATAGTACCATGATATTTTTGAAATTTGTTCTATGAATGTGTTTTGGATTAAATGGGTATGGTGATATCAAAAGTCCCTTAATAAGGGTAAGGATGAGCCAAAAGTCTTTAGGATTAAGTGAGACAAAGCCAAAAGTCTCAAGAAGAGTGAGGCTTAGTCAAAAGCCCCTTGAAAATAGGTGAGGCAAATCCAAAAATTTCAAGAAAAATGCGTGAGGCTAAACTAAGACCCTTGAGAGCCTATGTATAATATATATGAGTATTTTGAATATGGAAAATGATTTAAGTATGTTCATGACTAGCCTAAGAGACATGAATGCATTATTTGACTTGGATTGTATCCATTATATATGTTTAAAAGGGTAAGAAGCTATTGAGATTCTTTGAATCTCACTCTTCTCCTTCATATGTCTAATTATGTCTAGGTGAGTTAAGTAGATCAAAGAGTGGAGGTCAAAGATTTTGAAGCATGGCACTTTGATAAAGGAAAAAGAAAATAAGCATGTTGATGTCAAAAGTTATAATCACATAATATATGAATGCTGTAATTGATTGAACATATGTAAATCTATGTATTTATGATGAATAAATGGGTTTTAGAACCATATGTGCATGTATGAGAAAATTTGACATCTAAATGCCTTAGGATACTTGTACGTAAGCTTAAGTTAGGAAGTGGTTTTGAGATGCATGAGGATTTAGACCACTTGGGTAGCCTTTATATGCTGATTTTAACCATTCACATATGCCCAATTGGTTGTGGTTAGAGTAGGAGAGCATATGACATTATTTTGACTCTTTATGACATCTAAAAGTGCTACTTTTGCACCTTATACCCAAAATTGACCAAATGGATGATTTTTTTTATGAAATTTGGCATGAATATAAGTTCCATCTAGAGCTTTTTGCTGAATCAAGAGCCACATTATTTAGAACTCTATAGAATAAATTATAAATTTCCAAAATTGGGAAACTTTTCAGATTTTGTATGTGCACTATTTATATGATCAATTTTTTTCCTGTATCATCTGAGGGCCAAATGATATCCAATACTTATGAAATTTTACAGGCATAGACTATGAATGATAAGCTTTCTATAGTACTTAAGAGCACCTCATTTGGATTTATATTGAGGGAGATATGAATTTTTGAAGTTGGTAGTCAGTACTAATAATGCAGATAGACCTCCAGTATTGTTTTATCAATTTTCGTGAGCTAGATGCCATTTTCTTGATCTGGAACTATTCTTATCAAAAGTAGACATCCATAGATTTATAGAATGGTATGGTTTGCTAAATTTTGATTTTTTTAGAATTAGTTATAAATTTTTAAAATTTATATCAAAAACCTATGATAGAAAACCTGCACAGCTAGACCTTTAGTGCTATTCTGTTGTCATGCATTGTTCAATTGATATTTTTACGGTCTAGAATATTTTTAACCTATGGTTGACATTTAAGGCTTTCCGAAAAGCTATTATTTTCTTGATTTCTATTTTTAAAAAAATTAATTATGATTTTTTAAAGTTTATGTCTGTAACTTGTCCCTAGAACCCAAGACAAGCAAATCTATTTTGAGAAAAATGGCTTCAAACCCAAGATTTCCATGATGAATTGTGGGGTTTTTGATGTGATTAAGTATATTATGAATAGAAGAAAGGGTTGGTAAATTCATATGGCCTATTTGACCAAGTTTGAGCTCACTTGGCTTAGGAGAAAATATGCAAACCTATAGCTTGATGTGTGTTGTAATATGATTTTGTGGAATATAACTTGTAGCAAATTTTTACACTTCCAATTGTGTTATTTACAGTTGAACAAATGTGTTGATGATGGTTATTACATTTGGCAAGCTCATATGATTTATTTGGCCATTAATGAATTATTTTGACGTTACGTGTCGATTATTTCCATTGCTAAAAGTGGTAAATTGGTTAAAATAATACTTTAATGCCACTTGTGATATATTTTGATGATATCTGGTTATAGTGTTACATTACCTAATTGAATTTGCAACCTAAATTCTTTAATTTGCAATTGAGATTTTAAGTTTAGCACCTAAAAGTTCAATACATAAAGGTTTTGTTGTATAATAATATCCTAAGCTAAATGTGACCTTATCTATTATACATTAGAAACAAGAGAGATAGGGGTCTCATTGTGGTTTTCTTCCATTTGTCATCCTATGTAGGCTTGCCATTTGTCAATCCTACGTGACAAAATTTGTTCAACATTGTTTTGTTATATAGCTGTCCCATATAATCTCACGATCGATAATTTCAAATGTAAATTTTTAATTTTAAATCAAATTTAGATGTGCTCTTTATCTCTTTCTAATTCAAATTAATAATTCTTCAACCCTATTACCTCTCCCACACTTTGTTCTCTCAAAATTTCTTGTAGGAGTACTGGACTTGATGAATATCAATATTGGTTTGGCCTGAGATGGGAGACGATTTGAATGTTTGATAGGTAGCTACATAGTTGAAAGTGTCCAGCGTGGGTTTGAATATTCCGGCTTCTTATCTTTCTCTTTCTAACTCAAATTTGTGTTGCAGTTTTTTACTTGGGAGATTTGGTTCTAGCCTTATACAAAAGGCGTATCCTGCATCTAATTTACATGTTGTGCTGTGTGCAACTTTATCAGATTTTCATACTGAAACTTGGTAATTTTGGATCAACTTAAGTTTCTTCAAAAGTTAATAGATTAAAAAAAAAAAGTGTCCTGACAAGATTTTATTCATGATATATATTTTTTCTTCTTTTCCTTCTGTTGTTCAGTAATTTTATGTACTTTACAGATTTGTAATTTACTCTGCATTAACTCAACTTCTGGTTTGTTTTCCTTGATGCTGCTTGTCTGCTAAGTCATTTTTTCCCCCTTAAATTTAAAGGATATGGGATTAAACACATTTTATCATGTCAAAATGTTTATACAAGACATGACACCATATTATACGTTGACACTTCAAATTTTGTCATGTCAAAATATTTATGCCCATGTCTGTGTCCATGTTTCTTAGGTATATTGATATCACAGTTTCCAAATATCAGAATTTTGCAGGCAGGTTAGTTAGATGAGAATGAGATATCATGAATCCTGGTATGCCTTGAAAGAAAGAAAGGGAGCTCAGTTTGACAAGGAATGAAGTGCTATTTGAATCAAGAAAGGTCTAGGTTTTCACCCTTGTTGCCCTACCCGTTTATTAAGATGAATTTGTCCTTCTTGTTAAAGAAGAGTATTGGCATCTTCATGTTGTTTAGGTCACTCTAGTTTTAAAACAATTCTTCATACCAGATTTGGATGTTTTAGGTGTCTTCAGTAGTGGAATCTGCATCTTGAATTGAAGGCCTAATTTAGTTTTCAAAGTCAGATCCTTCAACCTTGGTGATGATTCTGGTACATTTGAGCCAAAACTTATTGGTAATTCAGAGGTTGCTTTGTTGCTTAACTTTGAGTGGTTTTGTTTGAATGATGAGCTGATTGGATTGAAAAAAAAAGAGGTGCTAAAGAAGGGAGAAAGGATAGAGCAATAATGGAAGCTAGCTGTGCCCAACCTTTTAGGAGAAGGTTTGAGAGATATTTTCTTCGCAATCTTCCACATATGCATTCTTGTGCTTCCATTCTTATAGGATAGCGTTTAACCTTTCCACTTTCACACTAGTCAAATGATACATTTTTTTTTTTTTTGCTGTCTAGGGAACTGATAAATATCCTTAAAAGTAGACAAAGCCTACAGCTCAGCAGAAATAAGAAAATGTCAAACTCTTTTGTTGAGATAAAGATGTATCATCGAACCAAGCAAAGCATGAATAGGTAAGGAAGGGAAAGATATGCACATCTTCAACTCCCCAACAAAAGAGAGAAGAGACTGTCAGATGAAACGCTTCTTTTATTTATATATATTTTTTCTTTTGTTTTTTAAACTACATTTTACTAATTACAGAATCAGGATGTTAATTGTCAAGTGTTATATAATGAAAACAATTTTTTCTGCAGACACATGCTGTGTAGTCCAGGATATTAAAAAAAAAAAAGAGATGCTTTGACTCTCTTGTTTGGGGGCGGCACAGCATTTTTAGTGTAAGAGGGATGTGAGCCCGTAACAGAACACCCTTTCAATTTTTTTTATTAAAACAAAAATATTAAATCTCAATTAATCAATAAAACAGAAAAAAACTATTCTTTTCAAGTCCAATATTGATTTGAGGGTGAGGGAATAACCTTTCAAATTTTGGATAAAAATACAAGTAATAAATTTTACAACTCATTTGATATGCAAAAAATTATGTATAAAAATAAAAAAATATAATTTTATAGATAGAAACTGACTTTAATATTCTTATTTTTAATAATTAAATAATTATTAATAAATAATATTGAGTAATGTTTAAATAATAATTATAAAGACAAAATAAATATTTTATTCTATTTTCTATTTCCTCTTCATTTTGTCATCCCTTACCAAATATGCCATTAGTTAATTTTTAAAATATTGTTTTTGCAACTCCAACGTTGACTTAAATTAAACATTGTTTAGACAAAATCATGAACCCTTTGTTGTTAATTTTAACTAAAATTTAATCTCTTCATTTTAATCTAAATTTCAAAAGTCATATTTTAAAGTGGATATATTAATTTTATAATTAATCCTCAATTGGGAGAAAATGTAAAAAAAAATTATTTAAAAATTGTTACTTTTACCTTTACCTTCTTGAAAGAGCCGAGTCCTGGATAACCATTAGTCCTAACGGACAAAAGGTATGAACTAATCCCATGAATGATATATGTGCAGATGGGATGGGCACAAATTCCATGAGAGGTCCGTATGGACTAGACTTTCTAGCACCAAAAAAAAATCAACGTAACCAGCATCACACATCTATTTGTCCTTTGGAAAAGATAAGGTTATGGAGTTTCCTCCACGTGGCACTTCCAGAGTGATGCCTAACGATAAGGTTGCCATTCAAAAACTTTCACTCTCGTGTGGCCATGATGGAGCAATGTCATCACCCAGCTATCCAACGGTCAAGTTTTGTCAGATGAAGAGTCCCTCAATTTCAAGCCATTCGATTGGAAATATCTAAGTTAAACCATTATATATACCAAGTGGGAGCAGAAGCTTTTGCATCTCTAAACTAGACTACTAGTACTAAATAGTAGAAAGGAAAAGGAGAAAGAAATGGCCTCCACCGTGCTTTCGTCCGCCGCCGTCACCACCGTCAGCCGCTCCTCTCCGGTACAGGCCAACATGGTGGCGCCCTTCACCGGCCTCAAGTCAGCCGCCGGCTTCCCCGTGACCAGGAAGTCCAACAACGACATTACTTCCATTGCAGACAACGGTGGAAGAGTACAATGCATCAAGGTAATTACACATCCAAATGAAATTGTATACAAGGCAGTAATTGATTCGTTTGTTAATGATGGAAAAGAATCACAAGTTTTTTGTGTTGTTGTTTGTGAAAACCAGGTGTGGCCCCCTCTTGGGAGGAGGAAGTACGAGACTCTTTCCTACCTCCCAGCGCTCTCCCCTCAGTCTTTGGCCAAGGAAGTTGATTACCTTCTCAGGAAGGGATGGATTCCCTGCTTGGAATTCGAGTTGGAGGTCAGTTTCCTCCAATACCCTTTTGGTTTCTTTTTAGTTTTTTTTTTTCTATTTTACTTAAATTTTAATTTAATTCATTTAACTTAAAATTTGATAATTGAGTTTACATAAGTTTAAAAATTAGATCCAAATGTATATAATCTTTCTAAATTTTTTGTCATATGTGATAACCTTAGATTTTTAAAACTTTAAAATGTATTATTTAAACTCATTTTTGTGTAGATAACTTGCACAGTTAATTAATTTGCTAATTTACTAATGAAAGGGTGATACGACAAATTAAATAGATTCTTAAACTCTATTTTTTTATACAAATAACCCCTTAAATTTATCATGTACAGATGCCTTTGATATGTCACACTTTTGTTAGTGAAATAATAGATTTATTATTGGTTAGGGTTAGTCACACTTATAGTCAAATTTGAGGGATTCATTTTAATGTTGTGAATGTCAAAAAAATTACCTGCATAAACTTGAAATTTAAAAATTTTGTGCTTTTTGACCTAAAAATTATATAATATAGTTCAAACTTGTACAAATTTTCATTCATCTCCTACTTTTAAAAATTAGAATTTGTTAAAAGTATTGGAATGCGATATTGATCGAAGATTTGATTGATTTGATGTGTGTAGGAACCATTTGTGCACCGCAAGTACAACAGTTCACCAGGGTACTATGATGGAAGGTACTGGACAATGTGGAAGCTGCCCATGTTTGGATGCACAGACTCAGCTCAGGTGTTGAAGGAGCTTGAGGAAGCCAAGAAGGAATACCCTCAGTCTCACGTCCGAATCATCGGATTCGACAACCGTCGCCAAGTCCAGTGCATCAGCTTCATCGCCTACAAGCCACCAGGCTTCGACTAAATTTACACACTTTGTTTCCAAGCAATTTGTACTTTTTTGCTTTCCCATTTGTTTTTATAAGATACTATCATCCTATGTTTTTTGTTTCTGTTTTTCCGGATTTCCAGTGGAAATGAATGGATGAGAACTTATGAATATGAATAAATATTTGCTTGCTTGAGAACCCATCATATGTTGATTTTCCTTTAGTGTGTTGACATCTATGCTGACTTTAGATTATTAATGTCACTAAACTATAATGCAAAAACAAACTTACTCAGCTTGGCGTTTGCTTAGACACGCATTTAGCTTTATAACTGTTCCTTTTCTGTTCCTATGAGAAATGAAGGAATTTTAAAAAGTATTTTTTTAATACTTTAAGAAATATATATTTTTCAAAATAAATTTTTTAGTTTTGGTGTGTAGGTGACATGTATTATTAGAGAAGAAAGTTGAATTATTCGACTTGCATGCAAAAGTACAAATACCCTTGTATTTGTAGGTGATTATAAATGCATTATCACATATTCGAATTTTAGTCAAGTTGATCTTTTGGGATTAGACTTTAAGAAATTTCTTGATAAATTTTCTTGTTTTGGTGTAGACGACATGTATTAGAGAAGAAAGTTGAATTGTTCAACATGCATGCGAGGTACAAATACCCTCGGGTGGCTACATACCCAAAAAACAAGGGGGTCTAAATGAAATAATTTGGGTAGAGATCAACACTCAGTCACTACCAATGTTCTAAAATTGGAATTTGTTATTAAATTGGAGAAGTAAACATAGCATTGGTCGATCATTCAACCACGATCATATTGTAATATTCAATAAGAAATTAAAAAATACATTAAAAAGCATTAATAAGTTAAAATGTATTGATATAACACTCAATAGTTGACATAAAATTATTATTTTGGCAGTATAAATTATACATTTATATTTAAGATATTTTTTAATATAAATAATATTACCTACTTTAATTTTTAAGATCTTTTTCTTTTTGAAAGTTACTTTTTTTGTCATAAGTTATGACTTGGAGTAAATAAGTACCTTATATCCTTCTGTCATCAAAACTGAAGCGTTGGGTAGTTGTATGTTGTTGCTATTCTGAAGGGTGGGGTTCGATTCACCAAATTTGCAGTTTTTCCAAAATCCAATCAGCCTCCACAATGTAACATGGACTGGTTGAGTTGAGTGACAAATCCGTGGCCGGTTCACACTGGGTTTCCGGTCAAAACTGTTCCGTTTTGTTCACTTTGACCGATTTGGGAAGCAAATGGTTTATGAAGTTTACTGGACCAGTTGAACTGGTTAGTCCAATGCGATTTATTCTTATTTTATGATAACTATTAAGGGTAAATTAGAAAACAACATATTACTAGAATGCCTTAAGAAAAGGTTCTTAGTTTGACAAAGAATGGATTGCTATTGAAATTAATTTGTTGAAGAAAATGATAGAGCTTATTGCAATTGATGCAGATGTTGATGGAAGCATGGTTTTTGTCACAGCCTTAGCTGTAGACATTATATTAATGGCATGAATGGGAGGGTGGCTTGGGAATAGGGTAGGGCGGAGTAGGATGGTTTGAGCATCTTAATTATCAATTGAATGTTTAAAAGCTAATGGGATGTGGTGGGTTAAGATCTTTTGGAAACTATTCTAAACCATTCCTCACCTCAAATTTTAAACTACTTCAATTGGAGGGTTGGGGTTCTTTATAATTTTTCATCTCCTTTTTTCTTGTTTTTGGACATTCAATCATATTAAGATGAAATTGCACACTTCATCAAGCATATAAGCCACAAGCATCAAAAGATAAAGGGCAAGTAAACCAAACAAGTAAGCATGTCTGCACTTATGAGACAAACAAGAACAACAAATTAATTAAGAAAAAGAGGCAAGATACCTCATATAAACTATTACAAAAAAACTAAGAATAAATTTACAACTCAAACTAACAAGAAAATGACAATAGAAATTCCAACACATATATGGAAAGTTAACATACTTCCCAACCCCTTATTAGTTGAACCTTCTAAACATCTTTTAAAACTTGGTGTGCATAGCAATGATTTTGAAGAAATAAGTTGTAAATCTTCCAAAACTTTGAATAAATGAAGCTCTTCCCTAAAGAAGATAATAAAGAATACACTTATAGGAGAGTGAAGATGTCTATGTGCAAAAATTGGTTAACTATAAATGACTATTAACAAAAATTCATGTATTGAATAAAACTAGTGTAATAGAACAATACATTATACTAAAGAAAGAAGGGAAGAGAAGAAAAATACCATGAATTTATGTCTTGGTTTGGTGAATGTGACTTATGCCTACTCCTTTTATTGCAAAAGGGACTTTTCACTTCAATCAATTAGTTAGTTTTACATTTGCTCACAAGCATGGGTTATAAGAACAACAACACACAAGGATTTTCCTCTAACTCACCTACAATTAACTCTCTCAAGAAGAAAATTACAAAGTGTATAAAAGAATTGGTGAACTCTCTAAACACAAGAGAGTACAATGTAACTCAATATATTCACTCTCTAAGTGATATAAACCTTGACACTAAACTCTTTAGTAAGATAATAGTACTTAGACAACTTTAAACTTCTAGTTCTTCTATCTTTCTCTACTAATATATATATATATATATATATATATATATGAGAATTAGCCATTAAAATGTAACTATATTGATTTTGCATCCTTTCTTGAATTTTCTAAAAATCTTTTGGCCACTGGAGCTATTTTTTCCTTTGTTCTAAACTTGCTTTTGCATGATTCTTGCTTCCAAATATGACTCTTGTTGCCATTGCAAAAATCATGTTGCAACTCATTTCCATTTTTTGGATTTCTACCCATTATAGTATGAAAATTGAATAGCTTTGTTTTTTGGCTTGAGTGTAGCATCATAGCTTCAATGCAACATATTAATGAAGATATATACATTAGAAACTTGATTCTTTCCTTGTTGTTTCTCTTTTGAGATTTCTTTCAATTTTTCTAAGAAAACATTTGATTTTGCTACAGTTCTCTACTGCCATGTTTTCCACTTGATTTTAGCTCCTTTATTGTGTTTTTAGACTACTTTTTTTCTTTGATTCTGGTGTTGTAATCCTTTGCTAAAGTTTTGACTTTGTTTGAATTATGTAATTTGACTTTTGTAATTAAATTATTTGATTTTACATTTAACTCTTTAATTTTGATTGTTTCCTTGTTTGTTTACAATCTTGTAATCATGCATTAAGGTTTGATTTTACTCTTCATTTCTTTTCTATTTGCTTTCATGTGATCTTCATCTAAAAGGAAAGCTTTTAATGTAATCAAATTAGCATTTAACATGTTTTTAATTTTTCAATCAACTTATACTTTTAATTTTATAAAATTAAAGAATTAATTGTACAATTTTAAGGACTTTTTTATTATCAAAATTTTAACACATTTTGAAACCTTGGGTCAAAAAATAAAACTCCCAAAAAAGAAGAAAATTGCTCCTACAAGTGACAGTTCTAAAAAACTAAATAGCTAAGCTCGCTTGCTCCCTCTCTTTCTCTATGATAGGATAGGATAAGTTATACTTGTCTATTTTTTTTAAAAAGGTTTAACATCACAAAAATATTATTGAAAACTTTATCCTCCAAACCTACTTTATCCCATTAATGATATTGTACATTCAACCATTAAGAAGTGAGATACTATCTATTTTTTCACTAAACTTCCAATCTAATGACTATCCACTCCTCTCTTTTCAAAACTTCCAAGCCATTAGTTGTACTTTCTTGAACTTCTATATCAAAAGTATGGGAAAAACCTTGTTTTGAAGACTTAAGTCAGAAGATTTATTAGTAACTAGTAGAAGCTAAAAATGTTTTTTACAAGATTAACTATAAACAATGACAGAATGCATGAATTGTCTCCCTTTGATTTTCATGTTCTAGTTACTGCATATTCTGCTCCTTACGTGAACAAAATACCATGCTCCTTATTATTCCATTAGTGATATCAAAGCTTCATTATCTTAGAGTCCTTGAAAACTAATGGCATCAGTAAATGTTTCCTATACACTAGCTCCAGTTTTCATAGGTGAAAATTATGCCTTGTGGTCAACAAAAATAAAAACTTATTTCACAGCCTATGGGCCTTAGAAATGGTGGAGTCAAGTGTTAAGCCATCTCATTTATCAAATATTCCAAGTGTTACCCATGAGATAACACAATAAAGAAGTCGTTAAGGAGGGTAAAGCTTTGATCATTATCCACTCAAACATGAATAATGATTTGCTTACAAAGACCATGGCTTGCAAGACAAGAAAAGAAGCTTAGGACAAGCTTATAAGGAGCTCTAAAGTAGTTCAAAAACAAGAATATCCTCAACCTAAAGAGGAAGTTTGAGGTTTTAAAGATGAAAGACGTTGACACTATCAAAGAGTATTTCAATGGGTTAGTAAAAATTGTAAACAATATTTGATTAATTGGAGAGGAGTTATCAAATCAAAAGTGGTAGACGAAGTATTGGTTAGTTTTCTTGAAAATTTTAGGTAAAAATGTTCTTTTTGAAAGCTCCAAAGATTTGTCATAAATAAGTTAATCAAATCTTGTTAATGAGTTTTTAGCTCCAAATTAGGAAGACAATTCGAGAAAATATATGAATAAATATGACTTTGTAGCTAGCAACATATATAAGGCAAAGCTCAAAATATTTATAATAGGAAGAAGTAGGGGTCAAGAAAGAAAGGTCCAAAAGGGGGGAGGAAGCAACATAGAAGAGGAGAAGAAAAGTGAAAATTTCAACAATTTCAAATTACTTAAGGATAATTCACTTGGAGAAATATATAGTGCAAACATGATAAATGGCTAGGTCATACTAAGAATGTGCAAAATTAAGAGGAATCAAGAGAAACAATAAGCAAAGATACCACTGCAATATATATATATATATATATATATATATAACTAGAACAATTCTAGAAAAAAGAATGAAAACTAATGTTTTAAAAATTTTTTTACTTTCTTTAACTAAGGCCTTCTTGTAAATCATATCAAAATTATAAGAGAAGGTTAAAGTGACTTGCTTTGGTAGCTACTCATGCTCACAAGATCTAATCATCAAGTACCAAGTTTATAGACCAAAGCAGTATGAACTCTAAGCTTAATTTGCAAAAGCAAAGCAACACAAGTATCTTGCCTCTTAGTGCATCCACACTAAGACAAAACCAAAAGAGATGTTAAAGATATAATCTTTAGCTTAAGAGAACTCCTTTTACAATTTCTAAGAGAGAGAGTGAGTGAGTGATATATAGAGAGTGTTAGCTATTTATAAATCCTCTTTTTAAAATAAAGTGCAAAATTATTTGCATTTATTTACATTCAAGTGCCTCTCTTGTTTTGCCTTATATTGTGCATGACTTCTTAGATTCATATTCTATTAGTAGTGAGAATATAAACATTTACATTTATAATTGAATAGTTCAATTATCAAAAAGCCATATAAATGTGATTACCAAGAAGACTCATCCAAATAAAGCACTATTCATAGAACTTTTTATTCAACAAACAACAATCCAAAAGCTTGGTTGATTGATAGTGCTTATCCAATTCATATGACATTTGACTTAAGCCAAGCACATTGAAAAGTCAAACATCTCAAGGGTTAAACTAGGAAATGGAGACAATGTTGATATCAAAGGCAAAATGACCATCGTTATTAACATATTAGTAGGTACAAAACTTATTATAATTGTTTTATTTATGCCAGACATTCACCAAAACTTGGTTAGTGTGGTTCAAATGCTTGAAAGGAATTATACACTAATGTTTAAGAACAAAGTTTCATTATTATAAATTCTACTAGTTTTGAACTTATGACAGTTAAAATGAAAAAAGAGAAAAAATCGTTGGAAACTCATCGATACGCAATCTCTAATTTAGTAGATAAGTCTATTTATGGGGAAAAAAAGGTTTAGTCCTTTCAATTACACTACCTTGAGAATATTGTATGGAAAAAAACCTAGCTCATTACATGCCTAGCATTCATGATCTTGTTAATGTGGATGAATTTTTCCAACTTGGTAAATTAAACAGAAAAACCATTTTCAAATGGTCAAGTACAAAGTAGCTGAAAGGCTGCAACTTAATCACATAGACTTGAGTGATCCTACAACAACCTTATCACTAGAAGGATGCAAGCAATTATACTCTTCGTTGATGATTTAACAAGGATGTGTTAGGTTTATTTCTCAACATACACAGCTTCTGTCCTCAAAGTTTTTCTTAAAATACCATTTTATGAGAGAAGCTTAGAAGGAAAAGGAGGTTGCACTGTTCTATTCCAACTTTGAAGACCAAACAACTTATGTTCTTACGAAGGCCATAGATCAAATTTGACAAATAAGAGAAAAGCTAGGAGTTTGCAGCAAGCATGTTAGGAGGAGTGTTGATGAAAAGGACAAGGCTTACTGCAATGGATGAAGATATTGATAAAAGCACAATTGTTGTCACAAGTTCACAACCTTAGCTGTAGTTGTATTTTGTTCTATTTAAGTTGTCAAAAGTATGGAGAAAACCTTGTTTTAAGGAGTTGAGTTAGGAAAGTTGTAATTTGTAGAAGCTAAAATTCATTTTGTAAGCTTAATTTACTATATAAAATGAATGACAGTAAGACTCTTACTCCTTAATTTTTCATGTTGCAATTGTCGCATATTCAGTTTCTCACATAAACAAAAATACTCTGCTCTTTCACATTCCAACACAACAAAGGTCTAGGTTTTTGTCCTTCTATTTGTTTCTTCCCAGTCCTATGATATATTAGATTAGTCTCTTTAGTTAGAATGAACATTTATCATGCCAGATTTGGATTTCTAAGTAAGTTGTTGAGATGTCTTCATTAGTAAATTGTGCATTCTTTGACCGAAGGCCTTATTTAGTTTTTGGATTTGAGGAAGTAAGAAAGTGCAAAGAAAACATTGAATCCTCACTTTTTAGCATTCTTAGTGGAATCTATGGAGGCACTCATCTTCTTGACATAGTTTCAATACTCTATATTCATATCTTTTAAAACTGTTCTGTCATGTGTCAACAAAAGATAAGATTTTAAAGGAAAGACTGAACTAACTTAAAGAGGATATGGTGTATGATTTATGGTAATCAAGAGGAAAAAAAGGTAGTTTTTTGCATCACCAAAGCGGGATAATCAAAGCGTTTCCATTCAGAGGCTGCTTTATTGCCAACTTTAAGTGGTTTTGGTTGAATGATGAGCTCATTGGGTTCAATAAAGAGGGTATATGGCTTGGAGAAAGGTTAGAGAGATTGTGAAGCTGGTTGTTCAACATTTAAGGAGAAGGTTTGAGAGATATTTTCTTCATATCATGCATCCATAGTAAAATGTTTCACATGTGCTTTCTTGGCTTCCTTTCTTATAGGACAAGTTTTAACCTTTCCATTAATTTTCATACCAGTAAATTATGCAAATTTTATTTTATTTTTTTCAAGAAAGGGATGGGTTTGAATGACTTCTACTTCTGTCAAGAAAAATGAAAAAAATCATTACAAGAAGACAAAGCTACAACTGAGCAGGAACAAAAAGAAGACATTCTCTCTTGAAGAAAACAGCTTTTCAGTTGTGAATATCCATTACAAAATTCTTTTCTTTATCCCTTTTTTTTCATGTTAGATTAAATAACAAGAGTTAGTAATCCACAACATTCGATTTTCCAGCGTAAATTCAATATCTCATGGAATGCCCTCTGGAATTAGGCTGCTTTATTGAACCAAGCATGGTATAAGGAGCTATATGTTCCTCTCACATTCCCATGTTCACATTTTGCTTCTACTATTGCAGATTAGTAAGATTTCTGTTAACTCCTTGTGTTTGAACTATAATGCTTGAAGTCTACTTTACAATGAGTGAAGGAAATAAAGTTGCACTCTAATTAACAACTATAATTGTTGACCTAGTGATACGTAATTGTTACTGCACTAAGAAATGCATGGAAAGGGATGGAAGTTACCGTGACATTGAAACAAATCTAGCTAAAAGCTTAGTGAATGCCAAGGTTATTGACAAGAAAGAACGAAAGATAGATATGCACATCTTCAACTACCCAACAAAAGAGATAAGAGACTGTCAGATAAAATGGCTCTTCTTTCACCTTTCAACTCCCGAAGAAGCCAAAGCATGGTAACCCATCAATATTACCATGAAACCTTACCATAGAAAAAGTGACAAAAGGGCATTTAACCTCACCCATGAATGATAAGAAGGGATGGTCACAAATTGGCTGAGGCCAAAAAGTATCAACTTAACCACCATCACACATTTACATTGTCCTTTGGAAAAGATAAGATTAAGGAGTTTCTTCCACGTGGTACTGCCATAGTGGTGCCCAATGATAAGGCTAGCATTCAAAAACTTCCACTCTCGTGTGGCCATAATGAAGTACTGTCATCACTACCACTATCCAACGGTCAAGTTTTGGCAGAAGCACAACCCCTCATTTTCAAGCCATTGGATTGGAAATATACAAATTAAACCATTATATATACCTAGTTCAAGCAGAAGCTTTTGCAGCTCTATAGCAGTATAGCTCCTAAGTAGTAGAAAGGAAAAGGAGAAAGAAATGGCCTCCACCGTGCTTTCGTCCGCCGCCGTTACCACAGTCAGCCGCTCCTCTCCGGTACAGGCCAACATGGTGGCGCCCTTCACCGGCCTCAAGTCAGCCGCCGGCTTCCCCGTGACCAGGAAGTCCAACAACGACATTACTTCCATTGCAGACAACGGTGGAAGAGTACAATGCATCAAGGTAATTACACATCCAAATGAAATTGTATACAAGGCAGTAATTGATTCGTTTGTTAATGATGGAAAAGAATCACAAGTTTTTTGTGTTGTTGTTTGTGAAAACCAGGTGTGGCCCCCTCTTGGGAGGAGGAAGTACGAGACTCTTTCCTACCTCCCAGCGCTCTCCCCTCAGTCTTTGGCCAAGGAAGTTGATTACCTTCTCAGGAAGGGATGGATTCCCTGCTTGGAATTCGAGTTGGAGGTCAGTTTCCTCCAATACCCTTTTGGTTTCTTTTTAGTTTTTTTTTTCTATTTTACTTAAATTTTAATTTAATTCATTTAACTTAAAATTTGATAATTGAGTTTACATAAGTTTAAAAATTAGATCAAAATGTATATAATCTTTCTAAATTTTTTGTCATATGTGATAACCTTAGATTTTTAAAACATTAAAATGTTTTATTTAAACTCATTTTTTGTGTAGATAACTTGCACAGTTAATTAATTTGCTAATTTACTAATGAAAGGGTGATACGACAAATTAAATAGATTCTTAAACTCTATTTTTTTATACAAATAACCCCTTAAATTTATCATGTACAGATGCCTTTGATATGTCACATTTTTGTTAGTGAAATAATAGATTTATTACTGGTTAGGGTTAGTCACACTTATAGTCAAATTTGAGGGATTCATTTTAATGTTGTGAATGTCAAAAAAATTACCTGCATAAACTTGAAATTTAAAAATTTTGTGCTTTTTGACCTAAAAATTATATAATATAGTTCAAACTTGTACAAATTTTCATTCATCTCCTACTTTTAAAAATTAGAATTTGTTAAAAGTATTGGAATGCGATATTGATCGAAGATTTGATTGATTTGATGTGTGTAGGAACCATTTGTGCACCGCAAGTACAACAGGTCACCAGGGTACTATGATGGAAGGTACTGGACAATGTGGAAGCTGCCCATGTTTGGATGCACAGACTCAGCTCAGGTGTTGAAGGAGCTTGAGGAAGCCAAGAAGGAATACCCTCAGTCTCACGTCCGAATCATCGGATTCGACAACCGTCGCCAAGTCCAGTGCATCAGCTTCATCGCCTACAAGCCACCAGGCTTCGACTAAATTTACACACTTTGTTTCCAAGCAATTTGTATCCTCGTTCCACTTTTGTTGGGTTCGGTCTGTTTGAATTGTACTTAATTAGTCATTGTAAGAACATTTTTCCTTTCCTCTATTTTTTTTTTTGGGGTTTTTTAAGATATATCATCCTGTGTTTTTTTTATCATGTATCTCGGATTTCCAGCTGAAATGAATGGACGAGAACTAATGAATAAATATTTGCTCTCTTCCTTAATTGCTTGAGAATCCACACTGTATATGGATTAATAATTAAATGTGACTAAAAGTCCGTGAATTTATGAAGTCCAGATTCTCTAGAGTTTTTGTTATAATTTTTCTGTAAAATTAGAGAAATAAATACAAAGTGTAGAGTAAATATTTTAAAAAGCAGTTTTCGATGTTGGAAGATGTTGAAAGTTTTCAGTTATTCTCTTTCTAACTTTACAGAGAATTTATGATGCCAAAACAAAAGCTACTTCTCTGGTCGTCCAAGAAATGTAGCAACTAGTTCTATGAAGTAAATCAGAAGCAAAACGCTTGAGAATGTGAATATGCTGAACTTACTTTCTCATCTCCTAGAAGATACTGTACAATGAGATATATTTGTAGATCTTTTTTTTTTTAAATGTACGTTTGCATGTTCAATATGGAAGAATTGGCATCTACATAGTATCACAATTGAAAGAAGAATATTAAACAACTAGGAACTGGTACTATTTGAGAGGATCTAAATCCTGTTCCAGAGGATCACAAATCATGGTCAAACACAGCCTTTTTCTACTTCTGTGCCATATCTTCATGCCTTCTTCTGTCCTCATTATAGTTTATAAATCATGAGTAACATGATTATCCTTTTGAAAGGGCTCCCACAAGACCGGACAGAGTTGAATTTGGTATAATCTTTCCTGAAATTATCAGAATCACCCATTATTGATCAGAAGTTTTATCCTCTTTTTCTCAACATGTTCCAATTGATAGTCATAGATTATTGGTTGAACCATTAGTGATCTTGATCATGGACGTTGTTAAAAGTCTTACATTGCTTGTCTCCATGTCCTGAATACAATTTATATACTTGTTGAGTAACTTTACTTATACTAATTAATTTTAAGTTAGGAACTAACAGATATGACTTTTTGTAATTGCACAAAACTTCTATATAAAATAAAGCTAGAAACCTAACCTAACCAACAATTGCATTTAATTTCAATGTCTCTGAGGTTGCATCAAGGCTTAGAGTTGGACCCTTTTGAAAGATACATCTATGGACAAGGCTGTAATAGGATAAAGAAACAGATAAGAAGTTTCTCTTCCTTCACTACCAATCCCACATTGTACATTCAGCAACTTGACACATATAAGGTCCTTTTAAAACGTCTGTGTCACCAAAATAAACCAACAAAAAGAGGCGAAAAAAAACAAAGAAAGAAAGAAAAACTTTGTATGATTGAAGAAAAGCTTAAAAAGACTCATGTTATTTACAGCTTTTCTCTGATATGGCACTATTTTCTTTAACTTTGTTCTAAAATTCTTAATACTGAGAGTTATAATTTATGAAGCACAAACATTTAAAAAGAAATTGTGTCTTTAATATTAGTTGACAAAGAATTTAAATTATATATGGACGCTTCAAATTTTGTTGTATTGTATGTCTATATCAATATTCATGCTTCTAAAATTATAGGTTATAATATATCAGCAGCTTCAATTTTTTCCAAAACTAATGAGATATGAAGTTTAAAATATGAGTTTGAGAGGATAACTGACATATCAGCTGTGGGGTGTACATTGAGTCATCATGAGGCCATTTTTCATCATCATCTTATCAAAACGAAAGATTAATGGTCATTGTCATCACCATACTTGAGGTTGAGGAATGGGTTATGTGATATTATTTCTTTGGTTGTTTCTTTCTCGTTGCATTTTGAGACAGGAAGATTCTTCACACACACTTCTTCCCTAAATCCTTTATTATATATATTCTTCCTTCACCACTCTTCCTCATTCCTCCTTTACTGGCACTGTCATAAACAGCAATTTTATGAACAAAACCGTTTTACCATAACAATTATTTGGTATGCACATCTCTCTGGTCTTGTCTTAACATGATGGAACAAAAGTCTGAGTACAAGACATCTTACTAGGAACTTACATCCTTCACCACCCCTAGGGAGTGTTTGGTTCAATAGAGGGGAGGGGAGGAGTTTTAATGATATATTGTTTAGTTGAGGAGGGAAGGTGAGATGAGAGAAGGGATTAATGGATAATTATATCCTTAATTAATTTTTTTTTTATTTTTAAGATATTTTTATATAAAAAAAAAATTTTTCTTACTTTTTATTATAAAAAATAATTTTTTTATTTTTATTCAAAAATATTTTTTATTTTTATAAAAAATATTTTAAATCTTATTAAAAAAAATAAGATTTATATTATATTTGAAGTAAAAACAATTCAAAAGACAATTTGGTCAAACATACTCAAAATATTTTTCTCCCCACTTTTGGAGGGGAGGGGAGGCAAAATATTGCCTCCTCTCTTCTCCCCTCCCTTTCAACCAAACAAGGGGTTAGTGGCTTTTAGACTTTCCATGTTTAATTACAAGACATCTTAATAAGAACTTAAATTCCTTATTGTTTATTTCATTAGAAAATTATTGCATGAATATTTTTTTTTCTTTTGTTGGATTGTATAAAAATAAAAAAGGAGGCAATTGATAGACAATGATAGTAAAGTAGTAGATGATGATACAACGTGAATAATGATAATGAGTCGAATGTTAGTGGTAATAGTAATAATTAATAGATTTGATTATAGAATAAAAGTTAGACTTTCAAAGAAAAATAAATAGAGTGCAAGCATAAACTCAGTTCATTTTCAAAATGTCTTTTTGGATCAAAGTTTAAACTAAATAAAAAAAGTTAACATTGAAGCCAAATTCAAACCTAAAGACTCATGTCAAACTTTTTATTTTGGTCTAAGTTTGACCACAATTTAAAAAGTTTAGATTTAAGTCTAAAATCTAAGTTTGAACATTTTCAAGTCTCAAAATTTGGAATCGTTTGGTTCAAATTAACTTTTTTTTTTTTTGCCTAGATAAAAAGATCAATTATGATCATAGACTAGACTCACCGCATTTTCAAAATTTATATCCGGGCATGAATAGAAAATCAATGCCAAACCCAAACCCATCTTGCTATCAAAGTTCTCATGTGGACCCAAATGGCAATATTTAGATCTTCGACCCAAATAGAACGGAGAGAAGTTAGAAGAAGAAAAGGGAGAAGAAAGAGATTATGAGGTGGTAAATATATAGAAAAAATTATATTTAAATACTCAAATCTTGTAAAATTTATAATAAAGAACTTTAAAAAATGAAATCATTTTTAAACGCTATAATTATTATCAAATTTTAAGGGTGTATTATTAGGTGTAAGAAAATTTATTTTTTTACATCCAATAATAAATTTTGTACACTCATTAATAAATTTTTTAAGATTTAATGATAATTATAGTTTTTAAAAATAATTTTATTTTTTAAAATTTTTTATTTGTAAATTTTTTCAAATATAGGTTTTTAATATACCTAGATTTAAAAAAATGACAATTAACATGTCACATCATTTTTAAGGTAAATCGGCTAATGACTTCATCATTTAAAATTTATTTAGAATGATTTGGAAACTTACAAATTTATTTGGAACAAAAAAAGTTTTTAGGACTAACATAAAATATTAAATGTATTTTTGGGACCAAAATATATTTTGATATGTTTTTTCAAAACAAAAAGTTCCCATGCAAAATTGACAAAAAAAATTAAATCCTTGAATTTTTTTTTTTTTTACAAAACAAATAGAGCCTAAAGGTATTTTTATTTTCCTTTCTCTAAGAATTTACTGACAAACATTTATAACTACAATTGATTATGGGTAGAAGGATTTTGACCTTATTATTATAAATAAAATAATAAAAAAAATTAAGCACTCAACCGTCATTCTCATTTTCTAAGATGTTTAATCCTTTTTTTTTTTTTGTTCTTTTAAGGGACATGGACACTATTTGTCCATGTCCCATAATTTTTTTTCAAGTGCTCACATCTTTTTATAAAAAAAAAATTTAAATGAACCCGCATTCTTCATATCTAAGTACCTTATGTCAGGTAATGGATTTTTTAATATATAAAAATATTAATTAAATTAATATTTAATATAAAATATTAACTAAAATGTAATTATTATTTATTCAATTTAATTTTTAATTTTTTTACGCCATTTAATATAATACATATTTTTTATTTATGAATTTCAACATTGATAAAATATTATATATATATTATATATATATAATAGGAAATTCATTTATTTTTTTTGACAGATAAAAGTAACAAAAAAATACTTAAAGTATATTTATTACATCGATATGAAAAGAAAAACTTAGAATTTTTTTTTTGAAAGAAAGGAAAATATAACAAAGCAGATAATTAAAAAAATAAAAGAATAAAATAAAAAGTAAAAAGTTATATGATATTGTAATAGTTTACTACACATAAAAATTAGGGACTTGGGAAATAAATTAATGACAATAGAAATAAAGAGAATGACTTATTTGAAATGCTATGAGGACTTCTTTGAAACGATTTAAGAATTTTTAGGGCCAAAATACAATTTGTCCCATATTAAAAAAAAAGCCGATAGTGCTGCGCCCTTTGAAAAACAAATTGTATTTTTTATATGGGACAAATTGTGTTTTGGTCCCTAAAATTTTTAAATCATTTCAGTTAAGTCCCTACAATATTTCAAATAAGTCCTTCTTTTTATTTCTATTATTACTGATTTAATTTGCCAAGGCTTTCTATCCCCAACTAATTTATTTTGCATTGATAAATATTATTCCTAATCCTGTACTTTAATTATTATTTATCAAGAACCTATCTAAAATTAACATTTTTTAGGTGTTATTTATGGAACCCATTGAGCATATAGGATTGTCACGCTAAAAATAATAAGGGTTCATCATACTATATCTACTAATTCCTTTTTTTTTATTGGTTCTCTCAATAGAATTTGAATTTTTCACCAATTGTCAATCAAAGCAACCCAAAATCAAACCAAATAAATAGAAATCCTTCTGATTTCTATGTATAGTAAACTAATAAAATATGTAGTAGTATATTATTTGTTGCATATATTTTATTTCTTTTTATTTTATTCTTTTTCATTCTTTCATTTTTTTTATTATCTTCTTTGTTATGTTTTTCCTTTTCAAAGTAATTAAAAAAATTCAAAAGTCTATTTGTTTACATATTTGTAAGAAATACACTTTGAATTTTTTTTAGTTACTTTTATTTGTAAAAAAAGAATAAATGTCCTATTATATATATAATATTTTATTAATATTTAAATTCATGAATTAAAAATATATATTATCTTAATAAATTGTGTAATAAAAAATTATAAATATATATATATTTAATTAATATTTTTATATATTTAATAAAAAACACCATATATAGGGTAACTAGGATATGAAGTGTGTGCCCACATCCCTTTAAGGCAACAATAAATAATGCATTTAAGAAGCATAGTGACTGATTTGGGTTATTTATTATTTTATTTATAGCAATATAGTCAAAGTCCCCATGGATCGAACCATAAACCTGGCTTCCAGTTAAATTTTAGTGAGCCTGGCCTCGAAACTTAACAAACGTTTGTATAAAATAAAGCAAGAAACCCACACGATGAGTAGGTATTTTTATGATATACTTTGAAGAAACTCTATTAATTTAGCATTTACTTCAATAAATTTCTTCTCAATTTCAAAATTTGAAGAATACAAATGGAAATATCTTCTCACATATAGGCATTACAACATATGACATTTCAAATTTTAATTCAATAAATAATATCTAACTGTTAAATATGTTTAACATGTGCATAATTTTTAGATTGTATATGATTAAACCAAAGATATATGGGTTACATACAAAACAACGTATTTGATCATTCTCTAATAAATATACGCGGATTGTATCTGAGCACATGTAGCCATCTTTCGGATTTAGTTTTATTTATACCAAACACTTATTATAACCCTTTAAGAAGCTAACATTTTATTCTTTTAGATTAAAAATTTTCTTTAAGAAGCTAGATTAATTATTGCTATTTTGAAAGGTAAAATCTAAAGACTAAGTTGTTAGATTCATAATGTATGAAATTACACATTTTTATTTTTTATTTCATCATAAATTTTTATTTTATCATTTGTAATTACCCTAGCCCCAATATAATATACCACATCCCATGCACATTCAAATTAATTCATTGAAAAACAAATATAGAACTATGATATATTTTTATTTCAAAATTAAATAATAATAAATTTCATGAGTACAAGTAAATTAATAATAATATGGTTAATTCTTTGCTATTGAAGCACATTTGCTCCAAACTTCCTTATTGCTTTTCGCGATTTGGGAAGCATTGCCTTTGAATGCAAATGATTCGAGAACAGGTATGATCAAGTTGTCGTAGCAAGTCTTTCCCACCTCCTTAACTATATTGTCACAACACTCATATGTGAGTGTTGCATTACGATAAACTATAGCAGAAAATGTAAGATAACCACAATTTTTTGTAAACTTTTGTGAACACTGAATTAGATAGTCGTAAAATCTAGGACTTTGTTCTGGTGGAAATTGATTTGGTGGTGTTGAAGCATCAAAGCTCTTGGGATCATCTACTAATGAGACTCCAGGTGTAACCCATAAAGCACCAAAAGCAAAAATTAATATAGTTATCGCAAACATGTATTTTGATAATGCCATGACTTATCTAGGATGGGGATGCTTAGGATAAGTATAAGAGTATGTCTTTGTTGGCAAGGTAGAAGGAGAAAATGATGTTTTTATAGGCTAGTTGCAAAATCAGCTCTTTTGTTAACGTAAGAAAACACAAAACATCAAAATATATTTCCATAACTTACTATTTGATGGATAACTTACATGTTAAAATACTTGGAACACCATCTCCATGTCCATTTAGCATCACACAAAATTAGTGTTTCACCTTGAAATCATTAATAGCATAATAAAGAAACTTTCTTATAAGAAACTTATCCTTGAATAACTTGAAGTTTTGTGATTGAAGTTTTGTAACTCAAGAATTAGGTTTATGGTTCAAATGATGAAGTAGAATGCAAAGTTGTAGTTTTATAACTTAAACAACATCATAAATTTTGTAAAAATTGTCAAAATTTTTAACTTACTCACCATCCTTTTTACTATAAGATTCTTTTTTCCTCTTAAACCATGTCTATCATCATTTGGTATGCATTAGAAAATTCAAGGTAGTCTTAATTCAAGAATCCCTCTGCTATTCTCTTCTTTCATAATTGTTCTTTTACTTCTATTTCTTCTTGTCTAAAAGCCTTCTCTTCATGTCTCTCTACATTTTCCTTTGTCTATGAGAGATTTTTTTCTTGATCCCTTCCCCTATCTAATTATGTTCCCCTTCTTCCCAACATGAACTCAAAATATAATTAAAAAGAAAGAAAAAATTGAAGAGAGAATCTTTAAAAGTAATAGTGCACATATTAAAATTGTATTATTTAAGTGTTTTGTCAAAATTCTAGTGAGGGATTCTCTTGCCACTCCCTCTCTAAATAAAAATATATATTTACTATCATAGATGATGGATTACACCCTTAGTGAGGGAATATTTTCTCACTAATCCCTTAGAACTTTGTCACTAGTATGACATGAATATTCATGTCTTAATTTGCTTAACTTGGCTCCAATTTAATGAGGGTCTATATTCTTTTGCTAAATAGTGAGGGAATGGTGAGATATTTGTTTATTCGGAAAATTCCCTCACTAAAATCTAATTTTCTCTTGTAATGTTTATTTCTAATTCATTACCAATAAAATATAATGCTTCATAACAATTTCAAAGTCATTAATCTATCTTTAGAACATATTCCATGAGTTCAATTTCCACTACAAGGTTGAAAATTATGAGGAATAAAAAAATTATCATATCAAAATTTAAAATCATAAGAATGAAATACTTGCTCTATAGATCCTAGATCAAGCATCAATCTTTGTTGGGTATCTCCAAAATGAAAGATATTATGCACATTTTACTAGAATCCATAAAAACTCAAAGAAAAATGGTTAGCCTTAGTATAATGTTGAAAGGAGAAACGATGGGAGCAAAAAAAATGGTAAAGGATGGAACAAAATGGTAAAAAGAGCTACCAAAATAGGGTAGAAATGCACATGTATGCATTTTATATGAACAAATACCAAAATTGTAGTTTTGGCAATTTTTTTTTGAAATTACACTTTGAACTTGCCTAGATTTTCTAAAATTATATTTTTAAGTCTCAAAATTTTTGTTAACAATCATGGTTTAACATCTCCTATTTTTATTTTTACTATTTAGTCCTTAAAAGCTTTTTAGATTAGTCCCTCTTCTTATTTATTGAATGTGCCAGTAACATTTTAATAAAATTATAGTAACAACTTAACTAGGTATTGATAATGTAACACCATAAATTCTAGCTCATCCCATGCTTTTCAATGACTTAATATTATGAAGGATGTAGGTTACTTATAGAAAAGCAAGGAAAAATAATGAATATTTTTACGTTACGTCATATCTAGAAATTCATTTCGGTGTCATGTAGACCGTGTGAGCTCATACTGTGTCTCCTCATATTTAATTAGATTATTACAATTCATTTGTATCATAAAAACTTGCCTACAAATCATGGAAACCGAATTGGGAGGTGGAAAATGAAGTTTCATTCTCAGCTAGAATTGGCTTTCTTTCTGGGCAAACTTTGAAAAATCATAATTAAATTTAAAAAAAATCAAAAGCTTGCAATCTTGCTCATTCTAGAAAGCTTGGGATGTCTAATTCATGACAAAAATATTTACAAATCATAACATCCCACACAGGGCGTTTGACATGCGAAATGATCCAGAGGTCAGACTGGGTCCTGATGCTGTCACAGTTTACTGATATGAACTTAAAAAATGCCCAATTAATTTCACAAAAATAAAATCCATGCAAATGATACCAATTTGGAAAGATATAGATGTCAAATAGAGAGAAAAAATATATCTAGATCAGTTCATCAAGCCCAGATCTCATAATTTGATGGAGCAATACTTCTGGTCGGGCAAGGCTACTGATACTAGACAGAAACTTTAAGAATTCATATCTTCCTCTCTAGACCTCCAAATGAGGTGCTTCTAGTTGGCACAAGTCACTGTGATTTCCTAGTTTCTTTGTATAAAATTTTATGGCAATTGGACATCATTTGAATCTCAAATGACAGAAAACAATTTTAGACCAATTGAATAGTATAGCAGACTAAATCCCTAAAATTTGCCAATTTCAAAAAATTATCAAATATTCTGTAGACCTTCAAAAATTATGATCTTTAATTTATCAAAAATCTCTTACTAAGACCTAATTCCATGTCAAATTTCAGATCAAGACTAACTCATTTGGCTAAAAAGTAATGTAGGGTTCCATAATGGTCAAATTTAGCTCCATATGAGGTATCAAACTTGTCAAATGATCTTCCCTTGGTGTTGGCACCTTTTGGGCAAGTCTAAAAGTATATTTAAGACTTGTGTGAGCTACCCAAATGGTCCCAAACCTCATGCATCTCATTTTGGCCATTCAACCCTCATTTATACACATATTCATCAAACTTTAAATTCTCATTCTATAACCTTACATACTCAAAACATGGGTTAGTGGTCATATATCATAATCATATATCTAAACATCACATAATAGGGTGTTTACACATGTCTCAACGTTCATAGTACATATACAACCTCATATACATTATGAACCATCATTATGGTTCTAAAATAGACAAAACAAGACACAAGGTTGTCAATCTCTCTTCCTCATCGTTGTTGGCTCCCTTCACCATAATTGCTGGGTCCACCTAGCATGTTAGATCATTGGAGATGAGGGAATGAAATTCAAAAAATCCCAATAACTCATCTCTCATTCAATGACACATAATATGTGCAAAGCAAGTTTTTTAAATGCATGTATGAAAAAATGGAAGTCATGGACATTTTCAAAGTAACCTTGGCATGTGAATCAACCATACAAGACATTCAAGAGTTCTCCAAGTGTTTGGATTAGCCTCACACTTCTTCTCATGGATTTTGGACTTGCCTCACCCATTCTTTAAGAGTTTTAGACTCAATCATACTCTTGGGAGCCCACTTTGTTTTTGGGAGACTTTTTGCTATGTCTCAACCAAGCTCAAGGGTTCTTAGCTCATCCTCACCAAAGGGAAGAGTTCTTAGCCTCTCCTCACTCAAGCAAACTCATACAAACATCATAGATTCATTTAAAATATAACATGACATCAAGGATCATGGAATATAAAGGCATGCTAGCATACTTTTCCTAACTTGAAAATACACATACACACATTCTAAAACAAGCTAAACACACATCCATGTATAAGAGAAGGTGGAGAGAGCTACCTTGCACAATTTCACACACTTTTTCCTTAACTTTCAAGTCTCCTCTTTCGGCCACACACCCTATTTGGTGGAGATAGTTTCTTTTGGCCTAGATACAATTTATGGGAGCCAATTAAATCTATAAAATATATTCTAAGGCTACGTCACTTGATAAAATACTAAATTGCTCTATAGGCTCCATTATGGTCCATATTGACACCTAATGAAGCAACACTCCTCAAATGATTTCTAGGCCTCATTCTTTTCTTTCAAACATAATTCTTGACTCCTTTTAAGCCTCTTGGAGTCATCAAACCATTAAAACCAAAGGCCTAACATCATGTTGCTTCTTTAGGTCATATTATGAAACCTAAGGCACTAAATCAATTTCTATGAGTTCTAAATTTTTTCCAAGGCCTCCCTTCATCCTTATTCATCAAATATGACTCAAGAATGACCTTAAAAAAATTTAAAAATCCTTCCACCTACATAAACTAACCTAGGCCGAGACTATAGTATCCTTTGGCCTCCATGAAAATTTCTTTACTTCCTTGAAGGAGGAAGTTTGTGGGAGCATCTAAGGTGTCTCAAAAACTCATTTACACTCTTACTTAGACCTAGGAAGCATCATACAAATTCAAAAATTGGAAGGTGCACTTAAAACCCTAGGTTTTACGTCTTAATTTCTAATGCCTATTTCTTGGTTTCCATTGCATATTCTTATTCTCCTCCATCAAATACCTAAGAATCATCCTTGGTTTGGTTGAAAATATAACTCCTTGGGGCTGTCTATGTCTAGGTAAAAATGCTCAAAGGAAGGGAGGTAGAAGACCAAGTGGAAGAGTTACAAAATACCTTGTTTTCCTTGCTTGTTCTTGCTTTTCTTGGCCTCCTTACTTGAATTTCAAATTTTCCCTCTGTTCTCCCTTCAAAACAGCCCTCAAAACTTCAGAAAAATCATGGAGAAGAAGAGGGAAAAAGAGGAGATGAGGTTGGTGGAGAGAAAGCATGAAAACAACCAATTTTCCATACCTTTAGCTTGGAATTTTTTCTTCTTCTCCTCCTCTCTTGGTGCACCCAAGACCCTTGCTCTCCCTTCTGAAATTATGAAAAATTTTCTGATTCTAAACGGGGAGGAAAGTGGGGCGCTACATAGAGGAAAGGAGGGAAAAGTCATTTTTTTCAAAAATTTTCATTTTGCCCTTCGTACTTTATATTTTCGTTTCTCCTTCGTTTTAGTTCCTTTTTGAGAACCATCTTTTCCATTATAACAAATAGGTTCTCAATTTAATAAAATACCTTTGAAATCACTCAAATTGGAGCTAAAAGCTTTCTGAACGAATTGATCAAAGTTTGGGTCAACCGACATCGGAAAGAGTACACTAGAGGGACTTTACCGGTCCCGGGACTTCCTATGGTTTTTGGGGCCTCTGAAAACCCTGGGCAACTCAAAATTTTCATTCAAAAATCCCTCCTATGTGCTTTTCCAAAATTGTACTTATTTACCGAAAATGCCATTGGCCTTTCGGCAATTTTTTTGAATCACGCCAACTCCCGTTTCTGGGCAACTCAAGGCTCAAATCCTTATTTTCTATTATTTAAAATTTTATTCAAATTTTATTTGGCTTTGAATCACTCATCGCAGGGGACTTGCTTTGAAAACTAACTAATTTCAGTATTTTACGAAAAATCGAACGTTATAGATAACATAGTATTAAGTGTTGGTAATGAGCCTTTTAGCTTCATTTTTACTCTTGTTTTATTTATTGAGACTTCTTGTTTTCACATATCAAAACTTCACATTTTCTATAAAGCCATTAGCAAAATTTAAAACTAGAATTGATCATGGATCAAACCATAAATCTAACTTTGATTATATTTTGATGAGCTCGAGCTTGAAACTTCATAAATGTTTGTATAAAATAAAACACAGAACCAAATATGATGAGTGGGAACTATTATAATGTACTTTGAAGAACCTCTGTTGATTAAGTATTTTCTTAAGTCATTTGATTTCTTGAAAATTTTAAACTTTGAATAGATAACAAAATATGCTCTCAAATATAGTCACTATGGTAAATGAGAATTTAAAGCTTTTACTACAGAAAGAATATTATTAGACAATTTGTTTTAAAATCTAACTTTAAAAATATATTCAACTTAAGCATAGTTTTTCAAATCAAATATGTTTAGATTAGAGACTAATTAGTTACATACAAGTTTGCTACCATCTTCTAGTTTTAAATTAAAAATTTTCTTTAAGGTATAAGATTGCTTCTTATTTAAAAGGTAAAGTTTAAAGATTAAGTTGTTAGCTAGATTAACGATTCATGAAATGTGCAAAGTCTATCTTGTTTATTTTAACATAAACTTTTATTGTATCTTATTAATGTTGCCCCCATCAAATATCCTACCTCCCATGCATATTTAAATTAATTCATTGCAAAAGAAATTTAAACATATAGTAGATTTTTATTCTAAAATTAAATAATTGCATATTTTATGTGCAAATAAACTAATAAGAAGGTGGTGAACTTTTTACTATAGAAGCACACATGCTCCAAACATTTTTGTTACTTGTTGCAATTCGGGAAGCATTGCCTTTGAACGTAAGTGATTCAAGAACAGGTATGATCAAGTTGTCATAGCAATTCTTTCCCAACCCATTAACTATGTTATCACAACACATATATGTGAGTGTTGCATTATGGTAAACTATAGCAAAGAATGTAAGATAACCACAATTTTTTGTAAACTTTTGTGAACATCGAATTAGATAGTCATAAAATCCTATACTTCCTTCTGGGAGGGAATTGATTAGAGGATGTTGACACATCAGAGCTTTTGACACTATCTTCAAATGAGATTCTAGGCATGACCCATAAAGCACCAATAGCAAAAATTAACATCATCTTCACAAACATATATTTTGATGGTGCCATGATTTATCTAAGATGACAATTCTTAGGATGAGAGCAAGAGTATGTCTTTGTTGGCAAGGTAGAAGGAGAAAATGATGTTTTTATAAGTTAGTAATAATGTTAAACTGATTCTTTTAGTAACCTAAACAACCAAAATATAACCCCCACAAAAAAAACATTTCCATAACTTATTATTTTAAGTATAACTTACAAGTTAAAAAGCTTAGGACACCATCTCCCTTTCTATTTAGCATGGCACAAAATAGCATTTTACCTTGAAATCATTAATAATATAACAAATAAACCTTTTTCTAAGGCACATGCATGAATAATCGATGAAAGTTGAAATTAGAAGCTAAAATTCATTTGGTATATCATGACTATAAGGTCAAGATGTTAAAATTACTTTAGTCCAAGATTCATCATTTGTGACAATATTAATTTTGTTGCATTTTAATAACAAGATGTCATTTTAGCTAAAGAAACAATTGTCCCCCTCCAATCTAAATCATACTTATTTTACCTTGAAGTTGTCAAAAGAATTAGACTAAGTGAGACTTTTCTTATCAAGGTTTCTTTTATTATGCACTTTTTAAGAAACCATCAGCAAAAATCAGCATAATCAAAATCAGATTAAATTGGTTAGTTCAACTAGTTAGACCAAGAATTAGACTAAGGTATAGTTCGATCAACCCAAAAAATCATTCAACCATAAAACTAATTAAGAGCTAGTGAAATTAGTTAAAAATTGATAAAATCAATTGGGTCAACTAGGGATATTTATGGGCTAGGTTAAGCTAGACTTGGCTTGGCTTTAGCCTAACTTGATACCTAACCAAATTTTAAATGGGTTTTAAAGTTGAAACTCATTACTTGAGTCCAACCTCACCCAATTTAGTACCGGACAAGGCAAGGTTAATACTTGACAACTTGATTTTTTTTTTTAATTTATTATTAAAATTATAAAATGACCCCCAAAAAAAATATTTTTATAGAAGTTTTTATAAAATTATATTTTATCCTTAAAAAAATTTAAAATTTTGATATAAATTTTTATAAATTTTTTTTTATTTTTTTTTATTTGTTTAGGCTAAGTTGAGCTAATATAACTTTTGAAGTTAGCCCTGTTTTATTATTAAAATTATAAAATAATCTTTGAAAAAGAAGATTTTTATATAAGTCTTTATAAAATTATATTTTATCTTTAAAAAAATTAAAATTCTGAAATAAATTTTCATAAAAAAATTTTTTAAAATTTTTTTTTTTTTTTCATGTCGGGTCGCCCCAATATAGCTCTTAAGGCTGGCTTAGTGCTTGACCTAACCCTAAATTTTTTTTTTTTTACGCCCGGCTTAACCCAACTTGATTGAGCTGAGTAAGGCTGAATACATAGGGCCTTTAAGTACTGTGAAAACCCTTAGGGTCAATGATCCAAAATTTGTTTTTTTTTTAGTTTTTGGTGCAAAACAATGTCGTTTGGTTTTTTTTCTTTTTTTTGGTAAAAGGCAAAAGAATGGATCATTTAAAAATTTGGCATTTAGGTTTTCTTCATCCCTACCTTCCTCCTTTACTGCTACCTATGTCACAACTCTCACAACGTTGTGCTCGTGCCATCTCCTGCATCTCACAAGGTCATTATGCTCACATTATCATTGTTCTTTTACATTTGAGCTATACGTCAGCATCTCAACTTAGATAAATAAAATTTTGCATTGGCTCTCATCTCCTTTGCTCTTTTACATTGTGTTTTATTTTAAGTTTCTACAAACTAGCAACAAAAAGAAAGAACAATGTTTGTAAGCATCTTTTCTACCACCTTGGTATCAAAATTTAAACCTTTTTTGCTTCAATTGTCTTTTTCTTTAAAATTATAATGAAATAGGTCCATTATATGTAGCAAAGCAAACTATTAAAGATCCTAAACTAGCAAAACAAATTTACGTGTTCTTAATGTCCATGGCATTAATTTGTATTTGTAATCTAATATAAGTCTTAAAAAGTCTTGCCTACTAAATTACAAATACAATGAATCAGCATCCTAATTAACAACAAATTGAAGTTCTCTTTTTATCCCTTCCTCCATCTCTAAGAGTTGAACTGTGAAAGCATAGTTAACTTAATGTTAGTCATTATATGCCAAGAAAGGTGTAAAATTTTTGTGGAACTGTTATATAATTTAATAAAATAATATTTATTTATGGAAAAGAGAAATATAGAACAAAAAATAAAGATACGATATCTTCTATGTTTTATTAAAGTGAATCCTACACATTATGAAAGAGAAATGAATTATATGAGATATTGTTGGTGAATTTTTCTAAAAGAGAATCAGTTAAATAGCCAATGACTTAATGTGTCTATGTTGTGAAATCACAATTCATGTATGTTCTTCCATGAGCCAAAGCCATATGGACTATAGAGCAAATTGTGTGTAGCCTCCTCTCAAGTGCTTTTTCTTTCCTTTTTTATGCCTAATTACAATAATAATCCTTTCTTCTTGGTGTTGTATGTCTAGACAATGATGTGAATCATAACTCACAAACCAATATTGCAAGAAAGATTTCATTTTTTACTACTATTCACCATTTTTATTTTGCTACACCAATTTTTTTTTCTTTTGGTTGCCATATTAACATGCTTCTTTTCTAGTATATCGCATATTGAGAGCATAGATACTCCAAATGCTTTAAATGTTTATGCTGTCCGCCTTAATATTGTTAGCAGTAATAATGCATAATCATCAAATAAATAATCCTACTCCTACATTGCTCTATGTAAAGATTGATCTTACATGGGAGTATTTTGCTTTTAATAAAAAGGGAAAAAGTAATGTGTATACTCGCCTTCATTATTCATCAATATATATAAGAAGTGGCATAAATAGAATGAAGTAACATCTTATTAGTGTATCAAGTCAAATAACTTTTTACAAAAAGGTTATGCATGATGTTCGCCATAGAACACTAGAGTCCTTGAAAATGTGCAACAAAAGAAGCAAATTGAGATCTCAGTGAAGCATATGGTGATGAAATTGAAAGTGGATCAGAAGTTAAAGAAGTTCAACTACCTCCTCCCAAGAGGTGATCACTTACTTTAGGCAAAAGAAAAATTAATATTGGAGTTGATAATTATTTTGCTCTAAGAAAAACTCTTGGTTACAAACTAAGTCTTAAAAGTGCATTATCTAGTAAAAAAACACAACATGGAGTTAAGCTATTTATTGTTAGATGGCTTTATGATTCTTATCTTCCATTTAATGCATTAAATTCTACTTACTTTCAACTTGTTATAGATGCAATTACTGCTATGGGATCTAGGTTTGAAGGCCTTTCCTTTCATGAAGTAAGAGTTAATTTGTTGAAAGATTACAAGAAAAAGTGTCAACTACTTGTTCGAGCCAAATAGTCAAAATTGGATGTACAATCATGGTTGATTGTTTGATCGATCGAAGGCAAAGAACATTAATAAACTTTTTAGTGTATTCTCTTGCAAGTATAATATTTGTTAAAGGTTACTTGTTAGATGACTTTTTGATTCTTGCATTTGATTTAATGCATTAGTTTATTCTCTTGCAAGTTTAGTATATGAAATCTATTGATGTCTTAAATGTGGTAAAAGATGTAAAGACACTATTTAAAATGTTTTCTGAAGTTATTAAGCGGGTTGGACATTTTAATGTTGCTCATGTAATGATTGATAATACAACCAATTATGTAACTGCTGAAAGTTTGATACATGAAAAATAGGAGCATATTTATTAGTCACCTTGCGTTACTTACTATTTGAATCTCCTTTTGAAGGATATTGGTAGCTTGCCTAATGTGATGGACCTTGCATCAAAAGCTTCAAAGGTAATAATCTTTATGTATAACCATATGGTCTTTTTATCATTGCTAGGAAAAAGAAATGATTGGAAAGAGATTGTGCATATAAGAGCAACTTGTTTTGCCACTACTTTTATTACATTGAAAAGTCTGTATAAGTATAAGCATGATTTGCAAGCTTTAATTGTAGATAAGCACTTCACTAGTCATAAACTAGTCAAGATTACAACAAAAAAAAGCTATTAATGTTATGATATTAAATAATAAATTTTAGAGTTATTGTTATTTTTTTATGAAACTTATGGCTCCCATTATCAAATTATTAAGAAATGTAAATGCAAATAAAAAACCTCATTTAGGTTATATTTATGAAAGCATGCAAAGGGCAAAGAATGCAATAAAGAATATGTGTAGAAATAGGAAACAACTTTACAAGCCTTACTTAGATATTATTTAAGCTTGAAGAGATAGGCACTTGAAGTTAATCTTCTTCTAGCAACTTACTTTTTGAATCCTACTTTCTTTTATGATAAAAGATTTTGTAAGAAGAATAAGGTCATCCTAAACGTTTTTCATTTGTTTGATATAAGAAATTTATGTAGTAATGTTATATAAGTTATTAAAGAAGTGAAAATGTATTGTGATCATGAAGGAAGTTTCGATTAAGATCAAGCTTACAGTAAGACAAAAATAATACAACCTAATAAGCATCAATTTATGTGTATTTTATTGTTTTAATACTTTAAAAGATTAACTATTATTGGTCATATAATTAAATATATTTTATGTAGATATGTGGTGGACATATTATGGGAATAGTGCTCCAACTTTGGAAAATATAATCTATTGGTATTCTTGGCTATCTTCGAGATGTGAGTGAAATTGAAGTTTTTTTTTACGCATTCATACAAATGAAAGAAATAAATTAAAACATCAAAGGCTAAGTAATCTTAGTTATATTATTTATAACTTGCGACTGAGTAACAAGTACATATATAAGACTCAAAATATAATTATCATTTACTCCTTTTAGCATAATTAAATCTCTATTTGATATTGTTTGTACTTTATTTTATGTCACAATACAAGAAGAAAAGTTATAATCATATTGATTACGAATCTGTTAACAATGATGAATTATCAAAAAAACAACGTTTATATTATTTTCTTTCAATATTTAGATGTTATATAAGTATTATTTTTATGCATTATTTTATTTTTTTAATTTATTACATAATTAGGCGTTGTAGAAATGGATTTTACAAACCAACCAATTATGGAATCACTATATGACTTTAGAGTTGGACATGATGATGGTGATTGTGGTAATTATCTTGTTTTAGACACTAATGAATTAGTGTCTAATGGATTTAAATTCAATGAATATTATGATGATTGATAGTTAATTTATTACTTTAAGTTTAATTTGTAATTATAGATGTTGTAACGGATATTAATTTATTTGGATTTGAATATTAAATCATATTTGACATCGTAAAATTTATTTATATGAGTTTCTAGTTATTTATTATATGAAATTTTTAATATATAAAATTATATATATAATTACTATTAGTTCTATCATAGTTCAATTATAATTGAACTAATAAATCATAAATTAATATTTTCGTTGATTTAGTGATTGGCATAGTTTTAAAAATATTAATAAAAATTTATAATTAGAACTAATTATTGATCAAACCATATATTCAGCTTTGGTCACCGTGTCACGAGCCTAAGCCCAAAAATTGACAAATATCAGTATAATTTGTTTCAATACTTTTATCAAATAATATTTGACTTCTAAAATATATTTAACGTTAGTATAGTATTCACATTGGATATGTTGGGAGCAAAGACTAATTAGTTACATACAAAACCCTGAAATTGATCATTCCATAATCAATATATGTAACTTTTCTTTCCATATTTTTTTTCGGAAAACTAGCATTTTACCATTTCAAACTAAAAATTTTCTTTGACTAAGTTATTAAATTAATAATTTATGATATATATATACATACACACAAACACAAACATATGTGTTTTATCTTTTTAATTGTAAAATAAATTTAATTTTATCTTTTGTTATTGACTTGGCTTATCCCTCTCATGCGCATTCAAATTAATTCGTTGAAAAAGAATTTAAGAGATATAATAAATTTTTATTCCAAAATTAAATAATTGTATGTTTATAAGTGCAAGTAAACTAATGTGAAAGTGGTGAACTCTTTACTTTCAAACTAATCATATAATAGTTTAATTATATTTGTTTATTAAATAATAAATTGTGTAAAGTTTTTAATTATCTTTGTCATCTCAATGAGTTATATATATATATATATATATATATAAAATAAATTATACAAATATCTTTTAAAATGAAAAGTTATCTTGTACTTTAATTTAATTTAATTTAATTTTTTTACTGAAATATTTTCCATTAAACTTAAATGTATATTTTTTAACTAAAAAAATTAAATTAAAGATATTTTGGTCAAAAAATTTAAATTAAACTAAATTGTAGGATAACTTTGTATTTTAATAGAAATTTAAGTATATTTTAAATTACAAAAAATATTTGTATAATTTTATTAAAATTTAGGGAATATTTATATAATTATATGTATGGGTGTGTTTTTGGTCCGGGGGAGGAGGTTAAATAAATGCTTTAAAATTTTTAGATGTAGTTCAAAAATTATAATATATTTGAAAATTAAATTTTAAAAGTTTAAATATGCATCATAAAATTATATACTTTGAAGAGCACAAGGCAGAGGTTGGGTAATAAAACCTCCAAGAGACCCAAAGTACATAGTAAATATTTTAGTAGAATTGAAAAGAGAATACTAAATAGAATAAAAATGAATCAAACCGATTTGATATGACATGAAAAAAATAAAATAAAATACTTTTCTATTTGTATATTTGATAGACTAAAAATAATTTAAAAATGAAAAGTAAAAAAGTAATAAAAGACATAAATGCCTTTGATTAAATTATGAGAATTAACATGTTTATATTTAATATGGGAATTAACATTTTTATATTTTAAATAGTGGTAGGAAGAGATAAAGGACAACAACAATAGATGAAAATAAACACTTGTTTTTGTTTCAAGAAAATTACCTTTTTAGAAGTTTTCTTTTAAATGCATAAATTATTGTTAAAATTTTTTAATAAAGTTGTTTCAAGTTTAATAATTTACTAACCACATGTACCACAACAGCATATTAACTATGATTTCCCCAGCATCCCATTTCCTACTTTCTATCTTACACCATTTTTGTACCAAACAAGTTGGAAAGTGACAAAAGTTAACAGATTGGACAGGCAAATTGGAAAGAATCAAAAGTAAATTAGCTATAACATTGAGGGCAAATTGAGAAATCGGATTCTTCTTCTAGAAATTGGCTCTAAACTCACCTACTACAATGGAGGAATGCTTCTTTCTTACTGTCTTCCCATCTATATAACATAAATTATGCTAATGGGTTTGACTTTGGTCCTCATAGTATTGCTCTTCTTTGTCTTGAGAGATAACTTTATTATACAATTTTTTTACAAAAATATATTATAGCTCAATCTATTTTATCCAAAATAACATCAAATTATATAAAATAATCACTTATTTAAATTTAGTAAAATTTAAAACTATTTAATAAAATAACCAATTATTAAAAAGAATATACTTGACAATAATTGTTTAAAAAATAACCAAATAAAAGACTATAATTAATAATATTTAATTTTAACAATGGTTTATTTATTAAGCATGTATTTAATTAACATAAGTAATGTTATAATTTATCAAAGTTAAATTTGTACAAAAATGATTTAGTTTGTTAAATTTAGTTCATCAAAATTAAATTTGTACTTTATAAAATATTTATCATTTGATTTGGAAGAATTTTTTATAAATACGTATACTAGCGTTTCTAAACATATATAATTATATCATTAATATTTATATTATTTAAATTTTTGTTATTGAATATAACTAAATAGCATAGCTGTGCATGGACATAAATTCTAGTTGATCAATATAATTCAACATCCTAAAACAAAAGGCCTCTCTCTTGAATAGAAAGCTAGCCCATTGGATTTGGAAAAACTTTGTACAAGGAAATCCAATCCCAATTTGGATGAGATACTTCACGTTTCTTTTTTTTTTTTTTAATTTAAATGGAAGTATGTACCAAAAACTTTGAATGTATGTGATGAACGTGAAACCCTAAAAAGCCCAACGCCTTAATGTAAACAATTTAAAATTTTCATTTTAAAAAAAAAACTATACTTGGATAAAAGGATTGTTTCAGGGCACAAAAATAATGATGGTTCTTCTACTAATTGAGCTGTGCCATGAGGTGAAAACAAGAAGAGGTCTACATTGGGAACGTGGATATTCGGCTGTTCCAAGTCTCCTGGAATAATAGATTTAGACCGTGTATATAAATTTGGACGTGGTAAATTTTATTTATTTATTTTAAATATTAATAATTTATTTTGTATTTTGATATTTTTTATTTTAAAAAAAGCAAAGCACAAAACAAAAATATTTTTTTAATTTTCATCAAACAAATAATTTTTATTATACGTTTTATTTCTTTTAAAATAAAATATATATATTAAAATTAAAAAAAAAAAGATGTTTGGAATTAAAGAAAAAGATTAAAAAAACTAAAATATATACCATCCAAATCTATTGCTCCCCTAGAGCAAAAAAGGATTCATACACTTATATTAAGAAGAGATGAGAAAGAAAAGGAGAGAAACTTAAGCCTAGCTTGTGTGTACTTATAGTTGATTAACTAGTATCTCCATGGAGAATACCATGATGTGTCCCTCTTGTTCCTTCCCTTTTGGCCTCCCCTTCCCATGTGAAGTGTTGAGAATTAAAATAGGTCCTATGCAATACTTCTTTATATGTAATAGAAAAGAAAATGACATAAAAAAATAAAATTGTGTATGAAACTCACTTCTTGGCTTTCAACCCACTTCTCTCTTTTCTTTCCTAAATTGACAACTTCAATTTACTTTTGTAAATTAAGGAAATCTAAACTCACTAAAAATATATAAGAAGAAAAAAAATTTCTTGAGCTCTGTGTTAATAAAGACATGTGATGTGAAATATGAAAAAAAATATTTATTGTTTATACTATTATGTAACAATATTATTTTATTATTACTATTATTATTATTTGGATATTAGGGTTTATAATTTGAAGCTTGAATAAAAATCTTTAGGCTTTGGTTTAATATTTGCTCATTAGACATAGGGTTAGGTACGCATATAAATGTCTTTCTTGTGTTTAGTCAATTATGAAAGTTTATTTGTTGATTATTGAATCTTGAATTGAAATTTAAGTTTTATGAATTTTGTCCTTTTCCTTTCTTCTTTGGTTCCCTTCCCATACTACGATATGTGTAAAATAGCATCTCTTCTGTAGTCTTATGCATAAGTCTCTTTCTTAAAATATAGTATCCTCTAAACTTAAAATATAAGGATGACATAAACTTAAGATATAAGGATGATATATTTATCCATATGGAATAGAAGATTCATTCATAAGAAATTCGTCATACACACACAGCCTTAAATTCCTTGATGCTCCGGTAATATTCAGTGAAGAGAGCAGAAGTAACAATCTCGTTAACGCTTCTTGGAAAAACCAACATATTGAAAGTCACTCCACACTTGAAAGCACCTTCCATCAACAACCAAGGGATGCAAAACATAGCTTGAATGGCCAGCAACCAAGAAGAGGAAAAATATGTCTTGGATATAAATGGAAGTACTAGGTCGCACTATGACCTAGCCCAGACGGTTATAAATTAGAAATTCTCAAGTTTACATGATGTAATGAAACAACAAAAATTTATAAAAAATGAATTAGTGATAAAATTTATTGATTGTCTATGTCATAAAGATTCGATAAAGTTTTACGTTGGTTATCGATTGTCTAACACAACCCTCCTCTTTTTTCTGGATTTGCGACCGACTATGATAAATATGATTTACGATAAGTATTTATGACGTCGATTAATCTATGTAGCCGACCCTATTTAGTGGGAAAAAACTTTGTTGTTGTTGAATTAGTGGTAAAATTTCCTAACACACCCACCATGTTGATGAATTTCTCTGAGGATGGAGAAGAACAAGGAGCATAGAACAATTAGCGTATCACAATTTGATAAAAGGACAAAACTTGAGGTATTCTCATATGTTTGCTATCATAAATATTTTTTATAACATTACATAATTAGATATTTCTAAAATTTTCTTCACATGCCATCCTTTTATTAGAGTACCTGATACCAACTTCCTAAATTTTCTCCTTGATACAAAGCCATTTAGAGGCAACAATACAGGGGTTGTTATTTCACACCAAACATGGGAATGATAGCCATAAACCAAAATAAGAACTTACAAGATGTATCTATGAACAGACTCCTGGCCTGATCACTAAATATAAGACATAATTTCAAATTTATCTAAACAAATTTACAGGGTTGATCAGAATCACATTCTTTACAAGACTCTTGTGGTGATCACCTTAAATTTTAAAAAAACACCCAGATCCAACCAACTCATATTACAAAAGAACATGCTCTTTACATATCAAACCTTCTGAACAATACAAGGTTTGCTTTTCTGCTGTTCCATCAAACTACCCATAAAAATAATAGCATTGAGATCATCACGGGGCCAAAAAAACATTTGATATATACATAACTAACAGAATTTCTTACTTCGTCCAAATCATTCAAAATTCTCTCTAGTTAAGTCAAGTTTTTGAAAGTGGTGGCACTTAGCTCCTTCTATGTACACTTCCTCTGAATGGAGTCTTAAGCAAAAGCAGGGATGCTGGAATTCTGACGATCCCTGTTGAGGCAATCGAATCCTTCTACTCTAACTGCAGCGGGTTTAAGTCCAAACTTCATTCTAGCACATCCTCCTTTACGTGATGCTGAAGAGGGAGATGATAAACCTGATGGGGATGAATTTGCTGATATAGGAATGTTCTTTTCATCTCTAAACCGCGCATCTTGGACCAATGGATTTGCTGCACGGACTGGAGGGGACCCACAAAAATATGGAGGTGATGCAGCTGCCTGATTTGCATATTCTTCCCCATAACTCTCCTGTTGAAATCAAGATACCAGTTTATCAATTTAATTTCAAAGTCAGAGAAGATTCATAAGCGTAAAAACTAAAATTTTGGAAACACATAATCTCTGTGACAAGATTCAACCACATGAATTCAAGTATATAAGATATTTAAAAACAAAAAACAAAAAGCCTCCTCTTGTACCACAAAGCATGAATACAACTATACATCACTAGGAGCCCAGCTATGGTCTAATATACATAAACGAATCCTACTTAATTCCCATAAAGCTAAGCATCTTGTAATACTCAGAACTGACCTTCTTAAGAATAATGTCTAGAAGCTCTGCCCCAGCTTTCGAGTCAGACCCGCCAGTTTGTTGACTATAAACAAAATTGCAACACAGAACACATCAGACCCTTAAACGCTTCTAAAACACAATAATTTCATCAGAAACCAAAACTTTAATCAAGAGAGTTACCTCAAATGCCGTCTAAAGGGCCTTGTAGGCATATCAGATAAATCCCCAACTCGGCGTGGCTTAGGGCAAATGACAGGGTCCTGATAAATAATAGGTACAGAGCCTCTCATCTCATCACAGGCTGCAAAGGCGTTCTGCTGAAGACTATAACAATTCATCGTGGAAAACAATTTTGTTCCACAGTAGAACGCCTAGCCACAAAAATAACAAAATATATTCAGGAAATGTCTTAAAATAGAACAATTTTAAAATTTTTGTTTATAAAATGAAATTCAATTAGCTAACAGATCTATCCATTTAGCCAGTTAAATTCGGTTAATCAAAACCAAAATATAACCTAAAGATCAGAGAGAAATCCCCAACCCATTTTCTTCTTTCCCAATTTTCCACAAGCCAAAGACAAAGATAAAAATCACTTGCACATATCAACAGCAGATCTGAATTCTAACCTTGAAAAGAACTTAAAATTCCTTTTTCAGTTATGCAAAACCAAAACAAAATAACGCTAAGCCGATATTTATGTTACCCAACTAGAACCATGGTCTATAGAATTGATCCCTAGTCATAGAATTAAAGGGAGGATTTTTTAATAGATCTTCAATTGAGTAAAGTATATAACAGATCAAAGTACAGCTAAAATTTCAGCAGATCTGTCCAAGAAAACACTTTTTTCAAACATCTTTACCATATTCAGAAGATTAAAACTTTAAAAAGATCAGATCTGTAATGAAGATCTTGGAAACACAAAGATATAAGGGGTAAGAGAGAATGGAGGAAGTAGAGATATTAGAACATCGATGGAGAGATACCTTGAAGGGATCCCCAACAAGAAAAAATCAACGGAGCTGGACGCCACGAGTAGAAGAAAGAAAGGAGCTGGCTTTGATTTATAGTAGAGAAAGAAACGATCTTAGCCTTCGGGTCCCAGAAACGGTTATACGACGTCGTCCCACATTGATATTCTAGAAGCCACACGTGGTCCAAATCCAATGGTTAGTGGTAGCAATTAGCAAATACGAGTGAACAGTTAGCAAATAATTAAAAACTAATGATTTTAAAAAAGATAAAATTTAATTAGATATAATTTTTAATTGTTCATTATCGATTTTTTTAATAAAATTATGAAAAAATAATTTTTTTATGATGACTAAAATTAAGTATAATTTTTTATATCTTTATTATTAAGTTTTCTAAAATATAGATAACATATGTAAAAAAAATTCTTTATAAGACATAATCAAATAATTGTAAAAACTATACATATATTTACATTGAAAAACTTGTTAACAGATATAAAATAAAATATGAATTATTCTCCCTTTTATAACTCAATATTATATAATTAGGTATTAAAAAAATTACCTTTCACTTGTTATATATTTATTAAAAGACCTAACAAAAAATATCTAAAATTTTTTATTTAAATCTAATTTTAAAAAATCAAATGATATTGTTGAGTTCTACACATGGCCATTTTACATGGAATTTCATTAGGGACAAAATTTATATGCATTTCTTATATTTTTACTATCAAATTTTTTAATTAAAATATAACAATTATATAATTTAATAACATTATAAATATATAATTTTTACAACTCAACATTACATGATTGAGTCTTTTAAAGAATTTTTACATATGTTATAATTTAATAGGAAAACTTAAGAACAGAAATATAAAGAACTATACTTAAATATAATCCTTTCATTAATTATAATTTTTAAAATCTAGAGTAAATTTTACCTACCTTCTATGGGATTGGATAAATTATAGATAATACTTTTTTTTGTCAAAAATATCATCTAAATCTCTTGATATTTGATATATATTACAAAATCTCCTATCCAATTTACCTTTTGTTAATAAAGATAATCTTTTACACAATATAAGATTATAACTTTATTCTTAATATAAAAGTAAATGAAAGATAAGTTGATGCTACATTCCAAAATAGTACTAGTTATGAAAATAAAGATAATTAAATAATTAATACATTAAGCTAACCTCCTTGCACTTTAGTTAAATCACACTTGATACCACTATTGTTTTAAAAATTACATTTGGTTCATTGACATATATTGCAAGACCTTCTCTTCAATTTATTTTATATCAAAAAAGTTAACTTTTTATTCAATATGAGGCTATGATTTTAGTATTAGTATTACAATAAAGACAACTAAATTGATATTTAAGTTCAAATATGAGAATATAGTTTTGTTCTTAATATAACAATTAAAATAATTAAGTAAGTTTATTTTTGGAAAAAACGCATTCTATATAGAAAGTTAGCACTATGGACTAAAAATAAGTTGAATAGGTGCCATATATAATTTTTGAAACTAGAGGGATATCAAGTGTAATTTAGTCAAACCTTAAAAAAGGTTAGTATAATTCACTCTAAATAATTTTATTTTTGGAAGTAATGGATATTATATAAAAAATAGCTCTCATTGATATAAAAAATATATTTGAAAAGAGGTTTTTGTAATACATATAAAATGTTAGAATAGTTGGATGCGATTTTTAAACCAATATATATATATCTAATATAATTTAGAGAACTTATAGAAAAGTTAATGTAATTTAGTCTAAATTTATTGTGAGATAAGTAGGTCAATTATCCTAAGAGTATCACTTACACTAGAAACTTATGTAAATTGGATTTCCTATGAGCACCAATCCTTTGGAATCGCTTTCTTGGAGGGCCTATCATTCTAAAGATATATTCTTTAAGAACTATTTATAAATAACTCCTAGTCTAGTTATTTATAAGTCAATCTAAGTGCCAAATTTATAGAGTTTGTCTCTCCATTGTATTAGAGCAATATCCTTAAGGGTAAATCATGGTCATATGTAGGTTTGGTATACTAAAGGTTCATGATTCGTTTCAAGGGCTTCCCTCGTTTGATCATACTAAGTTAAAGGAGAAGAATAAGAACCTCTACAAATAGCTATGAACAAATTCGTGGTGTTAATTATGCCTTCCTTTGGTTCTATCTCTATTTCTTCATTTTGCTCTTGAGGCAAACAAACCCTCCTAAATAGATACGATGTGCTATGAGATAAGCTAGTTGCTTATCATTTGAGGTTTTCCTTTGGGCACACTTTTCTAATGGATGATATTCTTCTTTTGAGTTAGACGATGAAAGACTTATATGAAAGTATAAGGGTTTTTGGAAGGAGAGTGAAGGTTTAGAAGGCATTGGCTTGTTTTAGAAAAGTTCATGATCATCTTGAAACATTTGGAATAATCTAACTCAGGGATAAGAGTATGATCAAGTGTAAGATGGCATAAAAGTAGGGAGTTAGTATGGATGATCAAATAAACAAGGTTTTCTTCAAGTTCTTCTTCTTCTTAGAAAGAAGTCTTTCTTCTTTGAGCTTTTCAAGCATCATCTAGTAAACCATCTTAAGCTCATCATGATAAATCAAAGAAACTATATAGTTTTTAATAGTTATAAAAATCAGACTGAACTAGTTAATTTGATCAAAATATCAATGAACTAATCATGATTTCAATCCATTTGAATCAAAAACCTAATTTATCAAAAAAATCAATAAAAAACCAACTAAATCATAAAAAATTAGTATAATTGATAAAAATAAACTCAACCAATGGATTAAACAATTTAAGAAAACATTAAAAAAAATTCAATTTGACCCATTATTTATAATTAAAGACTTTACCCCTCTCATCAAATTTAACTGATGTAGGATAAAACTTAGCCTTTGCTTCTCTCTTTCACTTTCACTTGCCCAGCTTTTGTTGCAACTTCCTCTCACTCTCCCTTCCAACAAGACTTCATTTATGCAGTACTCTCTTTCTCTCTACATTTCAACTTGCATGACCATTGCACCACCTGCTCCTTCATCATCCTTCCATCTCACAACCTCAACTTGATCTTCCATGCCCATACTACTCCAAAATTACATATGCAATATTTGTAACACCTAAATTGATGGGTTCTAGTTTACAAGTATTACTTTCAAAATGAATCTAGTCCATAAAGTTGTTTTTTTTTTATGATTGAAATAAGTACTGTCTGATAAAGTTTTACTGGTCAAAGAGTGGAAATAGAGTAAGAAGAAAGGATATCATAGCCTTTGTAGTATTCAATCCTCACTATTATACCTAGGCCTGTGCTTTAGGGTGATTTTTTATTTCCTTTCTCTTTGTTAGCTATTAGAAAAATAAGAGTAGTAAAGAGTTTTATAGTTAAATTATATTTAATATTTTTTAAAATTCAAAATTATATATATTTAATTTATTTTTGTCAATAGAATTAAGTGTTTGTATAATATTCTTTCCTTTAAAATTAAAAATATTTAGTTGTTTCATAATCATATTAAGCATAAAATTAGATATTATATTAGAGATTAATATCAATTTAATTGCCTCTGTTATATTAAGAATAAAAGAATTTCATTTTGCGTAAAAAAAAAATAGTTTCTTTAACAGAAAGCAAATGAAAAATAAAAATTTTTATAATATATATTCAAATGTTAAGAAAGTCAGATATCATTTTTAAAATAAATTAAGTATAAAATTTATTAATATTGTTTATTGTTTATTATATTAGTTTTTTAACATATAAAATTAACTTATATTTAGTTATCATCAATTTGACCATAGTTCAATCACAATTAGGTTAGTAAATCGTGAACTAGTATCTTAATTGGTTTAATAACGGATCTCATTTTAAAAGCATTAATTTTGAGAGAACTAAAGTATATTTTAATATAAAAGAAACAAAATATATATGATTTTAAAACCAAAAGTATATATATCTTATTAATTATCGAATACTTTTGAACTTTGGCAAGCATGGTCAATGGATAGTTAGTTATAATCCAACGATTTGATTTGTTAAAACTCTCTATAGTATGATATTAGATGGATTAAGTTGTGAGTAAATTCTACGATTTTCAATGACTTAAAAAAAGTATCATATTGATCTCTGCTCTTTAATAATATATTTTATATAAAATATACATTTCTTTAAAATTTGGTGGCAAGTATAGCAGGTCAAACAATATATATATATATATATATATAAGGTTAGCATGATTAACTAAATAAGTCTAATACTTAGATCAAGCTCATTCATTCAGTAGATGGTCAAAGCCAAACCCAAATTTATCAAGCAGAACTGCTGTAACCTATGAATGGCCCATCTCATTTACCACTTCAACTATTTACTTTTTCTGAAAAAGTTAATGTTTGAAAGAACAAATTTTAAAATTTTGCTAATACTCTAATTAAAAAAATGCAATGTTCAGTAAATATCATTATAAGCAATATTTAAAATTATAAAGATAGATTCCATAATTTATAAGGTTAAATAAACCATATTATATTTGGAAAAAAACAGTTAAAATTTTAGGAGATATTAAAGAGCTTTTAATTAGATAATATTTTTATTACAGTCACACGAAAAGTTTCTAAATGTGTTTTGCAAGAAGCACTTGTAATTCTGTGTTTGTATATCAGCAAAAAGATTTTCATTGGCTTGAAAATATCAAAAGAAAAGAAAAAGGATTTGTTAATATTATCCCCCCATAAAGGGAAAAATGTGCGTTTATTTGAAAGAGTTTTTAAGTAACAGTGTCTAAATCCTTTGATTATGTTCGAAAATTCAGCTGTTGTGAGAAACGTATCAAAGCAGATTCAGTTATAAAAGCTACTATTTATAGTTTCATTTGTATTAACAAAGGTACATAATAATTTATGTTAAAAAAAAACCACTAGAAACATAACATCACAACACATTTCCAAACAAAAAATTTACTTAAATGATTAATGTAATTGCATATGATTTTAGAAAAATAAAATATTTGAACACTCTGCGACTTACAACTCATATGCAACATCATAAATTCACATTTAGTATCTTTGTCAACTGTCAAGTTTGGACAAACATTTATAAAATATCCAGTGTATAAATTATCATTTTAAGCCGCATTAAAAAAAACAAGCAAAAACCACACAAAACCAATTTTTTCGGAACAATTTGTTAACTCATAATTTTCGTGGTATATATTACGTTTTAAAGTGTCTTTAAATTTAGCTAAATTAATTTCTTTTCAAACAATCTTAAAAGTAGTTTAACTCCCAATTTCTGATGTAGCTTCAATTGTCTAAATTGTCAATGATGCAATTACGATGGAAAATACATGTTTAAAAAATTGTAATAATTCGTAGTTGAACCTCTATTGAACCAAAAGCATATAAATATATAATGTAACATGTATATATAAAAACATAATGTGTAACAAGAAAATGGAAAAGTGATTTAAGATAAAATTCTAACGTAGTTAAAATATCATTAAGTATCTTCATTATACAAGTTATTTTGCATGATATGGTATTCAATAATCAATAATAGTCATAACATCTTTAATCACATAAAATAAAAATGAAATAAAGTAAATGTATAATAGGCATTGATATCTAACGAGAACCAAATTTACTTTGTTTTTAGATTAAATCTATTATAAAAATGGAATCTAAACAGCATTGTTTCAGTAATTTTAAAAGAAAAGCTGAAAAGCAAATTGTGTGAATTGATCAAGGTAACTGGTTTTTATCGATTTTTTTTATTAATTCACTGAAATTTTGATCTTTTTTTTTTTGGCTGAATAAGTTTAAGGGTTCAATCAAATTGGAAGGATCATTGATTCTCAATTTTTTTGTTTAATTGGCCAATTTGATCTATTTTTTAATATATTATTAGAGGATTTAAAGCATTTACACCACTTATATCTGCCTTCCCCTTCTCTTACCACTTTATGAGCTACACTAGGTGGCTTTCGACCTAGTTTATTAAACAACAGTAAAAAGTCATATTTTATACCTCTAGTTTTTGAAATAGTGGTGGAAGGAATTTCTTTTTATACACACACACACAATAAGAGTATTCTCAAACCATTTTGTGCGATAACCGAGACTAAGATTGGTGCACCCATTGACAAGTTTCATTTTGTGTAAAAATTATATAATATTTTAGGACATATCAAGGGCTATTTTGTAATCATTTATGCAACTTTTAAAAATTGTTATTTTGTGATCATTTTGTGTATTGTTTTAGGTTAACAAAGAGTTCAAAGAACCTATACAGATCAAGGAGAAGCTAATGAACTTGGAATAAAGCCCAAAACACAAATTAAGAGTCCAAGGCCGTGAAGATTTGTGCCAAAATCCAATTGCATGCAGACTTCTAGATGAATGCATAGTAAATTAGACATAACCTGCTTTACAAATCTTCAATTAGACTAGTTCTTAAACTTATGAAAAGATAAAATAAAGCCCTACAACTTTCTAGTTAAGTCAAAGCTCAATTCTCAAATGAAGCAGAACAAACATGCGGCGCAACAAACTTAAATGGAATAAACTTAGTCTACCTAACATATCTTGGTAGTTTTTTTATTTTTATAATTCATGATCTAGAAGTTCAAGTTGAATAAAAGCCATGGCAATGGAAAGCTAAGAGAAAATCCTACAACTTTGATGAAGATTATGAAAGTCAATTTGTAGGTTTTGAATGAGTTTGCTATTCTTTAATTTATGCTTAGGAACTAGATAGTCAACACTTTCTTATTTTGAAGAGAGTTGTTATTTTGTTATTGTAGTGCCTTCTTAAATTTCTTAGGAGTATTTTGACCACCCAAACCCCATTTTTCTATTTGTAAATGTAAACCCTAGTTTCAGCTTTTCCCTTGCTTGGCTATGTTCTATAAAGAGTCATATTTTGCCATTAGTTATGGTTTATGTTGGACAAAGGAGACAACCTTGCTATAGTGTGGCCATTAAGTCTCTTGAATGACACAAGGGAGTAACAACCAAGCTACATCGAAAGCTTCTTCTTCATTCACCATATCAAAAATGTCCATCAACCACCTTCTCTCTCCCTCTTTTCTATTTTATTTTCTCATTTTTTCTATTTGTTTCTTTTTTTGGGAGTTTCTCATAGGATAGATAAATTTGGTTGATTGTATTAAACGCTTACTCCTTGTTATGATATATTGAAATACTCTTTCTTCTTAGAGTTTATGCTATGAACTTATTACTTTTGTTTAATTATCTTTGTTTCTCTAGTTGATTGTTTATTCTTAGGAACATTCAATTGGAGTTGTTAGGTATAAATAATTGCTAAGGCGAATTAAGGTAATTAGCAATCAAACCAAACATATTTACATTCGATTGAAGTTCTTACATGAGGTAGTTAATGATATAGTGTAAACCATTAGTTCAACAATCATTAAGTGTTCAACAAAATGTAATGTTGGGGAAATTAGTCTTATACACATCCAGTAGGAGTTTTAGGATTAGTTTAACTAAAATTCAATTAAGATTAATGCATTCTAGGCTCATTGAACCTAGGTAGACTAAAATTTGGCCACTTAGAGGAAATTAGAGCTAGGATAGTTTAGAACATCATAATTGAATGTTAATACCTTAGAAATTTAGCTAAATTGAAGAATTCAATATTGAACTTGAATAATTAATCTAATGTAATTGCCAACTTACATTTAGCCTACGTGAGTTTTTGAATCTTTTCTTTTAAGTTTATTGTCATGTCTTTTGGAGTCTTAATGTTAAGTCTTTATCTTAATAAGGCAATTCTTTTACTTTCATTATTAGTTCCTAGTAATTAAGAAAACCTAAGATATTGGTTTGTAATTAGTTCACATATTATAAATACTAATAGGTATTTTGAAAACTCCTAAAATATAAGTAATTTTATTTCTCATGTAATTGACAATCCTTACTCTTAACCTTTTTATTACTTGTTGACTAATATACTTGTTAGTGTTTGTAAAAGTTACATCACCCGACCTCCCACATCAACCTATAATGCATTTAGGAGAATAAATTCTCCTATTTGCTAGTCTTAAATTCTTTTTAACTCATAGGGTGACCTCTTGAAGTTCAATGGTGTTAGATAACTTTGTTATTTTTAAGGTATATGATAGAGTAAGAGTTTAAAGATCTCGTTAACTACCCATACCCATTGCTATTAGGCCACATCTAATGGCTTTCAATGATGGAAAGGTTGAGTTGCTTCAAGAGTGTATTTGGTACATAAAATCTTTAGGATGAAAAGGAAAAAAGAATAAAAATATGATAAGAAATAATCCTTATGCTCTTATATATAAAAAATAAAAAAATAAAAAACGTGGATACCACCAAAGATATCATAAATATTATATAAAAAAATTATCTCGTTTTCAATGTACTCGGCCTCCCTCATCTTTTCCTATGCACAATCGAACACATCCTACATGTCATGTTTTAGAATCAAGTGAGCACTTCATAATTACCTGCATATTATACCACATTATCTACTCTATTAGTTATTTGTTAATAAGACTTAACATAAAGACCATGTTAAAAGAAAATTAAAAAAAAAAACCTTTAAAAACTTAATTGGAATGTCAAAATATCATAAAAATAAATCAAGACAAAATGCACTTTTTTTCAGCCAATGACAAAATGTAATTTTTAAAGATAATATATATTGGCATAAAAAAGTTGATGACATCGACATTATAACAGCTGTAGAGATTTTGGTAGATAGTAAAAATTCAAGCTTGATAAAACTAATCGTGAGAATACTTTCTTTAATTTAATTATATTTCTTTATGGCGAATTTGTCTTTGTCGAAAAAAGAAAACAAGATGCAACAAAAAAAGAAGACATTTTGAGCTGTATGATCCCACTATCCTTTAATGTCTAACATGGCAAAAAGTGGCGGCAAGAAAAGAAAACAAGATTCATATGCAGTCACCAAGCTGGCCTCCACGAAGCTGACACATCTCTTTGACTTTTCCATCAAAGCAGGGAATTATTTTCCGGGAAAACTAATGGGATTGGAAAATGAGCCCTTTAATGAGCCTATGATGGATGTAGTATCTTCCTCCTCGCGCGTAATTTCCGCACAGATAAAAGTGGGATTCTTAAGTGTCCCTTCTCTCTTTGACTATGCATTAAGATTAGGACACGAAGCTTGTGCATCCTGTGCTCTAGGATCCCACTTCCCACGCCAATAATATTACTGTCCACGTGACACACGTTTCAATATCTAAATAAGTTTTTATTTTATTTGTTTGCTTTTTCTTTTTGAAAAAACAATTATTTTTTGGCTCTCATAGTTTTTCCAAATTTTCAGATTGGTCTTTATAATTTTTTTAAATCAGTCTTTATACTCTTTAAATAAATCAAATCCTGAATGGGCCCACTTAAAAACAATAAATAATAGATAAATATGTAAATGTTAAAAAAAATTTAAAATTTAACAAGAAATGTTGAAATATTTTTAATTATATAATGAATAAATATATACATGTATTAAAAACTTTATAAGTGAATGTTTATATATATATAATTTATTTTTAATATATTAAGCCTACTTAAATTTTAGGATTGCATATGAAGATTGGTGGGAAAGTCCGATTTCATTCAATCACATTAGAATAAGTTGGAGGGAGTCAAAACATTCTGGGTAGATTGAGTTGGATCATTTGACTTGACTGAGTACCAAATCAATCATGTTAGTCAACTTGATTTAATTCAACTCAATCTTATAAATTTTTTTAAAAAATCATTTTTTGAAATAAAATATAATTTTATAAAGACTTATATAATTTTTTTAATAATCTTTTTATAAATTTTACTAAAAATTTTAAAAAATACTTTAACTAATTCAAAAAACCAATCCAACAGTAAATTAAATTGGATTGAATTGGATAAGTCAAAATCCACCCTAACCCATGAATATTTTTATTATATTCCCTCCGGTCTCATATATAAAAGACTTTTTTAAGATTTAATTTAGTCTTATATATAAAAGAAACAAACTACCATATTAATTACAGTATTTCAATTATACCTTTCATTAATTAAGTCATTCAAATTATGAGTAGTGGTGGTCATTAATGTCAAAAAAAAAGTATATATATTAAATAGGGGTATTTTTAAAAAATAATTTTTATTTGAGATAAAATTAAAAAAAAATTAATTACTTTTAATTACTTTTTTTAATATTCATAAATTAATTATTTATTTCTTATATATGAGATCAAAGGAAGTATCTTGTTAACATGGAAATAATGCTAACATTTATTGGCATTGGAAATCAAAGGTGAGTTAAATGAATTAGTTAACGGCCTTTCATATTTCTGTAAAATATGAAGAAATAATTAAGAAAAATGGCCAAATAAAGAAGATTAATTAATGAATATGAGATATGATCAATCAAGTGCAGGGAAATGATTGCGAAAGAAGCATGGTACCAACAAAAGTGAGATGATACATGACATTATCCGTCCGTGGAGCATATATAACTGTACTATGTCGTTTGTTTGTATAAAATGGATTTATTTGAATCTAAAAAGGTATATATAAAAATTCCATTCAAAAGTTATGTTTTAGGGTATTAATTCAAAATTATGCTTTTTTTAAAATAAACTTTTGCCCTTGGAGTAGGTTGATATGAAGTTCCAAAAAGTTCAATAGAAATTAGTAGTATATTTAGATATAATTTCTTATATTTTTATTATTAAGTTTTCAAATAAAACTATACCATGGGCACAATTTTTTTTTTAATTTAATTATGTGCTGCTGAATTATCAAATTCATATGTGTATGTAAAAATTATATACTTATCATATTATTATTAAAAAATTATATATTTATTATATTTTAATTAAAAAATATGATAATAAATATATGAGAACCTATGTATAAATTTTTTTCTTAAAAATTATCTTGTAAATAGCAGTTTAATTACTTTTATAGCCTCCTAGTTTTATAAAAGTATTGTTTTAAGGATTTGGATCCTCTATAGTTGGACTTTATCTGCATTTGTGCTGTTAATAAAAAGATTGATGGATGGGTGGGTTTAATTTAAAATAAAAAAATTTAAAATATATTCATTCTCCCTACTAATAGTACAATAAGATTCAAAATTCAACTGTAGAGGATCCAAATGCATTGGTTTAGTCTATCCTTTAAAAACACACAATTTAGAGAATGTACTCTCTTATTTTCTAGCACGTTCCAACTTTGCTCATTTGCCATATTTTTATGCAAAATTTAAAACAAATTTTAATAGTTTTAACTTAGACTCCAAATCTGAGTGTAAATGTGTTGGATAAATAAACATCTAAGTAAACTATGAAATATGACATTATATTTTGAAAGAATGATGTGAGGAGGACAAAGTTAGTTTAATATTTTAAAATTAGGAGCATTACTATCTAGACCCATGATTTTAGATCGGCTAACATTCTTTTTTATCTTTTCTCTCTGAGATCTTTCAACTTATAAAGGTTTTTTAGAAAGAGATATTATTAAGAAGTATCATGATATCTAGATGTTTTTGAATATACTCTAAAAGGAGAGGAAGAACGATTCGATCCATTTTCTTTCTCTCTTTAAGAATAATAAGAAAATAATTTAGATAAATATTATTATAACTGATATGATAACACTTATCACTCAATCTTCTTAGAATAGTGTCTATTCCTTGCCTTTGTAAAATAAAATATTATATTCTAATTTTTTAATTAGACTCAACAGAATTTGTTTTCAAGTATACTTGGACTAACACTCTCTTCCTCTTAGCTTTTTTCTTAGAATGATAAGTTGCAACTTGTAAATTTTATCTACTAGTTTTTTCTTGGCGAAAGAGAGGGTAGAGCTTGAAAACTATGAATTTAGATCCCCTGGGGATAAAATAATGCCAAAATAGTATTTTTATTTTTATTTTTTGTTTGGCTTAGAAATGAATATGAAAAAAAGTTCTAATTATATGGATAAAATTTTTAATTATAAGATAAAAATTATATTTTAAAAATTTTAACCTTATTAAAATTTTCAATATATAATTTTCTTTCACAATTAAAATTTTTATCCTCACAATTATATATATATATTTATTCATAAATCCAAAACTAAAAAAAAAAATAAAACGCAGCAAAATTGCGCGCCGTAATCCTCCCTATTCTCCCGCAGAGGAACTGCATGCGAAAATTACACCAGAGACCTACTAAGAGCTACAGCAACAGTGTCTCTTGAAGAATCAATCTAGCATACACATATGTAGGATCCACTGCCTCTTGAGTAAAGGTTGAATGTCCCAAACAATGGGATATCAAAACAGGCTGAGTTGCTGGAGGAGCTAGAAATTAAAGTACTACTCGAATCCTTATAAGCCCAATGACGAAAGGAACCATCCATATTAACTTTGCACCAACCACGGCCAAGAAATAATAAGCTTGTAGTACCAAATAGTGTTGTATGAAGGATTGTCTCAGGACCTTTTTGCAACATCAGGGTTCTGGGACAATTACTATCAACATAAGAGAAAGTATTATCAATATTATTAACCATATATATATGTATATATATAAAGATTAGAAGAAGTTGGCATTGTTCATTGGCTTAAACATAGTGTTGACTCACTTTTTTCTTGGGTTCTGTGCCTATTTTTCTTTAAAAGTTTTTGTATAATTTTTTTTTAAAGAAAACTATATAAACCTGCCTATGCAGATGCAGGGAAAAACGCATCTAGTCGGTCAAAAGATTATAAGCGAACTTTACTGTCATTGCTAAGATCTCAAGTAACATTGTCAGACCCATGAGTCACCCAACGGGGCCTAGGACCCACTTATCCATTCAGAAACATAACTAATTCGCCATTCAAGACCTTCCATGACATGCTTACTTACAATTGGAATGCACTCCTTTCTAGAGTCTAAAGCCATTTTGAACAGGCTTAATGGAGGGAATGACGGAGGACCAGATAAAGTCCTTCTTGGTAATAAGACCCCAATGGACTTTCATCGTGAAAGCCCTATTCTGCTCTCTAATGTGTGTAATACCAAGACCCCCACTATATTTAAGTTTGCAATCCTCTTTCCAAGCATGAAGATGGACATTCTTTTTCTCCTCAGTAGACACACACAGGAGAGTTCTAATCCTTTTCTAAACAACATCACGGAAATCAAGAGGGACAACAATAGTCTACATAAAATAATTAGAGAAAGCAACTATCACAGAGTTGACAAGAGCTCAGTCTAGCCTTAACCTTATCCAGAATGCAGCTATAGGTGGACTAGTTCACCTTGGTATGCAAGAGGGAACTCCCAGGTAATTACCCAACTTATCATTAGAGAGAAAGCCCAAAGCAGAGCTGAGCTCCTGCCATCTGTTATGGTTCACATTACCTCTAGCTTTATCCCCATTCACCTTCTGGCCAGAACTGATGCAAAAATCCTCCAAATAAGATTTGATGACAAATATTTGGCCCTTTCTGGGTAAGCCTAATAGGCTTCCAACTAGCATCGAGCCTCAACCTAGATACTATGCGCTAATCCCTCCCTACATAAAGCAAACAGGTTGAGAGAAAAAAGCTTTCATGTTCTCACCATCCCAAGGAACCTGCAGGTTAGAAGAAAGAAAGACAAGCCCAACAAATATTGACAAAATTTTGATCAAACCCAATATCAAGAATAGTATCTTTCACACACTCCCCTTGAATTCTACAAAACCTTTTAATGACTACAAAACCTTTGTTATCTCCCACACAGAAAGCTGCATTGGTTGGGGGAGACAGTATTATCCATATTACCTCTTAATCTATTAGCAAGAATTTTTTCCAAAATTTAATAACAAACATTCAACAAATGAATAATACGAAAATCTTAAATTCTAACGGGGGCATCAATATTCGGGATTAAAAAAATGAGAATATTCTTGGTGTTCTTGACCTATTGAGGCTCTAAGATGTTTTTGGTCAAGTCATAAACAGAATTAACGATCAACTCTCACTGATTATGACAGAAAAAGAGCATTCAAACCATTAGGACCAAAAGCTTTATGGGGACCTATGCTGAAAATGGCCTCCTTGATCTCATTATAGCTATATTTATTAGAAGAGTGCAACATATTGGGATCAAGGGGCAGGAACTTACCTATCATCTCAAACGGTGTAAAGGAAGAGGAGGAGGAATCATCAGTAAAAAGAGTTCTGAAAAAATTTAACAGTTAAAAGTTAAAGCTCCTCATCATTATATATCCAGTTACCCAACTCATCTCTGAGAGCAACAATTTTATTCCGTTTCCTATGAATCATAGTGTTAGCAGGAAACAATAATGAGTATTCTTGTCACCATGAGGAAGCCACCGGCTTCTAGACTTTTGGTGCCAAAGCAGCTCTTCCTGATCAAAAATCTCCTCATAATCATCAAACAGCTTTTCCTGCAGATCTACAAGGTAAGCATTAGGACCCGCTCGGCACATGTACCGCGAGAATTCCACACCAAAAAGTTCATATTAAACCAAAGAAAAGAAAAAAAGAAATTAAAACCTCACAGAAACGGCCTCTTTGGCCGTGTTCATATGACAAATCATCAACCCTTTTAGATGGTCTGCATAAATCAGCGCCTTCCTCAACGCTATCAGTGCCATCACTATCCACAGCTTCCATCTCAGGGTCAAAAGCGTGGTGGGCCACATACCAAACCTGCTAGCATTAGAACCTTGGAAGTCGAGGGAGAGAAGTGGTCCAGATCACCATTAGATCCAGTAGACTCCCCAAAAGCTATAGGCCTAGAACTAGAAACTCGGTTAGAATCATGGTTTGATCTCCAATTGGGTCAAGGCCTATCTCAGTTTCTTGAAGCACGCCTATTTGGACAAGATTGAGTTGAAGAAATACCAATGCTAGCACCTTGCAAAAGACGTGGCATTGCTGCAGGTTGATCCTCATGCTTCCAATCAGGAGAGAAGATGATCTATTAAAAAGAGAAAGAGACATGAGATAAGGCTCGGTAGGATCACCCATGTGGCCCTACCTCTCATATCTCTTTCTCTCTTCCACATGGGGACAGAAGAGAATCCAAGCTCGATTCTCACCGGTTAGATTAGAATTCAGTCCTTTAGCAGCACTAAAACTCGATTCCTTCCTGCTCCTTTGCTTGTTGAAAGCTGCGATTGGATGAGTAAAGTCCACTTTAACAACACAGTGGCTTTGTCCAATATATCCTCAGACTCCAAGACGTAAAAGCTTGATCCCATTCCTAATTAATTCATTGCCGCGAGGATCACGCTCAAATTGCTTAGGGATATGACCATTGGCCTTTTGACCTACAAGATTCCTTTTTGGGACATTGGGTTTATGGTGGTTGGCTCGTTTGACAATCATCCACGGCTCATACTCTTCGGCGTCACCGAAAATGTCCTCTGCCACCGGTTGCAGCATCGTTGTAACTTGATTCTGGACTTCCGCAGTTTGATCGTGATCAATTTGCATGGCATGTGCATTCTTTTTGCTTTTCCAAAGGACAGTGCTCCTATATGTGACCATACTTCCTACAACTAAAGCAAACAAGGTATTCTATGTTATATGCTCGACCGATGAGAGAGAACTGAGGAATTAGCTTCTTTTCAGATTAATCTCAACGCAAATGCAAGCAAAGCGACCCCTTGGAATCAGAGAAGTGGCAGGATCAATTTTAATCACCTTTCCCATAAGATTACCGATCCTTCAGAGTCACCAAGTAGTGTAAAATGCAATCGGTAAGCCAGGAATACGAACACAAACTGCAACTCGAGTAACTTCATTGGCATCTAGCACATAAAAATTGGGTCTCCATTTTTTAACAATCAGATAATGGTCTGGGATCATCCACGATCCCCCCTGATCGGCAAAAAGAAAATCCTCTTTGTTGGAAACGAATACAATAAAAATTCATTGTCAAGATCACAAACCTTAATCTTGTCCCCACATTTTTTTCAAGCCAATTTCTAATGAAATTTAATCCAACCATCTTGCCAAGAAGATGAACAATCAAGGATAATCTCCATGGATTACACCAGCTGGTGTGGTCGTCATCGGAAACTTCTAGTTTAGGCTGAGGTATCTTAGTAATAGTCTCCTCCTCTTCAGACTGTAAAGCAAAGCTTTTAGACTCATGATCCAAATTAAAATCATCACTGTGGACCTCCTCTTCGCCCATTCACTTAAAATCATCAGTCTCCTCCACCACTGAATCATCGCAACCCTTGGAAACACCCAAGATCCTTATAGAATGAACTGCGATTAGGGTCCTTAGAAGAATGGACACTTGAGTCTCATTTATAGTTATGTTTTCATATTGTTTTAGGGACTTATCAAGATTTGATTGATAATTTTATCCTCTTTTACTGAACTTTTGAGCATTTTTCATGGTTGTTTGAATCATGTTCTTAAACTTTTTTATTTTATTTAAATTTTACTTAATTCGTACTTGTTCTTATTGTTTGAGACTAATTAATTAGTGCAAAGGAATCCAAGTATCCAAGTTCTAGTATTATTTTACGTGTAGGTTTTACTAATAAGATTTAAACAAGTCTTAGTTTCAGACTTTCAGTAAATAAAAGTTATTAGTTTGTAGTTAAGTTTTTAGTTGTGTTTAATTTTTAGGTTGATTAACTATGGTGCATCCATCGTAGAAAAGTAGTTAGAGTTTGTATTGTAGTTCTAGTCCAAATTGCATGGGACAGAAGATGTGAAAAGATTATTTCACTGCAGGTAAATACTTTGATTCCCTTCATTGGTATTAGAGTTTGGACGGCATGAATTTTCTATTCTTGCATGTTAGATATGCTTGATTCATGTTTAATTTTGTGAATTTGCAACCATAATTGTCTAAAAAATACGTATATACATGTATGAACTTGCGACACCCTCTAGTGGCAAAACTTGATAAAGACCACATTAGTTGTGATTTTCTTAGGATATAAAGCCTATATGGTGAGAAGTTTGTGGTAAAAATTTAGAAGAAATTAGACAACATATTAGAGAGAAATTACAAAATTTAAGTTCAAACAAAACATGACTAAACAACCTCTTTTCAAAGGCTTTGTTCTCTCCATAGGCCACCAATATATGCAAACTATACATGGTTGGAAAGTCCTTGTCATAAGCTTTCCAATGCTACCAATTTTGTTCAATTCAAATAAAAATTGAGTGAGACACTATTGTTCAAAGTAGGGGGTTCCAGTCTGAAATTTTTGAAAGACATGATCAATGACCCAAGTTTAAGTGTTCTCTCCTCAAGCCACCACTATTTGCAAGCCTTATATCTTTGGAAAATTCATTTTATAAGCATTCCAATGATACCAATTTCATTCAATTTGGATACAAAATAAAGAAAATATAAAGCCTTAAAGATGGTGGTTCAAACACAAGACTTTTGAAAATTCTAAAAATTTTCAAAGTCTAGAGGTTGAAGAAGATGGAGGGAGGAAGTTCACACTCGAGGGTAGCATGTGTGACTTAATCTCATCTCTATTTGGCCAACTAAACACTCCAAGAGAAAGAACAAACAGAGAGGAGTTCATTAATTGATTAATTTGTTAATTAATTAATGGATATTATTTAAATTAATTTTATTTAAATTTAAAAGTTAGTTTTTGTGGATTACAATTTTTAAATAAAAAAATTGATAGAAGGGAGTTGAGTAACATACAATTAATTAATGTATAGAAATGTGAGAAGGCTCTCCCCTTTAGGATTAGATAGAATACACAAAACTATAGAAATACACAGAACAATCAAACTCTCCCTTTCTCTTCTTCTATGGATTATGGTGCATTTGTCGTGGAAAAGTGGTCGGAGTTCGGCTTGTGATTTCGATCCAAATTGCATGAAATAGAAGATTTGAGAAGATCATTTCATTTCAAGTAAATACCCTAGTTCCCTTCATGAAGCATCCTTTGTATTAATGATGGTGTTGCAACATTAGCTCATGAAAATCCCAAAACGGGGTGGTTTCTAAACCTAGATTTTGGGAGGCTATAAATAAGACTCTTGGGCAGCTAATGAGAGGTGGAGGAGCCTTGGCTATTCCGAAGTCTTTGAGGGTGCTTTGGAAGCTCTTGAATGATGAGAATGATAGAGAGCTAGAGCAGAGGTGGAGGGAGACACAAATTTTGGGTGGGGCCATATGTAATTTTATGTAGACTTAAATGTAAACTTTATTATTTTTTGGGGGCATACTTAATTTTGCCAAAAGTTGTCCATACAAATATAATTTTTTCCAACCCTTGGGCTAGAGAGAAAGCATCCACAGGGTCATTTCTTGGTAGCAATGTTCTTCATCACTCTTTCACCCTTTTACTCTTATGTTTTCTTCTGTCTTTTGTTATATTAATTTTGTTTTTGATCAGTATAGGTTTAAAATAACTCCGGCTACCTATATTAAGCATAACAATATGTCTCTACCCAAAAAGAGTATATATTATACTGTGATATTTTTATAATAACAAGTAGGGAATTGTTTGATTTATAATATATAATATTTGTTTTAAGTATTTAATGCCAAATGGACAAGTGAAATAGAAGTCTTAATATGGTGTTACACAACGTTTCTAACGCATAAAATATCTTTATGTTGGCAATTTCTATGTGCATTTTTATGATAAAAGATCTTAAAGTACTTGGTTTTTATTTTGCCAACGATAATAGAGATGAGGTGTCATACTAATACAAAAGCGACTCTTGTTGCCTAAGTGTCAGAACACAGTATGATACAATGTGAGTTATGAAAAATATGTGATATACATACACTATATGTGTACTGTTTGATTATAAAAAGGTATAAGTGAAGAGAGTCATATCGATCTTCTGTGGTACTCTTACAGGTTGTTGCAAAGGTGGGCTGGACATGTTCTTCACAATGAACATGATATCTGGAGGAGGGAATATAACTATTCCGATTGATCTGCAATGAAAAAGTTCCACGTGCAATTTTTCGTACTAACAATGCAAGCACATGAATCAATTGTACTGCAATAACTCGTGTGTCGGTGTCTAATCATTTGTGTGGCGTTTGACCCTATATGTTGAAATGTTACATCTATGCGTGCAGCGTGAGAATAGCATGATGTTATTCAGGTCAGACGATCTCATAAATTGAATAACACATGTACATAAGTATCTATATTGTCGTCTGCACTTTCTTTAGCGGAAGTTCAAAATTTAATAACAATACTGCCATTCTGGTAACTAACAGCTTTACTAGAACGGGTGAATTTGTCAAAATTGAAGAATTCATATTCCAGTGAAAGGATTACTAAACTTAAAACAGCTTGAGCTAGTATCAGAGACCTTTAAGATGAAGGCATGTACGGGATCTTGTGCCATCAATAAGAAAAGGTTTTAACCCCTTATCCGAAGAAGTCATTAAACTCAAGAAAAATTACAATTAAAAATATTTATATTAAAAGATTCTAAATTTTAAAAGTATACTAAAAAACCCAAAAATAATAAATTTTAATTTAGAGCCTTGAACTATAATTTTCTTACACAATTTAAAATTTTAATTTTTTAAGTTTTTCAAAATAATTTTAAAATTTAATATCCTTCAATAATATTTTTAACTTAGAATCCTTATCTGTAATTTTTCTTTAAACTTAATTAGCTTGGGCTGGTAAAACTTGAGACTAGATATTTTAGAGATGAAGCTAGATGTTTGGCTGTCATATAGAAAATTGAAACTCCGATAACATCCAATTAGCCCAAAAAAGAACCCTTGGCAAAATCACGATTATTTTAGTGTTAGCGAATTGCTACTTACAATTATAGACATCTTATTTGCGACATCACAGCAATACCAAATTAGATGGCACTTTATAAGAGCAGGCTACAGATGTTGCAGAGGAAAAAGGAAGTTTCCATCCCAGGGCCTCTGCTGGAAGCCTGGAACCCATAGACTGCAAGCATAGTTAAATTAATCTTCTTTCCCTATGAAGATGAAGATGATCATCTGGAATTTGCACCTTGGCCCCAAAGCCCATCAGAAAAATCAGAGGAACAGATTATAGGACATGGCTGCATCCCGCAATACACGTTGAGTGGGTTTGCTCACTATCCTCTCTTCACGAACCAGCCATGAAAAGCCAGTGTTCTCCTTTCACTGGAAAACCACTCTCTTCTACCCCATGCACCATTCAGTTGAAAGGAAGCTGTAGAATTAGGAGAGGTAAAAAAAAAAAAAAATCATATATGACAACTTCAAGGATCTCAATAAATCAAGTGTATATTAAGCCTACATGCAAGATAAACATTTCCATGGTTATAGCATGCTATACTCAATGAAAGAATCTCTTGCGACATCTAGCAGACCCAAGCTCCTCATACTCAGACTTGGTCACACACATTGCCTCAAAATCTGGACTAGATGCCAACAGGGATCCTCCACGCCAAACGCCTAATATGGGACTGTAGAAGAAATACAAGTTCTTTCATTAAAAGTAACATACACAAAACAAAACTTTTCAAGAAAGATATTTAACTTTTCAAGAAAGATATTTACTCTTCTTGAGCAGTTATCTTCACATGGTAGTCATCAGGAACTAGAGGCCGGAGCTCCCTCTCTCTACAAATCGATTAGTATCAATTATCTAAATTTCAATGCCATGTTATTTAAAGCCGAAAAAGAAATGGTGCTTAAGAACCGGAAAAAAAAATAATAACAATAATAAGTGGTACAGAATGTAATGACCCAGGTAAAGAACCTACAATCTCTCAGCAAATTGAGGAAATAAGGTGCTTCCACCTGTTAAAATCATGCTGACAAGAAATATACTCGGTGTTAAAAAATAAAATAACTAATCAAGATGTATGAAACTGCAGTAATCTACATACAGATCCATCCAATACTTTGGAAGAATTACCTTTCATAAAGTACAGGGTGGAGTTGTTGATGGCAGCAGTTAACAGCTCGTACAATGCATTCTGCTAGTCCAGCCTGATTCATTCCTGCAAAGCAGCGAAAAACAAGTAATGGGAAAAGGATCAAATTAGACCAAGATTCTTTTTATCCTTAAGTAGCATAATTGATAATAAAGCCTCAAAGTTCTATGGATTCTTCATTCTTGTGCTCCACACATAATGCTCATATATATACACTCAAGTCTATCACAAATTAAACATTTTCCTCATGTGATGCTTTTAAGGAAGGGCGCAAGCAGCTTGAACAGAGTTTAAAAATAAAAAAGCAAATTAGAGTAAAAATGAACTATACTAATCTATCTCATTTACAGCCCTTTGATAAGGTCATCATTAACAAATTCCTGCAAGTGACTAAATTGAAAGCATGGCACATTTCATTTGCAAGTAGTACTGGAACTATACAGACCTAAATCAGTAGGATGGAAGATCATCTCTGGGACAAGAAAGCGTTCATTTGTCAAGTCAAATTCCTAAAGGAGACAAAGTGAATGAAAGCAATTAAAATTAGTTGACATTAATGAATATTACACTTCAAGTAAAAGGATGCAAACTACATTTTTTGTCAAATCAACTCTCTTTCTGTCCTCAGGCTTCTCGGTCATGTCTGGATGATTCATATCCTCCTTTGTTTCTGCTGGAAGTGATGTAGCATCATCAGCCAAAGCAAGATATCTGTGTGCTTGATCTGGATATTTAACAAAGCCCTTTGTGTGCGTAACACCATCCGGAAGGACATATGTGCATCTAAAGAGATTTTCTTTTCCAGGCTTCCTACAGGAAGGCAATTCAATCCTTTTCTATCACTTTATTGTATGAAGCAACGTGTGGAATGGACAAAATTTATATAGGATAATAAAATTATATGAACACGGACATAGATTGACAATGGTTTGGAATCTCAAAAGTCACAAAAGTAAAAACAATGCAACAAGCCACAAACACTAAAAGAAATTTGAGTATGCACATCCAATGAGAAGTTCGCAAATTACCCCAGTAAATTTTTCTTAATGTGGCAAGACATTAAGGTAATACAAATTTCAACCATTTTCAAAGGCGAAGCAAAAACAAAAATGTTCAGCCACCGAAAAAAAAAACAAAAACAAACAAAACAAAATTGATAACCTTTAACAAGCAACAGACCATTACCTTGCAATCTGGAGGTCACGGGGTATATTGAGGGAAACAAAGCAGAGCTTCTCCTTAACATCATCCACAATAAAAGTCTCCTCCATGACATTAACAGCCCGAAAAGAAACCAACTCCTTGAGATAATTGGTCAATGCTTTACCACCCAAATCGATTCTCTTCACAGCGTAATTTAAGGTGAAGTTCTGAAACACAGGCGAGGCATGCGTGAATGAAAACCCACAATCCACAACAAGGCTGCACTGGGCTCTAGAGACAAGACCTTCGGGCCTTCTACTTGCCTCATAGAGATGAACCAGAGAGGGGGAGTCAGCCACGTAAAGAGACTTAAAGTTGAAATCCTCAAAGACAAGCTCATCCATAGAACGCTGAATGGAGGGAAGGGTGAAGAGGGGTTCAGTGAGGAGGAGGGAACAATGTGATGGATTTATGTGGAGGAGGGAGGAGAACAGGTGGGCCCATATTTCTCGTTGAAGTTCAGGATTTATCAGGTAGCCTCTGTCCATTGGCCGGCGAACTGCAGCGGATGTGAGGTCCACTTCGCTGGCCGAGGATGGTTCCACGATGGTGGTGGTGGTAGGGTTGAGAGGGTTTGGGTGGAGCCATTTTTTGGAGGAAGGGGGACGGCAAAGGCAGTTGGGAATAACAGTTGAGGGGTCGCACTCGCCGCCAAGGCCAGCTTTGATTAGGCCTCCACCATTGTCTAGAACCACCACATTGTTGGTAGACATGTTAGTGACTACAGTCCCCGGCAATGAATGGGCATGGAAACTAGTCAAAGCCCCCTCGCTCTTGCTTATGCATCACTGAATACAATTCGATTCCCATTTGACGTGAATAGCGCTGTACACGAGTGAGCTTAAATCAAGCTTATTGATTTAAAATAGAACTAACGTGTTACCCGTGCGTTGCTTGCAATGAATCTAATTAAACTCATGTCAGGGTAAACTTGACACACAAACGCATAAGAGTTTACATATGTAACACAACAAGTCAGCAAGGTATTCAGCAAAAGCCAAAGCCCAACAGAAGCTAATAGTTACAAATCCACCATTTTTCTTACCTGTCTACAAAGAGCTAGACCCTTTCTAGATTCTAATGCTATTTTTCAAATTTGTACTCCTTGCCCAATGCAAATAGCCAAATACAAAGAGCTACCTCTACCCCACTTCAAGCTTTCAGCTTACCTAAAAGAGAGCTTGGAGCTGAAGCTTCAATGGAAGCAAGATGCAAGAGCAGCGCCGGAAACCCCCCCGAACCCCCCGCGCTTTCTACCTTAACTCGCTTTCCAGCCAAAGAAGGATTTTCCGCCAACACCCAAACCCAGCGGAGCCCCTCACCGCCAGCAGCCAAACGCCGGTTCCTAGCCTCTGTTGCTGTGCGAGTAGCCTTCGAGTTAGAACGCTTTCGGTTCTGCCCTTGTGCGTTTGTGCGAAAGGACGAGGATGGCCGATGGGTTTGATTCCAGGTTGAATGTGGGGTTTTCTCATGCCTTTGAACGCAACCCTTCGCAGATTTCATTTTAATACAGGCCGGATTTGGAGAGTTTGACGGGACAAATGAATAAATAAAAATTACATCAAACGACGAAACATGATCAAATTTATTATAAAAAATTTTAAAAATTATAATTAATATCAAATTTTAAAAAATTTATTATTAATTTTAAAAAATTTACTATTAGAAGTAAAATAATTTAATACTTTTCTATACTTAATAATAAATTCTAAAAAATTAATATTAAATTCTCTAGAACTTAATGATAATTGTGATTTTTAAGAATAATTTTAATTTTTAAGATTTTTTATTACAAATTTTATAACACTTGGATGTTGATTGTAATTTTACCAATGAATAATTTAGCCTCCAAAAGGTCTGTTCTTTTCTAATTTAGTAAATTTCTTAATTTAATTCTTTTAAAAAATATTCATTTATTTTTATCTTAATCTAATTCTTTGAAAATAAAGTTTTTTACTTTAATCATTTAATTAAAATAGTTCTTTTGAAAAGTATTTATAACTCTCTTTTTTTCAGAATTTATAACTCTTGTTTAAGAACCATTTTAATTGACAGGAAATATTTTAAGACAAAATTAAAAAATTTTATCAAAAAATTGATAAAAGACCAATGTTTCATAATAAATTTGAGAGATTTTATTTTAAAAAAATTAAATTTAGATGAGAATAATTTTTGAAAAATTAAATTATTAATTTACTTTTAAAAAAAGAAGCCCATATCCATGTATGCTATGAACAAGGTTGTCAAATATACATTCAATATATATATATATATATAAGACAAATAAGCATAATACTATCAAAATTATGTATAAAATACTCAAACAATATTATTCTTGCCTGAATGACCCTGGCTACACTGAGAATCTTCTTTCTTCAAGATGAAGACATCTGATGCTATGATATCTCATGGTCAGCCTTCACTGAACGAAGCTTAAGGTTGAACAAATTAAAGATGGAGAGGCTATAAATGTGTAGTTATCGCTAAGGGTTTGAATAAGAGATGTAGCAACATCAAATGAGTGGCTAAGTTATCATTTTCGTCCTTTCTCTGTGTTAATTCAAAAGCACATAATATAGAAGGATAGCTAAGTTTTTTGTTTGTGGATTCAATTGGTTAATAGCCCTAGTTAGGATTGAAAGCCAAAAGGGATGTTTGCTAGAACTAAGCCACATGGTAATTACCATTACTAACACAAGATGGGCATGTTTCCTCATAACCAATCAAGATTTCAATTGATTAGAGCGTATGGAAGGAGTGGGCATATGTTTATGGAATAGGAAGACAAGATTAAAATTTCATTAAGGCTAGCATAGTTGTGTGTGTTGTGGGGTATAAGGTAGCAAAGTTTTCTGTTCATATAGCAACATTGCTATATTAATTTTTTTTTTAATGTCCCTCAATAGTCAAGCCCTTTCATTAAGCCATTATCTCTCTGAATGGTCATGCTTGCACAAATGGAGATAACATTCTAAAATGGCCAAATGGTAGAGAATACCATAAAGGAATTACCAATAATATTCTGGATGTCTCATTCACTTCTTTCCATTTGGCCACTAGGACCATTCTTTGCAGTTATGACCTTCTTCTTTGTAATTGAGACTATTCTACAATGCAAAAGGCATTACCAATACCATAGTCATTGTTCAATTAAAATCTCCTATCTCTTCATCATCTCCTTCTTGGTTCAAGGCTTTTGAGTCTCAATTGGGGAATTGCAGTTATGAACCTCAAAAGGTCAATCAAGAGTTCAAAATCCTTAACCATTTAGCATATGTCATGAGGCCTTTCCATGAATTATGGTGATTCATTTTAATATAATCAATTCTTGACATTTTATTATTACTTCTTAGCATACAATTTAATACCATTAAATATCCTCGTGCAAGAATGGATTGTCATGGATCAAGCCGAAATTATGATACATCCAAAATATCTCTTTGCCAAGAAATACAATCAATCATATTAGGCCTCATTCTCAAGCTTTGTCAAACATTGGTTCAACATAAATGAAATTGGTAACTAAATAGCTGTTGTGAGGTATGCTATTTCCAAATTCTACAACGTTATTTATATGATGCCCTTTTAACCAAATAGATATAATCCTAATTAATCTTTGTGGGTGTAGGTGACATAAGCATTAGCTTTCAGGTATGTGGACAACAGAATATGTGACTTTTGATGTCATTAGAGTTGCTTATTGCATAAAATGAAGTTTGTGGGGGTGACATAAGCATTAGCCTTTAGATATCAATCCTTAATCCATTAATTTAGTATAAAACATTTTTTTTACTATGTGATATAATAATCACTAATCTATCACCTTATATTTGTATGATAATTGACAGAATTTATAATCAGAATGTATTTTTATGACATTTATTATTCTCTACCAAATTATTTAAAATATGATTTGTAAATATTAAAACTTATTGATTACTGAATAACTTCAGAGCCAATTGCTATTTTAGCATGATAGATAAATTCTCTAAAATTATTATTGTATCAGATCTATAACTTGTGAAACAATTATTTAACATTTTGTGTATCACACAAGTTGATAGCTAGTTTGGATATTATTTGCCTGATGACTTAAAAGAGTTAAAAAAGCCCAAGTATGTTGGGCCAAAAATAAGAGTCAAATGCTAATACCTTGGAAACTTCACATAAGGGGCCCAAAAGAGGAGTCAGGAAACAAAGACTTAAAATCCCTCCTTTATCATATTTGATATGTAGGAAGGAAGATTAAGAAAATGGACAAATAAATAAATAGATAAAATAAAAAATAATATTTCTATTTCTATTTAAAAATAATAATAACATGATAAGCTAGCTTTCTGTAGAATGGACCAAGATTGTTTGGAGAGGAAGATGGAACTGGGCTCCTAGCCCAAACGAGGAAGCCCAAGAGCTCAATACCATAAAGAAGAGATCCCAGGGAAGGAAATGTCAAAACAGTCCTTGCTCCTCCTCATCGCCGAAGTCCTTCCCGCGCTCCGGTGGCTTTGCGAACGGTGAATCGACTCGGCCACCATGTTCTTCCTCAGAGTCCACTCAGTGGATTCCGACCACCCTCTCACCTCCCAAATCACCTTCTCAGCTGCCCAATCCAACAGAGACTCAAGCCCTAGTCCTAAATTCAGCGAACGCAGGGGCGTACTGCATTTGTTCCGAAGCATATCGCACTCGTCGCTCCCAGACCCTAGCTCTCGTTCCTCTCTCATTTTTATCGTCGCCGTACCCAACTACCTCTCCTTTGAAGACTTTATTCGGTTTTGTGAATCCCACATCGACTATGTGTCCGAGCTTCTCTTCATCAGGTTCCGTTTCCGCCATCGATGATCTGCTTTTCTGATGGCCATGTTCGGTTTTCTTGTGTTTAACTGGGAAAATTCTTTTTTATATAAGCTTCTAACAAAGTGAATGGTCATTGCGAAATCGAGTAAACAGAGGATTAGTATTCAAGTTTCGGTAAATCACTTCAGTTGTGAAAACCTATGATGGTGTAGCTGAAGCTCCTTTCTTTAATTCTTAAAAAAAAAAACTAGAGGAATGCTTCGTGAGTTTCAAATGGGAGATACAACGGAATGATTTTCTTTGCTGAGGTTAATAGGACCTGAAAAATATATACTAACGTTATCCATTCTTTTGAGCTACATTTTGATATAAAATCTTGTCACTTGAAGTCATCTGATTTCTTCACCTTTTAATTAAACAGGAATGATGGGATGGAAGATCGGTATAGCGTGTTGATTAGGCTTGTCGATCAGCATACAGCTGATGGATTTTATAGCAATTTTAATGGGAAGAGGTTTTCTCCTGGTGAGGTAATGAGTTGGCATAAATTTAGTTTCTCATTTGCATTTCCTCAACAGCTTTTCAAATCACTCTGTTTTGCCTAACTTTTTTTCCCCTTTACTCCAATCCAATTGATTACCAAAATTCAGGCTGAGGTATGCCACGTTTTGTTTTTGCTTTCCGTGGAGTACACAGAATCTGCAGAAGTTGCTGGAACTCCTCCTGTAGGCTGCACTGAAATACCAACTTGCCCAGTTTGCCTTGGTGTGTTCCATTTGTATGAATTGTGACTCTGTCCAGAATGATGATAATCACGTGACAAGATATTTATGATTTCTCTCTTTTATTTTATTGTCTGAATGCCAGAGAGATTAGACCCTGAAACAAGTGGAATACTCAGCACACTATGTGACCACTCATTTCAATGCCCTTGTGTTTCTAAATGGACTTATTTGTCTTGCCAGGTGAGCAGATTCTTCATTCCTTCAAATTCCGTTTACACATTTTATTTCACGGTAGATTTTTTATGGTTGAGGTAATTTTCTAATCCTAACATTTTAGTTTATACAAGAGTCCAACCTTTGTTCTTAATATGCTATGGGTAACAGGGAGGTGATTTTGGTAGTTGGTTTTTTTTTTTTTTAAATTTACTTTCATCTCACTGAATCTGGAGGGGTGAAAGCAGCAATTAAATGTTGAGTAAAAAGTTGCCTTGCTTGACACTTGTTCTTACGTTAATTATAAACTTGCATTTAAATTTTACTAATTTGCTTCCTTTTTGTGGATTATGTAAGTTTGAAAGTGTCCCACTTATTAGAATAAATACTAGTCATATGCTCTGTAAACTAGAAATACATTACAGTAGTAGTAGTACTCAGGTGCTGGAATAAGCTCTGTTATTTATCATGAAGAACGCATTTGGGTAGAACTTTGGAACTTTGTGCTTCTCATGGATTTTCTTTAGAATTTAAAACTATTTTGTAATTTTGCTTGGATATTTGATCCATCATGTTAATACGAGATCTTACTCCCTTCAATCCCTGAATGAATAGAGAAAAAGTTTTTAGCAGAAGATGTTTCATACTGCTTCAGCAAAATTCATGTGTAGAGAAGCATTCTTTAATGTTCTAGGATGAAGTTATGTGTTCCTATAGTATATTCCAGATATGAAAATCAAATCCTTGTATCTTCCTCTCAACTATGAATGCAAAGGAGCTGGAGTAAATGATTTCTTTCATCTGTAGTATAATGTAAACACTGAGATTCTAGTAATATCTTATCTGTAGTTTGATTTTTGTGTTGTGTTTATTAGGCTGGAATTTTCTGTACCCAAAACACCTCTAAAATAGTGATTTGGATGGGATTGACACATGTGGGGATGATTATATTGATGGAGAATTCGTTGTAAAGAGCTTATAATGTTTATATTTTAGGTCTGTCGATTTTGTCAGCAGCAAGATGAGAAGCCAAACTGTTTTGTTTGTGGAACAGTAGAAAACCTCTGGGTTTGCATCATATGTGGATTCGTTGGATGTGGAAGGTAATGTATTATTATTTTTTCAGTTTGCTCTGATAACTTGTCTATAAAGGTCCCTATTTTTGTTATATTAGAAAAACACAATCTATTACATATTGTAAGCTATGTGCTTTTTTCTACTGCCTCTTTAAGGGAGGATTTTACCACCATCATTCTTCTTTTTTCATTTAGATATAAAGAAAGACATGCTATTCGGCATTGGGAAGATACACAGCATTGCTATTCTCTTGATTTAAGAACAGAAGAAATTTGGGATTATGTGGGTGACAATTATGTTCATCGACTGAGCCAGAACCAGTCTAAATTTGATGGCAAGTTGGGGGAGATGAATTCTGACTGTATGTCAATGGAAGGAGATTGTGGTATGTGTGAATGCAGTGAAGATTTAGGAATTGATGGAGCCCTCTTTAGCAGCAAAGTTGATGCAGTATGTTTCCCCTCTGTTGCTTCTTATCTAATTCTCAGTGAATCAAAGTTATGCTCAAACTTTCTTGGACAGATTAGTCTGAAACCAAATCTTGTTCTCTTCTGATATGATTTTCGTTGGTGTGATCTAAGAAGCATCCATAGCCATACCAGTATTTGGACATATAGGAGATACTTGTGTCTTGTATGAAACACTGACTTTTAGTGGACAACTTGCATGAAACACTGTAATGCATATACTTTGTCTTAAAGAAATAGATGCATATATTTAGTTGAGAGAATGTGAAAGAATGACAAAGAATTCACACATTAAGTTGAACATCATTTCATGTGGCCAACTCATTTGCCTGTTGTTTATTCTATGGTTTTTGTGTATCTTGCTTTACCATTGCAGTTAGCATCTTGCGCTAAATTTATCATTTTTCTTTCCCATTAATGGTTACTGATTAGCTGAAAAACTTGAGCGCAGATTGTGGATGAATATAACCGTCTTCTAGCAACTCAGTTGAAAACTCAAAGACAGGTGAGTTAACTCTCTGCTGTTCCTGACATTCTGTCTCTGTGAGAATGGAATAATTCTGTAAGTGGGAATGCTTGCTTTGGAAGTTCACAACTGTAGACTATTTATATCTTCAACTTCAGCATGGTTGGAATTAGAAACATTAGAAAAAGGTTGCTTTTACATATGAAGATTTGCAAGCCTTTTTATTTGTTAAATCTTATTTTCTTAATGCTTCCTTTGTTTTAGTATTATGAATCCTTGCTAGCTGAGGCTAAAAGTAAAGTGGAAAGTTCAATATCTGAAGCAGTGGAGAAAGCTGTGGCTTCCAGAATGCAGGACATCCAAAATGACCTGGAAAAGTGTACAGAAGAAAAAAATTTCGTTGCTGAGGTGAATATTTCAGTTTTCTCCTGCATTTGGTATATTTTTTCTTCAATGCTGGCATTGTGTCTCCATAACAGAGTCATTTCGTTGTCTTTTAGGTCAATAAGAATCTCATAAAAAGTCAAGAGATTTGGCGAAATAAGGTTAAAGAAGCTGCAGAGAGGTATATATTCTTTTATTTCTTTTTTTTTTTTTTAATTTAAGATTGAGCGAATTAGGTGCCTAGTTTGAGTTTGCGACAGAGGTGAAATGTCGTATCAGAACTTCCCTCTTCACCCTTCTCAAGTTTTTGGGATAGGGCTAGTCTTTTTAGCTATGCAATGGTTACGTGCTATACGAATGATGTATGGTGGAAGTAGTTTTCTTCTTCTTGATGCTGTGCCAAGCAGTTGCAATATTTTTAATGGACTGTTTAAATATCTGAATCTGCCTTCTTTAGGGAAGCCATATCAATGAAGTTGAGGGATGAGAAAATCCTTGATCTGGAGGAACAGGTAATACAGTCAACCATCTCTCATCATTTTTTGTAGAAAAGTTTTCAAAATTGTTCTATGACGGTCTATAAATGATGCAAACAGATTAGGGATCTCAACATCTACATGGAAGCCCAAAAAGCAATTGATAAGATGGAAGATTCAAATGGGATTAAGGAGGGAACACTCTTACCAGTGGCATATCAGCAGTCTTCTGCAGGCCATACTAAAAAGAACAGAAAGCCTGGTCGAAGACGGAATTAGTCGTAATCAACCAGGAGATTCCTGCTAATGGTTTCTTTTTTTACCCCCACTCGAAGTCTGGAATTGCCTCACCTTTTGTCTCTCTATCGCTGCATTGTAAATATGAATTGGTGAATATTGCTCTTGTGCTCAGTTTAGATAGTAATCGGATATAACTTTTAATACCATTGTGCTGTTGATAATGGCACTGCAATGAAACGAAGACAAAATTAAGTGAATCATGAAATCCGATGACGATGTAAAGGCAGATTAGATTGGGCTTTCTAGTTACATCCGTGATTGAATTTGTATATTTTTTTTCCTCTTCGTTTCTTATTAATTTCAAAGACATAAAAAAACAAAGAGTGTAAAATTTAAATAAAATTTATTATTTAAGTGGATTTTATATATTGTGTATCTATCTATCTTTCAAATTGATAAAAAATAAAAATAAAAAAAGATACAAAAGATTTAAACTCAATATTTAAATCCCATCCACCCAACCAGGAAAAAAATATTTTGAGCTTGACGTGTGCTCTTGGGAGTAAGATAGTGACAAAAAATTGAATGGAAAGTTATGTAATTTAAATAAGATTGAACTCATGGAGAACTGAGTCACACAACTAATTGTGTACAACAATAATAACAATAATAAAAAATTCTTTTCTCATTAAGCGGGGTTGACTACATAGATCAATCGACACTATAAGTATTCATTATAAATCATATTTTTAGACAAACCATTTAAATATAAATCTCTCTTAATAATTTTTTCTATAATTTTTCTTGGTTTTCCTCTACCTCTAATTATTGGGTTATTTTTCATCTCATCTACTCTCCTAACTGGGACTTCTATAGGTCTCTTTTCCATATGATCAAACCATCTAAGTCTCGATTCTACAATCTTTTTCACAATAAGTGCGACTTCCACCTTTTCTCTAATGCATTCATTTCTAATTGTATCTTGTCTAATGTGTCTACTCATCCAACGCAATATTCTCATCTCTGCAACATTGAACTTATTTTCTTGTTGACTTTTTATTGCCCAACACTCAATTCCATATAATATTGCAGGTCTTATAACTATGCGGTAAAATTTATTCTTAAGTTTGAGTGGTACTCTTTTATCACAAATAACACCTGAAACACTCCTCCATTTTATCCACCCTACTTGAATCTTATGCTTTACATCTTCTTCTATTTCTCCGTTATGTTGTATGATGGATCCAAAATATTTAAATCGTGTAACTTGTGGTAAGATATATTTTCTAATTTTTTAATTCTATGCTAGAAGTGATGTGTCTCTTACTAAACTTATACTTCATATACTCTGTTTTACACTCCACCTTCTCTCTCTATTTTTTTTAAGTTCACACAATTAGTTATCCATATACTCTGTTTTACACTCCACCTTCTCTTTCCATTTTTTTTTAAGTTTACACAATTAGTTGTCCATATACTCTGTTTTACACTCCACCTTCTCTCTCCATTTTTTTTTAAGTTTACACAATTAGTTGTGTGCCAACTAATTGTGTAAACTAAAAAAAAATGCTTCTCTGCAGTCGTTAAATCTGGCGCAATGAGAAGATTCATCCGAAAATAAAACTGGGTGAATGCAATTGGCAAGACATTGGCTTTGTTTTATTTTTTTGGCGAAAGGAAGAAAGTATTATTTCTAACCTCTGGACCAGCCAGGAGGGGGAAAAACAATATTAGAGCCATTTGAACCAAGAGAAAATAGACGTACAATTGAAGAACAAACCATCACAGAATGAAATAATAATAACAAAACAACTATTGAAGATTTCATGAATCAGTATCTTCTGAAGTAAAGCATCCTTTGAAGGGTTGAAGTAAAGAGAGAAGGTTTTTTGAGCCTAATCCTTCTTATTTTAAATTTTTTTAGTTAAATCCATGTTAGACCAAAATATTTACCAAGATCCCACAATTCTTGCCAAAGTCGACCCATCCATTCCAATTTTGGTGAGGCACAACTTTTAAGGAAGAGAATGTGATTTAAAGAGAGAATGATTTGTGTATGATTACTTAATAATAAAGAGATAATTATTAGTAAATGATTAGTCTATAATTGAAATATGATTAGGTAATAATTATTATATGATTAAGTAGTTAAAATTAGTTAAGGTATATTTATTATAGTGTATGATATAATTAATAAGAAATTATTATTATATAATTAATTTGTTAAAATTAGTTATAATTAACTTATTTTAATGAGTGAGTGGATAATTAAAATTAATAATAATTATATAATTTATTTATTTATTTATTTTAGAATTATCATTCATTAATGTTATATATAAATATTAGTTATGTAATAATTAATTAATAAATTTACATAAATAGTAAATATCAATAATTATTAATAAAGTAGTAATAAAAAATTAACTATTAAGGTATCCAATAAAAAATAAATTAATATAGGAAAAAAATGAAGAAATTTGTATAGAAATGTAGTTAAAATAAAATTTATTATGGTATAAAATAAGTAACAATATAATATATTTTTAAGTATGGGATAAATTGACTATGTTTTTAAATATGGGATAATTTGAATTAACATCATTGAAGTTATTTGTAATAACATACAAAAAATAAATTTATTTGATCATACATATCAAAAATAGTGGCTACCAGTGCCACAACGAGCTCTTCGTCTTTCACACTGTGGTCGCCCTTAACCCATGGGTTCTTCAAGTTCTTCAGGTTGTTGATCTGGTGGATTATTAGCAAGAACAGATGATGAAGAATTTAAATCAAATATGGGAGAATGCATGGGAGGACTTGGATGCTAAAGGGTTATGAATCCATAATGAGATGATCTTCCAATTTCAAACAATTGACTACTATATTCAGTATTGAAAATTGTTAGGTCATCAAATAATGACATAAATGATCCAAATTGAGAGGGACCAGGAGATTCAAATTGTGACAACGACGAAGGAGGCACATAATAGGATGGATCAACATCTCTGAAATTTGCATATTGGCTAATCGAGAGAGAAGAAGATGGATCACCTGTACTAGGGGGTTGTTGTGTTACAACATCTTCATCTAACGCAGATGATACTGAAGCATCAATGTCATGATGATTTTATTCATTAGGGTCAACAAGGGGCAATTGAATTGACATGTAACCTTTATGCCTTTTGCCTGGCCTGCCTTCTGAAATTTCTGATCGTGGTAAATCAGGAGTAGGTGGAGCAGGCTGGGAAACTATCGTGAAACGCTCTCCCCAAGAGCCAATAAGATATTCATTTGGTCATGACTCACTCTTTCTCGATAGTCACGATAATCCATTTGTGGAGGGTCCTAAATGCTTAATCTATATAGGTCATCAGCAATATCGACCTAAAAAAAAGTTATATTAGTAAAATAAAGATATAAGTTATACTAAGAAAAAAATAATAATGGCTATAAGTAAAAAATATACCGCAAAACCAGTAGCACCACTAGCGAGATGGATCCACTAACAAGTACGAGTCCAATACCATCGCATATATTTGGAAGTGCGATCCATAAGTGCTGTAGCTATTGGTGCATCAGATAAAGTATTTGATGCATTCTATGCTTCAATAAAGCTTATATACTCTTCTTGCCAATTCGTTGATGTTTTTCCTCACAGTTGTAATGTATGGCAAGCCCCTAAATTAACTGGATAAGTGGGGATTGGCTGCTGCCTCCCAAATTGGCGAAGCACACGATCTGGGTGATGCCACTCGATGATATAAAAACAAATAAGGGACACTGAAGCTAGCCAAATGTCTCGAGACGCCAAGCAATATTGTGGGATAAGGTCTCGCACACTGTCTGATCCATATGGCTGCCAAATTATCTATATACAAAACATGAGAAAGTCATAATAATTATATCATATATAATAGTTAATTAATTTAACAAAGATCAATTTATGTAAAATGAATAAACCTCATTGTCTCGCATTGCATCTAACAAAATTCGATATTGCCATAAAGCCATAACCCCAGGACGGGGAGCTTGTCCCACATTTTCCATCTGTAGTTTAAAGAAAACACATTACAATATGTTGATAGAAAAATAAATAATATTTTGAAACCATGTAATTTGTATATATTACTTCTCATGTGTTACCTGAATCCTAAAAGAGGTAGTGATGGATATATATCTATCTAGGGATTTGGCTGTGGAGGTCTTTGTGACGCTAACATTGGGAATCTATCCCATGCCCAGAGATGAAGTAGAGTCAAACAACTACCTATACCTTGTTCCTCAGGATTAGTTACATTACAAAGTTCTCTGTATAAGTAGGCTAATAGTGCAGATCCCCAATTGTATTCGCCAGCTTGTTCAAAATCCCACAACAATGGAAGGTACATTAAGTACACCTTATGACTAGATCTATCTGGCATAAGAAAACCATCGATCAATCTCAATATATATGCACGTGCAAATCGTTGCACATCTTTGTCATTTGCATCATCGGATAGTTCATTAAAGTGCTCAGCTAACCAACTAATGACAACCCTTTGTTCAATTATTTTATCATCTGGTGGTGTAATTCCAAGTAGCCATTCACATGTTTGTGGCCATATAAAATTCGTACGACCAATAACTGGCCTTCCTGTGCACAGGAGGCCCAATTGCACAGCAACATCCTTCAAAGTAATCGTACATTCTCCGCATGTAGTATGAAAGGTATGGAGCTCGGGCCACCATCTCTCTACAAGAGCAGATACAAGTGATGGATCATATTCAAATTGACTTAATCGAGCAGCACCATAGAACCTAGCCTATCGAAGATAATAAAAAATAGCAAGAGGAGGTGGAGAAAGTCGATCAGTATGCATGACACATCGTGGCCAGAGCACTCGGTCATCCTAAAAAAATGTATAAAATATTACACATTATTACAATTAAATATCAGCTAAAATAAAGGTGAAATATAATGACCAACTAAAATAATTTAAGTGTGAGATTGTCTTACGTGGCTAAGCCACATGGCCTGTCACACATGTCGTGTCTGAAGGTATAGAAGGGAGTCATCCTCTGGCCCTAGCTGGATGACCTACTGCGGATGCGCCATTATTGTAACCTTCCTGCATACCGCATGCTATTATAAATAACATAAAATAGGATAAGTCTTTATCATTAAAGATAACAATAATTGATTATTGTGCATAACAATAAAGTACATTTAGAAGTAAAGTCCAAACTTATTTTACATACACAAAGATCTGTATACACAAAGGTAATATATATTTAAAAACAAGGTCCTAATTTGTATACATTAAAGCCAATATTTCATACATATACATGCAAAAGTTTAGTGCAACCAGCGACGATATGGACAAGTAGAACGATTATGGCCAATTTCTTTACATAACTTGCACTTGTTGGGCTGACCCGGTTGTATCCAATCTATCTCATTGCATATACGTGTTGAACGTGGGCGCCCTTTAGCTTGAATCATAGATGGATTAGGAACTAACTTTGGAGAATCTATTTGTGACCAATGAATCTCGCCACCAATAGGTTGGAACTCATTGTTATATGTATTACGTATCGTTTCTAAGCGAAAAACATTGTCAATAAATTGAAGATGGTTAAAGCCAACTTTAGCATAGGCTGCAAAAACATGTTGACACGGGTATTTTTTAACTTGAAACTCGTCACAATCACATTTACGCTCGACTAAGTTTACCTTACAACACCAACCAAATTGACGATTTTGGACATCATATAGTTCATCGACCTCAAAAGATGCTGCTTTTCTATCAAACGCGCGAACAACACATGCAAAAGCAGCTTGTGTAATTAGAATCAACTTCTTAGTCAGAGTTTCACAAAATACTTGGCCAGCAGTTAGTTGTGCATGCACTTGTTGAGCTCGTTCAACGAAATATCTATTTAATCTACACATAGTTGCCTTTGCGATGCCAGTTATAGACAAACTTCTAACACCTTTGAAAACACCATTCATTGTTTCTGCTAGGTTTGTTGTCATATGACCATAGCGTCGCCCCTTTGTGTCATAGGCCCTAGACCATTGCTCCTTAGAAATATCGACTATCCAAGCAGCCACTCGACCATGTAACATTGCTAACTCAGCTAATTTCTCATCAACAACATGATGCTCATATGTATATCCAATGTTGATGAATTTCTCCTTCAGCCAATTCGTCCCATGTGCTTTATGTAAGTTACAAGCCACATGCCGAAGACAGAAAATATGGTGTCCATATGGTGGTTGCCATCCAACCCTTGAATCAGAGACAGCAAATAAAATAGAAGGATGTCTATCAGAAATCAAGCAAATTCCCATTCTTTTCTTGATGACACTCATCCAAAGATTGAAAAGAAACCAAGCCCAAGCTCCTCGTGTCTCTCTCTCCACTATAGCAAATGCAAGGGGTACGACCTTCCTATCGCCATCTTGTGATATAGCCATTAGTAATGTGCCTTTGTATTTTTCATACAAGAATGTTCCATCGACTTGGACAATCGGTTTAAGATGTTCAAATGCATAAATACATGGCTTAAATGCCCAGAATACTCGACGAAACATCTCTACAGGCTGTCCATCAGAACTATTTTGTTGACATCGATTATTTGAAAAATATACCATTGAGCCAAGTATGAAATGTTGAATAGCAGCTAGCAATTTAGGTAATAAAGCATAGGAGCTCTCCCAATTACCAAAAGTAAGGGCAAGGGCTCGATGTTTTGCCTTCTAAGCCTTTCTATAAGAAACAGTGTAACTAAATAAACTTTGCATCCTTTCAATGATCTGGGAAACTTTCACCTTTGATTGGTCAGTCACCATTGTCACAATACACGATGATATAACATCAGAATCTAATTTAGGATAATCTTGAAATAATGTCATAAAAAGACATGTGTGTGGTCCATCATACTTTGTGATCTCCCAATGTGTTCTTTTTACTTTTTTGCATGCTCTAACCCTCCAACTGCAACTACGACCATAGTTAATACGCCGATATTCTTCATTTTGTGCAGAAGAATGGTGAACATGAAATGTGTAGTGTACTCGAACACAGTATAACTTAACAACACAACATAATGCCTTTATATCTGCATACTGCATACCGACATGCAACTCTTGATTGTCGCTGAGATTCATAAAAGCTCCCATCGCAGAGAATTCAGGACCATTTGCTGCCTCGGTATTAACTTGTGAAAAGAACGCAATTGCTGGCTCATTATATTGACTCATAGTTTCATTTCCCGTAGGCTCCATCGAACCATCTCCATCATCATTGGTTCCTTCATTGGACTTATGATCATCATTATCGTCATCCTCATCATACTCATCAAGGATAAGAGAGTCATACTCATCTTCATCCTCAAATTCATCCATTAAGTCTTCTATCACAATCATGGGAGATTGAGATAAAGCATTACCAATTGCTTAATGGGATAAAATCGGTTGAACCGTGTGATCCGTAGGAGGGATGTTATATTGTTGCCCAGAACTGGCCTGTGGCTCAAATGGATGCACATCTCCAAGATATGCACTGAATAAAGATGTTTGTTCTACTGGGTCATGCATATTACTGGTAGATGGAAGTGTGTATGCAACATGATCCTCCTTTGATTGTGATTCAACGTTCAAATTAACTTGATTAGTTGAAATACATGCATACAACTCAGCCCCAGTCAATTGGGATGGGAACGCGAGTTCACTTGCCACACCCCTTGCACATCAGAATCATCTTCTAAATTACATGCTTGGTATCATGTTGGATTTAACGAGACAGGATATCTATATACTAATTCTGATACAAATTGGTTTGGGAAAAATTGTAACTTTTGCCAAATCATCTGTTTTAATCTTTCTAGAGTGATGTCTGAATCAACTCTCATTATTTTTACTCTGGGGCATTCAAATGTCATACCATCTAGACCCTCAAAAATTCGCCCATTTGCAAATATACATACAATCTCATTTCTATTGGTCATTATTTTATTCCTATAGTATCATTAGCAAACAAAACAGTTATAAGAAACAAATAAATTCTAACATTAAACAAGTTATCACATAAAACATGCAAACAAAATAAATTAATAAATTTACTAAAAGTGAACAACATAAAGATAACAAAAATAACTACAAAGAAAAAATATATATAGCATAAAAAATAAATAAACATGATAATTATTTAGCAAAAAAATAAATGTTACCAAAATAAATATAAACAACATAGATATGACCACAAAAAAGTTACATACAAAACCTAATAAATGCAAATGTAATAAATTAAATAGAAATATAATTAACACAAATATACTAAATATAACAAATCATTAAATATAAACAAAATATATATAACCAGCAAATATATAACTAAAATAAATATAAACACAATGTAAACAAAATAGATATAATAACAATAGAATTTATAACAATCATAATTATTATAAAAAATTTAATATAAAGAAACTAAATATAACACACAAAATAAATGCAAACATAATAAAGATAGAAAAAAATTTAAATCTAACCAAAAGAAGTATAAAAAATTAAATAATAACAGAACAAATATAACAAAAATATTGAGTGTCACCAGAATAAATATTAAAATACTTAATGAAAGCAAACTAAATTAGTATAACAATAAAATTTAATATTTAAAAAATAAATATAAAAAAGTAGTTAGATGCAACAACAAAATAAATACAAATACTATTAATATAAGACCAAAAAAAAAAAAAGACATTAAATATAGCAAAAGAAAATTCATAAAAAAGAAAAGAAATACAACATACAAACTAAATTTAAACTAAATTCGAACTAATTAAATAAAAAATGCAAAAGGTAATAAATTGAGCAAAAAAATAATTACTACAGATATACTAAATATAAGAAAACTTAAATGCAAACAAAATATATAAAAGCAAAAATTAAATGTCATTCAATAAATATAACAATAAAATATATATAACCAAGAAAAATATATAAACAAAACCGTAAATTAAATAAATATACTAATAAAATAAATATAATTAACAAATAAATACAACTAAAACATATAAAAAATAAAATATAAATATATACGTTAACTAATAAATATTTATAATTAATTTAAATAAATTTACTAAAAGTGAACAATATAAAGATAACAAAAATAACTGCAAAGAAAATATATATATAGCATAAAAAATAAATAAACGTGATAATTATTTAGCAAAGAAATAAATGTTACCAAAATAAATATAAACAACATAGATATGACCACAAAAAAGTTACATACAAAACCTAATAAATGTAAATGTAATAAATTAAATAGAAATGTAATTAACACAATCATACTAAATATAACAAATCATTAAATATAAACAAAATATATATAACCAGCAAATATATAACTAAAATAAATATCAACACAATATAAACAAAATAGATATAATAACAACAGAATTTATAACAATCATAATTATTATAAAAAATTTAATATAAAGAAACTATATATAACACACAAAATAAATGCAAACATAATAAAGATAGACAAAAATTTAAATTTAACCAAAAGATGTATAAAAAAATTAAATAATAACAAAACAAATATAACAAAAATATTAAATGTCACCAGAATAAATATTAAAATACTTAATGAAAGCAAACTAAATTAGTATAACAATAAAATTTAATATTTAAAAAATAAATGTAAAAAAGTAGTTAGATGCAACAATAAAATAAATACAAATACTATTAATATAAGACACAAAAGAAAAAAAGAAAGACATTAAATATAGCAAAAAAAAATTCATAAAAAAGAAAAGAAATGCAACATACAAACTAAATTTAAACTAAATTCGAACTAATTAAATAAAAAATGCAAAAGGTAATAAATTGAGCAAAAAAATAATTACTACAGACATACTAAATATAAGAAAAACTTAAATGCAAACAAAATAATAAAAGCAAAAATTAAATGTCATTCAATAAATATAACAATAAAATATATATAACCAAGATAAATATATAAACAAAATCGTAAATTAAATAAATATACTAATAAAATAAATATAATTAACAAATAAATACAATTAAAACATATAAAAAAATAATATATAAATATATACGTTAACTAATAAATATTTATAATTAATTTAAATAAATTTACTAACCTTTTAAGAGCAAATCAAAGAAGTTGAAAGCCTTTGAATATCTCTAGTTATAAATGAAAAAAAAAACAAAGAAAGAAGTAGAGATATGTATGCTGAAGAAGAGAAACGCTGAAAAAGGGAGATGGTGAAGAAGAAAAGAAGAATGTTGGAGAAGAACACTTGAGGCAAAATTTAAAACATAAAATGAAGAGAAGTTCATATATATAAAAGGAAAAAAAATGAATATAAAATTTTTATTAAAATTAAATTATCAAATCAAATCTTTTTGAGATTTGACTTGACAACACTACAGGCCTAATTAGGCCTGCAGCGTTAAACAGGCCGAACAATTGCTGCCTGTTGATGCAGCCAAGGCCTGCATATGTGCAGGCCTTGCTGCATGTCTGGCATGCTTTAATAAAGCATGCTTGGTCAAAGTGCATTGTAATGCACTTTGATCATTTGGATGTCAGAATTAATTTAGATGTTAGAACTATAGGTTTTGACATTTATTTTTTTTTTAAAAATTATTATTATTTTAAAGCGAAATGAATGATTCCAACATTCTTTTGTTTTTTTTAATTTGTTTTTTTTTCAAAGTCGGCATGAATGAATCCGACTTGCATTAATTCTGTCTGATCTTGGTGCAATACTTTGTATAAATAAGGTTTTTGCAAATTTTTTTTATCAAAAATAGGATTAGGCTCAAAAAACCAAGGAGAGAGAGAGAGAGTGAGAGAGTGTTTTGCCTTTTTTTTTTTTTGGTTTATTGCCCCCTACTTCCATTTCAGCATTTTAGGTTCCTCCCTACTTTTTGATTCAGATTTCATTCCAATGGTGTAAATCCTTGTTGACTGATTTGCGGGCCTTCTAAAATTCCTCTAGGAAGGACTCTAATCTTCTTATAAGCAAAGGCTCTATTTTTCATAGAAAAGCTAACGATCTTGTAGACCGAATTGAAGAAGATGAAAGGGATCCAATTTACATTCAGTGAAAATATGTCCTATAATATGACATATAGGACATATGTCATGCAAGTATACATGCTTTTAAATCAAGAGGCAGTTTTTTGTTTCTACCAAGAATAAGACGGTTTTGTTTTTCTTTCTTTTTTTCATAAATTACCCTTCTAAATATTCAAATTATATAGTCCCTCTCACTTATTATAAAATATATACAAATTCTTTTTCAAAGTCAAGAAATGATTAAAATATTATTAAAAATAAGATTAAATATTTAATTAAAAATATAATCTATAAAAAATTATTTCTTAAATTTTTATTTCAATATAATTTATTTTATGTTAAAAATCATAACTTTAATTTATTTTAAATTTTTTAAAAATGACTATTTTATATTGATCAAATACATATTCAATACTTATGAATACTGTGTAAATAATAATTATAAATCATTTTAATCAAAATAAGTTTAATCATAGTTTTTTTTAATTGTAAAAGAGATTAGTGTAACACTTTTTTTTAATTTTAAATAAAAAATTATTATTATTTAAAACAAAAAAGAACTTAACATTTCTCAAGAGTGTAATTTATCTTTTTTTTTTCTTGTTCAAAAAGACAGTCTTGTTCTGTTGGAAGTATACATTCTACTGTCATGGCAAGAACTAGTTAACAGGTATGTTATTCTGAAAAATAAGAGTACTGATCCCTTGCAGTAGGGGACCGGGGTATAGTAGCAAAAATTTATAGTTATTTTATTTTATTTTTTTTCTTTTAGGATTAAAAGTTTAATATAGAAGGTAAAAATTGTAACTATGAAATAAAAATTTTACCTATGAAAGAATATTATACTTTAAAATTTTTAATTTTGTTCAAATTTAAAAATTTTTAAGTATAATTTTTTTTCACATGTAAAATTTTTATCCTCATAGTTGCAATTTTATCTTCTATATTAAACTTTTAACCTTAGAAAGCAAAAAAATAAAATATTACTGTACTGGGTGCAATAGGATTCTCTACTGTCGAAGATCCTAATGCAAAAAATAATAATGTCCATTATTGTGTGACTATTTCGTAAAGTCTTTTCCCTTGACTGAGTGAAAGCAATACCAAGGGGTGGAGAAATCATTAAGTTGGCACATTATTTTTCCCCTTTTTTCCCTCTCAAATCTTTTTTTTTTTCAGTTTTTAAGTTATAGTTTTTATAAAATTATGATTTAAGATTTTAGACCTTGTTGAATCATTGTATAAGACTTAGTAATATAATTAACATATAATTGTATTGTATAAACTACTTCTTGTATAATCTTTTTCATAATATCATGTGTTTGTTACAAAAATGTATAAGATGATAAAACAATTTGTTTATTGATAAGATAAAAATAATATTTTGTAGATGTAAATAATACTATACTTATATTATATATGATTGTAATAATAGTGGCGGTGGCTAGAATAATAACAATAGAAATAATGGTGGAAACATCAAAAATAATGGTGATAACGACAGTAACATAATAATAATGGCAAAAATAATTATCTTAAAGGTAATAATAGTGGCAACCAGAATAGAAATGGTTCTAGTGAGGACGATAGTAACATCTATTGTTGTAATGTTGGCAAGATGACAGTAGTTGTGAGGGTGGTAATAATTATGACAAAAGTGATAATGGAGTTAATATGATAGAAATAGCAATAGCGCAACCATATGGTAGTGATAATAAAGTTTGGTGTGTAACAGTGAAAGTAATGATAATAGTAAAATAGTGACAATTATAATAATATATCAGCAATAAAGATGAAAACAATCTTCTGTCATCAAACAAATCATATAGTATTTTTTTATCCTAGCTTATCTCTTTCCTCTTGAGGTTAGTAGTGTTCAAAAAGTCCAAACCATATAAACTCGTACAGTCATTTGTGAGTATTGAACACGTTATAAATATGAATTATACAAGCTTAAATTATTTAATCTAGCCTTATATAGCACGCCCAGATGGACCTTACGCTTTGTTTGGATTGGGGGGGGAGAGAAAAGGAGAGGGAGAGAAAAGAGAGGAGAAGAGGCGAGAGAAGAGAAAATTGAGAATTTCCCATGCGTTTAGATGGAGGAGAAGTAGAGGGAGAGAAAACGTATAAAAAAAAAAAAAAATATATATATATATATATTAATTTAATGTAATAATAAGTTTGTTATTATTTTAAATTTTTACATATATATATTTTTTTAAAAAAATAAGAATAATAAAATATATAAAAATTAATTTAAAAAATATTTAAATAATTTTAAAAAATTATTTTTGAATAAAATAAAAAAATTTTAATAAAAAAATATATATTTAAATTTTAAAAAATATTTATTCTTTAAATTAATTAAATTTATTTTATAAAATATATTTATAAATTATTATTTTAAAATTATAAATATTAATATTCTTTTAATATATATTAATTAATTTAAATATAAAATATAATAAATATTATATTATATTATATATAATATATAAATATTATATATAATTGTGTGTGTGTGTGTGTGTGTATGTGTGTCCGACACACATATATGTCTTACTGCAATGCAGTCGAACATATTTGAGGCCAACATGCAGTCGGACACAGTTGCAATTTTTTTTTAATTATGTATAATTTTTTAAAAATTATATATCATCTATTAATTTTTATATTATAAAATATTATTATTTTGTAAAATATATTAATTAATTTAATAATAAAAATTAATTGTAACATTAATTTTTAATTAACTAATTAAAATATTAAAAAAATTATTAAATATATATTTTTATTATTTTACGTAGGCGCATGTCCCTTTTCCTTTCCAATCTCTCCAATTCGGAGAGAAAAAAAAATATTGAGACCCACCGTATTTTTTTTTTCATTTTTTCTCTTCTCTCTAGTTTTCTCTTCAAACCAAATGGGAGAAAATTTTATTTTCCTCCCCCTCCCTTCCTTTCTCCTCACTTTTCTCTCGATCCAAATGCACTCTTAGGGTTTAAGATTTTAAAGTTAAGTATTTTGGGTTTATGATTTAAGATTTTAGGGTTTGAATCTTTAGTTTAGGATTTAAAATTTTAGTTATTTAAACTTGTGTTTTGAAGCTAAAATTGTCATATAAATAATAAATGCCTCTATGATAAATGGTTGAAAAATTTTAAAAAACATTAATCTGTAGACTGAATGAATCATGTTCAAAAATATTTAATAATCCTTAATTAGTGTTTTAAAGATATATTTAATAACATATTATTTATCCAAATTCGAACTCTTGTGTTAAAATCCTAAGATAAGACTGATAGTTGGTTAAACAATTTGAAGAACATTAAACAATGGGTTGAATGAACTATGTTCAATAGTATTTAATATTTCTTAATTAAAGTTTAAAAAAATTGAAATTTTTTTCAAATATTAAGATAACAATAGCTATTCATCTACATAGGTAATTTTGTGTAAGATAAAATTTTTTTTTAATATAATTTTATGTAATATTTATTATATTTTTTAATTATTACTTAATAATATTGATTTTTAAACTTAAATTAAGGTAAAAGTATATAAGTTTTTTTATTTATAAAATTATTATGTTTATCTCTCTTTTCATTTTGCTTACCCAAAACGCTTGGTCAGAGTTTGATTGTCTATCACCATTCTGTCAAAAATGAAAGAAGCACACGCTTCTCACTTCCTGTCAGAGCCTTTCGTGACCCTTCGCTGCTAAGTCATCACTCATCACCCACCCTTCATCATCCAACTCTCTCTCTCATGCCTATCGTCTTCATCCCCACTGAAAGAAAAAAACAAAGTTTTTATTTTATATAAATTTCAAGTAGGATCTACGCTGGCTACACAGTACACACTTGATTTTCCTTGTTCTGTCTTTGTTTTTAATAAACCACGGATTAAAACTTCGCGGCTTTGGGACCCACGAGGCCTTACAGGCGCCACCAATTGCCTGTGCTTTTTTAAATAATGTGGAAAAAACCTTCTGCTTTTTATCGTTCTGTTCCCATTACATCCACTTTTGTTCCCCGAACAGTGAAAAGTTTCGTGCTTTTATTCCATCGATTCTGTTTCTAGGTGTATTAATTAAGCTAAACCCAAGTGTTTGAAATAATGTTGCAGAGGGCAAGGCTATTGAGGGAGTAGAAGGAGGAGAGAAGTAATGGCACCGAGGAAGAGGCTACCGGGAGTAGATGATGAATTGCAGAAGATTCTGGAAGCTAAAATGGATCAAGTTCCCGCTAGAAGAAGGGCTCGCGAGGCCTTCAAGGATATTCAGCTTGGGATTGACCACATATTGTTTAAGGCAAGGTTTTGGATTTTTTTTGGTTCTTAATATGATTTTGTTTGTATAATTGATAAACCATCTTTTTCCCCTATTTAAGTCTTCATTTATCACCTTTCTTCCTGCTGTATGAATATTGAAATTTTTTTTTTCTTGTTGGACAGTATTGATTCTATTTGTTTGTCAATCGGTGTAGTACATGGTAGTTTAAGCCTTGCTGGGTTGGGTCAACGTTGATTTTTAAGACATTTGACTTTGAGATTGCAACTCTGAAAGGACTACTAGTGGACCTCAGTATTGATAATTAATATATATATATATATATATATACTTACATATATGTAGGTTGATAGACGGAGGGAGAGTAACACTCGTCTATTCATGAATAAATGCCACACAACTGCCCAACGGTCTATAGAAAATTTCGATGAGTAATGACGGGATCGGAACACTGCAGAAGCAAAAGAAAAATCCTTAGGTAGAGCCATATAGCAAAGATAGGTATGCCAAGTCATCCACACCCTTTTAGTAGGATCCTCATCTAACATGCTTACGTGATTAGTTTGGTTTGCATTTAGTAGGAGTCTACATAAGAGAATCAAAATGAAGAAAAAACATTCAAGTGGCAATGCAGGGCATTGGTCGAATAGCTCGGCAGCCATCCTATGGCCTGTCTGCCCGCAGAGACAGGTTGTATTGTCTTTCGTGGGTCCTGATTGATGGTACTATAAAAAAAATTGGGTAAATTACTGAGACATTTAACATTACTTGCGCTGATTGGGTCCTTGTTTTCTCTTTTCCCGCTGACTTTAGTCTTGTAGCCTTCGTACTCTTTTATACTCTCTGCATGATCACATGCAGAATCAAGTGCAATGGAGTCCGTAAATTTCTTTTCCTTCCCACGCACTTGAATTTCATCAATTTCCTGACATTTTCAAAAGAATTAGACTTAGGTAAAATTTTTTAATTGTTTATTATCAGGTTTTTCAATAAAAAACATAACATGTGGATGGAGTTTTTTTTTTAAATATCTAATTATGTGATGCTGAACAATAAAATATTTTTTCATATTTTTATTGGAGAACTTAATAACAGACACTTAAAACCTATACTTAAGTTTTGTCCTTTCCAAATCCCATGGTCTTAAGGCTCTGCTGCAACTGTCATTTTATGTAATGTGGCAACGGCACTTAGAGTTGGTTATGTCTCACTTTCTAAAAATGTTAATATTGATTTCTTTATGCTTGACTATTGCAGACTCCTTGTGATCGACTAAAAATGAAGGAGGTAAGAACTCTGGACTAAAGCAGTTCCGTAAAAATTTGGTTATGTTTCTACTAAAGTGTTGGCTTGGTATTAATATAAATCTTCATCAGTGCAACCCTAGCATTGTCCTGTTTTGCTATGCTGATTTTTGTCTTTTTTAATTCTCTTTTTTCCTCCTTCTCTTGATGCATGTGATGATTACCTGATGTGTTTGGCAACAGTCATTTGAGGTGAACTCAAGGGGTATAGAAATCTTTACTAAAAGTTGGCTTCCTGAGACATCTAAGCCCAAAGCAGCAGTGTTCTACTGTCATGGCTATGGAGACACTTGCACTTTTTTCTTTGAAGGCATGTGGCTGGTAGCTACAAGTAACTTTATTCGGTTACATTGTAAATTACCAACTTGTGTTTATCATGAAATTTTTTCAGGAATAGCTAGAAAGCTAGCGTTATCTGGATTTGGAGTTTTTGCTATGGATTATCCAGGATTTGGTCTTTCAGAAGGTCTCCATGGCTATATCCCCAGTTTCAACAGGCTTGTTGATGATGTCATTGAGCATTGCTCCAAAGTCAAAGGTAATCAAACTCACCATGAATCCCCCTAGCTTAATACTATGAATTAGCTTTATCTGGAAGCTCAAATACCCATACATTAAGTTTCTTCATAGGTGGGGTGCAACAGTGTTCTGTGTACAGTAGACATAAAGTTAAGGGTTAGTGCTGATCAGTGTCTTATATTTGTATAACTCTTATGTTGTTTTCCTTCTAAAAGTACTCTATATGGTTTAACGCGCCTTAAAATAGAATCAGAACAATAAAGGGGCTGGCCAAAACAAATTTTCTGAGTGCTTATTGTGGGAAGAGTAAATGCTTGAAAGCGTTGATCCATAAGGGGGATTTTTTTTTTGGGGCGGGGGGGGGGGGGGGTGTGGTTTGGGGAAGGTGTAATTCAACCCCTGTATGGTGGCTAAAGGGTCTGTTGTATAATATCTGGCAACATCATCTAAGACCCTTCTAGTTTAAATTCCTGGTGATCTTTGTCACATTTTGTGATAATTTCTGAAAATGAATAAATGTTGGTATTACTGTAATTGCAAGAAAAAACAGCAAGCGAGGAAACATTTTTTTGATCATCCATTTAGAATCTTAGAGTTGTTTCTGATAAATTAATTATGTGAGCTTTCTTCGTAAGACTGTCATTGTGAGTTCAAACAAAGAATTGAAAAATTACTATTTTGAATGTGCTTCCTTGTCTGGAAACTAGAACTATGGCTTTAACATGGAAGTTCTATGCTAAGGTCTAGAATCATAACCTTTATACTTTAACAGTTATACTTCATTCTTCACAAATTTTAAGCAAATGATCTGTTTATGTTATTCACGAGCAACTTAAAATGAATGAAGGATGGATACTTTTGAATTAATGCAAAAGTTTTGGTGTGTTTGATGGCAGAAAACCCAGAGTTCCGTTCTCTTCAAAGCTTCCTTTTTGGACAGTCTATGGGTGGAGCTGTTGCTTTAGAGATACACCTGAAACAACCTAAGGTGTGGGATGGCGCCATTCTTGTTGCACCTATGTGTAAAGTAATTTTCCTGAAAACTCAGTCAACGCAGGAATTCTGCTGGGATTTTTTGTTTGGAAAAACTACATTTTACCCCTTGAACTAGGCCCAAATAGCAAAATTGGTACATAAATGGAACAAAACACTTCCATGAACTTTAAACTAAAATGAAAACATTAAGCCTAAGTTGAAATTAACTGCAATAGGCTGCTTCTTCGCTTCAAAAATCTTCAAGGACCAGCATTGAATTGGGATAAACATGCAGATATAGGAGGCTACATGGAGACTATGTGGCCTCTTGCAGTTAATTTTAACTGAAGTTTGAACATTTTTATTTTAGTCTAAAGTTTGGGGAAGTGTTTTGTTAAAGTTTAAAATTCATGTACCAATTTTGTCATTACACCTTAGTTCAAGGAGATAAAATGTAATTTCCCCTTTTTCTTTAATCTCTTTTTGACCAGAATCTCTCTGCAGATTGCAGATGACATGGTTCCACCATGGTTGCTCACTCAGATTCTGATTGCAATGTCTCACGTCCTTCCAAAGAAGAAGTTAGTTCCACAAAAGGACTTAGCTGAGGCAGCATTTAGAGAGTTGAAGAAGAGAGAACAGGTTTGTACTTTGAACTTGAACAATCTGTAAATTAACTGAAGATTGTAGAGTGATTAAACTTATCAACTCATCTTTCCATGCATTACCTTGAAGGTACTTGGGCTTTGTTGAATCTATCCTCCTTTTGTTGGTTAAGTTGGCTCTGACTAGGATCTAAACTTGGATCCTTCGGCCTTGGAGACAACTTCAATGCCACTGAGCTAAAGCTCATTGGTGGCATCTATTTTTCTGCCCCTGCTTTCAACTGCATTTCCATCCTTCAATTCTATGCATGCAGTTATGTGACTTTTCCTTTAAATTAATTTGTAAATAAGTACTGACACTTTCCTAATGTCTCTGTGCAGGCAGCCTATAATGTTGTTGTTTACAAGGATAAACCGCGCTTGCGGACTGCTGTACAAATGCTTAGAACTACTCAAGAAATAGAACAGCGATTGGAAGAAGTATGTATGCTGATCTTCCAGCTTGTCTGCTTTAGTTATTTAATATTCAAATAAACTGCTACTCTATGCACAAACTCTCTCCTTGACTCCCAGATCATTTTGGGAGACATTTCATGCCTGGCCTTGAAAATGAAAGACCAACGTTCAGCCCCTTTTTCATGATAAAGAGATTGCAGAAGCAGTGTCTGATCTGGGAGAGTTCTTACTAGTAAAAAATTAGAGTAAACATACAATTTGGTCGTCCCTGAAAAATATACCAACTTAAGCTTTAGTCCTTGGATTTATATTCCTCTATACAAATTAGTTTCTCTAAGTTTGTAACTTGTTAAACGTGTATATTGAGTTAGTTTATCATAGTAGAGTAAATATATAATTTGGACCAATAAGGGAATTAAAGGGTAGCAAATTACAAAATTTCAGGGACTAAGTCACGAAGAGGAATAAATCCAAGGACTTGAGGATGTTTCATGGGCCAAATTGTGTATTTACACAAAAAATACATTTCTAGCAGTTTAAAATAGGTTTATTCAGGCTTTATGGGCTGTTAGAAGTGAATCTCATAAGGTGAAGATATGGAAGATTATCATCCTTGAAAATCTATAGTGGCAGAAGGGAACTATTTTTTTATTTCCTCAGTCACATGCGTACTCTCTATTTTCTGTGTCATGTTCAGTCTGTTCTACCCGATTCTTTCCTGTTAGATTTTGATATCTAACATGACAGGTGTTTCTCAATCTCTTTTATATATCAAGTTCCTTATTTTCTTCTTCCTTTTGGATAGGAATAAAAGTTTAAAGGTAGAAAAGAAGTTCAAAAATCTAGTTGAACCCTTAATCTCGCTTAACTAACTGCAGTGATGTACCTATATCACTGTACTGCTGCAACTGGTGACCATTTGCTTTATTGTAAGTCTTATACTAAATTTCCATACTTTGCTAGTAAACAGGTGCCTGTAAAAAAGTTAACTTGCTTAGTACTTCTAATCCATATGCATAATAATGGATCTTAGCCTAGAAATTAAATAATGAGACTGCTATAGAAATATTGGGAATTTGGGATTGAAGTTACATTTATAAAATTCTTGTTTAAAACTGAGATTTTACCTTTTATAAATCACCAGAAGTACAGCCTTAAAAGTTACAACTATAGTGTCTTAAATTTATTGATATTCACATGTAAAAGCTGTGATTACAGATTTCTCTGCCATTGTTAATCCTTCATGGGGAGGCTGATATTGTGACAGATCCTTCTGTGAGCAAAGCCTTGCATGAGAAAGCAAGCAGTACAGACAAGACTTTCAAGCTTTACAAGGATGCTTACCATTCGCTTCTTGAGGGTGAGCCTGATGAAAGAATAATTCAAGTATTGAATGACATCATTTCTTGGCTTGACGAGCACAGTTCATAAAATACTTCCCCTTCCTCTTTACCATGATTTTTCTTTCTATCTCTTGTTGGAATGGGAAATAAGTAGCATTTAGTATGTAAGCATCATAATTCCCCAAGTACTTGGAAATCTATATATATGAAATTTGAGTATGAGATGAAACAAAAAAAAAAGGAAATTATTTTAGTTTCTAATGCAGATGGATTTTCAATTTGGTCCTCAACCCATCATTTTTTTTTCAATTTAGTCTCTTAATCATTAAAATGCTTGTTATGTTGCCTTTGTATCACATTTTCATCCAAAATTATATGTTAAACCTAACAGTCTTCTGACATGGACATTCTTGGGTGGCAGCTCTAGCCCAAGTAATGAGTGGCAAATAATGTCCAAGTCAATATATTGTTAGATTTGGCATTAAATTTTGAATGAAAATGGGATGGAAGGGCAACATTGCAAGGATTTTAATAATTGAAAGACTAAGTTGAAAGAAATGATACGTGAATGACCAAATTGAAAATTTACTCATTTGTTAGAGACCAAATAGGGTTCTCCTCTAAAAGAAATATATTCCTATGTTATTTAAGACACATACACCATATTTTATTTTAAATTGTTCATATTTTTTATACCTAAATATCTTATACATAGGTTTCCAAGTTCTTGAAAAATTAAATTTCTATGTACCAAACATCATAGATTGTTTGGTGGGAAAAGAAAAAACGAAGTCGTCATTGCTTCTATATATGTGGCTAGAGCATCAGATTTGTAAATTAGTTTTTGTTCCTTACAGTTTGTCTGTGTCATTTAGTAGATCATATCCATATTTTATGTGAATAGTCTGAGATCATGTTCGTATCTTTACATTGAAAGAATGAAATTGGTGGGAAAAACAATAATGGCTTTTCTGACTGTTCTTGTGGAAATTTTATTAACCTTAAACTTGGAATGAACTAAAGAAAGAATGAAATTGGTGGGGAAAACAATAATGGCTTGTCTGACTGTTCTTGTGGAAATTTTATTAACCTTAAACTTGGAATGAACTGCGTTTGACTTCATATCCATGACTCATTGTTGTTTCTTGGTTGGTCAAATATTGTTTGATTGACATGGACAATGGAATTTTATATATATCGAGAGAGATCCCAGATAGCTCTCTTTTGGTTGATCGAATGTGATATGGGTGTTTCCTTGTTAAAATTGTATCTAAGTTTTGTTTAGAAAAATTTGGGAATCATAAAATGCATTGGCACATTGATGAGCAATAAAGGCACCCTGACGAATTTTGGGCCATAGCTTTTTATGAACAGAACTTAGAAATAATTTTGATGCGTTTGTTATTAGGTTTTCGAATAAAAACATGATTAGTAGATATTTTTACAATTGAGCATGATATGATTGAATATTTAAAAAATGACTTCTCATGTCACATGTTTATTGGAGAACTCGATAATAAACACTTAAGGAATTTTAGGTAAGTCTGGTCCAACTTTTTTTTTTTTCGGATTAGTTCCCATTAAATGATTGATTGCAGTTTAGAGGGGATTTTTGCTACTGAGCCTTTGGTAATTTGGCTAGCTTAAGCCAAGAAAGGGAATGGACATTATCCTCTTGACACATTGCTTCCAATATACAGTTCTTCCACATAATCCTGGTTTAAAGGTGCTAGATGGATTTGGTTTTGTCAATGCATGTTTTCTCTTATTTAAATCTAGTTTGGCCAATCTAACTCATTGATAGCTGTGTGTCTACCTCAATCTTCTTTGAGTACTGCTGTTAGAAAAAACTATTTAAAAAAAAAGTTTGATTCGAGTCATACTTCTGTGTGCGTTAGATGGAAGTAGATGAAACAAGTGTTTTAAATGTTCAAATTTGGATTTTGAAAGTAGTATTAGACATCTAAAGCAGAATCTACAAGGTAAATTAGACAAGGGGGTGAACTGGGTTATGCACACAATTAGTACTTTTTTTTAACAAAGAGCTCTATCTAACATGTTATGAATGCAATGTGATATAAATAACGAGTGTATAACTAGAAGAATGGTACATTAATAAACTATATCATGAGAAATGCGACAAAAAAAATTCATATCATACTTGCAAAATCACAAATAAGTATTTGGCCAAGAAAAAATCACTATTGATTAAGCTCAATGTATTGAAAGTTAACTCAAAGGCAATAGAACGCGGAAACTGTTAAAAAATATATAAAAATAAATTAAATGCAAACAGAAATTAAGGAGCTAGGAAGATGAACATGAAAACGAGGAATATATTTCAATTTATAGCATTGGGAAAATTAGACTGAATTCGTTGGTTGGATGGAAAAATTGGTGAATTAGTTATGATTTTGGTTTGGGTGACTTTAATCATTTTTATATAAACTCTGTACTAGTTACATTGGAGATAAGTCATTTATAGTGCAGCTGATACATCAGACCCGTATCTTTCTTTTCATTTTTTTATTGTTATTTTTTTTCTGACTTTTTTTTTCACTCTTTTTTTTTCTGCTGTCATTTTTTTTATTTTTTTCGACTTCTATGCAATTGCATGGGAAAGGAACTAGTTTAATTAAAAGTCATAAAAATCAGTAAAAATTAAATGGTTTGGCACTAAATAAGTGAAAATTTGGTTTGTTTTTTTGTTTAAATCAAAATTTTGGTATTTTATAATAGAAACTTATGGTATTTATTAGATTTTACTTAATCCATTTTATATAAACTTATTGTTATATATAAATATTTTATTTAATTTTTATATTTTTAAATATTATTTTACAATATATATATCTATTTAATTATAAAATATTATATATATTTATAAAAAATAGTTTGATCATAATTCGATTGTTGATTTATGAATTGTCTTTTATTCCAATTTAGTGTTTGGTTCGATTTTTTTTTTTATTACAAAGCACCACAGTATACAACCACACCACACTCACCCACACTGCCATGGGCGAAATCGAACCTACATGCCCCTTTGATTAGAAAGAGAAAAGTGCCAGTTGAGGATCATTGGCTGTTTGGTTCGAATTTTAATCCATTGATTTATAGCACCGTCAAAACAAGCTTAATTTGGCGAGAAATTTTTAGAATATCACATTACTTATACTAAGTCTAAGTCAAACAAAATGAGATTTACTTATCAATAAAATAATACTAAATTATATTACTTTATTATTATATAAATGAAGTATCGTATGAGACTCATATATTATAAGAAATTTTGATTTATTAATAAGCAAGCTTTATTTTGTTTGATTTAATCTTTTTTATTAAAAAATATACGTGATGTGACATTTTAAAAGAGTATTTAAGAATTTCTTTAATTTGGGTCAATTCCTCTGACCCATCTATTTGGAGCGTTTATACATCTAGATTAAAGTTTACTTAAAAAACCCTAAACCAATAAATTGATGTAAGCATATATGACCTACTTTCTAAAAAAACAAAATTTAAAAATAAAAAGGAATAAATCAGCTGGCATGTTTTATGGCTCATTTAATTCAAGATTTTTAAAATTTATTTTTATGCTTTTTTTAATATTACTTTAGGTTTATTTTCAAAATAAACAAAAAATTTATTTTAAAATTCATAATGGGCGAGATTAGGTTTATCTTCCAAGTTAAATTTATTACCTTCAACAACAACTTGAAACTTATTTATATAATAACAAAAAATCTATTTGAAAATAAGTGCAACATATATTTTAATGAATACATATAAATGACAATTCACCTTATTAACATCTTGAATTGACACTATTATCAATTATTACAAGAATGTTGATATTGATGTTTTGTCAAGTGAGAAAAATATCAATATATTGTAGATATCATAAAATATTGAAAAAATTACAAACAATGACCCATATGTTATAAAATTTATGATGAAGGATCTTAAAAATTAAAATTACCGTTAAGGATTATCATTATTATCAGGTTTTAAGAAATTTTATTACAATTTTTAGGAGATTTACCATTGGGAATAAGAAAGTTCAACACTTTCCCTATACTTGGTAGTAAATTCTCTAAAATTGGTAGTAAAATCTCCTAAAACTTGATAGTAATAATAGTTATTAAAAGTAATTTTGATTTTTAAGATTTTTTATTATAAATTTTATAGCATTTGGGTCCTCGATTATAATTTTTCCTAAAATATTTCAAATATAAAACTTCAAAACCTACCTCTGATAAGAAGACAGGTCATGAAGTGAAATTGCTTTAAATCATTTGATCACCCAACCCCATCTCATTAGCCATCAAATTTTAACGTATGATCTAGCTAGACTATGTACCTATCATGGCTACATTACTTATTTTAAATGTATATATAATAGACCAATAGACAATTAAGAGTGCATTAAAGTGAGAGTTGTAAGACCTAAGTTTTTTTTAGATATATATGATCATAATCTTTACATCTAAGTAAAAAACATGAAACAAATTGTTTGAAAGTTGGTGAGAATAACAGAAAATCGACTTTAACAAACTTCCTTAGTAGTGTATATAGATCCTATTGAACAACTTGGATATGAATTGGTAAGCTCCTGGGTTTCTTTAAATGTTAGAGCTGCTTTTCTCGAAAGATGTCCATATTGAGAGGATAACTATATAAATGCAAGACAAGTTGCTGATTAAGTATAAAGTGTAGTGTATCTCGAATTGCTCCAAAAAAAAGGGTCAGTGTTCTGGGAATGAGAGAGCGATTCCACGTAAGTGTGCGAAGCCGATTAGGACCAAACCAAATTGTAATGGTTGTATGGCTCTTTTTATACTTCTTGGACCACCTGGATCTATCCACAAATAAATACCATTGATTTGCCAGTATATGACCGTTCCATTGAGGATATGGTTGAGTGAGCAATGTTGTAATTGGCATTGAGCTTTGCTATTTTGGAAGGAAGGTCACGACACTAACTCGTTGGGCAATGAAAAGAGCTTATGAGGGATAGTAATGGGAATTCTGAAATAATAGTTTGTTATGACAATACCAGATTGAATATAAAATGGTGCAACTCATATTTAGGACGTTTTGAGGGTCCTTGTAGTAACCACTATTGTATGCAAGTAAAGAGATCATATGAGGCTAGGTTGTCCACAATGAGGCCCAGTTAAGAACCAAACCAAACCAAATAGCTCTTGCAAAGGGGTAGGATAAAAACAGATGTTGGTATGTCTTGTCTTGATGGTTACAAAATTGACAACTATTATCAACAGAAAGATGATGTCGATGAAGTGTGGCTGTTAAAGGTAATGCTTGTCGTAATAGTTACCACATAAAGACAATGATGTGGAAGGGCAGCTGCAATTTCTAGAGTTTATCTCATGCAAATGCAGTGTAAGAAGGATTGGCATCCATTTGTTGGGATAACATCTTATATCCAAATGCCATTATATATTCTTTAGTATTTGATCTTGGCCAAACAAGTCAATCCTGATGTCCAGTCTTAGAAAACATATATTGGAAAATTTTTTGAGCGATGTTGTTAGAATATAATTGGCGTACTACTAGAGTGTTCCAGCATCCTTGGGTATGCAGTATAGGATCCCTTACTATTTGTATAGAAGAAGAAGCATCAACCGGCATCGACCACTAATGATGGTTAAGAATTGGAATTGACGATCCATCACCAACACACCATTGTAGGTGAGGAAAAATGATCGTACTGGCTTTTTGAATTCCTTTCCACATCTAACTCATTGCATGATGTGATATCAGATCCTTGTAAATTTTGAATTTGTAATATTTAGACTTCAATGTTTAGGCAAATAAAGAGCCATTATTTGGGGAAATCAATCTCCATATGTGTTCAGCTAAAGTGCTTTATTGAAGTATTGATTATATATGAAACTCAACCCTCCCGTGTGACAAGGTTGACAGAGCTCAATCCATTGAAGCAAATGTATTTTGGGTCCATGATCTTCAAAGCCCTATAAGAAGTTAGAAAGTCTATAATCAATTTATTTATAATACTTTTAAGGTAATTCAAAGCATGATAAAGGGTAAACTATGGACGAATTTAGCACTGATTTAATTAGAGTAACTCTTACTACCTGAGAAAGGAGAATAGATTTTCATGCTTGTAATTTCTTGTCAATTTTGGCCACCACCTCTTGATAAACCTGTGTCTTGGATCTATCGACATCACATGTGATTCCAAGGTATTTGCCTAGTCTTGATTTGAAGGGTACCTGTAGTTGTTGAGCATAGTATAATTTCATGCAATAAGATATATTTAGGCTAAATATTTCTTCTAATTTATTGGTATTGATAGATTACCCGGATAGTTTGCTATAGTGATTCAGCATGTCGTTTACCTTGGAGCACATATCTTGTGAAACTTGAACAAAAAGTATTGTGTCGTCTGCATACATTAAATGTGATATGGGAGGAGCACCTCTAGCTACACTTATACCTTGCCAGTGATTAGTTTCTTCTTTCTTAAAAATCATGTAAGATAGCACATTGGCATACAGAATAAAGAGATATGGGGATAACGGGTCTCTTTGTCTCAAACCTTGTTAGGGAACAAAGCGTTACACAGGGTGACCATTGACAATAACCTAATAAGAAATAGTACATACACATTGCATGACGAGGTGTATCCAAAATGTCAGGAATTTCATTTGTTTTAAGACTGCTTCAAGAAAATTCCATGAAACCTTATAATATGCTTTAGCAATATCTAACTTGTATGCATGTTAGCCCTTGGCATTGCCTTTAGTGTCATGGATCTTATGCATAAGCTTAATCACTAAAATGATGTTATCTAATATCAACCTACTCGGTAAAAAAATATTCTGATTTGGTGCAACCAGATTAGTAAGTATTCCTTTGAATCGATTGTACATGATTTTGGAGATAAGTTTGTGGATGACATTGCAAAGACTAATCAATCGAAGATCTTTCAACGATTGAGGGTGATCACATTTTGGAATTAGAATAATATATGAATGATTTAAAACTTTGAGAAGGAATCCAGTTTAAAAGAACTGATATACCAAATTGGAGACATCTTGTTTGATAGTATCCTAGTAATGATGGAAGAATTTAACATGATAGTCGTTAGGTCCAGGAGCACTATCTGATTTTAGTTGAGAAATGGCTGTTTCCATTTCAAACCAAGATATTCCCAGGTTAAGAGAAGCTAAATGTTGTTGTGACAGACTAGGTATGTTCAGAGAGAAAAGTTCCTATTGGATTTGGTCTATTGAAAGTGGGGACTAGAGTTTGAATACTTCCGCAAAATAGTTAGTAGTTATTTGCTCAAGCTGAGTTGGATTCACTACCCATTCACTGTCCTTTCCTTTGAGACGGGATGTATAACCATTGATTTTTCATTTTTTGACTAGATTATAGAAGTATTTTGTATTTCTATCCCTGTGTTGTAACCATTCTTGTCAGGCTTTCTGAGCCCATAAAGACTTCTTACAATCATACCAAAATTCAAGTTTGTGGCGACATTTTCTTTCTAAGTAACTCTTCTGATCCCTATCCAAGAAAGCCTAAATTTGGACCAATTGGCTTTCCAAGTTCATGATATGTTGGTTAATATTTCTGATGAAATATTTATTCCATTGTTTAATCATTGTTGAAGAAGACATGATTTCTAGTGAAATTGAAATGCAACAAAGCCACTGAATTGTTCATTCCCAGATTGTTGTACAATATCATTACATTGGGGAAATTTAAGCCAAAAGTTTTCAAACTAAAAGGGACGCTTTTGAAACACTTGAAATTGTTCCGTATTAAATACTAGTGGTGAATGATCTGATGCCGCCAAGGGTAGAGTTTGTAAGTTGGATTAAGGGAAAAGTTTCACCTATGCGAAATTACATAATACCCTATCTAACCTTGCCTAAATACTATCCTCTCCTTGTCTGCCATTATGCTATATATACCAGACCCCATTAGGACATAGATCAATAAAATAGTAATTGTCTATCATTTCATGAAAACGAGTGCTCTCTTGGACAACAGAAACTTGGCTTTTTTCTCATGTGAGTAAGCTACTTGATTGAAATCACTAATGATCATCTACGGATATGATACAAACAAGGTTGTGCTTTGTATTCAATTCCATAATATGTACCTCTTAGACAATTGAGGATATCCATAGACGAAGGTAAGGAAATATGGTTGACCTTGCAGATCATGGATCTCCATGTGTATCCAATGTGGTGAAATGTCAAACAAGTGGCAATTGATGTTATTTCGGCATCTCAAAAAAAGTTCACCACTTCTGCGTTATGTATCCCATCCATACACCTGGGCAAAATCAAAATTACGAAACTTCTTTTTGATTAAGATAAGAGTGGTTTTCGTTTCTATTAAAAATAAAAGGTCAAGTTTATATTTACATATTAACAACTTAAGACGTTGAATTGTCGTGGCTGTACCAAGGCCCTAACAATTCCAACTTAATACCATCATGATGACCTTGGAGGCTTTTGTGGGAAAGCCTTCACAAAACCCTCTAGTGTAGAAGTATCTATCTTTTATTTAATTGATCTTAAAATGTTCTGAGTTCTTTTCCTTTTCTTTGTTGGTAAAAGGGCCCAACCTGAGTTGATGTGAGAGGTGGCTAAGCTGTAAAGGAGGTTAGTACAAGCCCAAAGATAGCCCATTCCCCAGAAGATATCTAGGATATATTGTATATAATTAGGAAGTGGAGATTCAGATTTGGCATGTGTTGTTTGCAAAAAAGGTTGCAGAGATGTGTGTGGTCCTAATAGTAAGGCCCAGAGAGAATTTGAAGCGAAAAAGCCCAACAAAGATGGTATATAGGTGGCAGAACCTAGACTTCCTTAGTGTTCATATCTATGCCGCAGAGTGTTACTAAGTAAGATCTAGTCCAAATGCAGTTCATTATATTCCTGCCATTCTATATTAGTAACTCCAGTTAACAAACCTTGGGCCCATTGTAGCATATAGGAGAAGTTGCCACTATTTAGTACAAATGCTGGCCAACCACCAAACAAAGAAGAGAAATTATATATTCATCAAGTTCCATTTTCCCACATGATGTCTTCAAAGTTGTGAAGTAAACCTGTAGGATGCTGATGATTCAAAAGTAGCTATCCCACCGAGTCCACTTCTTGATGGTCCAGTGCTTTGAAGGAGTTTGACTGCACCTTGTAAAGCCAACCCAAAGATCTCACTTCAACCCCATAATCTCTTGTTACATCATCGCTTCACATTTGTCCCTTGGACTACGCCACTACAAGGTCATCATTATTTCAGTTATGAGGTATTGCACTAGTCATGAGCAATTGGAAGTGAGTATCTTCCTACTTAACCACTTATACATGTTTTGGAGCCTTGGATCCATTTATTTGCTCGCACTGCTGATGTGGAGAAGCTTCCCAATCCATTAAAATATCAAAATCTTCAAGATTCTCCCAAAAGGCTCGTAGTTGCTTAACAATATCCATTGGTGACCCTGGTTGGTGAGTTATGGTTCACTCCTGATCCAAATCTACTTCTGGTTCCATTGGATATGGATTTACCTCTTTAGGGTCAGATTCAATGGAATCATCCGAACAACTGTAAGCAATAGACTCCTCTGTTGCTGTGTAAACACCTTCTAAAGGAAGGAATGCTATTTCCGAATAAAAGGTAGAACCAAGATTATAATCACGAACAATATAGTTGCCTCCATACAGCGTATCCCACCAATGAATTTTAGTTGTTTTCCTAGTTTTAGCTTTTGCATAGAAGGCTATATGGAATTTGGATATCATAGGGTGATGAAAATCTAGTGCAAAATGGACCCCAAACCTTTGCAGGATCTTATCTTTATGAAGTTGCAGAGCCCATTGCACTTGCATGTAGTTCCAGTCACAATCCCATTATATATGTCCCAGTCAACCACATTGCTCACTAATGCAAAATAAATGTTCATACTGGCATTCTATCCAAACTTTACGACTATTATCTAATCGGACTTTAATAGAAGTCAAAAGCGGCAGTGATAGGTCCACCCAAGCTTGAATTCGTAAGAACCTAATATTGTGAGTTGGCCTATCTCTGCCATCAAAGTCCTTAAACTCTCCCAGCATGTTTCCTATAGATTCAGCAACAACAAAGTTAAAATATTCCAATGGTAGACCTTAGATTTGAACCCAGAGTGGAACTTTGTGTACATGCATTCGAGAAAGAAGCATATTAGGTTTCCATTCCTACATCACCATAAGTGAGTTTTCAAATGCCCAAGGACCATGACAAAGGTTGTATCTTTGATCTGTGGAATTTTCAAATTGGAAAACATAGATGTTGTTGTCTCTACCCACCACATTGACATGTCCTTGTAATTGCTAGTTGAAATCTAAAAGTCTTTGTAACTTATACACTAGAAGCACTTTGCAATCTAGCAGAACTCCTATCAAACAAGAGCTCCATTTTTGCCTAGATTCATTCAATGATGTGTTGCCAAAAGTGATATATGAGCTTTGTTTAGGCAACTAGAAACCTTCCATGTGATTCCCCTGTAGCTCAGGAGCCGAAAGCGAGTCTATAGATTCTTCCCCATGTTCATTGCTTTTTGTCCATCCAAAGCCACATGAGTTTTGATAATAACGAACCGTGTTGTTTTTGATATATCACAATCCTTTGGTACCTTTGGGAAATAACCACCCCAACACCCCCACACCTAAAGCCCACACTATAAATATGGTGGCACATAGCAATAGAAACTCCACAACTGCTAGTAGCTTTTGTTTCATTCTCTATTTGCAATAAGGCAAATACCATCACTTGCTCATAGCTTCTCTAGAGAGAAGGAGGAGACTTTCTCTCTCCAAGCGCGGAGTGTCCATATAAATTTAAAAGAAGAAATATGTTTACTTTGATAGAATTGTATAAAAGATAGAAGCATCTATCTGCTATAGAGTGAATAGTGTATAATAATGAATAATGCAAAATAATAATTAGTGTAATGAATGAATAATATTAAATAGTGTTAGTATTGTCCCATTTGATAATATATTTTTATAAATATTTATATTTTATTTGAATAATATATTTGGAAAATATCTAAAGAACTTTGTAAATAAAAATTTATATTATTTTCTAAGAGATTTTTGAGTTTCCATCTCTACTGTATATGCAGCTTTGATAAAACTACAAACTAAGTATAATAAGGAAGAAATTCTAACTATAAATAATAGAAGGGATGATTTAAATAAATAAAACATATTTGTAAAGGGTACATATTTAGATCTAAAAAATGTTTCCTATAATCAATAACATGTTATTAATGATTTGGTACAATCTTTGTCTTTGGTAATAATAATGGCAAAGATAAATAGCCAAAAGCAAAAATTTTAAACTTTATAGTGGGAACATTACAAAGGAACACTTTGCAATTTCTTATAAAATGGAAAGATTCAATAATATGACAAACTAAAAAAAGTAAGTTATTAAATAATTTTCGATTTTGAACAAATCCTTTAGAAAGTGAGAAAAATTATAAAATTAGAATTTTGGGGATCTAAGGATGAATTTAATTCTAATTCATATATTAATTATATTCTCACAAAATTAAAATTATCAAGAAATTAGATGGATTCTCTAAATAATTTGAACATCATTACCACCAACTAAATAATATAGGTTTAAAATTTTGGTTAAATCAATATTCTTATAAACTATCAACACTCGTGGATGAAATATGTAATAATAATTATAATGATTCTTTAGAAAAATCCAATAGTTATGATATTTTAGAAAATAGAAGTAAGTATGCATGCCGAAAAGTAGTAGATTACTGTTTAATAGCAAAAGTAATTAAAGAAGTTAAAAACCAATTAAAAAATAAATACTATTTCAGTATTTTCAAAAATAATTGAGAATTTGGATGCTGTGAATCAAACCTAAGAACAAGAAAATATAAATGAAAAAAATTTAGAAAACTCAAATATATTAAGAAAAATAAAAGATATGTACAAAAAAGATCACAAAATCAAAAAAAGTCTATCAATATTATATTGGTAATAAAGAAGTTCATATAACTTCAAAGTATTTTTAAAAAAATAGTGCTAAGAAAATGATTAAAATATTAGATATAAATAAATTGAACGTTTGTTTTGGTGAAAATATTTTTGATAATGAGTTAGTTTCATTTGAAGTCACCAATCTAAATAAAAGTAATTGTGATTCATTATTTGATATTAATGAATGTAAATTTATTTTTATGATGAATACACAAAAATTTAGACATATATCTGACGAAGAAATTTTTGTTATAACAAAATTAGAAAAAAACAATAAAAGAGGATATAATTATAAAAGACAATCAATTAGATAACATGGTATTAAAAATACCCATAGTTATTTCTTCCACCAGTTTTTCATCCCTCCATTTTCTTCTGCCAAGAGGGTTAAGTGAGAGAAGAGCAAACATCTTTGCGACAATCAGAAATTGTGTTTCTCACCACAACACTTGTTATCTCTCTCTCTCTCTCTCTCTCTCTCTCTCTCTCTCTTCCCTTGAAACGTATAGTCTTGCCTGAACCACAACCAAAACCCCAAAGCTCATAACACACCGCATCTTAATACAATTTGACTTTTGGTCGTCAAGCATAGCCAAGGGAATAGAGAGCAGCCAATTACACCAACAAAGTTATGGTTTTCAACAAAAAATTTCCCTTGCTGATTTATTGTAACTCTTCATTTTTTTGGAGAAATTACCATTCTAACCCGAGGTTGAAAATATTTATAGTGAAAAGTCTTAGTTTTTGAAATATATATATATATATATATATTATAAACTTGAATGAAACTGTTATTGTTTTGAAGTCATAAATAGTAATAATCAAGCTACTCGTAATTTTTTTTAAACTTTTGGCTCCATTTTTTTTTTTAAAATTGATTGATTAGCATGGTCTCTCTGCATCTTCCAAAACAATTTTAAAACACTAAATAAATTTAAATGAAAATTTTGAAACATTAAATAAAATTAAGACATTATTTTAAAATATTAAATATAGCAAGATTTTCACGGATCAATTTCACACCCCCTTTCTCTAATATATAAGGAAAATTATAATTAAAAGCTTAAGTTGAAAATATTTATACAGAACAACTTTAAATTTTCAAATTATTCTTAAGGATTTAATGACCAAAAATTTGAATTGTGTGAAAAAAATTATAGTTTATGACTCCAACTTAAATATTTTTAATTAAAAATTTTTAACTATAATTTTTTTAATTAAAGTTGTTTGCTATGTAAAATTGTTAAGAATAGAAAAAAAAAAGATAATTTGCTGGATGAAAAATGACGCTTGTGCTCTTATATTAAAAAATAAAAAAATTAATATTATTAAATAATAACTATAAAAATATAATAGATATTAAAAACGAAATACTTTTTCTATTTTGATACCAAACTAAAAACGTCTATAATAAATATATAAAAATTAGCCTTCAACTATTGCTTTTCATAACTTTCTCAATGAACTCCGGGAATCCCGCTCCTTACGTCCTTCATGGTATAGTAGTAGAGAGTAGAGACCTAGAAAGAAATACAAGAGTCAAAAGATGGTGCAAAAGCTAGTGGGATTTGAACCTTGCTTCGCTGAATTTGGCTTACTTTGCTTTCGGTGCCCTTACCTTTCTTCCATCCACACAACTCCTACTATTGTGTTAGTGCCCAATTACCCTCTTTTCTTCTTTTGTCTTCCTTCACTACTGCCTTTCTCCTAGTGGGAAATTGGGTCACTGTTTTTTATTGTGCATTATTTTATTAAAAAAACACTTATATATTTTATAAGTTTAATTATAAATTGATTTATAAACTTTAAAATATAACAAAACACTTGAATTTTGGACTATGTAAATATTAAATTCTAGTTAAAATTAACTTTAAGAAGCCATGTAATCTTTATGTAGTCTTTTATATATGTATCTTTATTCCAAAAAATTATTAAAGCAAGGGAGCAGCCTCTTATAGTTAATTTTGACTGGGATTTTATATTTTCATTTTAGTTTAAAGTTCAAAAAATATTTTCTTACATTTTAAAGCTTATATACTAATTTTATAATTAGAAGTTAGGTCCAAGAGGTAAAATAAAATTTTTCCTACTTTATATATGAGGCAGCTTGGTGAGTCTGTAGTTGGGTATTTTGATTTTGCTGTTAATTATGGCCTCTTCTTCTTCTTCTTCCTTGTGCTATTCTCCATTAGCATCGAAGGTACAGATTCCCAAATAACAAAAGTATGATTTGCACTTTCTGTTTCCAATTTTTGTTCTGCGATCTTTTTGGATTCCTTTCAGTTCTTTCTTTAGTATTAGTTCTGGATGAATTTCTGATTGATAATGGCCATTTGGCGTGGATTTGAATCAGTAAGACATGATTAAGGAAACAGGCACATATATTTGCATCTTCTGCTTTTAAATTTGATTGATCTAATGGGAGTGTCCTTTTCCAGTATGGCATATAGTGATTTTGAAAGGAGTTTATATAGCAAAAGATGTTAATGATCTGATCAGAGTTAAAAACTATGAGCTTGTGGATATACATAGCACTTGCATGTTGAACTGAATTGATCTTCTATTCAGAGTTATCTGCAAAAGTATGCTATTTTATAACAATTTGATTATTTCCAGATTCAAGATATTTGCTTACAATTAAGGTTCTATATCTTACAGATTGATCAGTATGGGCAAAAGTTTCATTTTCCTGTAAGAAGTGGTGCTGAGCTCTGTAAACAAGGCATTGTGAGAAGAAGAGTCAATTTGAGAGGAGATTGGAGTTTCATAGGAGGATTGAAAGTTATGGTGATACCAGAAGTTGTGAGATTTGTACGTTGTCGAAAAAGCAGTGGAGTATATGCTTCATGTATTCTCTTTTCATGCTACATTATCTACTTCTGAGTTTTATCTTTAGGTTTAGATTTACATCCAAGTTTTGGAGAAACATTTACCATTGTTGTGTGAGTGTGACTACATTTTGTAACTGCATGTTGCAGGGTTGTCAAGCTCTCAACTTGCTAGCACTGTCTTTACATTGGGAACAGCAGCAGTTCTCCCATTTTACACACTCATGATCATAGCTCCCAAATCTGAGCTAGTACGTTTCTCATTGTATTTCGGACATTTTTTTGAGTAATTTATATAAATATCTACAGAATTTTATTACTATTACACAAATTTTATTTTTATTTTTAAAATATACATGAACTTCTCTTGAAATAAAAAGTTATTATACACTATAGTTTAATTTCAAAATTATTGACCAAAATACTCTTTATTTAATTTTTTTAATAAAAAAATATATATTTAGGTTAACACAAAATATTTTAGTTAAAAATTTTAAAATTAAACTAAAGTGTAGGATAATTTTTTGTTTTATTAAAAGTCTATGTAAATTTTAAAAATAGAGGTGAGTTGTAATTTCAACAAAACTTTAAGAACTCTATATAATTTACTCTTTTTATTTTTTTTAATGAAATTCATTTTAAATTTCTTGTTTCATAACAATGTCTTCTCAATGGTATGAATAATATGCAATAAGTCTATTGTTCTATATAGATATACATGTTGCTTTCGTTTTTTTAACCTTTTATATACTTAGTGGTCTAAAACCAGAACAAAACCGAAAAAATGAAAAAAAAAAAAAAACTCGAAAGATAAATCAATGAGGGAAAGATAGTGACTATAACCAACTAGCAACATATTTATTTGAAAGTAGAAGATAGGCTGACATGAAGGGTTTATTCAAATCAATGGGTTTTGATTCTTTAGTTGCTGCATCTGATTCATTTTTCAAAACGTGAAAGTGCAGACTAAAAGATCTATGGGAAGTGGCATACCCTATGTTTTGCTTGGCCTCCTATATGCATATTTACTGTGCCTTTCTTGGACCCCTGAAACAATCCAACTGATTTTTGCAAGCAAATACTTCCTACCAGAGGTGAGTCTTCATCAATCAACTTGACTTTTTCTTCTTGAGTAGTTCTATGCTTGGACTCGGATCAAGTTGGTTGGTTCAACTGGTAACCCACCATTAAACCAATCCAATTCTAATAATTTTAGGCTATTGTTGTAGTTGAAATGGTTTGGTCCGAATTGACCCAATGGTTGATTCACTAACATGAAATAATTAAGTTAAAACAAATCTTATTTTTTGATCTAATTAATGACTCAATGATCCACTCGAATCCCAATTCTCTGCAATTACTGTATGGTGCAGTAACTAAGAGACAAGAAGAGGAAGTGACTTAGATTCAAATAGTACATCTCTGCAGTAACTGTATAAGTTTCCCACTCAATCCAATCCTTTCACCGGTTCAACGTTCCAGTTCCAATAACTATAGTTTTATCAATTTTATCCAACTGTTTCATGGTTGTATGCTTTGGTGCAGCTGAGTAGTATAGGAAAAATGTTCTCCAGTGAGATGACTTTAGCCTCTGCCTGGATTCACTTACTGGTTATAGATCTTTTTGCTGCAAGGTGCTTCACTTACTCTTTTCCCTTTCTCTTTCTTTGGTAATTCTTCTGATGTGATGTTCATACTTTTATGTTAATGGATCCAGGCAGGTATTTTATGATGGACTGAAGAATGAAATTGAGACTCGGCATTCGGTTTCTCTTTGCTTGTTTTCTTGCCCTATTGGCGTTCTTTCTCATTTTATCACCAAACAAATGACCAAAACTGCCATAAGAAAATAAACAGAGCCTCATAGAGGGCCACCTGTTCTCACAGTTAGTTTTCCAAACACTACATCATCAAATGTATTATGCATTTTATTCTCTTATTGGACAACAATAAATAAAGTGATTATTTTACTTTTCCGTTATATACATCAATGAACATTCAAACATAATTTACCAAGAATGTTCACTCTTTATATAGTCTTATGGGTGCGCCATTATTGAGATTATTGTATGCTCATAAAAGGTAGCACTATCAAAAGGGGTCGCTTGACATCACAGGTCATGCAGATATTGGTCGAGCCAATTAGTTTATAGTATAAATTACAAAGAATTTTTGTGAATTTTATTGAAAGTAGCACTGACCCCTGCACCTGCAGGGGAAAAAAAAATTTCAGTGGGTCCCACATGAAAAAATTAAAAATAAAATACAAAAAAAAGTGTGTAAACCATACATGTACAAACTTGAACAGTATCATAGCACAATAAAAGTCATACTATTTATAAACCGCAGTTCACACAGATTATATATGTGTTGATATTGATTATATATACGTTTTAATTTTTAAAATATATGTAAATTTCTTTTAAAATAAAGTTATCTTACACTTTAATCCAAAATATCTGCATTTAAATTTTTTTAATTAAAAAAATATATTTAGTTTATCTTGAAAGGTACTTTAGTTTAAAGATTGAACTAAAATATATAATAACTCTTGTTTCTGGAAAAATTCGTATATTTTATTCTAATTTATATTTGTAGCAGAGTAGTAGATTATAAATTATAATACATATATTTTAATTAAACTATAAATGATAACATACCAAATTCCAATTAAAGAACAAAATGATCAATCAAAAGTAAAAACATAAAAAAAAAAAAACTCAAAAACTATATTGTTAATATTAATGCTTACCATGGCCATTTCTAATCATATTACACATACAGTTGAAAATGATTTTATTAACACAGAAGCTACATAATTAATCTTCAGGTATGATGGAGGCATAACCCAGAGGACTCAAGAGAAAGCCAAATGTAAAAGTCAAGCCCCACTAACGTAGTAAAATTACTTCATAAGATAGAAGGACTGCGTTCCTAGAGAATCTAATCAGTGACCCACTAGAAAAAACATCTAATAGAAAGGGAGCGGAGAAATAGGGGAATGAATCCTCATCAGTTTGGTGAATGATTGCATCAAGTGACATGAAGCAACTTTTTTTTTTTTTAATTTTCAATGGAAACACTAGATCTAGAACTCGCGGCGCCGTTTTGGAGGATTATAATCCTCTTCTTTCATCAGACAAAGCACAGCATTATAATCCTCTTCTTCTCTTAAATGTAAATGGTGGCACTTTTACTTTTAAAAGCAATAAACTTGAAAACGAATTTTTTCAATCTTTTGGGTTTTCCGTAATTTGCTTTATGACATAGAATGTGGGATGAAAACGTTCAGTCTGGTGCAAGTATTAGTGACTGATTTGCTTGGCGGGTTTGCAAATGGTTTTAGCTACTTGACTTCGAATAATCTGTTTTCAGTATAATGAAAGATTTTGTTCCAAAATACTTAAAAATCTTTTTTAAAGTTACAATTTTGTTCCAAAACTTATTATAACATCCAATTTTTTTAAACAGGATGAATTCGAAGGCAAGGATCACGTGACAACATTTGATGCAATCATTCACTTGACTCTCGAGAATCCGTTAAGGGGAAATAGTTCTGTGGATGCCTAAGAATGTCAAATTACAAGCCCTACAGCTAAATCCTCCCTCCAGTCCTTTTTATAAAAAAATTTAAAGAGATTTGTTTAGTTCTAAAATATAAGAAACATAGTATATTTTTTTACTTCACTAAATAATGAATTTTTTTTTATCCTTCATTTATTATTACACTCAATACATCTAACAATGCATAGCATTTTTTCATACAAAATGAAGATGGATAAAATAAGAAAAAATTACTAAATTGAAACCTAATCAATGAGTTAAATTGATATTAACTATTTTTCTTATTATTAATAAAATAATTTTTTATTTCTAATAAAAAAGGCTGGAGATAGTAGTTGTTTAAGCCTCTACTTTTTCTCACATTCTATGTTTTTTTTTTTAAGCTACTAAACGGGTCGGCCCTGTGTAAACCAGCAGGCTAATTAAGCTAGCCCATATTTAAACGCTCTAATTTGATAAATTTTGATGTATCCAAATTATGGGTTAAAGAGCCTCGTCCATGAATCTAAGCCTATTTAATAGTTTCAGCCAAAAAGCAAGGATCCAACAAAAAATGGAGAGAATCAGTGTGAGTATCGACTAATTTTACTCGTTACCTAAAAAGTCAAGGGTACCAATATATATCAAAGTGGGGAAATAGCAAAGGCCCCATAGTCTACTCTTGATTAAGTCTCATTTTTAGTTGAGAAATAAAATAAAAAGTCGAGGGACGAATTTTAAGATTTAGAGAGAGATCATGGATTAATTTATTTTATGTGTGTGTATACATAAAAATAAATGAATAAAATAAAAAATATATGATGCATAACATAAGCATATTTATATATATATATAGAGCGCGCGCACACACAAATAAACAAATGAAATAAAAAATATATAAGAAGGATAAAATAGGATAAGTTGATCCAATACCAATCCCCTTAACAAACTTTGAAAATAGGATAAGATAACCAAAATCATGCTTCCCTCGACGTCACACCGTTCTACCTAGAGAAGGTGGGCAAAGAGTGACTGAAAACGGGGAAGACACAAAGGAGAATGCGGAGATATACTGAGAGAGTGACTGAAGGAGTAGAACGGAGAAGGAGAGAGCGACTACGAGACAAACATATAGAGCGAAATGCCGAGGGAGCACGAGAGAGATAAAAAGCAAAAAATGATAGAACCAGAACAAGATGAAGGAGAAATGGAGAGAGAAACAAAAATTGAGAGGAGTGGAGGAATTGACCAAGAGAGGGCGAAGATTTTAAAGTTTGAAATCCTTCTTCTAATCTCTAGAAATTGCTCATATAGATCAGAGGAAAGGAAGAAATCATTTCACGTTTTCTGATCTTGTTGATTCTAACCCTTACATTTTGGTACTTGTTTGTGATATACTCATGGAGTGAACTAGAAGAGGTCCAGGAATATGTATCTATTTCATATTTCCACTGTGTTTTTATTTATTTAAAGCCATTATACTTGCTTTTGTTGGAATATTTATTTATTCAGATGTGGATTATCATTAATCAATTATTAAACTAATTAATTGATTACATTTAATAATATTAAATAATTAGTGTTAAGTTAGTATTACCTAAATGGACTGAATCATGTGTTCTAGACAGCCCATTAGAAAATAGGTTTTTAACTCATAACTCATTTAAAATTAATTATCTTATTTATATTAGATAGGGGTTTGTCTCATTGCCAACTTTTGGTAGACCTTTTTGCATAATTGGGTATTATAGTTTGTGTGAGCTCCCCTTTTCTTCTTCTCCTCCTCCTCCTCCTCCTTGTTCTTCTCATTCTAGGCCTTTTTCTGCACAATTGTCATATGATATCAATGACTTTTGGACAAAGTAACCAACACCCAACAGAGGATGCATAGGATATTTACAAAAATTTCAATTATCTTCTATATTTTTTGGCAAAATACTTGTTATTTAAGTTACTTTGAAAAGTATAGAACAAAAAAAATATTATATTAAAACGTTTTTTTGATACTTGGAATATAAAGATTATAATTTTTGTTCCCTAGAATAAAAAGCACTTAATAATGTATAGTTAAGTTTGATACAAAAGCTTTTTTTCAAGTAAGCACAAACAATTTTACAATCACTTCAAATAAATATAAGAAAGTGCATTATGCAATAAATGATCAATACTTCATGCAAAATATTAAAGTGAAAACCGTGCATCAATCAAGCAACTTAAAAATGTAAAGACTATAAAGAAAGAAAAAACAAACTCTAAGATTTATCCGGATTCGACTCAAATCCAAACCTACATCCAGTTCCCAAACTTTCATTTGAAACTTGTCAACTAATTCCACAACTTTAATAAGATGTGAGTCTTTATAACCTCCAACTCAATCTAAAATTATTCTCCTCTTTAAAATAGAGAATACCTCTCTTCTTATAAGAAAATTACTCCAAGAGCTTCTTCACTTGCTTTACAAAGACTTCAAAAAAATAAGATTGCTCAAACTCTCTCAAAAAGTAGATATAGAAGACAAAATTTTAATAACTCAATCGATAGAGAGTTTGCAAGTTTTAGCTTAAGAATTATATTTTTCCTTTTAAGAATGAATAACATGTAGCACTTGGTTCCACTTAAAAATATGTTTGGAAGGTCATATATATAGAATTCTATGAAAAATAGTTGTTAGAGGCATAAAAAAGCTATTATATACTTTAAAAAAGTAGTTTTTGATGATACGATCAACTGTTAGGGGCTAACATTTGACTTGCAACCATAATTTTAAATTTCTAATTTACCAATCAACTGGTCATGAACAGCAATTGCCTAGTTTCTATCATGTTAACATTTTGGGACTTCTAAGGGCCTAGTAATCGAATTATAGATCTTTATCAAGTTGCCTGTTGCATATAATCAACTTTAAATGGTTATAATTTTTTTTTATTTTAACTCTGCTTTAAATGAAGGAACTATCATTGGAAAGATCTTTGAGCCTATTGCCACTGAAGGTTTTAAGTATTATATTATTTTCATTGATGACAATTTTAGATAGTGGAAAGTTGATCTTCTACATGAGAGGTTAAATTCATTGAATGCCTTTAAGACATTTATAGCAATTGTTAAATTAAAGACCAAAAAACACAATAAATATGTCAGATTTGACAAAGGTGATAAGTACTATAGTAGATATAGTAAATATAACTGAATAAAATGACATTTGATTGCACACAAACACATACTCACACTGAATATTACATGTCCACATTAACTTTCTTTCGATTATTTTATCGTTAATTTTATTTTTAGATTTTGCCATAAGACTTCTAAATCTTTATACACACATAAGGTGTCAATTAACAAGCTGTGTGTGACTTTTAAATCTTCACATGTATCAATGTCAATCAAATTTTGTAGTTACTTCTTAATAAATTTTGGGCTTTAATGCCCACATCCAATTAACTTTGTTTTAAAAATCCAAAAAAATAGAAAATCATTTATTAAAATAAAAATATTATGTAAAAAAAAAAAGAAAAGAGAGAAAACAAAGAGAACAAGAAAACAAGATTAATTAGATTTTATAAATTAAAACTCATCAACCAATCTTCAAATTTGTTTTATTTAGGAAATCACATTAGTTTCTATTTTCTTTTTCTTTTTGCAAAAAAACAAAAGCCACTAATTAATTGCTACAATTTTTTATTTTTTAAACTACATAAACTTTAATCCCTATTTCAAAATACATAAACCCTAAGTTTTGTTCTTAAGTCAAGTCTAGCCCTTGTAAATATTCATTTTTTCCTTTTATTTTCTTTAATTAATTCCTTTTATTTTGTCTTCTTTCTCTTCCTATGTGTTTTGATCAAGGTAATTAAAAAAATAAGACCATATACATAAATTTTGCAAAATTAACTTAATTATTCTTAAAAATGAGTGTTATGTAATACCTAATATTTGCTCTATATACAATTTAACTCCTGAACTCATCTCTGTTTGTTTCCCATACAATTGACTCCTCAATTTATCTCTAATTTACAATCCTTCTTTTCTTTTAAAAGGACCTTTTCAAAATTATCTTTTAAAAAAAATTAAAATGTTAGTGACGATTTCATTTTAATTGATTTTCATTTTTGAAAATCAAAATTTTTTGGGTTTTCTTAATCAATCTTCGGGTGCGACAACCAGAGAGATGAGATGCTCTTAGATCTACAATTTCACATCGTTTAGGTCAATCCTATTTGACATAAACAACTAAAGTGAGGAAAACACCATGGATGTTGTTACAGAAGAACCTACTCAAGCACCAAGCTGCTTTATAAGAAGGAAAATTACAATGATCAACGATTTATCTTGCTGCAAAACGACATAACTGTTTCATCCAGTATTTGTTCACTCGATTGTAATATAATATTATTCCAGCAGATGACAATATCTCCACTTAATAAGTCATACCTTGGATGAAAGATAGAGGCCCGATATTATGGCTACCCCAGCCACCACAACAGAAGTAAGGTTGACTGCTTTTTGAGGTGGAATTGTCAGAAGATCCTTCAACTGACAAACAGTAGTTGAGAATTGAAGAAAGTCACATAATGTATAATAGAAATGACATATATATATATATATACATATTATATATATAATATATATACATATATATAGATAGATAAAAACCAAGACTTTTGAAATGGAAAATGAAGCAGAAAAGTTGGAGCTCCTCTTAGAATTTGTCAAAAGGATTAAATGAATAATGATTTTTGTTCTGATTTCAAAATTATAGATGATAAATGATGCTTCCAGATTCTAAACATCTACTTAGAAGTGCATAGAACATAACCTCTAGAATATATTAGTTATACAATAGAAACTACAAAATGTATACCTACCACGACAGGTTGCCTCCAGTGCTTCTTTATTCCTTGTAGATGCGCCTTTCCAACAACAGCAACAACTGAGCTGCTCTTACTTGCCACTTTTAACAAAGTAGAAGACATGTATCTGAATTTTCGAAGGTAGAAAAAAGAATTAAAATAAGAAGTATAAATAAGCATTAAATCAATTATTCTTAACAAAATTTAGATAAAGCAAAGGGAGATATAAATAATGGCTGAAAAAACTGGTTCTTTCGGGGCGGGGCAAGCAGATCATTTGTGATGAAGAGGATGAGCTCCAGGAAAATAATTCAGAGTTCTTGTGGAGTAAAACTATGCAAAGAAGAACGATTTTTTCAAGTAAGCCATTTGGGATCCAATAGATCCACTCTTTTTCTCTTCAAAGATCAGCCTTTTGTCTCTAGGCAAGCAGATCATTTGTGATGAAGAGGATGAGCTCCAGGAAAATAATTCAGAGTTCTTGTGGAGTAAAACTATGCAAAGAAGAACGATTTTTTCAAGTAAGCCATTTGGGATCCAATAGATCCACTCTTTTTCTCTTCAAAGATCAGCCTTTTGTCTCTAGGCAAGCAGATTTATGATGAAGAGGATGAGCTCCAAGAAAATAATTCAGAGTTCTTGTGGAGTAAAGCTATGCAAAGAAGAACGATTTTTTCAAGTAAGCCATTTGGGATCCAATAGATCCACTCTTTTTCTCTTCAAAGATCAGCCTTTTGTCTCTATGTTTTACCATCGAGACAGGATGAAGAGACGCAAAGAGGGCTTCTTACTTCCCACAAAGAAAAGAAGGCCCAACTCAAGTTGTTCAAGAATAGTGGCATTGAATTTGTCAAACCTTTGTCTTAGGATTAATCAGATCTATTTCTCAATGGGGGCAATGGAAGGGGATATAACTCAGCAGTAGTGTGATAAATGTAAGCCAACCGATCCTTTTGTTGGCATTAAATCATAATTGGACATGGGCTTGGAAACCCCCTATTTGCCAATAGAAATAATGTTGGCCTTTTTTAAAATTTCCAATCTTTTATCTTAGATCCTTTCTCTTGATTAAAATATGTAAATAATACCAAATTTCAGGACAGGTTTCCATTCAACCAGGATATCCAAGTAGAAAAAGGAAGAAAGGCATACCAAAGACAATTCAGAGGCAAACTCTCCAGATATTAAGACCCATTTTAGAAAAAGAAATTGCCATAGTAGGATCTTAAACACAACCAGAAGGCAGAGGGTGCTGTGATAATAAAGGTCCACGCTCCACAAGGTCCAACACGTATATGACACTCAAGCCGGACACTGCAGCACTTTAAAATTTCTTAGACTCTTCTGTGCTGCAATGTCCTTGTGTCTTATGCTTGAGTCAATGATATTAATTCATCTTAGATTATGGCCATTTTTTGCATACTCAATGAAATATGTTCTTTACTATTATAGAAGCCACTTTTTCTTCTGTTCCAAGGAAAGAACTAACCACAACATCCCAATTTCTTCACTGATACAGATAGTCCACAATCATATAATTAATAAGGGACTTGTTAGTGAACATTGTTGACATTCATGATGTTAAGACTACAATAAAGAGCTCATTTGCCAAGGTTGTCAAGATCAATATCTAATATTGGATTGACCAAGAGGCCAAAAGGATCAAACCAAAGGATCGTAGTAAGATCTTGCTACTAATGACAAAATATATATATATATATACACACACCCCCCCCCCCAAAAAAAAAAACCAAGATTTACAAATAAGCATAATTCAAACAAAATCTCACTGTACATTGACAACACTAGATGATGGAGATTTTGATGTCATCTAGTTTAACCATTTTTTCAAAAGTCACAACTCATAAAATATAAACATAATAATAATTCACTGATACGTGGAAGTTTGAAGTCTTAGACAAATCCATATATCCATCGAAGATGTAGATGCCATTTACCAATAAATTAATGCAATAAGCCAATAACAAATAACATGCAACACAGCACCAATGGAGAAGCAACAAATTTCAAGAAAGAATATGCAGTACAGGAGAGTAAATATTGTAAGATAGTGAACATGCTCAAATGCCTGCTGCAAGGGCTTGAACTGTGTTGCGCAGCAAATAGAAGAAGGGGTTGGTGACGTTGAGTCCCAGGGCAAGAGGACTGTCAATTCTGGATTTTGCCCTGGGGAAACTAGAATGTGGATACACAACAACAACAACAACAAAGTCTTTTCCCACTAAGTGGGGTCGGTTACATAGATCAATCGACGCCATAAGCACCTATCGTAAATCATATTTTTAGACAAATCATTTAAATCTAAATTTCTCTTAAAAATTTTTCCTATAGTTTGTCTTGGTTTTCCTCTACCTCTAATTATTGGACTATTCTTCATCTCATCTACTCTCTTAACTGGGGCTTCTATAGGTCTTCTCCCAACATGACCAAACCATCTAAGTCTTGATTCTACAATCTTTTCCACAATAGGGGCGACTTCTACTTTCTCTCTAATGTATTCATTTCTAATCCGATCTCGTTTAGTGTGTCAACTCATCCAACGCAACATTCTCATCTCTGCAACATTGAACTTATTCTCTTGTTGACTTTTTATTGCCCAACACTCAATTTCATACAACATTGCAGGTCTTATAACTGTACGATAGAATTTACCCTTAAGTTTGAGTGGTACTCTTCTATCACAAATAACATCCCAAGCACTCCTCCACTTCATCCACCCCGCTTGAATCCTATGTTTTACGTCTTCTTCTATTTCCCCATTATGTTGTATGACAGATCCAAGATATTTAAATCGTGTGACTTATGGTATAATATGTTCTCCAATTTTCACTTCTACGCTAGAAGTGATGTGTCTCTTACTAAACTTACACTCCATATACTCGGTTTTATTTCTACTTAAACGAAATCCATGAGTTTCCAAAGCTAATCTCCAACTCTCTAACTTCTCATTCATTTCCACTCTCGATTTCCCAACTAAGACAATATCGTCTACAAATAACATACACCGTGGTACCGGCTCTTGGATATGTTCAGTAAGCACATCCAATACTAAAGTAAATAGATAAGGACTCAGAGTTGACCTTTGATGTAAACCAATAGTTATTAGAAAATCTTCTATACGTTCACCTTTTGTTACTACATTAGTTGTAACCTCACCATACATATCTTGTATTGCTCGAATATAAACTATACGAACTCCTTTTTTCTCCAAAGCATTCCATAGAACCTTTTTTGGTACTCTATCATATGCTTTTTCCAAATTGATAAACACCATGTGTAAATCTCTTTGATTCTCTCGATATCGCTCCATTAATCTTCGCAACAAATATATTGCTTCCATAGTTGACCTTCCCGCCATAAAACCAAATTGATTCTTCGTAACTTGGGTCTCTTTCCTTAATCGTTGCTCAATTACTCTTTTCCATAATTTCATTGTGTGGCTCATGAGCTTAATTCCTCTATAATTTGCACAATTTTGAATGTCCCCCTTATTCTTATAAATAAGAATTAAAGAACTTCTCCTCCACTCATCTGGCATTTTCTTAGATCTCATAATTTCATTAAATAACTCTGTGAGCCAACTTATACCTTTCCTTCCTAAACTTTTCCATACCTCAATAGGTATATTATCTGGTCCAACTGCTCTGCCACTTTCCATTCTCTTTAATGCTTCTTTTACCTCTGCCTCACAAATCCTACGATAAAAAATATAATTTTGATCCTCTTCTCTAGTGTCTAATCTATCCGATTGCAATGCAATCTCATGGCCTTCATTAAAAAGCTTATGAAAATAATTCTTCCACCGTTCTCTGATATCTTGTTCTGTGACCAAGACTTTACCTTCTTCATCTTTAATACATTTTACTTGGTCAACGTCTCTTGTCTTTCTTTCCTTACTTTTAGCTAACTTGTAAATATTTCTTTCCCCAACTTTAGTACCTAAAGATTGGTATAACCCATCGAATGTCCTCATTCTCGTTTCGCTCACTGCCTTCTTAGTCTCTTTCTTAGCTACTTTAAATTTCTCCCAATTTTCATTACTCTTACATAATGACCATACTTTATAACACTCCCTCTTAACTTTAACTTTATCTTGCACGCTTGCATCCCACCACCAAGATTCTTTATCTCTAGATTCAAAACCTTTTGATTCACCTAATATTTCCTTTGCCACTTTCCTAATCTCTTTAGCCATTCCATTCCACTCCACATATAGTTAGCAATTCCTTGTATTTCCCAAGGTCCTTCCTCCACAATCCGTTTCTGCACATTCTTTTCTTTATCTCCTTTTAGTTGCCACCACTTAATCCTTAACACCCTATTTTGGCTTTTGTTTTTTACTCCCCTCCTAACTCGTACATCCATAACCAAAACTCTATGTTGAGTAGTTAAACTCTCTCTAGGTATAACTTTACAATCCATGCAAAGTTTTCTATCCGATTTTCTTATAAGAAATCGATTTGAGAACATACCCTTCCACTTTTGTACGTGATAAGATGTTCCTCACGCTTTCTAAAACAAGTGTTAGCTAATATAAGATCGAACGTCAATGAAAAATCTAGAATAGTTTTACCCTCTGCATTTGCTTCCCCTATGCCATATCCTCCATGAACACCCTCGTAACCTGAAGATACACTTCCCACATGACCATTTAGATCCCCTCCTAAAAGAATCTTTTCTCCTGATGGTATTTCCTGAACTAAACATTCTAAATCTTCCCAGAACTTTACTTTGTGATATTCTTCTAATCCTACTTGTGGTGCATAGGTACTAATGACATTAAAAATTTCCTTTTTTACTACTAACTTTAATGCAATGATTCTATCTCCTAACATTTTTACATCCACTATAGCATTTTTCCAAAACTTATCTACAATTAAACCTACTCCATTTCTAGATTTAGCCTTCCCAGTATACCAAAATTTAAAACCCGAAGTGTCTAATTCTTTCGCTTTTTCTCCTACCCATTTAGTTTCTTGTAAACACATAAAATTAATTTTCCTCCTAATCATGGTATCTACTATTTCCATTGACTTACCCGTAAGTGTACCTATATTCCAAGACCCAAAACGAATCCTACTCTCATGAACTAACTTCTTTACCCACATTCGTTCATAAAAATGTGGAATTCCTTGCTTATTTTTCACTACACTCAGGCGACGATGTAGCGGCTCTTGCTCACTTGTCACTGTACTCAAGCTATACAGCGCATTACTTCCGGGCAACGCCCTAGCATTACATTTAATATATCGATTATCCATATCATAAAGATTCGACAAAGTTTTACGTTGGCTGTCAATTGCCTAACACAACCCTCCTCTTTTTTCCGGGCTTGGGACCGGCTATGAAAAATAATTTGCACCAAGGCTCGTCATAGGCAGAGTTAAACTAGAATGTGGATACCACTGAAAAAAAAAATTCCAGGATCCTGTGGTCTTAAGATCTTACAATCTAGATTGCAGCAATCTTTCATAAGATCAGGATTGTTTTCTGATGGAAACCAGAACAGAAACTAGGAATTTTTTATAAAATATACAGAGTAACACTTACAAACAGAAATTCAGTAGTAATGTAAATTTCCCCTAGTTATTCGAGACACTAAGAATCTCCCAAACACTTTCCACAATATTTTTCTACGCATCTCCTCTCTCCCTTCACCCTTTTAAACCTTAAAGCTACCCACAACTACCCAGACTGTTGCTACACAAGCCTACTGCCAAGCTACCCAAAAACTAACCAGAAGAACAGTTATAAAACCACCCTCAACCGCCTAAACTACCCAAACAGTTAAGCACCCTCAACTGCCTACAAACAACCCATGGCAGTTACACAACCACCCTTTCCTGCTAAAAACTACCTAAAAAAGATACATAATTGTGGATACATCATTTTCTCAAGGTAGGATCCTTACATTCAAGATCAGATCTTGAAAACCATGCTAATTGCATCTACAAAGATGCTAATTCATTAAAAAATCTGAAGGAACTAGCTTACTGGATATAAGTTTTAACTAGATGAAATGGAACAAACAACAAAATACTTCTGTCATTTCAAGTTTTGCATATCCTAACTCTGAGACAAAAGGTGCACTCTGGTAAGTCTGGGGTATTTATATTCAGATCCTGAGGGTGGCCGCCATATCCAGGATACTTTCCTGGAAAACCCCCCTCTCCCTATTAAAGAAGAACAAAACCAAACCTAACTGACGTTTGACAAATTTTGATGAAAGCACAAGTCAAATAGTGAGGGAGGCATCAGACAACTGACAAGTAACAAAAGCAATTCAGTACTATGGAGTTTTCTTTTGAAATGAAACTGTAAAATAAATTTAAGAAAATGAAGTTGCAAGAGAACTTACTGATCTCGTTCATGTACAAGGGTCTCCATTAAAGATGGAAACTCCTTACTCATCACTTGAAACATAAGATTTAGCATGTCAATGTCATATTCCATTTTCTTTAGCTGAAGAAAAAGAAAAAAAAAAAGAAAAGAAAAGCAAACCCAAGTTAGGAAATAGACAACATTTTAGCACATATATAATCACTTCGCACTCATCACAGGTATATGAGGATTGTGAAGTTTACCATTTTATCTAGAACCTCAGGGCTGGGGAAAGAAACTGCTAGAGAAAGGAAACAGAACAATAATTTTGTCCTTTGCCTAAGTGGCATCTTTCTCCATGTTCTCCCTATTGTAATCTGTCTTGTGACCAATATCAAAATACATCAATACATTCCGAACAAAAACATATAAAGCATAGCCACATTACCAGACAATGCATCTTTAGTTAAAGGCACAAGTAAGAAAATGCTGGAAAATGGAAATTGAAAAATCACAGCAAGGGAAGTAAATTAAAGGACAAAATCTAGGTCCAATATTTAGTTGTTTGCCATCAGGTTCTCCAATCAAAATATAACAAGTGAAAATTTTTTACAACTCAACATTACGGTATCTCAAAAAATTACATGTAACACTTTTAGAGGAGAACTTGATAGCCAACATCTATGGAACTTTAACCAAGCCTTGTCCCAAACTAAATCATTTTAGTACATTGTTACAACTCAACAACTTCATGGTTGGGTCTTTCCAAAAAGGAAAAAAATCACATATTAAATTTTCATTGCAAAACTTGATGGCAAGTACTTACGGAACTTTACCTAAGTCTTCTCCTAAACTAAATCATTTTAGTACACTTTTAATCAATGTTCCCAGCCCAAATAATGAACTGGAGAGACTACTAAGTCATGGGCCAATTGGTTTTATTGGTTGAAAAAAAGGTTAAACTAGATGACATCAAAATTATAAATAAATAAATAAATTTTAAAGTGAATATTTACTTATTTATTTATAACTATATTAACTATCTTATTAGCACTATATATAATTATAAGAAATAGATAATAATATAAAAATAAATTATAAATTATAAAATATGGCCAAAAAATAAATTAACAATAAAAAGTTATGAGTATAATTACAATTGAACTCAAATTTGAGTTCTTTTAGCATTTCAACATAGATATTATTTAATTTTATTGAGATTTACTAATGAAACTTCAAATTAAAAAATTGGCAAAAAAATCTGCACTTAATTATTATAAGCCAGCCAATTTTTGAAACCCGACTCCTGGTCATGGGTTTTTCTTGGGTCAAATTGGTTCTACAGTGACCTTGGCCATAAGCCTTGCCAAGTACTGGTTGAACTAGATTTTAACCTCATACTGACATAAACAAGTAAAAAATTAACTTGTAAACGAAGAAAGAGGAAAGAGCTGAAGAATTAGCTCTGAGTAATTGTATTTCTTCTGAATACATTTACAAGTGATGGACTCAACTATTTATAGGCCTCGAGCTAAAGAGAATTTACAATAATGTCCCTGAGAGTAAGGTTATTTACAATAAACTCCTAAATAAATAAAAGAAAAGGAAATATTAGGAATTCCACATGAAGAAGGGCTGGGCTGGACAGAACAGAGGCCAGCAATCACTTCTGAGTGGACAGCAGCCGAAGGAACAGAACCATGCACTGTCATGCACCAGCGTGTGGGCAATTGACAGATTCTGCAATCTGGTCTGTGGCAGCACATGCAATAGCGTCAGAGACTCCAGTGAAGGGCAGTGGCCAATCAACGATGTCTGAGAATACTGGTGGTGGTTGTGTGCCACCAAAAAAATAAGAAGCAAGAAACAGTTACATCAGTTCTTAGCATAAACTGAAGGAAGTGCTGAACCGCTGAGGGTTCTGAACCAAGAATAAACTGAAGGAACAGGGAAGGATTATTCAAGATTTAGAGCTGCAAAAGCTTATCAGTCAAGGTTCATCATCCACTTCTAATGTTGCCACTGGAACTACAGCACAGAAAAGTACTTTTTCAAATGCTCTTCATGCTCAAGAAGAAGATGATACATCCTAGATTGTTGATTCAAGGACTTCAAATCATATGACTAAAGATGCCTCATTGTTCCTTGAACACAAGCCATGCTATGATCATTATAAAGTGATGATTGCCAATGGATCTTTGTCCACTATGACTGGTATTGGGAGAGTGAAAATTTCTAAGACCTTCACACTGGAATCTGTTCCCTTGGTTCCAAATTTATCCTACAATTTGCTTTCTATTAACAAGCTTACTAGTGACTTGAAGTGTCTTGCCATGTTTTCTTCTTTGGAATGTCTTTTCAGAATTTTGATTCAGGGAGAATGATTGGTAATGCTAAAGAGAATGGGGATCTTTGTCAGATCAAGGTTAATAATAAAGTCACTCGTAACTACCATGTGACCATACCTGCAAGCAATTCTAAACAAAATGAGGAAGCCAAAAACTCGTATTTTGTCGTGTAGTGCCCAGAGTTTTATATAGAGAAAACCCTTTTGGTACTAAAGGATAACATCAGATCATTTAAACTAATTACAAGATAATGAAGAATAAATCAATGATTCTAAAAAGATATTCAAATCCCTAACAATAAGGAGAAATAACAATCTGATAGGAAAGAAAGGAATTGGGCCTCATGTATTATGGGCCCATTAATATCCAACAAATTCAAATTGCATTGTTATGTTATGGCACCAACATTTGAGACACCCAAATTTTATGTATTTGGTCAAAAAGTTTCCCTCACTATGTATCAAAAACAGTTCAAGATATTTTCAATGTGAGGTTTGTCAATTAGGCAAACACAAATGTAACACTTACCCCAATCATATTTACAAACCACCACATCCTTTTTTTATGATTCATAGTGATAGCTGGAGGCCATCCCATGTTCAAAATATAACCAGTGCCCGTTGGTTTCTTCTTTTTATTGATGATCACACTCGTATTACTTGGGTTTTTCTCATGAAAGATAAGTCTGAAACCATCTCCATTGTCTAAAACTTTCATTCCATGATTCAAAATCAATTTCAAACAAAAATGCAAATCTTTCAAACCAATAGTGCTAGGGACTATTTTAACCTATTCTTCGGACATTTTTCCTTGAAAATGGTGTTCACCAAAGCTCCTATGCTTACACTCCTCAACAAAATAATATAGCTGAGAAGACAAATAGATATCTTCTTGAAGTTTCTTGATACCTCATGTTTACAAATAATATCCCTAAGGAATACTTAGGGGAAGCCACTCTAACTACGACCTATCTTATTAACCACATGCCCTCAAAGACTCAATTTTGACTCTCCATGCCAAGTTCTCCTCAAAGCCTTTCCCCAAACCCATATCCTCACTAACCTTCCTTTAAAAGTGTTAAGAGTATGTTGCATATGTTCATATCCCTCAACAACAAAGGAGCAAACTTGACCCAAAATCTGTAGAGTGTGTTTTCCTCAAGTATTCCAAACTTCAAAAAGGTTACTCTCTATCACTTGGAAATTCTATACCTACATGGATATTACCCCTCTTGAATAAGTGCCATATTACCCCAAAACTCATTCAAGGGGAGAATCCAGCAATTAGAGAGGAAGAATATAAGTTTTGGTCCCATATCTCTCCTCCACCCGAGCCTATGCCAAGATATTTACTTGAACCTGAGCCTATGACTGAACTTGACCCTCTTAAGGTAGTGTTTGGTTCAATGGAGCAGAGGGGAGGGAAGGGGCTTTAATGATATGTTGTTTGGTTGATTTGGAGGGGAGAGGAGGAATTAATGGACAATTATACCCTTATGATATTAGAATTAATTTTTTTTTGTTTTTAAGATATTTTTATTAAAAAAAAAAAAGCTTTTTCCTACTTTTTATTACAAAAAATAATTTTTTTATTTCTATTCAAAAATATTTTTTTTCATAAAAAATTATCTTAAACCTCATTAAAAAAAATAAGATCTATATTATGTTTTAAGTGAACGCAAAGTAGGGGCAATTTAATCAAATGAAGTTAAAAATTTTCTCTCCCCTCCAAAAACCCCCACTTTTGGACTCCCCTCCCCTCCCTTCCAAAACCCTCAAACCAAACACTCTCTAAAGCTCTTATACCATGAAGAAAGAGGAAAGAGCTGAAGAAATGAGAAAAGAGCTGAAAAATTAGCTCCAAGTAATTGTATTTCTTCTGAATACATTTATAAGTGATGGACTCAACTATTTATAGGCCTAGAGCTAAAGTGAATTAACAATAATGTCCCTACTAGTAAGGTTATTAAAAACAAAGTCCTAAATAAATAAAAGAATAGGAAATATTAGGAATTCCACAGCAAACATCAAAGATGTTAGAGGTAGCATTGTTAAATGGGCCAACTCACAATAGCATGTGATGAGTTTTTACTTAAACAGGGCAAGGCAAGGTAGCTGGTTTTATGAGCCCAAGAACTTAAAACCAAATCTGCCCGCAAGAAATTGCAATTCAATGGCTGACCCACAGGCTTTTAATGAATGGAAGCTTATGTTATTACATTAAGCTGCCAATAAGGGAGGCAAGGGAAGGTCTTATGTAACAACGGAGGACTGGTACAAATATCGAACACATAGCATTCCCTGTCCCAGCCACTAAATATTTCTACTAGCCTTTCTAGGAAGAAAAACTACTTCTCTTCACTTGTGTTATTTGTGGAGGGTAAATGAATATGAAAAAAAGTGAGATAGGGATCTGGAATACAGTAGAATGAGTTACAAGGGGTTTGACTGGCTAAAGTTGCATCCCAATAAAATGAGGGCTGCCTTTCCCAGGGGCTGGTGCACTCATATTGAAAAAACATGGCTGGATATTTTGGGTTGACTTTGCTGGTGCAGCTGCTGCAGGTCTGTTGATGGGCATGATATGTGAGTGGAGTCAAACCATTACTCTAAAGGAGGAAAGTGTCTTAACGATAAGATAGACAAACAGTGGGAGATCCAGTTACAATTTCTAGTCACAGGACACATGTTAGCCACTAATTTGCCTTTGTTGAACCAAGCACGACTCCCTATGAAATGGATAAACAAAATGATACTTCTGCAATATCAGTAATTAAGCTTCTACAGACACATTTCTGGATAATATTCTATTTTTGTTGCAATAGTTGAATGCAGCCAAAGAATGTTATGGGGATAATAAATATTGAAGTATATTGAGTCTTCATGATGGAATATAATATATTAAACCAAAGTGACAAAGAATTCTTCCCAACATTCAACAAACTTTAAAATTAAAAGTTGTCCAACCTTTACAGGGCGATCGCCAAGTATCACCCTACCACCATACTTGATTGCTTCTTCATATGCCACACGAAACTCAGAGCCAGGAATGACCTTAAGCTCCCTAGCAACCTTTCAGAAATTTAAGACAGGAAAAGCAAGTATATACCCAGCATAAGAATGGATCAAAGTTCATAGATTACAAATCTTACAGTAAGTTAGAAGCATTAAATATGATGTAGAGAATAGAAACATGCCTTGGCATAAAACCAGCTCAAAAGCACTGCAAAAATCTTACGATGTTTCTTTACACTTGCAATCACTTCTCCTACAGTGGGTATCTGGAAGAAGGAAAAATAATTAACACATAAACACATAAATGCAAAAGAACCAAGTAATTGGCACTTTGCTAAGGCTAACTTAAGTATTTTATGATGACCTGATTCTAAAAGAAACCAGACAGAAAATATATTTTAAAATATAACTAAAGGAGGAAGATAATCATTCTGATTTTTAAATTTCTGCTATATTTTATACTGCACATATAGAGAGTGGAAAACCCTTTAGTCATACTGGTCATTCTAATATGCATAATTTATCCCATCCAGTCCACTCCCCTGATAAGAAACTTAAGCACACAGATATCAATAAATATCCTTTCCCATCATTTGCAAAGTTCTCTTAATTACAAATGAGAAGAAAACATCAGAGGCCTTCATCCTAAAGTTCTATAATTATAAAAAAAACCAGGTTAAAGAATATAGACCTTCAGATTCTTAGAAGTAAGGACAGCTTTACGACTTCCACACAATTCTAAAAAGACAACCTGCAGCCAAAAAAAAAAAAGCAAGGCATATGGTTTCATTTTGAAAATTTTACATGCTGGAGGGGTGGCATGAACTGAAAAGCAAGTTCCTAACCAGCTGACTGATGCTTCAATCAACCAACTATTAGCAAGTTAATAAGGGAAGTACCTCTGGTCTTAAAAATTTGATTATTTCTTGAACTTCTTCGCATGATTTCTGCAACCAAACAGGCATAGTTCTTCATACATGTTAAACTTTCTCTGTGGTGTACTCTAGTTACCATCTAAATTGCCTAAGTTCCAAACTGCCTATTTCATATAAATTGTAAAGGCGAAAATAAAGCTTGAATCTATCACTTTGCATTCAATAAGGATAAGAATATTGTTATTCATCATCAACAAATGATGTATTGTCTAGCACTTTACTTATTAATTTGTACCTCTTGTTTTTCTATTCTCACTGTTATTAACTTCAATCAGAATACAGTTCCAAAGTTAAAAACATTTGCTGTTTTGAACAGAGACTTGACTAAAAACATTCACAAAACTATAACTCTATTAGCAATTACACAAATGTATATAATTCCATAATATCACCTACGGGATGAGTTCTGGAAATTAAAGATTTTTTTTTTTGGTTAGGAAAGAAATCAAAGAAATTTTAAGTAGACGATAAGTAAATTTTAAGGGTCCTTTTGCTTATACGGAAAACAAATTGACTGAGGAAAATATTTTCAGTGGACAATGTCTTGCTAAAAAGTTAAGACATTTACTGAGAAAACAGTTTCAATTATAATTTGGCAGATGTGACATCTTCTGATGACTATTTAATGCTTGATTTGTCCTGGAAAAAATCTTCTCCTTAAAAATACAAAATCAGAACAAATGACCACGAAAATAATTTGTCCACAATCAGTCAACATGGGAAACGGACGTGTTTCCCCCTTTATCAAAAGCTAGAAAATGTGATCTGAAAAATGTTTTCTTCACCCTACACAAGAAAATTCAAGAACATTCTCCATAAAGCTAGCTTCCCCCAAAATAAAGGCAATAATTGAAAATTGATGAAGGAAAACCGTTTGCTTATAGTGCTGCAACAATCGGATGCTCAAAATGTACTTTTGGCATTAAAAAGAAAAAGTGTTTAAGAAAATTAAAATTTTCAGAGTCCAGTACAACTAAGCTTTAAACTTGAAAAACTTGAACTTGGTCTTCACAGTATGAAAAATAAAAAATTACCGTTAAAATTGCTTGTGAATGCAGTGTTCTTATAATAGTCAACGTTTAGAAAATATAAACAATGTTTTCCTTAAGAGCTACAAATAACTTTCTTTTTCGCAGCGAAAAATAAAAAAGTAGATTTTTCTGCAGTTCAATGTGGGCCAAGACAATAGAACCGTTTTCTTTCATTTCAATTTAAAAATACCTCTAAGCTGAGGAGTAGTACGGAGCACGGACCCATAAGCCCTTCAGCGACAAATCAAACACAAAAAAAGATGAATTGATGAAATCAAACAATGACCTGAGAAATATGAACTGTGCCAACCAAATAGACGTCGCAAAACCCAGCCTCAGCAGAAGAAGGGCAAGTCAGAATCTCCAGGTTTCTCGAGAGCTTCCGCACCATTTCGTGCTTCTTAGTCCTCTCCTTCTCTATTTCCTCTCCACAGTTTCTGGGATTCGGCGGCAAGGGGATGAATGGGGTTTTGGACTCTGGGGTTGTTGAGCATTGCCTGAATCGCGTAAAAGGGATGATAGTGCTTGCGGAGGAAATGGAATGGCGGTGACTCTCAATCCACGAGGTTATTCGGCATAGTTGAGCAGTATTGATCAAGCGACCCATGAGGGGAATTGACAGTGGAGAATTTTTCCTCCCAAGCAGGACGCTTATGACAGTACTTTTTCTCTGGTGAATACTATTAAAGTTAATATTCATATTTCAATTTAATAAAGGCTTTACTATCATTTGTTTTAACCTTAATTTCTTTTTTTAATATAATCTTTTAACTTTTAATTTGTTGGGTTTCACTTCATATGGCAAAAGATAATTTTGGAACATTAAAAAAATATAAGCAATCATTTTAAAATACTAAATAAAATTAAAAGAACAAAAATAATATAAAATTTAATAATTCAAATTAAAATTACATAAAATTAAAAAAAACTAAATTAAAATTAAAAAAATGTTAAATAATTAAAATAATAATTAATCGTTTAAAAGAATTGAATATGAGATATATACAAGAATTAATATTCTTGCTCCAAATCTTTTTATAAAACTGTTCATTTGAAAATTAAGGAATTCAAGTAATAAACAAAGTTTTGTACCAAGCCCAACCATGGATCCACCTACTCTAAAGCCTCTCTCGTGACCAAGCTGCCCAATGCATGCTGCCAAATTCTTTGGACTTGTTGTAGCTTATATCCGATTGGCTACAAAACCCCCCAACTACTCAATAATCGTCATCTCTCCTATAAATAATAGACCAAGTCACAAACCACCTATCTTTTACTCTATTGTTACTCAACCAAATTCGTCTTAGATCACCTTCTAACTTAAATCATTATAGGTGTAAGCTAGAGTTCTGATCCCCTTTGCATCACTAGCAAATCCTTTTTTTCCTTTTTGTCACCAATGAACGATCACAAGAACAATCACTTATCCCAAGTTTTGGACATCAACAAACAATATTAAATGCGGGGATAGGGACCAAAAAAAATTATGTGAAAATAGTCTAGAGATAGGGAGGAGGATCATGTTCCTTACTTATGAGGTTCATGTTCCTATCAATTTTACAAAAATACTTTTAAGATTTATATATATTACTAAATTGTCATTTTAATCATTTTACTCTTTATTTATATTTATATTAACGTAAAATAAAAAAATCAATATAGCTAGAATTATCTTGTGGATTATGGATGAAGGGAAATAAATTGCATTATAAGTCAGATTTAGGTATTTACCTAGATGCAACAAAATTGGATCTTACTCTAATCTTTGCCCCCACATAGTTAAGATCGGAGTTACTAAAGGAACATTGATTTATTTATCATAGTAGGTTGCACCACAATCCATAAAGAAGAGAGAAATTATGTTTGTTTGTGTTTTGCAAAGAAGAAACTTTGCAATGTATGTTAGTTTTCTTAAACTCATTTTAACTCAATCAAACAAATTCACCCACCATCTCTTTTAGTCAATTTCCCACATAAAATTACTTAATTGACTTTATTTTGAATTTCAAAAAATTCAAAATTAATTAACTGATTATTTAATTTTTGGAATAATTAATTAATTAAATTCTTTTTGGGCCTTTTATTTGTGGATTAGGGTCAGCCCATTTTCTAATATCTCTCACTCGCACATGATGGGATAAATAATATAGAACTCTTACTCTTTACTCCTTTTAAACTTTCATACTAGGTGCTTTTATTAGGAATGGCTAGAACTCAAGAGGGACGTCAATTGGGTTTTATAAAAAAGAAAAAAAGAAAATAAAACTAAAGGACTAATTTTTTTTAGGACCTTAAAACAAGGTTAAATTGAGAGCCAAAAGAGTAAAGTAGAGCACAAACCAAAAACCAATAAACAAAGTGTAATAAAGTAAAGTTAGGAAAGAGAGGAAAGATCAAACACGAGATTTTAACTTGGTTCAACTATCTAACAAGCCTACATCCAGTCCCCAAGAGTTATCTTGATATTTTCCACTATATTAGCAAGATTTAAGAAAGTACTTATAAGCCACTATAGTAATGAAAGTTTAAATAAGCTATTCTCACAAGAAGCACTTCCCCTACAGAAGGTATTCACTTAATGCCCTTTCAAAGAATCCCTATCCTTAAGTAATCACACTTTCCACAAGGAAGACAAGAAGGTATATCAAAAAGTCTCTCTAAACAAAGTAAGTTTACAATTAAAACTGAGCTTAAAAGGAGAAGAGAATGATTTAGAGCTCAAGAAGATGTTACTCGGGTTTTTGCAAGTTTTCTTAGTAGTCCTAAATTCATATTAGGTCCAATATATAGCACAAATCCCGCTAGAGCTATTAGAGATAAGAGGGAAGAAAAAATGTACAAAAATAGCCATTTAAAAACTATTGCAACATTTTTCATACTGTCCCAACCCACTAATCAAGCCCTAATAGTCAATGAGTCTCATTAAAAACCAAAGGCTACAACTATAGAAGGCATCAGTCAATTATTTCTTAAAGACCAATCAATTGGTACTACTTTGACAATTGACTATTCCTTAAGGACCAGTCAACTAGTCATTGGTAGAGAGGCTACTCCAGAGCTTCCTTTGATAGTCAAATGTTCCTTAGTGAATGGTCAACTAGTCTAGTTTAAAAAATGTTTTTGTATACTTGAACAAGCCCAGCCAATTTAAGATAAAAGCTTCCAAAAAAATATATTTTTAAGTCCTTTAAAAATACTTGAGTTCTAAAAACTATAAACAATTCCCAGTCTTTTTACAAAATATACTAAGTCTTAAAGTCTAAAAGATTCTTCAATCACTACTTTAAGCTTTGACTTAGTGTATTCTCTAATGTGATTATCCAAATTATTTGTTATCATCAAAATCCAAAATTATATGTAATGAAGTCGATAATTTTTTCTTTTTTTATTATGAAAAACACTTTGATAAAATGAAGAGCATCCTTGACCAAAAAAAAATTCACAAGTGCTCCCCTTTAAATAATGGTGAGATTTAATTTTTATTAAGCTATTTTATGCAGCATTATATATTCAGCACTCATTTTCAATTTGCATGTAACAAAATGTTTCTAGCACTTTTCAATGCAATAAAAAAGATGAACACTTTTCCAATACACATGCAACAAAATATTTACAACACTTCTCAATACACATGCAATAAAAAATATTAGCACTTTTTATCGTCATATGCATGCAATAAGATATATTTAATAGCTAAATATTCAATAAATTGTCCATTTACTCTTAATAACTAAATATCCAACAAATACTAGTAAACAAACCAATTCTCTCTATTTTTCATCTAAAAAATGAGAAAGAAGTCAAAATAAAAACTATGTTAAAAAATGAATAGATAAACAATAGGCTAAGATGCTTAGTCCTCTTCCTCCTCCTCCTCCTCCTCCTCCTCCACATCATTATCATCATTGTGCTACTCTAAAAGTGCTAGATGCGTCATAAGATCATGTAAGGTGTCTTCAATACATCATGCATGTAACCTTCCATCTGAGTCAACTGTGAGCCAAGTGATCAAATCTCACCAAGAAGCATTGGCTTAGGAATCATCACCCCAGTTAAAGGAGAAAAAGGTGAGCTAGTAACAAACGAGCCCTCAATTGGAGGATGAAGATCATGTGCACGTTTAGAAGGATCACCTCATCTATCGTTCTTAATCTATTGGTGGCCTTGTTTGATTAGGTTCATCTACAGAAGATTGTTCATCTCAATTTTCTACAATGTAGAGATGTCCTCATCAATAAAGTCTATGTCGAAGTGCAACAAAAGAGTAATAATGATAGGCCTAAAGGGAAGAAGAAAGATGGCCTTTTTTATAGCACCTACCATCTAATGAAGAACAAGGTGAGATACCTAAAAAGTTTGTCGTTCCAAAATATAATATATGGCAAATAATTCAAACTCACTTGCATAATTTAGATTTTTAGATTTATTAAAGATGCAATGAGCCATGATATAATGTAGTAATATGTGCTATATAAGTAACCTAAAGGGGGTAGCATAGGTGTATCAATAAGGTCTTCATAGCCTACTTGCTCAATATGTAATTTCTTGTGGTACCCATTATCTACTTTCAAGGAATTTTGGTTTTCACTGAAGTAAGGTCAAGAGGGATTGCAAAGTCTCAAGATCTCAAATAATGTACTAATATAAAAAGGATTCTCTTAACCCTAACTTTAGATTTAAGAACACTTCAATTCTTCTCAAAGTTAAGATTATTGTAAAAAGTTTTCACCACCTTAGGGCTCCACTTCTCTTCCAAACAAATCATATATTCCAATCGCAGTACCTTGAAGCAATCAATAAACCTAAAGCCTTTTTCTTTAAAGAAATCGAGATTTATATACCAATATATGGGGGTCCCTTTTTTCTGAAATTAATATTTGTATTGCTTTTCTTGATTAACATCAAAGACTAGAAGAGGAATGGAGGAGGAAGCAATACTAGGTGAAGCATTCTTTAACCTTGCACATTTTGCCCTACTAGCCATAAACCAAAATTAGAAAAGTTTTAAAATGGAAAAATGTTCAATAAAAGAGGCAAGGTAGGCTACTAGGAGGTGAGGAAGAAACTTAATCAAAGGAAAGTGGCTATTTTTTATAAGGATTGGCCAAAAATGATCAAGGATAGGGAGAAGGTGAGGTGCAACAACGAGAGAGGGAAAGATATTTTAGAAATTAAGGATCCAAGAAGTTTTAAAATTTGAGTTAGGTCACACCTAGTTGACTAGTTATCCACCATTAGTTGACTATCATACTCTAAATTTTTTTTTAAATGCCAATTGACTGTTAAAAAAGGTAACCAATCAACTGGTGGTGTTTAGAAAGACCATCTAAATCTTCTCTTGATCAATTAACTGTTAGATTAGGTCTAGTCATTTGATACTAACCTAAGAGCACCACAACAATTCCAACAAGAATCAGTTGACTACTTGGCCTCCTAATGCTCTATTTTTCAATTTTTCTCAAAAATTTTGCTTCCTCAATCTTATTTTAGGCTTTTAATATCTTTTTTACCTTTTAATACATTGTAAACAAATCTAAGCCACTATGATTGCTTCCAAAACTTATCCATTTCATCTTCTTTATTAATTCCATCCACAATTTGAACTTTAAGCAAGCTTTTATAGAGTGAGAGATGATGAGGACTCAGAAAGTACTTGTAAAACAAACTTAAAAGAAACTTCAGTGTTGAAGTTAGTAATGATGATTTAAGAAGAATAAGCAATAGAGGACATAATAAAGTCTTATAATTTGTTAGGACTAACCATACCAAGTTCCTTTATTATAAAACAAAACCTCTCCTTTAGAATAGCCTTTGTGAAAATATCAATAAATTGAAGATTAGTAAGAAGAAATTAAAAAAAAGACATATTTCTTTTAAACATAACCTCTAATAAAATGATGCCTAATTTCAATAGGTTTACTTCATGAATGCATAATAGGATTCTTGGTAAGATTAATTGCACTAGAATTATCACACTTAATAGAAATATCCTCAAGTTACTGCTTCATCCAAAGGATTTAAGCATAATAACTTCCAACTACAATATACTCAGTTTTAGTAGTAGATAATGCTAAACTATTTTGCTTTTTACTAAACTAAGATACAAAAGAATTTTCAAACAATTGATATGTCCCACTAGTGCTTTTCCTATCGGTTTTGCTTCCAACAAATTTGACATTGGAATAGCTAATTAATTGACTTAAAAAACCCTTAGGATATAATAATCCCATTTATGTTGTGCCAATAAGATATCTAAAGATTTTTTACATAGCAATGAAGTGAGATTCTTTAAGAAAAATTTTAAAATAGACATATATGCATATATTAAACATTATAACGGTCTTTTTTGTAGTCAAATATAAGAGAGAACCTATTATACCTCTATATTTGATAATGTCAAAGGGTTTTCCTTCTTCATCGTTGCCTATTTTTATTGAATAACTAATAAGAGTGCCAATAAGTTTAACTTTTTCCATTTCAAACTTCTTGAGTAACTCTTTAACATATTTGATTTAGCTAATGAAAATGACATCCTTTTGTTATTTGATTTGTAGATTAATAAAGAAGTTGAGTTCACCCATCATATATATTTCAAATTCTTCTTGCATAATCTTAACAAACTCTTTACATAACAATTCATTAATAGCACTAAATATAATATCATTTACATAAATTTGTACAATGAGAATGCCATGATTTTTCTTTTTGAAAAATAAAGTTGTATCCATTTTACCTCTAAAGAAACCATATTTAATTAAGAATGAGTTTAATCTTTTATACCAAACTTTAGAGCTTGTTTTAAATCATATAAAACCCTTTTTAATTTGAAAACATGATTAAGTGAAAAAGGGTCTTCAAAACCAAGTGGTTGTTCTACATAAACTTATTCATTAATATAGCTATTAAGAAAATTACTTTTTACATTCATTTAATATAGTTTAAAATTTGTAATGCATGCAAATGCTAATAACATGCAAATGGCTTCTAATCTAGCTACCAGTGTAAAAGTTTCATCACAATCTATGCTTTCTTCTTGATTATAATCTTTTGCTACAAGGCTAGCTTTATTTCTAACAACTATTCTTGATTCATCAAGCTTGTTCCTAAAAATCCATTTGGTACTAATAATAGGATGATCGTTGATTTTAAGTAGTAGTTCCCAAAGCCGACTTCTTTCAAATTGATTTAGTTCTTTTTACATAACTAAACCAAAATTAATCAATTATTGCTTCACCAACATCTTTAGCTTTAACTTGAGAGAGAAAAGCAAGATGATTACAAATATTTTTAATGGAGCTTCACATATTTACCCTTGAAATTACATCACCTATTACTTGATTAATTAGATGATCTTTGACAAATCTTTATTATTTTAGACGATCTTGTGAATTACTCATAGCTTCCTTTTGTGGATACTCTTGAACTTTGTTATCCTTCTTTGAACTTTCTACAATATCTTCCTTCTTTGAATCATCTTTTTCTTGATTTTCTTGTAAAGCTATCTTCTCAAGTGAAATTACAACATCATCATCATAAGATACCTTTCTAAGTTTAAGAGAGTTAACTTCATCAAATGTAACATGAATATATTTCTCCACAACTAAAACTCTTTTATTATAAAATTTATAGTGTTTTCTTGTGCTTGAGTATTTTAAGGAGATTGTTTCATTAGATTTTACATTAAATTTGCCCAAATTGTTTTTACCATTGTTGAGTATAAAACATTTGCAACCAAACACATGAATGTGAGAAATATTAGGCTTCCTTTCCTTTTATAATTTGTATGGAGTTTTGTTCAACAAAGGCCTAATCAAGGCTCTATTTATGATATAACAAGTAATATTTATTGCATTTACCCAAAAATACTTGGGAAGGTTCCTCTCATTGAACATAACTCTTGCCCTCTCCTTTAAAGTTCTAATTTTCTTTTTCAACTTTACCATTTTACTGTAATGTGATAAGTCCCTAAATTATTATATTTTTCTTATTATTTTAAAAGACTTATCATATAAATACAGAATTTATTTTATATTTTTAGTATATAAAGTTAATAAATTTTAGTTAATTTAATATTTAGTAAGTTTTGGTTTTATTTCTTTAGTTTTGATTTCCTTTTTTATTTTATTTAAGTTGTGTTTTATGTTTATTTATATTTTTATGTTTTTAAATTATTTAATCTTTGTTAGTATATTATAAATAGTAATTAGATGAATTTTATGTTTTTGTAGCGTTAAAATTATAAAGAAATGAGTTTAAAAGTCTTGGAATATAAAACAATAAGAGCTGAGAAGATTTGCTAAAAAATGATTGAAAAGAAAAAGATGGTATTTAAAACCACTATTAAAAAAAATGCTGCACCACAGCCATAAATTTAAGCACTACAACACTTAGAGAAATAGAACCAAAATGCATTATGACGTAAAAATTATGTGCCACGGTGCCCATGACCATAGTAGATATAAATTTAACTGTACCGCAACACTTTCAAGTGCTGGCGCAACATAGTTTGAAAAAAATATATATTAAATGCACCATTTTTAACCAAGGTTTTTGAGGGTTTCAACATTTCTTTGAGGGGGGCTGCCATTATGAAGATTTTGGGGAGGAGAAAGAAGGGTTTAGAGTTTCATTTGTTATGAGAGAAACTTGAGTTTAAAGAAGATTCACCAATTAAATCAATTTTTCTCTTCTTTCCTTTGTTTTTCCTTATATTTTTTTGCCCATTTGGTTTATACTTTGTTCTTAATGTTGTTATTTCTTGTAGTTATGAGCTAAACTTGTTAATTTGGGATTGTGATAAATTCTAACTTATAATATGTTGTAATTACTCTATTTATTTGCAATTAATAGTGTGATTTAATCACTCAATCCTTTTGCTTCATACTTCTAAATGCGTGAAAACTATTAGATAATTTAGGTAATTTAAGTGAATTTAGAAAAAGGATTTTAAAATTTGACCATGGATTGGGTAGTGTGAGTTCATGATATTTGTAATATTAAGTGGATTGATTAGCTTATAAGATAAGAATATACCTACCAGCCTCACATAACTATATTATGACTTATTATTGATCAAACATCTAATCAATTGTATAAGGAATTATAAATTGGTTAAAAGAATACCTATAGGTAATTAGAAAGATGCTTGTAGGTAATTTAGAATCTTAGGATATTAATGATATTAAGAACAAGATAAAGAGAGGTCATTAGTTCATATGAAATGCTAAAGCGAATCATAATCTTAAATCCTTTTGCTTTCTAATTTCATCTAAAATAGTATCTCTCATTTATTTTGTTATTTTTGTGTCTTTAGTTTATTTTATTATCTTTTATTGTTGACTTGATTTAGATTAAAGTACTTAATTTTAGTACTTAGTAACTATTTTAGTGACAAATTATCGTGAGAATAATACTCTATTCATCACTTTATTACAGTTGTTGTGATATATATACTTGCGTGTATGGTAAAAAACTAAAAAAATTAACATGCTTTATGAGGTAAAAAATAAAAAAGCATCCTTAATTCCATTGATTTCATAAAAATCTATAAAATCAATGCTCTAAAATTCCTACTATGGTCACTTCTAATTCTCATAATGGTCATGCCTTATTTATTTTAAATAAACTTAGCTAATTTTTGAAAAGATTTAAGGTCTTGATCTTTGTGACCAAGAAAAAAATGTTCATGTGTACCTAAAGTAATCATCCATAACAACAAGTACATAAAAGTTTCCATTAAGACTTATTGTTTTAAATGGTCTAACTTGGTTCATATGAAGTAATTGCAAAAGCTAGTAATAGAGATAATATCTTTAGATTTAAATGAAGCTTTAACTTGTTTATCCTTTTAGCAAGTATCACAAAGCTTATCTTTTTCAAATTTAATCTTAAGTAAACCAATGACAAAATCATTTTTGGCAAGCTTGTCTAAGAGACTCATATTAGCAAAAGCAAGCCTTTTATGGCAAAGCCAACTATTATTATTAACACTCATTAAACATTTAGAATCAAGCTTAACTTCTTATAATAGAGTTCTTCATCAAGATTAATAACATAAATATTATGAATTCTATAATCTACAAGCTTAACTTGTTTATCATCTATATTTTCAACTATGCGAATAAAAAAATAACTCTATTATTTTTTTCACATAATTGACTAATGCTGAACAAGTGATGATTTAGGCCTTCAACTAATACCACAGTATCAATGGAAGTATAGGAGTTCTTACTAACTTTACTTATTCTAATGATTTTTCCATTATCATTTTCACCAAAGGTTACGTTTCCACCACTCTTGTGTTGAAGGGTGAGAAATTTTGACTTATCTCTAGTCATGTGTTTGGAACATCAGCTGTTTCAACTTGTTCCTTTCAAACACATCTACAAAAGACATTCAATCATTTTTCTTATATGCCCAAACTTTTTTGGATCCTTGAATGTTAGTAATTCTTTTTAAAACTCAAACTTTTCTCATTTTCAAAAGATCTATTCTTTTTATAAGCATATGTTTGTGAGCTATAACCTTTTTGACTATAATGATAGAAAGTAATAAATAGTCTACTAGACATAGTTGTAGTGACAAATAATTTCTTATAGCATTTTTGCCTAACAATAGGATTATAACCTAATTTGGCTTTGTAAAAAACACATCTTTATTTTCCAAGAAGAATATTTAAGTTATCTCTTCTTCTAGTAAATTTGGCAAGAATATTTGTCAAATCTTCTTTCTTAATAATTTACTTTTCATATTCATAATAGGAAAAGGAATGGTTTAAAGAAGTAGTTTTTTTTCTTTTAATAATATGTTTTCATAATCTAAGGTTTCAATTATCTTTTCCAAAAGCAAATTTGTTTCTTTTAAAACAGTATTTTCTTTTTTTAGATTTTCAATTCAATTTCTAGAAGTAAGAACTTTTTCTTTAAAAGAGCAAGTGATTTAGTAATTTTCAAATATTCATCATGCAATTCTTTAAATGCATCTTGAAGTTTTTCATAAGAGGGAGTAAGATTTAAATTGTTTACCTCTTCTTCATCTTTAGCCATCAAACAAAGTTTAGCTTCCTCATTCTCCTCTTCTTTTTTAGATTCCAAGTCACTTTCTCCATGTTGAAAAGATATAGGACTTTTTTTCTTTTCTTTGCCCTTCCTTTTTTTAATATTTTATTGCTTCTTTAGGCATTGAGGACATTCCCACTTGATATACCCTATTTCTTTGCACTCATAACAAGTGGGTGGCTCCTTATTGCTATCTTGATTTCTTTTTAAGAACTTTCTATCAATTTATCTTCTATTGTTAAAGAATTTTCTAAACTTCTTGACAAAAAGATTGAAATTTTCTTTATTGATTTCTATATCCTTAGGAAAGTTATTGTCATTACATTTGTCTTCTCCTACTTAATGTGAGGAGGAGGTGGCCTTAAAAGAAAGGCTTTTCTTCTTCTTCTTTTGATCTTTAAGAAGTTAGCCAACTTAGCTTCTTATTCTTGGAGATTTTCAAAAGTGCAATAATGGATTGAACAAAGGCACCTTTGGTTTCTTCAATTGCAATCACCTTTAGTTGCCACTCAAGAGGAAGAGCTCTTAGAATCTTATACACTTGATCCTTTTGAGGATAGGTTTTTCTTAAAGTTATCAAATGATTAAATATAAGTAAACCTAATTTGCATTTCCTTAATAGACTCACCTTGTTTTATTTTAAATATTTCATATTGGTGGGTGAAGGTGTTGACTTTATTTTCTTTAACACCACTAATCTCTTCACGTGTAATTTTTAAGGCTACCCACATTTCCTTAGCAATTACATAATTTGAGAGTTTAAAATACTCATATGGACTTAAAGCACTAGTAAGAATCAATTTAGCTTTAGTATTAAGCAAGATTTTCTTTTCATCATTTTCATTCCATTCACTTGTTGGATTTAAGCATTGCTTTACCTTTTGCAATTTTGATAGGAATATAACGTCCATCATCAATAACTTCTCAAATATCAATATTAACCACTTCAAATAGAAGTTTCATTCTAAGCTTCTAATAAGTATAATCTTTACCATTAAAATGAGGAGGTTTGTTAATTAAAAGTTCTTCAAGTAAAACACTATTACTAAGCCTAGCCATTTCACTCTTAAGACTTTAAGTTCTTAAACAAAGGCCCACACTCTGATACCACTTGTTAGGAATGGCTAGAACCTAAGATGGGGTGAACGAGGTTTTATAAAAGCAAAATTGAAGGATTGATTTTTTTTTTAAATATTGAAACAAGGTTAAGTTGATAGCAAAAAGAGTAAAGCATAGCACAAACCAAAAACTAGTAAAAGTGCAGAAAAGTTAAGAAAGAAAAGAAAGATTAAACATAAGAGATTTTATCCTGGTTTAGTTATCCAACAAATCTACATCTAGTTCATAAGATTTATCTTAAGATTTTCCACTATTTTAGCAAGATTTAAGTAGGCATTTGTAAGCCACTATAGTAATCAAAGCTTAAATGAGTAGTTCTCACAAGAAGCACTCCCTTTACAAAAGGTATTCACCTAATGCACACTCAGGGAATCTTTATCCTTGAGTATTCATACTCTCCACAAGGAAGAAAGGATGGTATATTAAAAAAATCTCTTTAAATAACGTACGTTTACAATTGAAACTAAGCTTAAAAAGAAAAAAAAATAATTCAAAGCTCAAGAAGATGTTACTCAAGTTTTTGTAATTTTTTTTAGTAGTTCTAAGTTCATATTAGGTCTAATATATAGGACAAATCCTAATAGATTAGTTAGAGGTAGGAGGGAACATAAGATATATAAAAATAGTCATTTAGAAGCTACTACAACATTTTCTGTACTATCCCAATTAATTGATTAGGCCTCCATAATTGACTAATCTCATTGAAGACTAAAGGCTATAATTTTGGAAGGCATAAGTCTACTGTTCCTTAAAGACTAATTGATTGGTATTGCCTTAACAATAAATTGTTCCTTAAGGACTAGTCAACTAGTCATTAGCAGAGAGGTCAACCCAGGGCTTCCTTCGACGGTCAATTGTTCCCTAGTGAATAGTTAATTGGTTTAGTTTAGAATGCATTTTTGCACTCTTAAATAGGTCCAATCAACTAATTCCAGGGGCCCAACTAATTATAGATCCTCCACTTTCTAAATTATATTTTCTTTTAAATTCTTCAAAAATACATGAGTTTTAAAAAGTTAAAATACTCTAAACAATCTTTAATCCATGTGCAAAATATACTAAGTTCTAAAGCCTAAAAGATTCTTCAATCATCATTTCAAGCTTTGACTCAATGTATTTTTCAATGTGATTACCCAAATTGTTTGTTATCATTAAAATCCAGAATTAAGGGCAATGGGGCTAACAGCTCTGCTGAGGCCACTCGAGCACAATCATCAAGAGCTTTTACACTAGAAATCATATTATGAGACTAGCATAAGAGAATATCCTTTAGATATGTTGGAATAGGGGTGTCAAAAGACTAAGTCTCACATTGCCTAGAATAAAGAGAATCTTAGTGTATATATACTAAGATGTGATATTAGGTAAGTAAATGGATCAAGAAAAGGAGTGGGCCCGCACGCACAACAGCATGCCAACGCATGGGTAACGTAGTTGAAAATCTCCGATTTCCACCCTTCCTGCGCACGAATTAGATACGGTACTAGGTATTTTTTATTGCAACTATTTTTGTATTTTATAAAAATATTTTGTATAAATAGGCTTACCGAAAAACCTATTTTTCAACAATTTTGAAATTGGGACCATGAATTTATTAAATTTCTGAACGTTGAAACCTTAAATTTACCCGCTTTAATTTTTTATTAGGAAAAATTACGTTTAAGAACCAAGAAATGACAATTATTTTTAAGGACCATTACTACTAGGTTCAACTAATTGTTGCTAAACTCAGTGGTAATCATCTTAAAATAAGTGGTAATAGGTCTTTAAGAATAAATTTCTTCACTTTTTGGTTCTTTATTATAATTCTCCCTTTTTATTAACTGGCTTTAATCTCAACGTTAAAAAACGGTTGCTACTTTTGATCCCAACGTTCAAAACAGATTTTCATTAAACCATGATTAAGCTATCATTAATTATTTTTAATTACCCAACGTTTCTTGTTCGTGTCTTTGGCCTATAAAAGGTAGTGTGTTGTGTGGTTCAAAGGGCACCAAGCTCTCGGACATCTTAGGAGCTCTTTCCTTTCTTCCTCCTTCATTCTTCTAAGTTCTTCAGTTTTTGTTGTTTTGTTCCCTATTATAAGAAGGGACCATTTAATCCTGGGGAGTTGTTGATTTATGGTGAAATAACTCTTAAGGACAGTATCCTCAGGCATGAATCAGATTAATTTATACTGACAGTTTTGTTTGTTGCAGTCTACAATCTTAAGAGTTATTATGGAGTCACACCAAGTTGGTTCTGATGATCATGTTAACATTACTGCTGCAAGTTTTGGTAGAAGGAGTGGTGCTGCTGCTTCAACCTTCATTCCGACTGCAGTACCTGCTGTCACGCTGCCCAAGCCATTCCGGATATATCCAAGATTGAAGTGTTTGATGGGGAGAACTTTAGAAGGTGGCAAGAGTGGATCTTCTCTATCCTAGACATGCATAGGGTTGCAATGGCACTGACCTAGTCTAAACCTGTTCCCGATGCTGACCAAAATCAAAGAACTGCTTGGGAATATACCAATAAAATTTGTAGACACACAATTATTAGTACTTTATCTAATGATCTGTTCGATATGTACTATGTCTACAAGGAGGCCAACAAAATTTGGGAGTCACTAATCACGATGTACACTGCTGAGGATGCTGGAAAACAGAAATTCGTGATTAGAAATTACTACTAATAGGAGATATCCGAGGACAAAGACATTAAGCTGCAAATCAACGAATACCACAAGCTGCTGGAAGAACTACGAGCTACAAAGATTAACCTTCCAAATGAATTTATAGCTGGGATCCTGATTAAGAAATTGTCAGATTCATGGAAAGACTACAAACAATAACTTAAACACAAGCAGAAGCAACTATCACTGTCAGATCTCATCACTCATATCATCATCAAAGACACCAACCGGAAGGAGATTCGAGCTACAAAAGGAAGGGAAATAGCCTTAAAGGCAAATTTGGTGGAAATAAAGTTGCACAATAAGAGGTATGATCCTCATAAAAAACCTGGTTACAATCCTAAGATTTCTAACCCTAAATTCAAAAAGAAGGGCAATTGCTTTGTTTGCGACAAGCCAGGGCACCATGCTGCACAATGTAGAAAGAGCGTTAGAAATAATAATCCTCCTAAACCAAATGTAAATTTAGTTTAAAGAGATGAGAACAATGATGATGTCATTGTGGTAGTTATTTCTTAAACTTTCGTTGTCTCTGATATGAGGAAATAGGTGGTAGACTCTCGGACTACCAAGCACATCTATGCAAATAAGAAAATGTTTACCTCCTATGATCCTATCAAGGAAGGAGAAGACCACATTTATCTTGCTAATTTTCGAACCACAAAAGTTCTTAAAAAAGGAAAAGTGGTTCTTAAACTCATATCCGAAAAGACCTTGACTCTCAATGATGTTTTGCATGTGCCTGATGTTAGAGCAAATTTAATTTCTTTAGCTCTATTAGGAAAGGCTGGGGTTAAAGTGTCATTCGAATTTGATAAGATTGTGATAACAAAAAATAATATTTTTGTGGGAAAGGGTTATTGTAACCAGGGACTATTTGGACTAAATGTTGATAAAATGAATGAAAATGCATCCTCTTCTACTTACTTGCCTGTTTATATGATTGATTCGTTTGATGTATGGCATGCGAAATTAGGACATATTAGTAAGTCTTATATTAAGAAAATGTAACAACTTGGTTTGATTTCTGGAATTAAAAATGATTGTTTAAACAAATGTGAAGTATGTGTCGACGTTAAGATAACTAAAAAATCACACTTTTCTACACAAAGAGAAACTGAATTGTTTTTTTTAATACACACTGATTTTGGTGATTTAAAACAAACAATAACTAGAAGTGGTAAAAAATATTATATTACTTTTATTGATGATTTTTCAAGGTATACTAAAATATATTTTATTGAGAAATAAAGATGAAGTGTTTGAAAAATTTCTTTTATATAAGGCAGAGGTAGAAAATTAACTAAATAAAAGGATTAAAAGAGTAAGGGCGGATAGAGGAGGAGAATATGTTTTGTTAAATATTTTTGTAAAAAAGAAGAAGAAATTTATATGGTACAACCTGAAGGATGTGTCACTCTTAGACAAAAAAATAAAGTGTATAAACTTGTTAAATCTTTTTATGAATTAAAACAAGCACATAAATAATAGCATGAAAAATTAAATTAAGTTTTGACAAGTGATAACTTTGCTACTATTGAAGTAGAAAGATGTGCTTATACAAAACTTGTAAATAATGATTGTGTGATTATTTGCTTATATGTAGATAAAATGCTTATTTTTTGTACTAGCATGAATGTTGTAATTGAAACTAAGAGCTTTCTTGCATCTAAATTTGATATGAAAGATATGGGTGAAGTAAGAGTGATTTTGGGTGTTAAAATCATAAGGAGTGAAAATGGTATCTTACTTTATCAAGAACATTATATGGAGCAAATTCTTAAAAAGTTTGAACATTTTGTTGATTCTCCTTCAAGTACTACTTATGATTCTAGCATACAATTATCAAAACACAAAGGTGATTCAGTAACACAATCTAAATATGCACATATTAATGGAAACCGATTGCATTTGATGAATTTTACCAAGCCTGATATAGTATATGTTATATGTAGATTGAGCAGATATACCCACTGTCCAGGCAGTGAGCATTGGATGGCTTTGGTTAGATTGATGAGATATTTGAGAGGTACCATAAGATATGGTATATTTTATAGTGGATTTCTCGCTGTACTAGAAGGATATAATAATGTTAACTGGATCTCAAATTCAGATGAGATTAAATTCACTAGTGGCTATGTATTTACTCTTGGTGGCAGTGTAGCATCTTGGAAATCAGCTAAACAAAGTGTTATTATAAAATCCTCAAGGGATTCAGAGTTTATTGCTATGGAACTAGCTGGTACTAAGACTGAATGGTTGAAAAATTTCTTAGCAAATATTCCATTAGGAGAAAAATCAACACCATTAGTGTCTTTACATTATGATAGCCAATAGCTATGGCTATAAATAAGACCTTTAATGGTAAAAGCAGACACATTCAGTTGAGACATAATATTATAAGGCAGCTGCTAAAAGATGGAGTAATCTCAATCAAATTTGTAAGGTCAGAAGTAAATCTGGCAGATCCGTTGATAAAACCTCTAAGGAAGAAACAAATTGATAATGCTTCGAGGGGAATGGGACTTAAGCCAATTTGAAATTAAAAATGATGGTAACCTAACCTTTATGATTGGAGATCCCATAAAAGAGGTTCATATAGGTAAAAACAAGTCATATGTTAATTATGCTAGCACTAAAATTGTTGTCCCTTCCTATGGTTTGAGAAAGTGCTAGAATGCATTGTTGGAGAAGCTGAGCAAAGCTTTTAATGATTTCATATGCCTTATGGATGGTGTATTTATTGCAGATACACTTGATGAAATCATCTAGATGAATGTGAAGTGGGGTCGCTTCTATAAGACTGTGGCAAAGTCTCTAGAGCATTCATTGAACACCAGGCACACGTATAGCTGTTTAAAGCGTAAAACCGTCGTTAACAGTAAAAACTATAGGGGTATACTCTGATTAATAAAGCCTCTAGTACACAACAAAGATTTGTTAGTTCATAGAAACGTACATTTCACTTACATTTCTGTATATTAAGTGTTATTGGTCTAGGTCTGGTTCATAGTCCAAAGGACACCAGATTTAACATGGTTATACTCATGCATATAACTCAGATGATAATGTTCTTTTAACACATGTAGGGGATTGTTAGAGTAGGTGTGTCAAAAGTCTAAGTCCCACATTGCCTAGAATAAAAAAAAATCTTAATGTATATATACTAAAATGTGATATTAGGCAATTAAATGAGCCAAGAAGAGGAGTGGGCTCACGCGCACAATAACAAGCTAATGCAGGGGTAACGTAGTTAAAAATCTCCGATTCCCCCCTTTTGCACGAATTAGACACGATATTAGGTATTTTTTATTACAACTATTTTTGTATTTTACAAAAATATTCTGTATAAATAGGCTTACTGAAAAAATCTTATTTTCAGCAGTTTTGAAATTGAGATTATGAATTTATTAATTTTATGAACGTTAAAATCTTAAATTTACCTGCTTTAATTTTTTATTAATCGACTTTAATCTCAATATTCAAAAATGGTCGCTGCTTTTAATCCTAATGTTCAAAAATGGTCGCTGCTTTTAATCCCAATGTTCAAAATGGATTTCCATTAAATCATGATTAAGTCGCCATTAATTATTTTTAATTACCCAATGTTTCTTGTTCGCATCTTCAACCTATAAAAGGCAGTGCGTTGTGCGGTTCAAGGGGCACCGAGCTCTCGGACATCTTTGGAGCTCTCTCCTTTCTTTGTCCTTCGTTCTTCTTAGTTTTTCAGTTTTTGCTGTTTTGTTCTCTATTAGAGGAAGGGTCTGTTTAATTCTGGGGAGTTGTCGACTTGTGGCAGAATAACTTTTAAGGATAATGTCCTCAGGCATAACTCAGATCAATTTATATTGACAATTTTATTTGTTGTAGTCTACAAGATATACTTCATATGCTTGTTTATGTGGCTTAGATGCCTTAAATTCACCCATACACTCTATATACTACATTTATAACAAATATAATCTCTCTTGAGTTTAATTTTACTTAAATTACTTTTTGCTATATGCATAATACCACACTCACAAAATAACCAAAACTTCATCTTAAGTAATCTTGCTCTGGCTCACATACCACTTAGATCAAAATTAGTTACTTTCCTAATATTAATCCTTTAGGTTGAGTCTATATTGACTGTAAGATATATATTAAAGTAGCAAATATAAACTTATCTTCTTATGAAATTGTCAAAGTTATAAGGGCATCTATAAAAGGATTTGATCCTTTCTGAGATTTACACAGTAATGAAGTAAGGATCTATTAACTTACTTCATAATTGCAGTTTCAAACACAAGCAATATGAATTGCATGTCATGGTATTTTTCTTATTTCATAAATGTGTATGTCAATTTGATTTATTTATTAATATTGTATAAATCTTCGTTTAGACACACACAATGTCTAACTCGGATTCTACCATCTCACTTATCTCTCGCAGAGTCTTAAAATGGAATTCAGATTTAGCTATAGGTATTATAAATGGTGAAAATTCATAATTTGATCCAGGTATATATTTGTGTTTAGATTTCATCTCAACATTCCTTTTTTTTCTTTTGTTGAGGCAACATATTTATGTTATGTGTTCCTTTCTATTTCATATTAGTGCTTCTACTGCCTTTTATGACGAATACAAATGTCTCATCTTTACTTGCTCCTTAAGAGTGTCAAAGGCAATAGCTCATATGAGAAAACCAACCTTATTAACCTATATAACATATTATCATTGTGTATATGCTACCTATGATTATAGTATAACTTATTTATTCAATCAATATTTAACTGTACATATAGTGTGATATTCTATATTTTATACTTATCAAGAGACTTTATATCTTTCTGATATACGTCTCTAAGTATAGGTCTTCCTATGGAATCAAATAACATTTTATGCATAGATATATTCTTAAGTAACACATTTTTATGCTATTAATCTCTCTCATTATTGTGTTTATATGTGTATAGGCTATGGCTTCCTGTTTATCACAATTGATTAATATTGGATTCCATGTCCCACCAATGGTCCCCAAGTTTTCCACTACTATTTTTAGCCATATAAGCTCTTGCACTATTATAGAACATGCAGTAAACTCTGTTTCTTTAGTAAATAATACCATGCATGTCTGCTTCTTGTTGTTCTAAGATATCACATCACTATCTAGCAAGGAAGTGTATCTAGAAATTAATTTCACATATCTAGATATTCTCCTTCTAATACAGTGCTTTGTTTGCAATGCCCAATAGGCATCTTAGTATTCTATTTATAGCACTTTGATTCTATTAACTAGAATTTTTTATTATTGGTACAAAAGGTCAATCACTTATAAATATCCAACCTTATACACATCATTACATATAATGTCCAACAATGTTAGAGTAAAGGACTATTTACATAATTTTCAATGCAGACTAGCTCTAAGGACATTACTTATGACTTAAACTATTACCTTTTATTATAAAGATATTGATAGGTTTATAGTGTTTCATACTAAATCGTTCAAGGGTTTTATAATTACAATGCTCTTGTTAAAGAGCAATCAATTTCTTAAAGCAAATATCTTTTACCTCAATTCCAATAATATACTCTTTTTTACCCATATCCTTAATCTGCAAAATTTAAGAATAATCATTCTTTAATTTACCATTAAAAAATGTTGACTATTCCTAGCTAATGACATATTATCTACATAAAGAATAATATTATGAATTTCTTTCAAACTACTTAACATAATTATAATAGTTTTCATTAATAATTTGAAATTCATGCAAGGTTACTACTCGAATTTCAAATGCCATTGTCTAGATAACTGTTTTAGTCCATAAATAAAACTTTGAAACTTATAAGTTTTTTGTACCATTCTTTTTCTATGGAACTTAAAAGTTGCTTTATACATTTTATTCATCTAGTTTTCCTTTTAAGAATATGATTTTCACACCCATTTGATGTGATTACTAGTTTAAACTTGTAACTATAGCTAGGATTAGTTTAATCATACAATAGATGGAAAGATATTTTCAAAATATATAACGTTTATGTTGTGTATACCTCTTAGCAATTTAATGTGTCTTTTATGTTTTAATTAATTCATTTATTTTATTTTTATCTTAATAACCAATTGTTAATAATTGCCTTTCAATCAAATGGATGGTCAAACAAGTCTTTAACATGGTTTGTCCTTATTGCCTCTATCTCTTATTCCATTACTCTCATCCAATCTCATTTAGTAGGGTATGACTAAGTCTCTCAAATTGTGTTCAATTCCTTAATGTCTAGTAAGATACCTTTAAGTGTTGTCTCTTTAATTTTAAACTGACATTTAGACACACTCTTATAATTACTCTAAAATAGTAGAGTTATCTATGCAACATAGTCATATTGTACCAAATTCTCACTCAGATCAATATGTCAACGCACAACTACTTATCCTTATTAACTTGGTCTTGTATCTCATAACTTTGAAATTTATTCTTTAAATTTGGTATGCCTTAGCTTAATTTTAGTTATATTTCCACCTTCATTTTCCTCAATGAAGATCCCTTTGATTGTTCTAAGTATCTTGTAAAGATATGTACCTTATTCTTTATATCTAATTCTCATGCTTATAAGAATTATTATAGACATAAATGTCTGATCTAATGGTCCTAAGATGCTTGAAACTAACTTATCATTGTATCTATAAATCATAGAGTAAGAACTTACTCAGAAGGTTTTCAGTTAAGTTTGAAAGACATTAATTTATAATTTATTACCCCAAATAGGTAAAGTTTCTTTAGCCATCATTAGCCTTAACTATTTTGAGTAAGATTTTTTTTATTCTGTCTCTTTCTCTCTCTCAGCATCTCTGTTTGTTGTAAAGCGTTAAGGAACCGTCAATCATCCTATGATTTCTTTCTTTTCACAAACTTCATTGAACTAATCTTGAAAAAACATTAGCATCCTTAGTTATAACTCAAAGTTTCAATTTTATTGTCCATTTGACTGTCAACTATGTTCACATAATGTTTAAAGCACTCTAGTACTTTTGACTCATGAGAGATTAAATAGATTTAACTATATTGTGAATCATTGTGTTGCCTTCACTTTCTTTAGACCACAAATATTAGAATGAATTAATTACAATAAATTTTAAGTTTTAGTTCTAATTTGTTTTACCTACTAAGCAACTTTCTTATAGTGGTATTTTTTAAAATAGAAATGGACTTTATCACCTCATGTTTTGTTAGTCTTTTTGTTCTTTTCTCATTTATAAGACTTAGCCTAGTATATCATTCATTGATATCCAAAACTCGATTAAAAGCAAAGTATTGGGTGAAGTATTCATGTTTTATAATTGTGCTTAACACAATTATATCATCTTAGAGGAAACTAGAATCACGTTTCATGTCCCTTTTCTTATATGTTGATGGAGTTGTCATAGAAAATTAGTACTAAAATCTTAGATTAAGAAGAGAAATGATAAACATTAAATTTTAGTTAGATTTTTGAAGTGTATAAAACACTTTATAGGATGAGGTTTATTCTTCATGTAAAACAATTTTACATATTTCGATCCTCATTTACTTTAATTTTTATAATCCTTCCCACATAAAGTGATTTGTGTCTAAAAAGTAATCGATAATATTTTACAAAGGATTCTCAATCCTTACTTACATGGTTTATGTCCTTTAACTCATTTTTCTTGTTACAATTATAAGCAAAGTGACCTAGTTTGTTTACTAGTATAATGCTTGACCTTTACTATGTCGAACTACTTTTCACTGCCTTTGCTTCTCTTTTTAATTCTTTGTTGGCCTTTTTAAAATGTCGACTAAATTTTTTCTTAATATAAAAGTGTTATCCTTTTATGCTTGGACTTTAAAGTCATAACAATCTTAATTATATAAGCATTTCCAGGGGTTTGACTGCTTTTAAATGCTTATCCCCAAGCTTTATGTGACAAGTAATATCATTAAAAATGATATTTTTCTTTATGGGTCAAATTCACTTTCATATGTCTATTGGTTATAGGTGGAGGTCTTATGATAATCTTAACTTTATTGCTTATCAGTAAGAATGTGACTAATTGACTTCAATTTCTTAATTAGAATCTTTTCAATTTGGTCATACTTCTATAACCAAATGTGTCCTTAAAGGCTATCTGCATGGCTTGAGTAATCAAATATGACTCACTCACATATAAGATTGTTAGCAACGTTACTCAGCATTGTTATTTTGTTCCTTTTCAAAGGGATATTCTAGATCTTTACCTTGTTAAGTTATATTTCCATGTTCAAATACCTTTACAACATTAATCAATGTTTTCTTAGAATCATGTTTCTTTTCTAAGATTTAAGAATCTTATGATGCCTAATTTCCTAATAGACATCATTTAACCTACCTCTTTTATCCAGTTAAGTAATGATATCTCTAATAGTTATAATCATAATTTTATTCTTACATAGACTTAACATAGTTTATCTACATATACACAATGCTATGTTTATATTTGCAATAAATTTCAACTAAATCAATAATAGCATTATTAGGTTCATAATCGAAAGTCTACATTTGATATACTTCTATCATAAGAATGTCATTACCTTTCTAATGCAGTAGTACCAAGAGAGCTTGATAAGCATGGAAATGGAACTGATGGAGGATATGGTGATAAGCTTCAGACCTAAGGACGTGATTTGCAAATTAAAGCCCAAGAGTTCAAGTCAAAAGTACCTAAGGATTCATTGCAAGGCATATGAGGCCTAATAATAAGAGCTAAGGTCAATAGAATAAAAGAGGCTTTCAATTGTTTGATTTATAAATTCTATGACTTAAAGCCCATTCATTTAAGTGAAGAGAGGACCCAAGAAGATATAAAAGGCATGATTATGCTGACCATTCTACAAGAGAAGTGTCAAGGCCCAATGTGAGTCCAATTGCAAGAGATTAAGAATCGTATGCCAATCATGTGACTTTTAATGAAGTATGTGCATCCTATGTAACTACTTAAAGGGGATGATCAATTTTGGGTTAGATTTTTTTTATGGATTTTCTTTTTATTACTTTTATTAATTTTTAGAACTTGATTAAATATCTTTTCTTAGAAATTAAGCTGAAATTAGTTTCCTAATTTTGTTTCTTGATTTTAGGCACCATTTAAAAAGATTTCTAATCAAATTTTGACCATGTAAATAGTGCCAATTTAATGTTGAATAATTAATTATAAAATTTAGCATTTATTTTTAGGTTTTAGACTTTGGAAAATTTGCCTATAAAAGGATTTCTATTGTACTCTATATTCAGCCTATAAATGAATTTGAATATTATTCAATTTTTTGTGAAACTTTTACTTCTTTGTGTTCTCTAAAAGCTCACGTGACTTATCAAAAGATTGGTCATCCTTTAGGGTGTCATTGACTAAGGTTTTAAGAGACAAGTTCTCTTAAGGTTTTACCTCTGACTAACAATACCTTTGTGTGTTTTCGCTTTTGTATGAGACATAACCAATCCCTGGTGATCATCGTGTGTGCCAAGGTTCCTAAGACAAAGTTCCTAAAGGGTCTTGCATCATTTTGGTATCAGAGTAAGGTTTTGCTAGTCTCAAGGGTAACTCTTTTCCATCCTCTTCTTCAAACTTTCATCAATTACCTTTTCTTCTTCTTTGGCTGTGCTACTGTCTATTTTATCTTATTTTTCTAGCAGTTATTTCTGGTGTTTCTGGTTAAGATTTTCAATGTGTAGTATGTCAATTTCATAATTCAAGATCTTTTGTATCTTCTCATTTTAGAAACATCGTAATCAGCGTTTTCTACCATGAATTATAGCATTTTGAAAATTTGTCATTTCTAAGTTCTTTTTATTTGATTTTTTTTTCTTTCTATTGCAAGAATCAATTTTGCTTTCTATTTTGTGCTTCTTATCCCATCTCATCCATCAATTTTGTGCCTTTCATACCTCCATCTTACCATCATTTTATGTTCCATTATCTTGTGCATTATGCATCATTCATCTCACCATCTCCTTCTATCCTTCTTACATCCTTGTGTACCTTGTTCTTACTGATCATTTATGTGAATACTTTTTTGTTTTGAATGAGTGAGTTTAAAAAAAGAGGAAAAGAAAAAAAAGTACCTAAAAAAGGAGAAAAAGAAGTACAAAAAAGGGCAAAAAAATTCAAAAAAAAAAGAAGAATGTCACTTGAGTGTGCAAAATTTCAGAATTGAAAAAGTTATGTTAGCTAGTAAATTTTCCATGCTTGTGCAAAAGTTCTTTACTAAAAAGTGTCCAGATTTTATGTTCTAATTGTGCTAGAATTTTTGTCTCTTGACTGCTTATTACCATTCCAAGTTCATATTGTTTTGTTTGCCACTTTTTTAGAGTTAGTTGCTGTATATTACTTGTCTATCTCTTGGTTGGAATTTGTACTCAAGTTTTGAATTTTTTTTTTGTGCTTAATTCTTGCCAGCTTATTTTCACTTTTTTTTAAAGACTTGTTCTTGCTAATGTTTTGACCTTTCTTGAGTTCTATCTTGTTTAAAGTGTACCATACCCCTCATTTGCAAGATTTAAGGTATATACTTCCTTATTTCTTCATTAAAGTCCAATAGTTTCCTTTTCTCACCTTCTTGGTTCCTAAGTTTGTGTTGTTTCCTCTAACTCTTGATTTGTAAGTGTAAGAAGAATTTATAAGTTTGTGGTGTTTGATGTGCATTACATAAAAAGTTGGTTACTTACATTTGGTGGTAAATTTCTCTTTTTCCTTTCAAATTTTCATTTCCCCCTTGCAACTCTTTGCTGGTTTTGTTTTCACTTCACTTTGCTTCCTTTCATTCTTCTTTGTACGCCACCTTATTGTTTTTACCATAAAGTATAGTCTTTCCTACTTCATTTTCTTATTCCTAAGTTAGCTAATCTCCTTTTTTTATTTCCATTCTAAATCTCAAAGCTAACTAATCTTTTCTTCTTCTTTTGTTTTCAAACCTTGTAGATCCTTGTTTCTCCATCCCTTCTTAATTTCTTCAAGTTAGGTTCCCTTACTCTTTCTTTCATTTTGCCTCTTTTCCCTTTCTTTTTTATGTTCCTCTTGTTGCTTTTGTTGTGTCAATTACTTATTATGTGTTTCCATCACATACCTCCTTTTGTGTGGTTGTTGTTAGGAGTCTAGGATTGCTTGTGTTTAGAAACTCTTACTTGTGATTACCGCTAATATGATCTTTTCTTTTGATTTACTTGTGACTTACTTAAAACACTTGTAAGAAGCAAATTGTTGAGTGGTAAAAGGCTAAAGTGTACCATCTTGATAAAAGCCAAAATTTGAGAGTAAACACGAGTGATTTGCTATTCTTGAATGTAAACACATAAACTAGTGAGTTGCGAGGTCATATATCTTTCTTTCTTTGTTTTTATGCAAATTAATATTTTAGGATGTCTAGAGAATCTAAACATAATAAATTTAACATAAAAGTCTGGATTAGAGTCATTCAAGGTACTTTTGAGAAACTTAATGCCAGATTAAATGATGTGGGGTCTTCTTCTAATAGATAGGCTTATAAGAGGCGAGCTTAGGTAGAGCTTGATGATGATACTGAGTCTGACTTTTAGGAGTCCTATACTCGGAAAGGTAGACAATTTTCATCCAATAAGGAAGGTGGTATTAGAAACATCAAGATGAAGATTCGTTCATTCCTAAGGAAAAATGATCTAAACTAGTACTTGAAGTGGGAAAGAAGAGTAGGGCATGTGTTTGAATACCACTTTTACACTAAGGAGAAGAAAGTAAGGCTTACTGAAGTAGAATTTATTGATTATGCTAGCATCTGGTGGGATTAACTCTTACTCACTAAAAGACTTACAAGTGAAGATCCAATCGTGATTAGCAAGAGATGAAAACTATCATACACAAACAGTTTGTCCCTAGTCACTACTATAGGGAATTGCAAAAGAGGCTTTAAAAGTTGAAACAAGATTCCATAAGTGTAAAGGATTACCATCAAGAAATAGAGATTGCCATGATTAAGGTAAATGTGGAGGAAGACAGTGAGGTGACCATGGCCTGATTCATTGAGGGCTTGAATCTTGATATAGCTGCCTAAGTTTATTTACACAATTCCTTGAATATGGAGAAGCTCTTGCATAGATCTATTAAGATGGAAAAACTACTGAGGGCCCAACAAAAGTTGAATGTGACATCTAGCTCGAGTTCTTGGAGGGATTCTAAAGTCCCCTTCAAGCCAAAGATTGATTTCAAGTCTAAGAAGGAAAGTAAGGTAAAACTATCCCAAGTAAAAGGTAAAACTAATTCAAATCCTTTCTCTTCTTTCAATCTTACTTCTTTTTCTTCTAAGCTTAGATGTTTTAAATGTAATGATTTTAGTCATATTGTTTATCAATGTCTTAACAAACGAACTATAATTGTTCTTAAGAATGGAGATATGACTAATGCTAGCAGTGAGTCTGAGGAGGATTTGATGCTACCCCTAATTGATGACTCTGACTTGGAGTTAACTGGAGCTGTAAATAGTGAAACCCTTGCGACTAAGCGTGCTCTTAACATTTAACCTAAAGAAAATCTTGAGGGAGATTAAGGTGAATATATTTTCCATACTTAATGTTTCATCCATAAGAAAGTATGTAGTTTGATTATTAATAGTGATAGCTGTACAAATGTGGCTAATACTTTACTTGTGGAAAAGCTAAACTTGCTTACTTTAAGGCACCCTACTTTTTATAAATTACAATGGTTTAATGATAGTAGAGAGGTAAAGGTAACAAAACAGGTGCTTATCTCTTTTTCTATTGATAATTATCATGATGAGATTCTTTGTGATGTAGCACCTATGTATGTTAGTCACTTGTTGCTTGGTATACCTTAGCAGTTTGACAGAAAGATAAAACATGATGGATATAAGAATTATTACTCGTTTGTTTTTAATGGTAAAACCATTATATTGACCCATCTTCATCCTGTTCAAGCATATGAGGATCAATTAAAAATTGAAAGAGAGTGTAAGATAAAAGAGTAAGAAAAAAAAAGTAAAGTATGAGTGTTGAAAATGAGAAAAAGTAAGTGAAAAGAGAGCTGAGTAGAAATAAAAAGAAAATTAGAGAAAAAGTATGAAGAAAAGAAAGTGAGTTTATTTTTAGGTAAAGATGAGATCAAGAGAGCTCTTATGTGTGAAAATGATTTCTTATTACTTTATAAAGATGTTTATCTTACTATTGATCATCTTGATTACTTTTTGCTTACTAGTGTTACATCTTTGTTGTAAGAATTTTGTGACTTGTTCGTAGAGGAAATACTTGATGGATTACCCCTTTTGAGAGACATTGAGCATTATATAGACTTCATCCTTGAAGCATCTATCCCCAATAGACCTGTTTATTGAACAAATCTAGAAGAGACTAAGGAATATAACGTTAAGTGGATAAGCTCATGAAGAAGGGCTTTGTTCGTGGAAACTTAAGTCCGTGTACTGTCTTGGTGATTCTTGTGCCGAAGAAGGATGGCAAGTGGTGAATGTGTATGAATTGTTATGCCATCAATAAAATAATGGTAAAATATTACTATCCTATCTCTAGGTTAGATGATATGCTTAATGAGTTTCATAATGTGTGTGTTTTCTCTAAAATTGAGCTTAGAAGTGATTACCATCCTATTAGGATGAAAGAAGGTGATGAACAAAAAACTGCTTTTAAAATTAAGTTTGGGTTGTATAAATGGTTAGTTATGCCATTTAACTTGACTAATGCACCTAACACTTTCATGAGTTTAATGAATCATGTGTTTAGGCCTTTCATTGGTAGATTTGTTATGGTTTACTTTGATGTCATTTTGATTTACTTCAGGAGTCTAAAAGAGCATGTGAGCTATTTGCATGGTAAGTTTATTGTGCTTAAGGAGAATAGACTTTTTGCTAATTTAGAGAAATGTCATTTTTGTTTGGATTCTATGGTTTGTCTTGGTTTTGTTGTAAGAGATCGTGACATACAAGTAGATAACGAGAAGGTTAAAGCAATTCGAGAGTGGCCTACTCCAAAGAATGTAAGTGAAATAAGGAGCTTTTATGGATTGACGAACTTCTATAGGCAGTTTGTGAAGGACTTATCTACCCTTGCTACCCCTTTGAATGATTTGGTAAGAAAGAATGTGATATTCAAGTGGGGTGAAGCACAAGAGCGTGCTTTTAACACACTAAAGGAAAAACTAGCTAATGCCTCTATACTTGTGTTGCCTAATTTTACTAAGGTGTTTGAAGTTGAGTGTGATGTTTCTGGTATAAGCATAGGTGGTGTGTTAATGCAGGATTATAAACCTATTGCATATTTCAATGAGAAATTAAGTGATTCTGTTCTAAATTATTCCACATATAATAAAGAGTTGTATGCCTTGAAACGAACTTTAGAAACTTGGTAGCATTATTTATGGTCTAAAGAATTTATTATCCATTCTGATCATGAGAGCTTTGAGTTTCTTAAATCCTAAGGTAAATTAAACAAAAGACATATAGGTTGGTTTAAATTTACTGAAACCTTTCCATTATGTGATTAAGTATAAGTAGGGAAAGGAAAATGTTATAGCTGATCCATTGTCTAAGCGATACATTTTGATTACTTCCATGCATGTAGATTTTGAGATGTTGAAAAAACATGTATAAGTCTAATTCTAATTTTGTTGATATTTGAAAATATTATGAATTATATAGTGTTAATGACTATTACAGGTTTGATGGGTTCTTTTCTAAAAGGAACAAGTTATGTGTTCCTATGTGTTCCTTTCGTAAGCTTCTTATTAAAGAGACTCATGGTGGAAGATTGATAGGCCATTTTGGCATAGAAAAAACTTTAGCTCTTTTGAATGAGCATTTTTATTGGCTAGGCATGAGAAAAGATGTGGTTGCTATTTGTTTTAGATGTATTACTTGTAAGCATGCTAAGTTTAAAATTCAATCACATGGCTTGTATTCCCTTTTACCCGTTCCTTCTTATCTATGGACTGATATTTCTATGAACTTTATTTTGGGTTTGCCTAAGTCTTCCACTGCAAAAAAATAGTACCTTTGTTATTGTGGATAGGTTTAGTAAAATAGCACATTTTATTACTTGTTCCAAAACTAATGATGCTATGCATGTGGCAAATTTGTTTTTCAAAGAAATTGTTAGGTTGTATGGTGTGCCAAAAACTATTATTAGTGATAGAGATGTAAAATTCTTGAGTTATTTCTAAAAAATATTGTGCAATAAACTTGGCACTAAGCTTTTATTTTCTATTATAGCACATTTCAAAACAAACGAGTAAACTGAGGTTGTTAATAAGACCTTTTTTACTTTATTGAGAGCTATCATTCAAAATGATCTTAGGATTAAAAGAAGTGTTTACTCGTGTTGAATTTGCTGATAATCGTGCTATTCATTCTGCTACAAAGTTCTCTCCTTTTAAAATTATTTATGGCTTTAATCGTTTAACTCCATTGGATTTGCTTCCTTTACCTCTATATGAGTTGACTAACCTTGATGGTGTTAGGAAGGCTAAGTTTGTGCAGGATTTGCATGAAAAGGTGAAAGCCAACATTGAAAGGAAAAATGAGCAAATTGCCAACCAATTTAACAAGGGTAGAAGGCGTGTGGTGTTTGAACTTGGTGGGTGTGGGTTCACTTGAAAAAAAACGTTTTCCGAAGCAAAGGAAGTCAAAACTCTAACCTAGAAGAGATGACCCCTTTCAAGTTCTTGAAAGGATTAATGATAATGCTTATAGAATTGACTTGTTTGGTTCTTATGGAAATGTTAGTGCCACTTTCAATGTGGTTAATCTCTCTCCCTTTGATGTTATAGATTCAAGGACAAATCCTTTTCAAGAAGGAGGAATGATGCATTAGCACCATGAGGGCTTATTAAACATAGAAGTGGACCTGATAGAGGATATGGTGATAAGCTTCAGACCCAAGGACGTGATTTGCAAATTAAAGCCCAAGAGTTCAAGTTAAAGGTGCCTAAGGATCCATTACAAAGCATAGGAGGCCCAAAAATCAGAGTTAAGGCTAAAGCAAAGAAATGTCTTTAATTGTTTGATTCATAAGTTCCATGATTTAGAGCCCATTCATTTAAGTCAAGAGAGGATCCAAGAAAATATAAAAGATGTGATTATACTGACCATTCTAGAAGAGAAGTGCCAAGATCTAATGCGAGTCTAATTGTAAGAGATTAAGAATTGTGTGTCAACTATGTGACTTTTAAGGAAGTATGTGCATCCCATGTGACTATTTAAAGGGGTTGATCAGTTTTTGGCTAGATTTTTTTTTATGAATTTTGTTTTTATTTATTTTATTAATTTTTAAAACTTGGTCAAAGATCTTTTCTTAAAGATTAAGTAAAAATTAATTTTCTAATCTTATTACTTGATTTTAGGCACAATTTAAAAAGATTTCTAATCAAATTTTGACCATGTAAATGGTGCCAATTTAATGCTAAATAATTAATTACAAATTTTAGCATTTATTTTTAGGGTTTTAGACTTTTGGAAACTTTGCCTATAAAAGGCTTTCTATTGTACTATATACTTAGCTTATGAATGAATTTAAGTATTATTCAATTTTCTGTAAGGCTTTTGCTTCTTTGTATTCTCTGAGAATTTATGTGACTTATCAAAGGATTGGTCATTCTTTGTAGTGTTATTGGTTAGGGTTCTAAGAGATAAGTTCTCTTAGGGTTTTACCTCCGACCAACAATCCTTTGTGTACTATCGCTTTTGTGTGAGATGTAGTCGATCCCTGATGATCAATGTGTGTGCCAAAGTTCCTAGAACAAGGTTTCTAGAGGGTCTTACATCACTTTCTATTTAATTTATCTGCAAATATCGCTTAAACTATAGTTCTTTATATGAGCCTTTAGGCTACTAATTTAAGAATTTTCACTTAATAGAGTATTTCTCACATTTATAGTTCTTTAGATGAACAATTAGGCTATTAATATAAGAACCCCCACTCAATAGGTTATTTCTCACATTCCTCTATTAATTTATTAAATTTAATTCTTAGATAAGCCCAAATTTACCATTTCAAAAAATCCCACTTAATAGGCATTTCCTCTTCCTTTTATTTATTTAATACAACACACTTGTAAATTGCATCGTATCATGCACATACTACGAACCTCACTTTAAAGATTTTTATCTTCTCTAAAGATTTTCCCTTTAGCCATCACAAGTCTATTTTCAATTATCTTAGGCTACCATAAACCTATTTGCATTTGTAAATGTCACTACAGCATATTTCAAAAAGCATGCCTCATATGTTTGATCAATATCTTAGAATTAATTCTTCATTCATATGTATTTTGCATAACATATTCTTGCATTTCTCATATATGAAAAATGAGAAATCAAAGTGACTCACTAACATTTGTGACAACACATAGGAGTATGTTGAATAAACCTAGAACCTATGATAAATGAGGAAGTTCCATCCCTCACATCTTTAAGTCAATCCAAAGGCGTTCGATTCTTTAAATGTATGTTTTTATGTATTTATATGTGTCCATATCATAAATATGGGATGTCTCTAGGTTTAAAATAACCCATTTAAGGGAAATAAAATTTAATAACTCATTATTTAAAATTTTTATATATTTTTTCAAGTATAAAACCACCATTTTATACTTAAAACATAACTAAAACATGACCAACAGATGCCCAAACATAGATAAATTATATACCAAAACAAAGCTCATGAATTTAGAAAATTTTAGAGCCAAAAATCAACCTTTGCACACACCCCTGTGCACTTCATAAAGCTTTTTAGTTTCAAAAATTAAAAAGAAAAAAAGAAAAATAAAAAGGAGGGGGATATCGATGCCAAAAGTGGTGACATCATTATTAAGTCCATTTTGTCTTCCTCTTTTTGTTGACACCAAGTTTAGAGCAAGTGATGGTGGGGGGTTGGCCCACACACGCCACCTCTAAAAGTAGACAAGAAAGGTATTCTTCAACCTTGAAATTTTTTTAAATTTTTTTAAATTTTAGAATTTTGTTTTTGAATGGCCATTTTTGAATTATCATAACTCACTCATTGCTAGTTTAATTAATGCAAATGTGATGTCATTGGAAAGCTTGCAACAAGATTTTTCCAATAACATATGGATTGCACAAATTCATAGCCTATGCAGAAAGTTACAAGCCTCGAAAGTTGACTAGTTGGCCACTTTTTCCAAAAAATTAGTTTTGAACCACCAACTTCAAAATACTATATATTTTTTAATACTTATCCTTTTTGGACAAACTTAGTAATATTGCAAAGTTTATTCAACAAGCTTTCCAACCATTTTTTTGAAACCTTAATTCCTAGTTTTCTCTCAAATGGCTTACCTTCTTGCTATCATTTTTCTACCATATAATCACTACACTATAGGCTACCTATGCTGCTAATTATGTGGCCTAATTTTGTGTTTGTAAAAAATTGCCATTAGAGAGTGATCTAAGGTTTTAAACTAAGAATTCATGCAATCAAACATAGCAATTTGTATGAAATTACCACAATAAAAGGCATACAATACCATATAGGGAAAGTATATCCAAGGCAAACTTAGTTCTAATACTAATGAAGGGAAATAAATTGCATATCTAAGTCAGATCTAGATACTTACCTTAATGCAGTGGAATTAGATTTTACTTTAATCTCTGTCATACATGATTAGGACTGAAGTCATGAGAAAAACTTTGATCTCTTTATCATAGCAAATGGCATCACAATCCATAGAGAAAAAAGAAATTTTGGTCATCTGCATTTTGCAAAGAAGAAACTCTGTAATTTCTCTATAATGTACGTTAGTTTTCTCAAACTCATTCTAACCCTCACAAAACACAATCAAACAAATTCACCCATTATCTCTTTTAGTCAACTTCCTATGTAAAATCACTTAACTAACTTTATTTTGAATTTTAAATTTTAAATTAATTAATTCAAAAATTCATAATTAGTTAATTAATTAATTCAATTAATTCTTTTTTGAACCTTTTATTTGTGGATTAGAATCAACCCATTATGGGTGACCCATTTTTCAATAATGACAAGGAGGATGATGGCCAATTACCATGTTTATTTCTAAATCCATATCATCAATCGATACATAAATTTAACATAGAACATGTCTTAGTTAAGAGGTTAGGGGAAACCTTGTTGAAAAAAAAAAATCCTTAGTTCTTTACTCAATTTCCCTCATTTAAAATGACAGAATTATAGCTCAAGGGAGGTAGAAGTACAACTCTAAATTGTGAAGTGTTATTTTTTCATTATTTTTTAATTAAAATTATAAGGCTTGCGTAGAGATCTATAAGGTATTAGAGAATAAGAATGGGGGAAAACTCCCTTTATAGTAGGGATTGAGAATGGGAAAACAATTAAATGGCACCTCACGCTACCATGGTCCCGTAGGTTTGTCATTATTATTCTTAATTTTGAATCGTATATATATCTCTCTCAATTCATTTAAAATTAATTTCTACATTTTAATTTTAAAAAATGTAAAACTAATGTATAAATTTTAGTTTTGAATTACATTTATACCTCTCCCAATTGTCTTAATTTACAATCTATTTCATTGGTGTCAAGAAAGGGTTATCCTTTTCTATAAAATTTGTAAAATATCGATTATATCATTATAATCATTATTCGATAATATCTGATTATTTTTTATTACTTTTTTAAAATATGAGAGTTATTTTTATTTTCAAAATTATTTTTTTAATTTCATTTTCTGAAGTAATCATTTTCTACTCTATATACTAAACAAGTTCTTATTAGTGTTGTCAACGAATAACCAAATTTCACTTTTTTCTTTTTTTAAGGAATTGCTAGTTTTTGTAAATTTTATTTTTTTTCTACAATAGATATAAAATATAATCAATGAAAATTTTTAAACTGAAAATGTTATTCCTAAAAAATGTTAGAAGGTACATTTGAGAAAGTTTAAAAATAATTGGATAAACAGAATTTTATGTAATTTTTACTTTCTCTTCTTATTTTTTTCTATATTAGATATTGAAATTATTTAAACTAAAAAATTCTTCTCGTGCGTTAAAAATTTTAATTATTTCAAATTAAAAAAAAAATACGCCATTTGATCCCTGTATCATATACATCTTAATACTTTGATCTTTTGATTTTTTCCTACAATTTTTTTAAAATTTATAAATTAATACAGGTGTATATTAAATTAAAAATCTAGAGAAAATAAATAATTTTATCTAACAAGTCATAAATTTTAAAAAATTAACTCGTATAAATAAATTCAAAAGATTAAAATGTTAAAAAATATATTTTCAAATTGTGTATTTTTTCAGATTTAATAAATACGATAAGCGAATAATTTTTTTGATTAAACGAGTCAAAATTTGGGCCGTCAAAAGTTAGGGCAACCTCAAAAGCATCGTCCGGTTTTGCTATAAAACCGTTTTTGGCTCCCTGGTGTCTACTCTGTACCTGGAAGCCGAGACTGAAGTTGAGGTCGATCTGAAATCTGAGGCTTCTACGCACCTTTTGGTACGATTTCTGCTATACTTAAACTCTTCCCTCTTTTTTGTTACATCCATTCTTCCACTGCGAATGATATTTCCTGATTGTATGAAAAATTTGATTTTTCTTTTCCCCCACTCATTGTGTCTCTTTGAAATCCAAACTCAGATTGACTTTCCAATGCAAATGCTTCCTGGCCCCTCTCAAAGTGTATTTCTTGGAGGGATTGTTTGTTTTCTCTCTGGGTCACTCGTGTATTAGTTTCGAGTGGATTTGCATTAAAACTGAGAATATCAGTTTATTATTGTTAAGGTTTTATTTTGAGGGCATTGATTTTCTTCTTGTTTGCTCAGCAATTGGGAATTAAGAGAGAGAATTGAGCGTTTTATTTGTTTATTGAAGTATTTAGAATAGAGTAACAACTTCACATATTTAGAATAGAGTAACAACTTCACATGTTTCACATTTATCATTCTGATTCTTTATTAGTGATAGTTTTGAGATACTTGTGTTTGTTATTAATAAGATTTATTGTTCAGTTTTCATTTGGAGGGATAATGAATTTTTTTCTCTTGAAGTATTCAGAATAGAGCAAAAACTTCTCATGTTTTACATTTATCTTTCTGATTCTTTATCAGTGAAAGTTTTGAGATAGGTGGTTCCTTTTGTTAATATTTTTGTATGCTTTAGTATATGTTTTAATTGACCCTTTCTTACCTAAACATGGGGAATCCAATGCAAATCGTCCAGTAACTCGTAGCAGCATTTTGTATAAATTGATTCTGTCTGTTTCTGTTACCAAGTTTATAATTCTGAACTAATTTTATATGGTAAATTGGTGGCTGTTATGTCATAAAACAGATTGATCAACATGTACACTTCAAGAAAGAAGATCCACAAGGATAATGATGCTGAGCCCACTGAATTTGAGGAGACAGTTGCACAGGTTTATCTCATTGCCTTTTCCGAAGGGTCTTATTTTATGATATATTCTAAATCTTTTCAATTTGATGCCTTTACAGTACCTATTTGATCTGGAGAACACTAATCAGGAGCTGAAAAGTGACCTGAAAGATCTCTACATTAATCAAGCAGTGTAAGCATGTTGCTGCACTCACTTATGCTTGTCTAATTTTTGTATGTTTTTTGTCTCAACTCACAAGATTAAACCATTATGAGGACAATTCCTTATGCAGTCAAATGGATGTTGCTGGGAATCGCAAAGCTGTAGTTATCTATGTACCTTACAGATTGAGGAAGGCATTCCGCAAAATTCATCTTAGACTTGTTAGAGAATTGGAGAAAAAATTCAGTGGGAAGGTTGTTGTCTACAATGATAAACCTTGTTTAGGAATTTTTGTGCTGTCAACCTTTTTCCCCTATTTCTTGTTTCACATTCAATGTATTTTGTCTGCCTTATCTTATTATGGTTAGGTGCTTACTTGAAAGTTTTCATGGATAATCAAATTGTATTTGCTGAAGATCCTATTAAATTGCAGGATGTTGTTTTGATTGCTACAAGAAGGATTGTGCGGCCACCAAAGAAAGGTTCTGCTGTTCAGCGACCTCGCACCCGCACATTAACAGCTGTCCATGATGCCATGCTGGAGGATGTTGTGCATCCTGCTGAGATTGTTGGCAAACGTGTCAGATATAGAATTGATGGATCAAAAATAATCAAGGTTAGTGCTTGTGAATTTGGTGTTAATGCATATTTGATTATGTTTCTCTTTATATCAGAATGATCTTCTAATATTCATTTCTCAAATTTTTGAACTTTTAGGTCTTTTTGGACCCAAAGGAGCGCAATAACACTGAATACAAGCTAGAAACCTTTTCTGGAGTTTATAGAAAGCTTACCGGGAAAGATGTAGTATTTGAGTATCCAATCACTGAAGCCTGAAGTGCTTCCTGGTTTGATGGAGTCTGTATTTTAGTGCGGCGTTTTATTTCTAACAATATTACAAGTTTTGTTTTACTCCATTCAAAATTTTTACTTTTGGACTTTTGATTTATCCCTGTCTATCTAGATCACATCAAAACAAAGAGTATTTAGTAATGTGGCCCTGAATTTAAAATTGCATTTTTTTGGGTAATCTTTCTGTTGGTTAGCATGTTGTGCTGTGGTACCGCCTGCTGGTGGTGTAGGCAATTTAGGTTTTCTGTCAGTCTGTTCTGAAGTGAGTTTATGGTTATATGGAAAATGAGGAGTTCTAAAATATCAATATATCTATAGTTCTTCGTAGCCATTTGTAGATGCTAAGATTAGGCATAAATTCTTATGGTTTTGTTTTCTCATTATATTGAGAGGTAGTTAGGTCTCACCAAGAGTTCTAGCTGCTAATTTCACAGCGGCATCTTGAATGGAGGAGAATAATGCCTCACTAGTATGTAAGGGCAAGCTACAAATGCACAGCTCTTCATTTTAGACAATATAAACTGATAAATGCATAATAACATTTTAAATGTGGATTAGTTATGCACGTAATTTACCTAATGAGGATCCTAAAGGACCAAGTACAACAATGGAATGGAAGCATCGTTTGTTGCCACGGAATCCCTAATCTGTAAATTTACTCTCCAGCAGTTACAGTTGAATAGTATCTCTAGTTAAATATGTTTTTCTACAGGAGTCAGACCATTAAAATTAGTATCTTGTTTACGTGCAAGTTCTATTCTGTAGCAAGTAATATTCTGATCTGAACGATTATATGCTTATGTGGAAGTTAAGTTGTGTAACATTTATGCCCATTTGGTATATAAAATTATTAACTATAAAAATATAAAATAAATAATGATGTGAACAGAATGAAATACTTATATTTGATATGATATAAAAGGAATTAAAAATAACAATAAGCATTTTTATTTACATGTTTGGTTAAATAATAGTGTAAGAATGAAGAAAATAATAATAAGAGCATAGTAAGTTTTATATAAATTAAGTATGATAATTATTCCTGATTCCCATGTTTAAAAGATAGAAATGAATTTTTTTTTATTTTGTCAAATATACCAAATGAGATTATTTAATAAATTTTTATTTAATTTTTTTTACTTCTTATCAAACGGGGTCATTAGGTTCCACTCTTTCTCTATCCTTATACATTGAGCTTTCCTCTCTCTGCGTCTGGTGTTTTTAAATGACGGTGGCCACAACATTATCTCCATCTTTAGTTCATTGTTAGCTCGAATGTCCCCATGGCAATAAAGAAAATGCTGCTACATCATTAGTTCATTCTTTATTTCAAAGTAGAATCGAAAGAGAATGTAAGTGTAAAAAAGTAGAATTGGTTAGTTTCACGCTAGTCAATTTATGGGAAGCTCTTATTCAAGACGAAAACTACTTTTGAAGACTGAAACGAAATAGTTCTGCTTTAAAGGGCTATAAACTAAAGAAAGAATGTGTATATTTTGAGGACTAAAATTATCAGTTCACTCTCCTATGAACTATGCATGTGTCTAATAAAGGAGTTGAGGCATGGATGCTTTTTTCCACCCCAACTTTTGGATGTCAATAACTAGCGGGATCGCCGAGACAAATTCAAGTTCTGCTATTTAGGACCTATTTGGTTTAATGAATTATGAGTGATGTAATTATAAAAGAAATATTAAAAAAAGTAATTGTATTATATGACAACAAATAAAATAAAAGTGCAATTACATTTACATGTTTGGTTGAATTAAAATAGTAAAAAAATAAAATGTAAGGCTAAACAAATGACATAAATGTCCCTAATTATCCTAAAAAAATTGTATAAAAATGGTTTTTCCTCGCTTTCATTTGCCTCATCAATGGGGTAGAGGAAATGCAAGGTCCTATTACCATCGACTCGAGTCAGAAAAACAGCAAGTACTTCTCCCAAGTCAAAATTGGCCAACCATCGAAGAATTGATAGAAGGTGGGACTGTGAGAACATTGGAGGGAGGATGATGTTGCTTATATAGCTCTCGAAAGTGGAAATGGCGTGGTGTTTTTGGTCCAAGGGTAGTGATGTTTTCGGTCCATCTTCGGTTGCCACCAACAAATCGTTGGATTTATTAGATTACATGGTTCTCGACACTTGTAGTGATGTTAGCTAGCTCTTGATGTCGTGTGTCATCATCTTTGAAGATGACACCATCGCCTGATGTTTTCGGTCCAAGGGCAAAAAGTGATTTTTACATTTTGGCTCCAACATTTGTTTTTGGTCTCGCCTTGTATTATGCTACATCCATTTGCATTGATTCAAAACAAATGCATATGATGCTTCAAACCAAACGTGCAAAAGCAGAGGAATACATTACAATTTTCCTTCCCAGCCTTGAAGTCTTCGTGGAAGAAGAACAAAACCAAATAAATAAATAAAGTTTTTATATTTTTATTAGATGATAAAAATATAAGTGAATCAATATATATATATATATAATCTTTAAAGAAAGCTGATACTATTCATGGACTTCGGAATAATATCAACTCTCTTCTCCATTAGTGTCCATGCCATTTCCTCTCTTTTTTTTGGATTTATAAGTGATAATTTTATAAATTGATATGTCTTATCATAGGGCTCACTGTCCATCGAATCTACGAGTAGGATAATCTAATTATTTGTACAGTTCAATATTATATAATTAAAATTATAAAGAACTATATTTATCAATTTTTTATTAAAGAATCTAATTGTTAAAATATAAGAAATAATGTTTAAATCTAAATTAGGTAAAGCTCAAGATCAAACTATCTCATAAATTATGTTCATATAATTACAATATCCAACATAAAAGTAATACAAACTAAGAATCACTTTTGTTTTTTAAGTATGTTATATTGATTTCAATATCACTATTTTATAGATTTTGTTTTTTAATTTTAGGAATAATGATTCGAAAAATTATGCAATAGTTAAGTATTTAATATATTAATCGAGTCTTACCTTGTTTTATACTTTATTTATGATTTTATAAACATAACTATATTAATTCAATCCAGCACCCACTAAAAAAAAATTTGCTAAATTAAACAAAAAGTTTAATGCAAGTATGCATCAAAATATTTGTGGCTATGCTATCTTTTATTGGAAACTAAAAACAATTACATCTGAAAAAACTTGTAACCTTCACTTACATGAACAGAAAACCATGGTGTAAGACAGTGCACTTCTCTCTCTCTCTCTCTCTCTCAATATACTACATTACCATGGTATGATCACATTGCACTTACCTGTACACTGTAATACTGCTATTAAATCTAACAAAGAATTGCAGATTTGGCTAACAAAAGCATGTGGCTTTCTTAAACTGGGGAAGCTTGCAAAAATCTTCTGTTAACCCCAGTCCTATACAGATGCAACTCTGATACACTATTAGCACAAATTTCGGTGTTGGCAGTAGCAAAAATAACATCTCCTTCGGTGACTACAAGTCCTCTGGGTGATCCTGTGTTCATCATTCCTTCCCCAACCACGACCAGAAAGATGGAAGGACCTGGGACTGCTGGGAAGGTCACTGATTCACCCTGTGGAAGAATGCAGTGATCGACCTCAAATTCATCGAATGGTGGGAGGTACCTAGTTACATATGGATTTAGCGGAACTCCTCGCAGGATCTCAGGAGAGCCCTGCAAGAGAAGACGATACATGACAGTGGCATCAGATCCTGAGTATTACATATTCATGCCATTGCCCTCAATGCAGATTAAGTCATCCCTCAAAAACACAAGCCTACGCACATGATTGTTGTACATGAGAAATTTAAAAGCTGAAATGAAACCACTACTTTTCTTTTTCCCCTTCCCATCAAAGCAATGAACATCACTGTACCGCTCAAGCAGAGTATGGATGGTATTTATGATTCAATTTTGAAAAATCAAAACAATAAACCCCCACCCTCTATCTTCCCCCTTTTCTCAAAGTTCAATAATTATAGTCAAATAATTCACGGTGCATTGCTCTTTACAAACAAAAAAGATATGTAGTCATATAACTACGCTATTCCATCCCTTGCCCCTAGCTGTAAACTGACAGTTCACATAATATAAAGTACGAGCGAAAGAAATAGACCAAAACAATTATTCCTAACCCACCCCCGCTGCTACCACAATGAAAAAAGAAATAATAAAGTAGGGATTTCTGTTTGAAATATCTAATAAAACACAATACTGCAGTCTCCCCATGTGCCTCAGCCTAGTGAGACATGTGGTCTCTAGCATGCATCATGTTACCAAGAGCAAGGCTTCAGTCACAGCCTTGATGCATCATTCACCTGTTTGTATGTGAGCATGGAACAAAGAGTCTCGACATCTCTGTGTTTAGGAGTAAGGCCAGCTCGCACAACATTGTCTGAAGTTGCCATGCATTCGATGCACTCACCACATATGTATGCATGTGGTTCATTTGCCCCAAGGCACAAGGCTTCACCCGGATTGAGTTTCACGTAGTTAAGAAAGAAGGCTGCTATGACACCAATATCACCAGGGTACTGCTTTTCTAACCTAAGCACCAGTTGCTCCTTATCTGTTAACTGCCTCACCTGGTGCAAAGTGAAATTGTTATCGTATAATATCTGAGTAACAATGTTGGTGACAATAACATGTATATATTGACATTAAGAAAAAAGGAAAATTTTAAAAAATTCATTGCAACTTAAAAGATTGATGGATCTAAAAGGCAAATGTAAGCAACATTGACTGGCAACATAACTACAATTTATTGTGATTGTTCAGGGAGATCACTAAACTGTAACAACAGACCATTACATACTTCTGATCCTCTGGAAATAAGACAATATAATTTTTTAATTCTGCCAAACGTCAATATTAATTTTTTTTGTCTTTAGTAGGAGGTCAACATTCATTTTTGCTTCCACAAGGACTAGCTACAATAATAAAACAATTTAAAGGGAAAAAAAGCAAAAAAACGAGAAAAATAAATTTAAACATAAGCTAAATTTTTATTACAGATAGACAAGTAATCAACCAACCTGCCTTTCCTTATGCAGACGACTTATCAATCTGTCTATAACTTCAGTTACTCTCTCTTTAGCTGCAGACATAAGCCGGGTGAACACTGCCTGCAAAATAGGTTTTACATTCTCTTCACCATCGTGATCAGTGAGTTGAAAGACCAGGTTTGCATCTGCAGTGCCAACCAGCTCCAAAACCTCAGGTGCAGTATGAAGCACAGCCTTCAGCTCCTGAGTAAAAATGACATGGAAGATTGCTCACTTGGTTCAAGTAAATAAATTTAAAACAATGCACTAAAACAGTAAAATATGTATGCGCATCTACCAAAGGCAAACTCTAGGCCCAAGAGCCTATCATGGCAAATCTTCAAAATTACACAAAAATGAAGCTTTGAATGTATTAAAACCAAAGCTTTGTTAGGTGAATCAGGGCCCATGTATGGCAACTCTTTGAATCACAATTTAGTTTAAGTATCATATGCAGATGTTCCAGAGGATGGGACTCTCCACGTGCTTTCAAAATCAAATAATCCAATTCACTAAAAGGGGAAAAAGAAAACAAGCAACAAAAGAGGCTGTGGCTTCTTCTCTTCAGTAAGTCTCGTGGAATTAACGTTATGGTTGCCGCATTTATGAAAGAAAATAAATTGGAGTGGCAAAATTTTACTAATGAACTACATCAGAAACCACCAAAAACGGAAAAGATGAGATGTATGAATGAAATCTTTTTAATGAATTAGAAAATGTAGTCTTGGATGCTGATCTCACCAATTTGTAAATATAAAGCAAGTTAGAGGTGGATATGTAAAAAACAGCAGATGGTATAAACCCTTTTTGAGAAAAAAAAAAGAAAAAAACCAGCGGCAAACCCAATCTCATGGAAACCACAGATTAAAATAAAAAAAAAAAACCGGTGAAATAGTAGCCTGGCAGCCTTACACTAATAGATCTACAGTTTTAAGGCATCAAACTTACACTATCTTTACAGTTAATAACACTTGTATATTATATTTATATTAAATCAAAGGGTTATCGTTTGATCTTTTCACATGACTCTCTTACTTCATTATTGGTTGACTATCACAGGTACCGTAAGGGAGAATCCTGTGAACAAGGGGTTACGTGATTAACATATTGAAGAAAAGGGGGGGAAAAATGGTACAGTCACATCATTATGGTAGTCTACCTAACAAGAGGCCGTTGTTTTGCAATTAACTGTGGTGCAAAACTACCGAATTTAAAAATAAAAAAATTAAAATATTAATTTCTCAATAAATCTAACACAAACTATGATTTACAAATCACCATCGATAACAATTCTTCTGAGAGAAATGGTTCAAGACATTCCTACTCACTTATCTTATAATAAGGATAAAATATAAGACATCAAAATTCTCCGAGATAGATAAAGAATTGTTTGTGACAGTGTCAATGAATAACAAATCGGTTTAAAGTCCCCCTAATATACATACTTACAAAAATAAAATAAAAGATTTCGTCAAATACAATAAATACCTTCAGATCGATAAACCCACACAGAGCTTCAAACTCTGTCATTACCAAAGCCATCTCAGGCTTGTGATTCCCATCCTTATAAACATCAGGCTGCAATTTATGCAAAGTTCTGGCTAACTTTTTATCTGGGTGAGCCTGTATAGATAACGCCTTTGCCACTGAGAGTACCTAACACAGAAAGAACCAGTAAGTACACAATTCAATACCTCAAATTTCCTCTTACAGGGCGAACATTGAGACCCGTAAACACTGAATTAGTGTATCATACCTTGAACAAGAAAGGGAGATCACAACCCCACTTCTCGAGAACCTTCTCGCCAAGCACATTAGGATTCTTTGACAGCCACGACTTAAGGGTCACATTTTCATCACCAGAGACCAGGAACGATGGCCCAGACTCGTGCGTACCCATCCATAACTCCGCGTAAGGCTTCTCGGGTTCGAATTCGGATCCAGAATTCAGAGCGAAGAGCCTGGCAACTTTAGAGTCTCGGCCTGGTCGACCCCAATCATAGTTCTTGACGGAGCATCGGAGCCTCTGAAGCTTCTCCTGGGATTCCATTGCAAGAGCAGCAACTTCCATGGAATTGCAAGAGAGTGTGGAATCGTTCTAGAGGTGAAAGAATTGAGGGAAGGAAAGAGAATGCGAAGGCGGGTATGTGACCGTCATTGCCTGTGCTTGCTGCTATTTGAAGCGTTTGGAATGGTACCACAGAGACAGAGAGGGAAACAAAGAAAGAGATAGCGACGAGTAAAGGGAACGTTAGAGAGAAAAAATGAAGGCAAGTGGGGCATGAATCTTTTGCTGCAGTTTCGTCTCTTATCCTTGAGTGAGTCATTAACTTCTCGAAGAGCACGAAATTTCTCAGCATGAAGGAAAGTCAAATCCACAGAGAAAGTCATTTTTCCTTTAAAATACATAAGTAATAAACAGGAAAAAATTTTATATGTTATTTTTATATTTTTATTATCAAATTTTTTAATCAAAATATAATAAATATAAATTTTTTTAATAATAACATAATAAAGACATAATTTTAATATATTAATACACATTTTTTTTCATGAAAATCTATATTTATTATATTCTTATTAAAAAATTCATATATTTTAAAATTTTGTTTAGAGAATCCAATATAAAAAATATAATGAATTATATTTATGTTAAGAAGTTTTTAATTTTTATTTAAGGGTGTATTCCTCTTCTATTCTTATGAGACACTATTTTTTTTCATCTCTCACGTATCATAAAATGGTATCTTTAAGCAAAAGTAAAGAAAAATATGATGCTTCATAAAACCAAAAAGAAAAATTCAATTCATATTAAAGTATGTAAATTATCGATAAAGATTGCCTCTTTAAGTTGATTTCCTAGATGAACAAAATAAGAGTCTCATATTAAAATTTAACACTAATTTAACTATATTTAATATCATATTAAGAATAAAATAATATATTCATATTGTACAAAAAATAAGTTTTTTATAAGTTAAAAGATATATTTTTATAATATATATTAAAATTTTAAGAATAATTTTTAAATAAAAAGGTTTCAAATATAATTTAATTAAAATTTAAAAAAGTTAATGTAATTTATTTTTTAGTTTTTAATTATCCAGCACAAAAATGCTTTTGTCAGCAACAAGCAAGGAATGCTTTATGAAATTTCAAGTTAGTCTCAGAATTATTTTATTATCTATTTAAATAATACTATTGAGTATATGCTTTTTTTTTAATTTCCTTCGCAATGAATTAGTCAATTAGAAAACAAGAGATTAAAAAAATTAATAATAATAATAATAAATAATAAATAAAATGGTACGTTATGAAAGGGGCAGAGGGACAGCCACGTCTGATGATGACGGCACATGAATTGCATTTATTCTAATCGCGAAAAACGACAAAATAGCGCTCCGTTTTATCGTAAAGGGAAATGAAGCGGTGACGCTAAACGACGTCGTGATTTCGGGGGTCGGACCGTAGGTCACTCGGTGTCGGCCGTCGGGGGGGGGGGGGGAGGAGAGAGAGCCATTTGGTTCGTCACGAAATAGCGTGGGTCCCAGCAACCGATCCTTTACATGGATTCTTACCGGACAGTACGAACCATATTCTCACGTTTTCGATCCAAGCTTCTCAGGGAAATTTACTTGGTAAATTTAGAGTTAGACATAAATATAAGAGAAAATTAAATCCGTTTTAGAATAAAATATTAGAATGAAAAGAAAAATTGAAAAAATTTTAAATAAAAAAACTCTGGTACTCTTATTTATTAAAAAAATAACAAAAAATAAATATTATAAAATAATGGTTAGTAAAGTATATTAAATATTTTTTAAAATTTTTATTTTCCTCTTTTTCTCCTACCATTAAACCAAATAAGAAATCTAAAACTCAAAGTATTTATATTGAAAAATTTTAAAATTCTCTAAATCGATTAAGGTTGATTCTATGGGAAATTTCTTTTCTATTACTACACAAGCGTATTTTTCTTTTTCTTTTGTTTTTACTATTCTCTTTAATTGTTTAATTAGGCTTGTTTTTGTAAGATCTTGGGATTGTAAATCTAATTCTTTATCTCGGATTTTATTATATTGTTTTTGATTAAATAACATTCTTTTTTCTATTATTCCTTCATTTGGGTTTCTAATTTCTTCAAATTCTTGATAATCTGTTTGAGAGTAAGAGCTACTAGTTTCTTCTTGCATCATATTAATTTCATTTTCTTCAATGATTAAATAATTTGTTTCTTCAAGTTTTTCTACAGATACTATGATTTCTATGTCAGAATTTAGAGTTAGACATAAATATAAGAGAAAATTAAATCCGTTTTAGAATAAAATATTAGAATGAAAAGAAAAATTGAAAAAATTTTAAATAAAAAAACTCTGGTACTCTTATTTTTTTAAAAAATAACAAAAAATAAATATTATAAAATAATGGTTAGTAAAGTATATTAAATATTTTTTAAAATTTTTATTTTCCTCTTTTTCTCCTACCATTAAACCAAATAAGAAATCTAAAACTCAAAGTATTTATATTGAAAAATTTTAAAATTTTTCAATATAAATACCTTTAGAAATATATATATATATATATATATATATATATATATATATATATCTGTGTGTGTGTGTGTGTGTGTGTGTGTGTGTGTGTGTGTGTGTTTCTCTCTTTTCTCTCCCCTCCTCAAAAAAAAAAACAATTTATTTATTTATTTCTTTTCTTGCATCTCTTTCCAAATAAGAATATAAGATGACAATTAACATAAATATAATATTTAAATTCAAGACATAAATAATGTCTACTCATTAATTGATAAATCTTTCATGTTGTTTTTCCTTTTTTTTTTTAATTCTTGTTACGTCACTTTGGCCAAAAGCTAGCATGTTTCTTTCTATCTTTTTAACAAAATATAATCCAATTTTTTTTAAATGTAGAGTTTATTAGAGTTTTAAAAATCTGTTAAAAATTTGACAGAATTTTATTATTAAAAATTTACTTGGTGACCAAAAGACTTCTTCATCATTTATTATTTCTTTGACATGTTGCGGTAGAAAAAATGAGGTGAATACTCAGCAACTTATACCCGATCATGACATTTTTTTTAGATAAATTATTTTTTCTTCCTTTGGCGAGATGTTTAAATTAACTACACAATTTTTTTAATGTGTTTAAAAAATATACACTTCTCTTCTCAGAATTCAAAAGATACTCTATTTTTCTTTCTTTTTTAATAACAAAAGATAAGCTATAACAATACTTATTTAGATCAAAATATCTTTATATCTATAACTTATATAAATAACAAATATTGACCAATCTAAATAAATTTATCAAATTGTAAAATTATTTAATAAAAAATATATAAAGCAAATAATCATAAAATAATTCTGTAAATTTAACTAATTTATAGATAATAACTTAATTTCAAGAATAATATTTGTATTAAAATATATATTAATAAGTATAAATATTTTCATAAATTTAATAAAATCTAAATATAAATTAAATTTATGATTCTCAACCCAAAATAAATAATATTGAAATAAAAATTTAAAAAAATTAATAATTTTTATTTTTAATAAAAAATAAATATTTCTCTTAAAAGTATTTTGATCATATTTTGATTATAGAGAAATTAGTCTATATTTTCAAAATAGAGATAAAAAAAATCATATCATTTAAACATCTCTAAGCAAAAAAAGAATAATATACTCTTTTGTTTTCTTTTGCCAATTTTCCATTCTATAAATTTATTGATTATGTTATGATCAACAAATGGTAAGTACTTGAAAGATAATTTAAAGAGTCAAAAGATTTTGGTATGGCCTTCAATTTCTACTTCCACAAGGAGATTTGTATTACATTACCTCTACGTATATGTGTCACACTTGAAATGTGATCTTGAGATGCCAAAAAAGAAAGAAATTTTTATTTTTAAAAACAAAAATCAAAAGACATAAAGTCATTACTAAAATTTTAATTAAAAGTAAAACTTTGAAAAAAAAAACCATTTTGGAGGAAAAAAGATGAAAAATGATAGTTTACAAATTAGAAATAGGTTTAAGAATCAATTATATGTAAGAAAGATATTAGGTACCCTATAACACTTGTTCTAAATAACGATTACCCTAAGCTAATTATATAAAATAGATATAGTCTTAATGTCAATCAAAAAAAATATAGTCTTAATTTTATTTTAATTACCTTCATCAAAACATGTGGAAGGTAAAAGAAGAAAAGAAATGTTAAAAAGGAAGATAAAATAAAATAAGATATTTACATAGAAATAAAAAAAATTTTTACAAAAGTGAAAAAGTAAAATAGAATAAAATAAAATAAAGTGTTCACAAAAAAAGAGAAAAATAAGATGTTTACAAAAATAAACTATTTATAAAAGTGGAGAAAATAAAATATTTATGAAAACGGACTTCACATAGTAATGCAACCTAAGGCCTATGTATCCAGTGAAGGGCTCAAAATTTACGTAGTTCAAATTGGTATAAAAACATGTCCTTGTCATTAGGTTGATGATTTTTTATTTTTATTTTTTGTGGAAAGAGAAAAAAGACAAAGTTAATTTAATTTCATAAGCAAAACGAATTTGTGAATTGGTGAGTGTGTTTTAATTTATGAAAACCAAGTTAATCTCTCCTTCTTGCTCACTTCATTTTTCTTCTCTTTTTTTTATTCTTTTGTGAAAATAATTTTTTTTTCTGATAATAAGATTTTTATTTAAAGAACAAAAATAAGATTCTTTTAGGGTGAAAATAAGATGTTTAATAAAAACAAATGAATTTCTTTTTTTTTCTAAAAATAAGATATTTTTTATATTAATTTTTTACTATTATTTTTGAAAATAAGAATTTTATTATTTTTATTTTTTAAAACAAAATAAAGAAAAATGACTTAACAAAATCTAAATAATAAAAATAAAGAGGTCAAAATTATCATATCATGAAACATGTTTATTAGAAATAATAAAACCAAAGTACAATAATTGTTGCACATACAACTCCAATGAACATGTGAGCACCTATAATGAAACATGATTCAATGACTTGTCATGAATAAAAGGAGATCATGCATGGCAGCAAAACAACAAGAATTTTACCATCAATAATTAGTATCCTTAATCCCATGAAACTATTACCAACTTCATCTCCTTTGCATCCAGAGTGAAACTACATGATTTAAACAACTTGAAATCATATGCCATAATAAAATAGAGCATACCAAACACCATCTAACAAAATTTTTCCTTTATCATATTGAGAACTCGATGTTCATAAAACAAAGCATACCATGAATCTCTTAAACAATTGCAAAATATATCCTCACATGCTTAAACCAATAATCAACAAAGCAAACCATTAGAGTGGAGTACATACCAATTCATTAGAATAAGAAAGGCAAGCTTATCAAGATGAAATTCAGGGGACAATCAAAGATCACCCTACCCATAAATAGTTTTTTCTTTTCTCTTTCAATGTAGTAAGTTTCAAAGGACAAAGCGAAGCTTGCCTTTCAACTGTTCTTTAACAACATTTCTCTTAAACTTTTTTTAGTTTTACTTGTTCTAGTTACATATCTCTTGTCTAGTCTTTTTGTTCATTTTCGTCCTCTTTCTCCCTTTCTCTCCTGATCTTGCATATCATTATAGCCCCTCTCTTCCTTCTTCTTCTCATACTTTCCCTCTTTGCACTCTTTACTCACTTCTAGCCATTCTTTTTCGTATTTAGCCTCCTTTCAAATTCTCTTGCTCTTTTTTTTTCTTATGCTACCCCTCTCAATTGCTCTCTCAATTGGCTACCATTCTCTTTTCCTTAAAAATTTGTTGCCATTTTCTCCTTTTGAAAAATTGGCCTCCTCTTCTCAATCCTACTTCACCTTTTTATAATCAAACACTAAGGTTTTGCTCATAAAAAAATTTTAAATCATCATTAAATTCTCCTATCATAAGATTAGGGCTAATTTAATTTAATTTTTTTTACAGTTTCCTATTTCTAACATCCCTTGCCTCTCAAAAAAGGATGGGTGGAATGTCTTAACTCTCAAGTAATGGGTCTAGAGCCACTTTTTCTTCTTCCTCGTAAGATAAATTGAGTTTAAAACAAAATAAGACATTGGGACTTTTACCCTAGGCATTTTTTTAAAATTATTTTATTGACTCAAAATTAAATCAAATTTGACTCAAAAGTTAAATTTGACTTCATTGACTTTTATTTTGAATTATTTTATTAACTTAAAATTAAATGAAATTTGACTCAAAAAATTAAACATAACTCTAATGACTTGAAAATTAAAATGACTCAAATAGTGAAGGTGACCCAGAAATTAAATAGAAACAAAAAATAATTTTTTGTATGTAATGTATTTTTTTGGAATACTCGAACAAAATATGGTATTAATAGTTGACATTCTTTACTTGTTTTTTGGGTAAGAAGAGTGAAAATATAATTTTTGATATTCTTATTTGATGAATAAATAAAAATAAGAACATGTGTTTTATTTGGAATGACTTGATTGCCCTTGACACGATTGGATTGCTAGACTTAATTTGAAAGATACAACTTGACTAAACTAGACAAATTTACTAAATTAGACTTAACTTTATAAATCCATGTGAACTATACTAAACTTGGCCTAGTAGACTTCGACATCATTGGACTTGTTAGACTCAATCTAGTAGATCCTAACATAATTAGACTACATAAAAACTTAATTAAATTGAGATAGGCCTAATTAACTATATTGACTTACACTTATTGCACTCAATCTAGTGGTAATTAACACAATTAGATTATACTAGACCTAAAGACTTGATTGAACTAAGATAGGCCTAACAAACTACTTGACACAACTCGATTACAAATGAACTAAACCATGTTCAATTTAAAACTTGAAAGTGAAAAGAGGAAGTGACTCAAACAAAATACGATGTTATCGTGTTGCCTTTTTTTTTTACTTATTTCTTAAGTGAGAAAATTACAAATATAATTTTTGATATTTTCAACTTAAGAATAAGTAAAGATGAAAACACATGATTTGGTTAGAGAGCTAAAAACATATGAATTAACAAGACGAAACAAGTGAACTTACTTGGAAATGCAAGAACTTGAAAGGATTCTTTCTATCTTGTTTTTTTTCTTTTATGCTTGGGCCCGAGCAAGACTTGGCAAAAAAGTAAAAGTGCCTGGTCTATACAAAGCTTAAGAGAGTCATGTTTTGTGCAGGATATCTATTCTGTGTAGGGTATAAAAGATACTTGACCTGTGCAAGGTGCATAATATGCCCAAGACTTAAAAGATACCTATTCTACCAGGTTACTTATTCTATGCAAGGCTTGAAAGATAAGTGCTTACTCTGTGTAAGGTTTCAAAAGATGCTTATTCTATGCAGCACTTAAAGTATATCTATTTTGTGTAAAGCTTGTAGAATGCCTGTTCTGGTAGGGCTTGATAAGTTCGAGCATAGGAATGTGATCCTTAATGATATGTGTGCTGTGATGTGAAGAGTTCAATGCAATATATACCTTTATAGGAGGAATAATGCATGTAGAATGCATAATTTTTATGCAAGATTTCTTTTATTTTTTAGCTTGAAAACTATATGTTCATTTGCCCAAGCCTTATGTGGGGTGTGCATATATGTGTAACGCATGATGTATGCATAATACTTGATTTTCAAAGCTCAACAACTCAGCTCTTTATTTGCCTTAATATAAATTGGGGTTTATGTATGCAAATATGGGATGCATGAAGCATGTGAAACGCAAGTTTTGTGAAATGCAATTTTTTGCTTTTTCTTTGGCCCAATGTGAGTACCTACAAAGCATATGACATATGGGGAATACTTCTTGATGTTAGTTTAGTGAGAGCTATATTTCGAAGGCATTACCTTTTGTTAGGAAATAAAATGAGAAAAGTGTTGACCTTTTAAGAAAGTTGTAACAAATAATCAATCATATAAGGGAAGTGCATTGCTTCTTCTAGGTGTAATGTCCACCTAACCAAACCCTTAATGCTCTTGTCTACATTTAAATTGTGTGAAAAAGTTGCTACATCTTTAGCAATAGAACTACTATTGAGCAAATAATTTTTAAGTGTCATCCTCGAAATTTATAATTGTCTCTCTTTACTTGTTTATCAAGTGAAGAAATCCACCAATTATGTTATCCTTGAATGCCTTAGTGACAAAATTTAGAGTAATATTAGCGATCCCATTATCCATGTCTAATATTTTGCCTCACCCTCTCTCTTAAGCAATGATTAAAAGCTCTCAAGGGTTAAATAGTCCTAAGAAAACATCACATTACATTAAGCAAACATTTTGACAAATGTTGTTCCTTAGCTATTGATTTATTTATATAAAGCATACATATAGTAGTTATGGCACAAATTAAAAGTGAAATATATCTAAAATGAATGAGAAATTATCAAAAAATAATCATCATTGATAAGTATTTCAAATAAAGCACAGTTATGGTAAAGGCCACAAACAACTTAAAATGAGGAAAAGTAAAAAAGCTAGGCACAAAAAGTTCTTTTGAAGAATGTCCTTTACTGTAAGTCTTATGTGCTCCTATAGAGTGATTCATCATGTTACTAGAGATATGCATGTCATCGATCTTGATTTGAGACTCTTAATCTTGTTTGATTCTATACTGCCTATTGCTTCCTTAGTTCTCCAAATATTAGATTTCAAAATTTGCCCTAACTTTTACCTAAGTGCTTTCTCAAACCACCTAGTAAGCTTTTTCTCTTTCTTTTTTCTTTTTTAAATTTTTTTCTTTTTTCAAACTATAACTTTTGCCTATGTTGCCTTTTTGGATTTTCAATATAATGAGCTCTTATTATGCTTTAAGTTTTTCCTAGGCTACCATTTCTAGTCTTTAACTTAGTGGGCTCTTCTCTTTATTGTTATTATTATTATTTTGGTGTTCTAACTTTTGGTTAGACTATTTTTTTTTTAGTTTTTTACCTAGTGATCTTTTTATGCAAAATATTTTTTGATAGTATCTAAATTGAGTGATTTAGCCAATTTATGATCATCCATGTTGGTCAAGATTAGCGCACCTCTTGAGAAAGTATGTTTAACAATATAAGGTCCTTTATAGGTAAGAGCCCATTTACTTCGAGCATTATTTTGGTTTGGCAAAATCTTTTGAAAATTAGATTACCAACTTTAAATTTTCTGGAGCCAAGCTTTTTATTGAAAGCTCTTATCATCCTTTTCAAATATAATTGCCTGTGGCACATAGTGGCGAGCCTTCATTCTGTAATCATATTCAACTGCTTGTATTAGGTTCTCACCCAATCACTCTCATCTAAATTGGCTTCAATTAACACTCATAAGAATGAAATTTCAAATTCAATTGGTGTAATGGCCTCTATTCCATAAACCAAAGAACACAGAATTACCCCAATTAAAGTACGCATGGTAGTGCAATAATCATGTAATGCATACAAAAGCATTTCATGCTAGTCTTTGTAGGTGACCATCATTTCAACAATAACTTTCTTGATATTTTTATTTACTATTTCCACTGCCCCATTCATCTATAGTTGATATGGTACTAAATTATGATGCTTAATTTGAACTATTCATAGAGCTTTATGACTTTTATCCTTTTAATAAGTTGCCCTAACGTTCTTTAATTTGCATGGTGTCACCCTACAATAGTAAGTTCCTTATTATGTAATAAAGGTAGTCTTCTCTTTATGATCTTCATGCATAAGAATTTGATTGCACCCCGAGTAACCATCCATGAATGAATATCGATGGCTTTGTGTTGTATTATCCACGAGGACATCAATATGAGGCAATGAAAAATTATCTTTCGAGCTAACTTTGTTCAGATATCTGCAATTAACATACATTCAAACTTTTTCATCCTTCTTAGGGATAGGAGCAACATTCATTACCTATTAAAAATATGTGGACACTTGAAGGAAACCTATATCTAATTGCTTCATTACTTTTTCTTTGATTTTTAAAGCCATATATAGGCTCATTCTCCTTCCAACATTTGGAAATAAAGGAATTATATAAGAAGTGATTCTTGGATTGAGTCCTAGCATATCTTGATAGGATCATGCAAACACATCTATATAATCCCTGAAAAATTGAATCATTTCTTCTCTTTCTAAATTATCCATCATTTTAATTTCTTTTTTATCCTCTTTAGTCCCCATGTTTACTTTTTCAATTATTTCTTTATATGGGCACATCAATATTTCCACAGATTCAAGCATTTTTTTCTGAATATTTAGGTCAATTCTTCACTATTAGATTCATAATCATATATATTTATGGCAACACATAGATCATTCAATAGGATCTCAAAAACCTTTATGTTGGACAAGAATTTTGAGGACAATAATTTCTTAAAGGAAAAAATAAAATAAAATGAATGAATAAAAAGGAATAAAAAAAGGGACACGATATCAAAATAACCAAATTTTCACTCATATAAACTACTTTCATTCATGATTTATATAAAGTATTGCCTTTAATTAAAAAGAAAAGAGTACCTATTGGCCATGGGCAAATTAAAACAAAAAAACAATATAATCAAAATTGTTACTCTAAAATAATGACATCTAGGACATCCTCAAGCTCACAATTATCTAATCCTTCTCTAGAACCATCAACTGAGGTCTAAGTAGTAACTGCTTGTGTGTCTTTATCATTATTATCAACCATTGAAATATTCAGCTGGTTCATCACTTTTGAAGGAGTTGAAAATGTTTCTTTAATGTGAGGAATTTTTTGCTCCTCCTACTTCTTGCTTCCTTTCACACTTGCCTATTCATTCATTTGATTTGTCAATGTGGGATCATACCCTAACTCATGACAATTATGGTTCTTTGGTAGATTAATGGATTCCTTAAGTCCTTGTAACTATGCACCTAATCTTTTTTTAGACTTAAAACCACTATTCTCCAAAATTTTTGCTATAACTTGGTTGATATTTTTACGATACGCTCAAATTTATCAACTTAAAGGCTTTGAAATGGCATTTCTATGGCTTTTTTAGTAGTTTCAATGTATGGAAGCAAGTCAGTTTACTTAGCATTATCTCGTTCTCTCTTATAACAATGATAATCCTTCCATTATCAATGAAGTTCACCTTTTAAGGTAAAGTAGAAGGCATAGCTCTAACAGAATAAATCCATAGCCTCCCCAACAATGTGGTCTATGATAAATCCACATCCATTACTTGAAAGCCCACCATAAATAAGTTCGAGACAATCTCCAAGGATAAGCAGATGGTACTTATCACCGCTTTTTTGGAACCATCAAATGCCTTGATCGTTATGTCACTTCTTTCAATGTTTGATGCCTTCATTCTTAGTTGCTCAAATGTGGTTAGTGGTAGCACATTTAAGGTTTATCCATTGCCAATTAGAACCTTTGTTATTATGAAGCCCTTACATTTTAAGGTAAGGTGCAAAGTTTTTTGCTAATTTGTAGAAGTCCCTACAATTTGCTCTTCCAAAAAAGAAATAGTGGATGTAGACTTAATTATATTCATAACACTTACCACCTTTTTTGGTGTTATATCAGGTCGCACATACACCTTATCTAAGACCTTTTGTAAAGCTTGGCGAAGCACCTTTGAACTTATAGCCAAAGACCACATTAAGATATGTGCTAGTGTTTTCTTTAGTTATCTTATGACATCATACTTACTCTATTTTATGATTCACAAAAGAAGTTGACCTAGGAATGTTTACAAAAGTAGAAAAAATAAGTTTACAAAATAAAATATTTGTAAAAGCAAAGAAAGTAAAATATTTACAAAAATGAAGAAAATAAAATATTTATGAAAATAGACTTTACTTAGGAATGTGACCTAGAACCTACATACTGAATGAAGGAATTAAAACCTATGTAATTCAAATTGGGACAAAAATGTGTGTTACTGGGTAGATGACTTTTATTTTTATTTTTATTTTTTGTGAAAAGAGAAAGAAGACAAAGTTAATTTGATTTCATAAGCAAAATAAATTTGCGAATTGGTAAATGTGTTTTAATTTATGAAAATCAAGTTAATCTCTCTTTTTAACTCTCTTTATTTTTCCTTTCTTTTCATTTTTTTTTTGAAAATAGGAATCTTTTTTATTTTTTGTTTTATGAAAATAAGATTTTTATTTAAAGAACAAAAATAAGATTTTTTTTTGTTGAGAATAAGATTTTTAATAAAAAAAAAAGATTTTTTTTGGATTTTCTAAAGATAAAATATTTTTTGTGTATTCTCTTTTTTTGTTAATTTTTATTTTTGACCTAGACGCTTTAAGTTCACTTGAACATTTTGCCAATACTTCATGGCAGACCCTACAAGCTTCATCTTTGTAAATCGACCACATTGAATATCATCCATATTGTACCACTCAAAGTAATCTTCCATGTTAGCCAACCAATCTAGAAATGTATATGGGTCTAACCTTTTATCAAACTCAAAGGCCTTAACCTTAACCTTTTTTGTAATGTCATCATGGTATTTTCTCCTGAAATTTTCCCGAACTTGCCCATGAGATGACTCATACTATCTACAATAGTGTCTTACCGTGTCTTGATCATCTCACTGGTTATCAACATACTCGGGTTAGGAATTAGTTTCGCGAAGGTGTGGTATACTATTCCATGCACTTTAGTTACCATTAAATGGAAGCTTATGTTCATCTCTTGCACTTGATTCCACCTTGTCCATGGAATTCCCAAGTCTATTGGAGAAAGGTTACATTCAACACAGTCTTAGTGCTAGTGCAGTACCAGCATTGTTAACTCCAAAGAAAGATGGTTTTTGGAGGATGTGTGTAGAAGTAGAGCCATTAATAAGATTACTATCAAGTACAGGTTTTTGATCCCTTGACTTGAGGATATGTTGGGTCTCATTGGTTTTCAAAGATTGACCTTTATAGTGGTTATCACTAAATAAGGATTAGAACTGGAGATGAATGGAAAATTACGTTTAAGATGTAAGATGGGTTGTATGAGAGGTTAGTCATACCCTTTGGTTTGTCAAATGTTCCAAGTATCTTTATGAGGGTCATGACCCACATACTTCGACCCTACTTGGGTAAGTTTTTGGTGGTATACTTTGATAATATTTTGGTCTTCAACAAATCTACAGAAGATCACCTAGACCACCTGTAGAAAGTTTTCCTTACCTTGAGGCAGGAGAAATTTCATATCAATCTCCTCAAGTGTTCCTTCCTTTAAAAGCATGTTGTTTTCCTTATATTTATAGTCTCTAAGCAAGGTTTAGCTATTGATATTGAGAAAGTCCACACCATTCGAGAATTTCCTGAACCTAAGACACTTCAGAAAGCACATAGTTTTTATGGATTAGCATCATTTTATAGACACTTTGTCTGGGATTTTAGCTCCATAATATCACTTATCATAGGTTGTTTAAAAAAAGATAAGTGTAGTTAAACTCCCGCAGCTTCCCAAGGTTTTCAAGCCATCAAAAAGAAGCTTACCGAAGCCCCTATCTTATCACTGCTACTGCTTCAACTACTAAAGTCATTGATACCATCATGGACGATCAGGTTGTCTTCTTATCTGAAGGTCCCATCAACTGCTACCTCATTCGTTGGCAAGATTTTTCTGATTTGGATGCCTTGGATCACCGAGAATGAGTTTTGCCACATTGATCCCACCCTGCTTAGGGATTAATGTGGTAAAACTCATTCTCGGTGATCCATATAGCATTTAAATCAAAATAACCTTGCCAACGAATGAGGTAATAGTATAGGGGACCTTCAAGTAATAAGATAACCTACTCATCCATGATGGCATCAATGACTCCAATAGCTAGAGTAGTAAGCAGTCGTGGTAGAACAAAAGCACGAGAAGGTTGGGTATCTGCAAAATCATTAGAAAATAATAGGGGAGGCTCAAAAGTATCTTAGTAAGAAACAAGATCCTTGACATTAAATACTGGACTAATGGTTATTTTTGGAAGTAATTCAAGTAAATAGGCATTAGGGCTAAGCATTTTAATAATGCGAAAAGGGCCAAAAGCACAAGCATGTAGCTTCTTAACGGAATTTTTTCAATAACACTCTGGGCGAATCTTAGCTATAATATAATCATCTTCCTAAAAATTTTGAAAATGATAATGAGTATTAGCAAATAACTTATATTGATCATTACTAACCATTAATCAACGTCTAATCTCAGCATGCAGCTTATGAAAGCTGTAGGCAGAGGCTTTTGCTAACACAGATGAATGGGAGGTCAAGAGTTGTGATATAAGGTCAATAGGCTGTCTGGGGTTATAACCTTAAACAATCTAAAAAGGTTTTTTGTTAGTGGACCGATTGACTGAGTTATTATATGCAAATTTATCTACAAGCAGCACCAAATCCCAATTTCTAAGCTTATTTCTAACTAAACTCTGAAGTAGATCCCCTAAATTATGATCGATAACTTTAGTTTATCCATCAGTTTAGGGATAGAAAGTAAAAGAAAACTTTATTTGGGTATCAAACAACTTTCACAAGGTCTTCTAAAAGTAACTTACAAACTTCAAATCATGATCAGACATTATACTAATTGGTAATCCATGCAATCGCACAATCTCTTTAAAGAATAACTTGGTCAGGTGGAAGCATCAGTAGTCTTACGGCAAGGAATAAAGTGAGCCATTTTAGAAAACCTATCCATAACCACCAAGATAAAATCATACCCTCGGGCCGTGTGTGACAATTCCAAAACAAAATCCATGCTAAAGTCCTTCCATGGAGATTCTAGAACGGATAAAGGAGTGTACAAGTCATTATTTTGCTTCTAAACCTTTGATGTCTAATAAGTACAATATTGGGCCTAAATCCTAACTACGTCATGTTTGAGGGGTGGCCAATAAAACCTATCCTCCACCAAAGCAATAGTTTTATTAATATTAAAATATCCTGCTAATCCTTCAACATGAAATTCCCAAATGAGAAAATCCATCAGAGATGTTCATGGAATGTATAACTTGGTCCCACAAAAGAAATAATCATCGCTAATGAGAAAGTCAACATATTCATGACGGTTTCCATTGCTAATCTCCTGAAAAATGATCCCAAAATTCGCGCATGGAGTATACTCATCCTTGACTCTTTCAAATCCAACAATGCTTACACTCATAGTGCGCAACAGAATAATTCTTTGACTCAAAGCATTTGCCACTTTATTCTCTATTCTTAAGCGACGTTTGATAACAAAAGTGAACTTTTGAATGAATTTCACCCATTGGGCGTGTCTTGAGTTCAAGTGCTATTGAGAGTTAAGAAACTTAAAAGCTTAATGATCTGAATACAACACAAACTGCTGAGGAAGAAGATAATACTTCCGATGCTTAAGGGATCTAATAATGGCATAGAACTCTTTGTCATATGTGGAGTACTTCTGTTTAGCATTATTGAGTTTCTCACTAAAGAATACTACTGGATGACTTTCTTAATTGAGAACACCTCCAATCCTAATTCCAAAAGCATCACAAGCAACTTCAAAGCACTTAATAAAATCTAATAGTGATAAGATAAAGGCCTCGGTAAGCTTCTTTTTGATGTCTTGAAAAGCTTAAGAAGTTGCAGGAGTTCAACTAAACTTATCTCTTTTCAGACAATCTGCGATAAGAGACATGATGAAGCTGAAATCCCAGACAAAGCGTTTGTAGAAAGATGCTAATCCATGAAATCTATGCACTTCATGAAGTTCTTAGGTTCAAGCGATTCTCGAATAGTGTAGAATTTCTCAAGATCAGTAGCTAAACCTTGGTCAGGGACTATAAATCCAAGGAAAACAACTTTCTTTTAAAGGAAGGAACACTTAGGGAGATTGATATAGAATTTCTCCTGCCTCAAAGTAAGAAAAACTTTTTATAAGTGGTCTAGGTGCTCCTTTGTAGATTTACTGAAAACCAAGATGTTATCAAAATATACCACCAGAAATTTACCCAACTAGGGTCAAAGTATTTGGGTCATGACCCTCATAAAGGTCCTTGGAGTATTTGACAAACTAAAAAGTATAACTAATCACGCATACAACCCATCCTGAGTCTTAAACGCAATTTTCCATTCATCTCTGGGTTTAACTCTTATTTGGTAGTAACCGCTATGAAGGTCAATTTTTGAAAACCAACGAGATCCAGAAACTAAATTAAGCATATCCTCAAGCAGAGGGATTGGAAACTTGTATTTGATGGTGATCTTATTAATGGCTCTACTATCCACACACATCCTCCAAGAGCTTCCTTTTTTCAGAGTTAATAATGTTAGCACTGCACAATTACTAAGATTATGTTGAATGTAACCTTTCTCTAATAAATCATTAACTTGTCGATTAAGTTGTTATCTATCCTTTGGGTTCATGCTATAATGCGATAAATTAGAAAGTTGTGAGCCGAGGATGAAGTTAATTGTATGCTGAATATCTCTCATAGGTGGTAGCTCAAATGGAAGCTCATCCGGAGTGATATCTTGAAACTTATCTAAAAGTTTGGACACTTCATTTGGCATCTTAGACGCTATGGCTGAAACAGAAGCAATTCATTGTGCAATCTTGGCTACCACCATGAGCACAACTGTAGCATTTTTACTTTCTAGCAAAAATTGTTTTTTTGTTAAAAAATGCAAACTTTGACTTGTTGATCTTACACTCTTTAGCTTACTTGCTCTTGTTCTCAATCTCAGGCTTAGCAAGACGTAACAAGATCATCTTAGCCTCGTGTTTGAATACAAATGTGTTCTTTCAATCATGATTAGTGACATCGTGGTCATATAACCATGGATGCCCTAACAAGATGTCAGTGACATTCATAGGGAGAACATCACAGAGGACTTTATCTTTGTAATCTCCTAGTTGAAAAGGAACTCAACATTATTGAGTAATAGATAGTGACGTCTTATCGACCCATGCAACTTAGAAAAGCTTAGGATGAGGCTCTAATTTAAAACTGAGTCTGGCTACTCCATAACTAGATATGACATTCCTTGCACTACCCTTATCAATGATTAATTTGCATGACTTGTCTCCATAATTCACAAAAGTATAAAAGATGCCAGTCTTCTTCCATGAGTCATCTATAATGAAATCTTCTTCCACATGAAAGCTTAAGTTTAATGAAATCACGCCAAGATGTCTGAAATCTTGTCCATAGTCATCTATAATGAAATCTTCTTCCACATCCCAAGGATATTTAACAGAATCTACCATGACATCAGTGTCATATATTTCATCCACATCATCTGATTGGTGGTCAAGGACTAAAGCACGGTGTGGGCACTTTGATGTAATATGCCCTTTAGAGTGACAAACATTCAATAGCGAAGCCACTAGGTCGAGAGTTAGAATCTGTGGACTTAGTATGCTTAGAAGTACTGCTCTTAAAACCAAAAGTCTGATTGGGAGCTTGAGTGCTTGTCTTTAGGGATGGTCCTACAAAGCGTTCAGGAGGGAGAAAGCTCCGAGTCTGTTGAAACTTCGTGCTTTGAGCAACAGCATGTTTAGGAGGTGGACACTAGGATAAAGCTTCCTTTTAAAGCTTTATGGTGAGTTTCTTCTAGGGAGTTAAGGACATTAAACTTAAGCTTTTCCTTTATGTCTAACCGTAAACCATTAATAAACCTTATAACTGTCACCCACAGTTCTTCTTGTATGCCACACCTAATCAAGAGATCATCAAATTAGGCCATATAATTAAATACAATGGAAGTCTACCTCAAGTTGAGTAATTCATTAAATATTTGGCACTTATAGTTTGTTGGAATATATTTTTCTTTTAACTTCAACTTCAACTTCATTTCATCTCATGTCTGTATCAGAATTTGACCTAGACGCTCTAGGTTCACTTGAACATTCTGCCAATACTTCCTAACAGACCCTACAAGCTTCATCTTTGTAAATTGAACACACTAAATATCACCCATATTGTACCACTCAAAGTAGTCTATTAACGGGTGGGGCGAGCAGGCAAACTTGATGGTGGTGGTGGTGGTGCGACGATCCAATGTCAGGAAGGGTGATTTGTGGTATAAGCAGTGTCTGTTCTATTTTTTTGATGAAGTCTGGACACTCATAAGACTGGCTCTGATACCAAATTGATGTAACACAGATATGGAAGAGTAGGGAGAGATATTATAACAAGAAATAAAAGGGGGAAGAAAATAGAAGAAAAAAGAAAGATGTAAAAGGGGAAGAGGAAGAAGAGAGGAGAGACGTAGATATTCTAAAAATATTTCTTATTATTTAATGCTAGATTTTAAATTAGTACAAATGTAAAGACTTATATTTATAGAAGTTTAATCATAATCCTAATGAAAGCTAATTTCTAATAATAAAAAATAAATATATAAAATCATAATTCTATTGAAAGTCAAATACTTAAAAATAATTAAAAATTAATAAAAAGATAAAAAGATATATTTTAGTTACTTTCTAGAACTAATAATTTAAAATATATTTAAACTAGGATTTGCATCATATACTATATTTACCTTTTCTATAATAAAAGATAAGCTATAATAATACTTATTGGGATTAAAATATTTCTATATCTATTACTTATATAAAGAACAAATATTGACCAATATAAATAAATTTAGCAAATTGTAACATCATTTAATTAAAAAAATTAAAAACAAAGTATCATAAAATATTTTTTAAAAAATTAACTAATCTATAGTCAATAATTTAATTTCTTGAACAATATTTGTATTAAATATATATTAAGAAGAATAAATATGTTCATAAATTTAATAAAATTTTAAGATAAATTAAATTTATAATTTTTAACCCATAATAAATAATATTAAAATAAATTTTTTAAAAAATAATAAATCATATTTTAGTAGAAAAATTAATATTATTTTTGAAAATATTTTTTAGTCATATTTTGATTACAATGAAGTAAGTATATATTTTAAAATAAAAAAAAATTACTCTTAAAAAGAAGAATAATGTAACTATTTTTTCTTTTGCCAACTTTCCATTTTATAAATTTATTAATTGTTCTCTCTCTCCCTCTCTATACAATTTTAACTTTAACTAGAATTTAAATTCAGATGTTTTAATTTTAAAAAAGAATTCAATACTACTAAATTAAAATTCATTAGTTACTCACACCTCTTTAATTTCAGTTTGTTCAAGGAGCATTTCTTTTAGTAAAATAATGGTTAATTAAGCCTGAAAGAGAGAAAGAGTAGTTGAAATTTAATATATATATATATATATATAAAACTAGTAGTAACCCTTGTAAATTTAAGGGTTGTAAAAAAGATATAAGTCTTATAACTAAAAAAAAAAAGATAAACAATGTAGTACAATGCGCGAACAATGCAAAAAAATAAATAGACAATGCCATTGACGCGATGCTATAAACAGTCCCAAATGAACAGTATTTCTCCCAAGTTTTTATAAATATAAAGTAGATTCTTTATACCATAATCTAAGATGGCAAAAATTATGAAGAAGCCACATCAATGTTTTCTCCTAAAATTTGTATCTATTTTTATTTTTAGCCCCATTCGGTTATCACAAGAAAAAAGGTAGAGAAGTAAAAATTTTGAAATACTATTTATTAAATTTTTATAATAATTATTTAATAATATTTATTTATTTATATAATTTTTAAAAATAAAGATATAAGAATTATTTTTATTTATAATTTTTTTTTATTTTTTCGTCTAATTTTTTATATATCAAATAAGACATTAACTTCTAATTTTATCCATTAAATTTGATTTGAGTGTTGGGGTTTATAACAAAACTTCCAAGTCCCTCATAACTTGAAATATTCTTCATTGTGCAAGATTAAAACCTTGCCTATTATTTATAAAACAACCTATATATTGCCAGATAATCAACCAGTAAAATATCATTCATTATTTATTATGTATATAGAAAAAATAGAAAATGTAAAATGTTAATTCATATATATTGTATGAGGCAAGAAATGCATTCTTTTCGATCGTTACGATTTCATAACAAGTGAAGGATAACATCAATCAGCATTGAGTGTGCATTGGATGTTGGACCCATATCTTGTCCTATCATGTCACTTTCTTGTTGTTCCTTTCATAAATATTTATTCTAACCTTTATTCTCACCGCTACATTTTTCAAAGCCACATGCTACAATTTTTTTTAATACTTGACAAGATTTTTTGTGTAAAAATTTTGTCAAAAGATACATAAATTAAAATTAATAATTGATGACATCGATCTTTTACGTCTTCGAAAACGAAAGTAAATCCTCACGTTGTTAAAAAGTTATACAATTATCAAATAAATAACAAAAACATGACATTAATAAATTAATAATTCATTTATTATAAATTTCAGAATATATTATTAGATATTTTATTATTATTACATTATATTATTTTGAATTCCAAATTTTAAACAGATTATCTTTTCTAAATATTTAGTTACCTAATTATTTTATTTAAAATAAAATATCCTCTAAGTGTGACCCGTTAGTCAGTTATTGATTGAGTCAGATTTAGAATTTATTCAACTATTAATTATTTATTAAATTGAAAAATATTCTGATAGTGAAATTTTTAATATATAATTATAGACTGAGTGGAATATAACATTTTTTTAAAAAAATAAATTTTGTAGTTATTCTTTAAGGGTTCTTTAACTAGTGACAGAGACTCTTCAATTTCCACCACTGTGCCAATATACTAGTTAAAAAAATTTTTGACATTTTTCTTCTAACAGTGCTCTTTGATTTCAGTACTACTATCTAGATCGTGTGAATTATAGATATCTACTACAGATCTTCAAGCAGGGCGAAAGGTATTTATATAGTCTTCTGCTATGATTTTTATTTGTAGGATTTTATTTATTTGAAATTTGTCCTACATGTGGTATCAGAGCCTTGAGTTTTCTTTATTTTATCTGTCTGTTTATCTTTTATGATGCGTTTTGTGTATGGTTAATTTTTTTTATTTTTGAAAAATATGAAAAATTTAACCTGAGCATCATAATTTTTGATCTATACATCTATGACTTTTTGATCTAAGTTTCTAAAATGACCCAAAACAGAGAACAATAATTCTCCAATAATCATCATCGGTTTCAATATTTGGGACAACATCATTTAGTTCAAGTTAAAAAAAAAATTGGTCTCTTCGCTGTTCTCTGGACTCCTTAAAAAAGTCTATATTGATAGGTATGAAACATGGATACCATAATGGGAATATCACGTCCAACGGCTGAAGATGATAGTACTTTTAAAATTGCGTAATCACTATATCATAATGCTTCTTTTCTAAAATAAATTTTGTTATTTATAATAGTATGCTTTTAAGTAGTGTTTTTGGACTTAGATTTTTTTTTTGACTTATTTTAATTTCTGGAAATGCTATTTAGTTTTATGTTAGATCTTGAATTTTTGAGGCAAATTGTTAATTCCAAAAAGTGGCGTTGTTTTTTAGCTCAGATTTTTATTTTGACTTATTTTAATTTCTAGAAATATTATTTGGCTCTATTTTATATCTTAAATTTTTGAGGCAAATTGTTAATTCCAGAAAGTGGCATTTTTTGGGCTCAGATTTTTATTTTGACTTATTTTAATTTCTAAAAATATTATTTGGTCTCTATTTTAGATTTTGAATTTTTTGAGTCAAATTGTTAATTCCAAAAAATTAATTTTGGGCAAAATAAAATGTATTTTTGATTCTGTTTCTCAAATATATATTTATTTAGCATTATGTTTATGTGAAATTCTATTTTATGCGCCAATTTTAATTGTTTAAAATTCTAGAAAATTTGTTTTATGTGTTGTTCAATTGTCTAAAAATTTGGAAAAATTTGTTTTAGGCAATTAAATGACTATTTGAATTTTGCAAAATTACGTTAAATTATTATTTGCTTAAAATTAAATTTTAAACAAGTTTTTGGTGCATAAAATAGTGGGAGAATTTATTTAATTATCTAGTCACCTATAGTTTAGCTTATTGAATTAATTAATTAAATTCTCGTTAAAGTTTTTATGTGTATATATGGAATTTAAATGCACATGCTTAATATTTGTAATTAGCATGAATTTTCATTAAGGAGTAGCCACAGCATCCTTGTATTTGTTGCATGCACAATTAATCACATATGAATTTTTTTTTCAAATATTAATTGTAGTTAAATGTGTAATTGTAATCGATCTTTAACCACATGTTGATAATTATAATTATATATTTTTAACTAGGATGGAATAGAATTGGCTTTGTATTTTCTAAGTAACCTACAGGTATTAGGGAATATAAAAGCTTTCTAGTTTCATCAATTAATAGATAAATATATGCAATGCTAGTGTCTTTGCCCACAGGTAGATATTAGTAATACGTATTTATAATTGTATGCTTTACGGTATTGAGCATGCATGCATGGCACAGTAATTGTGATTGCCTCAAAACTAATATGTGAGTGTGTTTAAATTTATTATCTAGCAGTTCCAGTAACTACTCCTAAAATTGTTACTGATGTTGGAAATAACATAATTCTGGACATTACTAATTACCTGGATTGGAAAGATGATATTCTTTTGTAGTTTGGTTATATGGATATAGACTTTGTTTTAAGGGTTGACGAACCCCCAAAGCTTGCAGATAACTCTGATGACCAAGATGCCAAAAACTATTATGATCACTGGGAAGGCTCCAATCGCTTATGTCTTATGCTTATTCAAACACGAATCGCAAGGAGCATTCAGGGTGCCATCCCCAAATGCCATACTGCCAAAGAATACTTGCAGGTCTTAGACAAGCAATTTAAGCCATCTGACAAATAGTTAGGTAGGACCATTATGTTTGAGCTATGCAACATGAGGATTGCAGGTGTTGGCGGAATAAGACAACACATTATGAAAATGAAGGACCTTTCCTCACAGCTAAAACCTTTTGAAATGGAGCTTACTAAGCAGTTCTTAGTGCAGCTCATATTGAACTCTCTCCTAACTCAATATGATGCTTTTAAGGTTTACTATAATACACATAAGGAAAAATGGATGATGGATGAACTACTAGCCATGTGTGTTCAAGAGGAAACAAGACTGCTGATGAATGGGAGAGCTGCACCTAAGGAAACTTATATGGTTGAGAGTTGCAAGGCTATTGCTAAGAAAGGGAAAAAGGGAAAAAAAAAAGGAAGAATAAAATTCCTCCCACTTTAGCCAATAACAAAAAGGAAGCCAGGTGCTTCTTTTACAAGAAGAAGGGGCACATGAAGAATGAGTGCCTCAAAAGGAAAGCTTGGCTGGAGAAGAAAGATATGTTTATTTGTTGTGTTACTTTTGAATCTCATTTAACTAGCATAAACAATGACACTTGGTGGATTGATACTGGTACTATGATCCACATTTTGAATACCATGCAGGGTTTTCTAACCAGCAGGCATCCACATCCCAATGAGGAAAGAGTCTATTCAGGCAATGGGATTTGGGATCGTGTGAAAGCAGTTGGAACTTTTTGCATCATTTTACCAAATAATGTTGTTTTAGATCTTTTTGAAACTTTTTATGTTCCTACATATAAGAGAAATTTGATCTCTATGTCCAAGTTAATTCCTTATGGTTATGGTTTGAATCTTGCAAAGGATTTTATGAGTTTTAATAAAGATTCTGTTCCAATTACAAATGTTGTTTTAATTGACGGTTTATTTAAAATTATTTGCGACTTGCCTCAATCTTATGTTGTTACACGCAGTATTAAACAAAGTGTCATTGATGAGAATTCTCTTAGCTTGTGGCATAGGAGATTGGGACATATCTTCGTTGATAGAATCAAGAGGTTAACTAAAGATGGAATTCTTCCTTCCTTAGACCATTTGGAACTTAATTCTTGTGTGGACTGCATTAGGGGAAAGCAGACAAGTAAGTCACATAAAGGAGCTAGGAGAAGTTATGAGTTACTTGAAATTATACACACAGATATTTGTTGTCCTAATTTAACTACACATGGTCAATAGTATTTCATTACCTTTATTGATGATTACTCATGATACATATATATCTATTTGCTTTATAATAAAAATGAGGCACTAGATGTCTTTAAGGAATATAAAGCAGAAGTAGAAAAATAAATTGGGAAACCAATTAAAATTGTGAGGTCAGATAAAGGTGGTGAATATTATGGTAGATACACCAGTGAAGGACAAGCACCAGGTCTATTTGCAGAATTTATTCGAGAGCATGGTATAATTGCTTAGTACACCATGCTTAGGTCACCTGATATGAATGGTGTATGGTGTAGCTAAAAGAAAAAATAGAACTTTATTGGATATGGTTAGGAGCATGTTGAGTAGCTCTAAACTACTAGTTTTCTTATGGAAGGAAGCACTCAAGATAGCTACATACATATTAAACAGGGTTCCAACAAAGGCAGTGTCAAAAACAACCTTTGAAATATGGAAGGGTTGGAAACCTAGTTTAAATCTCTTTAAGATATGAGACTATCCTGCAGAAGTAAGAGTGTATAACCTACAAGAAAGGAAATTGGACCCTAAGACCATTAGAGCATATTTTGTTAGTTATGCTGAAAGGTCTAAATGTTATAAGTTCTATTGTCCTCTACCTTCAACAAGGTTTGTGGAATATAAGAATGCTAAATTTCTTGAGAATGATGTGATTAATAGGAGTGATCATTCATATGATGATCAAATAGAGCAAACCACTGTCACTCAAGATGAAGGAACATTAATGATTAATGACTCTCCTCCAATTAGAGTTGTCATAGATCATAATATGGTTCCAATGATTGAAATTGACAATGCTGGACATCAGGAACATGTGCAGGCTAATGAACCTATCACACATGTGGATCAACCGCAAGAGGTGATAGAAAATGTTCCTAATGAGCAACTGAACCAACTTAAGAGATTGGATTAAGGAGGTCAACTAGAGAAAGAAGAGCAGCATTACCTAGTGAATACGTGGTGTATTTTACAGAGTTTGACTGTGATGTAAGTGTTGAAGATGATCCATTAACGTTTGCTTAGGCTATGAAAGGTGCAAACTCTAAATTATGGTATAATGCTATGACTGATGAGATGGAATCTATGGCAAATAATTTTGTTTGGGAACTTGTAGAGTTACCTAGTGAGGCTAAAGCCATTGGCTGTAAGTGGGTTTTCAAAACCAAAAAAGACTCACAAGGTAACATTGATCACTACAAGGTTAGATTGGTTGCCAAAGGTTTCACACAAGTGGAAGGAATCGACCATGGAGAAACTTTTTCTCTTGTATCCAAGAAAGATTCATTTCGCATTATCATGGCATTGGTTGCACACTTTAATCTAAAGTTACACCAAATGAATGTAAAGACTGCATTCCTTAATGGTGAACTTAAGGAAGAAGTTTACATGAAACAACCTGAGGGATTCATTGCAAAAGGAAAAGAGCATATGGTTTGCAAGTTAAAAAAGTTAATTTATGGTCTCAAGCAAGCTTCATGACAGTGGTACTTAAAGTTCCATGAAGTAATCACATCCTTTGGATTTGTTGAGAACATTATGGATGAATGTATATATCACAAGATTAGTGAGAGCAAGATCATATTCTTGATTTTATACATAGATGAGATATTACTTGCAACTAATGATTTGGGACTATTGCTTGAAGTGAAACAATTTCAAGAGCTTTGAAATGAAGGATATGGGTGAGGCTTCTTATGTCATTGGCATGAGGATCCATAGAGACAGAGCTCAAGGACTTTTGGATTTATCTCAAGAAACCTACATCAACAAGATTCTTGAACAATGCAAGATGAAAAACTATTTGTCTAATATGACTCCTATTGAGAAAGGAGACAAATTCAGTTTAGACCAATGTCCTAAAGATGAGCTTAAGAGAAAGAAAATGGAGAAAGTCCCATATGCCTCAGCAATAGGGAGCTTGATGTATGCACAGGTTTGCACAAGACTTGACATAGCTTTTGTTGTGGGTATATTAGGAAGGTACCAGAGTAATCCAGGAGAAGCATATTGGACAACTGCAAAGAAGGTCATGATGTACCTACAAGGTACTAAATAATATATGCTCACATATAGAAAGACAGACAGTCTTCAAGTGGTAGGATATTCAAATTTTGATATAAGAGGATGTGTAGACACAAATAAATCTATATCTAGTTACATATTCCTATTGGCAGAAGGGGCTATATCATGGAGAAGTGCAAAACAAACACTAATAAGTATTTCTACTTATGAAGCTGAGTATGTTTCATGTTTTGAGGCAAGCACACAAGTAATATGGATAAAGAATTTCATTGTTGGGTTTAAGGTTGTGGATTCGATCTCTAGGGCGATTAGAATGTACTGTGATAACACGGTTGCAGTGGCCATAGCTAACAATAGGAGGAGTGGAAGTAAAAGCAAACACATTGAATTAAAATTCCTATCTTTGAAAGAAAGAGTTAAAGATGGCCAAGTCTTGGTTGAATACATCAATACAAAGGATATGCTAACTGATCCTTTGACTAAAGGGATGCAACCAAAGAATTTTGTTTTACACATGCCTCAAATGGGGATCAGACCTTCATTCGTCTAGTTGAGGTATGAGAAGCAATGAAATTATAATTTATGGTTTATTATCTTTATTTGCAATTCATATACATTTGTGATGAAGAGATTAATAAATATTGAGACAGGAACTGAATAAATATTTTGATTTATTCATAAAGGTATACCCATTAAGTAAGGGTGCTACTTGTAATACATGGAAGGTAATACTCGCTTAAGGGGACTTATCTTCATGATTCAAGTAGTATGGCCTTTAATAAACCTTGATATACCAGTTGACATAGAGTGTATGGGCAAAGTGGGAGAACGCTAGATATTTTATTATTATTATATTATATTATTTTGAATTCCAAATTTTAAATTCAAATTGTAACAGATTATCTTTTTTAGATATTCAGTTACCTAATTATTTTTATTTAAAATAAAATATCTTCTAAGTGTGTCCCGTTAGTTAGTTATGGACTGAATCAGATTTAAGATTTACTCAACTATTAATTATTTATTAAATTAAAAAATATTCTGATGGTGGAATTTTTAATGAATAGTTATAGACTGAGTGGAGTTCATCACTTTCTAAAAAAAAATAAATTTTGTAGTTACTCGTTGAAGGATCCCTAACTAGTGACAGAAACTTTCCAGTTTCCATCACTGTGCCAATATACTAGTTAAAAGATTCCCTGACATTTTTCTTCTAACAGTGCTCTTTAATTTTAGTACTACTATCTAGATCATGTGAATTGTAAATATCTGTTACAGATCTTTAAGCATAGCGAGAGGTATTTATATAGTCTTTTGCTGTGATTCTTATTTGTAGGATTTTATTTATTTGAAATTTGTCCTACATATATTACTAAGATTATTAACTTAATTTTATTTATTTTATTGCTTAAATGTTTTCTAATTAATAAATAACCAAAATTAATAATAATTGTTATTACTTAAATGGTTGTCATTTTATTTCCAGGCGATGGCTTGACCTGGAAAAATTGCAAAATACAAATTTTATCCTGTGACTTCCATATGTTTATTATTCTAGTAATCAAGGAAAGGATGTCTACTACAGAAATTGACAAAAAGCAATTTATTATTCTTGTTCAAAGAATTTATGCTTCCGATCTTTAAAGATTTAAATAATATATTTAAGGACGTCATGAATAGCTCGCAATGGATCATCCTTGTGAGAAATTGGTGGCACTGCCGTTAAGTCCTTGAATTTTATAATAAATGAATTATTAAAATAATTAGTTTTAAAGGAAAAAAATAAATTTTAAAATATATTCGATGGCTTTGTTATAAATTTAAAGAAAAAAAAAATAATGAGAAGTTCAGTGGTACTGCCATTGAATTCTCTAAAAAGTATAATATTTATTTGTAATATTTGTTTGATAGATAAAATTCTTTTATTGTAGCAAACTGATACAGAATCGTTATTAAAAATTGTTTTGCTTTTTTTCACCTATTCTCTATTGATTTTTTAATTTTCTTTTAAAAATGATTATTCTTTTTTTGCGCATATAAATTTTTATTATAATAAAATCTTAGTATAGGGGTGTAATTACAAGTTGAGCCAAATTAAGTAAATTTTAAGCTGGGCTTATAAATTAAACATTCTCACCTTAATTAAGCTTAGCTTAATTTGGTTCATTTAGACTCTTTTTATTTAGCCAAGCTTGAGTTTATATATCTTTTTTTAAAACTAAATTTCTAATATACTATATATAATTATAAGCATATATTCTCAACAATATATATTTGCATTGTTTTATTTTTAAATAAATAATTTGCAAATAAATGAGCCCAACGCCAAAATTTCTAATCTATCTCATAGAATTAACAAGTTTGACGCAATATTTAAATATATTTATTTAATAAATAAATAAATAATTGAAGTTTTATACAAGTTGAATAACTTGCCAACAATTACAATCTTCAAACCTCATGATGGTTTTGATATTGTTTTTATTCATTGATATTGAGTACAAAATTAGTAGTTAGGCTTAAGTTCAAAGAAATAAAATTTAGTTTTGCCAAAATTTTACTTATACAATTTCAAATTTTTACAATTTTTTATGACTATAAATTAATTTAACTGACTTCACATAATTTTTAAATGAAATTAATTAAACTTAAATGTAGTCATATAAGTATAAATTAAAAAAAGCTTAATTATCATTTTGGTCTCATAACTTATTTTTTAATTTAATCTTTTATTTTTTATTTTATGTCATATTTTTTTTCTTTATATGTATCAAAAATCATTTTAAAAAATTAAATAAAATTAAGAGACAAATATAATACAAATTAAAAGTTAAAGAACAACTTGAAATTATTAAAAAAAACTCAAAAATCAAACTTATAGTTAGCCTTAATTTTTTTAAAAAAGATAATCTTTAATTAGCGGTGGTGGGTGTACTCTAACTAGCATTATCAAAATAAGCTAATGTCTACAAATCTGCCAATTTAGCCTATTAATTATGTAGGTTAGGCATACCAAAATAAAATAAAAGGCTCATTTGATAATCGGTTTAAACAGTCCAACCTATTTAACATGCAAACCAAACAGGGCGAGATGGGTCAGTTGTGGCTGGTCCATTTAAAGTAAAAAAGAAATGAAATATAATCTATGTATCTATAAAATCTCTAAACTGAAACATTGTTAATAAACACTATTTATATCTGTTTTTTTTATTTTTTCTTTTGGCTCATTTATTTAAATTTTATCGGTTGATATGAATTCTCGTGCATCTACACAGAACCCTACTCTAACTTATTTCAAAAAGGACTTCTTGCAACTTCATATCTCTTAATATATACAATAAATATAACAACTTGGAGTATGAAACACTTGTCTTTTAACCAAATAAAATAAAATAAAATTTTTTACCAGAAAATTTAGAGTAAAATATATAAATTTTTCTTAAGTTTTGTTGAAACTATATATATATATATATATATTATTTTTAAATCCAACACAAATCTCTCTTTACTTTTTTTAAAAATTATATAAATTTTTCTTTTATTTTACAAAATATATACATATCTCTCTTGAAATAGAGAGGAGATTTTTGTAGTATAAAAAATTCATAAAATATTTGTATAAAAATTATTTTATTAGTTTTAAAAATAAAGAATATGTCTTATAATTTTAACAAAACTCTAGATAAATTTTAAAAATAAAAAATTGTATAATTTCAGTAAAAATAAAAATGATTCACATATTTTACTCAAAAATATATTAATATGAATCATTAATTAATTAAATATTAAAAATTAAAAAAGAAGAAGAAGAGAATCCTCAAGCCCACCTCATTAGTCCAGGCACCAACATAGATGGCTGTAGAATCTGAATAGATGAAGTGCTGCCTCAAATGCACGTGTTACCTTTAGAGGTGGGGCAAACTCTATAGTGCAACTGCAAACCCAAAAAAGTAAGGAGGGGATGGAGGGACAATTTCAAATGAAAGTGACATTGAGATGTGACGACAACAAATATGGAAAATTTGTGGTTATCGTTGTGATGAACGATGCAATTCCCAATGAAAAAGGACGGTGTTCGGTCCCAACTTGTTTATCGCCACATGTTATCGAATATGAACCCTGCAGGGGGTGCGGTCATGGAAGTAGCTGATTAATAATTTGACATGTGATTATTATATGTATATTTAAAATAAAAATAAAAATTTCAACTATAACAAAAATTACGTTTCATATTATGAAATCACACATTTTTTTTAATATATGTCCAGCTTTTTCTTCAATTTTTGTTTATCATTATTCAATGGATCACAGTTAAAATTTGTGAAAAAAATACACTTTATGATTATAAATTAAAAGTTTTTATTATTAAATTTTAAAATTTTCATGAACAAAAAATTTTTGTTCTTAAAATATATTTTTTGTTATAATTAAAATTTTTACTCTTTTAGTTGAATTTTTTTATAACTAAAATTTTTATTTTTACAACTAAACTTTTTAATTTTTAAAAAAATACACACACATGCACGCGCCCACGAGATTTTTTAGCGTCAACTAAAAACATTGAAAAGAAAAAAAGTTAATTACATTATGATGCCTGTTAAGATCACTATTTTAGAGTAGTGCGTTGGCATGTGTTATTTTTTTTAAGAGTAAAATATGTTATTTTATATAAAATTTGTTAAAAATATACAAGATTTTTTCTTGTTTTAAAATTTATATTTAATTTTCTGGCTATTTTAATATATCTTATAGAATTTTTTAATTTATTTTTATAAAAAATTTCTGCACAATATAAGACAATAATTTTATTTTTAATATAGTAATAAAGACAAAAAATTAATTTTAAGTTCTAATATAAAATTGTAAATTTATTTTTCATATTATTATTAAAAAAAATCTATATTAGTGATAGAATGAGTATCCTCTAATTCGTTTCTTGTCCCATAACCTTATATATATATATATATATATATATATATATATATATATATATATATATTATCAAAAGAATTAAGAATTTATTATTTGGTCAATTATTTAATTTTATTTTAATTTTAACAGAATATATGTATTTATTTACCCAGAGGCAGAACTGTCATTTTGTGATTTTGTTCATCCACTCTATATATTTAATTGGATTTAGTGTCATAACTCCATCTTAAACCTTATAGATCTAGTATTTTAAAGTGATTAAAATTCATTAATTGAAATTTAATGAGTTTGTAATTTCATAGTCAACTGTTTAATATGAGGGCTTATGAGGATCTCCATATATAAAATGTTATGAAAATTAAGTAAAATTTTACAATAGTTAAGTTAAATATCATAATTTAAAATAATAATAATCTAAAATTTAGATTTAAAGAAATCTATTTCCAAGTACCAAAGTTAATTATATTATTATACAAAATGGTCTTTACCAAATTACATAGTAATATTTGAATAAATTTATATAACCAATATGCTACTCATGTGATGCACAATATATTGTTATACATATATCGTTCCGCCGTGACGATTTTTGTTAAATTATATATTTGTTAAATTTATTTTTATTAAACATTTAAATAATAAGTATTATAAAGTGAACTTTTTTTATTGTTATTAATAATGTGAAACGTGTGACAATCAAGTTTATAAAGACTAGATCACCTAAAGTATTTTAAATAAAGTGAAAAGAGAGAGTGAGAGAAAAAAATGTGAAACCCACATGATAGATGTAAGTCCCACGTGATAATTATAGGTCTCATATTTTTTTTTTTTTTCTTTTTACTTCACTTCCTGAAATACTTTAAGCGATCCAGATCTGTTTATAAAACTTGTTGATTGTCAGATGTCCGAAAGATTGTCTGAACTCGTCACGTCCCAATACCCTGTGCAGAATTAAAAAAAATAAAAAGGGAAATGCAGAGATATGAGAGAAGAACAGAACAAATTCTGGCTGACTGAGACGAAGACGGATATTGAGAACCCTTGCCGCTTTTATTGCTAGTGCTGTCAAGGATACAATATTTCTTTTCTTTTGAAAATTTGAAGTTGTTTGTTTTTCTATTTTTGGAATAAGTTTTTATTTAAAAAATAAAAAATAATTTTTTTTAATAATGTGTTTTTAATAAAATATTTTGTAAAATATAAAAATAGAATTATATTTTTGAAAACAAAAAAATCATAATATCTTTTAAATTTTTTGTTAATTTTTATTTTACAAAATAAAAGAACAGAAAATAACGATTTTTTAGAATAATAATTTAATTTTTTTAATTTTTAAAATTTATTTTAAAAAATATTTATTTTAAAAACATTAAAACTAAAATAAAATCATAGAGGTCGTTGGTCTGGTGAGGAAAAGCTCATACAAGGGATATTAGCAATGACTCAGAATCCTATGTTCTTCTTACATATCACATGGAGTTTTGATTTCAATTTTTATTTCCTAGTTTGGGCGTTTGATTATTAATTTTACTATTGAGAAAATAAGGCATTGAATTGAAGGGCTTATCATGTTTATGCTTCTTAATGAAGCAGGACCTCGGCATATGAGGGCACAAATTCTTAGCCAAACGGAGTCTTTACTTTTAGACATGTTTATTTGGCCATGTGGATCTGTATCATCACTTGCGTGAAATATATAATCGAGCATGATGGAGGTATGTATTTGTCTTATAGGAAAAATGTGAAGTTTACTGCATGATTTTAATCACAATCAAAAAAGCACAACTTAAGCAAAAATGGCAAAACACACAAGGCAGAGTGGGAGACCCTAAGCGTCAAATCAAAAAGAGTTTGGCATTGATTAACCTTTTAAAAGGTCAATCTAATTAATTTATTGAGCTAGAACTTATTTCTGAAATGGTAAGCCCATGTCCATTCCCGTTGTATTTTAACCCTTATATTAGGTTTAGTTATTACATTAGGAGGTGTTTGGTTTTGTGTAAGATAAAATTTTTTTTAATATAATTATATGTAATGTTTATTATACTAAAATAATAATTTTTTTTGATATTATTTTTATCATTTTGTACACTGATTGTACTAGCTTTTCTTGTGAGAGATTTTAGATTTTTGTTTTTGAACACCTTCTATCTACTCATGAGTTTAAGTCATCTGCTGTTGAAATTTGTTGTGAAGTTGGAGAGAAATAAGTATATTTTGATTTTTTTTTAAAATTAAATTCACTCATCCTATCTTCAATTTTTAAATTTCTTTTAACTACATGAACTGCTAACAGCAAAAGATTTGCTCTCACGTACTCATCATTTGTTACTTTCAAGTATCATTACTCTTGGATAGTGAGTTATTTTTGGGCAATCACCACTATTTCACCATTATTGATAAATAGAGGCACTTGGTGAGGAGATTCACTCAAACTAAGATTCTTTAATCACCTATTATTGTTTGACTCATGATTCTTTTCACGTCATGTTCCTCTTTCTATTTTCTTGGTCTGTGATGTGATCTTATCTGATGCAAAGGTGAAACTCACAATAAAGTCAATTTCTTGTCGACAAATAACATTGTATAAAAAAAATAAAAAAAATACACACACACACACATATATATTTACTTATTATGTTTTTTGCTTCTAATAATAATATATCCATTATTTATGAAAAATTGCCATTGACTCTTCATTTATTCACGTGTTGTCACCACCTCTATAGGATGTGGTTTCTTTGCATCTCGAAAGGATCACTACATTTGAATTGTTGTTTTGCTCATATTTATATTATTTAAATTAAATTTGAACTGTTTAAATTTTAATTTTTTTATTAATTATTATTTTTTAAGTTAACGGTTAAAAAATTATTTTCATTTTACGTCTTATTTATTTTTTAAAAAATTTAAAATAATAAAAAATAATAAAATATGAACTATTTATATTTAATATAAATAATCTTAAAAAAAGAATAAAGTCTCCTCTGCTTCTGGGGATCGACTTTTCCCTTACGCATGTAGACTCATTTGCCTTACGCATGTATTTCGTTTTTTTCAGTCCTGTGTGGTTCCCTAATAAAAAGAGAAAGAAAATAAAAAAAACAGAAATAGAGGAAAAAAAAAGATAACACAGAGTTTCAGACAAGCCACTGGCTTGTGAATAGTGTCCAAAAAAAAAAGTAATTTTTGCAAAAACAGCTTGTGACTTTTTTTATACCCTAAAAAAAAAAAATCTCTATTTCTAACTGTTTTTTTCTCGCCAAACGACACTAACACCTATCAATTTGAAAGTTCCAAGCCTCAAACAAAATTGAAAGTCTTCTTCTATCGCTTTGCCTTTTGAATGAAAAAGATAACAACAAAGCTTTCATTCAAAATCAAGGAAAGCTCTTTTTTTTTTTTTTATTTTTTTATCAAACCTTGACTATATATGATTTTTTATCCTACTAATTAAACAGAAGTTTTTATAGAAAAAAAATAGACATTAAATAAACATTGTGAACGGTGAATCAAATCTTGGTTTGTTTGTGCCTATACATAGTGTCTATTACTTTTGATCACTTTCTTTTTTATATGAGAAATTCTTAAACATGAGAAGATCTCCTCACTTCGTTTCCTCGGCCTTTGCTATCTCCTTCGCTACTTTGTGAAGCTCCATGAGCCCTTCAACTATTAAATGGTACTTCTACATCTGTTTGGAGGTCCAATTCAATCTCCCATGGTGAATTGTGGTAAAGAACGAATGGTCAAAGCCTCCTAAAATATAATAAGGTCCAAGCCCTAATTAGATAACGTTGGGCTTTAAATATCTATATCTGAACATTAGGGTGGTTGTTATAATGAAGTTTATGAATTTGATCGTCAAGTGTAATTTTCAAGAGTGGGAGTACATTGTAATTCAGAGCAAATATTAGGGTAATAAATGTAATTTTTCTTAAAATAAAATGAGAAGGTAAACAAAAATAAAGTATTGTTAGAAAAAAAAGAGTAAATCACATAAATATTCTCTAAATTTGATTTAAATTATATAGATTTTGATCTATTTTTAAAAAATATATAAAACTCTTTTAAAACATAAAAATTATCTAATATTTTGGTTTAATTTTAATTTTTTTGACTAAAATATTTTTAATTAACTTAAATACGTATTTTTTAAACTAAAAAATATTTAAGTTAATAGAACATATTTTGGTTAAAAAATTTAAAATTAAATTAAAATGTAAAATAACATTTTGTTTTAAGAGATTTATATATAGTTTAAAAATAAAAAAAAGTTTATATAATTTCAATAAAATTTTAAAAAGAAATCTGTATAATTCCAAAAAAAAAAAAAGCTAAGGCTCCAAGGTGTTTTTTTTTGGGATCATAAACAGATTCCAAAGTCCTTTGGGCTCTTAGCCCCGTTTTATTAGGGCAAAAGAAGCTCTAAAGTTGAACCAAAAAAGCTTTTTATGACATGGACCCAAAATAAAAAAAGGGACACAGATAGCTCGAAAGGCCCTCGCGTCCAAGATTCTCTTCAGCCCTCTAAGCAATTTACAAAGGTAAATTTTTATGCAGGAAAAAGATTGATTTCGGGGCATGCATGCACGCGAGGAAAACGAGGTCGCCAAGGTGAAATAATTGAGATTTCTTGGGAGAGATAGGGTTTTTGGGTCCCCTGAAACTCTGCCAGTGAGAAACAACTGAAATCGACGAAGTCGGAGAAACAGATCAGTGAATTGCTTGTTCTTTCAATTTCCGAACTTAAGGCGAGTTCCGTGGCCGCGGGTGATTCAAATAGAAGTTCTAAGTTTGTTTTTCTCACTATTTTAGTTGTGCACCTGTGAAAATTTGAACCAAGAATTAAGAACTTTATTCTGCTAGTCTTTTAGACCTTGTGAATAATTTTGCTGAATACGCAATGCCCATTTGTGAAAACTCGCAATATTGTCGTTAGAATGGTGTATCTTGCAAGTCTGGCTCTCACATGAGACAACTGTATATTAATTGTGTGGCAAGAAGATCGATATTTGAATCCGTGTGTACTTTTGTGTGTCATGGGCATTAAGAATTTTTCACTATGCTTTTAATCACAGGAATGTAAAGGAGGTGGCAATAAAACAGTAGAAATGAAAGAAAAGAGATGAGATAAAATGACTAGGTTGTCCTTCAGGCCTCGGCCACTTGATATTCACAAGAAGCTCCCTATTGTCAAGTCTATCAAGGACTTTGAAGATGATGAGGCATCTGCCTCTACCCGTAATTCACAATTGCTACGTTTCGCTCCTGAGGTTGATAATGAGGTAAGGATACTCTACCGGTCAACCTTAAAGGGGTTTCAGTTTCTTGCTTTTGCCATATGTGGTTGCACCATGATTTAGATTACTCTGATCTCTCATTTCTTTGTGTATGCTAGTATGCTACTATATTGGCTTGTATAAAATTTTGGTGTTTTTTAAAATTACTACCAATGTTCTACTAGTTACAAGCGATATGTTAGATTGTAGTTAGAATCAAGAGGATGACATTTGAACTATAACTTATCAGCACTAATATTTTCATCTGATTTATAAAAGTAAGAAAACTTTTTACTTGTTTCTCTAATAGAAAAATAAATTTTATATGAGGAAAGAGAGGAAAAAATTACAAAGAGTTGGAGGACATCTTTCCTCCTAAACAGATTCATAGAAGAAAACAGAATAAATTTCAGATATTGCGAAATATTGGGCAGAAATTTTGGTAGCTGTAAATTTAAATATTCTGAAATTTATTTTGGATATCCTTGCTTCCCTACCAAAAACTGATAATATCATAGAAAATGGCTAAAATGTAGAGGCATATTGTTCTTGTAAAAACAATATATTTCCATGCTGCTCTTATTTTGTTCTATTAGTTAAAAAATTCATGATATGTATCAACTAAAATTTGACACTTTCTATTGAGAAATTGTTCACTACAATTTATCTAACTCAGCCAAATATATATTTTTCTTAGGTACCTCAAATTCCCAGCAAGAAGGTGGCTTCTGAAATACCTACTCCTCAATTCGTTGTTGTGGATACATATGAAAGAGATTATTCTTGCACTTTCTGTCAACCAACTTCTTACGTGAGAGCAAGAGGAAGTACAGCTGCTAGATAGACTTTTAATACTGGAAACTGGAATAATTTTGGAAGGTTCTCTTTATACTCCAACTTTTGCACTGAAAATTCTATCAATTATTGCAGCTTGGGCTGAGCTTGGAGATTTTGTTGAGTATGACTTGGATAATGAAGATGAGGATTGGCTTTCAGAGTTTAACGAAGAAAGGATGATTCTGACACCTGGAATGTAACTTTTTAGACTAAATTGCAGCTTCATTAACTTAAATTTTTAAGTTTTGGTTGCTATAGATTGGTTTTTATTTATTATTTTTCTTCAATATATGCTGTTTTGCTTTCAGTTATTTTTTGTTGTCAGAATTGTATTTGGATTGCTTGAAGCCAAGCTGGTACTATTGGTTAATGGTTGGTTGAATTATTTGATTGTTGTGTTTATCACAGTTAATTAGCTTTTGTGAAATAGAAATCAATAAGGAGATATTGAATCGGGATTGAAGTGCTATGAAAAAAACTATTAGGGATTATAATAAAAATTATTCATGGACATTTATTTAACAGCTTAAACTTTTGAATTGAAGTGGTCCTGAAATGATAGTAGAGCCTCTATGACCAAGTGTTTAGGAGTTTCTTTCTTATTGCCTCCCATCTTGTAATTAAAATTTAAGTTTCTGCACATGCTATGGTGGGCTTGTGCTTTGTCACACTTCAATCTTGAAGGGCTTTTGTCTGAAGGGGTGTGGTAGAGATTGTAATAGAACTAATCATGAGTCCTCACTTACAATTTAAGCTTTTTTGTTGAAGTGATCCTTGACAAAAACCAATACTGTGGATCCTACTCATGCAAAGTGTAGACATTCAATAAACTGGTTGTACTGGTTTATGAACTACCTCAGGAATGTGATTGGTTGCTGCTGGGGCTGGTTGATAACAATGCCAATTGAACTTAATTGTTTATTGAACAATTTACAAAGCCTTAGATACAGTTTCCATCACCTCAATGCTGTCATAGTATACCACTTTCACTAGGGGAAATGGACGTATGAGGATATTAATGTGTCTAGTACGCATGGAGTGCAGTGGACATTGTTGGCCATGAGGATGATAGCTTGAGTGAACTTTTGAAATTTTTCAGGAGGCAGATTGGTCTTTATGGCTTGTGCAGGTTAGAATGATTGCAGCTGTTTATTTTTTATTTGGCAAGATGAATGATTGTAACCGTGTGATGATGCCCGGAGTGCCAATTGTCAAGAGTTTTTGGAATGGATAAAATAAAAAAATCATTGAAAGAAATATTTATTTATTTACTTTTGATGCAGAACAAAAGATGAAAGGAGAAGACAAGAAGGAGAAAGGGGAAGAAACAGAGGGATTGTGAGGGAGGAGGGTGAGGGAGAACATAAGAGAATGTGAGGGGGAATATTTTCAGAGTTCAGTTTCTCTGTTTCTCCTTCATGTTCTCTTCTGTTCTCCCTCCCCCTTCCTCACAATCCCTATATTTCTTCCCCTTTCTCCTTCTTCTCTTCCCCCTTCATCTTTTGCTCTGCATCAACTTTATTCTTGGAAAGGTATTGGTATCAAGAATTAATGTATACAAGAGAATCGATATCCTAGCAACAGTTGAAAAGCTTAGGTTTTAATACATGACAGTCATTAAAACAATGGTGTGAACTCATACCAAAGTTTAAAGATAAAGCCTATAGTGGTGCACCAAATTAACATTGTGGAGCTGCCGATTTTGAGGAGTGTGCTATGATATTAATGCAGCCAAAGGGCAACAGGTTTCCTAAAGGTTCAAGTTATAGTCAAGAATGCTTGCCCCAAGGAGGTGCTCGAGATTGGGTCAAGACAACAGCAAATTTAATTAAGCCATTGTCGGACTAGCAAATCAGTTTTTTTTTAAAACTTCAGAATTCAGATGGCTACTGCTCCATCTAGTAATTAATTCGAGCAGCTCCTAAGGGTATAATGGAGGTAAAGTTAGAAATGTTTGATATCAATGAATTAAAGTTCAGTTCAGTAGGTGCAATTAGTTACAAGTGCCTTTTTGGAGTCCAACAAGTGCTTACATGTATATTACCTAGGAGGAATTTTTGATGGTTGATCAAGATATACATGTTGAGCTTGTGATGACTTCCATTTGCATCTGTTCTCCATCTTGGGGTTGATACAGAAAATTCACGTATGAAAGAGGAGGGAAGAAAATTAGTTGCAGTTCAACTGCTGTTTGGTGACACACAAGCTACTTTATAATTCATGTTTCAGTTTCCATTCAGGTTCATTTGTCTTCTGAAATACCAATAGAATAAAGAAGATTTAAATGGTAGGATTGCAGAATAGCAGACGCCATAATACATGACTCACTCTTGAGGTTTCTGGTGCTCCAAAATCATTTAAACTGAGCCAGTCTTTCCTTCTTTATATTTTTTGATATCTGCCACTCATCTTTTTTTAATTCCATCCTGTGATTTTAACATTTATATAAGATTGTGCATAATATATACTTTATTCTTGTTCTTCTGTTTTTCATGTAAGTTGCCTGGTGGATAGGTTTGAGAATATTCTTTTCAAGTTGGAGTTATTGGATCATAAAGCTCGTGAAAGAGCTGGAGTTATAACACCTACTCTTGGTTCACCAATTCCTGTGCTTCTACGACTTGATGCTGCTATTGAGGTGACACTTGTTATGACTGAGTGGGTCTCACTAATTTGGTACTAACTGTCACTAACTATGGGTTTAACTTAGAAGCATTTACTATCCATGTACTTAAATTTGTTTGGTTTGTTTCTATCCGTTGATTGGTAATGGTCCTACAGTTAGATCTTGCTAAATGAAAAGTTGATCGCTTAGTTTTATTGTATTTGGTTTATTCAGAATAGGCACTTTTCCTCTGATTATTGAATGATCATAGCATCAGCTAGGAAAAATGTATTTCATGTGATATAGTCTGTAGTATGTGATTGTGTGAAGAAAATAGCCTGCAGCTTAGTTGTCTTGAGACTAAGGTGGGAACAAAGTAATTGAAATTGTTTTCTGAAAAAAAAAAAATCCTCTTTGGTGTTTGTCCCATAGTCTCTTCTAAGGTAGCATCTTTATCTTTCCTATATTTATTGTTCACACCTCACCTTTCTTAGGAGGATCTATTTTCCTTCTCTTTCTGTTTCTCTTTAATAATACTTTTTTTTTTGAAGAGAAAAAGAGAAGGGGGCGCGGGTGGGGTTTATAAAAATAATATATGAAAGTGCTAAAATTCCTTTTCAAAAAATTGCAGATGGAGTTAATGGAACCTCGCTTGACTTGTGGTTCAACCCTTCCAGCTCATCTAATTACTATACAAACATCTTTGTGGGCCAATTGGTTTCCCTTGTAAAATTCTGCTTGTCAATCAAGTTATGGAACTTGAAAATAAATTCTAAAATATTTGTTTTGGGCTTATTATATGTTTTCTTACTATATCTTCAAAATCTTCAAAGAAGAAAATTTCTTTTGAAAAGCCTAAATGTGTACGGATTGTGAATTGGGAGGAAGTCTTTGATTGGCTATTTCTTTTCAGGGCGTCTCAGAAGGGATGGAGAGGGATGAGGGGAGGGAAAGGTGTAAAGAATGACAATTGGAGTATAAGCCTTTATTAGTTCAACCTTTTTCTATATAAACCTCCTTCAGGTCCTACCCTTATTTATATATAATCCAACTAATATGTGTTTAATGTTTAAAATGATACTACTTTACTTAGTTAACACTCTCCCTCAAATTGGAGAACACATTTTATTTTTCCATTGATTATGATGTTCAAAGTATATCTAAATTGAAATCTGTAACAAGCATACTACCCAAGTGATATTTTACAATTTATGTAGGAATTTTTTTGACAGCTCTCAAATAAAATGTCAATTCAGATTTGTGTTTAGGTTTTGAGACAGTATGCTGAGGCGTGGTATACAACTGCTATATTGTCAAACTTGTCTTTAGAGAACCTTGTCTCCTGTGACAGGGATTTCACCTGCATCATTGCAGGAGCTTTGCCTCTGAAGTTAATTTGACCAACATATTTTATGAGGCATCTATCCATTGGGTCTTACAATGATAACTAGCCACAAGTCTAGTTGCATGGATTTTAATCCAATTGAACTTGAAATTGAAGATCAGTTTTGCATTACTTCTAAATATCTCAAATATGTTGTTAAAGTTCGAAATTCAGAATTTGATATACCAGTAGTCAATTATCAAATTTGAATTTCTGCACAAAGTATTTTTTGAGAATGCGGATCCACTGTATTTGATGTAAATGTATATCAAATTCTGAATTTCTGCACAAAGTATTTTTTGAGAATGCGGATCCACTGTATTTGATGTAAATGTAGCCTATTAGCTAACATGTAAAACATCTTTCATAACCCAAACTTTGTAGAACCATTGGACTTGCAAGTTATAAGCTGTTAAGCAAGAGCCCTGAAATGGTTTTTAATAGCTTTACCGCCCTTGATGTCTAAGCTGATTTGGTTTGTAATGTGTACACTTGGGTGGAGGGAGAAATTTTGTCTTAGGGGGGCCAAGATTGTAATCTATAATATATAATTTTTTTTGTGTAAGAAAATTTATATTTGCTCTACAACACCCGTCCGCACGCCGACCCGCCCGCACTCACCATATGAGAGATAATATATTGTATTAAAATAAATAAGTTGTGCTGCTACAACTGCTTGTGCAACACCACATTATAAAACATGTAAGAAAGGGAACATATTTTCTAAATAAATCCAATTTTATATGATTTATCTTATTGGCTAACTTTTTATGAATTATAAATTGATTTCAAGTAAAAAAATTGTAAGGCCTATTGATGATGATGATGGTGATAATAATAATAAGACAATTTATCAAACCTATAGGTGAGAAGAGACTAGAAAATTAATAGACAATACAAATGTAAACGGAAAGTTGAAAATTATTAAAAAACAAAAGAGGAAAAGATGTCTTAAAAAAAAAAAAAAAAAATATATATATATATATATATATATATATATATAAAGTGGATATCAAATAAAGTAAAAGAATGAGGAAATGAAAATAAAATAAATAAAAAATATTGTGAGAAATTGATGAACATTACTCTATCAAATTTTAGTCTACTAATATAAAAGTGCAAACAGAATTTTTTTTTTTACTTTTAATTTTCTAAACTTTTGTACGATATTATTCTAGAAGTTTGTCATTTCTTCCTTTAATTATTCTATAAAATTTGTAGAATTATTAAGGTAACTTATTATTCATAAATATTAAGTAACAATCTATAATATTTTGTTGTTTAAAGTATAACATATATTAAATTAGTATATAAACTATTTCTTATATTATCATATTTTTTATACACATGTAAATTTTATTTTTTGAGAGACCTTATGTAAGTTCTATTTTTTTAAGGGACTATATAAAACAATTAATAACTTGCATTGATCAGTGGAACATCTGATGTCAAATCTGATTGGGTTCTTCTTGTAAGAGAATAACTAATAACACCACCTAGAATTTAGAGCATGATTGTTTCCTTTATTTCAGGGTTTGCTTTCTAAATGTGCTAGCACGATATAAAACAGTGATTAGGTAGCATTGAGGTTTTCAAGGTTAATATTTGGTTCATGGAAATTTATTCATAAAGTTTTTATTATTAGTTGACAAAGTTTAAATGTTTTAGTTGATGATTTGTTCTCTTTATCATAAATGAGAGGTGGATTGGATATGCTTATTTTATATTGCCATTACTTCTAAACCACCTGATCTGATGATGCCATTCGCTTAAAATTTTGTAATCTCAATAGCATCTTTGGTTTGTTATTATCTGTTAGTTGTCCTCTATCAAAGATTTGCATGTTTAAATTATTGTTTAATTATTATTCTTGATACTGTGGAATGTCTTTCAAATTTCAGAAAACATTTGATGTAATTGTCATGCAATGCAAATATTTCTTTGCATATGCTATGTGCATATGAGCTGTAAGGTTTATCGAAAGTTCTCTTCTCTAAATGTCAGGCCTTACAAGCCCAGTCCATCAACATCCAGTATACAGTTATTCACCCCGTTTATGATTACTGGAAAGAGAAGGTAGAGAACCAGCTTCAAACTGTCACCTATGAGGAACATGCCTTCTTTTGTCTGTCAATTTGGTTTTCTGAATGGCTTTCAATATGGTTTTCATTATGAGATCTGGAAATTATATTGACCAGGATTTGGTATAAATCAACCTTGTAATGACTGAATGTCATGTGCAGATAGAGGGATGTGTATTATAGCCCCCAGATTATGCTCTACACTACACTAACACTACAAAGGACCAGAGTACAATAGATTTTCATTAAGGAGTTGAATATTGCGTTGAATCTAAATTATCTCATTCATCTATATTGATGTTTTCTCTCTGATAATTTTATACTCATGACAACAAGAACTGACATTATTTGATTAGATGTGTGATTGCATGTAGTGATTTCTTGCAGTTATTAGTCAATATATAGCCAGACATATTAACACCTTGTTTGTTTGTTTCCTGTATTCTATTTTGGACCAGCGAGAACGGTGGCAAAAGCCAATTTTGCGTCGTGTGCAGGTCAGTTTTTAACACATTACCTTCAATTTATTTTTTGTTGCTTTAATATATTGTTGTATTTATTTAAGCTTATTTTAAATGTATTGGTTTTGTGATATTGCAGTTCCATTTTATGGTGCTATAATATTTTGACTGATTTTGTTTGGAAACAAAATATTTGTCAGCCTTTTCTTCTTCTGTATACCTAGCCGTGGCCTCAAACTTTGATCTGGAATTCTGGTTGATTTTGTTCTTCCTTGTCCTTTACTGATTTATCTAGGCATGATTTTAGTCATGTTAGTGCAAATTACATGTTTTCAAATTCTTTGAGTACTAACATTTTTGGCTCATGTCACTTTTCATCACCTAGCTTTCTCAATTCTGGATACTCCCCCCCGCCCCCCTCTCTTTTCTCTTTTTCCTTCCTTCTTAACTTTGCTTGTATTATTTTTCTCCCCTTTACTAGTAGACTTGGTAGCTAAAGTTACTTGCATAGAGTAATATGCTTTACAAGTGCATCATGGAAGAGGAATGATGAGCTCAACTGCATTTTTTGTGCAGCCACCTCCACCTGTTAATGACACCAATCCGTATAATGTCTTTCGGCCAAGGGAGAAGGCCCACAGGCTTCACACAAGACGGGTAGGTGAAAAAATGGGCACATTTTTTCCTTGTACCTAAGTTCTGGGTAAATGCTTTCTTCTCTTACCCAAGGCATTGTCATTGGTTTATGCATTTGGTAGACTGAGCCCTTGTTAATTTTCTGTTTAGATGCAAAGGAGAGAAAACAATGTGCAGTCATTTGAAAAGCTTCGCCAGGTTAGCTCCTCTAATTGATTCATGTAATTAAGCATCAATCAAAGTTGGAAAATTAAAAGTGAGCTTGAAGCCTGTTCTCTACTTGCATCCCTAATGTTGTATTTTTGTTGTTTTCACCTAGCAGTAAATATTGCCTCTCTTTTCCTTTTTTATTAATACATTGTAGTTTTGTTTTCTTAAATTGACTTTGCTGTTTCTATTTGCTTATGTTTTATTCTGGGGCTTCTTTCTCTTACAATTTTGTGCACAAGTGCATTTATGGTCACAAAAACATTATTTGGCAATAAGTTGATGGAGAATGAGTTCAATATTTAGTGGTAAATTTTTGAATTAGGCTTTTCTTTACTTACTGTCTATTTTTGTTGTGAGTGGATTAGTGGGTTTCTGAACTTGTGGTCTACCTGTTTTTGTGAATAATTATTTCTATTAAAGTGTCAATGAAGGAGTGTTGAGAGGAATCTTCAGAGATCTATTCCTTTATATGTTGTTTAATTAGAATAATGAGTTTCAAAAATAGTTTTGGTCCATAGTTCTGAAACATCGATATGTTTGTCATTTTTTTTTTTATTTGTCTATATGCATTAATGGATGGTTGTGGGTATAACTACTATTTAAAAAGTGAATTGATGAATTGATATGCACAAAGTGCATATCAATGCACTGGTGATTTATATGGTCTTGTCATTGTGTAATGTTTAAATTCATTGTCTGTCAGCAGAAATTTTTTGCTACTAAAAAGTTTACTTTCATATTGGAATGTTTCTGGTGTAGTACTGATTCCTCTGTAAATTTGATATTAAGCTTTATCTCATAAGCAGGTTAGGCGCAACCTTGACCAAGCCAAGAGCTTGTTGGAAGCTTTGATCAAGGTGTGACTTACAAGTTGTCTTGATAGATTTTACCCCGTTGATATACTTCAGCCTTCATATTCATTGTTTTGATATACAATCATAAACAGAGAGAAGAGAAAAAAAGAGAAGCTATGGAGATTGAAGTTACTCTACAGAGGATGCAAATGAAGTATAAGGTATGCGAATGGCTTTGCTATCATGCTCTTTTCTGTCAATTTCAGTTATAGAAGTTCTACATGGTGGTTGCGAAACATTACAACTCAGACACATGGATCCAATGAGGCCCAAGAAGTTTTATGCCAACTTCTCCCTTGGGCAAAAGTAGATTAGAAACCTGTAGTATAATTTGTAGCCCAATGTTAAATACTAAGGAATTGTTTAAGGAAATCAAAGGAATAATATCCTATCAAGAAAATGAGAGTAAGAATCTCACTCAAATAGTCTTGAACAGTCTAGGAGTATCTCCATGAACAAATAATAATAATCTTAATTCTCTCCTCTATGCAAATGCTAGGTCTGTTCACATATTTATAATACATTCGAAAATAAATCAGAAAATGCTAGGAATAAATCAGAATATTAAAACAGACTCTATCGTGACTAACTGGCCCCTGTAACTTCTAATTGTTCTCCTACAAATGCTCTGTACGTGCTTAGCCCTTAACTTCCTTATTTGCCACATGTGTTTTGACTCCATTAATAATTGCCAACTCAGCCTCAGCTAACTCCCTCCTTTTTAGCCACTTTCGAAAATATGTTTGCAATGGTCTCTTATCATTACCCTTCCCATGGAAAAACGACTTGTCCTCAAGTTGGAAAGAAGGGAATTGCAAAGCCAACCAGTCATAATCCTCCCAACTAGCCTCTTCCAAAGGACGGTTTGCCCACTGAATTAATAGTTCCAGATTATTATTCCCTGTCCAGCGATGATTTAGAACCTGGGCAGGCTTGAGAAGGAGCTCCAAATCTGCAGTAAGTGGTAGGGATGCAGGGGGAAATAATGGTTGTTGACCATAAGCCGGACGAAGGAGTGAAACATGGAACACTGGGTGAATTTTTGAATCAGAAGGTAGGTCTATTTCATAAGCCACCTGGCCAACACGTTAAATGATCTTGTAGGGCCCAAAAAATCTTGGGGACAACTCATTTTCTCTTGGTGAGTGAGTGTTGACGAAAAGGTTGAGATACCACATCACCTTCTTGAAATTGTAAATCTCTACGATGTCAATTAGCTTGAGACTTCATTCGAGCTTGCACTTTGGTAAGATTGTCCTTAAGAAGCTTCAACATAGCATCTCTAGTCTCCAATTGCTCTTCTAGGTCTGCGATAAGAGTTTCTCCTTTAACAAAAGGATGTAAAGGTGGAGGATCCCTGCCATATACCATTTTGAAAGGAGTGGAATTTAAAGAAGCATGAAAACCAGTATTATAAGAAAATTCTGCCCAATACAAATATTTATTCCATAACCGAGGTTGTTCGTGTGTGAAAATAAGCCTCAAGACATCGATTCACCACCTCTATTTGACCATCGGTTTGTGGATGGTAAGCTGTGCTCATTTTCAATTGAGTTTGGCTTAATCTAAATAATTCTTGCCAAAAAGCACTTAGAAATACTGAATCATGGTCAGAGACAATGGAACGGGGTATCCCATGCAGTCGAACAATTTCTTGGGCAAATTTTTCAGCTACTGATTTGGCAGTGTAGGGGTGAGACAGTGCAATAAAGTGAGCATACTTGTTCAAGCGGTCAACCACTACCAAAATAACATTGTAGCCTCCAGATTTCGGAAGACCAACAATAAAATCAAGAGAGATATCTTCCCAAATCTGTGAAGGAATTGGAAGATGTTGCAACAAACCCGCAGGTGCCAAAGTTTGATATTTATTTTGCTGACAAATTGCACATTGTTGCACAAAATTCTTTACCTCCTGTTTCATGGATGGCCAATAAAAAGTTTGTGACAAGCCGTTTCAGTGTCTTCAAGAAACCACCATAACCACAAGTAGGTGAAGAATGAGCTTCCCCTAATAATTTCGAGTGAAGCTCAAAATCAAAAGGAATCACCAACCGGTTTTTGTAAAAGAGTTGCTGATTCACCACTTGGAAATCTGGTCGAGAGGAGGGATCTTTTTGTAAGTCCTCCATGATTTTGCTGGTAAAAGGGTCTTGAGCTAGGGCATCTAAGAGATTCAGCAACTTAGTGGGGAATGGCATTACTAGTTGAAAGAAGTCAGCATGTTGTGGGCGCCTGGACAAAGCATCAGCTCCCTTATTATCACTTCCAGCTTTATAAAGAATAGTGAAATCAAAAGGAAAGAGCTTCATAATCAACCGTTGCTTGGGAATTAGTAATAATGCGCTACTGAAATAAGTGTTTAAGACTAGCATGATCTGTTTTGACATAAAAATGCCTTCCAAAAGGTAATGGCGCCATTTTTGTAGTGCAAGTACTAAAGCAAGGAGCTCTCGATCATATGCTGACTTGAGACGATTGGAAGAAGAGAAACCCTTACTAAAGTATGCAACCGGGTGGTTCTACTGCATCAAGATTGCTCCAATACCCTCCATACAAGCATCACACTCTATTGTGAATTCAGAGGTGAAATCTGGAAGTTGTAAGATTGGTATTGTGGTTAAAGCTAATTTGAGCTTTCCAAAAGCTGCTTGTGCTTCTGGTGACCAGGCAAAAGCATTCTTCTTGGTCAATTCCGTCAATGGTCGAGCAATAATGCCATAATCTTTGACAAAACGTCTATAATATCCAGTGAGACCAAGAAAACCCCGAAGCTCTTTGACATTTAGAGGCGTTGGCCAATCAACAACTGCTACAATCTTATCAGAGTTGACTTCAACTCCCCTAGCAGAGACCAAATGCCCCAGGAATTGTATTCGGGTCTTCCCCAGAGAACACTTTTTGGCATTGGCAAAATAAAAATTTTCCTGCAAGGTTTGAAGCACTGTACCCAAATGCTTTTCATGTAATTCAGTTGTAGGGCTATAAACCAAAATATCATCAAAGAAAACAAGTGCAAAATGCCTCAAATAGGGTCTAAAAAGATCGTTCATAGTAGCTTGAAAAGTGGCTGGGGCATTAGTTAAGCCGAAAGGCATAACTACAAACTCATAATGCCCTGAATGTGTATGAAAGGCAGTTTTATAAATATCAGCAGGCAACACACGAATTTGGTAATAGCCAGATCGAAGGTCAAGTTTAGAAAAATACACAGCACCATGTAATTCATCTAGGAGCTCATCAACATTAGGAATATGGTACTTATCTGGAATAGTGATGCGATTAAGCTTCTGGTAATCAACATAGAAGTGCCACGAGTCATCCTTCTTTTTAACCAACAGAACTGGATTGGCAAAGTAGTATGGGATTCCAAAGTCCCACATTGAGTAGTATGGGATGCTCAATGGAGTATTTAAGTAGGGTGGTTCTCCCACCTCAATAGCTAGTTTTTGGGGGAGGGTTCCCACCTTTTTTAGATAGGCGGCCAATTGATGGAGACGAAAGTAGTATGGGATGCTCAATGGGGTATTTAAGTAGGGTGGTTCTCCCACTTCAATAGTTAACTTTTTGGGAAAGGTTCCCCACCTTGTTTAGATACCCATCCTTCTTTTTAACCCATTAATCCTTCTTTTTAGCCTCTTTCAAAAATATGTTTGCAATGGTCTCTTATCACCCAACCACCCAAAAAACAAAAAATAAATAAAAATAGTAAGTTCTTTTTTTCATTTATTTACTTTTAGTGTTGAAACAGTTATTGTTGCACAACACTCCTACATCCAGTCTTGTAATTTAATGCTAAATGAAAATGACTTTACCACTAATACTTGAACAAGACATTTTTACTCAGCAGTGTCTGCATAATATTCCCAAACAAACTTATTTTTGAAAAATGGATTCTTCCAAATTTATGTGTTGAATTGTCATATGCCAGTGGCATATGGACTGCAGTCTATGAAGTATGAAGCACAGATATAACTGTTTTCTAGGTGTGTGACAACATGTGTCCAACAATTCTCCACAGAAGTTAAAATTAAAATTTAAAAAAAAAAAATTTCAGGTTGGACACTAGTCAACCATGGCTGAACACCCCCTCCTTGCCAAAAAAAAAAAAAAGGAAGGAAAACAGCCAAGAAAAGCATAGAGTGAGATACTACAAACCCCATCTTGATGAGATTATAAGATATCTCTTATAAATTTTTAGTTATACATGAGTAATTTGAATGGTATAGATTGACATCTTTTTTACCTAGTAGTTTGTTTTGGGTGCTAGATGCATAGGATATAGGATGATGCCCATTTTGTTTTTATTTAGATGGGGCTTATTAAATGGGAAACTTAATTAGGATTTTGATATGGCAGATGCCAAGATATTGTTAAACAACCTTATAATATATAATACTATGAATGCCATTGTTTAGTTATATAATACCGTAATATTGTCTAACAAATTTATCTCTAGTGGGCATTAAATTAACACCATAAAATAATTTTCAGGGCTGAAACTTCTGATTTTCAGCTCTTTATTGAGTTTTTTGAAAGTCTGAACGTAGGTATGGATTTTCTGGATTTATTTTCCTTTGAAGTTCAAGACCTGATCTTTTGCATTAATTACTGTACCAGGTTGGAATCTTGAGTTGATTCTGTCTTAAGTCATGGGTTTGGTCACGATTCCTCTTAAAAAATGTGCAAGACCTATTGCACATACTGAAGACAATGGAGGATAGCTCTTTATTGTTTCCATGTTCCTTTTAGGTCTCCTAAACACAGGCCTGGTCAGCATTCTGTAGTTCTTAACGGTTGACCAAAGAATAAAACTTAAAAAAAAAATTATTTGATAAAATATGCTCTTTGCTGTGCCAATTTTAGCATTTTAGGATCATAAATGTGGTGTGTTTGACTATAGATATTGATATTCTCTTGACAAGGCCATTAAAAATGCATGGTGAAGTAGTTTGCTTAAATTATAATATTAGCCGATGTATGATTTTCTGTGATTTCAGCATGAAACTGAATTCTTGGATGATAGCTTGGCACTCCCTGGTTATACTCCCTTCTCTTCCAAGTTTGGTTCAAGCGAAGAGGAACTTTTTGATTTAGACGACATCATGACCAGCCGTCCCCATGCACGGTCTGCTGCTGTACAGAGCTATGAAACCGGCCTGCCCTTGGTTCCTACAGTTGGTAATAAGCAAGAGTTTAAGAGGCGGTTTGTCCCACATGGATGGCCTCTTAAAATGGTGATTTACTTTTTTCTCTCTTCGTCCTTTTTTGGATTAGTTGTCTTGCCCCATTTCTCCCATCTTTTCCAGGTCTCTCCCTCCCTCGCTCTCCATGTGATTGAAAGGAAATGTCCCATAAATATGTTACCTTACTACAGTTCAGTAAAGGTGTTGACCAGTTGTTGCGTGGGATAATGCAGGATCCTCTTGAGCCAGTTTTGTTGTTCACAAAACCTTTACTTCCGGAAAAGTTGGCCATGGCAGGCATTCTGCCACCATCAGATTCTTTCACAAAAAATGGGGTGTCAGTGCCGTCATATAAATTCCGTGGAAGAATTGGCAGGGGGGGCCGTATAATATTTGATCGTTGGAACGCACTTCTGCAAACACCGATTGACCCTAGTAACTCTTACCATATGCCACCAAGGCCTCGACCTTCAATGTGTAATTAATGTGGTTTGTCCATTCTGCAATTATAAATCGTACCCTGCTGGAAAGGGATTTTATTGGTAATCATTAGTATGGTACAGGGGAGCAAAGGAAATTGCAGATGCAAAACAGAAATAGGTCCAGAAGATAGAATTTTGTTGGGGCAGTAAGCTAGATGAATTGTGTTAATATATATTCAACTGTATTCTCTGCCCTTGCTCATGCAATTGTTCTAGTTTCTTGGAAAATGTCGTCCTGTCTGATTAGAAATCTCAGATTCCTACTGGTTCATTGAAAGTAGATTTCTGAAAATGAATGAAATAAAAAGCAATGGTTCTTACTCGGACCTTCTTGTATAGTTGAAATTGTGAAATCAAGTTTTTCAATAGCACACGTATGAATCTTTAGTTTAAAACAATTCTTCCTCTAGTTCCTTGTTTGCAATAATAGTTTCAAAGAATTTGAAAGAGAAAAAAAAGAAAAAGGGGGAAGGGGGGGGGGGGACATTCTAATATTTATGGTGGTTTAAACTATGATGGTTTTACATCCACTTACGCATACACCAAGAGAGTTTTATAACTACGAGTAATTATCACAACCAATTACAAGGCAAAATTTATCCAAGGTTTAGCTTCTTACAAACTAATCAATAAGGCAATTTTAAAGGCTCAGTTTCTTAGCTTTCATGCTTTTATAACTAAGTAGTTTTGAAAATTTAACTTTATAACTTTTTCGCATAATCAAGGCAATTTTACAAATTAGGGTTTAACATATTTATTTTTACGTTTTAACAAAATTGGTAAAAACTATTCAGTTATAATGAAGTAAGTAAATACAAATGTTAGGCCCACTAATAAGGATGGCTAATTTAAATTTCCCAAAGAGGAGCCATAACTTATTAAGCTCAGTAAATACATAGTAGTTGATGAAGAAATGAAGATTTGGTAAAGACTTGTTATGTTCTCTTCTCTGTTGGCTTTTCGCATCTTCAATGTAGCTTCTTAAATATCAATGATGGGAGAAAATAGTTGTTATTTACAAGTGTTGAATCCTTTCATGTACAAATCAATTCTGACTGTTATGAGATCTCTTAATTGAATGTTGCAGCTTGCTCAACATTCATCGTGTCTTGAATAAATGATCGTGTGTTTCTAGGCTAGTCTTTCTCATTCTCTATGAGCTAAGTTTGGAGTGAATATGAACACAGAAAGAAAACTTCTAAAAAAACTTTTTGTGTGATTTTTTCTTAAAATATATTTTATTTCAAAAGTTGATATAATAAGAGGCAATAAGTCAAATCATAAATTAGTGATAAAACGGTTAGTTGCGTTACAGGGGTCGAGTGTTATTCCTTTTTCTTTTTTATTTCAACTCATATTGTATTTGTTGATGTATTAGCTATTGGAATGTTTTGACACTCCTTTTTGCTTCTTTCTTGTTGACCTTTGAGGTATTACATGATGGACTCTTTGTACAGGAGACAAATTGGAAGTTAGCTTTTGACATTTTAAAACTTTATGGGCTTGGATCACTTTTGTATTCTTTTCGATGTATGATATAAATTCAAGAGCTGAGCCCAATTAATGAATCTAGGTCCATCAATTAAATTTTTATGCCCGTATGAGATTTTGGCTCAAGATAATGTTTTGGGTTTAACATCAATACTATTTTGAAATGGTGACCTAAATACATAAATTCTAATTTTAAAATTATTTTCTCATTAAAACTATTTTTTGTGTTTAACATAATTAAAATATTTTTGACTCTTGCATTCCACAGAAACCTTTGTGAGCTTTGTATGTGGGGCATCTACATAGATTTAGAGTGCTAGTTTTATCTGTCTTTATTTTCTCAAATTCTTGTAACACTCCCAGCTTTTTAGGTGATAGAAAGTCTGGGAGGGTATAAAAATTAATCTTTTATAAGTATATTGACTTGTAGGATTCGGCTTATATCATGTTCTTCTAGTACCACTAGAAGGTAGTGTATGTACATCACTATTATTTTTTTTTTGTAATTAAGATAGTTTAAGAGGTTGACTGATTAAATCAATATTCTTAAATATCTTTATTTTTTAGCATGGTATATCATATCCCTCCTTTTTGAACCAAGTATACTACTTACCTAGTAACTAATTGTAAAAGAAAAAGTCATCTAGCCTCAGCTATGGCCATCCATTCTGAAATCGTCTCCAAATTTTAAAAATTTGAGTTTCAATTGGAGCTAAATTAACCCCCCAATAAAAAAAAGTGTCCCCTGTCGTTTCCCTTCTAGTTTGTACTTCATACCTTTTATGTAAGAAAAACAAACCTCGAAATTTTCAATTTGTTCCCCTCCCATAAAATCTATCATCGATCATGAAGTATATATCTCATGCTTAACCATCAAAGTTTTCAAGTAATAAAGACAAACTAATAAGAAGGATAAGAAAATCCGAAACACAAGACAAATAACTTTTAAATACAAGATGGTATAGAGATTGAGATTGAAAAACGATAAAAACTCATATCATCATCATCATTATCATTATTATCCATTTTTTTTTAATACAAGATGGTATTGAGATTGAATATTAGACCTGTAGCAAACTACTCAAAGCCTTCTTTAATTACTATATCATACCTAATGGCTTACTATCATCTCATTTTAGTTGTAGAGCTAGAAATGATTGGAAAGAAAAAGGGAGCTGCTTAGTTTCAATAGTGGAAATCGAGAGAACGCGAGAGGAAAGTTGTTTTGTCAAAGTTCAGAACCTTGTCTAATATATAACTCCTTATTAAAATAAATAACAACTTCCTCGTTAATTAATAAGAACTTTGTATAATGTCACAATAAAGTTTTATATTTTTACTGTGCAACTAATAGCAAATATCGTTACCAATGTTCTACCATCTCATTGTTGATTGTGTCTATATACGATGTCCTACGTATAAAACTAACAAAATGTTTCTCAAAAATCAAAACTTCATTTCCTTTGAATTGCAAGAAACTCTGATGTTTAGTTGTGAAATCGAGAAACAATAAGTCTTTTCTTATTTTTAGAGTAATCTAGCTTCTTTATTTTCTTTTCATCATCGTTTGTTGTTTCAAAACAAATTGCTAGACTTTCAAATGAGTCGTATGGGTGGAAACTGTTGTCTTTCATCATTATTTCTAAATAGGCTCATTTACTAGTTTAACTTCGTTATCTTAGTTTTTTTTTTTGGTTATCTTTGACAACAATTTAAGTAGTTCTCCTTATATATTCACGGGACCTCGATACCATACATAATTAATTAAGGCTTCCATATTCTAGAAGATATGGCTAATTCAACACTATTGTTGCTGGCTTTGTCACCAGGTTCTCACTGCCAATGCCATTGGCAAACATTGTGAACTCATGTCTCTTGTTAGGTTGCATCTAAAGGAGTTTGCAGGAACTTTCCTCTGTTCTGTTGTATGAAGCTTCTCTCAAACAGATTCAACAATGATGATTGTGGTACAATATAAGCAATAACTTAAGTTGAGAGAGTGGCAACACGGCATCGAAAAGCAGAAGACATCGAATTTGCCCTCCAAATGTCTAAACCTTGTCCATAAACATAGCCCGAGAGATGAAAATTATCCCAACCATTATTTACAAAGCCACCCCAAAAAACAATAATATTTACTACGTCTACTTCTTTAATTATCATTTCTGTCCATCTTTTCCTTCTTGTTTCATATTGAAGGGCTAACTTGCTTCGATTGGTTCTAATGAAAGGTACCTGAGGGCTAATTATTCCAGGGAGGCATACCATTAGAATTTGGAAATCTTTCTTATTTAACAATATTGTGAGACTCTTTTTCCCATATAATTCCCCAAAATTGACAGTATTATGTTTGGGAAGAATTTATGCTTGTTTCCAGCCCTGACAAAATGTATAGCAGGTGAGAAACTTAAAAAAAAGAAAAAAAATTGAAAAATGTTCTGTGAAAGAGTTCAGCTCAGTTTCCAAGAGCTTCCATTTCTGTTTTCCTGTAAAGATTAGTTTCATCCCATTGTATTATGCCAAGATTGCTTACTAATCGTATGTTATACGAGAAAATATTTTGGTCTTCTGAACTGTAGTAGGGGCAACTCAAGATCTACGTCTTACTTGGTAGTCCATCATATTTTGCTGGCACATTCTTCAGATGTAATATAGGAGAAAACGTAGAGTATATAAAGCCAAACTTGTGCAGTAGTGCTGTAGGACACCTAATTTAATTTATCTATAGCCTATGCCCCTTTCAAGAGCCATGAACTTAATTAATGGCTATTTCTTTATGGTTGGCTATTCTTCATGGAGACCATTATTTAATCTTAATATTCCTTAATTTTCTTTTCAGTGGCCACTTGGATTTGCCAGATGCCGTTAGCTATCGTGCTGGTTCTCTCCATCCCTCAGCTTTGCCGAGCCAAGGTTAGAGGAAAATGCAATGCTAATTACTTTGTTCTCTTGCTTCATAATAAAGCAGAGTACAGGTTTTTGGCTGTTAATTTAATCATGTTAATGAGGGAAATTTTAACAATTACTGTACAGATCATTGCACTATTTTCTAGGTTCTTAAAATTTAAGAGTAAAATGAATTTTGTTAAAATTACACTATTTTTTTTTCAAAATATACATGGACATTCCTTAAAACAAAAAGTTATATATTACATTTTAGTCTAATTTAAAAATTTTTTGACTAAAATATCTTCTATTAATCTAAGAACACATTTTTTTGGTTAAATCTAATGAAACAAAATCTATTTTTTTTTATTTTTTATTTATGCATATTTGAAAATCTTACTTTTTTATTTTTTATTTATGTATCTTTAGATATAATACATATTTGCGATTTAGGTTAATAGGGAGTAATTTAGTCCAAAAATTTAAAATTAAACTAAAATGTATATTTTAAAAATAGAGGCAAAACTCAGGGATGTACATGTAATTTGCTCCAAAATCAATGACTGTGCTAATAGTGACAGTCTTTTCCACGCAAACTTTGATGATTTCAAGCTTTGCTAAAAATGGATTGTTGTGATTTTTACTGGAGTTCTTGATTCTTTGATTAAATATCTTTCTTTGCATATGTTTTATGGCTTTGTCAAAATGCATTTAATTTGGTCTATAATTTATCATCGTCATCAGCTGTGGAAACTTGGATTCATCAATATGCTCGCATGACATGAATAGTGAACCAAATTTGGAATTAGAATATATTCTATATGTGCTTGCTTAAAACTTGTCTTTTGATTTGCAAAATTGGAGATTGTGTTTTTAAGTAATTTTTATTTTATTTTTCAGGAAAAGTTTGAAAAAAGCTTATGATTTAGTATTTTATTTGAAATTTTTTGGAATGCTAGATTGTGATAGCAAAACATAGTATTTATAAAATAATTAAAAAGATTTCGAGTAATGAATGAAAGAACAACAAGAATTATGAATAACTAGTTTGTCTAATTTTTTTCAAAAACTCCAAAAATAGTGACAAATTAGTGATCAATTATTTGTCATTAAATTTAGAGACGGATAAAAATGTCACTAAATTGTTATAAAATACTCACTGATTAATGATAGATGACGAGCTGTCACAAATTTAATAATGGATGTGTTGGTCGCCACTAAATTTTAGTGACGCAGAAAAAAAAATCAGCCTTTAGTAACAGACTTTTATTCACAAATTCTGATTTAGTGACTTATTTTACCCATTCAGTTATGGACTTGTCCTTCACTAATTTTATTTCTTTCAGTAGTGAATTGTTAATATTATCATTAAAGAAACAAAAAAATTGTGCCAAACATGAGATCATGGAGGCAAATATTTAATTTGGGTTTATATATATGTTAGTGATTTGTTTCCTTCAGAGTTAAAGTATATATCTACCTACACTTTCTATTTTCTACGTCGAACAACTAGATTCCTACCTGTAGCCTCTTTACCCAACTTTATAAACCACCAATTACTAATAGTAAGCTCATATGACTCATAATATATCATAACTTGAGGGGAAAACAGAACAATTCTGTGTTCTTCATTCCAAATGAATAATGTTACATAGCTCTTAGATACAAACATTTTTGAAAAAAAAAAGTAGTTCACTTTAGAAAACATGGTGCTATCTTCCAAAAGATATGATTGTAACTTCCTCTTCATTTGTAGTACTATTAATTTTTGTGAGTACAAACAAAATATTATAAACTACTATTAATTATGTATGTTGTGTAAGCTGAAATTATTTTTCACCTTTTATACCGTTCTCTTCTTTATTTTCAATGACAATGCTCTAATTATTGAAAAATAAAGAATAATATGTCCACAGAAATAGAAGAGATTTTTTTTGGGAATAAATAAAATGATAATAAGGATAATATAATTCAACACAATCAATTAAGGTATCATTGACATACATGAGATAATTTTTCAGCTCTACATTTATGTTTGCCAAACTTACAATGCCAATGCCTATATATGTCTGGCTCTTTTGAAGTAGGGATTAACATAAGAGCCAGACCCATTAAGGAGCGAAGAGAGATCCAACTAAAAGATGGGCACTGAGAAATCTCTTTGAAGTGAGTTGACTATATATAAAAGATGAGCTTTTAACATGAGAGGAATTCAAACACACTTCATAGTATGGGTGACTATAAAACTCTTGTCTCAGATGCCACTCACCAAGTAATCCAGCTTTCCAAAAGTATGAAAATTACAATTTCAAACATGCTGTCTGAAATCTAGGTTGGAATGAGAAACAGCTGCATGGGCAGTCAATATCGCTTCTGCCACTAAAGAATGCCTTTTTTAAATGTCAAAACTCATGGTAACTAATCACCAAATAGATTTGTAGGTCAGATGCTTCCAATATTATTCCCTGTGACATTATGCTGCATCCTTGACCTTGAATTAGTTCGATGAGGCATAAACTTGTTATAAAGGAAACCACTTTTGTAATTTAATATTCACATAATATAACATGGTCTAATCATTTTATTTTTATTTTATTAGTCAACATTTATAATTACCTTATTTTGATTTATATATAGAGATATATTGCTAAAATAGGTAAGAGATAAGTGTAAATCAAACCTGAATAAGACTAAAAGATACCAATAAAAAAGAGTGCAATTGCAAAGATGAGACAAGGAGTAAGAATTACAACTTTCAAAACCTAAAAGTTTTGAAGATCTATTAAGTTTTGAAGATCTATCATAATACCAACTAAGTTAACTAATATTAAACCATAACTAATATTAAATAAGATTATCAATTTATAACGCAAATACATGTTATTCATAACGCAAATAAATCAAATTCATTTAGACATTGCTAAATATAAAATAATTATATTTGATATTCTTTAAATATAGTCTGTTAATTAACCTAATAATTAATGAATGCTAATTCATAAAATAATAAATATTCTAGCAATATCTGTCTATAAATTTGGAACTATAATAAAAATTTATTCATTCTTGTAAAAATTTTCTGTCCTATTTTTTTTCTAGTAGATTTTCTCATAAATCATTGATAATGGAAACTTTCACTTCTTCATACACTAGTGAATTAGATTCTGGAGTGATAAGCTTTGTTTGATGATAAAGACAAATCATGAACTAGAGAAAGTTTAGAATAATTAATGGAGAACAGAATCTGAAATGAGCAAATGGAATTCTACGGGTTTTGGTTTGTGAGGGAAGGGAATAATAATCTCTACATATAAAGCCACAAGTACGCACCTTGGTTTCACTTTAGGCCATTAAAACAACAACCAAAGACATAAATTGTCAAAGTTGGATTATGGCTTAGGCTCTCGGGCAAGTTCTTAAAACGCTTCCAATATTGTAATACTGAAAGCTTTTGAGCGAACTTGAAGAGCTTGAATTTGAAGGAAATATTTGAGGTTGATTCTGGTCCAATGGAAGTTATTTCTGGGCTAACCATATTCAATTCTATTGTTTGTTTGATCTACTTCTAAGGTACGTTTCTATTGGTTATGCGAATTATTAATAAATTTGTTGTGAACAATATAAAAAGTAGTGTTGCCCTCTCCTTATTTTCCTTGTGGTAGTTTTTTTGGGACAGTATCATTGTCCCGAGAAAGAACTTCTCATATAACGGGACAGATCGAGAATGATCTTAAATATAGTTTGTAATATGATGTTAGTCTTTAAGTATCACATTGGATAGAGAGTATGTTAGTTAAAGACATAAGAAAAAAGTCTATTTAATATATCTAAGTAAATTATATATATATATAGAGGCATGAATGTGATTAGTATATGGTCATAAAAGTGTTAAAGCAAAATAACATACTTCTAAGTGACTTAATAATATTATGTGTGTGATATTTTTCATCTTGGCATAAGGAATTGTGGTTCAAATATTAATATACTAATAATTGGGTCAAAATTTTAAAAGATTTATACTAATAGAAAGTTTAAATGGTTATAAAATGCCTTTCAGTATGTATGACATTAGATTGTTATATAATTTGTAGTATAATTTGTGTTTTGAAGCACGTTGAATATGTCCACAATTTCCTACTGAGGCGTTTGACTAATTCTGATGACATGATTATATATGTATATATATATATATATAAACTTTTACACGGTTTTGTCTAAACTATAGTCGCTAAACAATAAAAAATAAAAACCTGTGCCACAAATTGACACAGACTAATAAAAGTTGCAGGGTCACAACTTTTTCTTTTGGACGAATTCAGTTTTAAGATTTTTTATTTAAATTTAAATTTAATATTTTTACTTTTTAATGTAATTTTTTGATAAAACAATGAGGAATTGTTGTTGCAATAGAATAATTGAAAATTTTGTTTTAATAATTAATATAAAAAAATATAACTTAGATTTTAAAATGACAGATTACAAGAATTTAAAATTTTGGTTATTTTTCTATTTATTTTATTTTTTATTATTTTGATTATTTTGAAATTTATTATTTTAATTTTATTCAATTTTAGATTATATATATAAATATATAAAAGAGACAATCAATTGTCTATTGTTACAAAGGATTAGTCAGAATTGTTTAAAACATGACAAAATTAAAATTTGGCTTGAACTATCTATCTTGCCAATTTTCTTTTTCTATATATATATATATATATATATATATATATTGTTTTTCTAGATTTGATCTTCAAGCTTTTTTCTTCTTCTCTTCTCTTTTCATAACTTTCTTCTTCTTCTCTTCTTTTATACTTCATCTTCTTTTTCTCTTCATTTGCAATACATCTTTTTTTGTCCCCCTCTTCTCTTCAAACTTTTTCTTCTCTTTCTTCTAGATTTTTAAGTAAAATCTTCATCTTTTTTTTTTTTAAATATGTTTATCAAATTCTCTTATATCATTTTGGTAATTTTCTTTCTTCTAATGTTTATGTGTTTTTCATTAGTTCCATAATGTTGCAATCGGATGCTTGCAATTGCAATTTTAATTGCCTCTAAGTAAAGATTTGTAAAGGTTTATTTCACTTTTTGACTCTGTAATAGTTGTTGTAAATTTTTTATAAATTAATTATTTTTATATTACAAATTTATAGAGAAAAAAATGACTGGATGATAAAGGAAAAAGTGCAATTGGATGAACCAAAGAGTGCTTTCAGACAAAAGATAATGAGAATAAACAATTTAAAATATTATTGATTAAATTAAAATAAATAAGAACCAGAAAAAAAGAAATGAAATAAAAAATGACGTGTTCTTTAAAAAAATGGTCACAGTAAAAAACAAAAAGCCTCCATGCTAAAAAAAGCTATTGTTGTAAAAAGCATTATTCAACACTGGTTTCTAATTGATTTTTAGTCAATATTGGTTATTGGCGACAAAAAAATTGATAGATAGGGTGCGACTGATTTTTCAATAAAAAATACATCATTTTGGACTGAATTTCACTTTTACTACCTGATACGTCAGCCAATGATTCCTACCTTTGCTGTAGTAATGGGTTAGTTAAAGGTATACAAGACTATTATTAGAAGTGAATGTTTAGAGCCCATTTATATTCCTTCTCCCTGTTAGAGTTAGATAACAAAATTAGTTAGCTTTTTTTCTAAATTTTGTTAATTAGTTTCAGCTATGCTTTGTAAGTTATCTTTGCATATATATAACCCTTCGGCCTCACTTGTACACTGTCAAGAAAAGAAACAATCAATAAAAGTTCCTTTTACATCAATCTCTCTCTCATCATGTGTTATGGTATTAGAGTGGAGTATTTGACTCTAATATTTTTTCCTCGTTTTTCATTCTCTCATTCGATATTCGCTCCATCTTTTCTTTTCTCTTTTGATTCTTGCGATCTTTGCAATGGCTGAATGCGTCCCCCTTGGTACTAGCTCCTTACCGTCTTCCACCAGCAATGGCATCGGTGCTACTTCCTCTGCACTCATCGACGCCATTCAGAATGTCACGAGCCCTTACTATCTACATCCTAATGAAAACCCATCCCTGGTCCTCATATCCCTTATCCTCTTTGGCCAGAATTATCACTTTTGGGCTCGAGCCATGAAAATGGTTCTTATGTCTAAGAACAAGCTGCGGTTCATTGATCATTCTGCCACCATTCCGGCAATCACTGATCCACTCTTTCCAGCATGGGAAAGATGCAATATGATGGTACTATCTTGGCTGACTTGATCACTTTCGCCAACAATTGCTCAGAGCACGCTGTGGATTGACAAGGCATGTGACGTTTGGGAAGACCTTCACGATCAATTTTCTTAGAATGATATTTTTAGAATTGTCGATCTTCAAGAAGAAATTCAGAATCTCAAGTAAGGTGATCTGATAATGAGTGAATACTTTACCAAATTCAAAATCCTATGGGATGAGTATTTGACCCTATGTCCAGTAATTTCTTGTTCTTGTAATTCGAAATGTTCATGCAGAGCTACCGATGTTTCTATGAAACATATGCAACCAGATTATGTGATAAGATTTCTGAAAGGATTGAGTGACCGTTTATCGGCTGTAAAGTCACAAATCATGCTTATTGATCCTCTACCTACTATTAATAGAGTATTCTCTTTAGTCACTCAACAAGAAAGGGAAATGGGATTTCAAGACACTGAGCCTAAGGCTTTGATCAGTAAGGCCTTTCCCCCTCGTGCACAGCTGAAACTAATTAACATAATTTAGAAAAAAAGCTAACTAATTTTGTTATCTAACTTTAAAGCTAGAGCTCTCCTTTTTCAAGCTAATCTTCCCAAAGTTTATTGGTCCTATGCCATTTCCCATGCCACCTACCTTATTAATAGATTACCCATACCAGTTTCACAACATTAAAGCCCCATTGAAATTCTCTTCCACGCTCACTCAAAATCGTACAAAATTTGACAAACGTGTTAACAAATGTGTCTTTCTTGGTTTCAAACATGGTACTAAAGGCTTTATCACATTAGATTTACTTACTTGATAGATTTCTATTTCTCAAAATGTCTATTTCTATGAATCTATATTCCCTTTTCACAGCTCTAAATCTCACTTACCCTCACCTACCACTCCTATTCCCTTACCTCAAGAATTACCTACCCTTGACTTTCCTAATGATTTACCCACTCCGTTTCTGACTTCTGATACTGCTCCTCCTTTTTCACCCACCCTTTCTTCCCAATCCACTTTTAATCCATTGTCACCCACTTCTCATTCCCCTCCACCATCCCTTCCTTTCCACGTAGATCATCTAGACTTAAATGACCACCCTCATATCTGCATGATTATCACTATTCTTTTCAATGTGCTTTAGCTATACCAGATTTCATGGAGGTAGGTAGCTATCACCCTCTTTCTTCAACTTTATCCTATATTCATCTTTCTTCTCAACACAAACATTTTACTCTTTCTATTTCTGTACATTCTGAGCCAAAAACTTATTCTCAAGTTGTCAAACATGAGGTTTGGAGGCAAGTTATGGATGCTTAACTTCAAGCTTTGCAGCAAAATCATACTTGGATGTTGACTGATTTACCACTAAGAAAACCTATAGGCTGCAAATGGGTCTTTAAAATCAAACACAAAGCTAATGGAAGTATTGAGCGTTACAAAGCTCTTTGGTAGCAAGAGGATATACTCAGATTGAAGGCGTAGACTATACTAATACTTTCTCACTAGTTGCAAAGCTCACCATAGTCCGTTTACTCCTTGCCATTGTTGTTGCCAAAAATTGGCACATCAAACAACTTGATGTTAACAATGCATTTTTGCATGGTGATCTTAATGAAGAGGTTTATATAGTCCTTCCTCTTAGCTTCTCTGCTACCTCTCCTCATCAAGTCTGCAAGCTCTAGAAATCCCTATATGGCCTCAAACAAGCCAGTTGCCAATGGTTCTTAAAACTCTCTCAGGCACTTATCTCCTGCAGGTATCATTAGTCCAAATTAGATTACTCACTTTTCATCTGCCACACTGGTGGTTCCTTCACTGCCTTACTGGTCCATGTGGACGATATTATTCTCAGTGGTGATGATCTAATTGAAATTAATCGAATCAGGTCCTTCCTTGATGCCATTTTCAAAATAAAAGATCTGGGTGATTTAAAATTTTTTCTTGGCCTCGAGATAGCTTGCAGCTCCAAAGGGATCTCTCTCTCCTAAAGGAAATTTGCTCTTGAGATCTTGTCTGATGCTGGCTTCCTTGATTGTAAACCAGTGAAGACTCCCATGGACTGAAACCTCAAGCTTTCTAAAGACTCTAGCATTCTTTTAGCTGATGGGACTGCCTATCACACCTTAGTTAGCAGATTATTATATCTTACCACCACAAGACCAGACTTATCTTTTTCTGTCCAACAACTAAGTCAATTCCTATAACATCCCACCTCCACTCATCTTCAAGCAGCTCATAGACTTCTTCGTTACATCAAGGCTGCACCTGGACATGGCTTATTTTTCCCAGCACAGTCTGATTTTCATTTAAAAGCATTCAGTGACTCTGATTAGGTTGGCTTCCTTGACTCTAGGTGCTCCATCATCGGTTTTTGTGTCTTTCTAGATCATGCTTTGATCTCATGGCGTTCTAAGAAGCAAAGCACGGTCTCTCGTTCTTCTTCTGAAGCAGAATACAGAGCCCTTGCAGCCACAACATGTGAACTTCAATGGCTTCACTATCTCCTGCAGAACTTTCACATTCCTCATCCTTCACTTGCTCTTTTATACTATGATAGTTAATCTGCCCATCATATTGTTGCCAACCCCACCTTCCATGAACGCACCAAACACATAAAGCTTGATTGCCATATTGTGCGTGAGAAGCTTCAGTCTGGTCTTCTACACCTTCTTCCCATAAGGTCTCAAGATCAACTAGCCAACATCTACACTAAACCCCTTTCCCCAACTCCTTTTTCTACACTCATGTCCAAGCTGGGAATGCTCAATATACATTCTCCAGCTTACCGAGGGGAGGGGGGGTGGTGTTAGAGTTAGATAACAAAATTAGTTAGCCTTTTTTCTAAATTCTGTTAATTAGTTTCAGCTGTGCTTTTTAAGTTATCTTTGTATATATATAACCCTTCGGCCTCACTTGTACACTGTCAAGAAAAGAAACAATCAATAAAAGTTCTTTTTACATCAATCTCTCTCTCATCACGTGTTACTCCCATATTGGAAGTGTTAAAAAAATTTGAGTGTTTTTATATGTTTTGTTGTATCTTGAAAGATTATCGTTTGCAATTCTCTAGGTTGTAGGCAATCACTCTTTAAAAATAGTAATAATTCATTTCTTTATTCTTACAAAAAATTAGGAACTATAGATTTTCATAGTAGGTGATTTTGACATGCAAGTAAATGACATGATCAATGTGATAAGGCCATAACTCAAGCAAAAACATTAGAAGGGGAGTAGTGACTGGACTTGGAAATGTGTTTCATCATCAGAGAAGCTATAAAAAAGGGCAAACAATAGTAAATTAAAATGTACAAAGATAACACAAAGAACTTAACAATTCCTTTAATTGCTTTTTTTTGTTTACTCGCCTTGTTTAAGCTTTTTGTAGTTTATTTATAGCTTTTATCAATCTTTTATTTGAGTTGTAATCAAGTTTCATTCAAAGTTTTTGTTATCAATTCACTTTGTATATGCGATTCTATTTCAATCAAGCTATTCTATTTCTAGTTCATATCATTCTATCTCTTTTATTTTTTTAATTACAATTTGAAACCTTTTCTTAGTCTTACCTTCATTTAGGACCTTGAAAAACTTATCATTGGAGAGGTCATGTCTCATCTCTATCTACCAATTGTAAAATAGGGATTGTCGGAGATAGCCAATAGTCCATTTAGCCAACGTCTTTCTACTACATAACTGAGGAGAATTGTGCCACACACATACATACATAGACAATCTAATTTGCAAGGTGATATGTCTCACATTAGTTGAAATTAAAGATATAAGATAATCCTTGAGTCATGAGATACTCTTATCCAATAAGCAAGTCTTTGGAACGGGATTTGCTAATGAATTCAAGTCACATCAACTCGTATTGAGGCATTTCACATTGGACAAAAAACTCTGCTTTTTCACATAATAAAATAAAATAAAATTTTTGGAATTCACGTAATTTTCCTTAAGGTCATGTACTACAAATTTTTTGTTTCATAATTTCTTTTTGGGGAATTCACTTAAGGTGTGTTTGGTATGCGTATAAGACTTGATAATATAAGTTCATACAATACATTATGAACTTATCACTTGTTTGGTGCATATAATGTATTGTATAAGCTTATACATCATATATTTTTATATATTAAAATGATGTATAACTTAATCATGCTTTGGAAGGTGAGATTATGCCTGATTAAGTTTTATTGCATAAGGTCTTATCAATATTTTATGATTTTAATCCCTTAGCAATGAAGATATTCATTGGATAGGTTGGATCGAGTTTAATTAATACTAGTTGGAATTGAGTTGATTGGGTCATTTTTAAATTTTTGGTAGAAATTATAAAATTATAAAATGACCCTAAAAAAATAAAATTTTCATATAAGTTATTATAAAATAATTTTTGATAAAAATTATAAAATAACTCTAAAAAATAATATTTTTGCATAAATCCCTATAAAATTACATTTTACCAATAAAATTCTTTTTAAATAAGTCCCTATATAATAATTTTAAAAAAATTAATAAGATTGGGATAAGTCATGCAAAAACTGATTTAATATCGAACTTGGTCTAATTGGTTTAGTATAAAATTGGTCAGATTGGTTGCTTAAGTTGTCTAAGCCATTTTTTTTTAATATTTGATAAAAATTATAAATTGACTCTTAAAAATAAAAATTTCATATAAATCCTTATAAAATTATATTTTGCTCCTAAAAAATTAAAACTTTTATCGGGTTAACTAAAATTGGCTAACATGGTCAACTTGATCCAGTATGTCTAAATTATTTTTTACCTATTTAACCTGGTGTGACTAGATGGGATTAAGTTACTTGGTTCACTGGGTCGCTGTACATTATGTGCAGCCCTATTTACCTATGCTTTTTAAAAAAAATTAATATAACACAATAAATTTAAATAAATATAATATATTTTTTAAATAAATGATATTTTTATCAAAAGGATTGATTTTTATATTATCCAGTGTTATATAACGTATCACTAAATAAATGATAGTATTATCTTATACGATACATTATTTTATACAGTATCACACCAAACACTGTATAGTCTAAAAATTTTATCAGGTTTTATCCTATCAAATCTTGTCCTATCAGGTTTTATACTATCAGGCCTTATTCTATACATCATATCAAATGGGCCCTTAGTTTTGTTAGAAAAGAAAAATTTTCAATGGTCTAAATGTTTTGAGAAAAAATTTCCCCCAAAAAATAAAGCATAAAAACTCTTCATTTTCACTTCAACGCACTACTATTAGAGCTTTGCAAAAAATGTGGCAGTGATAGCTTTGCTGTAGTCACTTTTGGGAGAGCTCAAGATTAAAATCAACAACATATAGTGAGCCTGTGAATTGTGGAGATCGGCAGGTATGTACTCATGTGTGCCATAAAGATACTCGAAAGGGGGAATATATTTGTGTGATGGACTTGCACTGAAGGATAGATTGTCGGTTTTAATTATGAGTCAAAAGTCTTATATTAGAAGAAAATGAATTAAATGGGAGCTATATAAGTAGATTGACCTATAGATCTAATGCAAAATTCTAAGTGAAGATCTTCTTGATGTTGTAAGCTCTCTCTGGACCCTAACATTTCCTACAATTACGATAGGCCTATGGTGAGGGAGGCCCAAGTCCAAAATCCTATTAATCACCAGGCTATATCCATGGGAGATGATATTTAGAAACTAATGGATTTATCAACAGGGGTTTTTCAAATATTATTTTTCCACACATGCATATCCACTTCCGTGAATCGTGATAATTAAGTAGCATATATTCTTTCTAGATAATGATCAATTTGATCCTGTTTTTTCCTTTCAGATTTTCGTATAAACCTGTGATAATTTATTCTCTCTCTTAATCATGCAAATAAAAGAAACTTAAAATCAAGTGGATAATGGATAAATACACAGGATGCCAACTATGGGTAATTTAGATTCTGGTTGGATCAGCTTCGTTTTGGTCATGATAAAGACAACTGATGGACTACAGTTCAAAATATATGGAGAAGCGAATCTGGAATGAGGCAATAGAACATGGGACAATTCATTCTGTTTGTGAGAACAGTGACTCCTATAATCTCTATAAAAGGCCACTACTACACGTTTGTTTCTCACAAGGCAGTGTGATAACAACCAAAGACATTGAAGCTCACATGCAAGTTCCTCAAAGGCTTTCAATATTGAACAATATTGTTCAATATTGGAGGCCATAGAGGAACTTGAGGAGCAACATGAGAGTTTGCTTCTGGTTCTGATCTGTAAGTCATGATCTTTTCTTCTAGTCTATTAATCTGGAACACCATAGTCAATCGTAGTTTAAATAGATATATTAATTCTTTCATTTGTTCATAATGAGGGAGGAGATATATCTGGTGAAATCACTAGTTTATTGTAAGAATAAGCGGAAAACATCCTGAACATAACTATTTTATAGCGATTTTTCTTTTCTAGCTACGAAGCTTTGATATAAGCCAACCCCATGAATTTCATTAAGTCAACCAAAGTGAGATCTTTGGCCAAGAAGTTCTCAAGGCGAGATCGAATCAAACTCTATATTTAAGAATATTACTAATTTGAAGAAGAACTTGAATTAATCACACTTAGAAGGAAAATAAATGAAGACAAATTTAGAAAAGATTAAATCTAGGTGCAGTTGTTTTATTCTTTTTATCAGAATTCCTAATAAATACATGATAAGTACATAGTTTTTCAATAAAAATATAATAAATGTATAATTTAATTGAAGAATCATACAGTTACTTGTAAAAATTTTATACTTATCATGTTTTAATTAAAAAGTTACATACTTGTTATGTTTTGATTGATCAGGAAACTTGACAATAAGGATATAAAGAATTACATGTTAATTTTTTCCACTTCGAAAATATGAAAAACGAGACAAACAATTTCATGTTATAAAGCATACATACAACGTATGTACGCCCAGTTTCATCTTCCGAGAGGTACTCTTCCTAATTCATCATGTATTAAGAATTCACAATTTTTTTGTTTCTTTAATGATAATATTAACAATTCCTATTTTTCATTTCAGAATTACACAGCAGCTTCAGAATTATAATTTTTATCCTCTCTTTAATTTTTCATTAATTCGATGACCAATTTAATTTTCAAATTTTACTTCTGATCGACAATCTTTATAGCTATGAGAAAATGATATATGTACGGCTGCACATTTCAAGTGTCAAAATTTGAAAATTGATGTAGAAAGCGAAACTTAAGCTTTTTACATAAATATATATATATATATATATATATATACTAATTGCGAGAATAACTACATGTTAGATTAGTATTAAAAATAGTTAATTTCATTATTTAGAAAGCAAGAAAAGCTGCAAAACATGATAATTCTAAAATTGATTTCTAAAGATTAACCCTTAATTGATCCAAAGTCACTCAATGTTAAGCAATATTGAAAGACAAAAAAATAGGAATTGTTAATAATGTTAAATGAATAATTTGTAATTCTGAAATGAAATGTTTTTTTTTCCTTGAGGAAAAAAAACAATTCTTTTCTTCCTTCGACTTAAATAAATAATGTTGCGCGACTCTTAGGGAAATATTTCTTAGGTTCTTCTAGTACTAAAAGAAAATTATTATTATTATTATTATTATTATTATTATTATTATTATTATTATTATTATTATATTGACAAATGAACAATTTTTGTCTAAAATTTTAAGCCCCACTCAATTGATTTAAAAGTAGATTATATGGCAATAACCAAAAAATAAATTAAATTACATAATAATTATATAAATGTTAGTTTTATTAATTGCTCAGTTCTACACGAGCGCAGAAAACACTCTAGCTCTTAGATGCAAACATCGTTGAAACAACAATAGTTCACTTTAGAAAACATGCATGGCGCTATCTTTCTAAAGATATGTTGTAACTTCCTTCTATAATTTGTGTCTTATACGAACTAGTAATTTTTGAAAGCTAAAGAATCCTTCTGAAATCTGGCCAACTCAAAAGTTTCTCTTCCCCTTTTACCGTTCTCTTCTTTCTTTTTTTCTTTTTTTTTCCCCAATGAAATGTTAAGCAATATTGAAAGACGAGAAAAATATGTGCAAAGAAATATAAGAGTGTCTTTTTTAACGATAAACAAAAAAGTAACAAAGGTAAGTTATTCCAATATCACTAATTAATGTGTTAGTGGTATGCCTGAGATTTCTTTTCAGTTTCACACCCATATTTGCCAAACTCACAGTATTTATGTCTAACTCTTTTGGCTTACGTATTAGCATATGTAGTGCAATGCCAATTAAGGTGCGAATTGAGGACCACCTAAAAGAATAGGCACCTAAAGGATCTCTTTAAAGAGAGTTGATTGCCAATACAAGCAAAAAAACCTGCATAACATGAGTGGCTGCAAAATTTTTATCAAATTCAAGCCAACTTTCCAAAAATATGAAAATTATAATTCTGAAGCTGTTGTGTAATTCTGAAATGAAAAATAGCTGCATCGCCAGTCATCGTTGGTCACTGATCACTGTAAAGTATCAATTTGTAGTTTTCTGTTTTTAAATGCAGGTTAGATGCTCCCAATATTATTCCTTATGACATTATGCTGCATCCCTGACCTTTAGATTACTCAAGAAGTCATAAATTTTTAGATCTAGTGGAAAGCATTTTTGTAATTTATTATTATAATACCCTTCGTCCAACTGATCCAGCAGCTGTGGCTCGTCCATGTCGCCTTTCTTTTTTTTTTTTTAAAAAACAAAACGCAGAGAAAAGTCAGCTTAAATATACACCCTTGAATTTCATTATGCGGTTTTTCTTGAATCAGAATCGCAGGCTAGTCATCTACTAATGCGAGCTCCATCAACTTGAAGTGAAGGAATACATCTTTCATATCTAATCCCGCTTGAGCATAGTTGTGAAAATGAAGGGAGAAAATAGTAAATATGAGACAAAAATTAGAAGTAAACGAAAAGACCATATCCGTCTTCTGGAATTTCTAGCACCTAAATGCTCCATTTATTTTAAAGCTAAATGAAAGAGCCCAAGAGGTTGAAGAAACCACTAACAAGTAAACCCAAATGTTTGTAACATTGAAGTAAACAAAGCAATCACTAAAGGGAACTTAACATAACCAATGTAGCTGGCCATTTCTTTTGTGTTAAGATTTTCTTTCAAAACCATATTGAACCCACTCTCAAAAGATGATAGAATATTCACCAGCATCCCATATGAGAGGTAACAAATTGTAATGCTTGTGAATATTGGACATGAGCTTCTCTATCACACCCTGGAATCACAAGTGTTACTGGCACGGTTGATGAACAACTTTTCTTCTGTAAGCCTATCTAAAACTAAGATTTTGCCAAACATTTAGTGAATATCTAAAAAATTCATTATCAGATGATAAAGCCAAGCAGAACAATTGCGAATGATAATTGCATTAAACATATTTACTTTCAGGTGGGTTTTGTAAAAATTTCGACAAAGTTTTCCTTGTAATTTGGATCTCTTGATATTTCTACAATTAGTCTAGCCAACACAAATACATCAAAAGGGATTCTTATTATCAATCTAGACTAGTATACATCGATTTTTAAGGGGGGAATCCTGTCTGTGACTCAGTGAAGCGACATATGACACTACAGATCAAAATAACTTTCATGCAAATCATCAAAAAATGCCCACACAACAGATGTAGGGCTTACCAAAAATGAAGGAAGATAACTAATTCTAAGCTGCTGAAGAGGAATTGGGTTTAGTTTTACTATCTGAAAAATTTTGAAAATAAAAAGAGTGAGTCAAATACTCAGTGAGTAAATAAGGCTAACTATAAGATATAGGGACACTTTTACATTAAAATTCTATTTAAAACAGCAATTTAACAATTGGAACTTTAAAAGTGGTAATTAATGAATTCTTCTAATAAAATAATTTATCAAACACAATAGGAAGCATCTAATCGATACCAAATGGATTAGACGTAGAGCACACAGCTCATCAGGGAAAATAACATAGACGCTAAGCAACCTACTCATGAAAATCAAAACAGATCCACTTCTGTTGGCAAACCACACCGGGCTAGCAACACCCTTGCTAGTTGGGGTACATATCACAGTGCACAGTGGCTAACCAATATTGTGATTAGCTGCAAGGCCATAATATAGGTAGCTCTCACAAGAAAATTGTCTCAAACATACATACAAAGTGAATCAAATTCTTAATTATAGGTATTTGCAATCCGAATATGTATCAGCGTATAATAGTAAATATTCCCATTTGTAAAAAATCAAGAAGGTGAAAATTTAAAATTTCCATAGTCAATAGAGGCGATTTTCATAATCGGTATCCATATTCCCAATTATTAGAAATAGACATTCAAATGGTTAAATAATCAAAAACACATTTAATAAAGTAAATACATTTAATTAGGGAATGTTTAACCATAAACTTTGAAATGAAATTACATGGCGTATATATACATACATATGTAACATATAGTTAACATTATTTACGGATGACTCCTTAATTTTGGTACTATTTGGTACATTTTATAGTGAAATAAGAAGCCATTTAGTTGTTTTCTTATAAGTTTTATATCTTAGTGTAGATTTTTTTTTAGTTAGTGTAAATAAATAAAATGTAGTTTTTGTCGTTAATTTTATCATTTTTTTGTTTCATTTTATGGTTATGTTAATTTCAAAAGAGAGATAGAAGCCTATTAGAAGGACATGAAAAGAAAGAGAAGGTTGGAAAATTAGGAGACAATTAGCAAGTGTCCTTGCAATAGTGAGGGTACTAGTTCGTAACAGTGAGTTATGACTCATTGAAAATCCAGAGAAAATTTAGTAATAGCATAGGCAATAGTGAGAAGACTTAGAGTTTGGAGAGTCTAGAACTGATATTGCTTTCGCAATAGCGAGAGATATTTTTCATAATAACAAGACACGTTTATTGAAATGCACAATTTTGATTTTTCGGACTGCAAACGCAAGAGGTAACTAGGGTTTAGGGGTGGGGAGGCTTGTAGAGTGACTTTTGAAGGGGAAACACATAAAGAAGCTAGGTTTTGGATGCAAGAAGCTTAGATTGAAGATTAGAGATTGAGAAATTGCACTACCACTGAGTTTTCTTTATTTTTTACCTTTCTTCTTCTATGGATTCTTGTTTTTTTGAATTTTTTGCCTAGGTTGTATTGTTTAAAGCCATGTGTGGCTAGATATTGTGGATCCTAAGTTTTCTTGAACCTTTATTGTCATGTAATTGAGATTTTATGTAGTTAATATGATTTAGTCTTGGATTTAAGTGTTTGATCTGGTTTGTATTATTCATTTAGGAGCTTGGCCACCTCTTCCATGAAATTTGGGGGTTAGGGTTAGCCTTTGAGAAAGGAAAATCTTAATAAACCACGAGATTAAGCAAATTAGGATTAGGTTAACCTAATTTTGTTTTTAAATATAGAGATATATCTAAGGAACCTAAGTAGTTTCAAAGGATTGAGTATAATTGACCTAATTAATTGTGAGAGAGATCTAAATTAAATAGGATAAAAGTCAAAGTGGTTTGAGAGACACTTTAGCTTGATTTAGTTCCTCAACTCTCAAATTGTTAATTAAACCTATTAACTTAACAATTTAATTCTTGGTAGTAAAAAGATAGAAAACTTAGAATACTTCTCATTGACATTTCCTGTTAGAACAATTTTAAGAGTTCAATTTAATCTTTGATTTCATTTTATTTCATTAATGCTTGCATTTTGGTCTGTTTCTTGACTTAAATGAACATGAACACTTCTTGGGCTTAACTACATCTAAATTAATTCCTTATGGGATGACCTTGATCCACTTTACTACATAATTGATTTGTACACTTGCAAAATCCATTTTAAAATTAATGGTTATCAAGTTTTCTGAAGCCATTGCCAGGGAATTAAGTTGGATTATTTTAGACTAAGTAGATTCTTAGTAGTTTTAGTTTAAGATTATTGTTAGTTTAGTTAATCCTTTTTGTTATTTAGACTTGATTCCAGATATATTGCTTGGCAAGTGCCATAGTTTATTCCACCTGAGGCGAAATCCAATTCGAAACTTAAGCCTAAGTCAAAGAAGAAATCTCCAAAGACAAAAAGTGTCTGAGAGATTCTAGTTAAGAGTTCACCTATAGAGCTCGTAGATACTGAAGAATAAGAGTTAGATCAGACTGAGAATCAAGAGAAAGCTTTTGTTGAACTATAGGAGTTAGCTCACATTGAAGATCAAGGAATAGTTCAAGTGGAAGAACAGAGAAGAGCTCTTGACATGGTAGAAGATGAATATGAAAGGCTAAGAGTCAACGATTTTCTCAGTTGTAACCCTCATGGGTATCAATTGGGAATCGGAGTTCTAGTGTTCCAAGTAAATAATTTTGAGATCAAATAAATGATGCTGTAAATATTGCAAATGAATGAACAGTTCATTGGTGCCTGCCACGAGGACCCAAATAGAGATCTCATTTCCTTCTTGGAGGTGTGTGATTCATTTAAGCAGAATGGGGTGCCAAATGGCATGATTGGACTACGATTTTCCCTATCTCTTTATAAGTGAAAGCTAAATACTGGTTGGCTGGAGGGTTCAGTTGAGACATGAGAGGATCTTGAAGAAAGGTTCTAGGTATGATTTTTCCCTCACAATAAGATGGTTGATGTTAGAGCTGCCATCACTAATTTTAGACAATAGTAGGGTGAAAACTTATATGAGGCATAGGAAAGGTCTAAATAGCTTGTCAAACAGTGCCCTAATTATAATCATGACAAATGGGTCTTGGAACAAACATTCTATTCATAATTGACTTTGGAGTCCAAGACACTAATAGATTTTGTGACAAATGGAGGTTTGAAGAAACAACTAATAAATCATGTGATAAAATGTCTGGATGATCTTGCAGTAGAGCACGCATAGTGTTCTAGTGAATGGCGACCAGTGAAGATAGTTGAAAAGTGTTTGGACGATGCCACTTACGATGCCACTTCTCAAAAAGTGGCAATGCTTGCATCAATGAATAAACGATTTGATTAATTAGAAGTCCAAGTTCAAAAAAGTAATAGCTACATGGGAGTTAATGTAGTCCATATGATGACTATTTCTTGTGACTACTGTGGTGAAGCACATCCTTCTGAGTTTTGCTAGACAAAGACTACCCTTGAGTTTTGCAATTACATTGGAAATCTTTAGTGGGGTCAAAATAATCCATACTCCAACACATAAAATCCTTGTTAAAGGAGCCACCCAAAATTTTCATGAAGCCAAGGTGCTTCTCTTAATTAGGCATCATCTTTCGAATCTAGACTGGTAGCTCCTATATGACCACCAAGATTTATACAACAACAAAGACAACAAGTACCCATTCAAGAGAAGAAATTGAGCATGGAAGAGATGATGATGTAGTCTATGGTTGAACAGAAGGTAGCAATAAAAAACATGGAAAAGCAAATTGGGCAATTGGCATTAGAGTTGAATATGATGAAGTAAGATGGATTACCTAGTGAGACAGTACCCAATCCTAGAAGAAAGGGAAAAGAAGAATGTAAAGCAATCACTTTACGTAGTGGTAAACAATTACCTGAAGTTCACAAGTCAAGGGAAGAATTAGAATGTGAAAAAGATCAAGTTGTTTTGAAGGAAAGTGTTGAGTTGACTGATTCGGAGGAGAAGAAAGAAGAGTTGAGTAAAGAAGAGAAAAATATGGGTGTAGAGAAATAAGATAAAAGTAAAGACAGGATAGTTGAATATTAAAGAAGAGTGCCCCCTTTACGTTTTGTGCAAATGTTTCAAAAGAAGGCTTTAGAAGAGAAGTACAAAATGTTTCTATAGATATTCAAATAATTCTATATTAACATTTCGTTTGTTGAAGCTTTGGAGTAGATGCCTTTATATAGAAAATTTTTGAAGAGATTTTAAGTAACAAGAAGAAGTTGAATGAATTGGGTATAATGATGCTTACCGAAGGATATAGTGCGATAATTCTCAATAAATTACCTTCTAAGCTACAAGACCCTGGTACTTTCTTAGTGTCGTGTGTTATTAGAGATACATTTGAAAGAGGGTTTTTATACGACCTAGGATCAAGTGTGAATCTAATGCCTTTTACAATTTTTGAACAACTATAACTTGGGGAAGTCCAATCCACTTCAGTTACTCTTCAATTAGCTTATCGGAGTTTGCCTAAGCCAAAAGGTATTATAGAAGATGTGCTAGTCAAGGTGGACAAGTTTATTTTTCTAGTTGATTTTATCATCTTGGACACACCGGTTGATAGGAAGCTACCTCTCTTGTTGGATAAACCTTTCTTAGCAATAGCTTGAGCTCTCATTCATGTAGAGATGGGTGAGATTAAGTTGAGAGTAGGGGATGAAGAGATTCTTTTTAATATGAATAAGGCAATGAAATTCTTTGATCATATGGATGATTATTTTTAGGTTGAGATTTATGAAGAGTGCATTCAAGAAGTACTTGACACATATAAAGAGAAAGCTATATGAGATGGACATTAGTGAACAAGATGAGATTGATGAATGTAAGATGGTGCTACATGCAAATCCCTGATGGCGAAGTTCTTTAAGGCAATTCAAAGCATTGGAGTTAGAGTCTAGAGTGGCTCCATAAATGAAACCATCTATTAAAGAACCTCAAAAGTTAAAGTTAAAACCATTGCCTTTTCATTTGAAGTATGCTTATTTTGGTAAGGATAATTCTCTACCAGTTGTCATTTTTGCTTCTTTGAATGAAGGGCAAGAGTGAAGGTTGATTGATGTGCTGACAGCTCATAAGACTGCTATGGGTTAGACAATTATAAACATAAAAGTTATTAGTTCTTTAATAGTGATGCACAAGATCCTGTTGGCAGATGGGCATAAAATGTCTATAGACGGGCAAAGGAGGCTAAACTCAATCATGAAGGAAGTAGTTAAAAAGGAGATACTTAAGTAGTTAGATGTAGGGATCATATACCTTATTTCTAATAGTAGTTGGGTTAGCCCAATATAGTGTATATCTAAAAAAGGAAGAATGATGTGGTGAAAAATGATCAAAATGAGCTTATCTCCACTAGAACTATGATTAGGTGGCATATTTACATGGATTATAGGAAGTTAAATGCTGCAATATGCAAAGATCACTTTCCCCTTCCATTTATTGACCATATGCTTGATTATTTGGCCAAAAAAGAATATTTCTATTTCTTGGATGAATACTCAGGATACAATCAAATAGCAATCACCTCGGAAGATCAGGAAAAGATAACATTTACTTGCCCTTATGATACCTTTGCATTTTGGAGGATGCCTTATGTTATGCTCTGCCACTTTTCAATACTGTATGATGTCAATCTTTGCAGACTTTATTGAACACATAATGGAAGCCTTTATGGATGATTTCTTTGTCTTTGGAGAATCATTTGAAGCTTGTTTGGCCAATTTGGAACAAGTTTTGAAGAGATGCCAAAAAATAAATCTGGTGTTGAATTAGGAAAAATGCAATTTTATGGTCATTGAGGGAATTATTTAGGCCATAAGGTGTCTACACATGGTTTGGAAGTGGACCATGCTAAAACTGCAATGATTAAGCAGCTTCCACCACCCATTAATGTTAAGAGACTCCGTAGTTTTCTTGGTTATGTCGGTTTTTATCGCTGGTTTATCAAAGACTTTTTAAAGATCGTAAAGCCTCTTTGTAGGCTTTTGGAGAAGGATATATCCTTTGATTCCATTGTTGAGTGCCTGAAAGCATTTAAAGAGCTAAAGCAGAGGTTGGTCACCGTGCCCATTATAGTAGCCTTTGATTGGAGTCAACCATTTGAACTCATATATGATGCAAGTGATTATGTGGTAGGAGCTGTGCTTAAATAGAAGAAGGACAAGGTGTTTCATCCAATCTACTATGCAAGCCAAACCTTGAATGGTGCTTAGGTAAATTATTCCACTACTCAAAAGGAAATGTTAGCTATGATTTTTGCATTCAGTAAATTTTGCATTTATTTGATGGGTGCTAAAATGATTGTGCAGACCAACCATGCAGCTATTAAATATTTGTTAAGTTAAAAAGAGTTAAAACCTAGGCTAATTAGGTGGGTCCTTCTTTTGCAAGAATTAGATGTCATATAGTGGATAGGAAAGGGAGGGAGAATCAAGTTGCTAACCTCTTGTCTAGGTTAGTTCAAGAGTTTGAATGCTTGGATGGTGTTGTCATTGATGACTATTTTCCTGATGAGCATTTATTCCTTGTTGTAAGTTTAACTGATATTCCATGGTATGCTGATATTGTGAACTATCTTGTGTGTGATGACTTGCTACCAGATTTGAGTCATTACTACAAGAGAAAATTTTTGCATGATGTGACTTGTTATTTGTGGGATGAACCTTTTTCTTTCAAAAAAATATGTTGATTCTTTGATTAAAAAGTATGTACCTGAGGTTAAGCAAGAGGCCATTTTTTATGCTTGTCACTCATCTATTTATGGGGGTTATTTTAGGGGTCAAAAGATTGCGTGTCGAGTGTTAGAGTCTAGTTTTTATTGGCCTACTTTGTTTAAAAATGCTCATAATTTTATTGCTAAGTGTGATATATGCCAAAGGATAGGAAACATTTCAAGATGGTATGAAATGACACAATTTGGGATCTTAAAAGTGGAACTCTTTAATGTTTGGGCTATGAATTTCATGGGTCCATTCCCTTCATCTAGAGCTAATCAATACATACTTATGGCTATTGAATATGTGAGCAGATGGGTGAAAACTATGGCTTGTTTTGCCAATGAGAAAAATATCTTCACTCAGTTTGGGGTGCCTTGGGCTATTATTTCTAATAAAGGCATTCATTTTCATAACAAGCAGTTGAAGACTTTATTGGTTAAGTATGAGGTGTATCACTGGATGTCCCTTGCTTATCATCCTTAGGTTTATGGGTTGTGCAAACTCACCAACAGAGAGATCAAAAAAATCCTAGAGAAAACTGTTAGTAACTTAAGAAATGATTAGGCTAACAAACTAGATGGTGCTTTATGGGTTTATGGAACTACCATTAGAACACCCATTGGGATGTCACCTTATTGGCTTGTTTATGGAAAAGCATGCCATCTACCTTTGGAGCTTGAATATAAAGCTTAGTGGACTATTAAGAAGTTAAATCTTGATACCAAGCTCGTTACTACTAAAATATTGCTTCAACTAAATGAATTGGAAGAATTTTAGTTAGAAGCATATGAAAGTTCAAAGATTTATCGGGAAAAAACTAAGAAATGGTATGATCAGCATATTCTTCATTAAACTTTTGAACCAGGAAAACAGGTGTTTTTATTCAATTCAAAACTCAAAGTTGTTCCTTGGGAAGCTTAAATCAAGATGGTCAAGACCTTACACAGTCATTTTTGTTGCACCATATAAAGCTGTTAATATCAAGGATGAGAAATTAGGTGACTAGTTCAAAGTCAATGGGCAATGACTCAAACGCTACTTGGGGGGAAAATGGGACCAACAGAAATGGTCCACTGCTTAACCTCACCTTATTGAGCATCTGAGATAGTTTGGCTAAAAATTATAAACTTAGTACTCTTGGGAGGCAACCTAAGTCTTTTTACCTTAGATTCTTATTGTTGGTTTTAGTTTTGTTTGTTGGTTTGAGTGTTTTAATGCTTTACTTGATCTTGTAGGTCGAGGGGTTTATGAGAAAGGTTGCATATTCAGGATAACTTCCTTTGGTGGACGCATAACAGTGAATCATTTAGTACAAGTAAGGAGTTCATATGTTAATTGGGCTAATTTGGTTGTTTTCTCTCACTTAATGTTAGTCTTTAAGCTGAAATGAATTAAACTAAGAGTTTAGACAGAGTATGTCAAGGTGTCTTCTTTAAAATTTTTCTAAATTTCTTCAGTGCCATTTTTCACTATTGCTAATGTCTTTTTCGCTATTGCGAAAGTAGCTTATTTAGGTTCTTGGTATAATATCCTAAGAATTCCTTGCCATTGCCTGCACAATTGCAAGAAATTCTACATTTTAAAAATTCACTCAAGTGTCTTCGCTATTGGGCAAGTTCTTTTTTGCAATGGTGAGGTCCTTGTTTCTTTAGCTTGGTACAAATTCTAGGGAGTTGCTTGTTACTGCTTGAGCGATAGCGAGATTTCTCAAGACTATCAAAACTTGGTCAAGTGTTTTTGCTACTGCAAGATGATCAATTTGCAACTGTGAGATTCTTTATTTTTGTTGCTTAGTATATTTTCTAGAGATACTCTCACAATTGCTTGCGCAATGGCAAGGCTCTCTGGTTGTTTCAAGTTCTGTAATGATCTTTGGTCACTTTTTTTATATTTTAATTATTACTAATTAATAATTAAAATACAAATAAAAAAAGAAAGAAAGGGCAGTTAGTAAAATTAGAATTAATAAACATATTTTAACTTTTACCTTAAGGTTTTCATTAGAAACACTAAAAATGTAAACAATTTTTTTTTTACTCTTCCTTCTCTTCTCTCTCCATCTTTATTCTCATCTTGCTTTCTTTTCATCTCTTAAGGTTTCTCACACATTTATCCTCTTCTCTTAGTATTTTTGCACCATCAGGTATGTCTTTCCTCTATTCTTTTCTTCATTTTCTTGAGCAAAGTTGATGTCTCAAGGACTTAAGGTTTGAAAGTTTGATTGCTTTAATTGGGTTGTGCTAGTTGCATCTTTCTGTGTTTGTGATAAAACTTTTGCAAGTGTTTCAGGTTCAAAATCGCAATGCTACAATTTCTGGTTCTTCTTTACTATTGCGAAGATGAACTCACAATGGTGAGTTTGAACCAGATTTGCAAAATTTTGGTTCTCGTTTCCCTGCACTGTTTGAATTGCTTTATTTCACTTTCTTTTCTTAGAATAAGCCTGCTTATTCCTAGTTTGGCCCTAATTAATTGATTTTGGCATAGGATTACTTGATTCTCACCTTCTTTCTACCTTTATGGCTTACCTTTGCTTAGTCTATGCAAGTTTATAAATGTTTCAGTTCCTTGTGCTTGATTCATTGCTTCTATGCTTTCTTTAAGTTGTTTTGACTAATGAAGTTGTCTTTTTAAAAGAATATATTTGTTTCCCATTTGCTTTGGGTCACTGTGCTTCAACTAAGAGTATTTGGTATAATGATTGGGCTGTGAGTTGATTATCATTCAACGACAACTTTCATGCTATTTTTTGTTTGTTGAAACATTTGTATGATCATTTTTTTATTCTTTGTGTGCTCTTAAATGTTAGTTAGACTCATTTATGTTGAAGGAAGTACATGTTTATATGCTTTGTGCTTAAGTGTTTGTTTAAACCTATTTATGTTGCATCTTAATTTCTTACTCTTTATGTAGACTCAATGGCACGTAAAATGCAGGCCAAGACAACAAAGGCTTCCACATCCAAACAAAAGAAGAAGAACTATGATCAGGATCAATTTGCCTTCATGAACGCATAATCTCGTTTTGATCAATGGTTTTCTGATTGAAGACTAATTGAAGATTGGCACTATAAGCCTCATCCACTTGATCTAACTTATAGTGATTTTGAGTGGCACAATCTGCAAGGCTTTACCAAGAAGCCCATGCATTGCATTTCGATGATGATCTAAGATTTTTATGCCAATTTTAAAGACACAGAGGAAGATGAAGATGAATATTATTGTAGAAATGTGTGAGCTTAGGTTAATGAGAAAGTTATTCAAGACTTTTATGACTTGCCTGATGTTGAGTATTGTGCATTTGAGACTTATCTGGAGGACTAGCAAAGCATTTCTTGGGAAGATGTTGAAGCCACAATAGCCAACCAAAGGAGGGCTTAATTGACAAACAAAATGTATACTACAAATCAACTAAACAAGCTTGCACAGTATTGGTTACATTGTATTTCAAGCAACATTCTCACAAGTTCCCATGCTTCTGACATGACTTAAGAGAGAGCCCTTCTTACCTATTGTTTTATGACAAGAAAGTGGGTGAACATTCCCCGCATAATGATTTTTAACTTCAAGTAGGTTGCACATTTTGATAGGGCGAGTTTGGCCTACTCCAACATGTTTATTGAGTTTCTTCAAAAGGGAGGTAGCCTGGTGTCCAAGAATGATGCACAGTTTAAGCCCAAAGGTGCATTCAAGTATGAGAATATAAAAGATGAGCCTAGAAGACCTAGATGAGTTTGAGCACAACAACAACAACAGTAGCAATAGGAGACACCTCCACCTACGCAAGATCAAACATCAAAACCCATGGCTTAAGATGCACCACATTAGGCACAGTTTAAGGGCTAGGAGAAAGACTCATTTGAGTGATTGCAGGGTCATGTGCTCTCTATTTGAGACCAATTGCAAATGTTGATTGATTATGTGATGCCCAACCCTCCACCACCTACATGAGTGCCTTAGTCTTCAATCATTGTCCTCCCATAAGACCTTACTTCTTAGGATGTCTTTGGACCATCTAATCCTTAGTTCTAAAGTTCTCTATTTGCTTTACTTTCTTTTCTTTCCTTTTATTTACTTAGACTAATGTACTAGCTGTTACTTTAGCGTCTTTCTTTTTGTTTCTATATATTAGTGGAACTTTGTTAGTTGTTACCTTAATATTGAGGACAATGTTAACTCTAAGTGTGGGGGAGGGAATAAAATTTGTTAAATTTTTGAGTTAGTTAGGAATTTAGAGTTTGTACATATTTGAGTCTCTTTTTGATAATTTGTACATAGTTTTGCTTAATAATAATAATAATAAATAAATAAATAAATAATTCAATAGTTGATTAGGGTATATAGTTAAACAAAATGTTTCTACAATTTTTGACCAATTAATTTAGATTTAGTTCGCCCATTGTACTTGATGAATGCAAGATGTGGGATTGGGAGGTTGAGTAAACTTGAATCGAATTAATTAATTAATGTGATAATTTAGCCCAATTTTTATGATTTTCCATAATTTGAGCACTTATTCAATTATATGGCAACTGTGGTAATTCAATATTTTTTAATAACCTTAGTTATTTTTTTGTGTGAATCCAATGCATTTATTCATGGATGGATGTCAAATTGTCAGTTAAGAGAGAAATGATTTAATTGTATAGTGGATATTTGTATAGAAGAAAAAAATGAAAAATGAGAAAAGAAAATGGAAATACAACCAAAGAATAGAATAAAGTCTACTCCAATGGTTGAAACTATTTAGTAATCGGGGGCTTGCACCAAAAAGTGTAAACTTTCGCATCAAATGGTAGTGTAAACTAAGAGTATGTAATAAGCACTCTAAATCTATTTCCTTAGTCTAAGTAACCAGGTGGCTTCATCACCAATATTGTCATTCACGTAAAAAGGATAAGGAGAAATGAGGAGGAGAAGTAGAGAAAGAGGAAGGAAAAGTACATAATTGTATCGTAGTTGGTATATTGATGGTTAATAAAACCAATGATCTCTCTTGATTAACTTTGATGACTGAAGTTGGAGTGGATAATTTGAATTACTCTTAGAATTATAATATGGTTATTAACAAGATTACTCGGTTGCTTTAGGAACCATTTGTTGAATCACACGTACACTTTCTTTTGGAGAAAAGGTTGTTATGATTATATTAATTGTTGAATTTAATTTGAGTTTAGTAGATCTCCTAATTTTGACTCTGATAATAATTTAAGTGTGGGGAAATTTTAAATCTTCGTTGATTGGACTTAAATTATGAAAATTTGATATGTTAGCAATTATTTTGTTTATCATTTTGAGGATTGCTTGGGGACAAGCAATCGTCTAAGTTGGGGGAGTTTGATGACTCCCTAATTTTAGTACTATTTGGTACATTTTATGGTGGAATGAAGAGTAATCTAGTTATTTTCTTACAAGTTTTGCATCTTAGTATAGATTTTTCTTTAATTAGTGTAAATAAATAAAATGTAGTTTTTGTGGTTAATTTTAGTAGTTTTTCATTTCATTTTGTGTTTATGTTAATTTCAGGAGAGAGATAGAGGCCTATTAGAAGAACATGAAAAGAAGGAGAATGATGGAAAATCAAGAGAAAATTACTAAGTGTCTTTGCAATAGCGAGGGTACCAGTTCGCAATGGCGAGTTATGACTCATTGAAAATCCAGAGAAAGTCTAGCAATAAAGCAAGAAATAGTGAGAAAACTTAGGGTTTGGAATTGACACTACTCTTGCAATAGTGAGAGGTATGTTTTGCTATAGCGAGACACGTCTACGAAAATGCACAATTTTGATTTTCAAACTTAAGACACAAGAGGCAACCAGGGTTTAGGGATATGGACGCTTTTAGAGTGAGTTTTGAAGGAGAAACGCATAGAGGAGCTAGGTTCTAGATGCAAGAAGCTTAGATTGAAGATTGAAGACCAAGAAATCATGCTACCATTGAGTTTTCCTTATCTTCTACTTTTCTTCTTTTATGGATTCTTGTTTTTTTTGAACTTTTTGCTTAGGTTGTTTTGTTTAAAATCATGTGTAGCTAGATACTGTGAATCCTAGGTTTTCTTAAACCTTATTGTCATGTAATTGAGATTTTGTGTAATTAATATGGCTTAGTTTTGGATTTGAGTGCTTGATCTGTTTTGTATTGTTCATTTAGGAACTTGACCACCTCTTCCATGAAGTTTAGGGGTTAGGATTAGCCTTTAAGAAAGGGCAATCTTAATGGATTATAGAATTAAGTAATTTAGGATTAGGTTAACATAATTTTGTTCTTAGATATAGAGATGTGTCTAAGAAATGTAAGTAGTTTAAAAGGATTGAGCATAATTGACCTAATTAATTGTGAGAGAGATTTATAATTAAATAGAATAAAAGTTAGAGTGTTTTGAGAGACACTTGAACTTAACTTAGTTCCTCAATTCTCAAATTGTTAATTAAACTAATTAATTTAACAACTCAATTCTTGGCAATAAAGAGATAGAAAACCTAAGGTGCTTCTCATTGACATGTCTTGTTAAAACAATTTTAAGAGTTTAGTTTAATCTTTGATTTCATTCTATTTTATTAACACTTGCATTTTGGTCTATTTCTTGATTTAAATGAATACAAACACTTCTTAGGCTCAACTACATCTAAATTAATTCCCTGTGTGATGACCTTGATCCACTCTACTGTGTAATTGATTTATATGCTTATGGAATCCATTTCAAAATTAATGGTTATCATTTACTCACCTCTTAGGATGATATAGAGGAGTTTCCTATTGTATCCACGGCTAATTCTTGAGTTGTAACTAATCCTTTTGAACACCTTGTAACATTGATTAACTAAACCTTAGTATTTATATGACCTTATATTGCCTCATAATGAAATTCATCTTTTTTCTTTTCAAACATCTAGTCTTGGCAATTGACTATTATTGGACTGGGGGAGAATTGCAACACACTAATATTATATATTAGAGGGGGAAGATACCAAATTCAATTAACAAACAAAAAGGAGAGGCATTTGATAATCAGGGGATATACTGAATTCGAACTCATTCATTTCATTTTTTTATTCAAAAGGATGGGTAGGAGTCAGTATGCAACACCAACCAATTAAGTAGATTGAGGAACTCATCATGGAGGATTGTACAAGGCCTTTATTTTAGTAGAACCTAAATTGTGAACAAATACATATAATGCAAGATCATTACAACTTAGTGAACTTGTGCAATTTGTATGTTTAGAATTAGAGTTATATTAGATGGCACAACTTCTACCAAAGAGAAAATCCCCAAAACCATGCTGTAGCACACTCTTCACACCCATATATGAACACGTTGCAGCACACACATCACACACACACACACACACACATACACACAACATATTGCAATAGGGCATTTATGGATAGAGGTGTGTGAGGATAAAGAACCATGGAAGAGGTATTGACTTACATGAACAAAGTTGGAATCCTATCACAAAACGTGGCTCACTTCTTGGCTCCCTAACCAATAAAACTAGAACCCATAAGGCAGCCCACACATCCGTTATTCTCTTCCCTTGCCACTGAAGTAGCACCCAGTTGAGCAACCCAAAGCAAAATAGTTGCACTCCTTATTGTGCTCTGCTGGTCTTGGCTTAAGAGGAAAGAAAAGATGAAGCCATTCACGGTCTCGTGCACTCCTTTACAGCTCTTTCATTTTTTTTTTCCATCCATTCGAGCCACAATCACGGAGCAGTGTCCTACAATGCCATTCATTCCTGCTGTAACCAAGAATCACATCAGAGGAGAAGGAAATACAAGGCTAATGCTAGGGCCAAAGGAAGAATGAGGTAATGCATCAGAACAGTAAGGAACATCAAAAGAAGTATAGCTATTTCTAGCCGCCAAGAAGTCGAGAGTTATATGCTTGGGAGGGAAGAAGGTACACGAATTTCTGGCTGCCAAAAAGAAATGATGAGGCTCGGTTGTAGCTGAACCAATTCATAGAAAATGAAGTTAATCAAAGGAGCAATATTGCTACAAGAACAGAGACGATGACAGGACAACGTTTGGTGCCTCGGGTTTATCACAACTGACTGAAAAAGATGAACTTGACGGAAGCAACGCGCTGCAGCAGAATAGCATTTGAAATTACCAGAAAACCAGCTTTCAAACGGGAAAATGAGGGGTGTTTTCGGCATCAGAGAAAATAATCTAGAATAAAGGAAAAAATTATTGAATTATATGCTCCGTTGAGGCTTGAACTCATGACACAGAAGGTGCATCTGGTGTCTATATGCCATTAGATCCCAGCCTTAGTCTTAGTTTCTTCTGAAATATATATATATATATATATATACCTGGATAAAGCTGTGTGGGATTCCAGATGACACTTCCCCACACAACTTTTTGAGAATTATCAATCTTGGAAGGAGGTGGTGAGTTGCGCGCAAATCCAGATTGAGTGAGTTCTTGAGTAAAGCCATTACTTTGGTGATGTTCTGACTCAGCCTTTGCAATTTCCTTTGCATCTACATCGACTTCTTTGGTCCACTAGTAGAAGAGCTCTCTGACATTGTTTTGCCCTTAGATCTATCCCGTGTCCTCATTAGAACCTACTCCACCATTTTCTCGTATGTACTCATATTGCCATTGCTTGTCAAAGAGAACCAAATGTGGCTTAGATCCAGCTTTAGGTAGCTCAAGATTCACAAAGAAGAGCAAACCAAGGACACAGATGTAAGTTTTAGATTTTTTATGCTTGTTATTTTTTTAAGGCACAATTATACTTAAGGATCTAGATTTTTCAATATTTATAATAAAAAACCTTAAAAATTAAAATCATTTCCAAGGACCAAAGGATCACATTTTGACTTGGAAATGATGAAAATGCCCTTAGTGGTATTTCAGATTTGAAGCCTTTTAATCAAGGATGCACTATGTACCCTGCCCCATATCTTTCCTTATACAAGCCAAGAAGTTTGCCAACTACAAGTTGCCTAACTCAGACTCTAATGTGAACAGCTTAGATTTCTCCACCTTTATGCCTAATGGGATTGGCTCTGAGGTTGCCCATTTGTTCTTTTTTATCACCTTTTCTTTTTGTAAATGCAAAACACCCATATACTTAATAGAACAAAAACAAATGCAACAAAGGTTGAAGCAGAGGACACCACCATAACTAGATTTTTGTGTTTGTGGTGAAACATTGGGATTCTTATAGGATGAGGTGTAGATGGATCATGATTGGGTTCTTATAGAATGAAGTCGTTATGAGAAATGTTGAAGAAAATGAGGCTTTCTAAAGGAGAGAAATCAAAAGGGAAACTACCATTGATAGTGTTGTTTGACAAGTCCAAGTCGTTTAGTGAGCATAGAACATAAATGGGTTTAAAAAATGTACCAAGTAATAATAAGTAATATTCAAGACATAAAATTACTGCTTTGAGAATTAGGAGGCATTAGTAGTAACTAATTGTAAGGTTATAAGTATCTTTAAAAATTGGTAGTAACTTTCATAAAAGTTTCTTGTAAGTTGGGGAAGTTTAAGTTGTAACTTTGATTCACAAAATTGCTGAGTCACAACATTCGAAAATTACTTGGTGGTTTCTTTCCTAAAAGTCTCCCATAATTTAAAGAAGTTTCTTGTAATTTGAGAGTTACAACTAAGCTTCCCAAAGTTACAAAGGACTTTTAGAAAAGTTACTACCAGGTTTTTGAGAACTTACAATCTTATAATTAAGTACCACTAATGCCTCCCAATTCTCATGAAGCAATTCCCTATAGTTGTAACATTCAAATTACAAGAGAGTTTCCTAAGTTACAATTGGAACTTCCCTAAGTTACAAGAGACTTTTAAGAACGTTACTACCAGATTCTAGAGAACTTATAATCTTACAATTAGTTACCATTAATGCTCCTAATTCTCATGGAGAAAGTTCATGTCTAGAATATTACTCATTATTACTTAGTCCATTTTTAAATTGAAAGGGAACTTACAAACTTACAAATGTTGTAACTTGACATTGGTGTGAACAAAAATTGGGACCCAAGTTTGTAAGTTCCCAAAACCTTGTAGGTTTTAGGGAACTTATAACCTTATAATTAGTTGCCATTAATACCTTCCAATTCTCGTGGAGCAATTTCATATCTTGAATTTTTCTTATTACTACTTGGCCCATTTTTAAATTAGAAGGGAATTTATAACCTTACAAATGTTGTGACTTGGCGTTGGTGTAAACAAAAGTTGGGACCCAAAGTTGTAAGTTTCTTAAAACTTAGTAATAACTTTTTTAAAAGTCTCTTGTAACTTAGAGAAGTTCCAACTGTAACTTAGGGAATTCTCTTGTAATTTGAATGTTACAACCTATAAGCTTCCTGAAATTATAAGGGATTTTTAGAAAATTTACTATTAGATTTTAGGGAACTTACAACTTAACAATTAGTTACTACTAATGCCTCTCAAGTCTCATAAATTTTGGCTTTTTTCCTCCCTTGGATAGAAGTTACCAATGCACAATGGAACCCTCCATCAATATTTATTTTATACAATATCCATTAGTTACCATTAATGTTTCCTGAAGTTATAAGAGGCTTTTAAAATTGTTATAACCCAAATTTAAGTTTGTTACTACCTTACTTTTCAATTCTCATAGAGTACCCTAACTTGAATATTAATTAATAGTATTAATTGCTCCATTTTGTAGGGCTCTATACTACTCATAGTCTATGCTTCATGTATAATATTAATTTAGTCACAATTTTGCCAGATTCATGTTTTATTACATTGAAATATTCAAGTACAAAAGATGTGGAGAGTACAATTTCCTTAATAGTTGCATAACATTAATTGCAAACCCATGGAAGCTTCGCCTAATGTGAGATTTGTTGCACAATGCTTGGGTTAGGCTTGAAATCTTGTAGGTATTGCAAGGGTTAGGCTAAAAAGCACTTGGGAATAGAGGTGGGTGGTTGAAAGAGGAAGAAGATGAAGACGGGGAGTGAAAAGGAGAAGAAGAAGGAAAGGTGGGCAAGAACCTATTGTTAAAGGTGTTGAAAAGCTTGAAATCCAACAAAGAGGGAGGTGTTTGACTGAAAATTAGGAGACGGAGTAAGCTTCGTGAAGGAAGGTGTGAAGCGATGTGAAGATGCAGAGAGGAGAGATGCTGTGATAGTCGTGGAAGCTTTGCTAACCTAAGTCCAAATGCTCAAATAACATAAAGGCATTTTCATCTTTGTAAGGCAAAATTAAGGTTCTTTGAGCCTTGGGAATAATTTGAGTTTTTAAGACATTTTATTATAATTTTTTTTTTTAAAGTTTAGGTCATCAAATGGCAATTTTCCTCTTTTAAATTGACTTGAAATATGGTCCAAACAGAAGCAAATGTCTAGATTCCAGCATAGGCCCAATCTTAAATATTAAATTTTATATAAAATTTAGACTTGAGTTAACTTAGTTCAAACTAAATGTTTTTGGATCGGCACCGGGTACATCTTCCAAATTTTGATTTGGGCCTAAGCAAGAAATTCAATATTGAGGCAAGTCCATCTTACTCCCAAAATTTTGTTTGCATTCAATAGAAAATTTTAGGTTTGAACCCAAAACTCTGTCTTGGTCTGATTTACTTTGGGCTCAAGTTCAACTCATGGTGGCCTTTGATGGCGATATTGGCCCACTATAAGAAACTCAGTCAAATTGATAATGGATAAATACACAGGACGTCAACTGTTGGTAATTTTGATTCTGGATTGATCAGCTTCGTTTTGGCCATGACAAAGACAACTCATGAAATATAGTTCAAAATATATGGAGAAGCGAATCTGGAATGAGACAATAGAACATGGGATTCCTTCTGTTTGTGAGGACAGCGACTAATATAATCTCTATATAAAGGCCACTACTACACCTTTGTTTCTCACAATGCAGTGAGATATATACCAATCAAAGACATCAAAGCTCGCATGCAAGTTCCTCAAAGGCTTCCAATATTGAACAACATTGTTCAATATTGGAGCCCGAGAGGGAACTTGAGGAGCATTTGAAGGAACATGAGAGCTTGCTTCTGGTTCTGATGTGTAAGTTATGATATTTTTTTTAGTCTATTAATCTGGAACACCATAGTATTAATTCTTTCATTTATTCAGAATAATTAAGAGAGGAAATATATCTGGTGAAATCACTAGTTTATTGTGAGAATAAGAGGAACAAATCTTGACCATAACCAATTTTATAGCGATTCTTCTTTTTTAGCTACGAATCTTCGATAAAAGCCAACCCCCTGAATTTTATTGAGTCAACTCAAGGTGAGATCTTGGCTAAAAAAATGTCCTCAAGGTGAGATCAAATCAAACAGTATATTTAAGAAACAAGACAAACAATTTCATGTTATAAAGCATACATGCAATGTCTGTACGCCCAGTTTTATCTTTCAAGAGGTACACTTCCTAATTCATCATGGATAACTGTATTCAATTTTCAAATCACTTCTGATCGATATAATATATGGGAAACAGTTTTTATATCTATGAGAAAATGAAATATGCACGCCCTCAACGGCACATTTCAGGGGTCAAAATTTGAAAATTTATGTAGAATGCAAAACTTCAGCTTTTTACATAAAAATATATACTCGTTGCACAAGTAACTTGTTAGACTAGTATTAAAACAATAGTTAATTTCATTATTTAGAAAACAAAAAAAAATCTGTAAAACATGATTATTTTAAAATTGATTTTTAAAAGTTCATTACCCCTTAATTGATCCAAAGTTACTCAAATGTTTTTTTTGGATTCTCTCATGGATACAAATGATATATGGGATTATATGTACGTTAATGATTGTTTCTTCTAGAGTGAAAATATATTTACCTACTAGGCTGCAACTTTTAATTCTCTTTTTGGAACATCTAGTTTCTAACCTGTAATTAACGTCTCATTGACCACCCAATTACATATAGGAAGCTTATATGATTCTTAAATAACATAATATATCATAAGAATAAAAAAATACTTTTCTTCGTTCCAGTTAAACGATTAATGTTATGCAACTGTTAGGGAAATATTTCTTATCCTAGAGTACCAAAACAAATTTAATATTATTATCACTCATATTTTGACAAATAAATAATTTTTGTCTAAAATTTTAAATCCAACTCAATTAATTTAAAACTAGATTATATGATGATTGACCAAAAAATAAATTAAATTACCTATTGATTATATAAATGTTAATTAGTTTTGAGTGCTCAGTTTTACACGAGTGCAGAAAATAATAAAAAGTTAAGTCTTTGATTATGCAAATCAGATCTTCATTTGGTAATTTTTAATTATATAAATCAAACCCTAATTTTTCATATATTATGATATCACTTGAAGGGAAAAACTTAATAGAAAAAGGGTTTTCTCGATCCATAAAAAAAAACTCATAATTAAAAAATTTTAACTTATAATTCCCACAATTAAATAATATTGGATCTCATATAAATACATTAGCTAGTAATACCAAAAGGAATGTAGTGAAGAACACTTACCTTAATCCATAGCGAAGGCAAGAGGTGGGGTTACAAACTTCTAAGCTTGGATATTTTATCTTAAAATTCCTCTAATATGGGACAGAAAAATTATAACAATTGTTGTATCTGATTTAGGTACCATAATCTTAATATATCCTTGGGTTAAACACTTTTAGTTATGAGCCTATAAATCATAATTGAAGTTTTACCAGGCTTCTACACATAAAAAGTCTATACCTTTAAACAATAAAAGCTCTATGAGCCATTTAATTAAACACCTTACTAGAACACAAAATTGGGCTCTTTTAACAAGATAACTTATCCATGTATAATTATATTAATACATGAGACCCTCTAATAGAAAATTAATAATAATAGAAAACACTCTAGCTCCTAGATGCAAACATCCTTGAAACAACAATAGTTCATTTTTGAAAACATGCTGCCATCTTTCAGAAGACATGATTGTAACTTCCTTTTAATTTGCGTGTGCACTAGTAATTTTTATAAGAAAAATCATCCCTCTGAATTAGTATTATCTGGGCAACCTGAAAGTTTCTCTTCCCCTTTTACCGTTCTATTCTTTTTCTTTTTCTTTTTTTCCTTTTCAATGAAATGTTAAGCAATAATGAAAGATAGGAGAAAAGTATGTCCAAATTAAAGAAATATAGAAGAGTGTTTTTTTTTTCGGTAAATAAAAAAGTAATAAATATGAGTTACTGTCAATGATATGCTAGAGATTTCTTTTAAACTCTACACTCACATTTGTTAAACTTATAATATTTATGTTCAACTCTTTTGGCTTACAGATTATAGTGCAAAGCCAATTAAAGACTGAATGAGGACCATCTAAAAGAAAAAGCGCCAAAAGATCACTTTAAAGAGAGCTGATTGCTAACACGAGCAAAAAATTTGTGGCAGAAGTTTTATCATATTTGAGCCAACTTTCCAAAATATGAAAATTATAATTCTGAAACTGCTATGCAAAATCTAGGCTGGAACGAAAAACAGCTGCTGGGTCAGTCATCGCTGGTCACTATAAAGTATCAATTTGTAGTTTCCTTATTAAATATAGGTCAGATGCTTCCAATATTATTCCTTATGACATTATGCTACCTTTAGTTTACTCTTAGAGTCATAAACTTCTAGACCTATTGGAAACCATACTTTTATAATTTGATATTATTCACTTAATATAACATGGCCAAATCATTGGAGCGGTTTTTTTCCCCAAAAAAATCATTAATTAGAATTAATTAAACTTTTTGTATAAAAGACTTGTCTTTCGACTTTTTATTTGTCAAAATTTATAATTATCTTATTTTTACTTAAATATAGAGATATATTATGTCTCTGTATACAATATTTTTGGAACCATTTGTCACACCTGATAACCGGTCGAGCATAATGTATATGGCCAAAAAAAAAAAAAAAACGAGAAAATAAATTAATTCCCAAAAATAATTTGAAAAACCGATTTGTTAGAGTTGCTATTGAAATTTTGATGGTAAAACCTTTAAAAAAACCTTTATTTTTTGAATGACAATAGAGCAAATCAAAGATGGGCTGAATCGATTATACATAGAAAAGATGTTAGGTGTAACATTCCTAGTTCTATTTCCTTAATTTCGTAAATTTTGTTTATGAATTAAGAGGAATAAAAATTTAAACCAATTACAATACACCCAAATTTGACCATAAACATTTTTCCTTTTATATCATTTGGTTGCAGGGCTTTATGAGTACAATATCACGAAATATATGCATATAAAATTGTCAGAATATTTCTACGAAAAGTAAAAACTTTCCCAACATCTATTATTTACAATTACATCTGCTAGTAAATATATCCTACTCTAGCCATTTTGCAGGGGACTATCCAAATGTCTTGGATTATGGGAGTGGGGCCTAAAATAGGATATCCATCCAAACGGCCACAGCTTCAATTTGAGCTTGACTGTGGCCATCGTGAGCTGGATATATTATCAAAATAGTGAGAATCTAAAATTTCTAATAAACAATAACAACAATTAGAGCACATGATGCCTTTAACCACAGAATTTAATTTCATAGTTACGCTGCATACATAATAGTAAGATGAAGCATATAAGCACTAAAAGAACATTCTTATATATCTTTTCCATCAATAAAACTTGTCATTCATATTTCACTATCATTATACATGAAACAGGATTGCTCATGGCGAAAGCTTTTTCCTAGCTAGGGTGTCCCTTAGAATACATCAATAACCAGAAAACTATGCAATCAAAGATCACCCCTTTTTTGAGGATTCTTCCTCATTTCATGGAGATCCCTTTTCTTTTAAGGATCATTTTTTCTGAGATCACTTCCTTTTTAAGAATCATTTCTCTTTCACTTTTTCTTTCGGATCACCTCTTTTTGAAGTTGTTTTCCCATAAATTTTTATAAGTAGTCAAATGTACTAATGATAATAGTTTATCTACAAAATCATCTATTTTCTTAGGCCATTTTCCTTCTGAGGATTATCCCTTATAGCTTTAATAGACAGTTACATAAAGGTAGTTTAAATACAAATCATAAATTAAAACAGAGTCTTAATATAACACTTTCACATGAAATCATAGTCAACATGTGATCTAATATTGTTTTTGAGATGCCTTGGTTAAAAGTCCATAGTCCATGTCAATAGGTATCCAAGCATAGGTCATGTCCTTATATCAAATATGTATTGTATCTATTTTGGTTCATCAAGATTCAAAATTCATAGGATAAGAGAGTATGTGCGTGTATTCAATTTGAAATCTTATTTTCATGGTTTCATGACAAATATCATGTAGGACAAAATTTCAACAACCCACATAAGTAGTATGAATGCTTCAAAACAATTTATTTAACACAAATGCTATATTAATTTATTTACTAACATTCCCAAATTAATTCACTTGAATATCTATTATACCCATGAAAGAAACTATTAGAATTTTGCTATAACCATGAAGAAAATGTCCCCCCCCCCCCCAAGAAAAAAAATCCTAATATAGCAAGATGCTAAAAGAAAAGTTGTTATTTCTACTATTTCTACCTTTCAGGATTCTCTAAATAACTTTGTAACTTTTCTCCTTTTTCTCTCTTTCCTTGACCAAACACCAATTCTTAATGGGAGGGTGTATTGTGCCTTTTTTTTTCATCATGGGGACATTGGCTTTTATAGAAAAGGGTGAGGAGTCTTTGTTAGCTTTGGTTTCCCTCTAAAAGTGATGCTAATTTCCTGGGCATATTAATTGCTTCCTCACCTAGCCAAAATGCTTCCTTGGATCGAACAATTTCTTCATATACTTATGTGTTCAAACTTTTCAAGATGTTTAAAGACTTTCTCTTCATTATGGTTCGTTTGAAATTTTGGTTTCATGGACCCCATCTTAGTTTTAAAATTTCTTCTAATCCAACATTATTTGTTAGTTTGATGTTTAGTTAATTAAGTTCTATCTAATTTGAATTTACATGAACATAAAACCCACTTTGCACTTTTGGTGAATGTTCCTCCTAAAGTTGGGTATACATGAACATAAAGTTTTGCACTTTCTATGTTCCCCTTAAATCATTTTTGACATTGTCATCATCACTTGGCAAACCTATCCAGAAAGCACCATCATTTGTCCCTCCACTATGTAAACTAGAGTCCCTTATAATCTATAGCTTTACCTTTCTTACTACCTCCATTACACAAAATTGTTGCATTCTTGATAAACCATTTAAATAATGATGGCAAATATACCTCATTAGGAAGGAAGAGTATAGGGGGCCCATAAAGCTTAATAAGTGCATGAATCTGGCTGAGATTTGGCATTGCATTTAAGGTAAAATCAAGATTCTTCAAGCATGAGATATCTATCTCTTGTTCAGAATCAATGTAGATGTTGCAGAAGAATGTCCTAACAAATATCCTTCTATTCCAAACCTGAAATGGGATTCTAAAAAATCTCACGACATTTGCAACTGACACTACAAAAAAACTAGATTTTTAGGGATGACTAAAAAAAAGTCAATATTAAAAGTACACTTTTAGTGGTGATCATATAAGGTTGTTACTAAAAGTTTCCATTAAAATATTATTTTTAATTTTGACAAAATTGCTAGTGGCAACAAAAAAAAAGTCACCACTAAAACTTTTTAGTGGCAAAAAAAGGTCACTGCAAAATAGTTAGAGCGGCGACATCAAAATAGTCACTGCTAATGATTACATTTAGTGGTGACACTCATATTGCAACTAAAAGCTTCTATAAGAAAAGTTTTTAAATCAAAAAAATGCAAAAATTTTGTGGTGACAATCTGTTATTGTGGATTTGTTGCCACTAAAAGCTTTGCATAATTTTATAGATTTTTGTTGCAAAACTTTTAGTGGCAACATAAACATGTCGCCATTAAAAAGATGATTTTAGTGGCAACATGTTTATGTCGCTACTAAAAGTTCTCGTGTAAAAGAATTTGGTGCAAAAAGATTTGTACAAAAGTTTTTTGTACCAAAACTTTTAGTGGCGACTTTTATATCACCACTAAAAGGTTTGTTGCAATTAACAATTTTTGCACTAAATATTTTGCGTTAAAATTTTTTTACATGAAAGCTTTTAGTGGGCAACATGTTTATGTAACCACTAAAATTTTTGGTGTAAAATTTTTAAATAATTAAAAATTTTTTGTGCCAACATTTAGTGTTAACAAACAGTGGATGATAGGAAGAATTACCTTTGAAAAGAATAAATAATATTGAGCTTCTACCAAATAAAATAACATTTATATAAAAGAAAAATGACTAAAAATCCTCAGGTCAAATTTGACGCTTAAAGGTTATTATAAAAGTGCAAGATCATAAGAAAGAAACAAAAAAAGTGTTGTAGGCAGTCAATACAAACCCAATAAGAAGAAACGTGCTCCAAAATTGATTTTAAGAAAATCAACTAAGATTATGACAAAAAATCATGATGATGAACTAATAATTATTATAAATTGTTATATATCAACTTAAATTATTTTTTTGGTCCTAAGAAATGTATCATTTTTTAATTGAGTAATAATCATATATTCTTGTAAACACTATGTTTTTTAATTATAACACAACAATTATTAAATATTACCAAATATGTAACAGTATTTTACTTATTTTAGTAGATTTATTAATATAATCATACTCATTATTTACACAAAAATCAAATTAATTCTTTTAAGAATTGTTAATTATTAAACAAGTTAATATTTTTAATTATTAAACAAGTTAATATTTTTAATTATTTTAAATAATTATTTAATAATATTATCTTATATTTAATAATTAGTTGTGTAATAACGAGAGAATATAATGATCCAAAAAATATAAGACCATCATTCTTTTTATTTGATCCCTTATATAAATTTAACTATTTAATTTTAATTCTAAAATATCATCTTCAAGATGTTGATCATCCTCACATTAAGCATAGTAATAAATATGGATAATATGACCTAACATAAAATAAAACTAATGTAACAATTAAGAACTAATTAGCTATGACCACAAGATACTATAACAAAGAACCATACCACTTGAATAACTAGCCACAGGATCATCATTTCGATATGCTTTTATGATATATTTGAATAATAACTTGGCATTGAATAGTTATGGCAAATTCACGTTAAACCATAGCACTATATGTTAATGGGTTTAACAAGAAAGCAATATTGAAGATATAATGCTCTCCAGATCCTATGCAGTTATTAATTTATTAAGTAGTTGAAAAGAGATAAAGAGAAAAGAGAAAATAAGTATAAGGAAAAGAGATGAGCTCCATATATATTTTCACATTTTTGTATCACTTTCTTTTTGATTGTAAAGTATCTAATTTTATAGGTTTCATATAAGTAGAGTCCATTATTTTGTTCTCTCTCCTATTGCATCTTGTGCAATTCCATTAAAGATCTTAAGGTGTTTTAATAAACAAGAATTTAAGTGACCTTCAATTTAGTTGATGGTTTGGAAAACATATTAGGAGAATGATGACAATTATTATTATTTTCCAAGTGTGTATCATTGGTTAATTGAATAAATTACATAGACTTTTCTTGAGATATGTTAAAATTATACTAACTTTCTTTCTATTTTTCATATATATATATATATATACATATATAAATCTCTTAAAACAAAAAATTATCCTATGCTTCATATTAATTTAAAATTTTTTTCACTAAAATATTCTCTATTAATTTAAATATATTTTTTAAATAAAAAATTTAAATAGAGAGTATTTTGATAAAAAAATTTAAAATTAAATTAAAATATAAAATAACTTTTTTATTTCAAGTGATACTTGTATATATTTTAAAAATAAATAAAAAATTTATGTAATTTTAATAAATTAAAAAAATTGTGTAATTTGATAATTACATTGTTGAAATTCAATGGAAGAGACCCAAAAGATGTATTAAGAGGATTCTCAATTGCACCTCTAGTTTGGCATCTTTATAGTTTGTCTAATCATGTTGCAAATGGCCTTGGTTATAGTGCTGTAAAGTTGCTTCTATATATATATATATATATCTCTCTCTCTCTCTCTTAAATCATTATTTTATTATGGATATTATTATTATTATTATGAAAAGCTCAAATAGCATTTTTCTCTCTCGCTCTCTTTCATCTTATTGCCAAATATTTATTTTATTTGAGAAAAAATATATTTAAAAATTTAAATGTTATAATAAAAAAGTTTAAAAAATAAAATGTTTCTAATAACCAAAATTATTATTTCTTATTATTAGATTTTAGAAAAATTATAACCAAAGTTACTACTTAAATTATTACTAAGTTTTAAGTGTGTCTGTTTATTAAGTTTAGATATCAAAGTATTACTAAGTTCTTTAGTAGTGAAATCACTAACTTTTGAACTCCAATAAAAAATTGTGGCATCATTAAAACTTGAAGGAAAAGGTTTAAAGTAAGTCATTGATACTTTAGTTGATTGTATCATAAGTTAGTTCTAGTTATATTATGCATTGTTTAATATATATATATATATACTTCAAAAGAAAATAATATAACAAAAAATTATATATGGCACATATATAATATAAGAAACAACAAAACAAATATATATTATTTATAATTATAATATGAATTTTTAATTATGTTTAAATTTTAATTTGGTTAAGTTTATTTCATTTCAATATTATTTTTTTTCTAATTTATTATTTCTAAACCCTTTGTTTTTTATTTTTTTAATGATAGTGAAATTTTAATATAGTTTGAGAATACTAGAAGTTAACTATGAAAAATTCTTAAATTTTAATCATGGGTAATTTTCTTTTTTTAATTAAAAAATGATGTCTTAAATATTTTAATGTTCATGTAATAATAATAAAATATTTAAAATTTATTAATATTTATTTGTTATATTAAAATTTAGTAATTAAATATTTAAAATTTATTAATAAATTTATTTTGCCTAGTTGATGCAATGAAATGGATGAAAGATTCAAGAATGTAATTTTAGGACTTTCTTCTCAATTATTCTCTATCCAGTTAATTAGAAATATAATATTAATGCTTTGATAAAAATCATTAAACAATAAAAATCATTAATACTTTGTTAACAAATTTAATAATAAAATTACTATTAAATAATTAATAATCTTATTTCAAGTTAATTAGAAATCTAAATCAATTAAGAATGTAATCAGTAATAATAAAATTAATTTTTAAATGATATATAATATAAATAATGAAATTAAAAAATTTAAAGATAAAACATATTTATATCTTTACTCCTAAAGGCCAAAGCATATCTTCCTTTTCCATTGGGTCACGTTAACATGAGCAATTGATAAAGAGAAATAAATTAATATTTTTTAAGTGAATTGATATTATAATATTTTAAAAGTATTTTATTTGTAATATTACCTTTACAACTCATTAAAAAAGATAAAATCACCACAAAAACATGCAATATTAGATTTGATATTATAATTATTTTGAATTACCTGATATTTTGTTAAGATATATTTTAATGGCAATTAAACATTTAATAATCATACACATTCAAAATGGCAAACACAAAGTTGGATGACATGTGCAGATCTCATAATTAAATAATCAAACACATATTTGATCCACCTTTTCTGTGACTTTAGCTACTTTTGAGCATTTATTAATGTAAGTTTAAGAAAAAAACAAAAAGGAAGTTTTTGGAAAACCTAAGGGCTCTTCCCATGTGAACCATATTGAATGTACTTGCCTCTCCGTCTAGTTAGCAACAAGAACTTAAATTACATTAATGCCATGTAAAATTAGGTGCTTCACGTGATTTGTTTTTATTAAAAAAATGTTGATAAGAAGATTTTTATTTTTAACATTTAAAAGGAGATAATTAAGTGTTTACAAAATTTAATTAAAAGTATTTTTTTAAAATTAAAGTAATAATTCACTTTGTACTTTTTTACACAAACAAATGATAGTTGTGTGACAAATATATTCTTTTACTCATACCCACACCAATACATCCAATCTCAAGTCAGAACAAAAAAAATATTAAATCTTTTGAATAGTTACAGCAAAACAATTGTAAAAGAGGGAGTTCGAATAGTTGTAGCAAAATAATTAAAAAAAGGAGCTTTTGAATAATGCTTAGATAGGAAAAAAGCCCTAAATGCATTGAAGTTGAGCAAAACCTCTTCAGTCACGCCTTCTAATAGCAGCAGGTTTTGGGGTTTTTCAGATCTAAGAGAGAAGGCCTGCTAAAATTATTGACGCATTGAAGAAAAATTTTGGACTTTTAGACTTTTTCTTGAGACACATTGAAGTGGGTTACAAACTAAGGTAACTCTCTGTTCATTTCATATCTGTATCCATTGTGGTCTCTGGGGTTTGGCTATTTTAGACATGATTGTTATTTACTAGTGCTGTGTGAGTAGGAAAGAAATAAACAAAAAAGATGGTTTCCAATGTCGTTTCCTTTGATTGATAAACTAATTATTTATCTGCTTCTGATTCAATCTGCTCATTTCTAATAGCTTCAGTTTTTCCTCCTCCTACATGTCTCTTAATTCATCATTTGAAGCATTCATTTTAGATTATTATGCATTGTATATCCATAATCAAACATCTAATTAAAATAATGGTCCAATAAAAGTAGGTGTTTACATGTGACTATTCTCAACTATTTTGGCATACTTCTATTGATGCCTTACACTTAGTTTAGAATAGGTATATAAGAATTTCTAGTGTAACTATGTGTCTTATTGTCAGAGATCATCATTGAAAATCACAAATAAATAAATAAAACACAAAAATTCTATTCATATTAACTACATATGGTGCAAGCCTCTATTGAATGTGCTAGCACCTTCTTCTAACTCATTAAACCATCCTTTTTTCTTAATGTGACTGTGAAATGAAATTATATATGAATAATTGTTAAGAGCTTACTAAACTTGCATTGATAAAGCCTAAAGTGGATGAATTTATTGATGATGATGATGAGAATGTGTCCACTAGTGAAGAAGATAGGGAAGACATACTTAATGAGGATGATATAGACGACACCGATAACACTAATGACAACATAGATTAATTATATTTGTGGTAGTGTAAATGTATTTGAACTATTAAAACTCACTGTATTTACATATAAAGTGCTTTATGTTTTTGTCATCAATGTTTAGATTCAAATTAATGTATGTCATTCTTTATTTGCAATTTTCCAAGAAATGTCAGGTGGTGGATGCGGAAGGGTACGAGGAAGAGGAAATGGACATGGAAGTATTCGATTAAGACACGACCACATAGGTTGTGTGACATCACCAATGGGATAAGCAATAGGGAATGATTTTGAGTGCAAGGAGTCTACTCCACCCACACTGGCCCGATTAGTGACACAATAAAAACATGCGGATTCTCCTACCATGCAGCCATTGATAAATCATAGTAGTGCAGGCATAACTACCATTAGATTTTGTCTATTTATAATTTACTTGTTTGGCACACATACCTACACATATATGCATATATATTGACGTGTAAAATGTTTTTAATGACCTACATTTCATATTTAGCTTCTTGTAGTACTATTAAAAAAGGGAGCGGGAAGTATAAGCATGTATTTGTTGATATGAAGACAAGATATGGTGAAAAGATTGTTATTGGCATCTTTGAAGACTATGAGTAAGCTGTTGGAGAGAGCGCTTTAGAGTCCTCCAATTATTGTGGTTGGGTGGTTTGGACCACTTTACTATTTAGAGATGGCGACTAGCCCGCTCAACAGGAAAAAATGGCGAGGTCATGTGGTTAAAAATTAAGGTAATATATTTATACATAGACAATTACGCAAATTACATGATGTTTAATTTTTTAGCAAACTAAATCTTTACATGTACAATTATAATTACTTATATTTGTGGTTCATAGGACAAATTTGAACTACACGAGGGTCAATCTGAGGTGTTAATGAAGTATTTCACTATGAGTACTTTGCAAAGACTATTTAGGAATTGGAAGACTAAATTGCATGATCTAGTTAAACTATTAGATATAGATGAGGATAGGCGTGTAGTTTGACCAGTTGATGTACACCCTATAGACTGGAAGTGGTTGCTCTAGCACTGGACCATTAAAGATTTTAAGACAATGTACTCTTGCTACATAGTATAGTACATGCTCATTTTCATGCAATCCTTATAACTATTTTTAAAGGAAAACAAAGCTTTTTACCTAATTATAGATAATGAGTGATAGAAATAAACAAAATAGGGAAAAGCAAATGACCAAGCATACATGTGGCACACGGTCCTTTATGGAAGTGGAGCATAGCCTGGTAAGGACAACGTCTCCTTTTTTTATTTATAATTACATATCAATATACCCATTTTATTTTCCTTATGATTACAAGATGAAATAATGTCCACAAAATATTTTAGAGGGATCCTGTCATTGGAGAACTAGCAGGACCTAATGTGGTGTGGGAGGCACAACACACTTGTTGAACACAAGATGGGAAGATAGAGTGGGTTGACCCCAAATCTCAAGAAATTCATGTAACTTCTAGACATCATTCAATTTTTAAACTTTGTTCAACTATAGCTCCATGGTATTAATTTATTGTTCAAATTATAGGGTTGCTTCCATGAGCTTGTTCTCCAACAACAATCATAAAAAATTGAATCCCGCATGACTGGAGATGAAATTTTATTTACTATATTAGGTTCATGGTTAGGGTTTGTTCATGGCAAGGGGTATGTAGAGAAACCCCAATAAAAGAGATCCATTGACTAAGTAGATATGGATTATGGAGTGTCATTTGCAATAAAGCAAGTTCGGGAAGAAATGGAACGAATACGGGGAGAAGGATTGTGCTCAGGTGGCACAAGAGCATAAAGAAATGGAACAGAAGATGCAAGAGGAATTTGAACGAAAACTATAGCAAGAGCGAGCCCAAATAGCCTAACAGGTGCAGGATGAAGTTCGCGCACTGGTTGCTGCCTTATTATTGTCTACATTGCAATAGTAGGTATATAACATTTTCCTTCCTTTTTCCAACAATGAAAAATAATTAGAGGTGTTTTTCTTTCTAATAGAGACATCTAACTTCAAGCAGCGATGCTTTAGGCGGACTAACTTAATGAATTTAGATGAATGGTGGTATGTTTGTAAAGCATGACCTATTTCTTACTAGTTTGAACTTGAATTTAAGATTAGTTTTAAGATTATTAGAACAAATTCAATAACATGGTGTTTTTTTTTGTTTTGAAAGTTGGGTGAGCTTCACAAGATGAAAGAGCATATTGAGTTTATGGAACGTCACTAGTTTCATCTTCAAGTAGTTTAACAATTATCAATAATGAATGTAGAGTTTATGACTTTAGTTTTCCAATTGCTTATTATGTATATGTACAAACTATGAATATGACGTTGATTTCAATAAAATTTTACTTTCATTTTGAAGTGATTCATTTTGGTTGTTGTAATCTTGTTTCACTATTTGTTCTTCTCTTTTAAAGTTGTTTGTATAATTATTTGAATTATGTTATTTTTTTAGGTAAATATAGCTTAATTAAGTAAAAGAATTTTTTTTAAAAAAATTTCTGACACTATTAATGGCGACATCTATTGTTAGTAAAAAATTTTAATGGCATTTAATGGCAACCAAAGTCATCGCTAAAAATGAACTTGCTATTAATGGTTCAACTTTTAGTGGCGATAAAAGTCATGAGAAAAAAAAAATTCAATGGCAATGATAGTCACCGCTAATTTAGTTTTAGTGGTGACAATAGTTACCACTAATAACAATTTAGTTGCGAATAACAAATTTTTAGTGGTGACAAATAATGCTACTAAATAGAAACATTTTAGTGGTGACTAAAGCTCATTGTTACTAAAAGCCTCTCATTTGTGGCAACGTTTTCGCCACTAATAATAAGGTTTTAGTGGCGACAAGTTATGGTCACCATTGAAAATATCCTAATTAGTGGCAATTTAGTTGCCACTAATGTTTTGTGTTTAGTGGTGACCAATCATTAGAAACAAAAATTAATTTCTCTAAATACTATTTAGTAGCGACTTTCAATGCCACTAATTTTGTTTTAGTGGCGACTAGGGTCGCGCTAAAAAGTATTAGTGGCAATTAATGTCACCACTAAAAACATTATTAGTGGCGACTTTTTCTTTGCCACTAAAGATCTTTTGTTACACTAGTATTAGTTGTGAGTTAGCAGCGACATATTGTTGTCACTATAAATTCTTTAATGGCAACCTTTATTCTTTTAGTAGATAAAGTAAGTTTTTTTGTGGTGTTTTGGACACCATGGCCCTCTTAACCCTTTTCTACCTTTCTTGTCTTCTTTTTCTTCCAACACTAGGATATCAAAAAGTAAGTGATATTCTTTCATTCTTAATTGATTTTTATCATAATCACATAATTTCTTACCCTCCTTTATCATATATATGTGAAAATTTCCTCATCAAGGTATGAAGAATTCACCTTAAATCTTTACTTACTTTTAGAAATAACCAACCATTCATGAGATAACAACTTCATTTGTCTTTTTTTTTTTCAATTTCTAGCCCTTAGGTTGAGATTAATCTCATAATTTATGATATTATAATCTATGTTAATATGATACAAGCATAGAGTTAGGTTTCATATATGTTAATATGGAGCATTATAAGTTATAGGTGACAAGTTGGAAATAGGCTTAGAGTTAGGATTCATATTATGTCATGGATTTTGGAATTTAGGGATTCAAATTAAATATAAATGAATTTAAATATCTACTCTTCTTTCATGGCTTTAGAAACATCATAGAACCGGCTGTTAGTTTCCAAGTGAATTTTGCCAGCTCATTTGAACCTTATTTGCATACTACCCTTGTCATTATGAATTATGAATGATTCAGAACTATATTCATTTGTTTAAATTCATGACTTATACATTCTATTTAATATGACACATCATTTACATTGTGAGAGCAATTCAAATGATGTTTAAAATGTTTTACTGTTAGTTTAAGAATTTTTTTTTTCTAAAATTATATTTTTTGGATCTTAAATGATTTATGGGATTGAACATTGTAGTGAACTTTGGTAATATTTTATAAAGTTTCATTCAAAACTTGACAAACAAGGAACACAACATATATTTTAGTTTGTCGGCTAGAGTCTTATGGGGTCAAAGCATTGCTTTGCTCTCGCTCCAGTCATGTATCTAGCATGAATTGTGATAAAGTCATGAAGGGAATCCATTTTGAAAAGACTAATTAACTGAGAGTGACTTAAATACCATATTCCCTTTATGTTTCTTCGACTCTCCTTGCTTCTTCTTCTTTATTTTTTATATTCATCATCTTCAAGTAGATCTTTCTTGCTTCTTCTTCTTCTTTTTCTTCTTCATCATTCCTTTGAACTTGCGGTTTTAGTTCTAGGTCATAATAATTGGCCCTATGAGCAACAGAACTGGAGTATGCTACTTTCCTTATTTCCCTTATTCAGAGCTTTGAGTAGCTAGTTGAAAGTTGGTGTTTCCCATGAACAAAGCCATATTTTGATGTGTATCTTATAGTTGTATTGTTTGATCGATTTCCTGAGGTTAGTTTCCTCCTTAGGCACAGGTTAGATCCGTAATGTTGCAAAACAAGATGGTTAGGTGCGTGAGTGAGCTGCAGCTTTACTGTGGATGATAAACACACCTAGAGGGGGGTGAATAGGTGTATTGTGCAATAGATGCAAATTTTCGATGTTTGAAAGTAGAGGACCAAAGGTCTTCTAATTCAGTTAGTAAAAAGTATAGGATTTATGTACAGACAGAAAAATGGAGGATCTGTGTATGGATAGACGAAAAGAGAAGAGTGAAGGATCTTAACACAGATAATTTATCCTAGTTCAGTCAGCTTTGACCTATGTCCAGTCCCCTTGAAATCTCAAGGGCTTTTCTTAACTCAATAACTAGAACTTACAGAGATGTGGTAACACCACTTACAATTTTCACCACCAAGTGATTTCTCAATAGGATTTTTATACAGCTCACCCTCAACTTACTTCAAATCTTACAACACACTTCATATGATTGCACAGTCTCTCCTTGACTTGCTTCTTATAAGCATATAAAAATATGATAAGTAAACTAGAACACTTTTTTTCTTTTCAGCGTGTTTTCTTGATCTTATCAACTTTTTTGGATTCAAACCTTCGAGTGTTTATATGCATCTTGATTTATTTATCCGTTAGAGACATTTCCAAATTCATCGGCTCCTTTTTGATTTTCTAACATTCAAAACATCTTCTCAGATTTTGTTTATCTTCAAAATCTTGGCTGGTCTTCTTGCATGTAATGTTAGCCATTTAGCTTGAAGCTGAGATTGACGTTCAACCATATTTTCCACATCAGTCATTGTTTCTATTCTACCTACTCTTCCTTGACACGTGTACCCATCATTTGTTTGTGTTTTATACTTAATATAGTTTGTCATTTAGTTCATAAGCAGAACTAATCTATTCACAATATTGGGCTTATGAACATTGGGCTGATCTTTAGTATGGGCTTTTAACAAAAATTTAATAAAGATTTTGTTATCATCAAAGTCATTGGGCCTTGTGACAACTCTACCTTCTAATTATTGTAATTATGGTTAAGTATACGATTAATAATTAATTATCAAGGTTTGAGTGGTTACAATTATCACATTATGAAAGTATGGGAAAAATTTGAACCTTGATGTTAGAGTCATCACCATACCACCTCAACAAAAATAGAATTCTCATAAAAGAAATCCTACTACCATAAGAGGCTTATGATTCAACCGTCCGTCAATTTCAATACCCAATAACCTCCCACAAGTACTTCTATATCATCTCATACCATTACCGTTGGAGAAATTGGGGTTTCTAGGTTCAAAAGAGTAGGTTAGGGACTTATGCCACGGCTTAAACCTTCCCCGTCGCGGTCAAGTTACTCTCTGGAATCACTGGACAAATTTAACACCGCGGCGAGTTGGACCTTCACCGTGGCCAACCTATGTGGCACCACGGCGGAACGCCTTCTGGAACTACTGCTTTCAACTCCCAGGATTCTCGCCTCGGCGCAATATATTTGCACCACGACGAGTTTTGCTTCTGTCCAACCCTTATTTAATTTTCTTGACTCGCGCCGCGGTAGGACATAATGCACCGCGGCGAGTTTTGGTTATGCCGCGGCGCCTTTTAGCTCTGTTTCTCCTTTGGCTACTACGAAGCCTTCTTAGCCGCGGCGGAACTCCCTCCTGTGACCATATTACCTAAATTTCGCCCTCTACACTCTAAGTCTCATCTTAGAAACACTCCCGGTCTACCTACCCTTGTTTCATGTGATCCTAATGGTATTTATCTACCCTATTTACCCATCCATCCATCCATTACCATTGCGAAACTTAAACACTACTTCCTACTTGTTCCACTAGCTCATATTAGCAAATTCAAGAATATATGACAACAAGATCACATGCATTAGCAGCAATTTACATCCTATGCAAATTCCATAGAGATTCCATTCAACAATAGCTTACATCCAAGGCATCATATGACTATGATTCCCATATAGTGATCCATATCACAATTTCAGCAAAACTACAAATATATAATGCTATAAGTTCATGCATTAATATTCAACTATAATGAGACTTGAATCCTTAACGGTTACATTTCAATCAAACAAAATATCAATGCCTACACTTGGCAACATGATTACATGATGATGCTATGTAAACTAATAACAAAATTGCATCTATCCTATTCTACTCAAACCAAGTGTAGCTCCCCATACCCGATCTCAGCTTATGGATGTTCATCCACTTGCTTACCCTTATCCTTACCCGAGAAACTTTCACTTGAAATATTAATCCCATAAAATGGGGTGAGATATAAATCTCAATAACCAAGGCAATTCCATCATATATCCAATTTAATTAACATATAAGCATGGATCAAAATCAACATCAGAATCACATCCATCATATCAGCAAATGAAACAATTGGGCTATCATGATTACTATCCCATACTAGCAATCATATTATCACATGTTAAAGGCCATTAACACAGGGAGAGGCCCGTCCATGGCACCTACTTCCCATTGAGCACAACCAGGGCTCAGTGCATCTGGGGTTTGATCATAACCCGGTGCCCGATCGAAGCACATGTACGGGTGGCAGCCGCACCACAGCTCCACCATGGACTCACAAGGTCCAATCATAATTCAACAGATAGTCAACCAATTCATTCAACATTTTAAATCATTCATATACAGCAACATATGAAATTAAATCAAATATATACATGGAATTGATATAACCCGGTTACCTCACTTGTAGACACTTGCAACAGTCACCAATGGTGCAGAAATCCTCCTATAACCATAGCATCATAGAATTACTACTCTAATTCATCATTAACAGTTACAATCAATACCCAAAGAATTTAAGATGCTAATGACTACCTAAGAATCACTTACTCAGCCACTATAAGTCCCAAATTCGGATTAAATTATCCTCCACCAGAAAACTCAATATTCCACCCAAATCCTAAGCAAATTCGTACATAATTAATACCCATTTTATAAATTAGCTATGGGGGTTTCAAATTAACAATTGAAGCATCATAATGGAGGGTTTAAACTCACCCAAGGTCAGCCCTAACCTCAACCTACGAATTTCACTAAGAAAATCCCCAAATTCCCACATTTCAAATTTTGAGTAGAGTAAAAATGCTCCAAATGAAAAACTAATCTGACCAAATTAAAGAGGAAGATGAGGGGATTAAGTTGTAAAATTATTACCATGGCTGAATCTTGCTCCAAAATGTGAGAAAATGCAGAATTAGTGCCCCCAACCCTAGCCTTCTCTCCAAGCTCCGAATTTTCTCTTTATGTTTTGTGTTTCAGCAAGTGTGAGGGAGAGGCTGGTGTATTAGGGTTTTAGTTGGGTTTAAGTTAGGTCAAATGTGGGTCATGGGTTACTCCAAGTTCCATCTTCATTTGGACTTCAGATTTTTGCTTATTGGGCTAGTTTTTTTTTAGAGTGTTGGGCTCCAGAATTTTACTGGGCCAGTTTTATATGCAATGGGTTACTGAAGTTTAATTAGGCCAGACTAAATTTTTAAGAGCCCAAAGGTTTTGGGTCTGCACAAGGGTCATTGGACCACTTAAAGGAGTCTATACAAGGTGGATTTTGGGCCTCCATCACACTAAATTGGGTTAGGTCTGCACCTAACCCATTAGGCCTTCATTAGCCTCTTCTCATGATCTATTAATTTAAGCCTAGATAGAATTTCTATCCCAATTAAATCTCAAAACCATATTAGTAATTTATTTCTCTAAAATCTCTATTTACTCAACTTGCCTAATCATCCCATATTAATTACGCCTAATTAATCTAATCCATGATTAATACCTTAATTAATTATGGAGTGTTACAGGCCTAATAACCTTGGGCCGAAGATCCAACAATCTCCCCCTTTTGATGATAACAAAACCTCTAAAAGAATTTAATCTATTTTGTAAAATCATAACTACTTAAAAAAAATGACTCCCCCTGAATATATAAGCTCCTCTTGACATTGAGCTTAAACTTATTATGAAACTTGGAGAACCACATAAACCAAGGATAAAATATCATAACCACAACAGATAAACATATCCACAACATATAACAATTTGACATTTAGACAAGGATGTAATCATCACAGCACATATGATAATGTAATATGATAATTCAGTATTTATGTCTTCCCTTTTTTGTCATCAATCAAAAGAGAAAAAAAATTAATGTATGTTGTGCAGAAAAATAGTAGAGCAAAGGCCATTAATCATTGGCAATGGTCAAAAGCAATAAAGAATCAACGATGGTGAGAAGAGGAGGCAAAGTGTCACCCATGACATGAGTAAGATAAAGTATAGCAAAGTCAAGATCTAGAAGACGCTGTAACAACATCGTGTGATTGTTATTGTAGGCCATGGAAGCACCATGAAGCTTAGAGGTCATATATTGGAGCTGTTGTTGAATAGCACCTTGGGAGCCTACTAGACATCGAATAGCCCCAATATTTGTGGTTAGAGAATCTACATCCGAGCATAGAGAAGCAATAGAATTATTAAGGTAATGAAGTTGTCGAACAAGTTTATGATTTTATGAAAAGGAGAAGGAAGAAGATGCAGAGGATAGAGGTTGATGACTAAGATGGGAAGGTGGAGGTGAGTCAGAAGGGAGTAGTGGAGTACCAGGGTATGGCGAAGTAGGAGTTAGAGGAGTATCAGACGGTGGAGAGCCAAGAGGAGGTGGTAGAGTGTTAGGATAAGGATAAGTAAAGGTGTGAGGAGAAAATGGATGTTCTGGAGAGATATAGTGTTTAAGAAGGAGAAGAGAAAGTTGGAAGGGTGAATCAGGAAGTGGTGGTGGAGTAATAGGACATGGGGAAAGAGGAGTACGAAGAGAAGTAAAATGTGTAGATGGTGAATCAGGGGGTAAAGGAGGAGTGGTAGGGTAAGGAGAAGTAGGTTTTGGTAGAGAAAACAGAGGAAAGGGAGAAATGGTGGTAAGAATTCAGGAATTTCTTTCTTGGGTGACAGAGGATGTAACTTTGGTGGAGGTGCAATATCATCATCTTGACTGGATGCAGGTGAAGTGGGAAGAATTTTTCAACATTTATATAAGGGCGAAGGAGGAGGAGTGGTGATTGATGTAGATGATGGTGATGGAAGAGTTATGAGCTGAAGAGAAAGGGAGGACTCAAGGGGGTCAGATGGGAATGGAGCCATTGTTTTTGTTGATGAAGGTAGAGGAATTGTTTTTGCTGATGATGGTGGAGGAACTATTTCTGGAGGTGTAGGTGGAGAGACAATTTGCGATGAGGAAGGTGGAGGATCGGTTTGAGTTGCTGAGGGTGGAGGATCAGTTTGGGTTACTGAGGGTGGAAGATCAATTTGAGTTGCTGAAGGTGGAGGATTAATTTTTGGAGATGAAGGTTGTGATTCAAAAAATGCTGGGGAAGATGGAAGAACTTGCGTGCTGTCAGATACGGGGATGGTTTCATTGGCTTTATCAGTATTAGATATTAAAGTATTGTCAGATGAGGAAGATTCTTCATATGGGATCCTTTTCTTGGCCCTTGCTGGAGCCTTACTAGGGGAAGCTTGTTGAGTATTTAGTGTTCGACAATATTTGATGCGAAAGGCCTTTGGATCTTGTTGAAATTCTACCAGATCATGTTTCGAATCCAATCAGTCCCAATAAGTGTAAACTTCATTTGTTGCAGGGAAGTATCATTGTAGGTTCTTGTGATCACTCAACTTTGATATCCTTTCAAGTCTATGTTTTGACTCCTGAAGATTCTAATTAGCAACATGCTGTAGGGAAGACCAGATGAACTGGGATTCCTAGCAGCTTCTTCCATAAACTTGATAATTTAGTAAAATACATTAACATTTTGCATCGTCATCAAAATGTATACCCAGAATATGTCTCGATGAGTGACAACATCCAGTGATATGTTTCTGAGGAACATTGTTGTTCTAATAATATGTGCTATCACCCTGTACTAAAACGCAAGTGCTTGGGCATTTGTTTTTCTTCTAGAAATGAGGTCTCTTCATTCAACTACCAAATCATAGGCATCAACATACGAGGAGGGCAATTATGTGGGCCAAGAATATCCTCCAAAGAAATAATGAGGATATTTTGAAAATGAAATTCCAAAAATTTTCTCTAATGTTGCAATTCCCATAGACATAAGTTTGCCATTAACCAGTGAAGTTAGGGCTTTTCCTTCTTTGGTAACAACCAGATTGTAGTAGAATTTCCTAACTAAATCTCTATATACCAACTTATTAATGCTTACCAGAGGAGTCCATCCCATTGCTGCAAATTCAGGTTCTAAGAGGTAATTAAGTTGAGACAATCTGGTGAAGTCTATGCTTCTTCTGGGAGCAATTGGTCGATGTTGAAAGTTGGCAATATAGTGGTCAAGATGCTCCTTTATGCAAAATTTTGAAAGTAAATGAGATAAGTCCAGAGGGGGCTCTTTCCCTGGCGAAGTTGCTTCTTCGTGCATTTTCTTCTTTCTTTTGCCTTTTGGTATTTTTGCCTTTTTGGCTTGAGTAGGTTCTTGGATGGTAATGCCCTTTTGTTTCGTCTTTCCCATAAGTGCTTCAATCATTTTAGTGTCTTCCCAATCTGGATCATCATCAATGATTTTATGTTTCTTCAATGATTTAGATTGAATGGAAACTTTCTTCATTTGTTTCAGTCGTTTCTTTTCTCACAGTTTTTCTAGAGCTTGTTCCTTCTTTTGAGCTTCTTCTTCAACGTCGATAACTCCTTCAACAGGAATGAACTTTTTCTTTCTTTGAGAACGATGGAGTTGAAATGTGAATCAATTGAAATGTCTTTCCATCTACTGGGTTAGGGTTAAGATTTAGTCAAGTTTTCGAGCAGGTAAGATGTGACTTTTTAGTCCCGCTAAAATCATATTTGGTTTTGAGAGACAGATAGTGTAACCATCAGTTTTGTGGGCCCAAGATCATTATTAAATTCGCTCTTTTTCGAGAAAACTTTACCACGATTTGATTATTGCTTTAGAATACGAGGCAGGAAATTTCCTAAGACATTTTATATTATGCAATGTAGACACACGTGTACACAAAAAATTGTGTGAAGAGGCATTTATGAGTATGTCCTAAAATTAAATGAAACTGAACTAATAAATTATCAAAAATCTTTATGTTAGGTATATTAAGAGAATGGAGGATCAGTGGTGCTCAATTTTAGATAAACATGTATTATCAATAATTCCAAGTCTTTTTCTTAGAATAATGAACCTATTTTCAAGCAGGGGTTTAGTGAATATATCTGCAAGTTAATTTTCGGTTTGAGTGTACATTACCTCCACATTTCCTTGTTGAACATGATCTCGGATGAAATGATGTTTTACTTCAATGTGCTTGGTCTGAGAGTGATGAACATGATTTTTTGTGAGACAAATGGCGTTGGTGTTATCACAATATATGGGAATATGATCAAAGATGATGGAGAAGTCTTCCATTTGATGTTTCATCCATAATATTTGAGTACAACAACTACCAACAGCCATATATTCAGCCTCAGTGGTAGAGAGAGCTATAGAACTTTGCTTCTTACTGTACCATGACACAAGTGATTTGCCAAGAAATTGACAGCAGCTACTTGTGCTTTTTCTGTCTAATTTATCTCCGGCAAATTCTGCATCTGCATAACTAACTAGATTGAAACTATTAGTTCTGGTATACCATAATCCATAGTTTTGTGTCCCTACCAAGTATCTAAAAATTCTTTTAACAGGTGCAAAATGGGATTCTTTAGGATTAGCTTGAAATCGTGCACATTTGCAAATACTAAACATAATGTCAGGTCTATTAATTGTTAAATATAGTAGTAAACTAATCATGCCTTTATATTTATTTTGATCAATAGCCTTACCTTTTTCATCCTTATCTAAGGTGGAAGAAGGACACATAGGTGTTCCCATAGATTTAGAATTTTGAAAGCCATATTTGTAGATTAATTCTTTAGTATATTTTGGCTAACTAATAAAGTTTCCTTCTTGAGTTTGCTTTATTTGTAATCCAAGAAAGAAGTTTAATTCACTCATTAGACTCATTTCAAATTCACTTTTCATTAGATTAGCAAATTCTTTACATAATGATTCATTTGTGCAACCGAAAACGATATCATCTACATAAATTTGGACAAGTAAGGATTTATTTTTATTTTTCTTGATAAAAAGAGTGGTGTCAAGTTTTCCCCTAGAGAAGCCGCTTTCAAGAAAAAAATTACTCAACCTTTAGTACCAAGCCCTTGGGGCTTGCTTTAAACAATAAAGAGCTTTTGATAATTTGTATACGTAGTTAGGTAATTTTTCATCTTCGAAACTAGGAGGTTACTTAACATAAACTTCCTTTGTGATAAAACCATTTAAAAAGGCACTTTTGATATCCATTTGATATAATTTAAAGTTCATATAAGATGCATAGTGTAACACCTTAACCTCTAGCTCATACCCAAGATGCCCTCTTACTCATATGCACGTGCGGAACTCACAAGGGAGATAATTTATTCTACCTTATGCTTCTTTCTCTATGGCACTATGTATGGGTAGAGATCCACTTAGAAGTAATATGGACCGGTTGAGCTCTCTCTATGCTTCCCCATGCTCAATTACACTATTGAGACTTATTTCAATCCCCACAATATGCTTTAAACTCATGGAAAGCAAAAAGGGATTGGAGACATGCATTTTCGTTCTTGGCAGATTTTGCTTCATTTCTGGGCTAAGTTTGAAAATCCGTAACTAAATGTAGAAAAATTGTAACTGCATGATCTAGGTCATTCTAGAAATCTTGAGACGTCTACTTCATGCTAAAAATAAGTAGAAGTCTCATTATCTCACATACTCTGCGTTTGACATCAAAATCGTTCACTAGTCAGAGGGGGCTTCTTTGCTGTCACAGTTTACTGATATGGACTTTGAAAATGTCTAACTAATTCCACAAAAATCCAATGCTCATAAACTATATCTCTATGGAAATATGTGGATGTTAGATAGAGGATAAAAATATCTCCAGATCAGTTCACCAAGCCAATTTCCTGGAAACCGATGAAACAGTACTTCGGGTCTGGTTGGGAGTCTGATTCTGGGCAGGAACTTCGAAATTGCATAACTTCCTCTCTAGATCTCTAAATGAGGTGCTTCCAGTTCCTACAAGTCACTGTGACCATCTAGTTTCAGTGTATAAAATTTCGTAGCCATTGGACTACGTTTGCCCCTCGGATGACACGTTTCTCAAACTGACCAAATGAACAGTGATTTCTGAAATCCGATTTTCTAATGTCAACTTTGAAAAATCATAGAAAATGCTATAGACCTCTAAATGACATGAACTCTAACTTCTCAGAAAGCTCTAAACATAATCTAGCTACATGTCAAATCTCATAACAAAGAGAGGTCATATGGCTAATCTATGACATTATGTGCAAAAAGGCCCTTTCTTGGCCAAAAGTGGGGTTCATAGGGTCCAATCTTGGCTTTTCTACTTCTATGACTCTTTGAGCACATGAGAAAGTATCTATAGGAGCTATCAATCATGCCTCAAGTGTCTAATAACTTAGATTGGGGAAACTCACTATCCCATGCCCACTTATGCACCCATATAGTCTATACTACTTTGAGTATTGCATATCAAAATTGCCTCTTCATTCATCATAAACTTCATTCTCATACATTCATCATTCATACATACATTATCTTACAAAAACTCTTAAGAACTACATCATATACATCAGTACTTTATATATACAACTCTCATGTACAACACATTACAAGAAGCCTTTACACTCTCCTTTAGCTTCCCCTAGCTTCATGCTTGGTGGTGGTTCCCATCTCTAATCTCACTTGGCCCACCTGCCATGGTTGGATGGTGGAGAGGGAGGGTGAGATTCGAAGAATCCTAGTAGTTCAACTCTCATTCAATCATACATATATCGCATGCAACAAGTCTCGTTATGCATGTATGGCATGTTAGCATATAAAACCATGATAAAAACATTTAAAACATATGAATTGGCCATGCATAAGGAAAACATTCTCAACATGTGAGTAGGCCACACATAACATTTAGGAGCTTGCTAAGTACTTAGATTAGCCTCACCCACTCCCTTGTGGCTTTTGGATTTGCTTTACCCATTCTTTAGAGGTCCTTAGACTCAATCCTTACTCTTTGGGAGTCAGCCTCACTTTTGGGAGACCTTTTGCTCTTGTCTCAACCACTTAAGGGCTTAGCTCATCCTCACCTTGGCTATAGGGTTATTGGCTTTTCCATTTCCTCAAGCAAACCAAAACAAATCACATAAATCATCATTTCAATTCATAACATATCATCATGCTAACACACTTCTCATAGCTTATGTCATTCATACACACAAGCAAGACAATGTAACATACAATTATGCATGAGAGAAAAGTGGAGAGGACTAACTTATTAGCTATTCACTACTTGCTCTTTTACTTGTCTCCTCCCTTGTTGGTTTCACAACAACTTCTAGATGGGAGAGCTTCTCTTGAGCCTAACCACACAAAAGCATGGAATTAATACCTTAATACATGATTCTTAAGCTAGGGATCACTTCTAATCAACTCTACTGAGCTTCTCAATCTAGGTCTCTTCCTCTCACTAGAGTCCATTAGCTATTTTTTTTCTCTTCTCTCAAGCTCTCAACTCTTAAGAAGAGAAAGCAAGGAAGAGAGGGCTACATGACTTCTAACCTCCCTTAAGAGTGGTTTTCCACTCCCTCCTCTGAACCAAGCTCAAAACATGGTTACCTCTCTCAAGACCTAACTATTTTGGCAGCCAAAACTGTGGAAAGAGAGGGTAAGGGGAGAAGAGTAACATACTAAGAGAAAAGCTATGGAAATCTTTACCTTTCTTGTTCTTCCTTCCTCTCCTAAGCTTCTCTCTCTCTCCTCCGCCCTTTTCTCTCTCTTAAAGTGAGCTTGAGTCGGTTAGAAGAAGAAAGAAGGAGTTGGGATGGTTTAAAAAGTCAAATTCTTTCTTTTTACGCTTTTCCGGACTAACCCTCGCTATAGCGAGCCATAACCCTCGCTACAGCGAGCTCGAATAAGTCCCAGAACTCTGCCTTCGCTATAGCGTTCGCTACGGCGAGCAACTCCCTGGATTTTGTATGGGGGTGCCCGAACTCGCTATAGCTAAAAGGCAGTCTTGCTATAGCTAGACCATTTCTCGCTATAGTGAGCAGGTACATTCGTTATAGCTAGGCTATAGCTAGCAGACTTAGAAAATTTTCAGCTTCCAAAAATTTTCAGCTTTTCTTTTCCTTCCTTTTTCTTTTCTCATTTCTTTTCTATTTTCTTTTTCTTTTCTTTTTCTTGGCTGTTAAACATAGGCAAGCATCATTCTAATGGATTCAATTCTAGCTACAGGAGCATAGGTTTCATCAAAGTCAATACCTTTTTATTGAGAAAAACCTTGGGCCACTAACCATACTTTGTTTCTAATGATGTTACCTTTTTCATTTAGCTTGTTACAAAACACCTACTTTTGTTTCAATTACAGATAATCCTTTTGGTGCTTTTACCAGCCTCCATACATTGTTCCTTTCAAATTGCTGCAGTTCTTTCTCTATGGCTAAGATTTAGCTTTCATCTTTTAAAGCTTTAACTACAGATTTTGGTTCAATCTTAGATAGCAGAGCTAGATTGTTCCTGAAAGAGAATCTGGTGCCTCATCCTTCATTTAAATTTCCAATAATGAATTGTGAAAGATAGGATGAAGAGTGTCTCCATTCATGGGGAAGTCTTAGATCTTTTGGTGTATTTTCTGATTGGTCTTGAGTAGGTTTGTTTGAGGATTCATTAAACCCTTTTTCTTGATGGGATGATTCTCCTCCATCTTTCTTTTTGTTGATTTTCTAAATCTCTTGATTAGATGAAGAATCAATGTCGTCCCAGCTTCTGTTAGTGAATTTGAGAGGACTTGAGAGAGTGTTGCTACAATTAGCATGTGTTTTGCTTGATGTATTGCAAGTTGAATGCGCCTGGCCTTTGCTGGCAATGATTTCATCTTCATCTGTATTTACTATTTTTCTCACAGAGGAATTAGTTTCATCAAATGTAATTGCATAGATTCTTCAACTACCATAGTTCTTTTATAGAAAACCTTATAAGCTTTACTGATGGTGGAGTATCATAAGAAAATTCCTTCCTTGCTCCTAGCATCAAATTTTCCTAGATTATCTTTACTATTATTATGAATAAAACATTTACATCCAAATGCTCGAAAGTAACTGACATTTGGTTTTCTACCTTTCCACAGTTCATATGGAGTCTTTTTAAGAATATGTCTTATAAGACATCGATTTAACACATAGCATGTAGTATTTACTGCTTCAGCCCATAAGTATTTAGAAAGATTATTTTCAATAAGCATTGTTCTAGCCATGTTTAAAAGAGTATGGTTTTTCCTTTCAACTACTCCATTCTGTTGAGGAGTCCTAAGGGCAGAAAAATTATAACTAAATCCATGCTCATTACAAAATTCTTCAAATAATTTATTTTCAAATTTTTCACCATGATCACTTCTAATACTAGAAATTAGATAACCTTGTTCTCGTTGAACTTTTTTACAAAAGACAACAAAATTCTTAAAAGCTTCATCTTTATGTGCAAGAAATAGAACCTATGTGAATATAGAGAAATAATCAACAATGACAAATGCATAGCTTTTGCCCCTAAAGTTGTGAGTTTGCGTGGGACCAAAGAGATCCATGTGCAATAATTGAAGTGGTCTAGATGAAGAGACAGACTCCTTAGGTTTAAAGAAGACTCTTGCTTGTTTTCCTAACTGACATGCATTATATAAATGATCCTTTTGGAAGTCTAGTTTAGGTAGACCTCTTATAAAATCCAATTTGGATAATTTAAGAATAGTGTGCATGCTCGCATGACTAAGCTTTCTATGCCATAACCAAGATTCATTACATATGAAGGAGAGACATGTAATATTTTTAGACTTGGGATGATTTGAGCAGAGTATATATATGTTTTCAAACCTTTGCCCAGTATAAAAAGGCTTTGTCCTCATTGAAGAAAGTGCAATACATAGGATCAAAAACTACTCTATAACCTTTATCACACAATTGATTGATACTAAGAAGATTATGTTTTAAGCCATCAACTAAGCAGACATTGTTTAGACAATAGTTATTAGTAAGTTCTATCTTACTTGTACCAATAATCTTACCTTTGCCTTCATTGCCAAAAGTGACAAATCCTCCATCTGATTTTGTAAAGCACAATAATTTAAATGGATCTCCTGTCATGTGTCTAGAGCAACCATTATCCAGGAACCACTGATGGTTAGAAGTTCTTCCCTTCAAGCAAACCTACAATTAATTTAACTCTTCTTAGGTACCTAAATCTTTGTGAGTCCTTTTGGATTAGTACCAATAGTCATGGTTCCTTTTAAGACCCATTTGAACTTTGTATTGCCATTTTTGCTTTTATTACATGCATGTCTTGATTTGCTACATCGAAAGCAAGTAGTGTAAGAAGAAGCTTTAACAAAGAAATTCTTGTATAGTTTTACATTTAAGTTTTTATCGTATCCAATTCTAGTCTTATTAAACATGCATTTTTGTTTACTAAGAAGCATATTTAAATCTCTTCACCTTTACAAAGTTAGCCAAGTCTCTAGTGACTTCAATTATTTTCTGCTTTAGAGACTCATTCTCTAAGGAGATAGATTCAAAATTAGATTTTAGCTTATTAGTATCCTTTACTAGAGTGGAATTTATTTTTACTAACTCCTCATATTTTGCAAACAAATTTTTGAAATTAACTAAAATTTCATTAAACATTTCATCCAGTTCAGTATATGATAATGATATTTCAAGGATTACCTCATCGTCTTCTCATGCCATGAAACACATGTTAGCCATTTCTTGTTCAAGCTCTTCTTCTTCCTCATCATCATCACTCCAAGCCACCATTACTTTCTTCTTGCTAAATGCCTTAGTTGTTCTTCTTTTGAGGTATGGGCATTCGGATCTCATGTGACCATTCTTCCCACATTCATAGCAAGTAATAACATTTTTTGATGGCTCCTCCCTTTTTTAGTTTATTTTAAGAGGATTGGCTTTGGATTTCCACAGCTCCTTTTTCTTTTTGGCGTACTTATCTATTCTTTTTGAAAAGAAGGCTATATCTTGTTCATTCAGCTCTTGTTCTTCTTTTGTTATCTTTTCTAGAGCAACTAATTGTAGTGCAAGTATTTTTCTTCTATGTTCTAACTCATGTCTTTTCAAGTAATTCTTCTCGTAGGCTATCAGGATTCCACGTAACTCATCACAAGTGAGAGTTTGAAAATTGTTGCTTTGAACTAAATCTACCTTGGATTTCCATTTTTCTGGTAGACTTCTTAGGATCTTCGAGTTGAGCTCATAGCCTGTATATTTACAATTTGGAGCTTTGAGATCACTAACTAGTTTTGTAAATCTGTTGTAAATTTCTTCAATGCTTTCTCCTTCCTTCATATGGAATAGTTTGAACTCGTAGACTAGTACATTTAGATTGCTTTCTTTGACTTTGGAAGTTCCTTCATGAGTAACGATAAGTTTCTCCCACATTTCTTTTGCAGTTTTGCAGCTTGATATTTTATCGTACTCAGAACTGTTGATGGAGCATATAATGATATTTCTAGCATGATGATTGCATTGAATTATTTTAATATCATCTTCAGTCCATTCAACTATGGGTTTGTCTATGATGGTACCAGTTGTCAGATTCACCTTTTATGGTTTCTTTGGACCTTCCATGATTACTTCCCACACCAGATAGTCAGTTGAACATATAAATATCTACATTCTCTCCTTCCAATATGAGAAGTGTTTTCCCGTGAAGTAAGAAGGTTAGAGAGTTGAGAATCCTTCTCCGAAGTATGCTCCTTCAAGTAAGTTAGCAGTAGCTATTTTCTGCATAGAATAACAATAACACAGGATCTTTTCTCAAGGCTGTTAAGCACACAAAAGAGACTGAGCTCTGATACTAATTGATAAACACACCTAGAGGAGGGTAAATAGGTGTGTTGTGTAATAGATGCAAATTTTTTATGTTTGAAAGTGGATGACCAAAGGTCCTCTAATTCAGTTAGTGAAAAGTAGAGGATTTATGTATGGACAGAAAAGTGGAGGATCTGTATATGGACAAATGAAAAGAGAAGAGTGAAGGATCTTAACACAGATGATTTATTCTGGTTCAGTCAGCTTTGACTTACGTCCAGTCCTCTTGAAATCTCAAGGGCTTTTCTTAACTCAATAACTAGAACTTACAGAGATGTGGTAACACAACCTTACAATTTTCACTACTAAGTGATTTCTCAGTAGGGTTTTTATACAGCTCACCCTCAACTTACTTCAAATCTTACAACACATTTCTATATGATTGCACAGTCTCTCCTTGACATGCTTCTTATAAGTAGATAAAAATATGATAAGTAAAATAGAACACTTTTTTCTTTTCAACGCATTTTCTTGATCTCATCGACTTTTTTTGTATTCAAACCTTCGAGTGTTTATATGCATCTTAATTTATTTATCCATTAAAGATATTTCCGAATTCACCTGCATTTTCTTGATTTTCTAACATTCAAAATGTCTTCTCAGATTTTGTTTATCTTCAAAATCTTGGCTAGTCTTCTCACATTTAATGTTAGCCACTTAGCTTGAAGCGGAGATTGACATTCAACTATATTCTCCACATCAATCACTGTTTCTATTCTACCTGTTCTTCTTTAACACATATACCCATCATTTGTTTGTCTTTTATACTTAATATACTTTGTCATTTAGTTCATAAGCAGAACCAATCTATTCACAATATTAGGCTTATGAACATTGGGCCGATCTTCAGTATGGGCCTTTTACAAAAGTTTAATAAAGGTTTTGTTATCATCAAAGTCATTAGGCCTAATAACCTTAGGCTGAACATCCAACAGTGGACACCAATTTTTGATGTCATGGCCAGTATAAACTCTACAGTTTCGTTGATGCACTACAATTTAGGGTTGTAGCCAAAGGCGATTGGGCGATATTTGCATTCTATCCCAGCATGCAATTGGTTTAATAGGACTAAGAGGGTCCTACTGGGCCAATCTAGAGGCCATGCTTGGTCAGGCCAAGACCAAAATCCTGTTTATTTATTTGGGTTCATGAGAGATGATATGCAGAGACTAGTGGCATCATCAATAGGAGTTTCGAATGTTGTTTTCACATATGCATGCATGCATATCCATATCCACAAATCATGATAAATAAGAAACTAGCTTATATTCTAATGATAAGTTTATCCTATTTTTTCCTTGTATATTTTTGCATAAAATCATTTATTCTCTCTCTTACTATCATGTGAATCTAATAAATTTAATCAAATAGATAATGGGTAAATACACTTATACACAGGATGTCAACTATTAACTCAGATTCTGGATTGAGATATAAGTTTTGTTTTGTTTATGATAAAGACAAATCATGAACTACAATTCAAATATATGGAGAAGCAAATTTGGAATGAGGCAATAGAACATGGGAATCTTTTCTATTTGAAAGGACAGTGACTAATATAATCTATATATAAAGCCACTACTACACTTTTGTTTCTCAAATGGCAGTGTGATAGATAACAATCAAAGACATATTATTAATGAAAAGATATGATTGGCTTAAAGCTTGCAAGCAAATTCCTAAAGGGCTTCCAATATTGAACAATATCCCTTGAGTGAACTTGAGGAGCTTTTGAAGGAACACGCGATCACCTTGCTTCTTCTTGTTCTGATCTGTAAGTTGTTTTTTTCTTCCACGCTATGAATTTGGAACACCATAGTCAGTTAAGAGTATTGTTTAAATATAACTCAGTATGATATATATTAAGTCTTCCATTTATATTGAGTTTAAGGAAGGAGATCTATCTAGTGAAATCACTAGTTTATTGTGAGAACTAATTAATAGAAGCCAAGTTGATTCAATTGATTAAGGGTTCCACATTAAGCATTTGCATATCTATGTTCAAGGATTTGAATATCCTATTTGACTAGTATATAGTTCTGTTTGGCGGTCAACCATCACCAGAAAAATCCTCCGATGCCTAGGAACTAGGTGATTTCTCCACTTTAAAAGCCAAAGTTCAGTTGGGTTTATCCTGTACTATATATAGTATACCATCTAAAGAAGAATTAATAAGGGGAACAAATATTGGCTATAACCAATTTATGGTGAATTTTCTTTTTCTACGAATCATTGATGAAAACCAACCCCCACGATTTCTTTTTTTAAGTCAATTCAAAGTGAGATCTTTGGTCAAAAGAAAAAAGGTCTGGAGGGTAAGATCAAATCAAACAGTGTATTTTAGAATATTAATTTCAAGAAAAAATTGAAAGTATAAGCATTAAGCTATCCAATATTCTTTTTTTGACAAACTGCTAACATTTTAATTACTTGATATGAGTCGATTAAAACGCAGTATCAAAATTAAGATCAAATTGGTTGGTCAGATGAGTTGAACTGATCTGGGTTAGATTATTAATTCATTTGACCAATCTACCATTCAAATAAAAGTGAATTAATGACCCAGGATATATAGCTTCTAGAAACAACATAACTATGCTATATATATAACTCCAAGACTAAAAGCCAAAAAGGGCAAAAAAAAAAAAAGCCATATATATATAATGATCATGTTTGATATGTTGAAATGAATCAGTGGTGGCCGGGAAATAACAATGTGATATAACATGATGCATTTGATTTTACTGTCAATTTCACCATACTTCATTTATAAGCGAAGAATATTTTTTGCAGGTATTTGAATTACTTCATTAAGAAATTCTATATTTTTATTAGTATGGAATAAATTTTTAAATTAATGTAAATTTATAATAATTTTAAATTTCACTAAAATAGTTAAAATTTGGGAATTTCCTCCTCAATTATTTTTGGAGAATTTATTTTTTAATATTATTTTTAATACAAACATTCTTGTGCGTGTGCATGTGTCCATTTTTGCGTGAATAAATTAAATACGGAAAATTTGCATATTAGAAATTCAATTCTTTTCATTTAAAAATTTATAAAATTCTCTTATAAAAAAAATCCATGAAATTTAATCCAAATCCATCGTTATGGTAATTCTACTATCTATTGGCTTTACTGGATGACGAGCAGGCTTATCCGGTTGTGCCCTATGAGGGGGAATTTTCTTCTCGCATTCAACCAATCAAGCTAGCATCTTCTGTGGACTCTGGTTCAAGCATGTTAAACTCATCTCTTGTTGGTTAATGGAGTTAAACGTTGTACAGTGTTCCTTAAATGAGGAAACACGAGTAAAATTGTAACCCTTGAGTTGTCTGATTTATCCCCATATTCTATATATATATATATATGATAATAGAATTTTACACTGCCCAAATCGTCTTCCTTTATTCCCTGAAATTGAGATTCATGCCTGCATATACCCCGAAGAGATTGCTCATTTTGTTCTCTCTTTCGCTTGTGATTTCTATTTTTTTCCAAAGGTATCTTTTTGAGTTATTATTAATAATCTTGCCAAAGGAAAAAATGGGAAAAAAACAAAAACCAAGGTGGACAAAACCCTAGTTACTACGGACACGCTTATAACAACCAAGTGGTAGCCAACTTCAAGAGACAAAACTTCCATGTAAAAGATGCTACTCGTGGTGACCCAAAATATTTCAGCATAGAAGCAAATAAAATAGAATAAAGATCAAACATTCAAAATAGCAGACGAAAAAAATAAAAATAAAATTTTTCTTTTGCTCAAGGTTATTTCAATTTCCAAACAAGGATTATACCATGGTCTCAAGAAAGATATTTCACTGAGTTCTAATGATTACAAGACTTCCTTTTGATACAAAGAAGAATTATATTAAAAGGAAGTTAACAAACGGTAGACTAGTGTTAGCAGCAATATGAAGACCTCATCAACTCTCTAAAGAATTTTCAAATCTTAAATGAAGGTTAAATTAAGCACTTTATTTGTGCTCATAGATAATTTCACAGAGTTATCAATTTGGTCATTCTCATATAAAATATTATAATTAAGTACCTATAATTTTTAAAAGTTTTAATTTATCACTGTTATTAAACTCCCCCAGCATACTATAAAATTTTACTACCATGATTAACTATTCAAATAAAGCTCAATTATTTATCAATAATAGCAAATTGATAAATGTCAAACAAATCCTACAACAATAAATATGAATAAGCCGAAACGGATATGCTACAATAATAAATATGAATTTGAGGCATCTCAGAAATCTTTTTATGTGAATAATTTCGTTAACAACATGAACAATTATTGGTTGGACACCTAGCTATCACTACAAAAAAATATGGAATTTGCGGCGACAAAAGTCGTAGCTAAAACATCAGAAGTCGTCGCTAAAACTATTTAGTGACGACAATGTAATCGTCGCTAAGTCGCCGCAATTACAGCCGTTGCTAAAGAGATTTAATGGCCAAAAAATTGTCGTCGCTAAAAAGACTTTTTGCGACGACAAAAATTGCCCCTAAATATATGTAATTTTGCCGCTAAAACTCCAAAACTTTTGGAGCCACGGCATTTAGAGGTGAAAAAAGTCGTCACTAAATGTATAGTTTTAGCGGCGACAAATATCTTTTGACACTAAAAACTTTTAGCGACGACTTTTGTCAATAGCTGTGGTTACTAAATGCATACTTTTAGCGACGACATATTAGTTCAAGAGATTTAGCGACGACCTTTTCGCCGCAAAAATCCTTCTATTTAGCGACAACCTTTTAGTTCAAGAGATTTAGCGGCGACATTAGTAGTAGCTAAAATTCTTTTTTTTATACACTATTAGCGACGACTTTAGTCGCCGCTAAAAAGGTTTTTTTTTTTAGATTTTTAGTATTTTTCTTAATTATTTTCTTCAATCCTGTTTACTAAAATAGATTTTATAATATTATAAATGGTGAAAAATAAATCTTTTAAATCTCTAATAACATATACCTTTTTACAAAATCTAACATTTTAAAATACATAAGTAAAAAGAGAGCAAATCAAACTTTGTTAACAAATTTGATATATACATTACTGCAAAGGTTCATCCAACAAGTATAAATCCAAAAATTTGTCATATGAACAATTTTTTAAACTCACTCATACACTCCACTATTCAATGTTTAAAATAGCATTACAATATTACTAAACAAAAGGAAAAGAACAAGAAGCTAGTATTGGTAATTGCTTGAATCTTCGTAATTCAAGGGACGGGCACTAGCATTCAATCTAGACACTTCATTTTGTTTTGTAAATGTCAAGACTTTCTCCATCAAAGCAATTACCTGTATGACAAATTGAGACCACTTTCCAATTTCAGTAAAGCATAATGTTTGAAAGACTATATATGTCATAAACAAATTAATGTCAAAAATTTAAAAGGAAAATGGTGTTATAAATTAAGATGCATTATTTGTCTTAGTTAAATAATCAATCATTAAAACTCTTAATTATTCACAAAATTATTGAGCTTCTCCACTTGAAGCATTGTTCACCAGAGGTACATTTCCCTACTGAAAAGAAACATAACACTAAGTTTTTTAACATTGAAAAGAAAAAGAAAAGTGAAAAGATACCTGTTGGAATGTGGCCATGAAGGCAGTCATTTGAGCACGAATTTCAGCTTGCATCTGTGCTTGCATTTGGGCTCGCTCCTTTTGTAGTTTTTGTTCCATTTCTTGGCGCATCTCTTCATGCACTTGTTCTATTGCAGAAGAAACTCTAGACTCCATTTCATATTCGCCGATGCTTCTCTTTCTCGAGGGTTTCTTCCCATATCCCTTGCCATGCACATACCCCGATCTCTCCCCCAGTACGGTAGCTAATATCTCATCTCCAGTTAGGCGTGCCTCTTCATTTGTTACTTGTTGTTGAATAACAAGATCGTGAATGCGTGACTGTAGTGCAGGACATGAGTTAGAAGTATGGAAAATTGTACAAACAATTTGTTTAAAGTTAATGAATTTGAGAACATTACATGGATCTCTTGGGACTGCGGATCAGCCCACACTATCTCCCCCTCTTTTGTTCGACGAGTATGTTGTGCCTCCCATACTCAATCAGTTGTTGCTAGGTCCCCTGTTTCTGGGTCCCTCTACATATTTTTCAGACATTAGTATTCAAAGCTTTTTAGCATGAAAAAAAATAGTAGTGAATATAGAAACGAATTTCTCCTAAAATACAATGAGATGCTCACCAAAGACTCTTCAACCTCTGCAAATGAGCGGGTATCACATGTATGTAATGTTACCTACTTTGACATATTTCTATTATTTCTACTACTTGCAGCCTGCATATAAAGCCAAAGTGTTGTTAATGATAATTTTAATTAATAATAGTACAACTGCAATAAAGTTTGAACTAAGGACCTGAAACTTATCGGACTTAAAGTGCTGAATTAGCTAATCCCAATCTTCAAGGCTAACATCCTTTGGTTTTGCTGCTTGCCTTTCCTCGTCAGTCATGTAGTTCTTATATATTTTTGACAACAAAGACTTCCAATTCTTAAAGAGTCGTTGCATTGAGTCCATGCAGTAAGACTTGAATGCTACCTCCTGTTGAGGATCGCGAACTTCAAATTTGTCCTATACATTAAGAATAGAATAGCAAATTCAAATTATAAGTAGTTATAATTGCAAATATAACATAGGTATTTGCATATTAGTTAAAGATATGCATTTAAAATATGTAACTTGTTACCTTCACTTTCAACCACATGGTGTCCCCATCTTTATTTGTAATATCTTTCCAATCACCATCTCTTAAGGACACAGTAGTCGGCACCACCCAACCAATGTAACTAGATAAGTCTCGAGCTCCATCTCCAATCGGGCGTTCAGTAGTCCTAGACATGATAATTAAGATCTTGTTGTCAAATTTTGTTTTAAGATCAACTCCTAAACACTTATACTTCCCTCGACCTTTTTTAACAGTGCTGCAAGAAGCTGAACAATATAGAAAAAGAAAACGATTAGATGATGATACATAAAAAATAAATATACTTATATATGACACAAGGCAAAAAATTAACCAAACACTTATATTGTTTCCCTTGCTTACCTGCACTACTCTGATTTTGTGATGGTTGGGTAAGAGGTGAACCATTTTGTTCTTGTTCTTCCTCACCAACTAGCTCTAATGGCAATGGAGAATATTGAGCTTCTAGAGCTTTTAGTGCATCATGCTCAAGTTGCCCTCTCGTACGTGGTGGGGATGCAACATCACTCGTATTATTCTGCCTCCCCCGTCCATTTCCACGTCCTAAGCCTCGTCCGCCTCGTCTAGCCCCTCTCCCATGCCCAGCACTTGACATTTCCTATATCATTCCACATTTATTATGAGAATAAGGTAGTTGAACAATGTCAATTTGTAAAATTATAAAACTTTTAACCAAGAAATGAATTATAAGAAGGAAAATTTTAAAAATTTAAAACAATGATAATAATAATAATAATAATAACAACCTTATAGAAACTGTCATAATTATCGCTTATTATGTGTTATAACTTATTATGATCGAAAACCTTGTTGACAAGGTATTGGTCAAGTCAACAAGATCTTGGCTTTTATAAGTTTCTCAATTAAAGAATACCTTGTTGTAAGATAACAAATCCTGTTGACAAGGTTTCAAACTTCTCTCTATTGAATTCAGGATCTTGTCGACAAGATCTTCAATTGTGTCAACAACATATTATCCAGCCACTGAATTTAAAGACATTGTTGATAAGATCTTCAATCTTGTCGACAAGATCTTCTACTTTATGAACAAGATCTTTAACCTTATCAAAATAAAAAATACTCAATGAAATAGGATGCTATCTGCGAATTTAATATTTTAGTCATTTATTATACGTACCATTAAATATCATAGAATCTTAGTTAATCTTGGTTTGTATCTGTGGTGTCAGTATCGACTTCATCATCCTCCCTAAGTATGTCTTCTGAATCTCCTTTGTCAGTGGATACATCCTCATCATTGTCATCAATGAATTCATATTCTGCATTAATTGCACTTGGGCATTGTGTTCGTAGGCGTTTGCTTGAATGGCTTAGAGTCTCTGGAGCAACATCATCTCTCTGCAACTGGACCACAAAGTCATTTCCCACATTATCATCAAGGACCACATATAGTTCGATTTCATCTTGTTGATATGCCTCATCGATGGGCCCTCCTTCAAAGTCCCCACTAATGTCATCATCAGTCACCTCAGGCATATTGAACAGGTCACGAGGATTTGTCTTAACAACAATGAGCCAATTTGCATCAACTATGTCATTTAAATAGAATACTTGTTCGGCTTGATATGCTAAGACAAATGGCTCATTAGAGTTGAGTGAATAATGGATATTCACGCTAGTGATTCCAAATTTATCAACCTTGTATCCTCTTCCTAGATGAGCCACATCCCACCAATGACACTTGAATAAATGCACTTTTTTATGCCCAATATATGACAACTCATATATGTCATCTAACACACCATAGTACTCTTTATTCTCGTCTTCATCATCACCTTTCACAAGTATTCCACTATTATCTGTTCTTCGGCCTAAGGCACGATCTTTTGTGTGGAATCTAAAGCCATTCACTGTAAATGCTGAGTAGCAGTGAACCACTTTGAGTGGGCCAATTGCTAAACTCTTGAGGTCATCACTAGCCTCACCCTGTGCGCTTAACTTTGCAACCTACAATGAGAGATCACCATTGATAAATTCTGTTATGATCAAAATTTATCACATAATTCGTACATTCCTAGCGCGGTGTCCAAAAACTAACCTGTTCACGAAACCATTTTGGGAACTCTTTAACTGTTGATCTATGCATTTCCATCTGCTTCTTATGCTCCCTGCAATGAATAACATAATTAAGGCAACAAATTCTTGAAGAAGTTATTATTTGGAAGGAGTTACCAAGCTCCACGAACGTACTCTATGAATGGCCAAACCTCTTCACAATTATGGAGCACATACATACAAGCTTGATTGAACTCCACATTAGAGAGAAATCTTGATTCGTAACCTCCCCGGACTTAGCCACTTTTATTGAAGATGGATGTCTCATCCTTTCCCATAAGTCCATTATCGTTTCTGACAAGCCTATTGAACTTGGTGGGGATGTCTTTCAAGTAACGGGAGCAAAAAGTAAGACATTCATCTGCCAAATATCCTTTGGCTATTGAACCTTCTGGTCGAGCCTTATTGCGAACATATGTTTTTAATGTCCGCAAATATCTAAATACATAAGAGGATTTGAATAAAGAATTTAACATAGAGTATTAATAAAATTTATAAAAGGCATATCTAGTGTAGTAAGTTACTTCTCGATAGGGTACATCCACCTATATTGTACGGGCCCTCCGAGCTTTGCCTTTCTTGCCAAATGGATAGGCAAGTGGATCATAATATCAAAGAAGGCTGGTGGGAAAACCATTTCCAATTTGCATAATGTGCTTGCAATTTGGGATTCAAGATGATCAAGAGCCTCAGTTGTTAAGCACTTGGAACATAAATTCTTAAAGAATTTACCCAACTCTAATATAGGTTCAAATACCTCATTGGACAACAAGCCACGTAATGCTATAGGGAATATATCTTGTAACAAAACATGGTGGTTATGGCACTTCAATCCATAGATTTTTCTATCACGAACATTAATACATCGTGACAGATTTGAAGAGAAGGCATCAGACACTTTCAAAGTAGCTAGGAAGTTACAAACTTTTAACTTTTCTTGTGGGGACAATGCATAGCAAGCAACTGGAATCAGAACTTTGTTTCCTTCTTCTATCGGGTGTAATTCAGATCTAATTCCCATGTCAACCAAGTCATACCGACTCTTTACTGTATCTTTTGTCTTTCCAACTAATCCCATAACAGTTGACATGATGTTATCTGAAACATTTCTCTCAATGTGCATAACATCAAGGTTGTGTCAGATTAATAATGTTTTCCAATAAGGTAAGCAGAAAAAGATACTTTTTTTTCTCCAATTAAATGCCCCAGTGACATGGCTACGCTTTCGTTTTTGACCTTTTCCCAGAGTTACATTACCTAGTGCTCATAATTGACAAAGTGCCTCATCACCGGTTAAAGGAGAGGGTGGAACTCTATGCTTAACTTTCCCATCAAATGCCCTTCGATTTCGCCGCCATGGATGATGGGTTGGCAGGAAGCGACGATAGCCCAAGTAGCACAACTTATTTCGTAATGAAATAGAATATGTATCTTTATGGCAACAGGGGCATGTAAGTTTTCCTTTTGTAGACCATCCTGATAGGTTCTCATATGCTGGGGAGTCATTAATTGTCCACAATAATGCTGCACGTAACTTGAAATTAGACTTCTTATAGGCATCATATGTCTCTACTCCTTGCTCCCATAATTCAAGTAACTCTTTAATCATTGGTTGGAGGTACACATCTATGTCATCACCTGGACTTTTGGGGCCTGGAATTTAAAGAGTCATCATAAAATATGGGTGCTTCATACATTGCCATGGTGGCAAATTATATGGAACTAATACAACTGGCCAAATACTATGATTAGTACTCATATTTCCCCAAGGCTGAAACCCATCACTTGCTAGGCCCAACTGAACATTTCTTGGATCACTACAAAATTCTGGATGCTGCTGGTTAAATGATTTCCATGCAATAGAGTCAGCTGGATGCCGCAAAACACCATCATCAATGCATTCCTCATTATGCCACCTCATCTCCTTAGCTGTATGGTGAGACATGTATAGCCTTTGTAGCCTAGGCTTTATAGAAAAATATCGTAGCACTTTATGAGGAATTTTTTTTCCTCTATGACTGTTTGACCTCCATCGAGGCATATTGCACTTAGGACATGACTGAGTATTGGTGTGCTCTTGCCAATACAAGATGCAGTCATTCTCACATGCGTCAATCTTAGTGTAATTCATTCCTAATTCTTGAATAACTTTCTTTGCTTCGTAGTAGGAGTTAGGTATTAATGCCCCTTCCGGAAGAACATCCTTAAATAAACTTAGTAATGAATCCATGGATTTGTTGCTCTAATGGTTAAGGCACTTAAGGTGGAGTAACCTAACTATAAAAGAGAGTTTAGAAACTTTGTCACAACCTGGATAGAGGTCAGTTTGAGCAGCCTGCAACAAGTCAAAGAACTATTTTGCCTGCTTATTAGGTGGCTCATGGTTCTCTGACTCATGGTTCCCTTTATTTGAATCTTCGTGACCATATGCATCATGGAGCATCCCAATAATATCATCTTCTTCATCGGTTTCATCAACTATATCATCAGCTACCTCACCACCATTATCTTGATGCAATGAACTGTAAGCACCAAGATGAACTTCTCCATGTGAGTCCCACACTTCATAACTTGGGCTGAAACCCTTCCTTAATAGATCTGCCCTTACCTCAATGCGACTCTTCCATTCTGTATTCTTACACCCCTTGTATAGGCATCGAATCATATTTGTCACCCTTGGCTGATTAAAGGCCCATTGTAAAAACTCATCAACTCCTCGTCTGTATGCTGGATTAACTCTATTATTGATCTTTATCCAACTTTTATCCATCTCTGTTACTTCCTACATTTTAATCAACATCATTGCAAGTTAAGTTGTGGACAAGTCAAATCTTTTTATATGTAAAGAATTATATACTTATGTTAAGTCCATGCCATCACTGCTTAACTTTGTTCTAGTTACATGTAAAGAATTATATACTTTTGTTTTGGTTCAGATCTCCAAGTTTTAGATCTGAACTAAAACCAAACTCTGTTCTAGTATAAAACATAATGAGGGAAATTGATAAGTTATAAGATATTGTTGATAAGTTACAAGATTTGGCGCAAATATTTTTATTTGATAAAAAATTTGGTGCCAAAACTTTTAGTGGCGACTAAGCTTTAGTCGTCGCTAAATTACACTTTAGCGACGACCAAAGTTAATAGTCGCTAAAAGCTATGTTTTAGCGACGACTAAATCTGGTCGTCGCTAAAAGTTTTGTCAGATAGATAATGGGTATTTAGACTTTTAGTGACGACCACCTTTAATCGTCGCTAAATCACACTTTAGCGACGACTAAAGCTAATAGTCGCTAAAAGTTATGTGTTAGCGACGACTAGATCTGGTGGTCGCTAAAAGGTTTGTCAGATAGATAATGGGCATTTGGACTTTTAGTGACGACCACCTTTTGTTGTCGCTAAATCACACTTTAGCGACGACTAAAGCTAATAGTCGCTAAAAGCTATGTTTTAGCGACGACTAAATCTGGTTGTCACTAAAAAGTTTGTCAGATAAATAATGAGTATTTAGACTTTTAGTGACGACCACCTTTAGTCGTCGCTAAATCACACTTTAGAGACGACTAAATTTGGTCGTCGTTAAAAGGTTTGTCAGATAGATAATGGACATTTAGACTTTTAGTGACGACCACCTTTAGTCGTCGCTAAATCACACTTTAGTGACGACCACTTTTAGTAGTCGCTAAATCACACTTTAGCGACGACTAAATTTGGTCGTCGCTAAAAGATTTGTCAGATAGATAATGGACATTTGGACTTTTAATGACGACCACCTTTAGTTGTCGCTAAATCACACTTTAGCGACGGCTAAAGTTAATAGTCGCTAAAAGTTATATTTTAGCGACGACTAAATCTGGTCGTCGCTAAAAATTTTGTCATGATATATAATGGACATTTGGACTTTTAGTGACGATCATTTTTAGTCGTCGCTAAATCACACTTTAGCGACGACTAAAGCTAATAGTCGCTAAAAGTTTAGCGACGACTTAATCTGGTGGTCGCTAAAAGTTTTATCAGATAATGGGCATTTAAACTTTTAGTGACGACCTATTGTGTCGTCGCTAAATGTTATATTTTAGTGGCGACCAAATCCTGTCGCCACTAAAAGGTTATTTAGCGGCGACTATGTTGATGTCGCCGCAAAAAATATTTAGCGATGACTTTTTTGTTGCTACTAAATATTTTTAGTGACTATTTTTTTTGTCGTCGCTAAAAATCTTTTCAGAAACAAAAATATTTTTTTAGTAACAATTTTTAGTGACAACTTAATAAAGTCGTTGCTAAAAATATTTTTTCAGCGACCATTTTTTTAAGTCGCCACTAAAACTCTTTACTAAAGATCTATTTTTTTGTAGTGCTAGAAGTTGCATTTAAATCCTGTACTGATCACCTCTCAGTAAATTATATATCTCTAGTTATATTACCAATGTTAAAATAAGACATTTATAACATTTTGACGAATGAAAAGTAAAAAATAAAAATCCATCAACCTTTTGACAATAATATTAGGCATTAAGTTTAGAATATTAGCCAAATTAAAATTATTGGCCATTTGGTGTTGAAAGTAGATGATTTCAAGATTAATTGACACAGCCTAGTGGCATCAGAATAATGAACGCCAAGAAGTAAGAACCCATGATGGCCCCTCGACAACAAGGGAGTTTCAAATATTGTTTTCCACATACATGCAATATTAATCCGTGATTCATGATGAAAGATTCAAAGGTGATGCAAATAACAGAACAAGAGAGAATGAAGAGAGAAATGAATACCTTCATTTTGATTGATTTCTTCTATAGCATTTGCCTTTGTTTATATACACAGAAATAGTTATAATAGAAAACCAACTAATTGACTTCTGTTATAACTAATGCTTAATGTACTTACTCTTATATCTTCCCTCAATTACAACCTCTCTATTGCTAAACTTTTCTAAATTGCTACTTCTCTTATTGAGCCCCTATCGTAACTTATACAATCCAAATTAGTAACATTTAAACTATTTTTGAAATCACCAAACTTTGAGCTGGAAATGGCGTTTGTAAAACCATCAACAATTTGATCACAAGAAGGAATATGTACTAACTGAATTTCTCCATTAATAACTTTGTGTAGATCCAATTCAATGTGCTTGGTCGTAATGTGCAAAACCAGATTAGCAAGCCTAAGAATAGTATTCCTGTTATCACAATATATGATGGGAGAAGGTAGCTTGTAGCTTAATTCAGAGAGCAAGGAATGTAACCATGTGACTTCAACAACTACATTAGCAACACTATGATATTCAACCTCTAGTTGAAGACTTGGAGATAGTATGATGTTTCTTAGATGACCAGGAAATCAAATTAGGACCAAAGTATACACAAAAACATGAGGTGCTCTACTTGTCATCTAAATTAGATGCCCAATCTACATCACAGAAGGTCTTAAGTTGCAAATCACTGGGAGAAGCCTTTGTTAAATGAAGACCTTGTTGCAAAGAACCTTTAAGATACCTTGACAAGCATTTTACAGCTAACCAATAATAATTCAGAGGGCTTTGCATAAATTGACACACCTTGTTGACAAAGAAAGTGATTTCAGGCTGTGTTATAGTGACATATTGTAAACCACCCACTATAGACTGACACAATTGTGGATCTTTGAAGCAATCACTGTCGTACTTGGACAACCGTAGACTAGAAATCATGGGAGTCTTAATGCCATTGGAATAAGCGATTTTGGCTTTTAGAAGAAAATCTTTTGCATATTTTGCTTGAGACAGTAATAAAGTTCCATCAAGAGCTCTCTTAACTTCAATACCAAGAAAATAATGCAAGTCTCTTAAATCTTTTAGAGAAAAGACATTATTTAACTTGGTTATTGGATTTTGAATAGCTTCAGTCGATGAACTAGTGATGATAATGTCATCCACATAGATAAAAATATAAAGTGTACAATGAAAGGCAACTTTTGTGGGCAAGGAGCTATCATAGTTGCTGCCATGAAAACCAAACTTCTTGAGTGTAAAAGTGAGCTTCTCATACGAAGCCCATAGTGCCTACTTCAAACCATAGAAAGCCTTGTTAAGTTTGCAAACTAAGCTTTTGTTTTGATTTTCAAAACCACTTGGCAACTACATATAGACAACTTCATGTAATTCACCATTCAAAAATGCATTAGTAACATCAATTTGCTTCAAAGGCCAACCAGAAGTGAGTGCCAAGGACAAAATCAATTGAATTGTAGCTAGTTTCACAATTGGACTAAAGGTTTTTGAATAATCAAGCCTTTCTTTTTTATGAAATCCCTTTGCAACTAGACAAGCCTTGTATTTTTGTATGCTACCATTAGGATTATGTTTGATCGAATACACCCATTTACAACCAATAATAGTCCTACCAGTTGGTAAAGGTACCAATGTCCAAGTGTTGTTTCTTTGCAAAGCTTTATACTCCTCTTCCATAGCCTACTTCCATGCTAAAATTTTTAAGGCTTCATCAATTGTAGTTAGTTCTGATTCAATCAATAAAACTCTAGGTTTGAAAATACCAGCTCGAGATTAAGTAACTATGGCATGAGTGGAATTTGCACCAACATGAGTAGTAGGCACTAGATCATTATTCATAATAGCATTCTGATCTAATGATGAATCTATAGAATTTCTATTAGCATCTGTCAAATCAATATAGAAATAAGAAAAAGCAGAATGGTTAGATAAAGAATGAGGTAATGGCACTAAAGTGTCATTCAAACGTGTTGATTTAGAACCATTCACATGGGATAGAGGTGGATGAGTTAAAGGACATGACACAGAAGTGTGAGAGGATGATAGATCAAGTGACTTAGCAAAAATTGACAAGTAAGGGAATGAAGTTTCATTAAAAATGACATGCTTAGAAGTAAACATTTGATCTATTGGAGCAAGACAAAGATACCCTTTTTGAGACTGACTATAGCCAAGAAAGAGACATTCAAGTGACTTAAAATTGAATTTGTAAGACTAAAAAGGATGAAGATAAGGGTAGCAGGAGCAACCAATAACCCTGAGCCAAGTACAATTAAGAACAGATCCAAATAACTTTTCATAGGGAGATATGTTCTTCAAATAGTAGTAGGTAATCTGTTTATAATATAAATAATGGCTTGAAAGGCATAATCCCAAAAGCTAAAAGGAAGAGAGGCATTTGCTAGCATTGATAAGTAAGACCATTCAACAATATGTTTATGCTTCCTTTTAGCAAGACCATTTTGGTCATATGTATGGGGACAGCTTCATTTGTGAATAATGCCATGAGTGGTAAAAAATTTGGTGAATGATTGATATTCACCTCCCCAATTAGATTGAAAGATTTTAATCTTTGTACCAAATTGATGTTTAGCTTGAGTTTTAAAAAGTAAGAACTTGGAAATGGCTTTTGATTTATGAGTTATAGGATAAATCCAAGAGAACTGAGAAAAGTCGTCAACAAAATGAATATAATATCGATAACCACACTCAGATGAAATTGGTGAGAGGCTCCATATATCACTATGAACAAGTTCAAGAGGAAAATTATAAGTTGAAGAAGAACGAGTAAAACAGAGCTTGTGAATTTTACCAAAGGCACAAGATTTGTGGAAGAGAAATGGTTCTTTATTACTAATAGGGATATTATATTTTCTCATAACAATTTTGATAATAAGAAGAGAGGCATGACCAAGCCTACTATGCCAAAGATTTATATTTGAGTGAATTGAGTTTGCATCGATAAGGTTTACATTAGAGTATCTATAGGTGATAAGATCAATAGGAGAGCTAGAAGAAAGTGCAACATTGCTAGCTACTGTAACAAAATTTGATTTTGAGAGTTGTGGAGTGACTTGAAATGAGGAGGAGGATCTAAAGTGTTCACATTGCTGAGATTAAGATCAAGGACATAGAGACCTTTGTGTAGTCTCCCTGCCATGAGAACCTTTTGAGTACCCACTTGCTTTACAAAACGAGTTAGGTGAAATTCTAGAAAAACATGATTATCTTTAGTCAATTTTAACACACAAAATAGGTTCTTTGTTATACTAGATACATGTAATAGATTAGATAAAACAAGAGGAGAAGGAGAAGAAGGGACTAAGACATGTGAATGGCCTATTGAATTAATTTTTAGACCTATGCCATGACCTACACAGACCTACTCTAAACCATTGTATGGAGATTTTTGCTATAGATTAACTGAATCAAAGGTAAGATGATGGCTGGCTTCAGAGTATGGATACTAGTGAGGATTAGCCACTGAGTCACATGTTGCCACCATTGCTTGCTTGTTATGATGAGAATTCAACTGATGCTGTGAGTATGATCCTTGAAATTGACCATTCTTTAAGTATTGAGCTTGTTGTATATCTTTAGTCCTTGGATGTTGTTGTCAAAGTTGAAAGTTATGATCAAACCTATAATAACATGTCCAAAACATATGGCCGAACTTACCACAAAGTTGACACTATTGGTTGTTTGTTCTACCTCCAGAAATTTATCCTCTGCCTTTCCTTCTAGAGTAAGAATTTCAACCACTACCTCTTTGAAAGCCACCAGTATAGCTACCTCTAGTGTTAAAGTTATTGCCTCTCCCATTCTAGAAAGTGACATTAGCTAGGTTAGCAATTACTTGATCAACTGCTTGTGTATGCTTTTCTAACCGTGATTCTTAAGTCATTAGCAAAGATTCAATGTCAACCACAGAATATGGATCTAACCTTGTAATCATAGAAGTAATAAACGGATCATAATCCTCTGTGAGTCCTTCAAAAATTGCTTCTATATGCTTAGATTTTGAAATAGGATTGCCTTCTTTGATTTTTAACAAGTAATCTACCATTGACAAATTTGCCTTGGTACTTTGAAGTATTGCTTTATATTACTTGACTTTTGCTCAAGTCTAGGAGGCAAAGAATGTTTGAACTTGACTCCACATCTAAGATGTTGTATCATAACTAACCATTCTTGAAATCATGGGCTCTATCATTGAAGAAAGTAATCATGAAAGGAGCAATTGATCTTGTCTTATCCAGAACATATACACTTCATTGAATTTTCCTTTGCTTTTGTCATCCTCAGACTGAAACTTCATAGGAATTTTTGGTGAATCTTCAAGAAAATGTCCTAACTCATAGCTTTTTAATCACTATCAAGATATGGAGCTTCCATAGCAGAAAATTGTTGTAATCAAGTTTCACTGAAATTGAATGATTGAAAACAATGAGTTCACTCTTTTGCAATATTGAATTCTGAACTTTCATTTGGAAAGCTTTGATACCATGGAAAATTCAAAGGTGATGCAAATGCCAGATAAGAAAGAATGAATAGAAACGAATGCCTTCATTTGATTGATTTCTTCTATAGCCTTTGCCTCTGTTTATATACACAGCTATAACTATGACAGAGAACCAATTAACTGTCTTCTGTTATAACTAATGCTTAACGTACTTACTCTTATACATGATAATTATATCATATATTCTTCCAATAGCAATCGTTTTCATCCTGCTTATTCCTTCAAGATTTCCATATAAACATATCTATATATGAAAGTATTTGTTATATCCTGCGGCATTGAAAAATTTAACAAATAAGTAATTATCATCTAAAATTTAGACTCCAGCTCAACCATAATTTGAAAGTATAGATTATATGACTGAAAAAAAAATATGACAATATATAAATAACAATAATGCCTATTACTCAAAATACCGAAAATGAGCTCCTACAAATGATCATTTATATTCTTTCAGTTAATTATCCAAATTTAAGAAAATGGTATAGTTAATTAGGGACAATGCACTGGAAGTCAACTAGCTAGCAATTTATATATTGTAGATTAATAAGCTTTCTTTTGGTCTTGATAAAGACAAATCACAAAGTAATACAGTTCAAAATAATGGAGAATCGAATCGCGAAAACGAGCCAAAAGCTAATATTAATTTGTCTTTTTGTGTGTAAGATACGGCGCTGTTGAACTTGAACATCGGATTCCAATTCTTCTGTTTGTGAGTGAACGAAGGGACGGATAATCTCTATATAAAGTACTTGGTTTCTCATAAGACAGTAAGAGTTCTCATGCAAATATGAATTAACCTCTCAAGCAAGTTCCTCATAGGCTTTTAGTATTGTATACTGGAAGCTCTGAAGCGAACTTGAGGACTTGGTTATGTGGTTCTGATCTGTAGGTTATGTTTCTAGGTTACGCACTAAATTTAGAACACCATATTCAATCAAGAATATTGTATATTTATAAATAATATCATCTATTATTTATATCAATTCTTTGATCTACTTTCTTTAATTCCTATTGGTTATATATGCACATTATAAATTTGATACTTTACTCATAAAAATAGTGCGCATAGAATATGGACAGCTTCACTTTTTCAGATTTCCGAGCTTTTCTTATCGTTATATCTATCTTAAGATTCTTATTCTAATTTTTAGATAATAAAATGAGAATTTCTAAGTATATCTAATCGCAAGAAAAGCAAAATTTAGTCTCTTAATAGTTAAAGAATTGAACAGGTTCTATTTCGGATCTCGCTTTACCATGCAGGGGATTCAAAGTGTTTAAAAAAAAAAAAATTCGCCCTCCCTGTTTGCTTGCACAGTAAGAGATCCAGACTGACAAAACTCTAGTTTTACAGTCATAGCTTTGGATACTACTTCCATTTATAAAATGCCATTTGCACACAGTTTCCACATAAGCATTCTGATATGGCAAAATCATTAACTTCTCTCTCCATTTATTTTTCTCTGTCCGTCTCTTATTGAATTCTCCCTCTTCAAGCTTCCAAATTCTGCCATGAAACACTTGCCCACCACCATTTTTGCAATGCTCATGGCCGACCAGTCTAAAAATTAATCATTTCCTTATGAGACCGATCTGCGTAGTTAAATGGGATGGGTATTTCCCAATTTGATGAAATGTGCATTTCCATATTGTACTATAGATGACAATTTATTTTTGTTTCAGTTGGTGTTTCCGAGATATATACATTTTTTCTTAAAAATTGAAAACTTATAACTATAAAAAGAAGTTCTAACATGACTAGGCTCAATGTTGTGTTTGGTTCATGAACATTTTTACTTTTTTAGTGTCTAAAAATTTATTTATAAGAAATTGGGATAAAACAAATATAATAATTTTTAGATTTATATGTTTTATGTATTTAAGTAATATTGAAATATTATTATTTTTATTTATATTTGAAGCTTAAATTTGTTATAAATATATTTTAAAATTTTTTATGAAAATTATAACATATCTAGGTATTAATTAAATAACAGAGCTATATACTCAATGAGCTATCATTATTAGTGTCGAATTTTGTGGGGCTATTCCATTCCGGAATGATTTTAAAGCATATTGTCATGCCATAAAGAAATAGCACAAATTTTACATTACAATGTACTTTACAACATCAATTTCTTGTTCTTAATACTTTTAGTAGCAGAATAACCAACATTAAAGGTCCAAATTCTTTAATTTAGCATATATACATAATTGCAACTTACCAATCTCAAGAACCATATTAAATAAGTTTATTCAACATGAAACATCATAAAAAGATTCATGAATCTCAAGTTCCAAGCCATATGCTTCAAACTTGCACTATTGCACAATTTCACATAGTTTCTCATTTCAGCCACTAACTTTAAAAATTTATATATTGAGTTAGAAAACCCTAATTTGTACAAATTAGGACTCTATGTAAAGTTTAGAATATGACATACATGCTATCAAAAATTTCAGATGAAAAAAAAAACTCATTTTGGTCATAAAAATCTAATGGAACAGAAATTACATCATATTCTCATACACAACTTGACTTGAAAATTTGAGTATACATATCTTTGGTTACATAGCTCTGTTTCATACAAACTTAGTGGCTATGAAAAGCTTATAATACCAATATATGCCAATAAAATTTCATGAGCATTGAATTCCATTGGCCCCTCAAATACATGAAAAATCAAAACTAACCATATAAATAATACCCAGGCAATTCTGTAATTTTTAGCCAATTTTAAAAAATTATAATAAATTCTATAGAGTTTTAAAAATATGTTCTTTAGCTTTGTAAAAAGCTCTAAATGAGATCTAATTACCTGCCAAATTTCATCCAAAAATTCGTTCATTTGGTTAGATGTTAGTTAGTGGCTTAAAATGGTGCACAATTAGTTCCCAATGGTTCAAAATGGGCTTTTTCATTGCACGTGACCATTTGAGCATGTTCCAAACATGAAATACAGTATATATAACTATTTCATCAGGTCCTAAACATCATGTAACTCAAAATCACTCATTCACTTGGTATTATACATACATATTCCATAGCTTACACATACCCAAATTGCACATTCTTGCACATTTACATTCAAAAGTGATATTTACATCATAATCTCATACTTTTACAATTGTGGGAATGTTTACATCACAAAAATAACATATACAATCTCTCATGTGCAATATATTACATAAAATGCTAAACCATGGTTAAGTATTATCATTCATGCTTATTGGACTCTATTCTTGGCTCTTTGAGAATTTTCTAGACATAGTTAGAAATAATATGGGAGGGAATGAGATTCTATGAATCCCAATAGCCCATTCACTCTTCAAGCACACTTATAAGGCATATTATCATGTCAAAGAAAACAAGCATGTGTAATAGGTATTCAAATATCAAACATAATCAAATATTTGAAATTATATGGATCCATCAAATTAAAAACAAGCTTTAAGGACTTTTAACTTAGCCTCACCAATTTTTGAGGACTTTTGATTATACATCATACATTATTCAAATATCATACATCACAACCTCACTCATTTTTGGATTAGCTTTACCCATTTTTAAAGACTTTTAACCTAGCCTCACTCATTCTTGGGACTTTTGGTGCCCTTAGTTAGGGACTTTTGGCACAACCTCACCCATCAAGAGCCATTCCACATTTCCAATGCATTCTAAGAAATATAATGGCATCAAATCATCCAACCAATAGAAATAGACATAATTTACAATCCATACACACACACAAGGAATCAATGACAATCAAACAACCAACATAAGCATATAAAAGTGGATGAAGAGCTACCTTTCTCAATGGAGCATCAAATTTTCTTTTGGTTTCTCACTTCCCCTTCTCGACCTCACACATTCACTTGGCAGAAACTTGACTTGCTTAGCCTTGATACATCAATCAAGACACAAATACATCATTGGAACTATCTTTGACTCATATAAACCTTACATAAGCTAACTCTAGCTTTGTGCTTCTATATGGCTCCATTTAGTGGCATAATAAAGCGACTTGTATAATTCATTATCTTGGCTCCATTTCTCACCAAGGATAAGTCATATGACTCTATTTAAACTCATTAAAGTCATTACCAACTTAGTTTAAAGAGCCTAGCACCAAGTTGCTTTTTCATGCATAATGGAATCCTAAACTTTTAAAATAAGGCTTCTAAATTCAAACCAATAGTTCCTTTAATATTTATAATTTACATCTAGACCATTTCTACCCTTAGAATAAAAAAACTCTCCCTAGGTACCTTAAACCCTCTTAGGCTGAGACATGCATAAGGAAGGCCATGTCTATGGAGTTCTGCTCATTCTTCTAGGGAATTTGGCACCTATACAAGTTCCTTGGCCTTTTCTTAGCTCAATCAGACTCTTATATGGTCTAAAATATCATTTTAAGGCTTTATGTTTCCTAAGGTGCAATCAAAACCCTAGGTTCCCATTTATGCATTCCATGGCTTCTTACTTTGTTTAAATGGCAAAATCTTAATCTCTATGTTTCAAAACCCCATTTTCTATCAAGTTTGGGCCAAAATCAAACTCCCTCCATAGTGTTCTTGGTCTAGTTGAATTGGAGAAGCAAAGAAAGAAGCAAGAAAAGCAAGTTTTCATGGAAGACATACCTTGTTCTACTCCTTACCAAGAAAGGTTTCTTATGTTGCTAAGGTTTTCTACAAAATCTTTCTTCCCTCTACTAAACTAGCCACAAAACACCACCATTCAAAATTCCAAAAATATGGAAAGAGAGAGCATAAGGAGGATAATCAAGCTAGAGAAGGAAAAAGCATAAAAAGAGAGCAAATTCTTACCCTTTTAGCTTGTCTTCTTCCTCCTTTTTCCTCCCTCTTGTGCACCTTAAAGAGTTAAGTTTGTTTTTGTCTTAGAGGTAAGATATGTTGATTAAAATGAGAGAGAGTGGCATGGGATTTTAAAAGAAGGAGGGGTGTTTACAACTTTTACAAAATTCCACCTATGTCTCTTGAACTTTGACTACTCTATTTGAGCTCATTTTAACTCTATTTTGAGAATTGTCTTTTCCATCATAAAATGTAGCTTCTCTAATTCATTAAAAACCTTTGGTTTCAAGTCAATTGGATTTAAAATCTTACCAAATCATTTGGTCAAAATTTAGGTCAACCGACGATTTAAATTGTATATCGGAAGGGCTTTAACTATTCCAACAATTCCTATGGTTTTTTGGACTTCTAAAAATCTTAGTAAGCTCAATTTTATCATTTAAAATATTTTCCTTTAAGTTTCTTAAAGGTTACCCAAAATTATGATTTTGCCAATGCATTTTTGATTTCTTTATTTAGCTGTTTTGATTTTGATTTCGAGCTAGTATTAGTTTCCTAACTTCAAGTTTAGATGCTCTATTTAGTATTATAACCTTAATATATCTCAATTCACTTTACTTTGGGATCCTTAGTCATTAACCAAATGGTTCTAATTTCAATATCTTGTAATTTATATTGGTCTTCTCTAGGTCTATGACCCCTCGTAAATAATTCATTCTACTATTTAGAAATTATTTTAAATTTCTAAATTATAGGATATTACACATACTCTTTCACATTAACCTAATGTATTTGAAAATTTTAATTTTAGAGTGCTTACTAAGAAAAAATAAAAACTGTTAACAACCAAAAGTTAAAATTTGACCCCAACAAAAACTAAATTGTTAAAGAAATATAATATCTTTTATCACTTAAGCTCATTTTTTTAAAGCGTAAAGGAGGCCAAAATAGCCTAGTTAGTAATCATCATAAGGAAACAAACTCTAGAATTGTCATCAACAAGAATTCGATAACACCCTATATAAGGCCACTGCAACAATTGAATTCTCGTACCTATACCATGCAATTGATTAGCTAGCCAATTTGCAAGCCAGTTCCTTTCCTAATGAATGTGACTCAATTTAACACTTCATCCACATTGTATAATATCACAAAGGTGACTAACAAGTTAAGTCATGGGATGAGAAGCTATACAACATTTAAGAACAAGGTTAATGGTGGTCTTGGAGTCAACTTTCACCTATACCCATCAAATACATTGAAAGGTGGCATGCATTAAGGAATCGATGAGGGCATAGGTAAAGTTGACATTGAACATGTTGTCTTTGGAGGGAAGCAAGATAACAGTGTCTTTACTATTATTGCTTGAAGATATCAGAATAGCTGCGATTTAGGAGTAGACATGAGAGTTCTCCCCAATTCCAATCTTGCCCATGGACATATGCTTTTAGAAAGAGAGATAAACAATTAGTAAATAAATGTTAGGTTATATAATTCATTAAAGCATCCACTCCAAGAACCCATTGATCCTTCTTAAATTTCACATTATCCTATGTACCTCCATTCCACCCTAAGCCATCTTTTATATGCCACCAATCTTGCAAATACCATGCCAAGTGTTAGAGGTAGAGTTGTGACGTTGGACATTTAGGATAGTGTCATCCAAAAACTTGTTGCTTCTTGTCTAGCTAGAACAACATTTTGCTTAGCCATGTATTGCATAAGTATTTCCTCCATACTTAGCTTCTTTTTTTGCATTGGTAGTCTAGTTTGAGTAGAAAATCTTAGAGGATTAGAAGGTCTCATTCTAAAAGAAGATGCTTAGGCCTTATTTTGACCTTGACTCCATGAGAAATTTAAATGATTCCTCTAGCCTAGGTTATAGGTGTTTGAGTATGGGTTGTTTGGATTTTTTTTAATAATTACCCATATAGTTAACTGCTTCCATTAATGAAAGACATTGATTACTAAAATGTTCCTTTCCATAATGCTTATAACTGATGGCTAGAGTTTGAACGGCATTCACACCCACTTGTGCACCAAAATGCATTTTAAGATTGTCAAACCTCTTGTTTATTATAGCCATTTGAGCTGAGAGTGTGGTCAAAGTATCAATTTCATGGACCCATGTCACCTTTTTCTTTTAAGGTCTAGAGGTAGACCATTGAAGAGAGTTAACTGCCATATTTTTTAACAAATTATAAGCAACATTAACATTTAGATTTTCTGTGATACTCCAATTGGATGCTGAATCAAGAATGGCCTTTGTTTTAAGTAGCAACCTATTATAGAAAGTCAGCATTTATACCCATTTAGGAAACCCGTGGTTAGGGCACTTTTTCAATGACTCCTTGAATCTCTCCTATGCTTTATAGAACAGTTTATCATCTTGTTGCATAAAGGAGATGATATCATTTCTTAACTCCATTGATCTGGCTAAGGGAAAGAACCTAGCCTTAAATTTTGTAGTTAGATCATCCTAAGTGGTGATAGACTCGTCCAACAATGAGTTAAGCCACACCTTGGCTTTATCCCTTAATGAAAGTGGGAAAAGCCTTAACTGGATTGCATCATCAAATACACTATTCTATTTAAAAGAGTCACACACCTTTAAAAAGTTTGAGAGGTGAGTGTTAGGGTCTTCCATAGGTGAGCCACAACACTGCCCAACCATTTGGAGCATCTGTAGTACCACTTACTTTATTTCAAAATTGTTGGCTTGAATGGCTAGTCCTCTTATGCTTGAATGGTATCCTTTCATATTCAATGTAGCAAAATCATTTACTATTCTAACCCAATTTTCATCATCATGTGCCATATTTTTGGTTGATTCAGAAGCTTTAGATTCATCTTCTAGAGTTTGATTGGAAGCTTCTTTAGATTCTTCTTGAAATAAAATGACTTCCAGGCTTTCAATTTCTTGTATAAGAGGTCATGCTCTCAAGGAGGATAGCCACTGGACAACATAATAGAAAGGGAAATGAGAATAACTCAAGTAAAAGTATACACAAAGTTTAAGTTCAAACTAGGTATGCTAGTATTAATATTGACAGAAAAATGTTTTGGCACACAAATCCCCCATAATGGCACTAAAAACTAGTTGCTCTCTTTTTGAAAGCATACACGCAAATACACGTAAGTATACATATCACTAAGATAATACAATGATGAGAAAAGATCATTCCCTTAAAGATTTGTTGTCAAAACTTGTCAAGTACCAAAATTCACACCTACTTAAGCAAATCAATTTCAAGTAATTGTATAACAAGAAATGATTAAAGATTATCTACTATGTAAAGTTCAAAATTGATATTTGGATTTCTAGGTGAATAATAGCATCTAAAATTATTAATCCCTTTTGTATTTCATAAGAATCTAATTCAACACTCATTACCTTTGCTTTTAATGGTGATACATGTTAGTCTAGGGTTCACTTGTTCTTATAAATATTTTTCCAAATCTCATATATGATTATCTAATTAATTTCATAATTCCTTATTAAATCAACCAAGATTAATTTAATAGTACAATACCTAACTGGACTATATGTGGTTAATGAACATATTCCTATCTCATTAACTAAATGACTTAGCCTTAGTCGTGTCGATTATCAATTAACTAAGTCCAAATTAATTTTATAGTTAGAGTTGACTTAGGTTATTACTTTTGGGGAGCAAGTTGTGGGTTTTCTTAGGTTCAAAATTTTTTAAGTGATTAAAGATGCAAAAGAATGGACTTAAACTAAAATGTAAGATACTAAACTCAAAATGCAACTAAATTAGCTAGAATGCACATTAAAAATTACTATGCTTCTGCAGATGCCATGCACTAATTCTAAAACCTATTAATTGATGAAGCTAACTTCATTGAATGCAAAATGACTATGATTTAGCTACTAGACAAAACATAGAATATATGCAATTGTAGATGAAAAATATCTAAAATGCTATGAAATTGTTATGAAATTAGACCTAAGATAATAAATTGTTGTGCACTAATTAACCTATATGATTATGACCTAATTGTACTACTAAAAGACCTATAAACCATATGAAATGTAATATGATAAATGCAATTCTAATATGATGAATGCAAATGCAATTGGAGGGGGTTTCATTGCAAGGAAATTAAATTAAAAAATAAATTAATTAAACTAAGTGAATTAACTAAAATAACTACTAATTTTGAAATTGAATTTTTTTTTAATTATATTAGGGGCAACTAAGGATTGGCTACGAAGACTTAGCTTTTTTAACTCAATTTTAATTATAGGGGAAGTGAATTAAAGTAAACTAATGATTTTATTGAAAAGCAAAGACTTAGAGAACCTTAAGTACAAGTAAGTGTAATTCAACTTATCTAAAGAACTCTAGTATATGTTGACTTACAAATACTTGTTAATGGCAATTAATCCCATTAATCTAAATACAAACCCTTTAAATTTGGAATTAAGACTAAACTAACCCAATTGAATAATAAAGTTAATTGACAACCCAATTTGCAAATGCAAAACCAAGTACCAATTAAATTTAGGCAAATAATATCAACCCCAATTAAATTGAACTCAAATGTCATTCCAAAATCAAAATTTCAACAACATTACAATCCAAATTCATCATCCAAAGCATCAAATTTTTAGCCAATTATCCAATCCATTCTAAGAGAAATGATAATTCCAACCTAGAACTAGATTGAACATATGAAAAAATACTTAGAAATTCTTAAAAGTAAGAACTCTAAGTCTCTTGAATTAAAATAGGAAAATAAAAAAAATGCTCCCTTAAGTTTTTAATCTTCATTCCATAAGTTCAAACTTCATCTCCTTGCCTATCTTTAATCACCTCCCTCCTTGCTTAAGCTACCATGAATTTCGTCCTTCTTCTAAGCATCATGCAAGCTTCAACCATGGTGGAATATAAGAGGAAGGGTGACGTGAAGTTGAGTGGATGATGGTGGAGATAAGGTGGGGAGGTGTGGATGATGGAGAAAAAACTTAGAAACCTAAGTTTTAATGGAATATGGAGTATGTGCGTGTGTGTCTATGTGCATGTATAGTCGTGACAGAGATGGAGAGGGGGGAGGAAGACAATTGTGATGTCAAGAGAAGAAAGGAGAGAAGAGGGGGCGGCTGGGTAAGAAAGGAGAGAATGAGCTTTAATCCAATGGCTAAAAGAGTGGGTAGAGAGTTTTAGAGAAATTCTAGCTATCAAGTTTCAAATAGACCAATAGGATAAAAGATAAAAAGAAAAAGCACAATTCCCTTGATTTTTCCATGAAGTGGTTGCCCTATCATACCCTTAATAATCTTTAAGAATGTCTTCCAAAACCTTAGCCATTAGATGACTCTTGGAGCCTAAGACTCAATCTCCACTGTAGGATTTCATTAATTGTACCTCCATGGCTTAAAAAGTCAAAGTGCACCTATTAGTATAGGTTAGGTCCAAAATATATTCATGTAGCATGCAACATAATCTAGCCCAAAAATAAAATAAAGTCCAAGAATGACTAAAAAGAGGCCATGTGGCATCATATAAGGAGGGAAAAGATAAAAAAGTTACAAAATAAAATATAATGGGAATTAGCAAGAGCTTTCCATTTGGAAGAGAGAATGAGTGGAAAAATATTGGTATTTCATTTAAATTCAAAATTCCTCCAAATAAAATTTGTAATTTCTAAATTAAACTCTCCAAAACTAAATTTTAAAATTTGAATCAAAGAATAGAGAATATTAATTCTCAACCAAAAATTGGAAACCTTAAAATATTTATACTTTCACCCCAAAATTTTTAATATTTATGTTTTTTCCCAAAAAATGTCCAATAATTCAAATAATGCATAAAAGACTTGAATTATTCAAAATTACCATCAAAATCATAGATAAATATGGGATAAAATATATAAAAAATTAGGACTTATCACTAAACTATCCACTTTCCCTAGCAAGTTCCAAGTATTTACACAACTCAACTCTTGATCTAATTTCATTTTCCTTTTTTCAAGTTTAAGCAAAAGTATTAAATCAATTTAATTGTTAGCTAAGCAATCAAAAAGTGTGAAGCATAGATTTGAATAAACATGTATTCATCATTAATCAAAGTGAGAAACAACCACTAATCAATACAAGAGTTCATAATAATCCTAGATTAAGGAATTTAACTATATATATTTATGAAAACCAATAGCAAAGTTAAAGCAAAGGTTAGAAACATTTGAACAAATTCAAGGAAAAGAAGAAGGAAAGAGAAAACTAAGAATGGAAGCTTGTCTTCTTGTCAATCTTCAATATCTAGCACTCCTTTGCTTCAAAATGCCTTTTTTAACTTTTCCTTAGCCTTTACACACCCAAAATGATAGCTTGCCTCAATAGGAATGGCTATTTGTTGCAAAACCCTTAAAATTTTAACAGACAAAACACTATATTTTGCTAAGATGAACCGCATTACGACTAACTTAGCCTCTTAAAGCACTTGTGCCATAACACAACCTGAATTTTTTGATGCTGCGGCTTAGGACACTTTCATTACGACATTCTTCGATACTATTTAAGAAGTTGAGTCATAGTGCAAGTTCCCTTGGGTAGCCACCTTTTATTTTTTCAATTCTCATCATAGCTTATGAGTTTCTAGCCATAGCACACCTCCATAACCTATAAAAGTTTGCCTTTTTTGAAGTCTCTTGACATAGGATCTTTATTCATCCATTTTAATGTGCTTCTAGTAGGATTGTATATGGGTAGGGTCGAGCCAGACATCTAGTAGAACTGATGCGCTACTCGATTAAGACATCGAACTTGTTTTTATACCCATAGCCTAGCCCCGCCTGAACAAGCCCAGTTCTAGGGCAAGTTAGGGGCGCCTGGATTTTTTTTTTAATAAATTAATACTTGTAATATAAAAATATCTTTTACAGACTGATAGGTATATATTTCAAAACAATAGACCTTTAGAACTCTTATATTTTTATTAGTAATAAAAAAATAGTCTAGTATTATCAAACAAAATATAAGATATACTAGCATAATTAGCCTTAAGTAAATATGTGTATTTTTGTTATTCAACAAAAGAAATGTCAGGAAGCAAACACATCAATGATGAAAACAATTAAGAAGCAGGGAAGGTTTACGTAGGTAATAAAAACTACAATATATAGAGAGAATTGGATGAAATAAGAATTATATATATATATATATATATATATATAAGATGGCAAGATGTTAATAATTAAAAAAAAACTATTAGGGTAGGTTGGGCAAAACATGCCTTCGTCCGTGGCCCAGCCTGACTTGATATAGTTTTATTTAAAGTTTTTCCCATTTATATTTTTTAGATCAGGTTAAGGCGGGCTTCTAAGGCATATCAGGCCAATGAACACCCCTAGCTTCTAGCTCCATTTTTCTTATTCTTGCACCTTACAAAAAAAGATCAAAATGTAATTAATTCACAATATACTCAAAATTAAAACAAAACTTGTCATTTAAAGTATAAAAGTTGAGTATGGAGCTATTGTATATTTTTCTTATAAAATGTATTATTTACACTATAATTAAAAGATTAAACACATATTTACTAAGAGAAAGTATTTAAAATAACATGAATGATCAGGAGTTAACACTCACGTTTATACTTAACTTGCAAAACTTTGCCCTACAAATCATCCTTTTTCTCTATGAGACCTTAACCAAGTTTCATAAGCATTGCCATATTCATGGATTTAGAATTCCTTAAGCCAAGACCACCATCATGTTTTGGAGTGCAAACTCATTCCTAAGCAATTGAATGTGGTCTCCTTTTGTGGTTAAAAGATCCCCACAAGAAATTATGAGTAACATTCTCCATTTCCTCAGAAGTGCATGAAGGAATAAGAAAAGTTTACAGATAATAAAAGTGAATGGAATTAAAAATAGCCTATGTGAGGGTAATACTCCTAGCTTAATATAATCCTTTGGCTTTCCAAGAGCTTTATGCATCTTGTTCACAAAGAAGTTGTAAGTATTTTAGGAAACTCTACTATGATAGAGCAGGATACTAAGGTACTTAACCAATTCATAGGCCAAGGGAAGCTCAGAAACATCACTAAGCTATTTGGCATTGTTATGATTGACATTTCTAGAGTAGAATATTCGAGTCTTCTCTTTACATACTTTCTCACTTGAACTAGTTGTAAAAAGCTCAAGACACTTCATGATAACATTAATTTGTGCCATAAAAGCTTCTCCAAATAAACCCATATCATTGGCAAAAAATAAATGAAAGATAAAAGGGCCACCTTGAACATTGGATACACACTTTCCAAGCTTTCTATTTGATTGCTTCCTTAATCAGATGCACCTTAGTCTTTCCATGCATAACACAAAATGATAAGGAGATAAAGGATTCCCCCTCATGAATCCCTTTTGACATTTGGAACCTCTTGGCAATGTTCCCATTCCAAATTACCTTAATGGTAACTGTGGATATGTAAGGCATAATCAAATTCATAAAGGAATGAGATAGGCCAATATCTTTAAGAGTGTCATAAAGAAAATTCCAATTAATTTTGTCATCTACTTTTTCAAGGTCCACCTTAATAACAATCATCCCTTCTCTACAATTCTTCCTTTGCATAGAATGTATGACTTCCTAAGCAATAACAATAATATCTAAGTTGTAGTGCCTTAGCATGAAGCTACATTGATTAGGCATAATAAGGTGATCTATAAAGTGCTTCAACTTAACAATTAGCTATAATATTGGTAATGATTGTAACACCATAATGTCTTAACCTCAAGTAATCTCTCCCTTGGCTTGATTCCATATGATTTCCAATGAACAAGTATAAACCGTGGTATTTTAATGTTATAAAACGGGGTTTAAACGCTCATATTTTGCCCTGTGGGTTCCATGAACCCATCATTCACATTCTCTACTCAAACATAATTTATAAAACTCATACATAGCCTCAAACAACCCATAAACCATGGATATGAAGCCAAAAACTAAGAAAATGCAATTTCTCAAATGGGACCAAGAGTTAGATTTTTTGCTCTAACTTTGGAAAATCATAACACATTCTAGAAAAATGAGAATCAAGCAAACCATAGCTTTATGGAAAGCTTTGGATGTTAAATTTACACTAAAAATAATTTCAAACCACAATCTCAACATTTGGACCATGTTTAACATTGAAAAAGAGACAGAGGTCCTGCTGTCCCTGGTACTAATACAGCTTGCTGTCATGAACTTCAAAAATCCATAACTAATTCCACAAAAATCTAATCTAGGAAAAATATACCAATTTGAAAAGCTACAGATGTTAACTAGAGGAAAAAATAAGTTTAGATGATTTCAATAGCCATTGGACCTCAAAAGTGGATGGAGTAGTAACAAAGGTGGAATGGCTTCCCTAATACTGACATAGAACTTCAGAAAGTTTTTTCTCCCTCTACAGACCTCCAATTAAGGTACTTCTAGTTGCTATAGGTCACTGTGGATATCCAGTATATACTTATAAAATTTTATGACAATTGGACACCGTTTGGTCTATGAATGATACAGATTCATTTTCGGACTTAGTTGCATAGTATAATAACCAAAACCACAAAATTCTCCAACTTCAACAATGCACCAAATATTCCTTAGACCTCCAAATATTACCCAATTTAGCTTCCCAAGAAGCTCTCAATAGGCTTTAGAGGCATGCCAAATTTTATATCAAGAAGAGCTCATTTAGTCATATCTTGACAAAACTCACAAATTTGGCAGTTTTGGTACCCAAAATGGTTCAAAGTGGGTCCAAATGGCTTCCCACATGTTCTAGCACCTCTTGGGTAAGTTTTAAAGTATAAATATAGCATATATGAAATGATCAAGTAGTCCAAATCATCATATATTTCAAACTCACTATGCTACGGGCCAAAATGCACTATTGCATACAATTCACAAAATGGTCAAATTCTACATTTTCACTGCTTTGGCTCTCTACATAGTTCATACATCATTTATACATGCTTTTACACTCGCTTAAGCATTTACATCTAAAAATGAATATGTATACATAAGTATTTTAGCTTTCCTATACATCAAACTATGTGTAAGTGTGCAAAAGTGGCCTTCTATGCCTCATGGCCTCCATTCTTAGGCTCTTGAGCTCCACCTGGACAATATGAGATAGGAGAGGGAAGGGGGTGAGATTCATGAAATCTCAATAGCTCATACACTCATTCAAGGAAGCAATCAAGGTATATAAATAAGTCAAAGTATGCAAACCATTTATAATTACACAACACATGTTTTTCATGCTATGATTTCATATCAATGCTAAGAATAAGCTCTAGGGACTTTTGGTCTAGTCTCACCCGAGTTTTTGGGACCTTCATATTGGCCTCACCCTTGATTTAAGGACTTTTGGCACTACCTCACCCGAGTAATTTTCACAATCCATATTATAAACATATTGGTACCAATGCATCAAGGAAACATCAAATGGCATGGCTCACAACACAAGCATATACACAAGCATACAATGACTATTACACATCCAAGAATGTAATAAGAAAGAGTGGAGAGCTACTTTACTAGCCAACACAAGCTTTCCCTTTCAATTTCTCTTTTTCCTTCTTAGTCTCATAAGCACAACTAGATGGAGGTGCTTCTCTTGAGCCTAGGCACAACAAAGCATGAAATTACTCTCTCATAACTTAACAATTATTCACAAAGCTAGGGGCTCTTCATCAAGGCAAACCCCACTACATATGTAAAAAAACTAGGGATTCTCTCTCTAGAATTCCACTAACTCTCTTTCCTCTTTCAAGCTTTCAAGAAAGGAAAGCAAAAAAGAAGAAGCAAAGATACATGAGTTCTAGCTTTCTTTAAGAGTGGTTTTTCACTTTCCCTCTTCTGAACTAAACCCAAAACATAGCTAATTCAACATCCAAAACCATAGCAAAAGAGGGCAAAGAGAGAAGAATAAAACTCTAAGAAGAAAAACTATGGAGATCTCAAGTTATGCTTACCTTTTCCTTATTCTCCTTCCTTCTCTAGGTCTCTCTCTCTCTCCACAGCCCTTTTCTCTCTTTGGTCAAAGCTTAGGTCAGTTAAAGGAGAAATAATGGATTTGGACATTTTAAGAAGTCAAATTCTCCTTTTTCATGCTTTTTCAGACTAACCCTCGCTACGGCGAGCACGTATCAGTCCCAGACCCCTATTTTTGCTACGACGTGCACTACGGCGAGCAGCTCCCTGATTTTTGTATGGGATGCCCGCACTTGCTATAGCTAGAAGCATTTTCGCAATAGCAAAAAGGCACTCTCACTATAGCTAGACCCTTTCTCGCTATAGTGAACAGGTACATTCGCTATAGTTTGGTCATTTCTCACTATAACTAGCAGACTTAGAAAATTTCAAGACTTTGAAAAGTTTCAGCTTCTTTTTTTTTTTTTCTTTTCTTTTCTTTTTTTGGTTGTTACAATGATCTTATAGATAACATTACAAAGAGCTATAGATCTAAGCTATTTTAGTCTTATCGAATGATCAATTTTGGCAATAAGCACCAGGAAGGTTTCATTAACTTTTTTAATCACAGAGGGATTCATATAGCATTGTTTGATGAATTCACACACTAAATTTCCCACAACATTCCATTGACTCTAAAAAAAGACAACATGGAGATCATTTGGCCTTGGAGCTTTAAACATGCCAAAAAATGCTTGTTTAATCTCCTTATTTGAGAGCATAGCTTTAATCTCTTTAAAAGGTTCCTCATTCAATGAAGGAAAGTAATATTTTAAGGGAAAGTTGTAATAATTAAAATCCTCTTCCCCAAAGTATAAATTTTTGAAGAAATGCATAGTCATATTTGTCATCTCCCCTTCATAAATAAAATCATTACCTTTTTCATCCTTAGTAGCCTTGATATAGTGTTTTCGACCTTTAACTATAGTTGAGGCATAGAAGAACTTTGTATTATAGTCTCCATACATGAGCTAGTTGGAATAGGATATTAAATACCATGTAACTTCCTCTTGAAGAATAGTCTCTTCAGACTCCTTAAAGAGTTTTCTTTGTAAATGACAAAGTTGTTGGTCCCCCCTATTGCAAGCCTTCTATCAAACTCTTCCATTATATCAAGCAAATGTCTTTTCTTTGTAGCTATGGTATCAAAAGTGTTTCTATTCCATTATGTATCATCATTATGGAATTTATTCAAAGTTATGCCCTAAGTAGAATGGCTTTGCCAAGCATCATTAAAAATCTTGTGAAAACCATTAAGCATCTAACTAAGGAGCTTCTAACCAAATCAATTAGATTAAGAATCCAAGAAACTAAAATTAAACTAATTGGGGATTGAATATGAAATTACAGAAATAAACAAAATTAAAAATTAATTAACAAAACTAAAACAATTAAATGAAACATAACTAATCTAGAATATTTCTCCTGATATTTTCCCTTCCTTGTCCTTTCAAAATTTCTTTGGTTTAATTTTAATCCTCTAGTTATTAATATTAAATGTTCTTAAACTACTGCCTAGGATTTTAATTGGTTTGTATCATTAATCCTTCATTAATCCTAATGCAACCACACTTAAGCTAATAATACGAAGCAATTATATTTCACTCATAACCAAAAAGCACACACTCAAATCTCAACATGGTTCTGAACAAATTTTATTTGTTTAATCAACCGATTAAATCAAACTAGGTTATTAGATCACACCAACAATCCAATAATCATGTAAACAGAATCATCTAACCAGAATAATACGAATTACATGAAAACATAAAGAATAGAAATGAAATTCATTTGAAATTAAATCAAACTAGTATTCAGTACAACTATGGACTTAAGTTTAACATTAGGTTCAACTTTTGGATTGATTATAGAAGGAAAATCAGAAAGCCATTACAAAATAATGCTCTAGGAGTATGTGTCGATACAATCACAGAATACCCTTTAGAATGACGCTACAAAAGAATAATCTTTTGACTAACATGACCTCAGGGAAATCTAATGGCTCATATGGGTTAGGTGCATCTAACGGTCTAGAATTCTTTAGATTAAAAGAAATAAAATATTAATTTTGAAATAACATAAGCCCACATCTTTAGCCTAATTCAAAATGTCCACTCCAACTGCTGGTTTATTTAATTTGCAAAACAAAAATAAGAATTGAGCTTCTGTTGGAAAAATTATAGTGATGACAATTTAAACCCAAATATAATAATAATGTAATTAAAACTCATTAATCCAAATTAAGCCCAATTAATATGAAATAAACCTAAGGTCATCAAATTAACTACAATGATTTATTATTAAGACTAAATACGAGGGATATAAGATATAATAACGTCGAATTATCAAATTCCTTACATTTAGTTTTTTGCACTCATGGGCGAAATGCACAAACCAAAATAAAAATAAAAATGTGAAAACTAGAAAGGCAAACATAATTCAAGCTTTTTAGAAATTTAACAATCAAAGGTAATCTTTCTTGCAAATCCAGATAAACAAGTAGCATGACAATTTCATTTAACAAAAATAACTCAAAGTGGCATCTCCTTTCTTGGAATGTATATACTTTTAATTTTCTCAAGTGTTTCAGGTAAGTTTTTTACTTAAATACAACCTATCATAACATCACTAGCATAAGCTTGTATATCTTCTCAATCTCCACTAACAATGTCATAAGCAATACATAAATTAAAAGAACTTTTGTTCAAAGTTGTAAAGGGGCTAGGGTAAAGGTAATGGTGAAAATAAAGAAAATAGTAGGCAGATATCTCAAGAGTTAAAGAGCATTGATCACACCAACAAGCACAACAAAACAATTGTAAAACTGTGCATCCTACTCATTCTTCATCAAGCAAACACAAATGTACACGTATATTTATTCTCATTCCTTTTCTTTTTTCCTTCTTCTTCTTCATTTCTGTTTTGTTTTTTTTTCATGGGTTGAGTGCATTTTAAGCTACATCTCAACCATCATTTTCATCATCTTTTCCTTTTTACATTATATTTTTGTTTCAGCAACTCAACTTGATGCACTAATTAACATTTAAATTCCTAATCAAATACAATGCTCCCCAATTCCTAAGGTAAGGTAGGGAATAATTTGGAATTGGTCTGTAGTAGTTGAAATCTTAAGAAAAGGCTAATAGGCTTAAATGGGTAAACAATGGATAATGTATATAGGTTGGCTATTTGGCTAAGTGGCTACAATTTCAAAAATGCTTTAATTATATTTATGCATGCAAGTGCATTTGTAGTCTTAATTAAGAATCAAAATACGTTCTAGAGTTAAAATCATGATAGGTGAATGCTCACATATGAAAAAAATAATATAAGGCCTAAATCCTTATAGGTCCAAAACTACCACAATTAATCCATTAAGGCCAAATTTATTTCCAATTTACTTGAATTCAAGAAAAACAAGATCAACTCCTAATTATGTTAAAAAACTTTCAAGCCTAAAGTGCTCCAACTTGCGATTTTTTTTACATAAAAACAAAGCTAAAAGATATAAAAAGTGCAAGAAAATAAAAAGAAAATAGCAGAAATGACAAAAGAAAAACCACCCAAAAAACATGAGTGAATTCTCCCCCTCCATACTTAAATTTTACATTGTCCTCAATATAAACAGCAATCCAATCCAACAGTCAATTTAAGGACATGAAAATAAAAAGGGAGGGAAAGAGAAATAGATACAACTAAGTGGATCAGGTGTATAAAGCATTACAAAGATACAATTCTTCCATTGTATGATCTTAAAATCCCTCATGAGAATGTTTCAGTTGTTGCCTATTCACTATGAAGCTCTTATTGCTTCACTTATTCATAATTTCAATTGCACCATAAAGAAATATATGAGTAACCACAAATGGACCAATTTATGTAGAACGTAGCTTACCGGGCCTCAGCTTAAGGTAGGAATTGTAGGGGGAAAATCTTTTGACAGTATGTATACCTTTGGTTTTTCCTTTGTAAATTCTGGAGTTCTAATAGGCTTCTAACCAAATCTCTTTAAGCCCTTGAATTTGTAATTTCTTTTGAAAATTAGTTTAAGACAGATCCATATTATACTTCTTCATTGCCCAATAAGCTCTATGCTCAATCTCCATTAGCAAGTGACATACTTTACCCAAAATTAACCTATAAGGCGACATGCTTATAGGGGTTTTGTAGGCAGTACAGTAAACCTATAGTGCATCCTTTAATCTTTAGAATTTGCTTTATCTCCCTATTTGAAACCTTAGCTTATCCATTTGTTTATGGATAGTGAGGAGTTGCTACCTTATGCATTATTCCATACTTGTAAAGTAGGGATTGCATGTTTCTATTGTGAAAGTGGGAGCCTTAACCACTGATTATTACTCTAGGTATACTAAACCTGCAGAAAATATGAGATCTAACAAAACTACAACAACAAAAGAATCATTAATCTTAGTGGCTTTGGCCTCTACCTTCTTTGAAACATAATCAACAGCTAAAAGAATATACATAAAACCAAAGGAAATAGGAAATGGTCCCATTAAATCAATATCTCAAACATCAAATATTTCACAAAACAACAATAGTTGTTGAGGTATCTCATTCCTACTAGAAATATTACTAATTTGTTGGCATCGTGCACAAGTCTTATAGTATTCATATGCATCCCTAAATAAGGTAGGCCAATATAGTCTAGATTCTAAAACCTTCCTTGCAATACGTAAAGGAATAAAATGACCACCACATGCAAGTGTATGACAAAAACATAAAATAGATGTAAATGCATGGTCAGGAATACATCTTTTAATAATTTGATCACTATACATGGACTACAAGTAAAGGTTATCCTAACTATAATATTTTGCCTCACTCTTACGCTTATTAGTTTGGTGCTTTTTAAAATAAGCAAGAAAGTTATAAGCGACCAAGAAATTTACCATATCCATATACTAAGGATCTTTACCATGCAATAGATACAGTTGTTCATTTGGAAAACTATCCCTAATAGCGGATGATTCTGAGAAGTGAGGAATTTTACTCAAATGATCAGCCATAAGATTTTCTGCTCCATTCTTATATTTGATTTCTATGTTAAATTCCTATATGTGTAACATTCATCTAATGAGCCTAGGCTTTGCATCAGGCTTTTTGAGAAGGAACTTTAAAACTACATGATTAGAATAAATAATGACTTTAGAACTAAGCAAATAAGAATGAAATTTATCTAAAGCAAAAACAACATCTAAAAGCTCTTTTTCAGTGGTTGTATAATTAGCTTGAGCCTTATCCAAGGTGCAGGATGCATAAGAGATCACATGAGGTTTCTTGCCCACTCTTTAAGAAAGAATTGCACTCATAACAAATTTAGATACATCACACATCAATTCAAATAGAAATTCCTAATTGGGTAGCTAAATGATAAGTGGAGTGGTGAGTCTTTTCTTCAACTAATCAAATGCTAATTTGCATGGCTCATCAAAATTAAAATCTACTTCTTTTCAAAGAAGTCTGGATAATGGAAGAGCAATCTTGTTAAGGTCTTTGATGAATCACTTGTAAAAATCTGCATGGCTAAGAAAGGAATGCACTCCTTGTACACAAGTAGGGTAAGGTAAAGAAGCAATAACATCTACTTTAGCTCTATCAACTTAAATACCATTTTTAGAAACTACAGGCCCTAAAACGATGCCTTACTCTACCATGAAATGACATTTTTCAAATTTTAAAATTAGGTTTTTCTCAATGGATCTCTCTAAAACTCTACCTATGCTTAGGAAATAGTCATACAAGGAAATGCTATAAACAGTAAAGTCATACATAAAAACTTCCATGCAATGTTTAAGAAAGTTAGAGAAGATACTCACATATATCACTGGAATGTCCCTAGAGCATTACAAAGTCCAAATGGCATCCTTCTATAGGCAAAGGTACTAAATGGGTAAGTGAAAGTGGTCTTTTCTTAGTCCTTTAGTGCAATGTGAATATGAAAATAACAAAAAAAAACTATCTAAGAAGCAGTAATGTGATTTTCCTACTAATCTTTCTAACATTTGATCTATGAAGAGAAAAGGAAAATGGTCCTTTCTAGGGGGCTAGTTGAGCTTTCTATAATCAATGTAGACTCTCTAGCTATTTTGCACCCTCATAGGAATAAGCTTATTCTTCTCATTAGGCACCAACTTAATCCTAGCCTTCTTACGGGTTACTTGCACTAGATTCACCCATTTGCTATTAGATATGGAATAAATAATACTAGCAAAAAGTAATTTCTTACCTCATTCTCCACCACATCTAAAATCATGAAGTTGAGTCTTCATTATGGTTGCCTCACGGGTTTAGCTCATTCCTCTAACAAAATTCTATGCAGGCATTATAAAGTCCCACATCAATTAGGAAGGTCCTGGGCTAGGTCCGTATAAGTGGGAGTAGTACTTTCCTTTTCGACGAAACTTTTTCTTAGGAACTAATGGGAAAAGCCATCTTCCAGGAGAAACAAAACCCCAGGTCCTATCGAAGAAGCAGTGCCATAGAATACGAGGACAATATCATCGAGGGCTCTATAAGGTGTTTGATATCAGAGTTGGCCTATCCGCATGTGTAACCCGAGGACGGATTGGCCTAAAAAGAGGGTGAAATGTAAAGTCCCATATCGGATATGAAGGCCCTGAGCTAGGTCCTTATAAGTGGAAGTAGTACTCTCCCGTTCGACAAGGCCTTTTCTTAAGAACTAATGGGAGAAGCCATCTTTCAGGAGAAATAAAACCTCGGGCCCTATCGACGAAGTGGAGCCGTAGAATACAGGGACAATATCGTCAAGGGCTCTGTAAGGTGTTTGGTATCAGAGCCAGCTTAATCGCGTGTACAACCCGAAGACAGGTTGGCCCCAAAGGGGGGTGAAATGTAAAGTCCCACATTGGATAGGAAGGTCTTGGGCTAAGTTCTTATAAGTGGGAGTAATACTTTCCCTTTGGACGAGGCCTTTTCTTGGGAGCTAATGGGAGAAGCCATCTTCCAGGAGAAATAAAACTCGGGCCCTACTGGAGAAGCAATGTCGTAGAATACAGGGATAATATCATTGAGGGCTCTATAAGTTGTTTGGTATTAGAGCCGGCCTAGCCCGTGTGCTACCCGAGAATAGGTTGGCCCCAAAGGGGGGTGTAATGTAGAGTCCCACATCAGATAGGAAGGTCTTGGGCTAGGTTCTTATAAGTTGGAGTAATACTTTCCCTTTCGACGAAGCCTTTTCTTGGGAGCTAATGGGAGAAGCCATCTTCTAGGTGAAATAAAACCCTAGGCCTTACCAGAGAAGTAGTGTCGTAGAATACGGGGACAATATCGTTGAAGGCTCTGTAAGGCATTTGGTATCAGAGGCGGCCTAGCCGCGTGTGCAACCCGAGAACAGGTTGACCCTAAAGGTGGGTGGAATGTAAAGTCCCACATCGGATAGGAAAGTCTTGGGCTAGGTTCTTATAAGTGGGAGTAATACTTTTCGACGTGGCATTTTTTTAGGAGCTAATGGGAAAAGCCATCTTCCAGGAAAAATAAAACCCCAGGCCCTACAAGAGAAGCAATGTCATAGAATATGGGGATAATATCGTCGAAGGCTTTGTAAGGCGTTTGGTATCAGAGGCAACCTAGTCGTATGTGCAACCCGAGAACAGGTTAACCTTAAAAGGGGGTGGAATCTAAAGTCCCACATCGGATAGGAAGGTCCTAGGCTAGGTTCTTATAAGTGGGAGTAGTACTCTCCCTTTCGACGTGGCCTTTTCTTGGGAGCTAATGGGAGAAGCCATCTTCCAGGAAAAATAAAACCTCGAGCCCTACTGATGAAGCGATGCCATAGAATACCAAGACAATATCGTCGAGGGCTCTGTAAGGTGTTTGGTATCAGAGTTGACCTAGCCGCATGTGCAACCTAAGAACAGGTTGGCCCTAAAGGGGGTGGAATACAAAGTCCCAAATTTGGTAGGAAGGTCTTAGGACCGAGCTCTAACAGAGAAGCAGTGCCATAGAATACGGGGACAATATCGTCGAGGGCTCTGTAAGGTATTTGGTATCAGAGCCGGCCTTGCTGCGTGTGCAACCCGAAGACGGGTTGGGTCCAAAGGGGGATGGAATATAAAGTCTTACATCGGATAGGAAGGTCCTGGGCTAGGTCTTTATAAGTAGGACTAGTACTCTCCCTTTCGATGAGGCCCTTTCTTAGGAGTAAATGGGAAAAGCCATCTTCCAAGAGAAATAAAACCTCGGGCCCTACCAGAAAAGCGGTGCTATAGAATATGGGGACAATATCGTCGAGGACTCTGTAAGATGTTTGGTATCAGAGTCGGCCTAACTGCATATGCAACCCAAGAACGAGTTAGCCCCAATGGGGGTTGAAATGTAAAGTCCCACATCATATGGGAAGGTCCTGGGCTAAGTTCTTATAAGTGGGAGTATCACTCTCCCATTTGACTAGGCATTTTCTTGGGAGTGAATAGGAGAAGCCATCTTTTAGGAGAAATAAAACCCCGGCCCTACCGCAAAAGTAGTGCCATAGAATACTGGGACAATGTCGTCAAGAGCTCCATAAAGTGTTTGGTATCAAAGCCGGCCTAGCTGCGTTTGCAACCCAAGTACGAGTTAGCCCCAAAAGGGGTAGAATGTAAAGTCGTACAGCGAATAGGAAGGTCCTGGGCTAAGTCCTTATAAGTGAGAGTAGTACTCTCCCTTTCAACGAGGCCTTTTCCTATGAGCTAATAGGAGAAGCCATCTTCTAGGAAAAACAAAATCCTGGTCCCTACTAGAGAAACGATGCCGTAGAATACAGGGACAATATCGTCGAGGGCTTATAAGTGGGAGTAATATTCTCTCTTTTGATGAGGCCTTTTCCTAGGAGCTAATAGAAGAAGCCATCTTCTAAGAGAAATAAAACCCCAGGCCCTACCAGAGAAGTGGTGCTGTAGAATACGGGGATAATATTGTCCAGGGCTCTGTAAAGTGTTTGGAATTAGAGCCGGTTTAGCCACGTATACAACCCAAGGATAGTTTGGCCTATATGTTACAGAGCCCTCGATAATATTGTTCTCGTATTCTACAGCATTGCTTCTCTGGTAAGGCTTGGAGTTTTATTTTTCCTTGAAGATGGCTTCTTGTATTAGCTCCTAAGAAAAGGCCTCGTCAAAAGGGAAAGTACTACTCCCACTTATAAGGACTTAGCCCAGGACCTTCTTATCCAATATGGGACTTTATATTCTATCCCCTTTGGTGCCAACCTGTCCTCGGGTTGCACACGTGGCTAGGTCAGCTCTAATACCAAACACCTTACAGAGTTCTTAACGATATTGTCCCTATATTCTACGGCACCACTTCTCTGGTAGGGCCCGGGGTTTTGTTTCTCTTGGAAGATGGCTTTTCTCATTAACTCCCAAGAAACAGCCTCGTCGAAAGGGAGAGTACTACTCCTACTTATAAGGACCTAGCCCAGGACCTTCCTATCTGATATGAGACTTTACATTCCACCCCCATTTGGGGTTAACTTATCCTTGGGTTGCACATGTGGCTAGGCCAACTTTGATACCAAACATTTTATAGAGCCCTTGACGAAATTGTCCCCGTATTCTATGACACCACTTCTTTGGTGGGGCCTGGGGTTTTATTTCTCCTAGAAGATGGCATCTCCCATGAAGTCCCAAGAAAAGGCCTCATAGAAAGAGAGAATACTAGTCCCACTTATAAGGACCTAGCCCAGGACCTTCCTATCTGATGTTACAAAGCCCTTGATGATATTGTCCCTATATTCTATAGCACCTCTTCTGTAGTAGAGGCCAGTGTTTTGTTACTCCTGGAAGATGATTTCTCCTATTAGCTCCTAAGAAAAGGGCTCATTGAAAGGGAGAGTACTACTTCCACTTATAAGAACTTAGCTTAGAACCTTCCTATCTGATATGGGACTTTACATTCCACGCCTCTTTGGGCCCAACCCATCCTCAGGTTGCACATGTGGCTAGGTCGATTCTGATACCAAACATCTTACAGAGCCCTTGATGATATTATCCCCGTATTTTACTACATCGCTTCTCCGATAGGGCCCAAGGTTTTATTTCTCCTAGAAGATGGTTTCTCCCATTAGCTCCCAAGAAAAGGCCTCATTGAAAGGGAGAGTACTACTCTCAGATATAAAGACTTAGCCTAGGACCTTCCTGTCTGATATGGGACTTTACATGTACCCGACCTGTGAGTGAAGTGAGTTAGTTTCATATGCTAAACTCATTCCCCTGCACCCTATCCCATGAGCCTATGGATATAGTGAGACCTGCGTATGGATTTGTTTTCTCATACTTATACCTTTTCTTATTTGTTGCTACATGGAAGAGTGTTCTAGTGGTTATGCTGCAAAATGAAAGTCATGAAAAGAAACCTGTGCCTATATATGTAACTATGTGTGAGTGTACTTATGGATTGTATTCAAGTGAAGGGGAGGCATTGCTGGACCTAATGACTCGAATAAAGCAAGCTACGTGGAGCTGCTGCCTTCTCCCTTCTCTTCATCACGTGTGAGTGTGTGAATCAATGTGAGCTGGAGGTTTATTTCCTCGTGTAACCCGTGCATGTGAGTAAATGGATGAGAGTGTATGGTAAGTGTGTGAGATGGCCTCGTGCATGTAAATGTATACATCAGGTGTTAAATGAGGATGTGTGGGTGCATATGTGTGTGATGACCTCCCTTGCCACGTGATTGTATGAGTCAAAGTTGGACATGCATGTGTAGCATGATTTGGTATAGCTTCCTAGACTTGGAAAGCCTTCCTCTCCCATATTTTTCTCTAACTTTTAAATTTAATTTACCTAAAGTCTGCATAAAAACAATGGAGACAAATAAGTAGGAACAATTTTATAAAATTATTTAAACAAATTTATACATTAAAACCAATAATTTTGCAACTTAATTCCAAATGTAACAACTAGAAAAAAAAGGGGACAAAAAAAAGAGAAATTGAAAATTTTTGAAGTTTGCTAGCTATAGCGAGAAATAGCCTAGTTATAGCGAATGTACCTATTCATTATAGCGAGAAAGGGTCTAGCTATAGTGAGAGTGCCTTTTTGCTATAGCGAAAATGCTTCTAGCTATAACGAGTGCGGGCATCTCATATAAAAACCAGAGAGTTCCTCGCAATAGCACGCGCCATAATGAAAACAGGGGTCTGAGACTGATACGTGCTTACCATAGCAAGGGTTATTCTTTGTTATAGCGAGGGTTAGTTCAAAAAAGCATGAAAAAAGAGAATTTGACTTCTTAAAGTGCCAAAATTCATTCTTTCTCTTTCAACCGACTTAGGCTTCGTCCAAGGCAGAGAATAAGGGCTTGAGAGAAAGAAAGAAATTAAGAGAAGCTAAGAGAGAAGGAAGGAAGCCAAGGAAGAAAGGTAAGAACCTTTAAAGATCTTCATGCTTCTCCTTCTTGATTTTATTCTTCTCCTTTTAAGCTTCCTTTCCATAAGTTGTTGAGTAAAAAAGCTCTGTTCTGACCTAGAATGAGCACAAAACCCTTGAAAGAGAGTGTAATAAGTTGAGAAAAGTAAAGAAAGGAGAAGAAGAGTTAGTAAAATTCTAAAGAGAGAGAGAGAATCCTTAGTTTCTTATATGCTTTATAGGGTTTGCTATTAAGAACCCCCTAATTTTGTGAATAATTATTGAGTTATGAGAGAGTAATTCTATGCTTTTTGTTGTGTCTAACCTCAAAAGAAGCAACTCTATCTAGTTGTGATTGTGAGACCAAGAAGAGAAAAGAGAAATTGAAAGGGAAGGCTTGTGTTGGCTTATAAGGTAGCTCTCCACTCTTTCTTATTACATTCTTGGATGTGTAATAGTCATTGTATGCTTGTGTATATACTTATATTGTGAGACATGCCATTTGATGTTGCCTTGATGCATTTGTACCAATATGCTTATATTTTAGGTTGTGAAAATTACTCATGTGAGGTAATGCCAAAAGTCCCTAAACCAAGGGTGAGGCCAATCCAAAAGTCCCAAAACTCGGGTGAGGCGAGACCAAAAGTCCCTAGAGCTTATTCTTGGTATTAATATGATATCATGGCATGAAAATTATATGTGTGCAATTGTGAATGGTTTACATGCTTTGACTTGTTTATATGCCTTGATTACTTCCTTGAATGAGTGTATGAGCTATTGAGATTCCATGAATCTCACTCCCTTCCCTCTCCCATCTCATGTGATCCAGGTGAAGCTCAAGAGCCTAAGAGTGGAGGCCATGAGGCATAGATGGCCCTTCCTTGCCACTTTTGCACTCTCACACATAGTTTGATGTATAGGAAAGCCAAAGTGCTTATGCAAGTGTAGAAATATGTATAAATGATGTATGAACTATGTAGAGAGTCAAAGCAATGAAAATGTGAGATTTGGTCTTTTTGTAGATTGTATACAATAGTGCATTTTAGCCCGTAGCATAGTGAGTTTGAAATGTATAATGATTTGGACCACTTAGGCATTTCATATAGACTATTTTTATACTTTAAAACTTGCCCAAGAGGTACTAGAACATGTGGGAGGCCATTTGGACCTACTTTGAATCATTTTAGGTGCCAAAACTATCAAATTTGTGAGTTACATCAAAGTATAACCAAATAAGCTTTTCTTGATATAAAATTTGGCATGCCTCTAGATCTTGTTAAGAGCTTCTTGAGAAGCTAAAGTAGGTAATATTTGGAGGTCTAGGGAATATTTGGCAAATTTTTGAAGTTGGAGAATTTTCTAGTTTTGGTTATTATACTGTGCAACTAGGTCCAAAAATGATTTTATGTCATTCATGGACCAAACGATGTCTGATTGTCATGAAATTTTATGTGAATAAACTAGATATCCATAGTGACCTATACAACTAGAAGCACCTTGATTGGAGGTCTATAGAGGGAGAAAGAACTTTCTGAAGTTCTGTGTCACTATTAGGAAAGCCATCTGACCTTCGTTACTGTTCCATCAGTTTTCGAGGTCTAAAGGCTATTGAAATAATCTAAACTTATTTTTTCCTCTATGTAACATCTATAACTTTCCAAATGGTATATTTTTCCCAGATTGGATTGTTTTGGAATTAGTTATGAATTTTTAAAGTTCATGATAGCAAGTTGCATCAGTACCAAGGATAGCCAGACCTCTGTCTCTTTTTCAATGTCAAACATAGTCCAAATGCTGAGATTGTGGTTTGAAATTATTTTTAGTGTGAAGTTAACATCTATAGATTTCTAGAGAGCTATGGTTTGCTTAATTCCCATTTTTCTAGAATTAGTTATGATTTTTCAAAATTAGAACAAAAAATCTGACTTTTGGGCCCATTTGAGAAATTGCATTTTCTTGATTTTTGGCTTCATATCTGTAGTTTATGGGTTGTTTAAGGCTATGTATGAGTTCTTTAAATGGTGTTTGAGTAGAGAATATGAATAATGGGTTCACGGGATCCACGGGGCAAAATATGAGCGTTTAAACCCTAACTTAAAGTATTAAAACACTACGGTTTTGGTCCTTTTCATTGGAAATCATATGGAATCAAGCCAAGAGAAAAATTAATTGAGGTTAAGGCATTATGGTGTTACACCTAAAGTGTAGAGAATGGCCAATAAAATCAATTATCATCTAATAAAATGCAATAAATCATATTCAATTATCAAAGTGCCTAAATTAGGATGATTAATATATATAAAATTAGCCTTCATCACTTATTCTTCATTGTCCCTAGTTACAATGATATTATTTTCATAAACAATGAGAACAATGATCTTACCACTTGATGCTTTGATGAATCCAACCTATTTGATTACCTTAGTAAACTTTTCAAACCATGCTCTTGGGAATTGCTTAAGTTTGTATAAAGATTTTTTTAATCTACATACCTAGTTAGTATTGTTGGAATTTTTCAAACCATGAGGTGTCTTTATGTAAACCTTTTCATCTAGGTTCCCATTGAGGAATGCATTCTTGATGTCAAGTTAATAAAGCTTCCAATCAAGATTAGCTGCTATATACAAAAGCACTCAGATTGTATTTATCTTTGCTATAAGAGCAAAGGTCTCTTGATAATTTATCCCATATGTTTGGGTAAAGCCTTTTTCAACTAATCTCACTTTGTAACTTTCAACACTACCATCAATGTTGTATTTCACATCAAACACCCATTTGTAAGCCATGGGTTGTTTCCTATAAAGTCTTTAAGCTACTTGCCATACGCCTTTCCTTTTTAGAGCCTTCAACTCTTCATTTACAGATTCTCTTCACTTAGGATGCTAGAGGGCTTCTTTTATAATATTTAGAAGTTTAATGCTATCTAGGTTAGCTATAAACATCCTGTAACTAGGAGACAACTTTTCATAGGATACAAAGTGAGAGATAGGATTTTAGATATATGATATAGTACCCTTTCTCCATGCAATAATGAGTTGTAAACATCTTTGATTGTTTGAACCTCTTATTGAATATGAGTTTTAAGGTAGTATGGCACCTATTCAAGAAGGGTAATATCCATAGAGGCATAAAATTTTTTAGTGAGAGCAGAATAACACTATAGCCCCTCTAACGTAAGGAGTATCCAAGAAAAATTCTCTTGATAGATCTTGGGTTAAGTTTGCTTCTTCAATGTAGAGGCATATGAACATATGCAACACACCCTAATATCTTTAATGGAAGATTAGTGATGTATGTTTGAGGGAAGGCTTTAAGAAGAGCTTGGCATGGAAAACTAAATTTAAGAGTTATTAAAGGCATTCGATTGATAAGATAAGTTGTAACTAAGACAGCTTCCTTTTATAATTGTTCAAGGGCATTATTTGTAAACTTAAGGGGGCAATTTCAAGAAGGTAACTATATGTTCTTTCAACTATGCCATTTTGCCAATGAGTGTAGGCACAAGAACTTTGATAAACAATGCTATTTTCAAGGGAAAAAATTTCCAAAAAGAAAATTAAAATAATCCCTAGCATTATCACTTCTAAAAATTTGGATTCGAGTTTAAAATTCATTTTTAGTAATGGAATGGAAATTTTTAACAATTGAGGTAGTTTCAAACTTGTCTTTCATAACAAAATACCTAAGTGATATAGGTGTGATCATCAATAAAAGATTGGAACCAATAAGCACCTATTACATTTTGAACATGAGATAGTCCCTAAATATCACTATGAATGATAGAAAAAGGGTGAGATAGTTTATAATCATGTTAAGGGATAGGTATTACAACAGTGTTTTAATAATTAACAAATGTCATATTGGAACAACCTTGTACTTTGATTGATAAGTAAAGAGGAAAACATTTTCTCTAAGTACATGTAGTTTATGTGTCATAGACGTTAATGCCATAACAAAATGGTGCAATTAGAATTGTTTACTAGAGAGCTGACATGATAGGTTTGAGTAATCTTATTGTTGACCTTAATTTGATACAAACCTCTATTCTCATTAGCATTGCCAATTGTTTTTCTCGAATCCAAATCCTAAAACAAATATTTAGAGGAAGAGAATTTATCAACATATTTAAATCATGAGAAAGCTTGTTGATTAACAATAAATTACTGGAAAAACTTGGAACTAAGAGAATAGATTCAAGTGTTAAGTCTTTAGAAATTTTCACTCTTCCAATCTTAATTACCATGGATAGAGACCCATAAGCAATTCTCACTTTATAATTATTCTAGTAAGGCTTATATTCATGAAATAGTGAGGCATCCTTAGTCATATGATCTGAAGCACCTGAATCAATTATCGAAGAGATTGCAACTTCTACACAAGTATGAAGTACATTTAGAAAAGTACCTTTCTATGTTGTGTCACTAGTAGCAACAGTGAAAGTAGATGATGAACATCGTTGATCATCCTTTTAAGCCACTCCACTTGCTTTTTGTTGAACAATCTAGTTCATAAGGAGTTTTTTCAACTCCTTCTAAAAAGGCACTATATCTCTTGCTGGCTCTCTTTTTGGTGGGTTTCCAATCTACTAACTTGCAATGTAACTTCTAAAAATTTCACAAGTAGGGGCTATGTGTTGGCAATGGTCACACCATGGATTGTCCTTTTTTAGTTTACTTTCAATATTGTACTTGACATTATGTAATAAAAGAGTAGAACCTTTAGGAGTGGCATCAAATGAAGAGATCCCCATTATTAGTTTTTTCATGTTATCTTCCCTTTAAACTTTTGAAAAAGCTTCTTTGAGTAATGCTAAAGGCTTGGTACAAATGATTCTTCCTTGTGCTTCATCCAGAGATCTATTCAAGCCTGTTAAAAATTTGAAAATAATTTCTTTTTCAACAATTTCTTAATATCTTCTTGCATCCTTAGGACATGACCAATTTGAATTCTCAAACATGTCCAATTATTACCAAAGGTAGGTTAGCTTAGTAAAATGTTAAGTTACAGATAACTCATCTTATATGAGATCATGAAAAGTGCTTTTGATCTTAAAAAGTTCAGCAATATTGTCTTTGTTGAAGTAAGTCTCATTTGTAGCAACCTAAATCTTATAGGAAGTATTGTAGAATATGAAGTATGGTCTAATGTCATTGTCTATGGTATTGACTAAGCAAGACATGACCATATTGTTTTCTACCTTCCATACTTTATACTTTAGGCCTTTCATCTTTGGAGGAATGGTTGCTCTAAGAAGTAGTCTTCTTTCCTTTTACATGAGATAAACATCATTATTGACTTGGCCCATTAAAGATAATCATAGCCATTTAATTTGTGCCTTGTGATAAGTTGAATAGAGCCTTCTAATTCGTCATGGTTAGAGTGGTCTTCTTAGAACGCTTATTCAACGTTTAACATGCTTCAAAGGCCATGGGAAATAAATAAGGCAAAGTTTTGTAACAATAGGAACTTATAACAATAGCAGATAAATACGGTTCCTAAAGTGTGAGCACTCCTTAACAAAACTAGATAATAATAGAAAGAACTTAACAAGCTAGATTATAGTAGAATAAAACAAATCAAATACAAGAAATTGAAATCTTAAAAGAAAAACATAAAGAATAGAGGCTAAAAAGGGATGAACACCATGAATTCATGCCAAATAGGGAATGAGAAGGGCTAAACTTGATAGTATACTAGCTAAAGATCATTTTTTGAAGGATGATGGCTGGAAAGAAGTTGTCATACGCCTAGCATGTTAGGAAGAGCACAATTATAAGTTTTAGCATGTGGAGGCGTGCAAGACAGTGACTTGAGCTTTAACAAAGGTCGATGATGTCTAAGTGATGTTAGCATGTATCAATGATGATGAGGCACAATGATCAAACAATTATTGGTGTGCCTCTACAATTGCAACACTTCACTTAGGTTATATTCTATCATAACATAATTTATCTGGCATCATATTCCCTTATTTGAGGTGAGTTCATAAGAGTTCAAAGGGAAAAAAGCAAGAAAAAGCAATAAAATAATAGAATTTTTTGCGTTATGTCCAAGTTTAAAAATTCATTTTGCCTTTCATGGGCCCTATGAACTCACCAACAACATTCTCCACTCATGTTCCATCCATACAAGTCATAAACATCTTTAAAAAAATCTATAACCCACGGACTAGAGACCAAAAACTAGAAAAATCCACGTTTTAGCCTGGGGTCCATAATTTAGTTTTCTGCTAGCAACTTTGAAAAATCATAACTAATTCTAAAAAAATAAAAATCAAGAAATAGCTTTATGGAAATCTTTAGATGTTACATTTATACTAAAAATAGTTGCAAGCCATGAAGACATCATTTGGACTATGTTTGACAATAGAAAAAGTACAAAGGTCGGGCTATCCAACGTTTCTGATACAACTTACTAATATAAATTTTAAAAATTCATACCTAATTCTATAAAAATTCAATCTAGGAAAACTATACCAATTTGAAAGCTAAAGATATTAAATAGAGGGTAAAAATAAGTTCAAACTAGTTCAAATGCATTTAGACCTTGAAAATCGATAGAACAGTAACTAAGGTCGGTCTGCGCTACTGTCACTGATATGAAATTTCAAAAATTTATATATCCCTCTATAGACATCCAATTGAGGTGCTTCTAATTTGTATAGGTCACTATGAATGTCTTATTTATGTCTATAAAATTTCATGGCCATTAGACATCATTTGGCCTATGAATGATAAAGGCAAAATTTTAGACTATATAAACAGTGCCACTATCAAACTTTGCAATTTCAGCCAACATTGGAAATTTCCCAAAAATTCTGTATAATTCCAAATAATATACACTTTAGCTTACCAAAAATCTTTAAACAAGATCTAAATGCATGTAAAATTTCAGACCAAGAAGAATTCATTTGGATAGATTTTGTCATAGCTCACAATTATGGTCACTTTAGTGTCATCTAAGGGTTCAATTTGGTCCAAATGGTCTTCTTTGTGTTCTAACACCTCTTGGACAAGTTTGAAAGCATAATTACATCATATATGAACTATCCAAGTGGTTCAAATCATCATGCATCTCAATTTGGCTATTTCACATGCAAGAATACATAAGCAAATATAAGCTCTTGAGTACCCAAATCACATTCTACCATTACTTTGCCATCAAATTTGGTTGATACATAATCCATACATGCTTTTACATTTGTTTAAATGTTCACAAATCAAAAATAATATGTACATAAACACTTTGACATTTCCTTGCATTCAAAAGCTATACAAATTACATATTTGTCACAATATAACCATTTAGGCTGCTTGCCCTCTATTATTTGGTTCTTGAACTCCACTTAGACCATATGAGATAGGAGAATGATGAGGGTGAGTGAGTGGCTCGTCGCGCAACCCTCAAAATAAAACTAGGTTGGTAAAATATGTAGCTAATGGCATAACCTAGGTCATCTCTCTTGAAATTGGAGTTCAATGTTTAATTGAGTTTTCCAAATGCTAAAAGGTTCTAAAAACTTCTAAACTAAATGGGGTTTTGATTGAATTAAACTAACCTAAAACTAAATTGAATTAAAATTCTTAATTGCTACCTAATTATATGAATTATGGGTGAAAATTGGTCTTGTGACTAGCTTTGGATTCGTCCCTTGGTATCCACTATCCTTATCCTAATCTAATTGTGATTAATTATGGTCTAAGAGTTCCTAATTGTATTCATAAAAAATTATCTTGAGTTACCACGCAAGAATCAAGAAATTAACGATCTAATATTGAATTGAAACCTCAACCCTACATTAAATTATCAATTCTTGTTTTAGGATCAATGAACACCCAATTTGATTGATTAACTGATTAATTAGCCTCTGAATCATCATCCTAAATGTTTAATTAACCAACTAAACATTAAGGAATCCTTAAATTAAACATTCAAGCATATAATCTCACTCATGTATTTTATCGAACACCTTCGAAGCACACATGAGAAATTAGATAATAAAAAAAATCAATGTCCAATCAGATCAATTAATCAACAAAAAGATTTCCTAATTAGTGTCTAACTAGCCACTAATTATAATTACACAAATTCCCCATCAAATACAACTTAACCAAGATGATATATGAAAGAGAAAAAGTGTAGGAAAATAAAGAAATCTTTAGCCAAAATTCTGAGTTCTTCTCCATGGATTCAAGCTTCTCCAAGGCTTCCTCTTAGCTTGCCACAGATGGAGATTAAAGCTTCATTGGAGATGGATGGATGGAAGATGGAATGGAGGAGAAGGCATGGTGGACGTGGAATGGAAGAAGGGCGAAAGATGGATGAATATGGCCTCCTCAATGAATGATTGAATTTAGGATATATATGGGCGTGGGTTTCTGAAAATATAGAGACATGAATGGAATGGATTGTGCGAATCCATTCCTCATTAAAAGTCTCGTGCCCAGCTCCTCACGTGCTTCCTCTTTAAATCAGCTCCCAGCTCTTCTGACGTGGATAAATTGATGCGTGGGCTTTCTTTGTGAATGGATGATGATTCTTCAGCAACCCACATTCTGTCCGTGTATATTTCCTTTCATCTCCTCACGTGCTCTTTAATGAATCACATGCAGCCTCCACATGAGCCCCTTATTTCCTTCTTCGTGTTATTATTCACGTTTGCTTTAGCTTTTGCATGCGTTCTGCTCGTGCATGGTTCTTCCACACTTCCACATTGTTTTCAAGTTGCTACGTCAAAACCAAGCTCGTTCTTCAGCACCTTCCAGCTCACACATCCTTAATTATTCCTACGTGGCTGCTCTTTCATTCGTTCATCTTGTTCTGAACCTCTGTTTTTCTTATTCTATTTCAGCTCAAGACCCGTGGCTCTTTGTACATGTTTCTTCTACTTGCCCCAAGCACCCAAGCTCGAGCTTCCTTCATTCATTTGCATGCTCTGTTTTGCTTCTTCTTATGTAGCTCCCTCTCTTCTATTCAGCGTTGTTCTTCCACGTGATATGCTTAGCTTCTTCATCTTTACGTGGCTTCTTATCATTTAGCTCAAAAATCATGTTGCTTTTCTTTGTTCAGAAGCTTCAATTCCTCTCTTTTATTATATCTGAATGTGGACCTCACTTGTCATGCTGAAGTGTTGAATCCATGCTTCGTGCTTCTCCTCTGTTTTGAGTTTGTTTCTTGCTTTGCCTTTTTATGAAAAGGAACCCAAGAAATATAATATGTCAAAGGGTACAACTATGTAAACTAACCAATCCATGAAGTATTCAAATCCACATTTCCATGCCACAAAATCACATCAAACCTAAGAATGAGCTCTAGGGACTTTAGGTTTAGCTTCATTCCATTTTTAGAACTTTTGGATTTGCTTCACTCTTGACCTAAGGACTTTTGACTTGTCTTCACCCATCAATGAGACTTTTGGCCTTATCTCACCCATGGGTAGAGACTTTTGGCATCTTCTCACCCATATTAAGGGACTTTTGGCATCACTTCACTCTTATGAGCATTTTTCACAACTAAAAAGTATTCAATAAAGCATATTGGTACCAATGCAATAACACAATATCTAGTGGCATGTTTCAAGATACAAATGCACACATAAGTACACAATGACATATATACAACCAAGAATGCAAACAAGAATAAGGTGGAAAGCTACCTTGATGGAAATCCAAGCTTTACTTTGATTATTCCTTCCCTTTCTTGGTTCCATAATCATAACTAGATGGGCTTTGATTTCCTTGGCCTAAAAATAACAAATAACACTCAATTAGCACACTTTGTCCTATTCGTCTTATATTGGTTCCATTAATATCCTAATGAAGCAACTACCATAGTTCAAGTTCTTAGCTTTATTCGCTTGTCATATCTAGGCTTTTGACCTCATTTAAGGTCCTTGGAACTATCACACACTTTTAAAAGTCTAGATACATTTGCTTCTTAAGGTTATATTATGGGAACCATTGTCTCATCTCTCAATTTATGGGTTCTAAATTTTTTCCAAGGGTTCTTCCTACCTTCTACCATCCTATGAAGCCCCAAACCAAAGCTAAAATAAATTAAAACAGTCATCAACCTATTTATCCTAGCTTGGCCAAAATTATGAAGAAGGAGAGAGCCTATGGAATTTTTGATTTTTCCTTGATGGGAGAGATACTTGGGAGGCTTCCTAGGGGTTTTAGGAACTTAATTAAACATCCACACATGCAAGGAAATTCAAGAATCAAATTAGTTTTTGCATTATGTTTAAGAGCCTTACACTTTTCTAACTTGAATTTCATTTAGTTTCCATGCAATTTCTTTGCATTTTTCAAGTTCCCATAGCCTAAATCAATGAATCCTCATTAGTTCTTGGACAAAACTCCTCCCCCTTGAATGCTCTGTTCTTGACCGTGGCATAGGAATAAAGGGAGGAAGAAGAGGAAGGCAAGAAAGAGTTGAAATTACTTTGAATTTAACCCTTCTTCAAGGGTGTTTCTCTTTGCCTTAGCCTTCTCTTTGAGTTTCTAACTTTTCCCCTCTAGTTCAAGGCCAAAACAAAATCATATCATCCAGCAAAACCATGGAAAGATGAAGCAAGAAGAGGAGAATGAAGTTTCAAAAGGAAGAAGCATAAAAGTCCTAAAGTTTTCTCACCTTTCTTTAGCTTTTTCTTCCTCCTTCTTGGTTTTTCTTATGAACCTCTCTCAAGCAATCTCTCCCTCTATTTTGGATTATGTTCAAGTCAGTTAGAGAAGCAAGAGAATGGGATGGCCTTTTAAAGGAAGAATGGAGAAGAATTTGTTTCCAAAAATGACGTTTACATCCCACGTACGTGGCATTTTTGTTTTAGCTTTATTTTAGCTCTTTTTTCAGAACCGTCTTTTTCATTATAAAATTTAGGTTCCTAGTCTTATAAAATGCCTTTGAAATCACTCAATTTGGATTTAAAATATTCTTAAACGAATCAATCAAAGTTTGGGTTATCTGACATTTAAAAACGCACACCGGAAGTGTAACAACCAGGAAAAAGAAAGAAGAAGAAAAGAAAAGAGAAAATAAAAGGGAAAGAAAAGAAAAGCTGAAAATTTTTGGAAGCTGAAAATTTTCTAAGTCTGCTAGCTACAGCCCAGCTATAGCGAATGTACCTGTTCGCTATAGCGAGAAATGGTCTAACTATAGCGAGACTGCCTTCTAGCTATAGCGAGAATGCTTCTAGTTATAGCGAGTTCGGGCACCCCATACAAAAACCAGGGAGTTGCTCGTCGTAGCACACGCTGTAGCGAAGGCAGAGGTCTGGGACTTATTCGAGCTCGCCGTAGCGAGGGTTATGGCTCGCTATAGCGAGGGTTAGTCTGGAAAAGCGTGAAAATAGAGAATTTGACTTCTTAAAGCGTCCCAACTCCTTCTTTCACTCTGTAACTGACTTAAGCTCACTCTAAGAGAGAGAAAAGGGCGGAGGAGAGAGAGAAGCTTAGAAGAGGAAGGAAGAACAAAAAAGGTAAGGATTTCCATGGCTTTTCTCTTAGTATGTTACTCTTCTCCCCTTACCCTCTCTTTTCACGGTTTTGATTGTTAGAATAGTTAGGTCTTGAGCTTGGTTCAGAAGAGGGAGAGTGGGAAATCACTCTTGAGGGAGGTTAGAAGTCATGTAGTCTTCTCTTTCTTGCTTTCCTTCTTAAGAGCTTGAGAGTTTGAGAAAAGAGAGAGGATAGTTAATGGATTCTAGTGAGAAAAAGAAACCTAGTTTGAGAAGCTTAGTAGGGTTGTTAGAAAGAGATCCCTAGCTTAAGAATCAAGTGTTAAGGAATTAATTCCATGCTTCTTGTGTGGTTAGGTTCAAGAGAAGTTCTCCCATTTAGAAGTGGTAGTGAAATCCACAAAGGAGGAGACAAGTGAAAGAGAAAGTTGTGACTAGCCAACAAGGTAGCTCTCTCCACCTTCTTTCATGCATAATTGTGTGTTTACATTGTCTTACTTGTGTGTATGTATGATGTGAGCCATGAGGAGTGTGTTAGCATGATGATACACTATGAATTGAAATGATGATTTATGTGATTGTTTTGGTTTGCTTGAGAAATGGAAAGGCCAATAACCCTTTAGCCATGGTGAGGATGAGCCAAACCCTCAAGTTGGTTGAGACAAAGTAAAGAGTCTCCCAAAAGTGAGGTTGACTCCCAAAGAGTAAGGGTTGAGTCCAAGAACCTCTTAAGAATGGGTGAGGCAAGTCCAATATCCACAAGTGAGTGGGTGAGGCTAATCCATGTACTTGGCAAGCTCTTAAATGTTATGTATGGCCTACTCACATGTTGAGAATGTTTTCTTTTATGCATGGCCAATTCACATGTTGCAAATGCTTTCTTTATGATTTTAAATGCTAACATGCCATGCATGCATGATGAGACTTGTTTGCATGCTATATATGTATGATTGAATGAGAGATGAGCTATGGAGATTCTTTAAATCTCACTCCTCCTCTCCACCATCCAAACATGCTAGGTGGACCAAGTGAGACTAGAGATGGGAGCCACCAAGCATGAAGCTAGGGAGACTAATGAAGACTTGTAAAGGAACTTCTTATAAATATGTTGTATATGAGACAAGAGATGTAAATTAATAATGTATATGATGTAGCATCTATGAATGTTTGCAAGTCAATGTATTTATGATGTATATGAGAATGAGACCCAATTTGAATGAAGAAGCAAGTCTTGATTATGAAAAACACAATGTTAGTATAGGCCACATTAGTGTATAAGTGGGCATGGGATAGTGAGTTTCTCTAATCTGGGTTGTTAGACACTTGAACCATGATTGATAGCCCATATAGATGCTTTCTCATGTGCTCAAAGAGTCATAGAGGTAGAAAAACCAAGATTGGACCCCATGAGCCACAATTTTAGCCAAGAAAGTGGCTTTTTGCAATTGAGGTCAAGAGTTAACCAAATGGCCTCCTCTTGCTGTGAAATTTAACATGTGATTAGATCTTGGTTAGAGCTTTTTGAGAAGCTAAAAATAAAGTCAATTGGAGGTCTATAGCATTTTTTATGATTTTTCAAAGTTGACATCAGAAATTCGGATTTTAGAAAATACTGTTCATTTTGTCAGTTTGGGATTTGTGTCATCCAAGGGGCAAACATAGTCCAATGGCTACGAAATTTTATACACCGAAACTAGATGGTCACAGTGACTTTCAGGAACTGGAAGCACCTCATTTGGAGGTCTATAAAGGAAGATATATAATTTCGAAGTTCCTACCCAGTATCAGTCACTCTACCAGACCCGAGGTACTGTTTCATCGGTTTCCGGGAATTTTCCTTGATGAATTGATCTGGAGATATTTTTTCTCTATATCTAACATCTAAATCTTTCCATATATATATCTTTTGCAAGTATTGGATTTTTTTGGAATTAGTTAGACATTTTCAAAGTCCATATCAGTAAGCTGTGACAGTAACAGAGCCCCCCTCTGACCAGTGGATGATTTCGGATGTCAAACGCCTTGTACATGAGATTTTAAGACTTCTAAATATTTTTAGCATGAAATAGACGTCTTAATATTTCTAGAATGACTGAGATCATGTGTTTACGATTTTTCTGTATTTAGTTATGAATTTTCAAACTCAGCCCAGAAATGAAGCCAAATCTGCCGAAAATGAAATTGCATGTCTCATACCCCTTTTTGCTTTCCATGAGTTTAAAGCATATTTTAGGGATTGAAATAAGTTGTAATGGTGCAAATAAACATGAGGATGCATAGAAAGAGCTCACCCGGTCCATGTGACACTAAAGTGAATATCTACCCATGCATGAAGCCATAGAAAAAGAATATGACCCTAGAGAAAATGATCTCCCTTTTATGCTCCCCATATGTATATGAGTATGTAAGGCATGATGGGTATGAGCTAGAGAGTAAGGTGTTACATTTGTTGGTTACCCATCCTTCGCTCAGGAAAAGCGCGTGTTGGAAGGGGAAACTTTGCCCCCACTTATATGCACTAGCCCCAGGACCTTCCTAACCGATGTGGGACTTTACAATCCACCCCCCTCAACCCGTCCTCGGGTTGCACATGGGCCAGGATTGCTCTGATACCAGGTCACACAGAGCTCCCAACGTATTGTTACTCAGTCGGTTTCCCGCTGCCGAGTTTTTTGTCCCTTCCGAGCTTCGAGGGCTTGGTTACCCATCCTTCGCTTAGGAAAAGCGCGCGTTGGAAGGGGAAGCTTTGCCCCCACTTATATGCACTAGCCCCAGGACCTTCCTAACCGATGTGGGACTTTACAGGAAGGGTTTTAACTATCTCGGAATTTCTCGTGGTTTTCAGGGCCTCTGATAACCTCGAAAGCTCAAATTTTCCATTTAAAAAGCCTTCTTGTGTATTTTCCAGAAAGTACCCAAATTTATGAAAATGCAACTGGACTTTCGGCAAATTTTTTGAACCACTCCGACTCCAATTTCTAGGTAATTCAAGACTCAAATTCTTATTTTTTAATATTTAAAATTTTACCCTATTTTTATTTAACCTCAAATTATTCACCCTGGAGGACTTCCTTTTTTATCCTGTGCATTTTGCACATTCACAGAGAAACTGAACATCGCGTTTCTCACGTTTACGAAGGGACTGAATGTTACATTTTCTAATGGCTTTAAGAGAAACTAGTGAATCCATACAAGAAATCAAGGTCCAAAAGCTCTAAAGAGCTCTGATTCCATAAAGAAAAAGAATTTTAAATAATTTTTTTTTAAATTTCTTTAGAGCAACTTCTATACAATGAGCTCAGTTATATATAAGCCTAGAGATAGAGATGTATCTACCATAAGCTCTCTAAATGCTAGATATTTTCAAAATGCTCCTTGAATGTAATAATAGAAAAATATCAATAATTCCATATAGTTTAATCCTCTTTGAAAAAGAACTTACATGTAATACCCTCAGTAGGTTTTAAATTTGAAATAATAAGAAATTAAGTAGATTAATAATTATGTAATGCCCATTAAAAATTTCAATTTTTCAATAATTAGGATTTAAAAATATTAAATATTCAGTTAAAAATTTTGAAAATAATAGAAAAAATTTTAGGCATAAAATAAAATTTTAGAAGTGTGAAATAAGAATCAAGGCAATTCCTAAGATTTTGTTTTCCAATCATTTTCTTTTTTCCTTCTTAATGTAGTGCGTTTGCATATTGATAAAAGCTACATTTTTTGTTATTTCCTTTCAACCCTTGCAATTTCCCTTAATTGCCTATAAGACCCTTAAAGATTCAATCATAAAAGGATCTAGACAATGTCCACATATTCCTTTTATCTTCTTCCTTGTCTTTTGAAAATTCTCATTTCTCTGTTTTTGCTACAACCTTGGGAATCAAACCAAGAGCTTTTCAAACTCAACTCTTTCTCTTCCTTCCGTCTCTTTTCTTTCTCATTTTTGTTTAGGGCTTTTGTGAGTTATGGTTTCATCCACTTCCTTTGCTATCTTCTCTATCAAACCTAAGGATTCTTCACATCATGCTTTTATTTGTAGGGAGGGCTATAACTTTAGCATCAACCTAAGCTTTATTCCATCTCTTCCCTTAAGCTTTTTGTTTTTGCATCTACACTATTATGAGACCTTCAAAATGTCTATTCATTTAGTTCCTTATCCAATGCTTGAAATTGGTTATTTTATTCTACCATATAGCTTCATTTGCGTGGGTAAGATGATTCATTAAAAGAATTTCTTTTATTTTGCTTAGATTTCTAGTAATCTCCTTTTTCTTGTTTCAATTTTGAAATCTCTCTCCTTGTGATAAATTTGCAATAATCTTGCTTTTGTATTAATTTAAGAACTATGCATATGTTGGAGTCTTCTCTTACTCTGAAAATTTAAAAATTTCTTTCCTTCAAGTAAGCTTGTTTCTTCTTTGATTTTAACTCATTCTCTTCATCCTTGCTAGCTTTTTCTATTCTAAAAAATTCACACACTAAAGATGCTTATTTTGTAAAGCTTAACTTGTATTTTCCAACCTTGATCATAGGAAATTGTGCTCCCTATAGGGTGACTAGTTGGAGGGTAGTAGAAATAAATTAACCACTTGAGGTTAGGACTTATTGTCTAGCTCTAGATCCAATCATGAGTTTTTGAATCTTTCCTTAATGGAGATTTGATGGGATTGTAAGACTGCAATTGCTTGGTAAGTTTGTCTCAGATGCCTATATACGCTCATAAATTTATAAATTTCAACCAATGAAGTAGAAATATAGATAACTTAATACTAGAATTAAGAACTTAAAATAAAATGTAGATAACTTAATGCTAGAATTAAGAACTTAAAATAAAAGATAAAAAATAAAAGTAATAAATAAATAAATATAGAAGTAAAATAATTTTGTCACAAATTTAATAAGACAAGTAGGGTATCACACGACAAATAATATTAAATGTAAGGGCAATTAAATGAAATACTTAAGTTTAAAAAAGGGAAAATGATGATCCTTCGTTGGTAATAAAAATGTTGTGCATATTTGTTATAATTCCTCAGGTAAGCCATAATCCTAAAACTTTGTTGTAAATTAACATGTGATATGAATTTAAATGGATAAGTAGTAGTAGGAATGAACAATATGAAAATAACATAAAAAAATAAATGTTATAATAAGTAGTAATTTCAGTTGGGTAAAAGTGAAAGGCTAGTATTTAGAATATGATTTAATTAAAGGTATTCTAGTTGAAGGAAAAATGACTAAAAGATAGATTGTGTAAGATGAGGATTTAACAAAGGACCAATTAATTAGACTTGGTTATTGGGATAAAGAAAAAAGAAAAATATTAATTAAGTTCTTGAAATTAAATGAATTGCTATGATTATGTCTAGGAAACTTGTTGTCTACTAGAAGGATTTGACAATGGTTTGGCATCTGAAAGAACAACTATCATTCGCCAAGCACTGTGAGTAGATTATAAAGTGTGATATGTTTTTAACTTTCCTATTTGTTTTTGCTTTCTATTTGTTATTTGTATTTTGCATGACCATTGAGACAAACATTCTAGATAATGCCTCTTGTGTGTTGGTTATTAGTAATATCAAATCTTCTAGATTACATTATACCTTATGTATTATGTTATCAAAATGGATATGAATTGGCATGATAACTAAAAGTCTTATTTTTGGAAATTTGAAAGGTGATAAGTTTGTCTTAAAATGTTTTTATGGTATCACTCCAATGTTTTATGCCTGTAAAATGCCATATTTTCAATTGTAGAGTTTTATTAACAAATAATATCGTATTATATATATATATATATAAAAGATAGGATTGTGCATACATGATTTTTGTGATTGAGTAACAAAATGGTATTAAGCTAAATGCTCTTAAATGGCTCATGGACTAAGATCTCATTTCTGGATATGTTATTATATACCCCTATAAGGCTGTGTATCTATGTTAAAATACATGTTAGAAATTAGAGTTCTATATGGATATTTCAAATTAATTGTTTTTTAACTAATGTTTTCTTACATTTCATTATCTAAGTGTTTAATGCATGAATTTAATTTTTTTTATAACTATTTTTCATTAATTCTATAACTTGATGAAATCATATATGTTTTGTATGAACTATATTTGTGCGTGTGTGTATATGTTTTTCCTTTAATGTGATAAGGCTATAAACTGGCTTTCCATATCATTTTAAGATATGATTTATTGAATTTAACTATATAGATGCATTCTTTTAAATTTTTAATGTAAGGGTTATTAATCTCTTTTCTTATTAAATCTTCTCAATCATTTAACTTCATTAAATGTTACACTCTTATAATGTCTATATTTATCTTTGTTGAATTTTTGCTAACCTATGCCCAAACAAAAATTTATTTTCATTAGAAAAATTTCTTTCCTCCAATAATTATGCTTTATTTTCCACTCACTGAATATTATAACTCATTCCATTATTTATTTTGCAAATAGTAGAACTGTGTCTGAATGCTCCTTCAACTTAGCTTAAGAATGTTGCAGGGTGGGCCTGTGGTCGATAATATGGTATAATAGTTATTTGTTCCTATTGTTTGTGTGTGTGTATATATATATATATATTAGAGTTAGATATATAGATTATAGGCAAGATGTTCACTCTTCTGTTTATACTTTATTGTATGTTGAGAAATGGAAGTGGAGCTTTCTTTGTGATATGTAAATGTTTGACTGTTATAGGTGATTTGAGATGTTTTATTTAAAAAGGATGCTTTGCTAAGTTTTTATGCAAGTAAATCAAGATTGAATTAATTTTGTCATACCATACATAGATAGCATCCCTTTTACATCACAATTGGCTAAAAAGATTCATTTTCATAAATTAAGCACCTTTGGCAACAAAATTTATCGTCATTAAAAGTCAAAATAATTCATTAATTGCCAAATGAACCATGTGAGCTTATCAAACTTATTTTTCATTCATAACACAATTTTTCAACCAGAATTAACACAATTCAAAACTTAAAATTTCGGTCCAAGGTGCATAACACAAAATCACAACATACTTGCCATTTTTGCATATGCTCTATATTTTGACATAAACTTTGAAAAATTATAACAAATTCTAAAAAAATTAAAATCATTCAAATTTATACCATTATGGAAAGCTAAGGATTTCCTCTAACTACCATAAAAAGTTTAGATAAAAAAACTAGGTTTTCCCCATAAAAACTTATGGAACAATAACCTAGTTGGGATCCTACAACTGGCATCAAATTTCAAAAATTTATATCTCCTTCAATACAGGTCCAAATGAGGTGTTCTTAGTGGTTGTAGAAAGCTTAGGATGAGGGCTAATTTCTGTAAAAATTTCAATAGCATATGAGTTCATTTATCCTACAAAATTTATTACATATCAAAGGCTATTATAGTATTTAGGCACTACCAGACCTCTAACTTCAAAATTTTATAACTCTCTCTATACAACTCCTTTTTATGAAAAATTAGTTGTCTTACAAATATTATAATGTCAGCTATATGCCTGTAAAATTTTATGGGTATTGGACTTCATTTGGCCCTTGAATAACACAGAAATATAAACTGACCATATGAACAATAATCTTGACAATTCTGCATAATTTGGCAAATTTTAAAAAATTATAATAAATTCTCTAAAACACTAAATTAGGTGTTCTTTAGCTTTATGAAAAGATCTTAATGAGACCTATATGCTTGCCAAATTTTATACAAAACTTCATGCATTTGGTTAGTTTGTAGTTTAGTTCAAGAATATGGTCATTTTAAGGGTCTAATTGGTTCAAAAGTGTGCCAAATGACCTTCCATTCAATCCATAGCCAATTGAGCACGTCCAAGAGCATGAATACAGCATAGGAAAGCATTCCAAATGGTCTAAATTATCATGCATCTCAAAACCAATATCCTAGTTGTCATTATACACAAGTACATTAAGGCTATAGAATGTCAAACTCATACATAAACATTCATTTGGTTCCAAATGCCATCCATACATGATATTCTCATACTTTTATACATGCACAAGGGTCTACATCTCATATGCATCATATAGTTACATACTTTGACATTAATATGCCTACTTTTCTATTATATTATCAAAATGGCCTCCATTCCTTACTCCACTTGACTTACTTAAACATGGTTAGACATATGTGGAGGAAGAGTAAGATTCAAAGAATCCCAATAGCTCTTTACCCTTTCAAATATATATATATATATATGATGCATTTACATGACAAAGAATGCATGTATGCCATAAAAACTTCTCATGAACATACATAGACCAATTTATATCATATGAACTTATACATATCAACATAGGCTCTAGGGGTGGTAGGTTTAGCCTCACCTAATTTTCTTGGGACTTTTAGATTTTCTCACCTACTTTAAGAGACTTTTGACTTAGCCTCATTCCTTCTTGAGACTTTTGGCTTTGTCTCACCCCTTCTTAGGGATTTTTGGCTTATCCTTACCCATACTAAGAGACTTTTGGCATAACCATACCCATTCAAGCCACTTTGTATTCAAAACACATTTCAAGAAGTATAATGGCACCATATTATGTAATCAATAGCTAGAAACATATATCATAGTTCAAACATATACACAAGCATCCAATGACAAGCAAATATCTAGGAATGCATGCAAAAAAGGTTAGAGAGCTATCTTGAATCAAGAAAACAAACTTCTTCCTTTGCTTTCTTACTTCCCTTTCCCGCCCTCACACCTACACCTAGGGAGATCTTGATTTGCTTGGCCTAGACACATCAAATAAGTCATAATTTAATCATTGGAACTAATTCTAACTTCACATAAATGTTATACAAGCTTACTTGATCTTATGACATCATTATGGTTCTATATAAGGACACAATGAAGCAACTTATGAAATTCTTGATCTTGGCTCTAATTTATCATTTAATCTAGATCATATGACTCTATTTAAATATTAGAGTCATCACAATTTTAACTCAAGGAGCCTAAACTCAAGTTGCTTCTTTATGCATTAAAAAGAAACCTAAACTCCCATATCATAAATCATAGCTTTTAAATTCAATTTAATGCTTTCATTATTGTTCTTATATCATTTTAAGACTATTTATAGTCCAAGAATCCATTGAACAACTTCCTAACCTTTAGAAATTGCTTTTGGCCGAATAAAGAACCATAAAACTCTAACTTTCACATTTCAAAGTTTAAATCAATTCTAAGCTTAGATTCTTGTTCCTTACATCAAATAACATCTAAATATACTAATTAGGAATGGAAAATAACATGGTTAGCCATTGAAGAAGCCTAGGCTGAACCATTACACAATCATGGTCTAGATTGCATCATTTCATGATTCAAGGAAAACTAATATTAGATATGGAATCCTTGCATGTTAAAACCCTTGTTTCCATCAAGAACACATGAAGAAAAACTCTCATCCTTACCTTTTGTAACATACGACTCTTCATAAACGATAGAAATAAGTTAGTTATAAAAGAAAGTCCCCTAAATAGAAAGATTTGAGCTTGAATAAAATTGAGAGAAAATTTTAAATAATAAAAAATGAGGATATAAGGCTTAAGATGCTCAAAAAATAGAGTTGGAGTAGCTAAATAAAATCTAACGAAAACTAGTGGCAATATCATAATTTTAGGCACTTTTTAGAAAATTCAAAGGAGGGATCTTTAAATGAAAAAATTGAGTTTCTTGGGATTCTCAGAGGCCTTAAAAACCATAAGAAGCCCTAGAATGGTTTATGTTTTAGAGCGTCAGTTGTCCTGAACTTAAACTGGTTGAAAAGGTTTTAAATCTAATTTGGATAAAACCATAGGCATCTTATGAATTAGAGAGTCTAAATTTTATGATGAAAAAGATGATTCTAAAAAAAGAGTTGAAATAAGCTTAAACGGAGCAAACAAGCACGTAGGGGCAAAATGGTCATTTTGAAAAATTATAAAAGAGGATTCTTAAGTAAGATTACACCTCATCATTTTTTCCAAACATCCATTTTTAGAATTTTAAAGAGCTATGGTGTGACATTAAAGGGAGAGAAAGAGAGAGAAGAAATTTAGGTTCTCATTTAAGTAAGTAAACAGTCTCATTTCATCTCGCACCAGTTAGAAAAGTTGTTCCTTTCTCAAAGAGCTATTTAATGGTGGTTTTCTTTTCTTGAAAAATTGAATATTCAGGTCTGACCCAAGTCGAAAGGAACTCTTTCCAAGAAACTAATTGGTGGAAAATAATCTATGTGAAGAGAGCTTTGTTTTAAGGTAAGACTTTACTTAAAACACTTGCAAAATCTTGTGTTTTCAAGCCATTTAAGCTTTGGCCTAAAGAGAGAAAGTGAGGAGGAGAGTTTTTCTTCATGTGTTCTTGATGAAACCAAGGGTTATGGAGTGTGAGAATTAAGAATATACAACTAGAATTGAAAAGGAAGGTTTAAAATGCAAGTTATAGAATTTAGGGATTTGGTTGCACCTTGGCAAATATGAAGCTTCCTAATAATAATTTAAGTTGTCTAAAAGTATGAATGAGCTCTCAAGGCACCTAGAAAGCCTCACATATGCCATTTCCCTAAAGGAAATGAAGCAAACTCCATGGGTACACAAGATAGGGGGTATCTCAGCCAAAATAGAATCATGTACCTAAGGAGTATTTTAAATTGTTTGAAACCTAGAATAAGATTAGATATAATAGAGAAATATCAAAGGAAGTCTTAGAAAAAAATTTAGAAGCCTTGGTTTGTGAGATGGAGGTGTAAGCTCCATAATGAGACATAAAGAAGCAATTTATAACTAAGCTCCTTAAAATGAATTTATGATGACTCTAAGGAGTCTAAATGGAGTCAAGAGACTTAGATTGAAGGAGAAAATGGAGCTAAGATCATGAATTCCGATAGTTGCTTCATTATACCTTGTATGGAGACATATTAGAGCCATATGAGAAAATAGCATAGCGTAGAGTTGTGACAAGCTTAAGCTTGTTCTTATGAGTGATTCATAAATAATTTAATGTGTCTAGGCTAAAAGAATCAAGTGCTATTTAATTCCATAAGCTTGATCGAAAAGCAGAAGACAAGTTCAAGCGAAAAGTGTGATGTTCTTGCTGTTATGATACTATTATGCTTCTTGAAATGTGTTTATCTATGCAATGTGGCTTGAATGAGTTTGGTTATGACAAAAGCCCTTTAGCAAGGGTGAAGATAATCCAAAAGTCCTTAGAAACAGGTAAGACAAAGCCAAAAGTCTCAAGAAGAGTGAGACTAAGTCAAAAGTCCCTTGAAAGTGGGTGATACAAATCCAAAAGCCCCAAAAAAGTTAGGTGAGGCTAGACTAATTCCCTTGAAAGCCTATGTTTGATATGTGTAAGCTCAAATGACCAAGAAAATGTTTTATGTATGTTCATAAGAAACTTGTATGACATGCATGCATTCTTTGACATGTTTTAGCATCCATTATGGATATTTGAAAGGGTAAAGTGCTATTAAGATTCTTTGAATCTCAATCTTTCCCTCCATATGCCTAATTATGTCTAGGTGAGCCAAGTGGACCAAAGAATGGAGGCCAAAGGTTTTGAAGTATGGCATTTTGACAAAGAAGTAGAGAAATGGACATTTTAATATCATATTCATGTCAAGAATTATATCCATGTAATGTATATGAGATGTAACCATTTGAACAAGTTTAAATGAATACAGCCATGATGTATGTATCAATCTTGAAGCCAAATGAATGTATATATTGGAGATTGACATCCTAACTCCCTTATATGCATGTGTATAAATGTGAGTGGCATGGTGAGATTTAGATCCATGGTAATTTGGATCATTTGATATACTTTTATATATTGTCATTATGGTTTTAGATGTGCTCAAGTGGATATGAAATGAGAAGAAAGCTTTTTGGCGCCTTGAGATACTAAACTGGATATCAGAAGTGACCATTATATGTACTAAACCAAAGTCTAATTAAATGAATGAGTTTTTCCATGAAATTTAGCCAGCAAGTAGGTCTCATCTAGAGCTTTTTACAGAGCTAAAGGACACTCAATTTGGAGTTCTAAAGAATTTGTTATGCATTTTCAAAGTTCATATTAGAAATTTAGCATGCCAACCCGAGAGCAAAACTTAATTTTTCTAATATATGGTTTCAAACCTAAGATATATGTAATGAATTATGATGTTTATAACTTGATTGGATATGTTATGGATAGGAAATGATATTGATAAGTTCATATGGTCCCTAGAGCTATGAATCATGTATATGGCCTCCCAATTACGCAACTTTTCATGTGCAAAAGTGTACGTTTTCTTACAAATCTCTTCTAATATACATGGGATATGTTGAGATAGCTTATGGGACAATTGTTTGAGAGCTAAAAGGTTAAGGTGTTACATTTATTAGTATTAGAACAAAGGTTCAGGAACTTTAGCAATGGTCATGGCTTGAGGAAGTAAATTGCCTAGTTATGTAAAGCCTTGTATAGGACATTTTAGATATCTAAAGGTGGCATATGTCTATGTTTATGCTAAGTGAGATGTACAATGGTATTTGATGTGTTGGTGAACATTAGGAGAGGTAGACCTCTAGAGTTTCTAGAGTAAAGTTAAGTGATCTTATGGCTAGAGCTCTATAAGTTATGGTGGCTCACTGAGATTCGAAGTAAGTTGTATGTATTAACAGCAAGAGATTATTATATAAACGCTAGAAAGGCTTGCTTAGAGAGACTATAAGAGGCCTAATCCTCATTGGTTGCCATACTTCGACCATTTTAGGATGTTTTGCCTGATGCAAAGACAGGCAGTGATGCAGCGTAGTATGAAATAAAACTATTGCTATACAGAAATCAGTTACAGAGGAAAAATGAGAAAGAGCTACTCCCCTAGTCACAACATCCAAATGTCTAGATGAATTAGAGGGCTTAGAAAATTATTCCCTAAAGCTAGAGGCTAAAGTATATAAGTAACACTCCATAGAGCCTTGACAACCTAGATAGACTAGTTGGCTATCAATGAATAAAGTAAGAGGCAGAACCCTTTAGTCTTGATGGTGGTTTGAATACAAAGACAGTTAGGGCTTGGACCATACAGCTAGAGAGGAAGTACCCGATGGTAATGGAGTGTATTACTGTATAGAAAGCCTTATTGGTCATATTTAAACTAATATGAGAAATGAACTGCTATAGGGCCAAATAGAGCACATAGAGTTAAGACCCATAATATGAATAAGATAAATGATAGATAAATGACCCATTAGCAAATGTTGACAATAATTAAGTGATAGATGAGTAGCGGGCCTAGTAAGAAATATACTAGCATAGTTTATGATTGAGCCCAAGGATATTTAAGATTGAGTAGCACCTAGAGTTAGATTGTTAGACACGAGAGTAGCAAGGTTATAGAGATCCATCCACCAGGCATTGACTCCAACCTAAAATATTATCATGTGTGCTAGTAAATGACAGGCTAATACTGTGAACTCAAGACATGTAAATTATGTTATGAATATATGTGTAACGAAAGGATATAACCATATAAAAGAACAAATGTCATACCCTTACATATTATATGCTATTACTCACTATTAAAAGATCTTGTACTTACTGTTAGGGAAACCTTGTTGACAAGATCTTGAATTTCACCTACCAGCATATGAAACCTTGTCGACAAGAAATTAGACCTTGCGACAGGAGGTCCTTGTAGCCTCTCAAGTGACATGATTTAATGCTGATAGTATTGAAGAATGTAATGAGTATACAAAGAGGGTATACTCTAAGGAGGATGCCCTAAAACGAAGATAACTAGCTTAATGTTAGAAAGTTAGAAAAGAAAAAATAATTCAGAAAGATAATTATATGAAAGTCCTCCCTAATTTGATAAGAAGAAAATGAGATGTAAAGAGATAAAAGACCACCCAGTTAGTGGTTAGTAACTCTCCAAAGGACAAATTCCTGATTTAGTAATTTCAGAGGTATGAGAAAGCGAGAAGGCATTGAGAGAGTAATACCTAGTAAGAGGTACCCTCGCTTTAGTAATAATTAAAGGAGAGTTAATAGAGTAAGCATAGTAAAAGCAAACAGATAAAAGTTCAGTATTTAGTCAAACGAGCTTCCCTAATATGAGACTCGTGCAATGTAGAAGCTCATGAGTAGTAAGAGTACTAAGCGGAGCATAAAGTTACTGGTAAAATAGATTCAGGACACTAAGAAGATATGTGACCTGAATTGGGTTAGTGCAACCCTAGAATCAATGAAGTATGCTCCTAAACATAAAAGCAAAAAGTCTAAGCAAAAAGAAGGTACATATAGCCTTTGATCAGAATGTAGAGAGGAGCTAAGGCAAGCAGTTAATACCTCAGTGCCTCCAGGGAAGCTAGAGAAGTTTGAAAGCCACCTAAGAAGGTGAACTCCAAGATTATGTAAAGTAGCAATGTAAGCCACAAGCATTAAAGAGAACAAACTCTAGGGTTCACAGAGAATAATTCCTTACAGAGGAATGGTCTAGTTAATAATAAAGCAAGAGAATAAGAGGAAGTAGGCCTTTCCCCAATTCATAGAAAGTGAGTAAGTTAAGGTGAACCCAACAGGAATAAAAATGCTCTTAAGCATAAAGGAAGCATGTGATGATGTTAGAATCGAGGACAAAATGAATTAAAAATAGATAAAAAAATTACATGAATAAATGTGTTAGAAAGGACTGTTGTCCTTGGTATAGATGTCCATAAAGCATTATGTAATGCCTTAAACTGGGCAATATAAATGACCTCGGGATAGTACAGTAAATGACGTAAGAAATTAAAGGAAGAGTTCCCTTTCCCCGAGTGTCATGTGAAATATAGAGAGTTAAAGTATAGTAATAGCAGGATGCTTTAGATTGTTAGGAAACTTGTAATATATTGGCAATAGTGGCTTAAGCTCGGTCATGATCCGCCAGTGTATTAGTAATTAATGCTATGGTTTGCTTGTAATGATAGTTACATGAGATTGAGTCTGGCCAACTTAGTAGTAATGTAACTTAAGTGCATAACAAATAATGGCATCAACCATAAAGAGTGTTCTGATAATCGAAGAGTATCCTAGTTAGTTAAATCAAGAGATAAGCTAAAGAAAAAGAAGTAAGGGATTCCAGTGATGTCAAAACTGTAAGAAAGTATTAAGAATGAATCCTTAGTATAAAATGATGTAAAGGAAATATGCTGGTAATATTAAAATGTTAAAAGCTAGATAGCATAAGTTCAGCATGCATAGTATAAGTCCTTTATGATATAACTAAATGAAATGAAAAGGGAACAGTATATGATCTCTATCCTGTGAGAGATGTGAGGCGCACTTAATGTGTGAGATGCTCTAGTGCTAAGGCACTTGACTGTAGAATATAGGCATAGTTAAAAATTGTTGGATAAGATAGAAAAGGTAGAATGAATACAAATAAAGCAAAGTAAGCCAGCCAAAGTAAAGAAAGAAAGCATGATGAGAAGGTTAGAAGTGGGACTTGATAACCCCATAGGGAGTAGTAAATGAAAGCCAAAATACTCCTAAGTATTAGCACTATGGGATCAACAAAGAAGCAAATGATATAAAACCCACTTCATATGAAGAGCATAGTAGATATCTGAGTTCAGCCTTAAAGGTTATGAGCAATGGTTACCAGACTTAATGAGCATGTATTTTACTATCAGTTACAGTGATTTTAGGCTTTGACATTCCCCAGATATGGATCATAGTAGATCCTAGTGCAGTATAACAGATTATAGTAGACCCTAAAAGGGCTTTGAGAGGTCGTAGTGGACCTAGGGGTCGCATAGATCCCACAACGATATAGAGAGCTCACAGTTATAATACGGTAGTTCTTAAGGGAGATAACAACCTGAGATAGTTTTTCTAAATTAATTTAATCTCAAAAACCAGTATAGTTTCAAACAGTTTTCGTCTTAAAGGCTAAAGACTTCCTAAGCCTAGGAGACTATTGCCACAGAGATATAAAGATCATACTTAGATAGTTAGACCACTGACTAGATATTTTTAAGAGATGAGCATAGTGTGTGAGATGAGGAAAGTACGAAAGTATCTTTCTAATAGTATAACTAGATGAACCATTACCCAGCGGATATTAGACCTGACCAAGAAATAGAGAGATCCCCATATGCTAGAGTTATGCATTCAAAGAAAGGTCAAGTGCAATTTTCTTAATAAGGTAAGTGGTAGACTATACCTCTAACAGTTGAGATTATGAAAGTTGGTATCCCATAAGAATTCGACAATAGTCAATGGTAGTTGTTCTTCAATGCTAGTACAAAAGATTAAAGAGTTATGTTAATCAGTTACTAAGATGAAAGGCTGAATGATGCTCACTCTCAAGTAGATAAAGAAAGAAAGAAAAGTCCAAGCCTAAAGAGGCAAGTATAATAATGAGTAATGAAACTGGGACAATTGAGAATAACAGCCCTTAAAGGAGATATGATCATAGTAAATGATTAAAATATGAGGCCTATGATAGAAAGAGATATAAATCTTGCTCATGGGATGAGCTAGTAAGAAAGAAAGTATGAGTAAATAGTGGGCTGTGCACTTAAGTGAGTTAAGTGAATAGATAGAAGTCTCTGATGGCTGCTTATGAATAAGAAAGATAATGAGACTTTATAGAAAGTCATTAGGAGATGATAAAGGAGATTTAATATTAAAGAGATATCTCCAAAGGTATATACAAGTGGAATCCACTAAGTAGGAAAATTCACCTCTATGAACAGGGTAAGACCAATACAAAATAGTAAGTTCTGTCAAAAGTCAAAAAATAGGCCGAGATTATCAAAGTATGTTTCAATGTTAGAGGTTAGTTCCCTTATGACAAGAACAAGTTATATGCTCTGTAGCAATAGCACAGAGGAAGAGAATCAAATACAGTGAATTAGTAACGTTAATCTCCTAGCAAAAAGGAAATTAAAAGAGCCTAATCTTTAAAAGAAGTAAAGAAAGCCAAGAAAAAGGGAAAAAAAACAAACCAGTTAGTGAGAATATGAGAAAAGTAAAGTGAGGTTATACCTCTAAAATTTTAGGACAAAATTTATTTAAAGGGGGAGGAAATGTAACATCCAATCCTTCATAAACGAAGAAAATAAGTCAATTATAAAAGGAAGTCCCTTAAATAGAAAGATTTGAGGCCAAATAAAATTAAAAGAAAATTTTAAATAATGAAAAATGAGGATACAAGGCTTAAGATGTCTAAAAGCTAGAGTCAGAGTAGCTAAATAAAATCCGACGAAAACAAATAGTATTTTAGTAATTTTGGGTACCTTTTAGAAAACTCAAAGAAAAAATCTTTAAATAAAAAAATTGAGTTTTCTGGGGTTCTCAGAGGTCCAAAAACTATAAGAACCCCTAGAATGGTTTAAACCCCTTCGATTTATGTTTAGAGTATTAATTGACCCGAACTTTGACCGATTCGTTCGGGAAGATTTTAAATCTAATTTGGATGAAACTAGAGATATTTTATGAATTAGAGGACCTAAATTTTATGATGAAAAAGACGATTCTCAAAAAGGAGTTGAAATGAACCTAAACGGAGCAAACAGGCGCATAGGGACAAAATGGTCATTTTGAGAAATTGTAAAAGAGGCTTCTTAAGTAACATTACACCTCATCATCTTCTCCAAGTTTCCATTTTCAGAATTTTAGAAAGCTATGGCATGAGATTAAGGGGAGAGAGAGAGAAGTTTAAGCTCCCGTTTAGGTAAGTAAACGGTCCCGTTTTATCCCACGCCAATTAAGAAAGTTATTCTTCTCTCTAAGAGCTCTCTAATGGTGGTTTTTTTTCTTGAAAACTTGAAGATTCAGGTCTAACCCAAACCAAAAAGGAGTTTTTTTTAAGAAACCAATTAGTGAAAAATAATCTATGCGAAGAGAGTTTCATTTTAAGGTAAGAATTTATTTGAAACACTTGCAAAATCTTGTGTTTCTAAACCATTTAAGCTTTGGCCTAGAGAGAGAAAGTGAGGAGGAGAGAGTTTTTCTTCATGTGTTCTTGATGGAACCAAGGGTTATGGAGTATGAAGATTAAGAATATACAACTAGAATTGAAAAAGAAGCTTTAGAATACAAGTTGTAGAATTTAGGGATTTTGTTGCACCTTGAAAAATATAAAGCTTCCTAATAATAATTTAAGTTGTCTAAGAGTATGAATGAGTTCTCAAGACACCTAGGAAGCCTCACATATGCCATTTCCCTAAAGAAAATGAAGCAAACTCCATGGGTGCACAAGATAGGGGGTATCTCAGCCAAAACAGAATCATATACCTAGGGAGTGTTTTAAATTATTTTAAGTCTAAAATGAGACTAGATATGATAAAGGGAATATCAAATGAATCCTTGAAAAAAATTTAAAAGCCTTGGTTTGTGAGATTGAGGTGTAGGTTCCATAATGAGACATAAAGAAAAAACTTATAACTAAGCTCCTTAAAATAAATCTATGATGACTCCAAGGAGTCTAAATGGAGTCAAGAGACTTAGATTGAAGGAGAAAATAGAGCTAAGATCATGAATTCCAATAGTTGCTTTATTTTGCCTTGTTTGGAGATATATTTGAGCCATATGAGAAAATAGCATAGCATAGAGTTGTAAGAAGCTTAAACTTATTCCTACAAGTGATTCATGTCTTATTTAATGTGTCTAAGGCAAGAGAATCAAGTGCCATTTAATTCCATGCACTTGGCCAAAAAGGGGAAGATAAGTTCAAGGAAAAAGTGTGATGTTCTTGCTCTAAAGTAGCTCTCTAACCTTTCTCTCATGCATGGTTTGGATCTTTACTTTTCTTTGAGTGCTTATATATATGTTTGAACCATGAAAAATGTTTCTAGTTATTCCTTACAAGCTATGATACTATTATACTTCTTGAAATGTGTTTATATATGCAATATGGCTTGAATGGGTTTGGTTGTACCAAAAGCCCCTTAGCAAGGGTGAGGATAAACCAAAAGTTCCTAAAAATAGATGAGACAAAGCCAAAAGTCTCCAGAAGAGTGAGGCTAAGTCAAAAGTTCCTTGAAAGTGGGTGAGATAAATCTAAAAGTCCTAGAAAGTTAGATGAGGCTAAACCAATGCCTTTGAAAGTCTATGTTTGATATGTGTGAGCTCACATGACTAAAAAAAAATATTTTATGTATGTTCATGAGAAGCTTGTATAACAAGCATGCATTCTTTAACATGTTTTAGCATCCATTATGTATGTTTGAAAGGATAAAGAGCTATTGGAATTTTTTGAATCTCATTCTTCTCCTCCATATGCCTAATTATGTCTAGGTGAGCCAAGTGGACTAAAGAATAGAAGCCAAAGGTCTTGAAGCATAGCATTTTGTAACACCATAAATTCTAGCTCATTTTATGTCATTCATAGGTTTTACATCATCATTCCTATGAGAGTCTATGAAAGAGGGAGTGAAAATAATGAGCTTATTTGCATTACGTCATACTTCAAAATTTTGCAACTGGTGTCACGTGGACCGTGTGAGCTCATGCTATGTATTCTCATATTTAATTACATCATTACAACTCATTTGCGTCACAAAAACATGCCTACAACTCATGGAAACCAAATTGAAGTGTGGAATAAAGAGTTTCATTCTCGTCCAGAATTGCTCCAATTTCTGTCCAAATTTTGAAAAATCATAACTAAATCTAGAAACATCAAAATCATGAAATCTTGGTCATTATAGGAAGCTATGGATGTATACTTCATGCTAAAAATATTTCTAGACCATAACATCTATCACAGAGGACGTTTGACATCTGAAAATGTCTAGAGGTCGCTGCTGCCTGGGCTGCTATTTCAGATTATTGATACAAACTTTTAAAATTCGTAACTAATTCTATAAAAATAGAAATCACACACATTCAGTCATTCTGGAAATATAAAAATGTTAAATTTGTGTTAAAAATAATTCCAAGATGAAACCAATACGTTTAGCTATTAGAAATTTATGGAATAATGACTCGACTTTTGGGACGCCACTACTACTGACAGCCAACTTCAAAAATGTATAACTCTTTGCTCAGACCTCCAAATGAGGTGATCTTAGTGGCCACAGAAAGCTTATGACCTCTAACTTATAACTATAAAATTTCACAAGTATTGGACATCATTTTCCTATCGGATGACAAAGAATACAAATCTATAGTGTGAACAATGCATATACCAGAATCAATAGAAAATTTCAACTTTAAAAATTCATCAAATATTCTCTAGACCTCTAAAAATTATATTCTTTATCTTTCCAAAAAGCTCTTAATGAGACCTAATTCATGCCAAATCTCAGATCAAGACTAACTCATTTGGCTAAAAAGTGAGCTCAGGTTCTATAATGGTCAATTTTGGCTCCATATAGGGTACCAAAGTTGCCAAATGGATTTCCCTTGGTCTTGGCACCTTTTGGGTGAGTCCAAAAGTACATTTAAGACTTGTGTGAGTTGCCCAAATGGTCCCAAACCTCATACATCTCATTTTGGCCTTCTCACCCACACTTATGCACATTTACATCAAACTTCCAAATTGCATAATTTGGCATTACATACTCAAATTGTATTCTAGAGCTCATACATCATATCCATAGTTATAAACATCACATAATTGCATATTTATACATGTCTCAAGGTTCATAACACATTTACAACATCATATACATCAAGAGACACAATTATAGTTTCAAAATAGCTAAAGCTAGACATAAACTTGTTATTCTTCCTTCTTCATTGATGTTGGCTCCCTCCACCATAGTTACTTGGTCCACCTAGCATGTTAGATCATTAGAGATGAGGGGATGAGATTCAAAGAATCCCAATAGCTCATCTCCCATTCAATCATACATAACACATAATATGTACAAAGCAAGCTTTTCAAATGCATGTATGGAAAAATGGAAGTCATGGACATTTTCAAAGCAACCTTGGCATGTGAATCAATCATACAAGACATTCAAGAGTTTCCCAAGTATTTAGATTGGCCTCACACTTCTCTTCATGGATTTTGGACTTGCCTCACCCATTCTTTAAGAGCTTTAGACTCAACCATACTCTTGGGAGCCCACTTTACTTTTGAGAGACTCTTTGTTATGTCTCAACTAAGTTCAAGGGTTCTTGGCTCATCCTCACCAAAGGGAAGAGTTCTTGGGCTCTCCTCACTCAAGCAAACTCATACAAACATCATAGATTCATTTAAAACATAACATGGCATCAAGGATCATGGAATATAAAGGCATGCTAACATACTTTTCTTAGCTTGAAAATACACATACACACATTCTAAAACAAGCTAAACACACATCCATGCATGAAAGAAGGTGGAGAGAGCTACCTTGCACAATTTCACACATTTTTTTCTTAGCTTTCAAGCCTCCTCTTTCGGCCATATACCCACAATTTGGTGGAGATAGTTTCTCTTGACCTAGATACAATTTATGGGAGCCAATTAGATCCATGAAACATATTCTAAGGCTACATCACTTGATAAAACACTAGATTGATCTATAGGCTCCATTATGTCCATAATCACACCTAATGAAGCAACACCTATCAAATAACTTCTAGGCCTCATTCTTTCTTTTCAATTATGATTCTTGACTCCTTTTAAACCTCTTGGAGTCATCACATCATTAAAACAAAGGACCTAACATCATGTTGCTTCTTTAGGTCCTAATATGGAACCTATGGCACTAATTCACTTCCTTTAAGTTCTAATTTTTTCCAAGGCCTCTACTCATCTTCACTCATCACATATGACTCAAGAATGGCCTTAGAAAAATTTAAAACTCTCCCTAACTATAGGAACTTGCCTAGGCTGAGACTATGGGTGCATTGGCCTTCCATGGAGTTCTCTTTGTTTTCTTAAAGGAGGAAGCATGTAGGGAGCCTCTTAGGGATCTTAGGAGCATGTTTTAATATTCAATTAAGCCTAAAAACATTCATATAAAATCAGATTTGCAAAGGAGTATTTGGATCCCTAATGATTCCATCTTGTTTTCTAATGCTCCTTTCTTGATTCTATTGGTTCATTCTTAATCCTTGCCACCTAAAATCTCTAATCCCTCCATGAATTGGGCAGAAAACAGCCCCTAAGAATTGGGCTCATGGTGTCCAAATTCGTGCAAGAGGAAGGGGGAGGAAGAAACTACCAAAGAATGAAAGTTTTACCTTGTTTTCTTGCTTTTCTTTGCTTGTTCTTTGCCTTCCTTGGCCTCCTTACTTGATTTTCGAAATTTCTCCTCTGTTCTCCCTTCAAAACAGCCCTCAAAACTTCAGAAAAATCATGGAAAAGAAGAGGAAAAAGAGGAGAAGAGATTGGTGGAGAGAAAGCATGAAAAATAAGCAAATTTCCATACCTAAAGACTTGAATTTTTTCTCCTTTTTCTCTTCCCTTGGTGCACCACTTTCAAATCTGTTTCAGTCTAGAAAAACGTCGATGGAGAGGAAGGAGAAGGGCTTGACGTGATTTTAACAAAAAAAGGGTAAAGTCAACACACTTTTTTAACTTTTCATTTTAGTCCCTAATCTATGGTTTGTCCGTTTGGTCTCATTTCAAATCATTTTCAAAATCTATCTTTTCCATCATATTCTTTAGGTTCTTAATCATAATAATTGCTTTTGGAATTACTCAAAAAGGATCTGAAACCATTCCGAACCGTTTGGTCAAAGTTTCTATCAACCGACGGCCGAAATCACTCACCAAAGGGGTTTCAACTGTTCTAGGAGTTCTCATGGTATTTGGGGCCTCTGAGAACCTCAGAAAGCTTAAATTTTTCGTTTAAAAAGCCCTCCTATGAGTTTTCCAAATTTTTCAAAAATTACAAAAGTGCCCCTACTTCCTTCGACAAATTTTTTGAGCTTTTCTGACTTTGGTTTTTGGGCATCTTAAATCTCAAATCCTCATTTTTTAATATTTAAAATTTTATCATAATTTTAGTTGGCCCCAATTTCTTCTATTTCGAAGACTTCCTTTTATATTTGGTCTATTTCTGACGTTTACGGAGAAACCGAACATCACGTTTCTCACGTTTACGGAGGGACTGGATGTTACACATTTTAATAAAGAAATAGACATTTTAATATCATATTGACATCAAGAATTGTATCTATGTGATGTATATGAGATGTAACCATTTGAACAAGTTTATATGTATACAATCATGATGTATGTATCAATCTTGAAGCCAAATGAAGGTATATGTTGGATATTGGCATCCTAACTCTTTATATGCATGTGTATAAATGTGAGTGGTATGGTGAGATTTAACTCTACTATGATTTGGATCATTTGGCATACTTTTATATGTTGTGATCATGCTTTTAGATGTGCTCAAGTGGCTATGGAATGAGAAAAAAGCTTTTTGGTGCCTTAAGATATTAAATTGGACTTTTGACCATTATATGTGTTGAACCAAAGTTTGACCAAATGAATGAATTTTTTCATAAAATTTGGCCAGCAATTAGGTCTCATCTAGAGCTTTTCATAGAAATAAACAGCACTCAATTTGGAGCTCTAAAGAATTTATTATGATTTCTCAAATTTGGTCAAATTATGCAAAAATGGTATATGCATTGCTCATATGGTCAGTTTATATTTCTGTGTCACACATGGGCCAAATGAAGTCTAATACTCATAAAATTTTATAGGCATAAACTAAATATTATAAAATTTTCATAACTACTAAGATCACCTCATTTGGAGCTTTGTAGAAGGAGAACCAATTTTCTGAAATTGCATAATAGTACCAATAATGTAGCTCACCTTCTAGTACTATTCCATTATTTTCTATAGGTTAAAGGCCAATGTATTGGTCTGGAATTATTTTTATTCATTATTTAACATCTATTACTTTTCAGAATGGTATAGTTTGCATAATTTTGATTTTTCTAGAATTAGTTATGAATTTTCAAAATTCATATCATAAATTTGGCATGCCAACCTAAGAGCAAAATTGATTTTTCTGATATATGGCTTCAAACCTGAGATATATGTGATGAATCATGATGTTTATAACTTGATTGGATATGTTATGAATAGGAAATGATATTGATGAGTTCATGTGGTCCCTAAAGCTATGAATCATGTATGTGGCCTCCCAATTACGTAACTTTTCACGTGTGAAAGTGTATGTTTTCTTACAAATCTCTTCCAATATACATGGGATATGTTGAGATAGCTTTTGGAACAATTGTTTGAGAGCTAAAAGGTTAAAGTATTACACTTTCTCTCTCCAAGCCAAAGCTTAAATAGTTTATAAATACAAGATTTTACGAGTATTTCAAGTAAAGTCTTACTTTAAAACGAAGCTTTCTTCACGTAATTTATTTTTCACTGATTGATTTTTTGAAAAGAGTTCCTTTTTGTCTTGATTCAAACCTAAATCTTCAAGTTTTTAAGAAAAGAAATCACAATTAGAGAGCTCTTAGAGAGAGGAACAACTTTCTTACTTGGTGCGGGATGAAACGGGACCATTTACTTACATAAATGAGAGCTCAAACTTCTCTCTCTCTTCCCTTAATGTTACGCTATGGTTGCTCTAAAAATTTGAAAATGGAAGATTGGAGAAAATGATGAGGTGTATTTTTACTTAAGAAGCCTCTTTTATACTTTTTCAAAATGACCATTTTGTCCATACGCACATGTTTACTCTGTTTAGCCTTATTTTTCAAGCTTTTTAGGATCTGACTACTCCTTATGAATTTTTAGATACTCTTTCACATAAAAACATTAATTTTAGGGTTTGAATGGCTAAAAATGGTAAAAACTAATTTTGCCTAAAGTTTTGGCACTATCTGACCCTTTCAGCAACTTGGAAGGGTCTTAGTTGATTTTGACTATTTTTGTGGTTTTCAAAACCTCTAAAAATCTTGATGACTTTAATTTTAGGATTTAAAACACTTTTCCTTGAATTTCCTAAAATTTTCTCAAAATTACAAAAAATGCCATTGTCTTTTCATCAACTTTTGTTTAATTATTCTAGCTTCGGTTTCTAGGCATTTCTAGTCCTGTATCCTCATTTTCAATTGTCTACATTATCATTCTGATTTTATTTGGCCTTTAATTGTTCAATTTAGGAGACCTCCTTTAGTAATCCCTTTAGTTTACAGATTTTAAAATAATGTGACGTTACAAATTCCATGATATTGTTTATAATAAGAGAATCTGATTCATGATAAGAATCTATATGATTAGATTGTCTTAAGGATACAAGGTTATCTTGTATTCTACATCAGTCCCATTTTCAAATTTTAGGGCATGACATTACAATTTTTGTTTTATAGTATGTTACTGCCTTATCTTATTTGTCCAAGTTCTTAATGATGAACATCATAACTTCCTTATTTTATCTAATTTGTTTAAGCCTCTTAAGATACATCCTTTCTTATGAACATATATCACTGAAAGAAATAGGTGAAATCATGGCTTCTTTATTGTGTTTTCCTTATTTAAGGTGGGTGGGATTGGCTTGGAGAAATCTCTGTTGTGTCATATTTTATGAAATTGTTTTTTTATAAGCTTTTACTCTCTCTCTCTCTCTCTCTCTCTCTCTCCCCACACATACTATCTCTCATCTTTATTTATTTATTTATTCTATCTTAATTATAAAGAACTTGGTTGTGATTAAATAGGAAAGTAAATCAATAGATGATATGCCTTAGCTAGTAGTCACTTTTTTTAAAAAAAATTTGGATACATGAAGTAAGAAAAAAACCTTAAGACGCATATACAAAACTAAAATTAAGAACAACTCTAGCTATATTTTGAAACTGATCAATCCATCTCCTTTATTCTTGATTAGCAAGGATACATGTATTAAGGCTTGCAAAGGGAGAAGCTAACTTGATCATGTGTTGTTTGATTACTTCAACCTTTGGATATAGTTGGTTTTTTCCCCTTCGTTGATGAAGGAATGAGATTATTAAAGAGAAGTAGCTAAAGCTTAAATTTATGGGGGAATGATTGAATGAAATATGCTTTAGCAATCCATTAAAGGATTTTCTTGATAGCTTATGTCACACCATCACATACTATGTAACAACCAAGAAAAAAAAAAAGAAGAAGAAAAGAAAAAAAAAAGAGAGAAGAGAAAAGCTGAAAATTTTCAAAGGGCTGAAAATTTTCTAAGTCAGCTAGCTACAGCCCGGCTATAGCGAATGTACCTGTTCGCTATAGCGAGAAATGGTCTAGCTATAGCGAGACTGCCTTCTAGCTATAACGAGAATGCTTCTAATTATAGCGAGTTCGGGCACCCCATACAAAAACCAGGGAGTTGCTCGCCGTAGCGCATGCTGTAGCAAAGGCAGAGGTCTGGGACTTATTCGAGCTCGCCGTAGCGAGGATTATGGCTCGCTATAGCGAGTGTTAGTTCGGAAAAGCGTGAAAATAGAGAATTTGACTTTTTAAAGCGTCCCAACTCCTTCTTTCACTCTGTAACCGACTTAAGCTCACTCTAAGAGAGAGAAAAGGGCAGAGGAGAGAGAGAGAGAAGCCTAGAGAAGGAAGGAAGAACAAGAGAAAAGTAAGATTTACATGGTGTCTCTCATTAGAATATTGTTCTTCTCTCCTTGCCAACTCTTCCTATGGTTTTGATTATGGAAGTAGTTAGGTTTTGAGCTTGGTTCAGAGGAGGGAGAGTGGAAAACCACTCTTGAGGGAGGTTAGAAGTCATGTAGTTCTCTCTTCCTTGCTTTCCTTCTTAAGAGTTTGAGAGCTTGAGAGAAGAGAAAGAAGGGTTGATGAATTCTAGTGAGAGAAAGAAACCCCTAGCTTGATATGCTTAGTAGGGTTGCTAAAAAGAGACCCCTAGCTTCATGAATAAAGTATTAAGAGTGTAATTCCATGTTCTTGTGTGGTTAGGCTCAAGAGAAGCACTCCCATCTAGAGTTGATTGTGAAAACCATAAGGGAGGAGACAAGTTGAAAGGAAAAGTTGTGATTAGCTAAAAAGGTAGCTCTCTCCACCTTCTCTCATGCATATTTGTGTGCTTACATTGTCTTACTTGTGTGTATGTATATTTTGAACAATGAAAAGTATGCTAGCATGATGATACCTCATGTATTTCAATGATGTTTTATGTGATGGTTTGGGTTTGCTTGAGTATGGAAAAGTCAAAATCCCTTTAGCCATGGTGAGGATGAGCCAAAAACCCTCAAGTTGGTTAAGACAAAGTAAAGAGTCTTCCAAAAGTGAGGTTGACTCCCAAAGAGCAAGGGTTGAGTCTAAGAGCCTCTTAGAGAATGGGTGAGGCAAGTCCAAAATCCACAAGTGAGTGGGTGAGGCTAATCCATTGACTTGGCAAGCTTCTATATGTTATGTATGGCCTACTCACATGTTGAGAATGTTTTCTTTTATGCATGGCCAATTCAAATGTTGCAAATGTTTTCTTTATGATTTTAAATGCTAACATGCCCATGCATACATTGTGAGACTTGTTTGCATGCTTTGTGTGTATGATTGAATGAGAGATGAGCTATTGAGATTCTTTGAATCTCACCCTCCCTCTCCACCATCCAAACATGCTAGGTGGACCAAGTGAGACTAGAGATGGGAGCCACCAAGCATGAAGCTAGAGAGACTAATGAAGACTTGCGAAGAGCTTCTTGTAAATATGTTGTATATGAGACAAAAGATGTAAATTAATAATGTATATGATATAGCATCTATGAATGTTTGCAAGTCAATGTATTTATGATGTATGTATGAGAATGAGGTCCAATTTGAATGAAGAAGCAAGTCTTGATTATGAAAAGCACAATGTTAGTATAGGTCACATGAGTGTATAAGTGGGCGCGGGGTAGTGATTTTTTTCAATCTGGGTTACTAGACACTTGAGCCATGATTGATGGCCCTATAGATGCTTTCTCATGTGCTCAAAGGGTCATAGAGGTAGAAGAACTAAGATTGGACCCCATAAGCCCCATTTTTAACCAAGAAAGGGGCTTTTTGCATTTGATATCAAGAGTTAACCAAATGACCTCCTCTTGCTTTGAAATTTAACATGTGATTAGATCTTGGTTAGAGATTTTTGGGAAGTTAAAGATCAAGTCATTTGGAGGTCTATAGCATTTCCTATGATTTTTCAAAGTTGACATCAGAAATTTGGATTTTTGAAAACACTGTTCATTTGGTCAGTTTGGGAATCGTGTCATCCGAGAGCCAAATGTAGTCCAATAGCTACGAAATTTTATATGCAGAAACTAGATGGTCACAGTGATTTGTAGGAACTGGAAGAACCTCATTTGGAGGTCTAGAGAGGAAGATATGCAATTTCAAAGTTCCTGCCCAGCATCAGTCACCCAGCCAGACCCGAAGTACTGTTTCATCAGTTTCCAGGAGTTTGGCTTAATTAACTGAACTGGAGATATTTTTACTCTCTACCTAACATCCACATCTTTCCATAGTGATCTTTTTTGTAAGCATTGGATTTTTGTGGAATTAGTTAGACATTTTCAAAGTCCATATCAGTAAACTGTGACAGTAACAGAACCCCCTCTGACCAGTGGACGATTTCGGATGTCAAACGCATGATATGTGAGATATTGAGACTTCTACATATTTTTAGGATGAAGTAGACGTCTTAATATTTCTAGAATGACCGAGATCATGTGTTTACGATTTTTCTGTATTTAGTTATAAATTTTCAAACTCAGCCCAGAAATGAAGCCAAATCTGCCAAAAACGAAATTGCATGTCTCATATCCCTTTTTACTTTCCATGAGTTTAAAACATATTTTTGGGATTGAAATAAGTCTTAATAGTGCAACTAAGCATGAGGATGCATAGAAAGAGCTCACCCGGTCCATGTGACACTAAAGTGGATATCTACCCATGCATAATGCCATGTAGAATGAACACAAGGTAGAGTAAATGATCTTCCTTGTATGCTTAGTATGTGTATATGAGTATATAAGGCATGATGGGTATGAACTAGAAGTTAGGGTGTTACATACTATATGCTACAACTTACTATGTTGGAGAATCTTGTACTTATTGATAGAAAACCTTGTTGACAAAATCTCAGATTTCATATTGCTAAATATAAGATCTTGTCAACAAAATTTTCAACCTTGTTGACAAGATATCATCTTAGTTCTTATATTAACAAAGTCTGAAGCTAACTTATCCTTAACAAACTTATCCAACCTACTTATACATATCAATCATGGAGTTTCAATCAGAAATCACATCCATTTATAAGTTTTCAGCACCTAAATCGGGCAACTTATAGGTCATTTTAAGCATAAGGGTCCAACCTTCATTCTTTCTTTTCCTTAACTTATTTTCATCATAAAAAAATTTGTTCATACTCATTTTAACATGTTTAGCTCTGGAACACACAAAATCTTCATAGGACCTGAAATGACAACATAGACATAACATTTGCACTAACTTTAAAAATTCATAACTTGAGATATATAACTCCAAACTATAAAAATTAAATGTTTATGGAAAGCTTAAGATGTAAACGATATGCTATAGAAATTTCAGGCAAAATTGAGTTTATTTACCTTGCCAAAAGTAATGGAACAATAACCTGCTACAGAAAGGAAGACATATGATAGACCTAAGTTTTAAAATTCCATATCATAGGCTACACAAACCCATTTTAAATGATCTCAGTGGCCATGGAAAGCTTGAGATGAGAGCTATGTGCTATAAAAATTTCAAGAGCATCTAAGCCACTCAGACATAATTATAACCTTAATTTCAAAAATTCATAACATCCTTTATACAATCCTTCTTGTGCAAACTTAGTGACCCTAAAAATTTTATAATGTCAACTATATGCCTGTAAGATTTGATGAGTATTAGAGTTCATTTGGATTTTCAAATCCACTAAAACCCAGAACTGCCACATGAACAGTACTAGGGACTATTTTATATAAATTCTGAAAATTTGAAAATTTATGGAATATTCTGTGGACTTCTAAAAATTATGATTTCTAGCTTGTTAGAAAGCTCTCTTAAGGTTCTATATACATGCCAAATCTTAAACTCCAACTAAGTCATTTGGGCCACTTTAGGTATAGGAGTTGTTTAAGATCTTTTTATGCCTAACCCTGGTATCCTTTTAGGCCATTTGGCATCCAAATGGAATTCTTTCACTTGGAGCAAGTTTTAATCATCTTAAATGGTATTTCTAACTATTCCATATCATACCAAAAGACTTGGATCAAAATTAGACCCTTTGGCATCTAACTAACATATACTTTTTAATAACATTCCATACATCATCTTAGCTATTCATTGCCAAATCATATATTCACATAACTAAGATACATATTTTCATACTCAAATACTTAATTCCATTCATAAACATCATTAAATACATAAGTAACCATTATCCATACATAATGGTCTAGTTATACATAAACACTTGCCAAAGTTAAACTATTTATATTACAAATTTCATAATACATCAATTCCTATATTATAATGCCTCTCAACCTCTTTCCCTTTGCTTGAGGTACCTGAAAATATTAGTGAGAGCATAGGGTGAGATTCGGGGAGAATCTTAGTAGTATAAACTCATCCAATTCAATGTAAACAAGAATTCCATGAGTGAATACAATGTGTATAGTGCAAGAATGTTATGCATATACATCATGTAAATCATATGCATCATATAACATGAAAACTCATTCATTTCTAGCAATGGCAACATCATAAAACTAGCTAAGTTCTACCAATCTCAACCCGAAACTAGGGAAGAGCTAATGTGCTCAATTCCATGCCATAGGAAGTTAGGAGCTATCACATAAACTTTTCATAAACTTAAGGTGCTCATAAAACTCATATGAAAATATAATTGATCATATTTCATGAAAGTATCAAGCAACTATACACACAAGCATATCAACTTATTCAAACATTCAATTGCATGCAAAAAGTGGAGATAAAGCTACCTTAAGCTTAATGGGGGCTCAAATTGCCACCAACCCCTTGTTCTTATTCTTTATCTTGGTTTTCTACCATTTGACACCCATAACTTGGTATGTTTAGGTTAGTTTGGCCTACAAGCATAAATCCATAATACAAATTAGCCCATTTGAATTTATTTAAAGCCTTAGTACTAATGCTTATCTTTACTTTAGTCTCACTTGTGTTTTAGTGTCAATTTAGGCTCATTAGAGAGCAACTTCCATTTTTCTTTATCTAGGTCCCAATTTCCCATAGGCTATGTCACATGACCTCAATGGAACCCATTTGAGCCATCAAATCTTTAGCTAAAGAGGTCTAAAGTCAACTTGCTTCTTTACCCCATTTAAGCTCTAAAATTTTAACTTTCATTTTAGGGCTTCTAAATTCAATCCATTTGTTCCATAATTATTTATTCCCCTAATCCTAGTTTCTTAAATCTTTGGAATTTAAAAAAAAAACTTTCCCTAGGTGCTTCATCCACACCTTGGCCAAGACATAATTCAAGGAAGGGCCATTAGGGGTTTTCTTGCTTTCATCATGGATTTTGATGTATGGCTATGCTTTCTAGCTTTTCTTTAGCTTAATTATGGTTTCCTATAGCTTAAAATACTCTTCTATGATTTCAAATCTTTTATGGTTCACTTGAAACCCTAATTGCCATATATTGAAATCTATAGGTTTTTAATTGCTTCTAATTACATACTCTTGTTTCTCATGCTTCAAAACCCTTGGTTCTATCTTGTTTCCATACAAAACACACTCCCTTCATATGGTTCTATTGCTGGCCAAAGCCATGAGGTAATGGAAAAGCAAAGAAATACAAAAATCTTACATGTTTTCATACCTTGATATATAGCTTCCTTATTTAATGGAGAATTTTATGGTTAGCTTACTTTCTTCAAACTCCTTCCTTCCTCCAACACACCAGCCACAAAGATGGTCCTTTCAAAGAACTAAAACCATCAAAAGAAAGCTTTTAAGGAGAGGAATCAGATTTGTGAAGGAAAGAGTATGAAAAAAATGCCTTTTTCCTTACCTTCCATGCTTGTTTTCCTTTCTCTTCATGCTATGGAGGTTCTGGTTCAAGGGATAGAAGTCAGATCTAAATGAAGAAGGTAGGAGGCGTGGCTAATATGGAGCAAAAAGGTGGTGATTTAACTTTTTTCAAAATTCCTATTTTGCCCTTCCACTTCAGCTCTTCCTTTTATACTCATTTTAGCTCTTTTTTTTTATTATCTTTTCTATATAAAAATTCTGGTCTTCTAGTTTGTTAAAGAAATTTTCTTTCAATTTTATGGGATTCAAAACCATCTCAAATCATCTGGTCAAAGTTTTTATCAACCCTTTGTCGAAATCACACACTGGAAGTGTGTTAACCATTTTGGTAATTCTCATGGTTTTCAAAGCCTTTGATAACCCTAGTGAGCTCAATTTTGTCGTTTAAAAATTCTTTCTTTAAATTTTTGAGAAGTTTCTCAAAATTATGATTTCTATCACTGTGTTCCATATTTAGCCGTTTAGTTATTTCGACTCTGATTTTAGGTCACCTTTGGATCCTTACCTACTTTGTTTATTAATCTAGCTTTATCTTACCTTATTTCATTTCATTCTAAGGGTCTCCTTTTATAATCTAATCGATTTCGATTCAATTTTAGAAAATTCGAGTCATAATAGCTTGCAAACATACTTTTCATCTTGAATCACTTCTATCTTCTTTCCAACCCCATTCACTGACTATGCTACCATTAAGAAGAATTGATGCATAGAAGAATATCTTCTCTTTCCATTTCTTGTTTTTGTCATACCAGCTCTGGATTTCCCAATTGTCATTTTTAACATTTAGCTCCTTGACCACATTTTCCTTGCAATGTGGTTCCTTCAAATGCCTTGCTTCAAAACTTGAAGATTGCCATGCAAATTCAAAGTTATTTTGATGGATTGATGCCATGATGCAAATGAAGAACAACTTCTAAATTAGGAACTTAGCTGTTGTGAATGCTAAGATTCCTTTCATTCTAGATTTCAAATAGAGCCACGATGAAGAACTTGGTCATGTAAACCAAAGAATCTTAAAAGACTCCCTTCTTCCTAAAACAAGATGAAAGCTAGTTATTATATCTTTACCCATGATCAAATCCACCCTAACGGAGAAAGGAGAAGCAAACCATATGGCTTTAGAAAAGGAACACTATAAAAAAATGTGAATTTTGGTTGCTTAACATGAATGGCAAAAGGAGCCATTCATATCTATCATAAGATGGTGTCTTTGGAGAATGTTCATCATGGGAATAGCTTGATTAAGGATTTTCTAGGTGAAGAGAATTACTCTTATTTAGAGTTGAATTTTTCGCAGCTGTTTTCGAAAAGAGAAATTGTTTTAATTGGTGGAATCAAGAGCATAAAGGAATTTGTAGCCTTTTTTAGTAATGTACAATCTCGATTTACTCCTTATTTAGATCAAAAGGTCGTCTAAGTTAGTGATTGAGAAAGATTGCTTGTAGATATAAATCATGTTTTTAGGTGCATAAAGATTATTAATTTGGACTCTATGCTAATCACATTGGGGATGCATAATAAGGTCTGCCACATTCTAAAATTGAATGTCTCAATCTAACTGCATGAACTATCATAAGTGGTAATTGATAAGAATGGATGATTTAGATCCCACTTGCTAATGAAGTTGAGAAGTAATGATAGTGCTGGTTCTAGCAATACCTTTCTACATCCAAGATGAGTTAGAGTGCTTGTGGAGAGTACCTTTGGCTACATTATGGTTGTATTTAGCTCTAAGTGGTCCAAAAAAGAGGAACATTTGCTTGAAGTCTATAACCCTCCATACTTGTTTAGCTAGCAAAGCCTTATTGAAGATATGAATGGGTTTAAAACCTAATCCTCCCCCAAAAATAGGATTATAGATGTTTGCCAACTAATCAAGTGCGTTCTCTTTTTATCACCATTTTATCCCAAAAAAAAATTAACAACCTTAAAATCAATTAGAAAACATATATTCCTTGAAACATTAATGCATAAAAATTGATAAATTAGGGTAAAGTATAATATAGAATTGATTAAAGTCATTCTAACTACTTGAGAAAGAAGGCTAGCTCTCCAGATATGCAATTTGGAGTCGATTTTCTTTATCATCTCCTTGTAGATAATCATCTTACTTTTTCTAACATCTACCCACATTCTCAAATACTTTCCCAATATGGGAGAGAATTTAATATGAAAAATTCTCACAAAGAGTTTTTTGAATTTATAGGGAAAATTAAGCTAAAAATTAGTTCTAATTTGCTTCCCCTTACCCTAAGAATTTACCGTTCATGTCCAGAGTCTACTTTACCACATTGTAATTAGCTACTAAAGCTTTAAAGAAAAGAATGGTATCATCTGTATTATATCACATGAGTGATGACCTCCTCTACCCTACAAATATTAATTCATTTCCAATTATTGTGTTGTTCCTGCATAGAGATAAGACAAGATAGGATATTTGCACATAAGATGAAGATATAAGAAAAAATGGGGTCTTCTTACCTAAGACCTCTCTAACGAAGTATCAATCTTGTAGATAGTTAGTTTCTTATCTTCAATAAAGAAGATTATTTTAAAAGATTGATTTAACTAAATTTGATATAATAATATCATTTCTCAAAATCCTCAAATGTGGATGGTCCACTTTTGACCAAAAAAAAAAGCAAACCTAAATGAGTAGGACCATTTAAAAGTGGCATATCTCCATTCTGTCATCATAATATATACTTATGAAAAAATAAACCATAATATATATAGTTATATATTTTATTGCCTATTATAAAAATTGCCAGATTAGAAGGAAGGAAAAAATATTACATTTTCCAATTTTTACCTAGTAATAAGTGGCCTATAATTAATACTACGCAATATAATGAGATTACTTAGGTGAAGCTTTTGATGCCTTAAAAAAATACAAAATGAAAATTGATCCATTTATCCCATCATCAGAGAAGAATTAAGAAGACTGATACACTAAATGTTTACTCAGTTTTTAATTCATTTTTTATAATTTAAAAATTTATAATTAAAACTTTCAAACTTTATATTTTTATAACTTATTCCTATTCTTTGGTTGCTATGCTATTAAATATTAATATAAATATTTTGTCTAAAAATATAAAAATTAAATACTAAAATAAAATTAATTTACATATAAATGAAATTAAGTGATTATGATGAGTTAACTCATATTAATGTATATTTATAATTTTTAAATGATACATAATTGGTCATACGAAGAAAATTTAAAATAAAAATTTAACTATACTACTGAAATAATTTTTTTTTAAATTATAAGACTTTATTATAGATTTTTAAAGTATAGAAACTAAATATTAAAAATTCAATAAAATTATGAGAGTAAAAAATAATTCAATTTTTTCGTTTAGAAGATATATATTATTTCATAATCAATTACTCAATATTAAAATTGTTTTGTGACTTTTTTTTGCGTTAAAATGGTAAATAATTTAATTTCTTTTTTAATTAATTTTTTTAAAAAATTAATATTTTTTTAATTGTGTTAAAATTATATAAATTTTCTTCTATTTTCAAAATATACATAAACTTTTTTTAAGTAAAAAATTATTCTATATTTTAGTTTAATTTTAATTTTTTAATCTAAATACTATTCATTTAAAAAAAATTTGGTTTTTAAAAAATATATAATTAGATTAATAAAGAGTATTTTAGTCTAAAAATTTAAAATTAGACTAAAATATTTTGTAATTTTTTATTTTAGAAGAAATTTAAATATATTTCAAAAGTATAAAAGATATTTGTATTATTTCAACAAAATTTATAAGAGCTCTATTTAATTTAATCTTAATTTTAAATTTTAAATTGACTCCCTCCGATTAACGATTTAATAAATTGAATTACCAGCTGCAAACCAAAAAAACCTGACCTACAACTACATTTTCTCCCCAAACGCCATGTAATTGGTGGCCTGGCGCAATATCAACGGCTATATAATTCAAAAAAGGAAAAATATAAACGGCTATATCAGAAAGAAATTCCCTATAAATATAGATTGCTTCTTGTTCAGTGAGTCTCTGATGATTCACAGTATGAACAAAGCCATTCAAATTGGCCGGAGAAAATGGGTGGAGTCTCTGCTTCTTCTTTCTCGATTCAGGCTTTGCGTGCACGTCTGACGGTCTAGAAAAGCCCTTACGGCTTATTGCTCCTAAGTTCCAAACTCATCAACTTGATCTTCCGCGAGAACCCTTATGTCTGAACAGGCCCGGAAGGAAGAAGCGATAACAGAAAGCGGACAATCCCATATTCGGTCCATGTGAACTTGGTGATTACACGCAGAGATTCCAGAGACTAGGCTCCACAGGAAAGGGAATGGGCTTACCACAAGAAGAGAGAAGCTAGTTATGTGTTCGGTAAATTAAATTAGCCTTCTTCTTCTTGTCTTTGTTTATTCTTTAATATTGCTGATTCATTTCTCTGTTTCTCTTTCAGTCTGTGAACCACTCAAGTAATTTGGTTCAGGGAATTTTGGACAAAAGAGCTTCTTGCTGTCAAATACAGCGGCAAAAAGGTATAGAATTCTGGAATAAGACTAATGCTATTATACGTTCAAATATTTCTATTCAATGTCGATCTTTTCTTTGCTGATTTAAAGTTGGAGATTTGTTGGATTCTCTGTTTAAAATGGAGATTAACTTCCTCTCTCTGTTCTCTTTTTCTATCTGATTATCATATTGTATTTGTCGTATTAGATAATGAAATACTTTTCATTTTCCTCTCCTGTAACATGAAATGAAGCCTTTTACCGATTCTGAACTTGACTTGGATACTTTGTGACCAGTTTTCAGCCACCTTCATTTGCTTCTAGTTTTTCAAACTGTTCATTTCCTCTCAGGGCTTTTTTTTCAATTTTTTTGGTCAATTATTAGACATGAAATGAAGCCTTCTAACGATTCTGAGCATGAAATGAATACTTTGTGACTAGTTTTCTAACACTTTCATATGCTTCTAGTTTTTCTATCTGCCCATTTCTTCTTAGTGCGTGTCTTTTTAATTTTCTTTTTTCTGTTAACCACTGGAAATGAGAGCTACATTTTAAAGATTAACCATAAAATTAATGAGTTACTATACCCCTTCTGTTCGATGAGAAGCAACAAGGAATGATTAATGGGAAAAAAAACCTTAGTTTGAGTCTTGTGTTTTCTCCATACAACTTTGACAGCATTATTTACTACAGCCTCATCTGATCTCCACGACACATACTACTAGTGCCAAAAGCACCCTCAGTTCATAAAATTAATGAATTAATATACCCCTTCCGTTCGATGAGAAGCAACAAGGAATAATTAATGGGAAAACAATCCTTAGTTTGAGTACTGAGTTTTCTTCATACAACTTTGACTGCATTATTTACTACAGCCTCAACTGATCTCCACAACGCATACTACTAGTGCCAAAAGCGCACTTACTTTAACAGTTCTTGAAGAATGGATTCAGTTACCTGCCTATGCCATCCAAGTGTAGCAACAAGTTAAGCAATACTAGAAGTTCACCATTTCTCTTTGTTGCTAGAATTCATACCTTGCCATTAGCAGAGAACTAGAAAAACCTTCAATGCAATCTACCATTCCAGAGCTTATCGGTTATCAAGTTCTGTTTTAGCAATAGAGACAGTAGTAGCCAAGCCAGAGTGGCTATTTATTCACATCATCTTATTTGCATAATCAACCTGCCTGAAGCTGTAAAACAAGATGCTTGAATTGGACAAACAAAAATCCAGGTTACAAATCATAGCTTCAACTTAGCAAGTTATGACTTGTTGCTCAAAAGGTCTGCTGCTGTAATTGGACCAATTAGAGATGGGAAACCACCCTAATAGTTGATTTTCTGCAATTGGTTAATGCTTCCAATTTCAAAGTGGAGGGTATTTTGTCAAATTTTTTAAGATACAAACTCTGAGTATACTACCACATTAATAAAACACCTTGACTGTTATCTGCTACTCACCTTCCCACTGATTAAGAGTTCACATTTGGATTCTTTATCACATGATACATTTTACACTGCAGATTAATCTATTCAACGAGAAGCAACAAGGAGTGGCAATAGATGGTGATCTACACGACACCTACGTCCTTTTTCAAGACCTGCTTCCATGGGTTAATGCAATATCAGGTTCCTACCCTTTTTCTTTCTCTTTGTCTCTCCTCAATTATTTGTTCAGATACGCCCCTTTGTCCTTTCCTCTTTCCTTCCTTCTTGTCTTCATTTTGCTTTTCCAAAATTGGAAGAATATTTTGATTATATGTTATTCCCTGAAGGCCAAATTTTCTCCTGAAAAATTATATATTGAAAGCTAAGGAAAATTCTGATCCACAATTTTTTGGCTCTAGAGAAAGTGTCATAAGTAAAATTATATTTAATACTAGTTTAGTGCCATAGTATTGTCTGGTCAAAAAATCCAGTTGCATCATTACGTAGTAAGATATGAAATGACAGTCCATCAGTTACACTGATTATGGTTTCTCAATTCTCGTAAAACAAGTTGGCGTGAAGCCGTGAACCACGTGCCTTTATGGACTAAAAATTTGCAGGGGAATGGTCAGTGAAGGTTCCATGATGCTATGCAGAAGTATTCTCTTGTAAGTGCTCTTTTGTGACTGTTTGGTCGTCTCCCAAGTCCCCATCCCATTTCTCCCTCTTTCTTTCTATCGATTATTTGTGGTACGAGATCCTTCATGGAATGCCTCTGTTAGTCAGTTTTAAAGGCTTTGATATCTTGTTTTCAATTTCTGTTGTAGGCTAAGTAAAGCATTAAAAAAATTCCATCTTCCCAAAGTAGAAAGCTTCTTTTGACATGCTCACTCAACATGATGTCTTGTTACGTGAAGACAAGGCAGTATGATGAATGCATAAAAGAAGGTTATGAGGTATCTATAATGTTTGTTCTTTTATCATTGCAAAATATGATGTTACATTGTTATCTATTATTTCAATAATCAGGTGTAATATTTAAGTAGTAGTGTTGTAGTGAAAATGATCAGCAAGATGGTAAAAAGAATGATAGAAAAGAAACTTACATTGTAATTATAATATGTGAAAAAAAAAAATTTCCTTTTGTGTTGCTTATGTGACATGACAAATGCACTGTCTTATATTATCATTATCATTGTTATTATAATTAGTTGTATTTAATTGGCTATTTTATCCTAGTAATGCATTAATGTGATAAACTGCTCGCTAATGTAGGTTTTGGCATATGCAAAGAATCTTAAAGTTCTTTATCGAAGAGGTCAAACATATAAGAAACTAGGTCTACTGAAGGTGAGCTTATGCTCTTATATTAAGATTCTGGCGTTTACATTGCTATTGTCATTCTACTATGCTTATTCATTATCATTGTTATTATAATTAGCTTATCATTGTTATTATAATTAGCTGTTTTTAATTGGCTATTTTTATCCTAGTAATGCATTAATGTGCTGAACTGCTTGCTAATGTAGCTTTTGACATATGATGCAAAGAATCTTAAACCTCTTTATCAAAGAGGTCAAGCACATAAGGAACTGGGTCTACTGAAGGTGAGCTTCTATTGTCATATTAAGATTCTGGTGTTTCAACTGCTATTATCATTTTACTATACTTATTTTATTTAGTGGCATTATTGCTTCTGTTATGATGCTGTTAATGATTTGAGCATGGCATATTTAGTTTGACCTGATGATGATATAGTTGCAGAGCTTTTAAGGTTTAATGCTGCTCTCTTCCACATACAGGCACCTGTTTTCTAACATAATTGTTATTCTACCACGGATATGATACATACTGCTATTTGTATATTTATGGCCTTTGTGATTGATAAGCCTGTGGATACAAGTGATTCATTAAATCTTCCTATAACTACAATGAAGCAGTAGATTATCTGCTAACTTAAGTATGTATGTGATGTGTTTACAAATTTGTTTTCTGTCATCTAGTCTCTTACTGTTGGTTGCATTAGTATAGCCCATCAAATAAAGGAATGTTTTATCGGAAGGTGATGTTCTTATGCCATTACTCTTCTACAATACCAAGAAACTATAAGTATGAGATTTGGAGTTTGAACACCATTTTCTATTTGAAAAATATTTGAAAAAAAAAAAGGACTCGGATGAATTTGACCTGCTGTTTTATTGCATTGTGAATGTTTATATCTGGGAGAGTAAGGAAATGTTAGTCTAATCCTTACTTTTTCCCTTTTACTCTGTCCCCACCCCCAGCACTTTAAGGTTTTAATAGATGAAAGATTTACTTATTTATAATAAATCTTTAGGATTAGTAATTGAAGAAATAACTGAAGAAGTTGAGAATATGCCTTCTGGAAACTTCAGAAGCTCTTTTGTGGAGCAAACTGTGGCTTAACCAAAAAAAAATTTAATCACTCTTCTAACAGTTGCAGTACAGTTGGCAATGGAAATTTGAAAACATTTATGGAGGTTTCAGATACATTGAAAAATGATCCAAAAACTATCAGATAGGTTAGCATCGAAGATAAAGGCTCCAATCTGCATTCTAGGCTCTTCATCGAAAGTCGAATTCCCAAATGTAAGCATTTTCTGTTATTTTCTGCAAACAGGGTATATTTTTTTCTCCTTTCTCGGATGGCTTAATTTTCTATCCCATAATGATGTGCAGCCATTCAGATTCAGTAGTCTAACTCATACGCGATTCACTAGTTTATCCAAATTTTTAGACAAGGGGAGAAAGCCAGAAAGGGTTTCACATACTTTGAGAACATGGAAAAGCCTATTAACTCCGTGTAGTGGGTATTCTACCTCATTTTATTTATTCCCCTATTCATTATGCATGTATTGTCTGTCTTTTTACTATTTTGATTTTCTTCCCAGTCCTGTTCTTCTGCGTCTTTTTACCATTGGACATGAAAGCTACATTTTAAAGATTAACCATAAAATTAATTTGTTTATTATACCCCTTCTGTTCGATGAAAAGCAACAAGGAGTGATTAATGGGAAAACAATCCTTAGTTTAAGTCCTGTGTTTTCTTCATACAACTTTGACTGCATTATTTACTACAGCCTCTTCTGGTCCCCACAGCACATACTACTAGTGCCAAAAGCACCCTTACTTAACAATTCTTGAAGAATTGATTGAGTTACCTGTCTATGCCATCCAAGCGTAGCAACAAGCTAAGCAACACTAGAAGTTCACCATTTCTCTTTGTTGGTCGAATTCATACCTCACCATTTGCAGAGAACTAGAGAACCTGCAATGCAATCTACTATTCCAGGGCTTATCGGTTATCAAGTTCTATTTTAGCAATAGAGACAGTAGTAGCCAAGCCAGAGTGGCTATTTACTCACATCGCCTTATTTGCATAATCAACCTGTTAAGCTGTAGAACAAGATGCTTAAATTGGGCAAGTAAAAGTCCAGGTTACCATATAGTACGAACCATAGCTTCAACTTAGCAAGTTGTGACATGTTGCTAAAATGGTCTGCTACTGTAATTGGATCAATTAAAGATGGAAAACACCCCAACAGTTGGTTTTCTGCAATTGGTTAGTGCTTTCAAGTTCAAATTGGAGGGTATTTTGTTAAATTTTTTAAGATACAAGCTCTGAGAATACCACCACATTATATAAAACACCTTGACTGTTATCTGCTATTCTCCTTCCCACAGATTAATAGTTCACACTTTGCTTCTTTATCACATGATACATTTTACACTGCAGATTAATCTATTCGACGAAAAGCAACAAGGAGCGGTTATGGCACCAAAGGGGTGGCAAAAGATGGTGATCTACACGACGCCTTTCCAGTCGGCAACACGTCCTTCTTCAAGGCCTGCTTCCTTGGGCTTAACGCAATCTCAGGTTCCTGCCCTTTATCTTTGTCTCTCCTCAATTATTTGTTCAGATACGCCCCTTTTCCCTTTCCCTCTTCCCTTGCTTCTTATCTTCATTTTGCTTTCCCACAATCGGAAGAATATTTTGATTATATGTTAATCCCTGAAGGCCAAATTTTCTAATGAAAAATTATATATTAACAGCTAAGTAAATTCTGATCCACAATTTTTTGGCTCTTGGGGAAGTGTCATAAGTAAATTATATTTAATACTAGTTAGTGCCATAGTATTGTCTGGTCAAAAAATCCAGTTGCATCATTGCATAGTAAGGTATGAAATGACATGCCATCAGTTACACTGATTATGGTTTCTCAATTCTTGTAAAACAAGTTGGGTGTGAAACCATGAACTAGTGCCTTTATGGACCAAAATTAAAATTTGCAGGGGAATGGTCGGGGAAGGTTCCATGAAGCTATGCAGAACTATTCTCTTGTAAGTGCTCTTTTGTAAGAGCTGCAGTACAGAGCAATGGAAATTTGAAACAAATATGGTTTCAGATACATTGAAAAATGACCCAAAAGCTATCAGGTAGGTTAGCATCGAAGATCAAAGCTCAAATCTGCATTCTAGGCTCTTCATCGGTAGTCGAATTTCCCAAATATAAACATTTTCTGCTATTTTCTGCAAATAGGGTATATTTTTTTCTCCTTTCTCGGATGGCTTAATTTTCTATCCCATGATAACGTGCAGCTATTCAGATTCAGTAGTCCAATTCAAATGTGATTCGCTAGTTTTTCCAAATTTTTAGACAAGGGGGGAAGCCAGAAGGGTTTCACAGACTTTGAGAATATGGAAAGCCTATATTAACTCCGTGTAGGGGGGGCACCCTCCCTCATTTTATTTATTCCCCTATTCATTATGCATGCATTTTCTGTCTTTTTACTATTTTGATTTTCTTCCCAGTCCTGTTCTTGTGCATCTCCATGACAGTATCTTGTAGTCCCGTCCCTTTTGTTGTGGTAACATTGGGTAAATTTTGTTGGCTTGTGAATTTATGGTCTCATCCTAGGCAATGGTTGAAACAAAGTAAATGAAGGGAGATTTTTAGTCATATTCTAATAATGACAAAAAAAACTCATACTAAGGACTAGGCTTTGAGAGTTTGGTGTATTATGGTGATTTTTTGAATTAAGAACTATTTGTATTACTCTTCAACTGTTAGGTGTTTTTGGTTGTAGGTTTAGATGGGAATATTTTTTTCGGAGATAACAAATTACAAATATGTTGCCTTTTATATCTACAGAGAGATAAAACTTTTAAGAAACTTCAGAAGTTGTTTCCTCCACTACAACATTTCTTATGAGAAACAGAAAACCAAAGGGAAGTGATATGGTTAGAATTTTGTCCCCCCTAAGTCCTAATAGCCCAAGTTTTCAAAAATACACTGGGTAATTTCCAAAACTTGTTCAGTGTCTGTTCAACATTGGGGTCCTTTTATCCATAGTTAAATTATCAAGGGCTATTTCAGACTTAAAGATGATTTTGACAGTTGTTTTTAGGGTCTGGCTTGCAATATAAAATTCTGTCTTGATAAGCTAAAATTGTTTAAAATTTACTGAAAGGATTATGAACTAAAAGTTAACGCTATATGATTTTAAACCATAATCTTGTTTTATGGTTATGCGTGCTTGTCATAAAGTGTAGTTTGCTCATATGATTTCATTGCTCATATGATTTATTTGAAATTTATGTGCTGTAAGGGGTGGTTCACTGGCAACCTCCCAATCGAGCATAGGATAAGATGAAAGAACTTGTGTGGGAGCCTTCAATTATTCCATCAGTCATATATGGGTTTGCTTTTACTCTTATATTGGATCTCTCAATTTATTAATGATGCAAAATTAATAACATATTCTTAATTGAAATATTAAGTATAGTGAATTCAAATCTTCTTTTGGAAGATGCATATTAGTTAGATATATCTTTCATTTTTTTTTTAAAAAAGTCATGATTAATCAAATCAATAATTTTATGAGTTTTATTTATTGTTTTAATTTTTGCAGTGATAGAATTACTAATCTCTTCATACAATTAGTTATGCTTGGCTAATGACTAATTTCACAATAATATCATATCTTTTGATTTTAGATTACTTGTGTTATTAAGTTTTGATTATTATTTAAGTTTCTTTTCTAATTAATTAATTTTTTTTTTGTCTTTCAATTCTTGTCAAGATGATTTTAGAATGACATTTCTTTCAACATAATGTTGCAATATTGAATTTCATAAAAAGAATCTTAAATTTTATTTATTTTGCTGGCAATGTTGTATTGCATTTATAATCTATATATTGGTGCATAAAAATAATAAGTTTCATTATACACTATAGTTATATAAGTTCAATCACGTTTTTGTCATGCCAAGCTCTATCACTTTTGTTTGATAAATATAATGAGTCCAGCATTTATAACTATTGCTCCAAGTTTCTTGTGTATACTTGTTGTGGAGGGTTTTTAGACTCATGACTTTTAATTTTTGTTTAACTTTATTATTGATAACAACAATGGATATTAAAATTTGGTTTTGGTGTGAAAAGATAAAATATTATTTTAGCGTATATATTTAAATAAGCACTAATGCTTTTAAGCTTACAAAATGTGGAAACTTAAAATGAATGTCTAATGTTCTTGCTCTTCTTTTTGCATATATATCTTTGTTCCCGAGATAGTTGTTGCAAAATTTTTATTTTAAGTTTATTTTTTTATTTACATATGTACAATTTTATCTCTAAAAATTAGGTAAATTTTAAAAACATTGACATGGATGTCTTTTTGCTTGAAAGTAATGCTAGTTTTATTATTTTATATTTTTTATATGTTGTTAAAAGAAATTTTTTCACTTACATTTCATTTAAGTCTTATAGTTCAATGTAGAAGAGTTTTTTTTACTCTTCTATAGTAGTTTTTTAAAGTAAATTTTATTATTATTATTTTTAAAATACATTTTTATATACAACATTTTTTGGAAATGAGCAAATTTCTAAATGTCAACATAGGACTCATTTATTTGCTTAAAAAATTTCACTCAGAGATTGTTTCAATTATGAAATGTTTAGATGGCATAAATAACTTTTGTTTTAAAGTGTTAATGACTTTATTATCTTTTAACATGTGGTGAAATTTTTTTTGTTTTCATTATTCATTCATTTGAGTCTTAACTTTTTGGTTCAATATAAAATATTTTTTTTACTCTTTCATAGTAGTTTTAAAAGTTAATTTTACTTTTGAGCTTTTTTCCTCCACAAATGTACATTTTTATGCAATTTTTTTAATCTACATATATATAATTTTATCTCCAAAAATTAGGTAAATTTTAAAAACTTTGACGTGGATGTCTTTTTGCTTGAAAGTAATGCTAGTTTTATTATTTTGTATTTTTTTTTATATGTTGTTAAAAACAATCTCTCCACTTTCATTTCATTTAAGTTTTATGGTTCAATGTAAAAGAGTTTCTTTTACTTTTCTATAGTAACTTTTTAAAGTAAACTTTATTATTATTTTTAAATATATTTTCCTATGCAACATTTTCTTGAAATTAGCAAATTTCAAAATGTCAACATAGGACTCATTTATTTGCTTTAAAAATTTCACCTAGAAAAGTTTAAATGACATTGATAACTATTTTGTTTTAAAGTGTTAATGACTTTACTATCCTTTAACATGTGGTGAAAATTTTTTTGCTTTCATTGTTCATTTATTTGAGTCTTAACTTTTTGGTTCAATATAAAATATTTCATTTACTCTTTCATAATAGTTTTAAAATTAAACTCTACATTTGTATTTTCTTTCCCACAAATGTACATTTTTATGCAAATTTTTTATCTACATATGTACAGTTTTATCTCCAAAAATTAGTTAAATTTTAAAAACTTTGACATAAAGTTAGTTTTATTATTTTGTATTTTCTTTTATATGTTGTTAAAAGCAATCTTTCCACTTACATTTCATTTAAGTCTTATGGTTCAATGTAAGAGTTTCTTTTACTCTTCTATACTTGTTTTTTAAAGTAAATTTTATTATTTTTTTAAAAAATATATTTTTATATGCAACATTTTTTTGAAATTAGCAAATTTCTAAATGTCAACATAGGACTCATTTATTTGCTTTAAAATTTTCACTTAGAGATTGTTTCAATTATGAAAAGTTTAGATGACATGGATAACTATTTTGCTTTAAAGTGTTGATGGCTTTACTATCTTTTAAGATGTGGTGAAAAAAAAAATTTTGTTTTCATTGTTCATTCATTTGTGTCTTAACTTTTTAGCTTAAAATAAATTATTTCTTTTATTCTTTCATAGTAGTTTTAAAGGTAAATTCTACTTTTGTGTTTTTTTTCTCCTACAAATGTACATTTTTATGCAATTCTTTTTATCTACATATGTACAATTTTATCTCCAAAAGTTAGATAAGTTTTAAAAACTTTGACATGGATGTCTTTTTGCTTGAAAGTATTGTCGATTCTATTATTTTGTATTTTCTTTTATATGTTGATAGAAACAATCTTTTGTTTCCAATTACATTTCAATGTAAAAGAGTTTCTTTTACTCTTCTATAGTAGTTTTTTAAAGTAAAGTTTATTACTTTTCAAAAATATATATACTTTTCTATGCAATATTTTCTTGAAATTAGAAAATTTCAAAATGTTAACATAGGATTCATTTATTTGCTTTAAAAAATTTCACTTAGAGATTGTTTCAATATAGATAACTCTTTTGTTTTAAAGTGTTAATAATTTTACCATCTTCTAATTAGTTGTTAAAATTTTTTTTTTGCTTAAGTAGTTCATTCATTTGAGTCTTAACTTTTTTGTTCAATATAAAATATTTCTTTTACTCTTTGATGGTAGTTTTAAAAGTAAATTATACTTTTGTGGGATTTTTTTTTTCACAAATACATTTTTATGCAATTTTAAAAAAGTTGGTAAACTTGGAATCTTTGACATTTTGGAAAGCATGCTCGAGGACAACAATAGAATATGTTCCCATGGTCAATACTAGCCGAAATACTCAAGCATCCATGCATAAGCTAATGTGCAACCACACAAATTGAGGATGAACCTCAATGAATCATGACAGCAATGCCACAAATTAAAGGGAACTTAGGCAGGATTCAGGTACATGTTCTTAACCTTCAATAGCTTGAGCTTTGACATAACATAAGTATGTATGTGCTCTTAAACTTTGACAAGACTTATAAATAAAGGCCCTTGAACTTGAACAAGTACATATGTTAATGAATCATGACAGCAATGTGACTTTGTCACTTACAATATCTTATCGCGTATTTAAATTATTTGTATAGCATTCCACCCATCTCTTGTTGGGAACTTTTTTTTGCGACTCGTCTATTGCTATTCATGAACTCATAGGGACTACTATATATGCGTATGAGCTTTGACAAGTAAATGCATCTTAACTTCACCAAGACTTAGGTAAGTATATCTTAACTTAGATATGATTGTATAAGTACCTTTACTTGTATGAGTATCTGAACTTTAATAGGACTTAAGTGAGATTGTCAAATGTTCAATAAGACTTAGGTAAGGGAACTTAGGCAGGATTCAGGTACATGTTCTTAACCTTCAAATATAAATTAGATTTGAACTCACAAGGACTACTATATATGCGTATGAGCTTTGACAAGTAAATGCATCTTAACTTCACAAAGACTCAGGTAAGTATATCTTAACTTAGATTTGATTGTATAAGTACCTTTACTTGTATGAGTATCTGAACTTTAATAGGACTCAAGTGTGATTGCCAAATTATTTGTTCAATAAGACTCAGGTAAGGGAACTTAGGCAGGATTCAGGTACATGTTCTTAACCTTCAACAAGTTGAGCTTGAGCTTTGACATAACATAGGTATGTATGCGCTCTTAAACTTTAACAAGACTTATAAATAAAGGCCCTGAAACTCTAACAAGTACATATGTTAATGAATCATGACAGCAATGCCACTTTGTCACTTTGTCACTTACAATATCCTATCGCGTATTTAAATTATTTGTATAGCATTGCACCCATCTCTTGTTGGGAATTTTTTTTTGCGACTCGTCTATTGCTATTCTTGAACTCACAGGGACTACAATATATGCGTATGATTTTTGACAGGTAAATGTATCTTTACTTCACCAAGACTCAAGTAAGTATATCTTAACTTAGTTATGATTGTATAAGTACCTATACTTGTATGAATATCTGAACTTTAATAGGACTCAAGTGAGATGGCCAAATGTTCAATAACACTCAGGTAAGGGAAATTAGGTAGGATTCAGGTACATGTTCTTAATCTTCAACAGGTTGAGCTTGAGCTTTGATATAACATAGGTTTGACATAACATAGGTATGTATGCACTTTTAAACTTTAACAAGACTTATAAATAAAGGCCCTTGAACTTCAACAAGTACATATGTTAATGAATCATGACAGCAATGTGACCTTGTCACTTACAATACCCTATCGCGTATTTAAATTATTTGTATAGCGTTCCACCCATCTCTTGTTGGGAATTTTTTTTTGCGACTCGTCTATTGCTATTCTTGAACTCACAGGGACTACTATATATGCGTATGAGCTTTGACAAGTAAATGCATCTTAACTTCACCAAGACTCAGGTAAGTATATCTTAACTTAGATATGATTGTATAAGTACCTTTACTTGTATGAGTATCTGAACTTTAATAGGACTCAAGTGAGATTGCCAAATGTTCAATAAGACTCAGGTAAGGGAACTTAGGCAGGATTCAGGTACATGTTCTTAACCTTCAACAGGTTGAGCTTGAGCTTTGACATAACATAGGTATGTATGCGCTCTTAAACTTTGACAAGACTTATAAATAAAGGCCCTGAAACTCCAACATGTAGATATGTTAATGAATCATGACAGCAATGTGACTTTATCATTTACAATACCTTATCGCGTATTTAAATTATTTGTATAGCATTGCACCCATCTCTTGTTAGGAACTTTTTTTTGCGACTCGTCTATTGCTATTTTTGAACTCACAGGGACTACTATATATGCGTATGAGCTTTGACAAGTAAATGTATCTTTACTTCAACAAGACTAAGTTAAGTAGATCTTAACTTAGATATAATCGTATAAGTACCTCTACTTTGTATGAGTATCTGAACTTTAATATGACACAAGTGAGATTGCCAAATGTTCAATAAGACTCAGGTAAGGGAACTTAGGCAGGATTCAAGTACATGTTCGTAACCTTCAACAGGTTGAGCTTGAGCTTTGACATAACATAGGTATGTTTGCACTCTTATACTTTGACAAGACTTATAAATAAAGGCCCTTGAACTCCAACAAGTACATATGTTAATGAATCATGACAGCAATGTGACCTTGTCACTTACAATACCCTATCGCGTATTTAAATTATTTGTATAGCGTTCCACCCATCTCTTGTTGGGAATTTTTTTTTTGCGACTCGTCTATTGCTATTCTTGAACTCACAGGGACTACTATATATGCGTATGAGCTTTGACAAGTAAATGCATCTTAACTTCATCAAGACTCAGGTAAGTATATCTTAACTTAGATATGATTGTATAAGTACCTATACTTGTATGAGTATCTGAACTTTAATAGGACACAAGTGAGATTGCCAAATGTTCTATAAGACACAGGTAAGGGAACTTAGGCAGGATTCAAGTACATGTTCTTAACCTTCAACAGGTTGAGCTTGAGCTTTGACATAACATAGGTATATATGTACTCTTAAACTTTGACAAGACTTATAAATAAAGGCCCTTGAACTTGAACAAGTACATATCTTAATGAATCATGATAGCAATGCCAGTTTGTCACTTACAATACCCTATCGCGTATTTAAATTATTTGTATAGCATTCCACCCATCTCTTGTTGGGAATTTTTTTTTTTTGTGACTCGTCTATTGCTATTCTTGAATTCACAAGGACTACAATATATGCGTATGAGCTTTGACAAGTAAATGCATCTTAACTTCACCAAGACTCAGGTAAGTATATCTTAACTTAGATATGATTATATAAGTACCTATACTTGTATGAGTATCTGAACTTTAATATGACACAAGTGAGATTGCCAAATGTTCAATAAGACTAAGGTAAGGGAACTTAGGCAGGATTCAAGTACATGTTCGTAACCTTCAACAGGTTGAGTTTGAGCTTTGACATAACATAGGTATGTTTGCACTCTTATACTTTGACAAGACTTATAAATAAAGGCCCTTGAACTTGAACAAGTACATATGTTAATGAATCATGACAACAATGCCACTTTGTCACTTATAATACCCTATCGCGTATTTAAATTATTTTTATAGCATTCTACCCATCTCTTGTTGAAATTTTTTTTTTTGCGACTCGTCTATTGCTATTTTTGAACTCACAGGGACTACTATATATGCGTATGAGCTTTGACAACTAACTGCATCTTAACTTCACCAAGACTCAAGTAAGTATATCTTAACTTAGTTATGATTGTACAAGTACCTATACTTGTATGAGTATTTGAATTTTAATAGGATTCAAGTGAGATTGCCAAATGTTCTATAAGACTCAAGTAAGGGAACTTAGGCAGGATTCAAGTACATGTTTTAAACATCAATAGGTTGAGCTTGAGCTTTGATAAGATAGGTATGTATGCACTCTTAAACTTAACAGGACTACTAGGCAAGGGCATTTGAACTTTGACAAGACTCGTAAGTAAAGGTGCTTGAACTTCAACAAGTACATGTGTTTTGACAAGCTTGGGTTTTGACAAAGACTTTTATAAATGTACCTAAACTTCAAGGAACTCTGCTCTTGAACTTACAAAGTCTTTTATGAATGCATGAGTTTTGACAAACAAATATACCTAAACTTCAACAGATTTAGGTAAGCATATATCTAAACTTTGATATGATTGTATAGGTACTTATATTTATATGAAAATTTTTTAATAAAACTTAAATGAGATTGCCAAAGCTTCAATACGACTCAAGTAAAGGCATCTAAACTTAAATAGGATTCTGGCACATGTTCTAAAACTTTAACAAATTGAACTTGAGCTTTGACATAACATAGTTATGTATGTGCTCTTAAACTCAACAAGATTATTAGATAAGGGCATTTGAACTTTATAGGACTCCTTAGCAAAGGCGCTTGAACTTCGACAAATACATGTGTCTAAACACGGACAAAACTAAAGTAACTCTACTCTTGAACTTACAGGGCTTCCTATAAACTTTAGGTAACTCTGCTCTTGAACTTACAAAGACTTTTATAAATGCATGAGTTTTGACAAACAAATATACCTAAACTTCAACAAATTTAGGTAAGCATATATCTAAACTTTGATATGATTGTATAGGTACTCATATTTATATGAAATTTTTTTAATAAAACTTAAATGAGATTGCCAAAGCTTCAATACGACTCAAGTAAAGGCATCTAAACTTAAATAGGATTCAGGCACATGTTCTAAAACTTTAACAAATTGAACTTGAGCTTTGACATAACATAGTTATGTATGTGCTCTTAAACTCAACAAGATTATTAGGTAAGGGCGTTTGAACTTTAATAGGACTCCTTAGCAAAGGTGCTTGAACTTCGACAAATACATGTGTCTAAACACGAACAAAACTAAAATAACTCTACTCTTGATTGAACTTACAGGGCTTCCTATAAATGTACGTGAGTTTTAACAAGTAAATGCATTTAAATTTCAATAGGACTCAAGTAAGTATACAATAACAACAACAACAACAACAAAACCTTTTTTCATTAGGTAGGGTTGGCTACATAGATCAAATGATGCCATAAAAGTCCTATTATGAATTATGTTTTCAAACAAACTATTTAAGTTTAAATCTTTTTTAATAGTTTCTTTTTTTATTTTCCTTTACTTCTAACTATTAGACTACTCTTCATTTGTTCTACTCTTTTTACTAGGGCTTCTATAGGTCTTCTCCACATATGCTAAAACTATCTAAAGTGAGATTCTATAATATTTTTCACAATAAGTACAACTTTTACTTTCTCTCTAATGTATTTATTTTTAATTCTATTTTGTTTAGTGTGTCTACTTATCTAATGCAACATTGAGTTTATTCTCTTGTTGAATTTGTATTGCCCAATATTTAATCCTATACAACATTGTAGGTCATGTTATGTGGTGAAATTTATCTTTAAGTTTAAATGGTACTCTTTTATCACAAATAATATCTGAAACACTCATCTATTTTATCTATTATGCTTGAATTATATGTTTTATATCTTTCTTTATTTTTTTGTCATGTTGTATGATGAACCCAATATACTTAAACCCTTTGACTTGTAATATGGTATATTCTTCAATTTTCATTTCTACGCTAAAATTAGTGTACCTCTTATTAAATTTACATTTCATATACTTCATTTTACTTCTACTTAAACACAATTCTCCAATTAAACTTAATTTTTACATCTTTAACTTCTCATTTATTTCTTCTCTTGATTCTCCAATTAAAACTATATCATTTGTTAAAAAACATGCATTATGGTGTTGGCTCTTAGATATATTCAATGAGCATATCCAAGACCTTGTAAAAAGATAAGAGTTCAAAGTTGACCTAAATCACTAGTTATCGAAAAATCTCTTATGGGCCTCCCTTTTATCTTCACACTAATTGTAATCATATTATATATATCTTAGCTTGCTCAAATCTAAGCAAAATGACTTTCTTTTCTCTCTAGAGCTTTCACTCTATCATATGCTTTCTCCAAATTAATAAGCATCATAGTCACTTTATTCTTTCAATATCTCTCTGTCAATCTTCACAGTAAATATATCACTTCCATGGTTGATCTTCTTGGCATAAAACTAAATTAATTCTCTGTAATGTAAGTTTCTTGCCTTAATCTCTTATTAATTACCCTTTCCCATAACTTTATAGTATGACTCATAAACTTAATTTCTATATAGTTTGCATAGTTTTATATACCATCTTGTTTTTATAAATAAGGATTGAAGCATTTCTTTTCCACTCATCTAACATTCTCTTAAACCTCATAATTTTGTTAAATAATTTTGTAAGTCAACTTATATCTTTCATTTATAAACCCTTCCATTATTATCTGATCCAACCGCTCTACTATTTGTCATCATCTTTAATGCTTCTTTTACCTCTAACTCTCAAATCTTATAATAAAATTGTATAATTATGATCTTCTTTTTTAGCCTATTTAAGTGTAATACAATCCCAAGTCTTTTATTATATAACTAATGAAAATAACCCTTTTACCTTTCCTCTACTTCTACCTATTGAACTACTCTCTATTTGATCTACTCTCCTTACCAGAACTTTTATACGTCTTCTCTATATATACCCAAATTATCTAAGTTGTAATTTTATAATCTTTTTCACAACAAGTGTAACATCTACTTTCTTTCTAATGCATTCATTTATAATTCTATCTTATATATCCACTTATTTAATGCAACATTGAACTCATTATTTTGTTGGCTTTTTATTGCCCAACATTCAATCTTATACATCACTGTAGGTTATATTGTGCAGCAAAATTTACATTTAAGCTTGTACGGTACTCTTCTATTACAAATAACACTCAAAGCACTCCTTTATTTCATCTACCCCTGCTTAAATGCTATATTTTATATCTTCCTCTATTTTCTCATTAATATGATGGACCTAAGATATTCAAACCATGTGATTTATGGTATGGTGTGTTCTCCAATTTTCACTTCCATGCTAGAATTATTGTGCCTCTTGTTAAATTTACACGTTATATACTCTATTTTACTTCTATTTTCTCATTTCATCTAATGCCATATTCTTATCTTTGCAGCATTAAACTTATTTTCTTATTAGCTTTTTATTGTTCAATACTCAGTCCTATACAACGTTACAGGTCATGTTATGTGATAAAATTTATCTTAAAGTTTGAATGGTATCTTTCTATCACAAATAACACCTGAACACTTCTTCATTTCATCCATCTTGCTTGAATCTTCTGTTTTATATCTCCCTCTATTTTCTCATCACGTTGTATAATAAACCCAAGATACTTAAATCATGTGACTTGTAGTATGGCATATTCTCCACTTTTTATTGCTCAATATTCAGTCTCAATTTTTATGCTTTTTATTGTCTAATACTCTGTCTCATATAATATTACAAGTCATGTTATGTGATAAAATTTATCTTTAAATTTGAGTGGTACTTTTCTATCACAAATAACACCTGAAGCATTTCTTTATTTCATTTACGCTGCTTAAATCTTATGTTTTATAACTCCCTTTATTTCCTCGTCATGTTGTATGTTAGACCTAAGATACTTAAATTATGTGACTTGTGGTATGGTATGTTTTCCAATTTTTGTACCCCTTCACCATTAGGTGCTTGACATCCTATCTATAACTAAGATTTTATATTGGGTATGCAAGTTTACCACTAAATTAGTGAACTTATTCTCTTATTAGTTTTTTATTGCTTAATACTCAGTCCCATATAACATTACAAGTCATGTTATATGATAAAATTTATCCTTAAATTTGAATAATACCTTTCTATCACAAATAACACCTGGACACTCTTTCATTTCATTCATCTTGCTTGAATCCTATATTTTATATCTCCCTCTATTTCCTCATCATGTTGTATAATAGATTCAAGATATTTAAATCATGTGACTTATGGTATAGTATATTCTCTAATTTTTATTACCCAATATTCAGTCCTAATTTTTATGCTTTTTATTATCTAATACTCAATCCTATTCAACATTACAGGTCACATTATATGATAAAATTTAGTCTTAAATTTAAGTAGTATTTTTCTATCACAAATAATACCTGAAGCACTTATTCATTTTATTCACCTTGCTTGAATCTTGTGTTCTATAGCTCCTTTTATTTCCTCGTCATGTTGTATGATAGATTCAAGATACTTAAATCGTATGACTTGTGGTATAATATGTTCTCCATTTTTTGTTCCCCTTCACCACTAAATTCTTGACATCCTATCTATAACCAAGATTCTATACTGGGCAGACAAGTTCTCTCTAGGTATAGCATTGCAATCCATGCAAAGCTTTCTATCCGCTTGCTTGACTAGAAAGAAATCAATTTGAAAGCATGCCTCTCCAATTTTGTATATGATAAGATGCTCCTTGTGTTTTTCTAAAACAAGTGTTAGTCATTGTAAAATCAAACATTAATGAAAAGTTTAGAATAATTTTACCCTTTGCATTTGCTTCTTTAAGTTATATCCCCCATGTGAACTCTCGTAATCTCTAGATGCATTCTCAACATGACCATTAAGATTCTCTTTTAAGAGAATCTTTTCTCCTAATAGTATTGTTTATAGTAAATGTAACATTCGATATTTCATAAAAATATCGAAATGAGACAGTTTAAAAAGTAAGTTCCCTAAAATGAGAGATTTAAGGATAAAATCTTGTGTTCTATAGCTCCTTTTATTTCCTCGTCATGTTGTATGATAGATTCAAGATACTTAAATCGTATGACTTGTGGTATAATATGTTCTCCATTTTTTGTTCCCCTTCACCACTAAATTCTTGACATCCTATCTATAACCAAGATTCTATACTGGGCAGACAAGTTCTCTCTAGGTATAGCATTGCAATCCATGCAAAGCTTTCTATCCGCTTGCTTGACTAGAAAGAAATCAATTTGAAAGCATGCCTCTCCAATTTTGTATATGATAAGATGCTCCTTGTGTTTTTCTAAAACAAGTGTTAGTCATTGTAAAATCAAACATTAATGAAAAGTTTAGAATAATTTTACCCTTTGCATTTGCTTCTTTAAGTTATATCCCCCATGTGAACTCTCGTAATCTCTAGATGCATTCTCAACATGACCATTAAGATTCTCTTTTAAGAGAATCTTTTCTCCTAATAGTATTGTTTATAGTAAATGTAACATTCGATATTTCATAAAAATATCGAAATGAGACAATTTGAAAAGTAAATCTCCTAAAATGAGAGATTTAAGGCCAAATAAAATTAGAATAAAATTTTAAATAATAGAAAATAAGAATTTGAGACTTAATATGTCTTAAACTCATTTTGGAAAACTCATAGGAGGGCTTTTTAAATGAGAAAATAAGTTTCTCCAGATTTTCAAAGGCCCTAATAGCCACAGGAACCCCCAAAATAATTAAAACTCTTCCGGTTGACGTTTTACAATGTCGGTTGGCTTGAACTTTAACCATTTCATTTAGGAAGGTTTTAGATCCAATTTGAGTGATTCTAAAGCTATTTTATAAATTAATGGATTTATATTTTATAACGAAAAAGACAGTTCTAAAAAAAACTAAAATGAATCTAAAATGAAAATGCCAAAACAAGGGGCAAAAATGACATTTTTAACTAACAATTTTATTATATTATCTTGCAACTGAGGGCATTGATCCATGGTATGTGTGGCTAATGAACAGATACCACACAAAGGTGTAAGAAATTATTGAGGTTGTCTCTATCCAAGTGCTAGTTGTCTGACCATGGAAGCTAGCTCCTCAAGTTTATTTTTTATTCTCTATTGATTCATTGGTGTAGCAAAAACTTCATTAACACCTCGGGTTAGAGTAACTAATTTGGTGCCAAATAGTTGTGCATTTTGAGCCATATTTGCAATTAAGTCTCTAACAGCAGCTGGGGTTTTATTAACCAGTGTTACACCTACAGTTGCATCTACCATGCTTCTGTCCATAGGTAGCAAGCCTTCATAGAAAAGTATTGAATCAAAAGTTAGTCACTGATCTGATGGTAAGGGCAGCTTGTATATAGTTTCTTAAATCTCCTCATAATATTCATGCAAGGCCTTTTCATTCATCAGTCTCATGCCATAAATTTCTTTTCAGATACCAGTAGTTCTTGAAGCAGGAAAAAATTTCTCCAAAAATAATCTTTTCAAATCATTTCAATAAGTGATGGCTTGAGGTTGGAGGTAGTAAAGCCAATCCTTCACTATTCCATTTAATGAGAAAGGGAATGCTCTTAACCTAATATGTTCCTCCAAAAGTCCTTGTGGCTTCATGGTAAAACAAACCACTTAGAATTCCTTAAAGTGCTTGTAAGGGTCTTCACTTGTAAGACCATGAAACTTTGAAAGCAAATATATTAATTCATATTTAAGCTCAAAGGTAGCATCAAATTTAAGGTATTGTATACACAATAGTTAGTAATTCACATTAGGTGCAATTAATTCCCTTAGAGTTCTATCATTGTTCTCATTGCCGGCTATATTTACTAAATCAAAATCAAAATCAAAAAACAATTCACAATCAACTTCTATATTATCAATTAATTCAGCAACCAATTTACTCACCACTACCTCTTTAATCCTACAGCTTCTAAGTTATTTGCTCTCAATTTTAGGATCAAATTCAATCAAATCTCTTTTGTAGGATCTATTCATACACCAAGAATGAAATAAAATAAACTAAAACACCTCAAAAAATACACAAATAATTGAAATAAATTCATAAAAAATGGAAAAATCACTAAAAATAAAAAGAAACATTATTAAAAAAATTAAAAAATGGTCTAAACCATGAAATTTTGACAAAAAAGTGGCATAACCCATAGTGTAACTACGACTTTGAATCCTCACAATACTTAGAGCCTATATACTAAGTTTTAGCTCAATCAAAATTAGCCACCCCCAGTGCTAGTATTGCCCAAAATAGCCACAGAACACTAAAAACTAGCCACAGACACTTAGTACAAAGGCTAAAATTAAAATTAAAACTAAGGAATTTCTTATTCTAATTGATTATGATTAATTGACTCCCCAGCAATAGCACAAAAATCTTGCTAAACAAATTTTTCACTCACGGTTGTCGATACCGGCCAAGGTTAGTGTTAATTATCTGATTTGCAGTACAATATCCACCAGGTTGTCTCTTAAGGGGCTTCTAACCAAATCAATCAAATTAAGAACCCAAGAAACCAAAATTAAACTAATTGGGGATTGAATACAAAATTATAGAAATAAATAGAAATAGAAAATTAATTAATGAAACTAAAATAATCAAACAAAACATAATCAATCTAGAATATTTCCCCTAATATTTTTCCTTCCTCATCCTTTCAAATTTTCTTTGGTTTAATTTTAATCCTCTGGTTATTAATGTTAAATGTTCTTAAACTACCACCTAGGATTTTAATCGATTCATATCATTAATCCTAATGCAACCGTGCTTAAACTAATAATACGAAGCAATTATATTTCACTCACAACTAGAAAACGCACACTAAAATCTCAACATGGTTCAGAATGAATTTTGTTTATTTAATCAACTGATTAAATCAAACTAGGTTCTCAGATAACACCAACAATCCAGTAATCATGCAAACAAAATCATTTAACCAGAATAATACAAATTACATGAAAACATGATCAAAAACGAAATTCATTTAAAACTAAACCAAATTAGTATTCAATACAGCTATGGACTCAACTTCAATATCAGGTTTGATTTTTGGATTGATTATAGAAGGAAAATTAAAAAGCCATTACAGAATAATGCTCTAGGAGTGTGTGTCCGTATAATCACATAATACCCCTTAGAATGACACTATAGAAGAATAATCTCCTAACTAATACGACCTAAGGGAAATTTAATGGCTCCGATGGGCAAGGTACAGCTAACGGTCTAAATTTTTTTAGATTAAAAGAAATATAATATTAATTCTAAAGTAATATAAGCCCACATCTTTAACCTAATTTGAAATGTCCACTCCAATTGCTGGTTCATCTAATCTACAAAACAAAAATACAAATTGGGTATCTGTTGGTAAAATTGTAGTAATGGCAATTTAAACCCAAATATAGTAATAATGCAATTAAAACTCATTAATCCAAATTTAGCTTAATTAATGTGAAATAAACTTAAATTCATCAAATTAATTATAATGAATTATTATTAAGACTAAATATGAAGGATATAAAATAAAATAATGTCAAATTATCAATGTTTTATTTAACCATGTTATGATTACTTAGGTGCATGTGAACTTCGATAGGACAATGATCTAACTTGAAGCTTAAGTGAGTAACCGATGCTTCTAAGATCTCCTCTAACCAAGCAAATTACCTAAACACCGATCAAGTCTTTCTTGCACTTTGCCATTCTCCCAAGTGAATTTAGGCTTGTTGAAACCCCTGTTTATGAGGCTGCAATTCTAAATACACTCCATAGAATCATCCATGCTTCTCATCCTTCAAAATAATAGTGTTAGAGTCAACAATATAGACCTATAGATTGTTGTTAACATTCTTAGCAAAGGAAGAGAGGTTACTCCACAAATATTTTTTTTTTGTAGCAATTCAGACTCCCATACTTAAGTAACAGAGGAAAAAAAAACTAGTGCCTTCACACATTCTAGCTTGAGTATGTATTACTTAGAGGTACAATGAGAAGATATCAATATGCCAGAAATAAGTATCCCAAAGAATCTAAATCCCACTTGAAAACCCTTAAGCTTTTACATGATGACAACTAGAAATACCAAAATTTCTAATAACTTGATTTGCATTCCTTCTATAGATTCATGGTTCTATAATAATGATCAAACCCACCTCATGACAACAAATGATATCTTTCGATAAGAGTAGGAAGGATTTACAACTTGCCCCTCTAGTATTCCATGCTGAAAAGTTCATTAGTGACAATAGACAAGCAAGGACGAAATAAAAGGAGCTCAAGAGAGTTTGTGGTAAATTTTGTTGCTCTAAAAAGATCAAGAAGATCATCCTTTATGGTAGCTAAATTTTTTTCCATGATCTTTATAAGTTGCAGTGTTTCATCGAGGTTGAATGGTTTCTTCTTATCAATTGTCTTCTCCAATTTCTTAATGTTTAAATGCTCATTCATGGTAGACAAAGATCCTTTGTTAAGAGAGTTTTTCAAATGGTTCAATGTTTGCCTGTGTGAGGTGTTTATAGTGGGCTTAAGCAGCCCAAAACGGACCCCTATCCCTTTGGGTTTTTAGTGCTTGAAAGTCTTCTTCCTTTGTAATGAAGGGCCTATAATATCACTCCCCAAATTGGGCTTAGTAGCTTCATTCCTGGCCTTCTTAGGTCCAAGAGTGGAGAACTCAGCTTTAGATCCTTAATCCACAAGAATTCCTTCTTATAACTCTCCACCCTATTTTTTAATCTCGTGGGACTTACCCAAATTAGAAAGTATGTATTTCTTACTTATGTTATTTTTTATCTTTAACATAGTAGCAATGTGATTTCCATTTCTAGTAATCATAACACCTCCTTGATCCTCCTCTTTTGGCATTAACTCCTCATCAATATTGATAATAATATAAAATCTCAATCCTCATAGTTGACTATTCAAGAGTGCATATGACTTCAAAAGAGATTCTCTCATATCAAAGTTTATCTTATCACTAACATTGCTCCACTATTTAGGGTCATTTTGTCTTTGTTATTTGTGTTAGGCTATCATCCATGGGCTAAAGTTTTTGCTTGCAATGTCATTTACTGAAGCTACACCTCTGTTGCCATCATTTGTCACCAAAAAGCCGCCACCCTCCTAAGGTCCTATTTTGGCATTAGTCCATCATTTATCTTAATCATGCACTGATCCTTATGGAGTCCATATCGATTACAACTGAAATAATCAAATATAAATCTTCATATTCAACTCTGTAAACTTTCTTTCTAACTTTCTCCTTAGAGACCAACGTCTTTTTCAAATCAATCTCAGTGAAAATATAGGCATATTGGCCTCTTTATATGACTCCCATATATCTCTTCCATTCTCTATATCTTCCCTAATAGTCTGTATACTTGTAAGGATCTATTAATGGTGTTTCTTATCCTACGAAGTAGGTATTTACCATAATATTCTATTGGCAACTCAAGAATTCTAATCCATGTTGCTTGCTTCTTGAATAGATATAGAGGGATGAACCTCAAGTTTTCAATATTTTATAAGAAGGTAGGGGCCATGTAACCCCCGGTACATTGTACAATCACTGGAATGGGCCAGTTTGAAAAGTAAGTCCCCTGAGATGAGTGATTCAAGGCCAAATAAAATTTTAAATAATAGAAAATGAGAATTTGAGCCTTGAGTTGCCTAAAAACTGGGGTCGAAGTAATTCAAAAAATTTGCCGAAAGGCAAGTGACATTTTCGTAAATAAGTGTAATTTTGGAAAAACACTTAGGAGGGCTTTTTAAATGGAAATTTTGAGTTGCCCAAGGTTCTCAGAGGCCCTAAAAACCATGGGAAGCCCCAGGACTAGTAAAGCCCCTCCAGTGTACTCTTTCCAATGTCGGTTGACCTGAACTTTGACCGATTCGTTCGGAAAAGTTTTAGCTTTGATTTGAGTGATTCTAAAGGCATTTTATTAAATTAGGAACCTAAATTTTATGATGGAAAAGACAGTTCTAAAAAAGGAGCTAAAACAAAGCCGAAAGGAAATTACCATTACGGAAGGGCAAAATTAGAATTTATGGTTTCTTGAATGTTCTAAAGAGTTCCACACTTTTCTCCCTTCTTCTCCTCTTTAATGAGCACGACCCATTCTACCCAAAATACAGAAAATCTTTAGCTCTCTTAGGCACTCCAAAGGGAGGAAAAAAAGAGAAAGAAATCCAAGGAGAAACTAGATAATTTCATGAAATTTCTTCCTCCATCTTCCTCTAATCTTGTTCTCCTTTCTTCCTTCTTTCTTTCCATGGATTTTTTGAATGATTTGGTTCTATTTTTGACCTAGAACTAAGGGGAGAATTTCGAAATTTGCTAAGGAGAAGATAATAAAGGAGAAAGACACTTGAAAGCTCACTTGAACCCTAGGTAATCTTTGCTTTTTGTTGCATCTTTTCTTCCCCCTCCCTTTGTGTGTATTTCAGCCAAGAACAGAACCAAAGAAGGGGAGGATGTTCTGTCCAAATACAAGGAGGGAACAAGGGTTTTAGGCCATGGGGAGATGGAATATGGTAAGAAATTCCAAGAAAAACTAATAGAAAACAAGTTAGAAAAGTGTAGTGTTTTCTAGGGTTTTACAAAATCTAATTGTGTGAATATTTTGTTGGTTATTTAAATGTTTCCTTAAGCTTCTAAGACCTTTAGAAAGCCTCCCAAGTGGCTCTCCCATCAAGGAAAAATCACAAAGTCTATGAACATCGATTATGGTGCATATTTCAGCCAATCTAGGTTCATTAGGCTAGAAGATGTTTTAATTTGTTCTACCATTGGTTTGGGACTTCATATAATGTTAGAAGATAGGAGAAACCATTGGGAAAAATTTAGAAGCCTTAGGTTGGGAGATGAGGTAATAACTTCTATAATGTAACCTTATGAAGCAACATGGACCTAGGTTTGTGAAAGTGAGTGTGTGATGACTTCAAGGACCTTAAATGAGGTCAAGAAGTCTAAATATGGGAAGAGAATGGAACCAAGAATGTTAATTATAATAGTTGCTTCATTAGGTCCTTAATGGAACCATATTGTGACAAATAAAACAAAGTGTAGTCTTAAGAGTGAGTTGGATGTCATAACTTATTCCAAGAGTATAATTAAGTGTTGTTTATTGTGAATAGGCCAAGGAAATCCAACCCCACCTCCTTGTGTTTATGGAATCGAAAAGGAGAAGAAATAAGCAAAGTAAAGCTTGAATTTGCACCAAGGTAGTTCTCTACCTTTTCTTGTTGCATTTTCTTGTTGCATATGGTGTCATTGTGTGCTTGTGTGTATGTTTATATATTTGAGACATGCCACCTGATGCTATGTTGCTATTTTGGTACCAATATGCTTTCTTGAATGTCTTTGAATGGTGGAAATGACTCATAAAGGTGAGGTAGTGCCAAAAGTCCCTTAATGTGGGTGAGGAGATGCCAAAAGTCTCATGGCATAGGTGAGACAAGGCCAAAAGTCCATTGGATGGGTGAGGTTAAGTCAAAAGTCTCAAGAACCAAGAGTGAGGCAATCCAAAAGTCCTAGAAATAGGGTGAGGCCAAACCAAAAGTCCCTATAGCTCATTCTTGTGCTTGACATAAGTTTGTGACACAAAAATGTGAAAGATGAATGCTTCATAGATTGATTGATTGCATACTTGTACCTTTGACATGTTTTATGCCTTGAAGATGTGCTTGAATAGGTGTATGAGCTATTGAGATTCAATGAATCTCACCCCCTCCTTTCGCTCATATCATATGATCTAGGTGGAGTTCAAGATCCAAAGGATGGAAGCCAAGGAGCTTAAATCTCCATCTCTTGGCAAATCTTTTCATTTTTGATGTACTATGATGTCTAGAATGTCAAAGTAGATGTGTAAATATTATTTTTGAGCCATGAAACTTTGAACAAGTGTAAAACTATGTAAAGTTAGTGTATGTATCAAGAATAGAGTTTAATGAATAGAGTTTAATGAATAGAATTGTGTATTTTGACCACTTGGGAGCCCACTTGTGCATGTATGTTTATGGAATGACATAAAAAATTTGAGTTGCATGAGAGTTTAGACCTTATGAGGGACTTATTTATGCTATATTTATGCTTTCTAAGTTGCTCAAATGTGTGTGGAACAATGGATGGCTCATTTGAATTAAATTTGCTTCTTGTTAGGACCAAAATTGCCATATTCTTGAGCTATAACAAAGTCTAACCAAATGACCTCTTCTTGACTTGAAATTTTGCATGCAACTAGATCTTGCCTAGAGTTTTTTAGGAAGCTAAAGATTATGTCATTTGGAAGTCTGTGAAATTTTCTATGATTTTTCAAAGTTGGTATCAGAATTTCAGATTTGCACCAGTACTGTTTATTTGGTTAGTTTTGAAATTATGTCATCTAAGAGGCAAACATGGTCCAATGGCTACAAAATTTTATATGTAAAAACTAGGCATTCATAGTGACTTGTAGCAACTAGAAGCACCTTATTTGGAGGTTTAAACTAAGAGATATGAATTTTTGAATTTATGAAACAGCAACAGTAGTGCAGCACAACCTGAGTCACTGTTCCATTGAATTTCAGTGGCTAAACGTGCTTGCTCTAGTCTGAGTCTATTTTTACAATAATTTAACATTCATAAATTTCTAAATTGGTATCATTTGCATAAATTAGATTTTTGTAGAATTAATTGGATATTTTTGAAGTTTATAGCAGACACTTGCATCAGTACCAGTAGCTGTCCAAACCTTTGCCCCTTTTCACGTGTCAAACACTTCCTGTGTTATGTTTCATGGCTTGAGATTATTTTTAGAATAAATTAGACATGTGTAGCTTTCTATAATGACCAAGAATACATGATTCCAAATTTTCTAGAATTAGTTATGAATTCTGAAACTTCATATTAGTAAACTGAACTAGTGGCCCAGATAGCAGCGACCTCAGTGGCTTTTTGGATGTCAAATGTTCTCCTCTTAATGATTCATGAGATGAAATTATTTTTAGCATAGGGTAGACATCCAAAGATTTCTGGAATGATAAAGTTTGTTGAGTTTCAATTTTTGTGGATTTAGTAATGAATTTCTGAAGTTGTGACAGAAAAATTGAGAATTTGGCCAAAAATAATAGTGTGAGTTTGATGCTCCCCTTTGAATTTCATGAGTTGTGGGCCAACTTTGGTGATGCAAATGAGTTGTATATATGTAATTAAATATGAGAATGTAATGTGTGAACTCATATGGTTCGCGTGACACCAAATGAAATTTTCATATGCTACATAACGCGAAATAAGGCATTATTTTAATACCATCTTCTATTCCCTTTTGTGCAATTCATCATGGGAAACTTAGAAATGATAAGAAGCAAGCTAGAAATATATGGTGTTACAGGGCAGCTATCATCCATTGCCCTTGATGTAAAGCATATGAATAATCTGAAGTAAGAGAGGTCCAGACTAGGAAATAGTCACTTTGTAAATAAAATAATTTGAAAGTCCCTTAGGGGTTTCAAATTTTCTATAGCCTATTCCGTAGAAATCAATGGCCCACTTTTCTCCCTAACACTTTCACAGGTAGGGCTCTTTTCCAAGGTTTGCAAAGATTGATTCTCTCTTTTCTAAAAATAGTAACAAAAGCAGTAAGGGTCTTGCTCTTTACCAAATTCTAGATCTTTATGTTTTGAGAACTCATCTTCATTCCAATCAAAGTCCTCTTTTCCTTCTTTTGTATCCTTTTTGTCATTGATGCCCATCAATAAATACTTATATGAAACTAGAATAGTTCGCTGTGCCTGAAAAGGGGAGTTAAGCCCCAAGGTCTTCTTATTTTCCATGATATCACAACACCAAAAATTTCTTTTAGCGGCAATTAATTAATGAGTAAAATCTTACGGCTGTTAATAAGTTTTCAAATTAAATTATTACCAGTAAATAATCATTGGCTAGTAATAAGTGTAGATATACTAGTAATTAATTTAAATTGCTGCTAAAAATAAACCAACAAAAAATAAAATTAATTTCCCTCCTTCCTAATTTCATTTAAAAAAGAGATATTTTCCTTATTTTTCATTTTTGCCACTAGATAACATTTTGCCTTTAGTTAGTGAACCTTATTAAAGGCTTTTATTATGACTATCTTTATGCCTCGTTGTGTGCCCAATTTCAATTTTAACTTTCCCACTTTTCACCTTAGCACTAGTAACTCCCTCTATCCATTTTCACTTTCATTTTTGACTCTCACTTGAACAATCCTCTTTACTCAAAGCATATGCCATTTTCCTTAAAAACTTCTTTCCCTTTAAGTGCTCCTTGATGGATTATAGTGAACAAAAAGAGAGAGAGAGAGGGTGGGAATTCATGGATTCATTAGTTGTGGTAGAATTTTAAGCCTCTTCTGAGGTAGATTTCACTTTGTGCAAATTTAGAGAAGTTTTAGAATTTAGGTTGTGATGTGGTAGGGTGGATTGTTTCTTATTGTTAAACAGCTATGGTATTGGATTCGTCTGTAGAAGGTAACACATGACTTATGTGTCTTTGATTTCATTTGAATTTTCTCTAATTCTCATGTTTGCTATTGGTTTCTTTGCTGAATCCAATTCATTAAATTCATTTGACTTATTGTGGGGTGTATAAAAGGCTTTGTTTGGGAACATTAAAGGAGAAAAAAAAGAAATTACTTGCTTATACTACTATGCTTATTTTAGCTTTATTCTCTCATTTGGTTTTTTCTTGTTCCCATTGTTCTCTAGCAAAATCAAAGTAATTCCTAGAGATATTTAGGTTGACCTTTTAGTTTGAACTCTCATGGATTCCTAATATTCATACATACAAAAATTAATTGCTCAAGGATGTAGCAAAGTATTACACAATGTAATTTTTTTGGGGAGAATTATAACAAAGGACCCAAAAATAAAGATATTTATTTTTAAGGACCTGTTACCACTTGTTTTAGGATGATTATCACATATTTTAGCAACAAACAGTTGAATCTTTTTTTTAATTTCTGGGTCCTTAAATGCAATTCTCCCTTTTTTTCATTATTATTTTTTAAGCAAAACATTAGAGATATTCAATAATGATGGTACTCTATTCTAATTTTAAATAGAAATCATGTTTCGATCTTCAACTAAAAGATAAATCAATTATAATTAAGTTTATAATAGATAAATTTTTATAAATATTGCACATTTAAATTTATATCGGTTTTAATTATCAATTTGTATTTTGGTTTAATATGATGACCATTTGTTTATCAGCTAATTAGTATTTGAATATTAGTCCCTTATGTATAATGCTACATTATTTTAGGTCTCACTACAGCAATTCTATCAACTCATAAATACTAGTATAATCCATGTGCACTTGTTATGAAGTTTATAAGGATATTTAAAGACTTGAACTTCATCAAATTTAACCAACACAACTGCTAAAAGATAACTCTTAAGTACTTACATAAGTGATTTCTTACAAATTAGCCTATTTGATTTATGCATTTGTGGTAGACATTGTAATAAGCATAAGCAATAAGAAAACTGAGACATTGGAAAACACCAAAGGATATGTGACTCTGCTTTGATTGATCTATAATTTCAAATTGACACTAATTGCTTTGATTGATCTAATAGGGATATTGACAACTCTATTTTGGTGATGTTCAAATCTTCTACTTTTGGATTGCCATTGAAGGATTGGGGAAAATGTGATACATCTTATGTCTTTGAATGCTATTATATTTTCATGCAGTAACTTAAATATGCCATGATTGAGATAGAAAGTTTCTTCATAGTTATACTTGGACAATATATTGTCAAGGGCTATTTTCTATGTTTTAAGCATTAAGCACTTAGATTTGAAAATTACCCACTCTATGGTCTAATCCTAAAATCCCTTTTCCAAGTTCATTTAGGTTATCCAAATCATTTAATGGTTTTCACACACTTAGAAACATGAAATACAAATATTGAATAAATAATTCACACCATTAATTGCAAATATATAGACTAGTTGCAACATATTATAAACTAGAGTTTATCACAATTCCAAATAAACTAATTTAACTCATAAATATAAGAATAAAAACCAATAAGAATAAACTAAATGGGCAAAGAAATACAAGAAAATACAAGAAAAAAAGAGAAAACTAATTTAATTGGTAAATCTTCCTTAAATCCAAGCTTCTTCCATGGAAAATAAAGCTCCAAACCATTTATTTTCCTTCCCAAAATGTTTAGATTAATGGTGGCCTCCATGAAGAAATGGTGAAACCTTTTAAAAACCCTTAACAAAGCATAGTTGAAAACTTGTATTTTACTTCTTCTTTTTTTGCAAAAGGCACCACAACATCATTGAATTTTTTTTCTATAGTGGTTAAGAGCATTGTGGCACAAAATTTTTAGCCTCAACATGCTTGGATATGTGATTGGGTGCCACAATGCCTAAATTTACCAACACAAAGCTATATTTTTTATAGCAGCACTTTTGGACGCCCTTTTCTTTTTAGCAGTTTTTCAACAAATCTTCTCAACTTTTGTTGTTTTGTATTTCAAAACTTCTAAGTTTTTTTAATTTGTATTTTCAACTCTACAAAAATATAAAAGTTATCTAATTACAATTTATATTCAATTATAAAAGATTAAACAATTTAAGAATCTAAAAATCTAAATAAAAATATAAAACATAGCTTATATTCAACTAAAGCAAAAATTAACTCAAAACTAAAGAAATAAAACCAAAACTTACTAAATCTTAAATTAACCAAAATTTATTAATTTTATATACCAAAAATGTAAAATAAGTTCAATATTCAAATAATAAGCCCTTTAAAATAATAAGAAAAACATGATAATTTAAGAACTTATCTGGATTAGATTATTAATTTATTTGACCAATCTAACAATTCAAATTAAATTGAATTAATGACCCAAGATATATAGCTCTTAGAAAAAATGTAACTATGCTATATATATACACACACATATGTACATATAACCATGAATGTATATATATAAATATATATTGTTCTTTTCTGGCCACCACATATATATATATATATATATATCATGTTTGACATGTTGATTATGAAATAGTGGTGGCCGGAAAAGAACAATGTGATATTGCATAAAACATTTGATTTTACTATCAGTTTCACGATGCTTGTTTGGATGGGGTAATTTAAGAGCGATGAATATTTTTTGCAGGCATTTGAATTACTTCATTAAAAAATTCTATATTTTTATTAGTATGGAATGAATTTTAAATTAATGTAAATTTATAACAATTTAAAATTTCACCAAAATAGGTAAAATATGGAAATTTCCTCCTCAATTATTTTTAGGAGAATTTATTTTTATATTATTTTTAATACAAACATTCATGTGTGTGTATGTGTGTTTGTGTGTAAATAAATTAAATACAGAAAATTTTCATATTATAAATTCAATTCTTTTTATTTAAAAATTTATAAAACTCTGCTATAAAAAAAATCCATGAATTTGAATCCAAATCCAACATTATGGTAATTCTGCTATCTATTGGCTTCATCAGTTGGATAACGAGCAGGCTTGTCCAGTTGTGCCCTATCAGCGGAAGTTTTCTTCTTTCCTTCAACCAATCAAGCTAGAATCTTCTATGGACTCTGGTTCAAGCATTTTTAATTCATCTAGATTGTTGGTTAATGGAGTTAAATGATGTACATTGTACCTTAAATGAGGAATCACGAGTAAAATTGTAACCCTTGAGTTTTGAGATTTATCCTCATATTCTATATATATATATATATATATATGACAATAGAATTTTACAATACCCAAATCATCTTCCTTTATTCCCTGAAATTGAGATTCATTTCTGCATATACGTCCAAGAGAGTGTTCATTTTTTCTCTCATTCGCTTGTGATTTCTATTTTTCTTTTAATCAAAGGTAGCTTGTTGAGTTATTATTCATAACCTTATCAAAGGAAAATATGGGAAAAAAAGGGGGACAAAACCCTGGCTAGTACGGACACGCTTACAACAACTAAGTGGTATCCAACTTCAAGAGACAAAACTTCCATGCAAAAGATGCTACTCGTGGTAACCCAAAATATTTTGAGAAAACAAAATAGAATAAAGATCAAACATTCAAAATAGCAGACAAAATATATATATATATATATATATAAACAAAAATTTTCTTTTGCCTAAGGTTACTTCAATTTCCAAACGACTATTATACCAAGGTTTCATGAAATATATTTCGCTAAGTTCTAATGATAACAAGACTAAAGCTATTTTTCTTTTGATAAAAAGAAAATGAATATTATAAGGAAGTTAAAAAACAGTACACTAGTGTTAGCAGAAATATAAAGACCTCATCGACTCTCTAAGGAATTTTCAAATTTTAAATGAAGGCTAAATTAATTACTTTATTTGTGCTCCTAGATAATTTCACATAGTTATCAATTTGGTCATTTTAATATGAAATATTATAATTAAGTTCCTATAATTTTTAATTTATCACCGTTATTAAACTTCCCTAGCGTACTATAAAATTTTACTAACGTGATTAACTATTCAAATAAAGCTCAATTATTTATCAATAATATCAAATTGATAAATGGTACAACAATAAATATGAATAAGCCGAAACACATATGCTACAATAATAAATAAGAATTTGAGATATGTCAGAAATCTTTTATGTGAATAATTTCGTTAACAACGTGAACTACTGGTTGGCCTCCTAGCTAGAAGTCACATTTAAATTCTGTACTGATCGCCTCTCAGGACATAATATATCTCTAGTTATATTAGGAAAATGTTAAAATAAGACAATTATAGCATTTTGACAAATGAAAGGTAAAAAATAAAAATCCATCAACCTTTCTACAATAAAATTACACATTAAGTTTAGAATATTAGCCAAATTGAAATTGTTGGCCACTTGGTGTTCAAAGTAGATAATTTCAAGAATAATTGACACAGCCCAGTAGCATCAGAATAATGAATGCCCAAGAAGCAAGAACCCATGATGGCCCCTCTACAACAAGGGAGTTTCAAATATTGTTTTCCACATACATGCAATATTAATCCGTGATTCGCGATAATTATAGCATATATTCTTCGAATAGCAATCATTTTCATCCTGTTTATTCCTTCAAGATTTCCTTCATCAAATCAATAACAATTCTATCTATCAATATGTATGGTCTTGGACTATAATAATGATCTTTCTTTAGAGTTTGGCTACTTGATCGATTCACTTACCTCTATTATGTCAATATTGATCACTACTGTTGGAATTCTGGTTCTTATTTATAGTGACAATTATATGTCTCATGATGAAGGATATTTGAGATTTTTTGCTTATATGAGTTTTTTTAATACTTCACTGTTGGGATTGGTTACTCGTTCGAATTTGATACAAATTTATATTTTTTGGGAATTGATTGGAATGTGTTCTTATCTATTAATAGGTTTTTGGTTCACACGCCCTATTGCGGCAAATGCTTGTCAAAAAGCGTTTGTAACTAATCAGGTAGGGGATTTTTGTTTATTATTGGGAATTTTAGGTCTTTATTGGATAACGGGTAGTTTGGAATTTCGGGATTTGTTTGAAATATTCAATACCTTGATTTATAATAATGAGGTTAATCTTTTATTAGTTACTTTGTGTGCCTTCCTGTTATTTGGCGGTTCAATTGCTAAATCCGTCCAATTCCCCCTTCTAAGATTTTCATATAAACCTATCTATATATGAAAATATTTATTATATCTTGCGGCATTGAAAAATTTAACAAATAAGTAATTATTATCTAAAATTTAGACTCCAGCTCAACCATAATTTAAAAGTATAGATTATATGACTTTGAAAAAGAAATTACATGACAATATATAAATAACAGTAATACCTATTACTCAAATACCGAAAATGAGCTCCTACATATGATCATTTATATTCTTTCAATTAATTATCCAAATTTAAGAAACTGATATAGTTAATTATGGATAATTCATAGGAAGTCAACTAGCTGGCAATTTATTTGTTGTAGATTAATAAGCTTTTTTTATCGTATCTGATAAAGACAAATCACGAAGTACTACAATTCAAAATAATGGAGCATCGAATCAGGAAAATGAGCCAAAAGTTTATATATATATATATATATATTGAATGTAAGATATGGTGCTGTTGAACTTGAACATTAGATTCCAATTCTTCTATTTGTCAGTGAATGGAGGAACTGATCATGTAATACCATGCTCCCTTTATCTCCATATACACACATTTAAACTCAATTTCACGTGGTGTAAAAAAATGAATAAAAATAATAGTATTTTTACGCATTGCATAATATTTTAAAAATTCATACTTCACCCCGTGAATCCCGTAGACCCATCAATAGTATTCTCTACTTATTCTCTATCCATACAATTCATACATATCATAAAACAACTCATGAACCACGGATTTGAAGTTAAAAACTAGAAAAATTAAATTTTCTCATTGGTCCAGAATTTAGATTTTTGGTACCAACTTTGAAAAATCATAATTAATTTTAGAAAAATTGAAATCAAACAAATGATAGTTTTCTAGAAAGCTCTAAATGTTAACTATAGGTTAAAATCATTCTAGGTTATGAAAACCTAGTTGGACCATGATTGATATCAGGAAAGTGACATAGGTTAGATTACCTATCGTTTCTTATACAGTTTACTAATATAAAATTTAAAAATTCATAACTAATTCCAAAAAAATCCAATTCAAGCAAAATATACCAATTTCAAAAGGTAAAAATGTTAAATAGAGGGAAAAAATAATTTCATACCAATTCCGAAGCCTTCAAACTCTGAAAATTGATGGAACTATAACTGAGGTCTAATTGCACCCCTGATGCTGACCTAGAACTTAAAAAAATTGGTTCTTCCTCTACAAACCTCCAATTGAGGTGCTTCCAGTTGGCATAGGTATTTATGAATGTTTAGTTTCTTCTTGTAAAATTTAATAGCCATTGGACACCATTTGGCACATGATTGATAGAGATAAAAATTCTGACCATTTGCACAATACCTAGGCCAAATCTATCACAAATTTCCAACTTTGAAAATTCACCAAAAATTCTCTAAAGTTTCAAATAATGTGCACTTTAGCTTCCCATAAAGCTCTAACAAGGCCTATATGCATGCCAAATTTCAAGCCAAAAAGAGCTCATTTGGATAGATTTTGCTATAGCTCACACATATGGTCATTTTAGCATCATATAAGGGTCCAATTTAGTCCAAATGGTCTCCCATTGCTTCTATCATAATTTGGGTAAGTTTAAAAGCACAAATACAGCATGTATGAGCTTCTCAAATGGTCTAAACTATACATCATAATTTCACTATGCCACTTGTAAGAATACACATTCCATACTAGGCTACCACTTTGGCTTATACATTACTTTTACATACTTCTACATTTGCTCAAGCATTTACATCTCAAACATAATATACACATGTACATTTTAACATTTTTTTACTTCAAAAACCACATAAAACTATACAATTTTCAAGAGATAGGCCTTTAAACTCTTTAGTTTCCATCTTTAACTTCTTGAATACCACCTAGACATGGTGAGATTGAGGAAGGAAGGGGATGAGATTTAATGAATCTCAATAGCTCAAATACTCATTCAAGAAGGAAATCATGGCATATAAACATGTCAAGGATGATAAGTATGCATGCAACACAAACAAGAATTTCTCAATAACAAAATTTCATGCCATAAAAACATGTCAAGGCTAAAGACAAGCTCTAGGAACTTTTGGTCTAATCTCACCCTATTTTTGGGACTTTTGGATTAGTCTCATCCTTGGTCTTGGAACTTTTGACTTAGCCTCACTCATCCAAGAAAATTTTGGCCTTATCTCATCCATTGCTAGGGACTTTTGGCTTCACCTCACCCATAAGAGCAATTTTCATAAATGAAATATCATTTAGAAAGTATATTGGTACCAATGCAATCAATATAACATCAAGGCATATCTCATGATACAATTACACATACGAGCATCCATAGACATTCATATAACCATAAATGCAAGCAAGAAGGAGTAAAGAGTTACCTTATAATCAAACACAAGCTTTCCTTTTTGCTATTCCTTCCTTTTTTCGACTCTACACCCACAAGTAGTTGGGGCTAGATTTTTTAAGCCTAGACATAACAAATAGTATTCAATTACTCTCTTGGAACAAGTCAAAGCATTAGACACATATACCTAAGAAGCATACTTGGTCTATTAGTTTTATAATAGCTCCATTAATGGCCTAATGAAGCAACTACCATGATTCAAGTTCTTAGCTTCATTTTCTTCTCATATCTAGGCCTCTTGGTTCCATTTAGACTCTTTGAAATCATCACAAACTCATTTCCAAGAGTCTAGATACAAGTTGCTTCTTAAGGCTATATTATGGAACCTATTGCCTCATCTCCCAATCTATGACTTCTAAATTTTTCCCAAGGGTTCCTCCCATCTTCTTCCATCACATGAAGTCCCAAAACAATCTTAGAACAAATTAAAACACTCCCTACCCCCTTCATCTTGTCTTGCCCGAACCTAAGAGGTGGTTTGGAGCCCATGGAGTTTCACATTTTTTCTTGATGGGAGAGGTACTTGGGAGGCTCCCTAGAGGTCTTAAGAACTTAAACAAACACTTACATAGGCTAGGAAATTCATAGATCAAAACAGAATTTACAAGGTGCTCAAGAATCCCTAACTTTCCTACCTTGAATTTCACTTGCTTTTCTTTCATTTTCTTTACATTTCCTAAGTTGCCATACACTAGGTTTCTTGCTTATTCTAGGTTAGAACTTCCTTCCCCCTACAAGCTCTCCTCTTGGCCGAACCTCACTCTCAAGAAGCAAGAAAGAAGAAAGCAACAAAGGTAAATGAATTACCTTGATTCCAAGCTTATCCCAAGAGTTTCCTTCCTTGCTTTGGCCTTCTCTTTGAATCTCTAATATTCCTAATCTGAATCAAGGCTAAAACAGATCCATATCATCCCCCAAAACCATGGAAAGAGAAAGCAAGAGAGAAGAACAAGATTTCAAGAAGGAAAGCCATGAAAATGTTTAGTTTTTCTCACCTTTTCCTTGATTTCTTCCTTCTCCCTTCCTCTCCCTTTGTGTGCCCTTCTTAGATGAGATTCCCCTGGTCTTAAGTAGATGAAATGTCGGTTAGAATGAGGGAGGACTAGGATGCTTAAATAAAAGAAGAATGGAGATGAAATTGTTCTAAAAAATGACATTTATGTCCCGTGTTTTTGGCAATTTCATTTTAGACTTATTTTAGCTCCTTTTAGAGAACCATCTTTTCCATCATAAAATTTAGGTCCTCAATTTTATAAAATAGCTTTGGAAGCACTTAATTTGGATTTAAAACCTTTTCGAACGAGCCAATCAAAATTTGGGTCAACCGATGTTCAAAACCATACATCTGTCCCAGGGTTTCCCATGGTTTTCAGGGTCTTTAAGAACCTTGAAAAACTCAAATTTTTCATTTGAAAAGCCCTCCTGTGAGTTTTTCAAAAAGTACCCATATTTACGAAAATGCCATTAGATTTTCGACAAATTTTTTAACCACTCCTACTTAAGTTTCTAGTTTCTGAGCAACTCAAGACTCAAATCCTCATTTTTCATTATTTAAAATTTTATCCAAATTTTAGCCTTAAATCATTCATCTCAGGGGATTTGCTTTTCAAACTGACTCATTATGATGTTTTCACGAAATGCCGGATGTTACAAATAATCTCCATATAAAGTACTTAGTTTCTTTTAAGACAGTAAGAGCTTTCATGCAAATATGAATTAACCTATCAAGCAAGTTCCTCAAAGGCTTCCAATATTGTGGACTGGAAGCTCTTGAGCGAACTTGAAGAGCTTAAATTTGATTGAATTCATTATAAAAGAATAGGCTTTCAGCAATGATTTTTAGTAACAATTACAAAAAGTCATCACTAAAAGTTCACTTTTAGTGTTGACAAACTTAGGATGTCCTTAAAGGTTGTCATTAAATGTTATTCTTCATTTTAGCAAACACTTTTAGTAGAAACAAAGGAAAGGTCACCACTGAAACTTCTACAAACATTTTTGTGCCAAACTTTTGGCAATCCAATATCACCACTAAAAATTACTTTAAGTGGTGACATCCACATGTTACCACTAAATGTCACTTTTAGTGGCGACCCAAAGTTGTCATTAAAAGTTTTGCATTTTTTGACAAATTTACATAAAATTCACTTTTAGTGGCGAACTAGGGTACCACTAAAAGTTTTGCATTTTTTTAAAATTTAAGCCAATTTTAGTGGTAACCTTAAAAGTTTTCCTTTTTTTTTTTGCAAATTTATGCTAGAAAATATTTTTAGTGGTGATATGTTGCCACTAATTGCCTCTTTTAGTGGCAATCCAACATGGCCAATAAAAGTTTTGTATATTCTTTTACATAAAAAAAAAATCACTAATAGTGGTGACATATGAATGTCACCAATAAAGGTCACTTTTAGAGGCAACATTGGATGGCCCTTACAAGTTTTGCATATTTTTTCTCTAAAGGGAAAAACTTTGCACCAAAAAGAAAACTTCTAATGCGACGTCAATACGTTGCCATTAAAAAGTCACTTTTAGTGGTGAACCAATATTGCCACTAAAAGTTTTTTTTTTTTAGGGAAAAAAATTTTACTCCAAAAATCAATCACTCTTAGTGATAATATCCATACATCACCACTAAATGTAATTTTAATTGGCAACTCAAGGTCAGCACTAAAAGTTTTACATAATTTTTCTCTTAAGGAAAAAAATTTTGCACCAAAAATTAATTACTTTCAGTGCGTGACATATATATGTGCCACTAAAAGTCGACCTAAAGTTAGTATTAAAAGCTTTGCATATTTTTTCTTTGAAGAGAAAAAACAATTTGCACAAAAAATAATCACTTTTAGTGGCAACATCCATATGCTGCCACTAAAAGTTTTGTATAGTTTTTCTTTGTAGAGAAATGTTTTGCGCCAAAAATCACTTTTAGTGGCAATATCCACACATTCCCACTAAAAGTTTTTCATATTTTTTAAATATATAAAAACATATAAATAATATTATGTAATATAAATATATTCTTATTACTAATAAATTTTATATTTTTATCACTTATTTCATATTTCTCAAAAATATGGTGAAGTACTAATAAATTATTCTCATAAAAAAAAAGAATTATCTATATTAACAATGACATGTCTAATGCAAAAGTTAAAAAATAATAAAACAAAATTTTAATAAGAAATATATTGGAAATAATAAATAAAAATAATTTATTAACTAAAAAATTTGAATAAAAAGTCAAAACTTTAACCACATCAAATCATATCTCCAAATGAATAAGAAATTAGAACCATAAATGCTACGTGTGTAACATCCGGTTCTCTGAAAACGTGAAAAACGTAATGTATAGTTTCTCTGTAAACGAACGAAACTCACCAAATACAAAAAAAAGTCTCTCGAAATGAATTAGTTAAGATTCCAAAAAATTTAGAAAGCATTCTAGACTCCTAAAAATGAGAATCTCAAGCTCAAACGAAAAGAAAAACTGAGCTAGAATGAAGAAACTAATTGTGATGAAAGGTTGATGAAATGTAAGGCCATTTTTGTCATTTTAAGTAAAATTTGGAATTCACATAGGAGGTCTTTTTAAATGAAAGTTTTAAGTTCTTCAAGGTTCTTAGAGGCCCTGAAAACCATAGGAAGTCCCAGGACAATTAAAACCCTTCCGATGAACGTTTTCCAATATTGGTTGACCTAAATTTTAACTGATTTGTTCGGGAAGATTTTAGCTCCGATTTGAGTGATTCCAAAGGAATTTTATTCAATTAGGAACCTAAATTTTATGATGGAAAAGACAATTCTCAAAAAGGAGTTAAAATGAGCCTAAACGGAGCAAACAGGTATGTAGAAGCAAAATGATCATTTTGAAAAACTGTAAAAGAGGCTTCTTAAGTAAGATTACACCTCATCACCTTCTTCAAGCTTCCATTTGCAGAAAAATGGACATCAATGGTGTGACATTAAGAGGGGGGAGAGGAAAGAAGTTTAAGCTTTCGTTTAGGTAAGTAAACGGCCCCATTTCATCCCGCACTAGTAAGGAAAGTTATTCCTCTCTCTAAGAACTCTCTAATGGTGATTTTTTTTCTTGAAAACTTGAAGATTCAGGTCTAACCCAAGCCAAAAAAGAACTCATTTGAGAAATCAATCGGTGAAAAATAATCTACATGAAGAGAGCTCTGTTTTAAGGTAAAACTTCACTTGAAACACTTGCAAAATCTTTTGTTTCCAAGCCATTTAAGCTCAGGTCTAGAGAGAGAAAGTGAGAAGGAGAGTTTTTCTTTATGTATTCTTGATGGAACTAAATGTTATGGAGTGTGAGGATTAATAATATACAACTAGAATTGAAAAGGGAGCTTTAGAATGCAAGTTATGAAATTTAGGAATTTGGTTGCACCTAGGCTAAGATGAAGCTTCCTAGTAGTAATTTAAGTTGTTTAAGAGTATATATGAGTTCCTAAGACACCAAGAGAGCCTCCCACATGCTTCTCCCATCAAAGAAATTAAAACAACTCCATTAGTACCATATGAAAACATAGCTTCGGCCAAGGAGAGTTCGTGCACCTAGGGAGTGTTTTAATTCCTTCCAAGCTTAGTTTTGTATCATGTGTGATAGGGGAGTATGAGAGGAAGCCTTGAAAAAAAATTAGAAATCATAAAAAGTGAGTCGGTGCCTTATATTCCATAATATGACCTAAAGAAGCAACATGTAGTTAGGCTCCTTATTTTAATTGTGTGATGACTCTAAAAGGCTTAAAAGAAGTCAAAAATCATATTTGAAAGGAAAGAATGGAGCCTAAAATTTATTTGATGGATGTTGCTTCATTAGGTGCATTTTTCTAAACATAAAGGGGCTAATGAGCCAAGCTAGTGTTTAAGTAAGTTGTGTGGCCTTAGACTTTGCTTCAAGAGTATAATTAGCTTTCATATAATGTGTCTAGGCCAAGAGGAATGATCTCCACCCTTTGGCTATGTGAGGTCAAGGGAGAGGATTCAATGCTTAAGGAAAAAGTATACAAATGCTACCAAGGTAGCTCTATCCACCTTCTCTCATGCATAGAAGTGTGGCTACATTGTCTTGGATGTGTGTATGTGTGTTTTGAGTCATGAAAAGTATTCTAGCATGATTTTATATTCCATGGTACTATGATGATGCATTATGCTTCTAAATGATGTCTATGATGCTTGCTTTGGTTTGCTTGAGTATGGTGAAGCCAAGAACCCTCTATCCATGGTGAGGATGAGCCAAGAACCTTTAAAATTGGTTAAGACAAAGTAAAAAGTCTCCCAAAAGTGAAGTTGACTCCCAAGAGGAAGGTTTAGTTTAAGAACCTCTTAAAGAATGTATGAGACAAGTCCAAAATCTATAAGTGAATGGGTGAGACTAATCCACTTGCTTAGCAAGCCTTTGTATGCTATGTATGACTTGTTCAAATGTTGAAAATGCTTCTTGAATGTTTACACATGACAATATGTCCATGCATGCATTTGTAAAGCTTGTTTTGCATCTTTTATAAATGATTGAATGAGAGATGAGCTATTAAGATTCTTTGAATCTCATCCCCTCTTCTCCAATGTCCTAACATGTTAGGTGGACTAAGATAGCAAGGAGATGGGAGCTAATCACTTGAGAGATGAGAGTATGACATTGAAATGCATAGAATTGGCTTTTTTAAGGCCATCAAAGTGGCAAATGTTGTAATCTATAGTTGTGTATGAAAAATGACTTTATCAGCAGGTATAATTATGATAATAGGTCATGTATAAATGAGATATTATGTTATGTGACCCTTATAATGTATATTGAGTCATGTAATAACAAGTTTATATTATGAAAGTGTATGTATAAATGCAAGTGACATGGCCAAATTGAGATGCATGAGGTTTGGGACCATTTAGACAGCTTACACAAGTCATATTTATGCTTTTAGACTTGTCCAAGAGGTGTCAAACACCAAAGAAAGCCATTTGGACATTTTGGTATCTTATATGAAGTCAAAATTAATCATAATGGAACCCTATGTCACTTTTTATCCAAATGAGTTCTTCTTGATATAAGATTTGACATGTAATTAGAGATTGTTGACATCTTTTTGGAAAGCTTAAGAATAGAATTTTTGAAGATCTAGATAATATTTAATGAATTTTCAAAGTTGGTAAAAATTTCTGGTTTTGGTTTGATGCACTATTCACTTGGTTTGAAAATGATTTCTGTCATATAGGGCCCAAATGATCTCCAATTGCCACAATTTTATATGGATAAACTATACATTTCTAGTGACTTGTGCCAACTAGAAAAACTTTATTTGGAGGTTTAGAGAGGGAGATATGAATTTTTAAAGATTCTATCTAGTACTTGACGCCTCAACTGTCCTTAGGTACTATTTGATTAGGTTTTGAGGTCTAAGTGTGCCTTAACTAGTCTGTAGTTATTTTTTTCCTCTAACTAGCATCCACAACTTCCCAGATTGGTATCATTTGCATAGATTAGATTTTTTTGGAATTAATTGAAAATTTTTAAAGTTTACTACAGAAACTTGTGACAGTACCAGTGAATAGCTAGACCTCTGGACCTTTTTGAATGTCAAATGTCTTCTTTTTTATGTTTCATGGCCTGAACATATTTTTAGTATAAAGTAGACATGTGTAGTTTTCCAGAATAACCAAGAATGTATGATTACAATTTTTCTATAATTAGTTATGATTTTTCAAAATTTGTGATAGAAAAAGGGAAATTTTGGCCGAAAATATATATGTGAATTTTATGCTTCCTCTTGCTACACACGTGCTCTATGCTAATTTTGATGATGGAAATGAGTTGTATCCATATAATTAAATATAAGAATATGATGTATGAGCTCACATGATTTACGTGATACCGAATGAAATTTTTATACGTGACACAACGCTAAAATATTCATTATTTTATGTCATTTTCTTTGCTCTTCCATGAGTTACATGATGTGAAGCATGAGAATAGCATGAAATAAGATAGGAAGTTATGGTGTTACAACGTGTTTCTCCATTACATATCGTATTTGCTTCTTCATTGTAGTACATCCGTTTCAACATATCATATCTACATCATCTCACACTCTCCTTCAATTCTTCACATGATCCAAGCTCACCACTATGATTGCCACTTTAACAAAGATGAACATAGAAGATTGCAAAAAGATATTACTTCCTCAAAACTACCCTTTTTAGATCATCTTCTCTTAGAGCAAAGGTTGAACTCACACTTCTCTACTCCTTTATTTTTTTAATAAGAATATATTTAATATATTTTAAAGATATGTTATTGTATAAATTTCTAATAACCCACCTTAATTAAAAATAAAAAATAAACCAAATAGATAATAAATATTGTACTACATTTATTAAAATTTTAATAACTATCTTATAAAAATCAATATTAATTTAATTTAAATAATCTCAAAGAATATATTTATCATATAAAATATTTTTTATTTATTTTAATAATTATTGGTAGTTTTTTAATTATTCTTGGTCTAGTTTTATGAGTTATCTAATTATTGACAAAAAATTTAAAAAGAATCCAAATAGATAATTTTATTATAATTATTTAATTTCTAATTAAGAGGATACTTATGAAGTAAATTTATACTATATTTATTCAAATGTTAATAATTATCTCATAAAAATTAATATCAATTTAATTTAAATAATGTGAAAGAATATATTTATCATTGAAACTATTTTTTATTTATATAAGAATTATTGATTAGTTTCTATTTATGTATTCTTTATCTAGTTTTATGAATTATCTAATCATTAATAAAAAAAACCAAATAAATAATTTTATTTTGATGACCCAAACTTTTAAAAAGAGCAAAAGTCCAAATATAGTGTTAAAATCTATTCTATTGGGTTCAAAAACACCTAAACCTAATTACCCATGATACAAACCTATTTACCCATAAGCTATCTATGCCTTAAGTGCCTAACTAATATCCCTCCCTCACATGCATAGATGCTCAATGCATAGAAAGGGAGAAATGACGTTGTGAGAGACTGAGGGCTTCCACTTATGGTTTTACAAGTTTGCATTTGGGGGGGGGGGGGAATGGAGTAAGAATTGACCAAGGTGAATCTTATGAAATTTATCCTGTAATAACCTTAGAAAATTAATAGAATAAAATATAATATAATAAAATATAATGAGGACTTAGTTATGAATTTAGATCAAAAGAGTTAATTTGGATTAAAGAAAAAGATCTAACTAAGAAAAATAATGCTTTCAATCTAAATTAAATTAGCTCAAAGGCATATTTAGCTTAAATAAATTTTAGAGGAATCAATCTAAGTTTTTGGATTAATAATAATATTTTAGGAAATGCTTGTGTAACACCTTGAAATTTTAACTTATGATAAGATTCCTAATAGTTAAAAATTTAAGTGGGGAATTAAAAAAATAACGCCTATTAATATAGAATAAATTACTTAAGGTAGAAAATAGTGACTAGTTAATTTTAGAGAAATTTTAAAGCTTGAAAATTCTTTTAAAGAGTTATTTTGGCATCTATCTTGGGGTTATTAAAATAATATATACTAGTTGAATGTTGAATTGAAATAAATGATAAAGGATGAATGTCAAAAATCTAAATTTTTTCAATATTAAAAATTTAATAAAAGTTTTATATCAATTTATTAAAATAACATATACCAAAAAGTTAAATTAATTATTATTGAAATTATTATTTATATTAAATTAAACATATGAATCCTTGCATTTTGTCACACCAAAACTCCATTGGCACATCATAAGTTCACAACCCTAAACCCTTTCCTCTTTTCTATTTCCCCTTAGACACATTCAAATTCATTGCATCAAAAAAGCAACAGAGAGCCACAAAAGGCACCCCACCAGCTTGCCTCCATCATCTTCATAAATAATACTGCACGTTGTTCATCCTTTTGGTTGCCATTCTTGTCAAAGACTGAAGCTCCATTGTTTATGCTTGTCCAGCCACCCTAAGAGTATACCCAAGAAGCTTTATCCTTCTCCTTCTTTATGCTCTGCTTTTCATCCATGGAGGTGTAAGTAAAGCTTGATTTTTGGCCAATAATCTTGATGTATAAGTTAGGAGAAGCTACCTTTAGCTAACCCAAGTATTTAATTGTCAAAATAGCCCCATTTTCATAGTTTCTGCATTGTAGTGTGAATAGTACCATGGGTTCTTGTAGTTGCAAATTTGTGTGGTTTTGGAGCTCTAGAACTTATTTTGGTAAATTTATCTTACTTCCTTTCTTTAGCTCTTCTATGCTTGATTGACCATTTTCTCCTTCTTTTGCTAAGTTGTTAATAAGTTTATAACTTAAGGGTTTCATTTAATTGGTTAATTAATTTGTTGCTTGTAGATTTCTTAAAGTGTGATTCATACTAAGAATTTGTTTGGGGAAGGGTTTAAATACTAGCGTGTCTATTTTATGGTAATGCTTTAAGGATGCACATCAAGTGCTTGATAAAATGCTTGAATGAAAGGGATTTATAATTACAATTGATAACTAGTCATTACAATTGTGACCTTAGCTTTAATTTATATGACACTCAACCTCTTTATTATCTTTTGAGTGCTAAAGTGATGCCCTTTAACCATTATTAAAAGTTTCCTAGATAATGTTCTATAATATTACTAGATTAGAGTTTAAATTGTTTCACCTCAAATTAAGTATGTTAAGGAAAAGTTAAGAGTGTTGAATGAAATCTAAGTTTATTGACCATAGTGAATGGTGTCATGTGTATAAGGGATTTAATTAATTTGCAATAAAATGAGATTTACCCTCTTTGTTATTAATACACATGTCTACATTTAATTTTGTAAGGAGGAAGGTAAAATACTTGGCATGTGATAGTCTTAGATAAGTCATGTTAGATTGATAATAAAGTCTTTCATGTCGTTATGTAAGTTTTTTATCCTTGTTAGTTGTCTATGGCTTCCATCTTTTTGTTGCTATTCATTTGAGAGCTAAATGAATATCTATACGTTAGGTATTCACTGGAAAGAGTGATGGAAAGTACCCTTACCTTACTGGATGCACTGTGAGTAGATAATACTGATTATGCTTGTTCTTAAGATAGGCTTTTTGATTTTAGCATTTGTAATACATTATAGATTAAACAAAATAGAAAGTGGAAGACAAGACAAGATAGGTAATCCCTAATTACTTCTTTCATGTTGCTTACCATATTTGACTCTAACTTGCGTTCTTAATTTTGACAATTCCAAGTTTCCTACCTATTGGTATTTGTTGTGATAGTTCTTTTTGTGAATAGGGAATTGGCTTGTCTCTATTATGGTTAGATTAGTTGTAAGCCTTGAACCAAAAGGGAGTATTGTTGACTTAGTAAATGTTCTAAATTCAGGATACAAACTAGCTTATTCCTTGTATGTCCTAGCCTATTATGGCATTAGGTTTTAATTATGATGCATTATCATGCCTTCATGAATTTCATTAGTGCAGTATCAAACTTTTCTCTAAAAGAGCAAAGGAAGCCTTTAATTTTTCTCTTTAAATAATAAATCATTACAAAAATGTAGTTAATTTAATTCTCAAGGACATAAATCTTAGAGTAAATTAAACTTTAGAAACAAATTAATTAACCTATGATTAAGCTCTTTAACAAAAGATTATGGTATAGTAGGTAGTACTAACTAGAGAGAAAGGATTCTAAGTTACCCTAGGGTTATAGCTAGCTAAAATTTTTTTTTAAGATATATATAGGTGTAACTTAAAGGATTAGACAAAAGTTCCATCTAAAAGTTAAGATTCCTTACACACAAAGGATACTCTAAAAAACTGTCTTGAGATATATAGTTAATTCACCTTCTAATTCTCTAAAATGTACCACCTTCTCACCAAAACATCCTCTACCCATAGGTATGTTGTAACATCTGGTCCCTCTATAAACATGAGAAACACGATGTTCGGTTCTCCGTAAATGTCAGAAATGGGTTAGATACAAAAGAAAGTTCCCGAAATAGAAGAAATTGGGGCCAAATAAAATTCTAAATAATGAAAAATGAGGATTTAAGTTTTAAGTTATTTAGAAATTAGGGTCAGAGTGATTCAAAAAATTTGCCGAAAGGCCAGTGGTATTTTGTAAATATGGGCACTTTTTGAAAAACTCACAGAAGGGCTTTCTAAATGAAATTTTTGAGTTCTCTGGGGTTCTCAGAGGCCTTGAAAACCATGTGAACCCTCGGGACAGTTGAAACCCTTCCGGTAAGCGATTTCGGTCGTCAGTTGACCAAAACTTTGATTGAACAGTTCGGAATGGTTTCAGATCCTTTTTGAGTAATTCCAAATGTATTTTACTAAATTGGGAATCTAAATTTTATGATGGAAAAGACGGTTCTAAAAAAGGATCTAAAACGAGTTCAAACGGCATAGTCAAAGTGTAGTGGCAAGAATGGTAATTATGAAAAAGTCAAAACTATCCTCACACATTTTCTTTATGTCATCCACGCCTTATTTATTGGAATTGCCAACTTAAATTCTGCTAAATATCAATAGCTATGGCGTGATGAAGGGAAGGAGGAGAGAGAAGGGAAAGAAACCTAAATAGGTAAGCATATAGGCAAAAACTCATGTTGTGGTAGTTAGTAATCTTACTCCACTCCTCATGCTCTTTCTAATGGTGGTTTCAACTTCATGAAAGGATGATTTTAGTGGCTGACCTCATGAGAAAAAGTGGAGGTTTGGAGCAACCAAATAGAGCAAGAGAATCACCATTTACCAAGCTTTTAAATAAGGTATGATGTGCAATAGAAAAACTTGTTTTTCTTTGAATTCTAATAGCTTCCATATTAGGTCTAGAGAGAGAAACTAGAGAGGGGAAATAATTCAAGCCAAAACAAGGTAGAGACAAGAATATTCAAGCATAAGAAATAAGAATATGCAAAGAGAACAAAGAAAGAACTATGAATTTATAAGATAAAAAAGCTAGGGGTTTATGAGCATAACCAAAAATCTGATTTTATCTAAAAGTTCCCAAGCTTATGTGAGTGTTTGTTTGAGTTCCTAAGACCCCTAAGATACTCCCCACAAGCTTCTTCCTTCAAGAAAATAAAGAAAACTCCATATAGCCCAAATGATGCCTATGTCTCGGCCAAAGAGGGTTCTAGTAGTGAGGGAGAGTTTTAAATTTTTCTAAAGCTATTCTTGAGTCATATTTGATGAATGAAAAAGAAGGGGAGCCTTGGAAAAAATTTAGAACTCCTAGAAATTGATTTGGTGCCTTAGGTTCTATATTATGACCTAAAGAAGCAACATGATGCTAGGCCCTTTGTTTTAATAATGTGATGACTCCAAGAGGCTTAAAAGGAGTCAAAAATCATATTTGAAAGGAAAGAAAAAGGCCTAGAAGTCCCTTGAGGGGTGTTGCTTCATTAGGTGCCTTTATGGACCATAATGAAGCTTATGGAGCAATCTAGAGTTTAAGCAAATTGTGTAGCCTTAGAATATGTTTCATGAACCTAATTGGCTCCCATAAATTGTATCTAGGTCAAGAGAAACCATCTCCACTAATTTGTGGGCGTGTGGCCGAAAGAGGAGGCTTGAATCATAAAGGAAAAGTGTGTGATTGTACACAAGGTAGCTCTCTTTACCTTCTCTCATGCATGGATGTGTGTTTAGCTTGTTTAGAATATATGTATGTATATTTTCAAGCTATGAAAAGTATGCTAGCATGCCTTTAGATGCCATGACTTCATAATATTATGTTATGTTTTCAAATGAATGTATGATGTTTGTTTGAGTTTGTTTGAGTGTGGAGAGGCCAAGAACTCTTCCCTTTGGTGAGGATGAGCCAAGAACCTTTGAGCTTAGTTGAGATAAAGTAAAGAGTCTCCCAAAAGCAAAGTGGACTCCCAAGAGTATGGTTGAGTCCAAAGTACTTAAAGAATGGGTGAAGCAAGTCCAAAATCTATAAGGAGAAGTGTGAGACCAATCCAAACACTTAGTGAGCTCTTGAATGTCTTGTATGATGTGTTCATATGCCAAGCTTACTTTTTAAATGTATGACTTCCATTTTCTCCATGCATACATTTGTAAGGCTTGCTTTGCACATACTATGTATGATTGAATGGGTAATGAGCTATTGGGATTCTTTAAATCTCATCCCCTCCTCTTCAATGCTCTAATATGCTATGTGGACCACGTAGCTATGGTGAAGGAGCCAACAACCATGAAAGAAGGAGATTGACAAGCCTAGGCCTAACTTTCATTCCTTTTGAATCCATAAAGATGTTTCACAAAGTATATGATGTTGTAAATGTACCATGACCCTTGAGACATGTATAAATACACTATTATGTGATGTTTATGTGTATGGATATGATGTATGACCTTTAGCATATGTTTTGAGTATGCAATGCCAAAGTATGAGAATTGAAAGTTTGATAGATATGTGTATAAGTAGGGGTTGAATGGACAAAATGAGATGCATGAGGTTTGGGACCATTTGGGCAGCTCACACAAGTTTTAAATATACTTTTAGACTTGCCTAAAAGGTTCCAAGACTAAGGGAAATCCATTTGGCAACTTTGGTACTCTATATGGAGCCAAAATTGACCATTATGGAACCTTATATCACTTTTTGGCCAAATGAGTTAGTCTTGATCTGAGATTTGGCATGCAATTAGGTCTCATTGAGAGATTTTTGAAAAATTTAAGATCATAATTTTTGGAGGTCTACATAATATTTGATGATTTTTCAAAGTTGGCAAAATTTATGTTTCTGGTTTGCTGCACTATTCATTTGGTCCGAAATTAAACTCTGTCACTAGAGGCCCAAATGATATCCAATTGTCATGAAATTTTATATAAAGAAACTAGACAATCACAGTGACTTGTACCAACCAAAATCACCTCATTTGGAGGTCTAAAGAGGGAGATATGAATTTTCAAAATTTCTGTCCAGTATCAATAAATTTGCCTGACCAGAAGTACTATTCCATCGAATTCTGAGGTCTGGGCTTGATGAACTGATTTGGAGATTTTTTTTCTCTCTAGTTAACATCCACAAAATTCTATATTGGTATCATTGTATGGATTGTATTTTTATGAAATTAATTGGACATTTTCAAAGTTCTCTACAGAATTTTGTGACAGTTCCAGAATTCAGTCGGACCTTTGGATCATTTTGGATGTTAAACGCCCTTTATGATGGATGTTATGGTCTGGTATATTTTTAGTGTAAAGTAGACATCCAAAGCTTTCCATAATGACCAAGATTGTATGATTTTAATTTTTTTAGATTTAATTATGATTTTCCAAAATTTGGTCAGAAAGTGGAGCAATTCTGGCCGAGAATGAAGCTCCATATTCCACACTCTATTTCAATTTCCATGAGTTATAGATATGATTTTGTGATGCAAATGACTTGTTTTGATCTAATTAAATATAAGGATATATAATATGAGCTCACAAGGTCCACATAACACCGATTGTAAATTTTTAAATATAGTGCAATGCAAAGAAATCCATGATTTTCATCCCCCTTTTCATATGTTCTTGTGGAACTGATGAAATAAAACTTATAAATGGCATGAAATGAGATAGAATTTATGGTGCTACATATGTCCAAAAACTAATAATCTCACACCCTTTCAATATCAACAAGAGCAAATTCTTGAAGGCTAGGCTACTAGTGTGGAAAGTTCTGCACTAAGAAAAATTTACTAAAAGTAAAATTTCTTAAGCCACTAAAGGCTTAAAAGAGATCGCTCTAAACTGCTAATGTGAATTATCTTTAATCCCTAACATAACCACTTAAATTGCATAATTTAAACTCAAAAAAGGCTTAGGACAGCTAAAAAAGCTAGTGGAAATTTTAGACAATCCCATACCATTCATCATAACCAACACTCAAAATTAAGACCTTAACCATATGTAATTCATCAACATTCAATCCTAAACTTCCCTTTTTTAACTCCTACCATTTAGGCAATTTTAAACTTCAAATTACCCCCAAATTCTAGCCTTAATAGCCTCTAACTCAAAGCAGAACAAGTCTAATACCGTAACTCATAAGCCTCAAATTACAACATTCAAGGCATTCCATACACAATTACATGTCTTTAGTAACCCTTGTAATGGAAACATTGTATATCGGATACCAAAATCATTCGTTATTGCCCATAAGAGTCGTTTAACTCATCTTCAAATCATTTTCATCTATAATATACTCAATCATATCAAATACATCACCATTCCTTACACAAACCATGGACTTTGAACTATATTCCATAAAATTAGATTTTTAGCCTCGGGTTGGTATTCTAGGTTTGTGATATGAATTTTGAAAATTCATAACTAATTCTAGACAAATCAAAATTAAGCAAACCATACCATTTTGGAAATCTTTGGATGTCTACTAACATCTAAAATAAATCCAAATCAAGAAAATGGCATTTAGCTTATGAAAATTGATAGAATAGTACTAAAGGTCGAGCTGCATTATTGATACTATCATGCAGCTTTAAAAATTCATTTCTCCCTTTATAGACTTCTAATTGGGGTGCTCTCAAGTGCTACAAAAATCTTATCATGTCTATTTTATGTTTATAAAATTTCATGAGCATTGGATATCATCTAGCCCTTGGATGACATAGAGGAAAAATCTAACCATATGAACAGTGTTGTTACCATTTCTATAGAATTTTTCGAACTTTGAAAAAACATAATAAATTTTCTAGAGGTCCAAATTGAGTGCTCTTTAACTCTATGAAAAGCTCTATATGAGAGCTATATTTATGCCAAGACTAGTTCATTTGGTCAAATTTTGGTTCAGCTCAATAATATGGCACTTGTTGGTACCAATTTGGGTAAAAAATGTGCCAATGGTCTTCTATCACTTCCATGATCATTTGAGCACATCTCATAACATAAACACAACATATATAAGCATTCCAAGTGGTCCAAATCATCATGAACCTCAAAATCACTATCCCACTTGTATAAATACGCATTCAAGAATAGGCTTTCAAAAGCCAAAATCATATATTTTCAAGTGTTTACATTTCAAAAATAACTCATACATACAAACTTTGACATTTACTTATATCACAAAATAAGCTATTGTCAAGAGATAGCTTCCTATGCTTTTTGGCTCCCATTCTTACTCTCTTGGTTAGATAAAAAAGGAAAAGGGGCGAGATTCAAAGAATCTCAATAGCTCATATACCCTTTCAAGTAAGCATATAGGCATATAATCATGTCAAAGAACATAAGTATGCGTCCAACATAAGCAAGAGTCAAGATCAAGTTCTAGGAACTTTTGATCTAACCTCATCCCATTTTTGAGACTTTTGGATTGGCCTCACCCTCTTTTGTAGGAACTTTTGACTTAGCCTCACTCATCCTTGAGACTCTTGGCCTTATCTTTACCCATTCTTAAGGACTTTTGATACAACCTCACCTACAAAAAGTAATTTCACAAATAAAAGTCACTCTAAGAAACATAATGGTACTATGGCATGTCTCAAGATTCAAACACATATACAAGCATCCAATAACAATCATACAACCATAAATTGCACATAAGAAAGGATGGAGAGCTACCTTGGTTCAAGAAAACAAATTCTTCCTTTGTTTCCTCACTTCCTTGGCTAGGTTTCACACCCACACCTAGGAGGGACTTGATTCACTTGGCCTAGACACATCAAACAAGACATAGATACATCATTGGAACCAACTCTAGCCTTACGTAAACATTACACAAGCTATATCTAGCTTATGACACCATTGTGGTTCTATACAAGGGCATAATGAAGCAACCTATATAATTCAAGGTCTTGGCTCTCATTTCTCACTCATTCTAAGTCACATGACTCCATTGAAAGTCATTAGAGCCATCACAAATTCAATATAAGGAGCCAAATAACAAGTTGCTTCTTTATGCCTAAAAAGGGAACCTAACTTCCAACTTTCAAAACATGGTTTCTAAATTAAAACCAATAGTTTCTTTGGTGTCTATAATTCATATCTAGACCATTTCTAACTTTGGAATCAAAGAAAAACCTCCCTAGGTGTCTCTTCTTTTTCTTAGCTAAATTGCACACCATAATGAAAGCCTATGAGATTTTCTTGATTTTCTTAGGGAACTTGCAATCCATGAAGCTTCCTAAATGTCTTGGGATCTCAAGCACACTCTTAGACAACCTAAATTACCATTAGAAAGTTTCAAATTTGCCAAGGTGCATCCAAATCCCTAATTACCATACTTTGTTCTCTAATGGTTCTTATTGCATCCTAACTGTTTCGTTCGATTTCCTATGCCTCAAAGCCTCACTTACTATCAAGTATCAATCAAAATAAGACCCCTAACATATGGTCTCAATTGTGGCCAAAATACATAAGAGAAGAAGGAGCAAGATGGAGCAAGAGAGATCATAGGAATTTACCTTATTTGGAAGCTTTTCAAAGGTGCTTTGGTATACTTCTAAGAGCACTTCCAATTTCTCTCTTCTCTCCACTAGACCAGCCACCAAACATGACCAAACAAACCATTAAACCCATGGGAGAGAAGAAGAGAAGGAGGAGAGGGAGTTTAATGAAGGAGAAGACATGAAAAGCTAAAGGATTCTTACACTTTTCAAAGCTTCTTCTTCCTTCCTTGGCCTCCCCTCTTGTGTGCCTTAGAGAGCAAATCTTGGATCTATTTTGGAGTGAAAATAAGTTGGTCAAGAGGGAGAGCAGATCTGGGACGTTTTTAAGAAGGCCAAGTGTCTATTTGCACAACTTTTTAGCTTTGCAATTTAGTCCCTTATCTTACTTTTTACCGTTTGAGTTCATTTTAACTCCTTTTTGATATCTATCTTTTCCATCACAAAATTTGGGTCCTCTAATTCATAAAATGATTTTGATTTCACCCAAATTGGATTTAAAATCATTTCAAACCATTTGATCAAAATTTTGGTCAATCAACGACCGAAATCGCTTGCCGAAGAGGTTTTAACTGTTCCTGGGATTTCTATAGTTTTCAGAGCATCTGAGAACCTTGAAAAGTTTAAATTTTTCATTTAAAAAGCTCTCCTGTGAGTTTTTCAAATTTTTCAAAAATTACGAAAATACCCATATTCTTTCGCAAAGTTTTCCTAACTCTTTTGATTCGATTTTTTTGGACAATTCAAACCTCAAATCCTTATTTTTTAAGGTCTAGATTATTATATAAGTTTCATTTGGCCTTAAATCTTTCTATTTAGGAGACCTCTTTCAGTAGTTCTCTTAGTTTCAAGCATTTTAAAATAACTCGGTATTACAACAAGGAGCACAAAAATTCTGCACATGACAGTCCCAAAGGTTCACATCTAAACTCTATTTTATAAGCTTGAGCTTTATCATACCATCATGCTTTCAAGTTAAAATTTTTTCTCACTTTCTTAACTACTAACAATCAACCTTGATCACAAAAACTTCTAAAAGGTTGACCTAAAATAGTTTTAAACTACACCATGATAGTAGTAGTGAATTGGATAGCAAAAGAATCTCAAATGTACAATTGGTCACTCAACCAACGTCCTTTCATACCTGTGAGCACCCAAGATTTTTCCTACAAACCATATGAACCTTAACTAATTTTTCTAGACCAATAACTCCTTAAACCATGTAAATTTTGTGGCTTTTACCATTAGATAACCCCTATGATAGAAACTGCCCTATAATAGCAAAATGACTCTTATATAACAAGTGACATGACCAAAATGAACTACACCCCTCCAATCATTCCCAAACCACTTTGAGCAACTTTTATTTACCTAAAGAAGTTTGTACAAGCATTAAAATCTACCTAAAAAGCTGTATAGCAAAATATGACTACCTTATACCTCATTTACAAGTAAAATTTCTCATTTTTCAACTATATGGGTAACATATACTCAAATCCTATGATAACATCCAAAGGGACCAAACCACTTTTAATCACTTAAGTTTTCTCAATTAAACTTGCTCAAAGTCCTCTCTATAAACCACTTAAATGACCATGGTGGCTATACCTTCCCTTTTAAAATCTTATATTTAGGTTTATATGTTCTAGTATGGAAAATTTAAAAACCACCCTTTTGATTCTTCATTACTTCATCTTTAGACCCAATTTATGTTTTTTTTAATCTTTTTCTTTATAGATCTATTGAAAATATCGTTATATAAATCAATTTTATGGGCTCATCTTCTAAATTCATCAAAATCATTTGAGCAACTTTCAATTATCTAAAGAAGTTTGCTCAAACCCAAAAATTATCACAAAAGCCTTTGTACCAAAATTTGACCATCTCAAACCTCTCTTTTCTTATTAACTCTAAAAACCAACACAAATAGCTTCTCACTAGTTAGGTTTTACCTACCCAAAATTTCCAATTGGAATTCAAATAACCCTAAACTGCATAAAACAATGTTATATTCTTAAAATAAACTTATTCCAAGGCTAAGCTTGCTAAAATAAACAATCTTATGTAATTTAGATGCATGGTGGCAAATTGGTAATATGCAAAAGCTAAAGGTACTACAATGTTTTATACCTTGACTATATGCATAAAAGATATTTGGAGGAGGTTTCTTCCAACAACATTTTTTTTTTGTTAAGGTATTAGACTCAATCATATATAATGTGCCTTTTTGCTAACACGTTAAGGAATATATTAATAGAGTTTTAGTTGTGTTTTAGGTTAATTGTTAGGCAGAGATTAATTTTTGAATTGAGTAGTGGACTACTAAAAAGATTTCTGTTGAGCAACCTGTCATGTTGATTTTACTAAATTTACTGGGCTTTATTTGGGTGCATTAAGCCATAATGCATGGTTCTTGATAAATATGTCAAGAATCATATGTAATTTTTCATATTTTTTTTGGATTAGTTAAATACATGTGCTCTTAGATATAGGTCAAAATGCCATGTCTTTGTTGTTTCTGGCTATAACTCAACTTTGTGAATTTTTTGGGAATAATATAGACAAGATTATGCTCTAAAAATTTTTATACAAGCTTTTTCATATGTCTAGTTATATAAAAAGCTTTTTTGTGAAAATTGAAGATCATTTTCTCATATTTTTGTTAGCGTTTTCCTAGACTATAAAGATGTCCTATTTTGTAATTTTTCTAATTTATTATCTTTCTTGTGTATTTTTTTTGTATAGGTTATTAAACAAGTTTGGGTTGAAATTTGGCATGAGAGTTCTTCTATATATTTATTCTGTTAAGAAAAATTTGTTTGATTTTTGGAACATGTTAGCTATTCATTTTTGCTTGTGGATTATACATGTTTAGCATTCTTATCATTTATATTTTATTGAGTGTTATCATTTATTTTTTCTTTTCCTATAGATACTTTGGACTGGTCAAATAAATTTATCTCAATCTAAAAACTAATCTATGTAAATGTAAGTGATTAGCACATTAAATTTTAAAAACCTTTAGTCATTTTTTATTCTATACACTATTAATAGAGTGCCTTATAGAAATGGGATAATGAAATTGTTATTTGAAGTTGAAGCCTATTTATGTCGTGTTACTTTTATGCTCTTGTGAGCCAATAGGGATGCCGTTAATTTTATTATCTAAATTTAGTGTGTAAACTACAGACATAACTTATAGATCAGAACCACAGAAGCAAGCCTTTAAATCACTACAAAAAAATAAGGTCACCACTAAAATTTAAAAAGTCACTATTAATTAGTTTTGGTGGCAACATTCGGTTGCCACTAAGTTAAGGCTAATACCCATGTAGCAAAATGTCTTTAGTGGTGAGAAAAAAGTTGCCACTAAAAAAAAAAGACATTTAGTGGTGATAAAAGTCACCACTAAAACTATTTAGCAACAACAATTGTTGCCATTAAAACTGCATTAATTTGCCTTTAGTAAAAAGTTGCCACCAAAGGTACTTTTTTTTGTGGCAACACATGAGCTCACTACTAAAAAAGACTTTCAATTGTGACAATAGTTGCCACTAAAGCCTTGTCATAAGTAAAGAAGTGACTATTTTGATTTAGATTGTAATATCATCTATCATTTGTATCAATTCTTTAATTTACTTTCTTTAGTTTCTATAGGTTATATATACAAATTATAAATTTGATACATTACTCTCACAAAAATAGTACACACAAAATATGGACAACTTTTTTAGATTTTCAAGCCTTTTATTATTATATCTATCTTAGGATTTTTATTCTAATTTTTAGATAATAAAATGAGAGTTTCTAAGTATATCTAATTGTAAGGAAAGTAAAATTTAGTCTCTTAACAGTTAAAGAATTGAATATAGTTTACTTAGGTCTCATTTTACAATGTAGTAGATCCAAAATGTTTTAAAAAAAATTCCTGCCCCTTACTTGCTGGCATAGTAAGAGATCTTGACTAACAAAATTCTAGTACATTCTGAGGTGGAAAAATTATAAACTTCTCTCTCCATTGTTTTTTTCTTTGTTTATCTCTTATTGACTTATCCCTTTCCAAGTTTCCAACTTTTGCCATGAAACACTTCCCCAGCACCATATTTGCAATGCTCATAGCCAACCAGTATAAAAATTAATCATTTCCTTATGAAAACCAATCTAAGTAATTAAATGGAATGGGTATTTGATAAGCTCATAAATTATCATATTTTTCTTATTATTTTAAAGGACTTGTCATATGAATATTAAATTTATTTTATGTTTTTGGTATATAAAATTAATCAATTTTAGTGAAGTTAATATTTAGTAAGTTTTCATTTTATTTCTTTAATTTTGAGTTCATTTTTTTGTTTTACTTGAGTATAAGTTGTGTTTTATGTTTTTATTTATATTTTTTGGTTATTAAATTATTTAATCTTTGTTAATAATAGATTATTAATAGTAGTTAGATGAATTTTTATGTTTTTGTAGGGTTAAAACTACAAAAAAAAAATCAAGCTTAAAAGTTTTAGAATGCAAAACAATAAGAGTTGAAAAGGTTTGTTGAAAAAGGGTTGAAAAGATAAATTAAAAAAAAAGAAAAAAAAGGAAAAAAGAAAAAGATGGCACTCAAATGTGCTATTATAAAAAATGCAATGTCGTGGCACCTAATAACAAAACCAAATGCACCGCAGCATAAAAAGTCTACACTATGACACTCTTGACTATTGCAGATAAAAATTTACCAGGGTTGTGGCGTGTTTCAAAAAAATGCAAAATGTACCATTTTAACTACATTTTTTGATTGTTTTAAGATGGGTCTTACCATTTTCTTCGAGGAAAGTGCCATTCTAAACATTTTAGGGAGAAAAAAGAAGGGCTTGGAGCTTCATTTACCATGGAAGAAGCTTGGGTTTAAGGAGATTCACGTATTAAATAAATTTTTTTCTTTTTTTTTTCTTACTTTTCCTTACCCATTTGGTTTATGATCTGTTTTTAATATTGTTATTTCTTATAGTTATGAACTAAACATGTTGATTTAGGATTATTATGAACTCTAACTTGTAATATGTTATAATTACTCTATTTGTTTGAATTAATGGTGTGATTTATTTACTCAATCCTTGTGCTACATGTTTCTAAGTGTGTAGGAACTATTAAATGATTTGGATAACTAAAATTAACTTAGAAAAAGGATTTTATGTAACATCCAAAGTTTTAAAATTTTTTTAAGTCTCATCGCTATAGTTTGGATCCCTGTTCACTATAGTGAGTTAGTGTCTCATATAGAATCTAGAGAATTCCTCACAATAGCGCCAGCTGTGGCGAGAACGGCTGGGACCTGAGACTAATAAGTACTCACCGTAGCAAGAGGTACTTCCCGTTATAGCGAGACTCGTTCCCAAAAAAAGCATGAAAAAGTGAAATTTTACTTCTCAAAGAGTCCAGAAGAATTTCCTTTTTTTGACCGACTTTAAGCTAGCTAAAAATAGAAAAAGCTCTACCTAAGAGAGAGAGTGATAGGGGGAAATTCAAGGAGGGAGAAAGAAGCAAGGAAAAAGGTGAGAAAAACTAAGGATTTCATGGATTTTCCTTTACATATCTTGTTTTTCTCTTCTTGCTCTTCCTTTCCATGGTTTGATAGATGAATTGTGTTTGTTTTGGCCTTAGTTCAGAGGAGAAAGTTTAGAGTTTCAAGAAGGAAGGCTAAGGCAAGGAAAAAGCTCTTAAAGGAAGCTTGGATTCAAGGTAATTCCACTCCTTTCTTGCTTTTCTCTTCTTGCTTTCTTTATGTGTGTGTTTTGGCTAAGGTGAGAGTTTGAGAGAGAGAGGAAGTTCTGACCTAGAACTAGCAACAAACCATTGATTTAAAGTATAAAAGCTTGGAAAATGCAAAGAAAGTGGGAAAAAAACCATGGAATTTCAAGAGAGAGCAACTAGGGATTCTTGAAAACTTTATAAAATTTGTTTTGATTCAAGAATTCCTAGCCTATGTGAGTATTTGTTTAAGTTCCTAAGACCTTTAGGAAGCCTACTAAGTGCATCTCTCTTCAAGGAAATACTTAGAGGCCATAGATTGAAAGTTGAAGCAATAGGTTCCATAATGTAGCCTTAAGAAGTAACTTGTATCTAGACTCTTGGGAATAAAAACTTCAAGGAGTCTAAATGGAACCAAGAGGTCTAGATATGAGAAGAAAATGAATCTAAGAGTTTGAATTATCATAGTTGCTTCATTAGGCCATTAATAGAGCTATTATGGAACTAATAGACTAAGTATGCTTCTTAAATGTATGTTTAATGCTTTGGCTTGTTCCAAAAGAGTAATTGAATGCTATTTGTTATGTCTAGGCCAAAGAACTCAAGCTCCATTTAGTTGTGGGTGTGAGATCGAAAAAGGAAGAGAATAATAAAAAAGGAAGCTTGTGTTTAATTGCCAAGGTAGCTCTTCTGTAATGATCGGATAAAGTAACAGGAGGGGGGTTATTATTTTAGTATATTACTTTTCTCTCTCCCCTGGGTCTTCATTTCTCCCGTGCCATTTTCCCCTTCTACATACTGTTCCTATTTCTTCCTCTGTGCATAAGAAGCTTCCTTCCCCTGAGTGTCATCGTTTCTTCTCCACTGTAGGGCCAACGCCGGCGTCGCGTAGCTCATCCCAAGCTTCCCCATTACTGGTTCGAACACAATGACGCAAGGAGGGGAGCTCGTGGTGCCGTCGGTCCAGGTGAGTGTCTTCTATCTCTCTCACACGCTTCTCCTCCATTTTTGTTGTGGTGTTCTTCCCTATTTCATGGATTTCAGCCATTCCCCTCCATTTTCGGCCATCCTTGCTCTGAGGAATGAGAAGGATAGTGAGATCCTTCATTCCTTGTTTGGCGGGCTGATGGAAGGCAAAGAAAAGGGGATTTTAATTTGGGGCTTTCTAATTATGTTGGATATGTATAAATCCTTAATTTTTACTCCCTTAGAGTGATGTATGAGCTTAAATTATGAAACAAGATTTATGTAAGAGGATTCAAGTTAAGGGATTGTTGTACGCATGTGAGTATGGTTCAGAGAATAACAAGTTGTGTGGAGAGCTATTATGGAATTATATGAATGTAAGAGTGATCATTGTGAACTTATGTGGTGATTTGGTGGTTTTTGTGTTATCAGGAAGCTTTGTGAGCATTGGTAGTGGAGGAGATAACCTTCCAAAGAGAAACCAATAGCGTGCTAGTATTGGGGCACCGTTTGTGAGTAAATAACAGATTTTCGAAGCGCTTATTACTACCATTAATTGGGATATCGTTACCTTGTTCCAAATCATTCCACGGGGGGATAATATGTCGTAATATATATACATATATATATACTCATGTGTTGTTTTTTGACATGAATTTTTTCGAAGGAGGAATTGTTGGGAGAAGAAATTTTTATTTATTTTCTCGTTAATGGATTTTACTTGGTTACTTATTTATAATTATGAAATTATGCATTCATATTCTTTTGATTTAGTTAATTGCTGTTTGAGCTAATTTTGTCCCCTATAATTTAAATTCCTTACATAAAATAGTAATAATAACAACTATAATAAAGTTTGGCTAATGATATATATATATGGATATATACATATGCGTGTATGAATGCGAATTATGGATTTGTGTGTGTCTTATCTTTAAGCGCATGCTATAGTCCTTGAGGGAACCTGGTTATGTGTTATGAAGGATTTTGGGTGGAGAAGGAGCTACCCGTTAGAAGTAGCCACCCGAAAGGAACGGGTAAGGAGCTGCCAACAAGGTGTAGCATTCCCCAGAAAATATAAGTTATGACATGTAAGTATGAAAGGTAGAGAAGGAGCTGCCCATTAGGCGTAGCCTCCCAAGTGAAATAGGGGGAAAGGAGCTGCCAACGAGGTGTAGCCGCTATCTTACTTGACCTTGTGAAAAAAAAAAACCTTCCTTAAGTCATCGTATCGCGAGACTCAGGGCCTTGATAGGTAGTCTTCCATGCCATAGGTCGAGGATCTGCTAATTAGTAAAGTCTGATGGCAACACATATTTTTAACTTTTTAAGTTACAACCTTTGATTTAAATGAGAAATTCTGTTATTTGCTCATTGAGTTGTCTCACTCCTTAAATTTTAATTTTTTTTCAGATAGCATCACAGGATCTGATCCGCCTCCCTCATCGTAGGTTCTGAGGAGTAATGGTGGTGAGCCTCCCTTTTTGGAGCTGGGGGCTTAGTTATTCTTTTGTTGTGCTGTTGTCTATTGCAATTGATAGAAGATTGTATTGTATAGTATTTCAAAAGTAGGCCCAATGGATGTAGATTTTTTTTCCCTTTTCCCCTATTTTGATCTTTTGATGTTGTTCATTGGTTAAAGAGAGCGGAGCTCTCTATTGTTATTTATGCTGAATTTTGGCTGTTTGTAGAAATTTAGGATGTCCTGTTTTCAGGAGATACTCTGCCAAAATTTCTACAAAAAGCCAAGTGTACAAGGAAAGAATTATGCATATTCAATGAGGTGGATTTGTACTTAAATTATTGCTATTCGGCGTAGGACCTCCTAAAGAGTATTTACTAATATAGTGTAGTCAATTAAGCCGTAGCTAAGAACTCCGTATGGGTTCCCCGTGTTGGTCACCCCTTCTCTTGGGGAGTGGGGTGTGACAAAGTGGTATCAGAGCATAAGTTCCTATATCCTGTGAAATAAGTTCTTTCTAATGACACTTTAGTTATCTTTATGAACCCGGGCATAATTATAACTAAGATATCATTAGAGGCCTTATAGGGTGTTAAGGGTTCCTTCCCTGTGTGTAATACCATGGGAAGCATGGGTGTTTGTGAATATGTATGTCTTTGAATGATTAGTTTTCTTTATTTTGTTCTAAACTTGTGCCTTTGTTTTAATAAAGCAATGATGCCGGCAGGATCTAGTGCAATTGTAAGAGCAGTTGCAGAAGAAAATGCAGATGAGCCTTCTGTTGAGGCTCCTGCTCCACCGGTGGTCCTAGCCCCTAGGGATCGTGGTAGAGGAGCTAGTAGAGGTCGAGGTAGACGTGGAAGGCGTAGTGGGCAAGGCAGGGCCGCCCCACCCCCGGCTGAGAATATAACAGTAGGGGGATCTATGCCCCCTCAATTGCAATCAGGATCATTGGATGCCTTGGTGGCTAGACTACAAGGGACGGTGGAGGTGTTAGCAAATGTAGTGCAAGTACAGGGAGCTAGGATTGATCAATTAGTAAGTGTTGTAGCTCCGCAAGCTCAAGCACAGGTTCAGCCTACTCCAGTGACACAGCAGATACAAAATGAAAGGAGGAATACTGACAACTTGATATCAAGATTCTTGAAGTTGAAACCGTCAGTGTTTTCTGCGTTTGATAGCCGAGAGGATCCCCAACTCTTTATGGATGGTGTTGAGAAGGCGTGCCAAGCTCTTAAATGCTCGAGTGAAGAAAAGATAGAATTAGCCACCTACCAGATGTAGAATGTGGCTTATACCTAGTGTGAGACCTTATTTCAAGGAAGACCTACAGGATTACTTCCGATGACTTAGGAGGAGTTTAGAAAAGCTTTTATGGCCAGATTCTTACCTAAGAGTACCAGAGATGCAAGGCACTGAGAGTTCGAGACCTTGAGGCAAGTCCCAGGCATGAGCGTCTCTGAATATGATATCCAATATACACAGCTCTCATGTTATGCACCTCATTTGGTTTCCACAGAAAGAGATCAGATTGAAAGATTTGTGAACGGATTGCTACACCCGCTGTTTAATGCAGTAGCGACTCAGGTTGAGCAGTTTTCCTCCTATGCTGTGGCAGTTGATTGTGCAAGGAAGATTGAGTTACGGGGGATAGAAGGCAATGCTCTCTTTACGAAGAAAAGGAAAAGGATTGAGAGTAAACAACAGGGTGTAGGGTACTTAACGAGCAGATCAAGACTTCAAGAGCATGGCCAGACATTAACTTTAGTCTCAAGGAAACTGGTGCAGTCTTCGAGTAGTGTAGTTAGTCAGTGATCAAACCAGAGTGCCGTGGGACCTCATGTTCAGTATGGTCTAGTCCAAATAGAGTGTGATCTTAATCGTTATCCTACTTGTGGGAAGCTTCACTTTGGGCAATGCTATAAGGCAACCGGAGCTTGTTATCTTTGTGGGCAGGTGGGACATTTAAAGAAGAATTGCCCACTTCAGCAACATGGGTCTAGTCATGGATCGGTCTCCACCTCTCACCAGACAGCTCCTATAGCAATTACCCCGATCCAGTCAGTTCCCACCCAACCAAGTAAAGGTGGTATGGGGAGAGGTACAGGAAACAGGGGGCCAGCCTCTGTGGGGAAAGGGCAGGCTCGGGTGTTTGCCTTGACTAGACAGGATGCGCAGGCCTCCAATGCGGTAGTGACAGGTACTCTTCGAGTTTGTTCTTACAATGTTCGTGTGTTATTTGACCCTGGTTCCACCCATTTGTATACATCTCCTCATTTTGCTAAACGGGTTGGTAGGGGTCTAGTTAAATTAGATGATCCCTTTATGGTCATGACTCCGATTAGTGAATCGATGTCAGTGGACTATACGTGCCAATCTTGTGAGGTACTCATCGAGGGTAAGGAAACCTTAGTGGACTTGACGATACTCGATATGATTGATTTTGAAGTGATTTTGGGGTGGATTGGTTAGCTTCTTATCATGCCACACTAAATTGTTATTCAAAGGTGGTAAGATTTCACATTCCAGGGGAGTCGCCCTTTCTGATACAGGGTGATCGTAGGGAAGTACCAACTAACCTTATCTCTTCATTAAGGGCACAGAGGTTGCTAAGAAGAGGGTGCCAGGGATATTTTGCTGTCATTAAGGAAGTTAATACACAAACGGTAAACCCGCAATAAGTTCTGGTGGTTAAGGAGTTTGCGGATGTGTTTCCAGAAGAGCTACCTGGACTACCACTGGATAGAGAGATTGAATTTCATATTGATGTAGTTGCAAGCACGCAACCAATTTCTATACCTCCTTATCACATGGCACCGTTGAAGTTGAAAGAGTTAAAGGCTCAATTGCAGGATTTGTTGGATAAGGGTTTTATCCATCTGAGCGTCTCTCCTTAGGGTGCTCCAGTACTTTTTGTAAAGAAAAAGGATTGGTCCTTTCGATTAAGTATCGATTACAGGTAACTTAATAAAATTACGATTCGCAATAAGTATCCATTACCTCGTATTAACGACCTTTTTGATCAATTGCAAGGTGTGCAATGCTTTTCCAAGATAGATTTGTGTTTTGGGTACCACCAATTGAAGATAAAGAAGGAAGATATACCCAAGACAGCTTTTAGAACCCGTTATGGACATTATGAGTTCTTAATAATGTCCTTCGAGTTAACTAATGCGTCGGCAGCATTTATGGATTTGATGAATCAGATATCATTTTTAGATAGATTCGTCATAATATTCATTGATGATATCCTGGTTTATTCAAAGAGCCGGGAAGAGCATGAATAACATTTACACTTAGTGTTGCAACAGTTAAGAGAGGAGCAATTATACGCAAAGTTTTCTAAGTGTGAATTCTGGTTAGATCAAGTGGCATTCTTAGGCCATGTCGTTTCGAGGGATGGTATCGAAGTGGATCCAAGTAAGGTAGAAGCCATCCAAAAGTGGCCTACACCTACCACAGCTACAGAGATTCACAGCTTTTTGGGGTTAGTTGGGTACTATCGCCGCTTTGTAAAAGATTTCTCGAAAATAGTTGCCCCTTTGACTAGATTGACACAAAAGAAAGTTAAATTTCAGTGGTCGGATGCTTGTGAAGGAAGCTTCCAAAGGTTGAAGAAGTGTTTGACTTCTGCCCTAGTCTTAACATTAACATTGGGGGTAGAAGGTTATGCTGTGTATTGTAATGCCTCAAGAGTAGGGTTGGGATGTGTTCTTATGCAACATGGATGAGTGATAGCCTATGCTTCTAGGCAACTCAAAAGATATGAGCAGAATTACCCTACTCACGATCTGGAAATGGCAGTAGTGGTATTCGCCCTTAAACTGTGGTGACATTACCTTTACGGCGAGACCTGCGAGATCTATATCTATCATAAAAGTCTTAAGTACATCTTTCAGCAAAAGGATCTCAACCTTAGACAACGCAAGTGGATGGAGTTACTCAAGGACTATGATTGCACTATTCTTTATCATCCTGGGAAGGCCAATGTAGTAGCAGATGCCTTAAGTAGGAAATCAATGGGCAGTTTAGCTCACATTGCAAGAGATAGAAGGCCATTAGTGGAAGAAGTTCATAATTTGGAGAGAAGAGGAACGAGGTTTGAAATTGCTAAATCCGGAGCATTCTTAGCTCACGTGCAAGCTTGTTCATCCCTTATCGAAAGGGTAAAAGTGGCTCAGAAATTAGATCCCAAGCTAAATAGAGTGATGGAAGGAGTAAGAAGTGGCAAGAAGAGTGAATTTGTGTTAGACTCAGAAGGGGTGCTTAGAGTTGGAAACCGATTATGTGTGCCCAACATGGGGGATATAAAAAGGGAAATTTTGGATGAGGCTCATCATTTGGCATATACCATCTATCCAGGATCGACAAAAATGTACCAAGACTTGAAGCAATCTTATTGGTGGGAAGGTATGAAGGGGGATGTAGCTGACTTTGTTTCTCATTGCCTAGTGTATCAACAAGTGAAAGCTGAGCATAAAAAACCAGTGGGGTTGCATCAGCGATTAGAAATACCTGAATGGAAGTGGGAGAGAATCACGATGGATTTCGTGACAGGCTTACCCCGTACCCAAAGGGGGTATGATTCTATTTGGGTGATTGTAGATAGATTAACTAAGGCCACACATTTTCTTCCTGTTAAGACTACTTATGGTGTGGCTAAGTATGCACAACTCTACTTAAGTGAGATAGTGAGATTACATGGAGTACTTGTATCTATAATTTCTGATAGAGGCCCTCAATTTACCTCTCGTTTCTGGAAGGCTTTCAAGAGGCTTTGGGTATGAGAGTAAACATCAATACCGCTTTTCATCCTCAAATCGATGCGCAATCAGAGAGAACGATACAAATTTTGGAGGACATGTTGAGAGCATGTGTCTTAGACTTTGGTGGTAGTTGGGAGAGTCATCTGCCCTTGGCTGAGTTTGCATATAATAATAGTTATCAAGCTAGCATTCAAATGGCACCATTTGAAGCATCATATGGAAGGCGGTGCAGGTCTCCGATAGGATGGTTTGAAGTTGGTGAAGCTAAATTGTTAGGTCCTGACATGGTACAAGAAGCACTGGATAAAGTACGGGTGATAAGAGAAAGATTGTTGACAGCCCAAGGTCGACAAAAGTCCTACGTGGACCACCGGCGGTGAGACTTAGAATTTACTGTAGGCGATCTAGTGTTTTTGAAGGTGTCTCCAATGAAAGGGGTAATGAGATTTGGAAGGAAGGGAAAGTTAAGTGCGAGATATGTGGGACCATATGAAGTACTAGATAGGGTTGGTAATGTGGCTTATCGTTTAGATCTACCACAAGAGTTAGCAGGAGTCCATCCAGTATTCCACGTATCTATGCTGAGGAAGTACTTGTCTGACCCTTCTCACATAATTAAATCTCAAGAAATTATGCTGGATAAGGGGTTGACGTATAGGGAAGCACCAATTAAATTTGTAGATAAGCAGGTAAGGAAGCTTCGCTCTAGAGAAGTAGCAATGGTTAAGGTAGTTTGGTGCCACCATTCACAGGAAGAGGCCACTTGGGAGCTAGAAAGTGAGATGCGAACCAAATACCCTCACTTGTCTGAGTTTTAAGGTTAGAACTTGAGATTTAAATTCAGGGACCGAATTTTTTTTAGGGGGAAGAAATGTAATGACCGAATAAAGCAACAAGAGGGGGTTATTATTTTAGTATATTACTTTTCTTTCTCCCCTGGGTCTTCATTTCTCCCATGCCATTTTCCCCTTTTGCATACTGTTCCTCTTTCTTCCCCTGTGCATACGAAGCTTCCTTCCCCTGAGTGTCATCGTTTCTTCTCCACCGTAGGGCCAGCACTGGCGTCACGTAGCTTATCCCAAGCTTCCCTACTGCTAGTTTGAACACAATGACGTAAGGAGGGGAGCCTGTGGTGCCGTCAGTCTAGGTGAGTGTCTTCTATCTCTCTCACATGCTTCTCCTCCATTTTTGTTGTGGTGTTCTTCCCTATTTCATGGATTTTGCCCATTCCCCTCCATTTTCGGCCATCCTTGCTCTAAGGAATGAAAAGGATAGTGAGATCCTTCATTCCTTGTTTGGCGGGCTGATGGAAGGCAAAGAAAAGGGGATTTTATTTTAGGGCTTTCTAATTATGTTGGATATGTATAAATCCTTAATTTTTACTCCCTTAGAGTGATGTATGAGCTTAAATTATGAAACAAGATTTATGTAAGAGGATTCAACTTAAGGGATCATTGTACGCATGTGATTATGGTTCAGAGAATAACAAGTTGTGTGGAGAGCTATTATGGAATTATATGAATGTAAGAGTGATCATTGTGAACCTATATGGTGATTTGGTGGCTTTTATGTTATCAGGAAGCTTTGTGAGCATTGGCAGTGGAGGAGATAACCTTCCAAAGAGAAACAAATAGCGTGCTAGTATTGGGGCACCATTTGTGAGTAAATAACAGATTTTTGAAGCGCTTATTACTACCATTAATTGGGATATCGTTACCTTATTCCAAATCATTCCACGGGGGATAATATGTCGTAATATATATACATATATATATACTCATGTGTTGTTTTTTGACATGAATTTTTTTGAAGGAGGAATTGTTGGGAAAAGAAATTTTTATTTATTTTCTCGTTAATGGGTTTTACTTGGTTACTTATTTATAATTATGAAATTATGCATTCATATTCTTTTGATTTAGTTAATTGCTGTTTGAGCTAATTTTGTCCCTTATAATTTAAATTCCTTACATAAAATAGTAATAATAACAACTATAATAAAGTTTGGCTAATGATATATATATATGGATATATACATATGCGTGTATGAATGCGAATTATGGATTTATGTGTGTCTTATCTTTAAGTGCATGCTATAGTCCTTGAGGGAACCTGGTTATGTGTTATGAAGGATTCTGAGTGGAGAAGGAGCTACCCGTTAGAAGTAGCCACCCGAAAGGAACGGGTAAGGAACTGCCAACGAGGTGTAGCCTTCCCTAGAAAATATAAGTTATGACGTGAAAGTACGAATGGTAGAGAAGGAGCTGCCCGTTAGGCGTAGCCTCCCAAGTGAAATAGGGGGAAAGGAGCTGCCAACAAGGTGTAGCCGCTACCTTACTTGACCTTGTTGAAAAAAAACCTTCCTTAAGTCATCATATCGCGAGACTCAGGGCCTTGATAGGTAGTCTTGCATGCCATAGGTCGAGGATCTGCTAATTAGTAAAGTTTGATGGCAACGCATATATTTTTAACTTTTTAAGTTACAACCTTTAATTTAAATGAGAAATTCTGTTATTTGCTCATTGAGTTGTCTCACTCCTTAAATTTTAATTTTTTTTTAGATAGCGTCACAGGATCAGATCCGCCTCCCTCATCGTAGGTTTTGAGGCATAGTGGCGGTGAGCCTCCCTTTTTGGAGCTGGGGGCTTGGTTATTCTTTTGTTGTGCTGTTGTCTATTGCAATTGATAGAAGATTGTATTGTATAGTATTTCAAAAGTAGGCCCAATGGATGTAGATTTTATTTTTCCCTTTTCCCCTATTTTGATCTTTTGATGTTGATCATTGGTTAAAGAGAGCGGAGCTCTCTGTTGTTATCTATGCTGAATTCTGGCTGTTTGTAGAAATTTGGGATGTCCTGTTTTCAGGAGATACTTTGTCGAAATTTCTACAAAAAGCCAAGTGTACAAGGAAAGAATTATGTATATTCAATGAGGTGGATTTGTACTTAAATTATTGCTATTTGGCGTAAGACCTCCCAAAGAGTATGTACTAATATAGTGTAGTCAATTAAGCCGTAGCTAAGAACTCCGTATGAGTTCCCCATGTTAGTCACCCCTTCTCTTGGGGAGCGGGGTGTGACATCTTCACTCCTTCTTGTTTGCATTATTGGATGTATGATGGTTATTGTATACTTGTATGTACATTTGTATTATAAGACATGCTATTTGATGTTGCATTGTGGCATTGGTACCAATATATTTCATAAATTATGTTTTGGTTGTGAAAATTGCTCTTAAGGGTGAGGTGGTGCCAAAAGTCCTTTGAAATGGGTAAGGTGGAGCGAAAAGTCCCTAAGAATAAGTGAGACAAAGCCAAAAGTCTCATGAATGAGTAAAGCCAAGTCAATAGTCCCTAGACCAAAAGTAAGGTTAATCCAAAAGTCCTAAAAATGGGATGAGGTTAGACCAAGAGTCCTTAGAGCTTGTTCTTGGCTTTGATATGTTTTTATGGCATGTAAATTATGAGTTGAATGATTTTTAATGGTGTTGGATGCCTATTTGCATGCTTTAATATATTTATATGCCTTAATTACTTCCTTGAATGAGTGTATGAGCTATTGAGATTTCTTAAATCTCATCCCTTCCCTCTCCCATTTCATTATGTATAGGTGATATTTAAGAGGTTAAAGATGGAAGCCAAGGAGCTTGAAGGACTATCTCTTGACAATTGTATAGTTTTGTATGATTTTTTATGTAAAGAAATATCAAAGTTTATATATACATGTTATTTTTTAGATGTAAACATGCGAGCAAATGTAAAATTATGTAAATATAGTTTATGAACCAAAGTGGTTATGAAATGAATGAGAAATTGTGTTTTTGGTACTTGGTAGCTCATTCTTAGTTGAGTATTATAGCATGTAGCATAGTGAGTTTGAGTGGTATGAGATTTTGGATTGTGTTTATGCTTTAAAACTTGCCCAAAAGGTGGTATAGTAATTGAGAAGTCATTTGGACCAACTTGGACCCTCACATGGCCAAATTTGACATATTTATGAGTTATGTCAAGATCTGACCAAATGAACTCCTCTTGGCTTGAAATTTGGTAGGCATATAAGTCTTATCTAGATCTTTTTGGGAAGCTAAAGTGCATATTATTTAGAGCTCTAGAGAATTTTTTGTGACTTTTCAAAGTGGGCAAATTTTGATAGAATTGATATTGCTACTATGCAAATGGTCAGATCCTTTACCTCTGTCACTCGAATGTCAAATGGTGTCCAATGACTATGAACTTTTGTAAGCATAAACTAAACATGATAAGCTTTCTATAGCACTTGAGGGCATCTCATTTGGATTTATAAAGAGGGAGAAACAAATTTTTGAACTTCCAGATCAGTATCAGGGGCACAGCCTGACCTCCATTATTGTTCCATAGGTTTTCATGCCGTAATTGATTTTGTTTTAGTTTGGACTCATTTTTTCCCTCTGTTTAACAAATTTATCTTTCCAAATTGGTATACTTTTTCTAAATTGAAATTTTATGGAATTAGTTATGAATTGTTGAAGTTCATACTAGTAAACTGTATCAGAAACTCTAGGTAGTCTAACCTTTCGAGATTTTCTATTATCAAATGTGGTCCAAATGATGTTATTATAGCTTGGAATTATTTTTACTATAAATTTAACATTCAGATATTTCCAGAAAGATATCACTTACTTGATTTTTATTTTTCTAGAATTAATTATGATTTTCCAAAGTTGGTGCCAAAAATTCAAATTTTGGATCCACAAGTAACTTGTTATTTTTCTGGTTTTTGGCTTCAAATCTGTGGTTTATAAATTGTTTTTATAATATGTATGAGTTGTATGGATGGGGTATGAGTAGAAAATGATATGAATGAGTCCATAGGGGTTCGCAGGGCAAAATATGAATGTTTAAATCTCGACGTAACATAATAAAATGCCACAGTTTTACTTCTTTTCCTTGGAATTACATGGAATCTAACTTAAGTGAACGATAACTGAGACTAATACATTATGGTGTTACATTTTAAGACTAGACCATAGATCGGGTAGCGTAGGTTCATAAAATCTATAATGTTGAATAGATTGATTTGCTTATAGGATAGGGCTATACATACTGGCTTTACATAGTTATATTAGGACCTATTCTTGATTAAACCTTCATATCAATTACATAAGGAATTATGAATTAGTTAGGTGAATGCCTATGGGTAATTTAAAAGATGCTTGTAGAAAAATTAGAGTATTTGGTTATAATGACATTAAAAGCAATATGAAGAGAGGTAATTTGTCCATACAAAAGGCTAGAGAGAATCACAATCCTAGACCCTTTCGCTTTCCAATTTCATCTAGAATGGTGTCTCTCATTTATTTTATTATTTTTATGTCATTAGTTTATTTTATGTTCCTATCACCTTTTTATTTTTAGCTTGATTTAGATTAAAGTGCATAATTTTAGTATTTAGCAGTTATCTTAGTGAGAAATTCTCGTGAAAATGATACTTTATTTATCACTCTATTACTATTGCAATATGTATACTTGCGTATATGTTTTCAAAAAGCAATAGTATTCCCTAAGTTGATGGAATGTGCATTTCCATATTGTACTATAGAAGAAAAAATTATTTTTGTTTCATTTAGTGTTTCCAAGATATATACATTTTTTGTTAAAAATTGAAAACTTATAATTATAAAAAGAAGTTCTAATATGACTAGGCATAATTTTATGTTTGGTTCACAGAATTTTACCTTTTTTTAGTGTCTAAAAATTTATTTATAAGAAATTCGGATAAAAAAATATAAAAATTTTTAAATTTATATATTGATTATATTTAAGTAATATTGAAATATTATTATTTTTATGTATATTTGAAGTTTAAATTTCCAATTATGCTTTTAATGCAATACCATGCCTTTTAAAGCTTAAGTTTCTAATTACATCATGACACAAGTTGCGGTGCAATTCATCTTAGCAAAACATAGTGTTTTCCATGCTAAAACTTTGAGTTTTTTATAACAAATAGCCACGCCTTTTCAGACGAGTTGTCATTTTAGGTATGTGCAAGGCTAAGGAAGAGCTTTTGGAGGCATTTTGGAGCAAAAGAGTGATAGACATTGAAGATTGAAGAGGAGACAAGCATTCATCACCCATTTTTTCTACCTATTTTCTTTTCTTTACACTTGTTCAAATGTTTCTGACTCTTATTTTAACTTTGTTGCTGATTTTCATGAATGCGTATAGCTAAACTCTTTAATCTAAGATTATTATGGACTAATGGTTGTTTTTTCACTCTTGTTTTGTGATTAGTGGTGAATATATGTTTATTCAACTCCTTGCTTCATGCTTTCTAATTACTTCACTAACAATTAGATTGATTTAATATTTTTGCTTCAACTTGGAAAGGGGAAAGTGAAATTAGGTATTGAGTTAAGTTGTGTGAGCACTTGAAACTTGCAATGATACGTAAATAGTTTAGTTAATGGGATATGGATATACTCATTAATCTTACAAAGTCAAATTAGAGGTTGTGCTATTAAACTGATCTTGACTGAATTCATAAGAAATCATGGAATTAATTAGATAATCCTATATAAGATTTAGAAAAGTACTTATAGCAAAAAGTGGATTCTAGGCTAGCATGTATTAGCAATAAGAGCTAAAGTATTAAATGTTGGATTAAATCACTTTGAAATATTAGAGGGATTAATAATTCTAGGTGTTTTTATTCACCTGGTAATCCAAAACATTAATTTTAAGCATAAGTTTCACAAAGTAGATAGTCTTCAATTATTTTTTATTACACAATTAATTGAAATTAATTTGCTTGCTTTAAGCCAAGTGTAAATTTTGTTACTTGATAAGTTTTGACAACAAATCCTCAAGAGAATGATTTTTTATCCTTACTTTACTATTATTACGATATTTATACTTGCATGTATGCTTTCAAAAAAGGCAACTATAAACATGGATAACGAGAAAATATATAGGATGAAAAGTTATAACTACCATGTGTTTATGTAAAAGTGAATTCCACTGGCATTTCACGACATGTTGTTGAAACAAATATAAGGAGTATTGACTAAACTCAACATCATTTTTAAGGAACTATGTGCATCTAAGATTTGAGCATCTAACATGGAAAAGGTATAAGGGTTTAGGGTTGAAACAATTTGCAAGTTGGAAAAAATATTTCCACCTGCATTCTTCGATGTCATGGAACATCTGGTTGTACATCTATCACTTGAGCCTAAGGTTAAATGTCCTATACAATACAAGTGGATGTATCTATTTGAGAGATATATGTTATATCTAAAGAAGAAGGTGAAAAACAAGGTTGGAGTTAAGGGCTCCATTTGCGAGGCATACATACTCTTCACCTCACTATATTTTGAACCACACCTATGAATTAACCAAATGCACTCAGGTTCCTCAAAATGATAATGGTAAGGATGACAGTTTTAGTTAGTGTGCTTATCCATATTTACACATACTTTTTGCCTCATGTAACATCCAATCCTTCTGAAATTGAATTATAATCGATCAGATAATAAAGGAGGACCCTAGAACAAAATGAAATAGGTCTAAGTAAGGATAGAATGATAAATTAAACATCCAAAACTAATATTATAAAGCTAAAGATGGCCCAAAACCAGAGCCAAAGTGGCTAAAAGCAATAAACCGAAAAGGCAATGACAAAATCATAATTTCAAATAACTTTTTTGAAACTCAAAGAAAGAAGTTTTAAATGGCAAAATTAAGTTTCCCAAGGTTCTTAGAGGCCCTAAAAATCATAAGAACCATCAAAATGACCAAAATCCTCTCGTGTACATTTTAAGCTGTCAGTTGACCCAAATTTTAACCCAATGATTCAAGATAGTTTTGAACTCCATAAAATTGAAAGTAAATGTTTTTAATAAACTAAAGGACTTAAATTTTTATATAGAAAAGACAATTCTAAAAAAAGAGCTAAAATGAGCCTAAATGGAGGAATAGAAGTAGAAAGGCAAAACGAAAATTTTGGAAAATATTTTAAATCATCATTCTTCATTTTAATTTAAGCCACGCCACCTCCGATGAGACCAGAACTGACTTTGAAGCCCCCAAACTAGTAGTTGAAGTTGTCCAAAAAGAGAGGAGAAGAAGGAGGAAAGAAAGCCAAGAAAGGTAAGGAAATTTGCTCTTTTTCATGGTCTTGCCTTTACCAACTTTGTTCTCCTCTCTAAGCTCTTTCTCTTAGTGGTTTTAGCTTCTTGAAAGGAGTGCTTTCATGGCTAATTCATGAAAGAAGGAGAGAATTTAAGGAAACCAAGCATAGCACCAAATTCTCATGTTGAAAGGCTTTAAGATAAGGTATGTTCATGGTTAGAAAACTTGCTTCTCCTTGTCTCCCTTTGATAACTCCCTATTATTTATGTTATTATGTATATTTTCTCTTAGTAAATATGGTTTTAACATCTAATTATAGGATAAATAATACTTTTATAGATAAAACAAACACACTTTGGATGAATAACTCCATACTTCACTTTTACATTGTAAATGATAAGTTTTGTTTTAATTTTGGATATATTGGGAACTAATCATAATTTGCCTTTGTTTTAGGGTGCATATTTAAGAGAGGATTAAATTTTCTTATGTCAAAGAGGCTTCAGGGTACTTGTAGCTGCATTTTTTGGAAGCTCGCCACAGCTTGAATCATTCTAGCAGTGCCCAAGAGGAAGAAAAAGAAGGCAAGTTTGCAAGACCATCCTCACCGCGGCACAAACTAATCACGCCATAGCGAGGCATCAAACAGAACCTAAATGCACTGCGATAGGATTATGTTAAGCCACAGCGAGGATCAAAACAACTTTAAAGTCACGGCAAAAATCATGTTGAACTGCAGCATGTTGTCAGTTAGAGACTAGCTGCGCCATGACACAAAGCGTATTCACCCCATCCAGTAGACTACTTCACTACAGCATGAATGGACAAGCCACAACGCCCAATGATCTAGTACCTAACTTTACCGCAGCATGACTTTTTAAGCCATAGCGGGATGCGCTTTAGTAAAATGCAGCGTTTTCTTTGTTGAATTTTTTAGGTTTTCTAGCTTTATATGGTGATTGCTACGAAGGGAGCTATCATTTTGGGTTGTTTTTGGTGAAGTCTAAGTATGTAGAGACTGGGAAGAAGTTAAGGAAGATATTTTTGAAGCAAAAGATGCTAGGGATTAAAGATTGAAGCAACAATAAGATCCATTTCTGAGTTCCTTCCTTCCTTCTTCTTTTCCTTGCATTTGCTCTAATGTATTTGGGTCTTTCTTTGAATTTGTTGCTGGTTTTCATGAACATATATAGCTAAACTCTCTAATCTAAGATTATTAGAAACTCTTGTATAGATTAGTAGGTGTTCTTCACTCTAAAGTTGCAATTTATGATGATTACATGTTTATTCAACTCTATGTTTATTGCTCTCTGATTGCTTAGCCAACAATTGGATTGACTTGTTACTTGTGCTTGAACTTAGAAAAGAGAAAGTGAAGTTGAACAAGAGTTAAATAATATGAGTTCTTGAAACTTGTTTGGTAAAGTGGATAGTTTAGTTAATGAAATAGAAATATTCATTAACCTCATATGGTCAAATTAGGTGTTGGACTGTCCATTTACTCTTGGTTAATTTTATAAGGAATTATGAAGTTAATTAGATAACCTTATATGAGATTTGAAAAAATACTTATAGAACAAATGAATCCTAGACCAAAATGTATCACCATTAAGAGCAAGGGTATTGAGTGTTAAAGTAACTTGCTATGAAATACAAGAGGGACTAATAATCCTAAATGCTAATATTCACCCAAAAATCTAAATACTAACTATGAACTTTGCAAAGTAGATAATCCATAATCATTTCTTGTTTATACAATCATTTCAAATGACCCCCTTAATTTAAATTAGGGTGTGAATTTTGGTACTCGACAAGTTTTGACAACAAATCCTCGAAGAAATGATCTTTTCTTATCATTATATTGCTTTTGTGATATGTATACTTACGTGTATATTTCAAGTGAGCAACACCCTTTCTTCTCCATGCTCGGCCAAACTTAGAACTATATAGAAGGAGATGAATTTTGGCCATAGCAAGATAAAGATGAGGGTTTTGAAGCATGAGAAATTAGATTATACAATTCACATGCTAAAAGAAGCCATGGAATACAAGATAATATTTTAGTTGCACCTAAAGAGTTATGAAACCCTATGAGCATAATTTAAGCTATATGAATTCATGACTAGATAAAAAAGAAACCAAGGAATGTTGCCATGCATCAAAATCCAAGAAAGAATCAACAAAATTCCTATATGCTTCCTTAAAACTATGGTCTCAGGCCAAGGTATGGAAAGGGAACCTAGGGAATGATTTTTTGAGTTCTAATGAATTTAAAGGCTTACATATGACTAATAAATAATTATGAAACCATTGGATTGAATTTAGAAGCTTTAGAATGAAAGTTGAAATTTTTAGGGCCTAAATCGAATTAATGAAGCAAGTTGGTCCTAAACCCCTTTAATTAAGTATGTAATAATTCAAATGAGTTTTTTTGTAGTTATAAAACTTGTAGCAAGCAAGAGTTTAGGGTTTAGAAAATAAAAACCTAAGGTTGCTTCATAATGGGCCTAAGCTAGCCCTAATTGTCACCTTAGGCTTTAGTTGAAATTTTTAGGGCCTAAATCGAATTAATGAAGCAAGTTGGTCCTAAACCCCTCTAATTAAGTATGTAATAATTCAAATGAGTTTTTTTGTAGTTATAAAACTTGTAGCAAGCAAGAGTTTGGGGTTTAGAAAATAAAAACCTAAGGTTGCTTCATAATGGGCCTAAGCTAGCCCTAATTGTCACCTTAGGCTTTAATGGGATTAAAGGAAGATCATGAGGTGTAGAATGAGTTCAAGTAGATTAATTCATCTTGTAATTGTTATGTGTAGGCCTGTCTATCTCAAACACACCTAAGTGTAGGTGTCAAGTGGAAGAAAATAAAGAGAAAAGCCAAGATCAAGTAGGTTAGTGGTAGTTGGAACTCTATAAGCCCTAAGGTAACTTGATCGCCCTTTCTTGCATGCATTTGAATAGTTAAATGAGTTGAAATGTTTATGTATGTTGTTGCTTGATCCTTTCATAAGAAATGTTTTATTATGTTTTTCAAATATGTGTATTGAAAAGCAATGTGATGGTTCCTAGCTCTCTAAGCCATGAAATTAAGCGCAGTAGCTCTTCCTTGACCCCAGGTTGAGATTAGTTGAGTCTAACAAGTTTATGATGATGTCATAGCTAGAGATGAAAGAGTTTTTATACTATATGATGCATTTGAGTTATATGATGCATATGCATAGCATCCTTGCACCACATGCATTGCATTTACTCATCGTGTTCATACATGCCTTGAATTAGTTGATATTAGCTATTGAGATTCTCCTAGAATCTCACCCCCATACTCCTACTAACTATTTCAAGGTTACCAAGCCAAGGCAATGACATTGAGAGGCCTTAGATGATAGAAATAATGTATTAGGATTGTCACATGTATTTAGTTTTGATGTATGTATAAGTGTGACACCCTTTTGTATTATTAAAGGTTCATGATGTAAGATGATGTAAAATGATATAGATATTCCATATTTTATGGTGAGACCATATGTAAAAGTATGAGAATGTGAATGTATAGCAATTTATGAAGATATATGGGCCTTAGTGTGGTAAATGGTATATATGGAGCTATTTTTTGTGTGTGTGCGCGCATACTTGGATGTAAAGAGGTTATATTTTAATCCAAGCCTCATTGCATGATTTGGAATGGTTGGAAATGTCATTTAGGATGAAAGAAATATGCTCAAAGTGGAAGAATTTCATTTGGACACCAATTGGTCCAATTTGATCTAAAAAATGGATTAAAATAGGATCTAAACAACTCCTATGCCAAAAGTGATTTAAATAATCTAATTTGGGTCTAAAACTTGGCATGCAATTATATCTTTTATAGAGATTTCTAACAAGCTAAAAATCATAACTTTTGGAACTTTAGAGAATATTTCACAAATTTTCAAAGTTCAAAAAGAGTTGCAGTTTGGTCCCTATACTGTTCTCACTAATCAGTTATGATATTTCAATTCTTTAAGGGGACAAGTGAACTCTGATGCTTATGAGATTTTACAAACATGTAGTTTATATTATAAGCTTTTTGTAGCCACCAAGTTTGCATAAATCGGAATTGTGTAGCAAAAGTTATACATTTTTGAAATTGAGATATGATATATGAGTTCATTACTATTCATATTCTGGCCAATTTTTGTTTCATTGGATTTTTCTGGCCCAAATAAACTTATTTTTACTTCAAAGTTTTTGAGCCTGTAGCTCGCATCTTAGACTTTCCGTATTATTGTGCATGACCAGAGTTATATAGCCCAAGATATGCATTTCTTAAGTTAGCTTAGATTTGTACTTTATGCCATTTCAGGTTTATGAATGTTTTCATGCTTTTAGTATGTAATTTCTAACTTAATGAGCTTAACAAAGTTTTTTTATGATAAATATGACTAAAGGAAAAGAAAGAACTGAGGTTGGACCCCTATAGCTTCATTTGATATGTAAATAACTTATTTTTGTGTTAAATGTATATTTTTGGTTATGGATTTCATAGTTATTGTCTAAAAATAATTGAAATGGTTGAAATGAAGCTAGGTATGACACCCCCTAGGGAGATCTCACTTATGGTTCCTCCTAAACTTAGACCTTTCTATTACCGATACATATGTTCTAGTCAACTACACCAAAGTTGAGCATTATCTCCAATAAATTACAAATATATCTCAATTACATTAGTATGATATATCTATATCTACCTCTCATAATTCATAATTTTGACACTACTTTCATTAATTAGGAAATTTAAACACTCACTTATAAAACAAAATCATAACATCACTCATGATGAAACATGACATGTCGAGAATGGCTTAAACAACTAGTAAGTTTATATCTTTAGCACATTAATTAATGTAGCATGTCCATCTTATAAGTAAATCGTTTAATGGTCCCTAAGTAAATATGGGTGGAGTTGATAATTCAATAATTTGAAACTCAATCTTTGGTTTGTTAAAGATAGTGAAGTGCAGTAATGGCATAATAATCATTAGATATAGATTCCACATAAAAGAATATGGTAAGAATAAAACGACCATAAATAATGGTGTTTAGATAAGAGGTAATTTGTATAGTGAACGTGTACTAAACTACTATGGCATTCTTAAGGCAATCATAATGTTATTATATATGGGAGTCCAAAAGTAATTTTGTTTCAGTGCTAGTGGTTTGACTCGAGCAATGGTATCAAGCTTGATGACAAGTATAGGTTGGTAGATGTCAAGCCCCGAACAACCCTTCAAACCTCTAATGTAATTGTATTAGCCAAGTAGGTTCAACAAATGTACTACACAAGACACCTACCTGGTCATAGTAGAGGTAGTGGTAAATGATGGGTACCTTGCAAGGTTAGGCTAAAACTTTTCATAACTAAGACACTCAATAAAGGGAGCAAAGTCTATGATGAAGGCAACACCATTTATTACTACTGGAAAACATGTCTCCAAGTGATATGCAACAAGTCTCTATTGAGAATGATGAATTGGTAATTGCATTGTTTGATGAACATGTTCTAATGGAAGAAGTTACCATTGATGAAGTACATAACCCTGCAAACATTCACTTCAACAAGATGACTTCATTGATGACAACGAAAACACTAATAATATTAAGGTCTCTAAGCATGAGGAAGAGGAAGAGGAAGAGGTTAACTTAAACAATACATATTTAACAAATTCTTAATTCCTAGGTTTGTTAATGGTCCTATTTTCTTTTAATTTTTTTCTATATTATTATTTTTACATTACACATCTTAAATAAGTTTTGTCTTTTCATTTATGTTACATGGTTTATTAAAGTTAGCACATCACTTTTTTTGGTATATCAAATGTCAGCAAGTGGTCGTGTACATTAATGACATGAAGCATTCCCATGTATAAAACTTGTTTTTTGGGAAAGAAGAAAACTTAGATAATAATAGTTAGGAGTTCTGTATGAACATTTTTGCCATTAATAGCTAAGAATTATGTAATATAATGTACAACTGTGTCATGTATATTGCTTTACTTCAATTACTTGCTAGTTGCTTGTATGAAGTACTATTTTATTGTAAGTTAAATATAAAAATGGATTAAAACAAATAAGACATTGCGATTTTTTTTAAACTAGCAATTAAATAGTGAGGGATTTGAGAAGGACTATCAAGAAAAATTAGTGAGGGACTAGCGAAAAAATGCTAGGCAAGTTAATGAGGAAATATCCCTCCCATAATTCCCTTGCCAAATGCTAAGGGGATTAGAAAAAATAATCCCATTATAGTGACAAAAGTTGGTAAAGGACTTCCCATTGATATTTTTGTCAGCAAGGGACTTTAGCAAGAGATCAAGGAGAAAAAATTTTCCTCACCAAGTAGCAATCCCAATATAGCAAGGGAATGTTTCTCATTGTGCCCTTTTTGAGGCAATATAGCAATAGAATATTACAACATAATATTAAGAAAATTTTCTCTCACTAAATTCTCTTTTTCTTGTTGTATGTGTAAACGGTGGTAGATAAAGTGGAAAAACCAAGATAATTCTATATGTTTAATTGCCTTTGCATTGTATAAAAGGCTTGGTTAGTGGCTAAACAAGTGAACTAATGACTCGATGATTGAAATCTTCAAAGGTTCAATATCAAATTTGGTTCCAATAATTATACTAGCAATTAAGAAATATAAAGATTTTTGTTCACCAAAATGTGGTTGATGTGAAATTGAACCCCCATGTTAAGGATTGAGTACAATGCGCAATACAGTAATACTAAAGTTTTATTATACTTTTGTCGATATTTTATACAAAATAACATATTTACTATATACCTATAAAAAAATAAAATTTTAAAGACAAATATATGTGGATTAATTTTAAAAATTTTATAAAGGAACTGAAAATATTTTTAAAAAATAAATAAAATTGACATAAAAGTTAAATATGGCAAAATTTAATTTGTTATGCAAAATTAGTTTAAGGTTAATTACAGAATTTAATTTTGATATCTAATTTTTTTATAATTTTCTTAAAATTAAATACTAAGAATTATAGAGTTATGTAACATTTTGATTAATTAATATTCATTATATTTATTATTTAATAGAGTTGTTTTTATATATAGTTATATTTTTAATAAAAAAAACATATCTATTAGAAAAATCTTCCAATCTCACAATCATGGCGAGAGGTATTTATGCTTTTAGGTTTTTGCTGTAAAATCTCAATTCATAATATAGAATATTATTGTACGCTTAATTTGCAGGGAAATCATCTTTAAAAAATTTAGAATTGCCTTTCATAAAAAGTATCCACGACCTTTGGCTTCAATGGAGGAAAATGGGAGTTGGGCACTATTTCAGTTGACCAATATAGTCATTGAGTACAAACATGATTTATCTACTATCGAAAAAGTAATATATATTCTCTAAATAGTTAGACCTTGGTGGGAAAGTTAGAGTGATGAAGAGGGGAAGAGAGTGGGATTAAGAAAAAGACATGTTTGATAGGCTGGAGACTTCTTTCCTTAAATGAGTTGTCTCCCACTAATATAGGAAAGTCTATTCTATTGCTTTGTGGTGGGAGAAAACTTTACTGAGTAGGAGAATAAAAATTGAAACTATTTTATTCTTTTTCACATAATTTTTTTTATTAAAAGTAAATTAAAAATAAAATTTTAAATTAAAATATTATTTTATTATTTATTATTATTGGTAATTAAAAATAATTATTTCATTTTTATTAGTAATTAAAAATAAATATTTTATTATATTTTATAATTATTAAAAGTATTTTAATTTTTTAATTCTGTTCTCATTTTATTTTTATATTATTTTTATCTAATTGAATATAAAAAAAATAAAAATATTTGTATTTCTTTTTTCATGGGATACAAGATTTCTTTTTATTTTTATTTTATTTTCTATTCTTATTCTATCAAAAGCTAATTTTCTGTACCAAACAAGATTTTAAGGAAATCTCCAGACTTTGAAAAGAATTAGGGAAGGGAGTCTATGTGATAAGAAAAGCTTTCCCGACAACATGTTGCTCGTTATTCATTTTGTCAGCGCTGGGCTTGTTGGGGGATTAGTGATCTGATCTGGGCCCGCTTAGGATAATCTGTTAGAACTTTAAAGCTACTTTTTATCATTTTATTAGCAAAAGCATTTTATATAAACTAAACCACTCGTATTAGAGTAATTAAGACAGTGAGAATTAATCATTTATATTGGATCATAAAATATTTTGAAATATATTGTCTAGATATGTACGATTTGTCGCAAAAGTATATTATTATATTTTTAACACCTTCAAAAAAAAATCATCTCCAATAAAAGTTATTAGCCATTTTCATAAATTGCCTTTGTTAATAAATTTTAAAATTTTGGCCAAAATGTTCCTTCCTTAATTATAGACAAAGTTTAAATTTTATTTACTAGAATCTCTTACATGATATTTTAAAATGTTATCAATTATTTGCCTTCTTAACAATATGTTAAGATAACTAATGAAATTATCCAGATGTTTCACGAAGCTTTTTAATATTTTCTATCATAATTATCGAAGGATCAATGAAAATGATACCAACGTTATATTCCAAAATGACTCACACAATTGTATTCCCTCCTTTGGGGGAAAAAAAATTGTACTCAAAGGGAAAACTCTAGAAAACCAAATTAAGCTTTATTGCATTCCCCTCCATCAATAGTCCTCATTACAACTCTTAACTTTCTATTTATACAATCACACAATTAAGAAATCACCACCCATATATATACATATATATATATATATATATCTATGTATGTATGTATGTATGTATCACTTTACATGTTCAGAATATAATCTTACAAAATTAGGTCTAAGAAAAATATTTACGATATTTTGAAAGATAAATGAAAGAAGTGAAATAAATAAAAATTGTGATGAAACTTGAAAGCGAGACACCATGCCAAATTAAATGGATAAAAGGTATATATTAAAACAAACATGCATGGGATCTTAAATTACCAAGAAACTTTATCTTGCCTCGTGTATTTATAAAGATGCCTTGAAATGACAGAAAACATGTGGTGGGGACAGTTGAGAATCGGAAGGGCTTCCTCGCCCTTGTCTTGTTCGTTGCCATCCTAATAATGCTTTATCTTTCTAAGTTGAAATAAAAAGTAAAAATATTTACATATTAGATAAAATTAATGTCTGGAAAATTAGGTCAACTCAAAAAATAATGTAAGTGAAAATTGGAAAGATGATGGAAACATAAAATATCGTACAACAATCACATGATATTTTTTTGGCAATATATAATTTTAACTGATATGTAATGTTTTTACTTTTTATAATGATTAAGGAGATAAAATATTAAATTTTAAAATTTATGTATCAAATTTGTAATTGAGTTACAGTATAATGGAGTTATACGTGATTTCTTTAAAAAAAAATAAAACTAAAAGACTAGTTTAATTTTTAAGATATACACAGAAAGCCCAGCTACTCTCTCACATATATTCCTTCTATCAATGATAAAGACAAGTCAAAAACTAATAAGATAAATGCCAATGGAGAAACGAATCTCGAAAATGGGGCAAATGGATCATTTGTAACTTAAAGATGTGGGATTAGATCCCTTTGTCACAGCAAGGACTAAGAAACCTCTATGTAAAAGCCACCAGCCTTGGTTTCTCATGAGGCAATATTGAGATAACATTAATCAAATACATTCTCAAATACGAATGGATTAAGCTTCCAAGTTCTCTCAAAGGCTTCCAATATTGTTCTATTGGAAGTCTTTGATAGAACATGAGGAGCTTATAAAGTCGTATTTTGAAAGTTAACTTCTGTTTCTCATCAATAGTAAGTGATGAAATTCATTTCTTTAGCTCCCTAAGTTATTGTATATATACTAATTAAAAGGTATAGTGTGATTTTTGCATTCATCTTAATCATTGTATTTTAAGGATGATTATTTCTTCCTACCTCACCATTCATATAAGATCACTGCTCTCACTTAGTATCCCCACCTAGGTGCTGAGTTTATAGACATCACTAGTTTAATTTGCTGTTCGGACTAATTCATGTTATTGAGTAAAAGAAAGGTCTTAGATATCATAGATTTGAATTTTGATATCCTTAAAAAAAAAAAAGTGAGATACAATAAAACGCCCGTGTTTTAATCCTAAGAATAAGATTAATTCAACTTAGAGAAAATTAGTAACTACCCCAATTAGTGGTAAATAAACGCTTAGGTGAAAGATTTAAATTTGGAATGAAGGTTAATGCAGGTATCAAAACCCACTTTAGCAATTTTTATTATCTGTTACTGTTTTCTAATTAAATTAACTAATTAATGAACCTAGTTATAATGAAATATTCAATATTTGAGTTTGATGTCTTTAAGCTTTCAAAATTTTCATATTTTTCAACCACCATGAGCTAGCCTCACGGAAGCAGCTATCCTCTTAAGTAGAGCATATATGGAAAACTAAAAAAGATTAGAGTTAAGTGCAATTTTTTATATTTTTATTATTAGATTCTTTAATTAAAATATAAAAGATGTATAATTCTTTAATAATACTTTGACAAATATATAATTTAATTAAAAAATTATACAATTATTTGTAAAAATCATATATTTGTTATAGTATTATTGAAAGATTATATACTCGTTATATTTTAATTGGAGAACTTAATAATAAAGATATAACAAACTATATATAAGTTTTTTCAAACTAAAAATTAGCAAGGATGGAGCAGATATTTATTGTATGAGAAGATACGAATTTTGATTAGTAAATAGATAGATTTGATTGGTAAATCATATTCATATGTGTGTATATATTTTGATATCAAATTGCTTCTATTTGTTTTGCCTGAATATTATAGCCCTTCAGTGCTCAGATGATATCAATAAAAGGTCCTTTGTGGTCTTAACAGATATATTTACGAAAACTTTAGCTTTTTTTTTTAAAAAAAAATTTCAACTGCAAAAGAATTTGAACATAAAGTAGCTTATTTATATCACTTATAACAGTAAATCTTATTTAATACTCTCTTTTCAAATAATTATTTCTTTAAGCTTTTTATTCGTATAGAGGATTATGATCAAAACAAGAAGTTCAATGGAGTGCAGACTAAGAAAAATTAATTCGCCAACTAATCTCTTCAAATTCCTTGAAAAAACTCAAATTTAAGTTTCGCGATCAAATTGAATCTCTCTTGGCTTAGAAAAAAAAAAATCTTGCTGTCAAACTCTTAAGTAAGATCAAACCTTCATCTCTTCAAATCCTTCAGAGCTCAAATTCAAGTCCAGCGATACCAAATTTGAGGCAAAACACCAAAAAACAAAAAACAGAAAAAAAAAACGACAAAAAAAAGAGTCATGGCAAAATTAGATGATGAAAGCCAAACCTTTAACAAAATTAAATGGACAAAAAGTATATTATAAAGTCTAATTTTTTTTATATCAACATGCATGGAATCTTAAATCACCAAGTAGCTTCATGTTGCCTCATATTAAAGATGCCTTAAAATGAAGGAAAACATGTGTGCCAAACACTTTGTAAATTCCTTTCCTGGTTGAGCTTTTCTTTTCCTTTCTCTTCTTTTTTTAAGAGATTACATTTATTCACCATAATCTTTATTTTGAATTGCAATGTCTTCCAATTAAAAAAAATACAATCAACTCCCTGGTTTATTATCTCCATTGCAATAAACCCTCATCGTGTAAATTTAAAAATTTTGACTGCGTAAAATCTCTAAAATATTTCTCCTATAATATAATACCGTTTTGTAATATTTTTTATCTTCATCTACGATATTCATGGTTTACCTACCTCCCGGAGACTCACTTCCACCTTCACGTCCCTCCTTGATATAGAGCTGCTCTGTCCTTGTCCCTGAGGACTAATCCTGCCAGCGATGCGGATGTTACTCAACGCATACACTGAGCTAGGAATAGGAGGGCTATTCCAACTTTCTTTTCAATCGGAGAATGCATTACAGTTTATATAATTAAAAATTCAGATTGGAAGCCAATTTTCCTCCATTAACCCCTTCATTCTCAAATTTAATTTTGTGTGTGTGTGTGGTCATTAGAGATCATGCTTGCGGGACTGGTTGAGTTATAGTTCATGATGCTTCAAATTTTCATGTTTTGAAGTTTTCTTGCTAAGCAAGGACGCTACAGGTGAAGGTGAGTCATGGGAGATGGGGATTAAAGAAATCCATATAAATAGATTGGGTGGGGCAGATGAAGAGTAATGCAAAAGAGCATTAAATTGATGGGTAATTTAATAATTTTATATAGTTAAAATTTCTAAATTTAGATAATAAGTGAGGGACATTACAATTAAAGGTGAAAGATCATCGTAAAATACATTTTCCCGTTATATTTTTTCATCTTTCTCCTCCCCAATATGCAGTTCATGATTAAATCTTGTTTTAACTAACCAAAAATAAAGGGGTTAGAGAATAATGATTGAACATCTTGCTCAATTTATGATATGAACAACAATGTTACGAGGTTGCCCAGAACAGACATAGCCCCTTATCAAGAAGGGTACAAAATATTTTACTTTTCACGCAAATGCATTCATAATCCTAAACTTTTCCAATTTGATTAAAGTCAAGTTATTAAGAGATTTACGAAAAAATAATTATCACCAGAGTTCAAGAAATTGGCAAAATTAATATTTAAATTTGTGATCATGTATTTTTTTTTATTGGTCAAGATGAGTATCATTATATCATGAGAAAATTACATTTTACTCCTTTGAATTAAAGTTCAATTAAAAATATGGTACATAAAATTTAAAATGCAATAAAACTTCGCTCTAAATGTCAGATCCAATTAAAATTAATTGCAATAGACCACATAATCCTACATTGCTACTTACATTTACAATTTTATCCTAACCCAATACCAATCCTGACTATTTCTGAGGTGAGAAAGCATGTTCGTCCCATTGATTTCAACCAGAAATAAACATTTTTATTTTAATTCAAAATTCATAAAAATATTTTATTATACATTATAAGGTTAGAGTATCAATTTTGTAATTAATCTTTAGTCTGAGAAGATAAATCTGATTTCCCCTTATATAAGACAATAAGGCCATACACATAAGTCTCCACTATTAAGCCAACCTGTTCAAGTTATTTTCTCTAGATTTCCTCCAAAATTATTGTTCTTAATTTTGTACAAGCTTTCTTTTTTAAAGAGAAAAATTTAACTATCGTTCAACTTTTAATCCATAAACATTACACATAGAAAGCCCACGTGGTCTCTAATTTATATTCCTTTTTATCAATGATAAAGACGAATCACAATCAGCAATTAAGATAAATGTCAATGGAGAACCGAATCTGGAAAATGAGGCATGCAGATGATTTATACTTGGACATGGGATTAGATCCCTTGATCACAGCAACGACTAAGAAACCTCTATATAAGGCAATATTGAATAACATTAATCAAAGACATTCACAAATATGAATGCATTAAGTTTCCACGTTCTCTCAAAGGCTTCCAATATTGTGATATTGGAAGTCTTTGATAGAACTTGAGGAGCTTATAAGTGGTATTTTGTTAGTTAACTTCTGGTTCTCATAAGTATGTGTAAGAATTCTCTTAAATTTTTTATTATAAAATTTTTATAGAGTTCAAAGAAAGCAAAATACAAAAAATAGAAGTGTATATGTGACCTACTTCATTTTTCTCCTACTCTCTCTTTCCTCTCTTCTCTCTCTGAGCTCTACAAAAATTTTATAATAAAGAACTCTAGAGAATCTAGACTCCATAAGACTAAGTGATTATAATATACTAATAAAAGAAGAAAAAACGTTTGCTGCATAGCTATTTTTAATTTCCACAGCTCTCTTTTATAGTCACTTTCATTTTATTAACCAGGTATGGGCCTTTTATTAATTACTATTCTATATTTTAGAATATTTACCGGTAAGTGTTGGATATAGAGACCTTACTGAATTGTTGTTCAGGCTAATTAGCTTAGGTTATTAAGTAGGGGAAGGTTTGAGTTAAATATCATGGATTTGAATCTCGATTTTTTTCTTTTCTGGGTTAATTTTGACTCCAATATCTAAGATTTAAACTTGAATACTTCAATTATTAAAAATTTCCCAACTAGTCAAATGGGCTCTAATTTAAAAGGATCTCTAGAAAAGAGATTTTGAAAAATACGTCTGACATATTTCTAAAATAGTATAATTAACTTACTAAAAATTAATGGAAATATTGCTAAAAGTGACTCTTATAAATTTTTAATCCTTTTCAATCATTTTTTCGTTTCTTTTAATTGTACATACTAAATATTAAAAAAAATTCTATTTACTATTTCCTTTCTTTTCTTTCCCAACCTCTTCCTCCCAAACAATAGTTAAAGTTAACAATGTTGATATGACTCGAGCTAAGCTCCTTCGTATGATATTTTGCTATAATGATCAAGTGGAAACCCTCCTACCCCATCTCTATTTTTAAGCAAGAAAGGCTTTTCCATGAGAGTAACATATCTTTTTTTGAATCAAACACTAAATAGATAAAAAATCTAATACGAGTGTTATAAGAATAACGTATCAAGATGCTCATTAAGTTCTTATTTTAGTTGCAAATTCACTATCCATATGATATTTTATTAATTTATTATTTGATGTGGCATTTTTAATCACTTATTATTTGTTTTTTAATGAAAAAATGTAAAATACAATTAAAATAACAGTTGTTGTACTTTAAAAGAATACATGCAAGTATATGTATCATACAAATAATAAAATAAAAAGTAGAAAAATTGAAAATAAAATTGTGCACATTAATTTAAATCAAACCAATAATAAAAAAATTAGAAATAAACTAAATTGAACACACAAAAATAACAAAATAAAGGAAGAGGCACTAATCTATACTAAATTGGGAAATGAAAAGTTTGGAATTCCTTTTGTCATTTCCCAGGAAGCTAATTACTTTCTCTTTATATTGCTCTTAATAATAATTTTTGCTAACATAAGATTCTAATTTACCTATAAGCATTTTTCGAATTACCTATAAGTATTTCTTTAACTAATTCATAATTCTTTATGTGGTTAATCAAGAGACGTAATTATAAAAAAAAAAAGCCTTAATGTGGCTATGTGAAAATAGTATGTATATTTCAATCATGCTGGCGAATCAATACATTCAATATCACAAGTTTTATGAATATGAACTCACATTATCTAATTCATAGTCTAGTCCTAAAATCCCTTTTCCAAATTCATTTAAGTTACTCAAATTATCTAATAATTTTCACATACCAAAGTATGAAAAATAAGGATTGAGTAAACAAAGCAAAATAAAAAAGAGTTATTACAACATACTACATGCTAAGGTTCATTATAATCCCAAATCAACAAATTCAACCTATAAATATGAGCATAAGCAACATAAAAAATAGAGCATATATCAAATGGGTCTAGAAATGTAAAGAAAAACAAGAGAAGAAGAGGAAAATAAAATTAATTAGTGCATCTCCTCTAAAACCAACTTTCTCCCATGACCTGATGATAGAAGTGTGCATTGGATGTGATAGGCTAGGAATAAAGTTAGCCCAAGGCCCGTCTTGATTTGGATTTAGGACTAATTTTATCACCCAAGTCCCATCCTGGCCCCATTTCAAATTGGGCCTAATCAAGCCAGAACGAGTCAGGATGGGATAAGAGGAAGAAGAAAGGATATAGGACACTCAAAATCTTCATCTACAAAACTATCAACTTATGAATTTAGCATGGATCACATAATTAAAGCATAGGCAAATAGACATCTTGATCCTTTGTTTGGTCTATTCCTCCCATCCCATGTAGACGCCTAAAAGAATAAAGACATCTAAAAAAGAATAGCAAAAAAGATCTGCATTTTATCTTTAATTTTGGACAAAGATGTAGATAGGCCTACTTCTCTAAAAAATAAAAAATAAAAAATCTCATTAGTACCACAAATTGCACCTTGCTATAAAAGCAGAAACATAAGCAAATCAAGAGTAATTAAAGTTAGGCATATGATATCCAATAAACTCAATATCACAAAACATAGCATCATTCTTAGTAATAATATACTACAAACATTATAACATGCATTAAACATTGCAAGACAAATCCAAGCATGCATTTACAATTTTTCACATAAAAAAGCTCATGATGGAAGAAGCATTAATAGAATATGTGAATAACAATTACAAATTTACAATTGTCAAACTAGAAATAGCTTTTATAAAAGAGCGATGCAAAATTAACTCTATATAATTCAATGAACACCAAACAACAATTCATTTCAAACAAATTTTGCCATAAAAAAGTGATTTTATGTCAACTATTTTTGCATATAAAAATTTAGGAAAACAGGTTTTCGCTTTCAAAATTGCAAGGTATCTTCAAATTTAATTTTACTATCTCTTTCTAAACTAGAGCTTCATATATCACAATATATAGCCAACATATAAACTTTGTTAAACCCATTCTCAAGAAAGTAAACTAATTTCTTTACAGTATGCTCAATAGAAAACTTGATATCTACAAAATACAAACCAAGCTTTTGGCAATTAGCATAGAAAATTATAATGTTAAATAAACATCTTTTAGCATTTTATGCTAGATAACTGTCTAAAAACCCTATTAAAATAATCAAGACTAAAAAAAATCCCTTGGTCTAACTACCAAGGCCTTCCTGTTTAGCTTGTTCTTCTAATTGTAACAATTCGTCTATGTAAGGACTTGCTTCTCTTTTCTTTTGCCCCTGTTCTCTGATCAACATGAACAAGATCGAAATAATTCAATTTAGCAATGGGTGAATTATTTAAAAATGACACATCTGGATGGAAGAACATGGTATTCAACCCTAGCCCAGCCTCAACAATTTATTTAGAATGGATTAATAAAAGCATCAGCACTACAAAAATAATACCTTAAACCAAATCAAGTGCAAAAGACTTGGAAAATAAATTTGATTCATGAAAAGAAAATAAATTTGATTCATAAAACCATACAAAATTGTAAATAATATTTAAGAAATATTAAGAGTTCAAAATACACATACAGGCTAAATAAAATAACAAAAACACATTAGGCGACATTCTAAACATCTTTAAAGATAGCTCTTGAAGCTCCTGAAACATATGTAAAAAGTAAAGATCATCTTGGAAATTAGAAAGTAGAAATCAAAGGTAGAAATAAATATCATTATATCATTGTTAGAGTATGAAGCTTATCATATTCCACAAGACTCTTAAACTCCTCCTACTAATCAAAATCACATTCTTTAAATCTGAATACTATAAGAAATAGCAAATTTTGGGTGTAGATGAATGCTTCAACCATCTTTAGTGATAATAAACTCTTAAAATCGTCAAGCACAAGACCACCAGTACTAAAAGTAAATTCAGAAGCCATAGTTGGCATTGGCACAACAACAAAGCACTTTATATTTTTTAGCATTTTCTTTCCATCATGCCAAGATATCAAAAGAATGATCATCTTCAATTGAATCATCTACAAGATGCTTTTCCAACACCATTCTTTGGTCTAAAGTAACTTTTATTTTATTCTTGTTAATATTTCATGCCCTCTTTATCCTTCCAAGAGCAAAACTAGGTAGTTGTACTCCCATATCCCTTCTACTTAAGTCATCACTATCTTTAGAGATATCTTGTAATTCATCAACAACTCCCCTAGCACCAACATATTCACCATACAAATGATACAATACATCTGTAACCCTTCTCTTCATGGCTTCACAAGATTAGGATTAGATATATCTCTCTGAAGGTAGCCCTCACAAAAGTAAGTGTAGGTCAAACTTGCTAACCCTAATTGATTACTTTAGCTCCAATTTATTATTGTTGAAAAATTAGAAAGAGTAGAGTTACCAAAGTGAATACACATCTATGAAAAGCCTGATACCATTTGTATTTCTTCTTTTTTTTTTAATGCAACATTATTTCTTATACGGATGTTAATTACTTGGCGATATTAAAAATCAGAGAGGTTCCTATGACAATTAATAGCATGCTTTGTTTTTGTGCGGTTGACAACGAGTGACATTTATTAGTTGGTTGTAAGAATGCTTTTAGATTTGACTTTAATAAAGCAACACGTGATTACAAATAATCAAAAGAGAATAAAGGAATACCATGCACATATGAATACACAGGCAAAATGCGGCTAACAAAGAAAAGCCAGAAACAAAGCACAAGATTCCACGCTACTAGTAGACATCAAAAGAATTTTGTATATGTTCTTCAGATGTTTTATGATGTGAAATAACATAAATTATTATTATAATATTTGATATGTAAATTTTGAAAATTACAAAATATTTGTAATTAATGTTTTATAAAAATTGAGAAAGTTAATTCTATTAGCTTCTGACCATTTTGAATACCTATGTACGCTAAATATAAGCACCTTAATAAAATATTTAAAGTAATGATGGGCGAGATCAAGGAAAAGAATAAACCAATATCGCTTTTAGCTAGGTATAGCTTCCAATTAAAGAGAAACATATTTATAGAGTAAACAATATCATATATTTATATAATTTGAGTCACAATATGTTTTTACGAATATATATATATATATATATATGTATATATATATATATATGTATGTATGTAGCGGACAAATGATGACTTTTGCTTTGTTTAAAGTTAAAGAATAATGCTACTTACATAGCCCCAAAAAAATTGTTATTAACTTAATTATTTTATATTAATTTGGGCATATTATTATTCAACATGCGAAAAGGGATTTTTTTTTATAAATTTAAATGCGTGTTTAGCCGTGTTATAGAATTTTTCTTTTTAAATGTGTGCTATATATTTTAAATTTGTATAGGCCAATACCAACAAAAAATTTAAATGACAACATTATTTAATTTTGAGTAGTGAAAGTTTCTAATTAAAGTTTCTCCTATAAATCAACATTGGAAACAAAAGAAAAATATATATTTAGACAGAAATATCCTTGTTGGAATTAAAATAAATAAATTATCTCAAACATGTGTATAATATTATAATTACAATTGTCAATTTTTCAAACGTGCTACTCTGCAGTATTTTTTATTACAACATTATCCAACTACAAATAGATCATTACTCATTTTGAAACTAAAGATTCAATTGCTCCTGTAATTTCTTACTTAAATTGGACATGTTCTACATAAACAAATAAAAAACCTAAAAAATGTGATTTGTTAACATCTGCCAGAAGAAAAGCAAGGAGAGGGTCCAACTCGAGAATCAATATAAAGATAATCTTATATATTAGCAAAAGGCGAATCACACTCTGCAGTGAAGAAGATAAAGAATATTTAAATAAATTGGTTATAAGAATCTCTCATCTGTGTATAAGTACGTACTCTGCATTCGTTGTCTTTGGCTGTGGCTGAGGAACAACTTTCAGTGAAGTTGTGAAAGGGATAATTGAACTGATGAGAAAGCCATTAGAAACCCTCAAAGGCTTCCACTGCACCATGTTATGGTCATATTAAAATTGACCGAGAGAGTGGGGTTGTGGGAGTTCTTTGGGGACCCCCGATGGCTTTACTCTTGAGTCTTGTCTTCGGCTATTGAGCTTAATTTCTGAATTATTTATGTTTTATTCAATCATTTTTTTCCTTTAATTCTTTCCTATATAATCTCCTTAATATTTCTTGTAGTTTTAGAGGAAACAAAAATTGAAGCAAGTTAATTTCTATTTAAAAAAAAAAGTAATCAGAAGCAAGTTTGTGCCCTGTCGCCTCATTGAAATCTTGGGCAGTCTACCTAGCAGCAGTGGCTGCTGTCGATCAAACATCTTTCATGAATAGCAATTTTAAATCTTTCACAAGTAGGTGGTCGAAAATATTGGATGACATGTGCTTAAGATTTCGAATTGCAATTGCGGTCGCACTTATGCTTTCATTACAGCTGTGGTGATTGTGAGAAAGAGCAGCAAAATGCTGAGAACTACTGACCTTGCAGATTGCAATTTCACAAACCAAATGCAGTGTTATGAAACCTGCAACATATTGTGGTTGTGGATCGATCGCAATTTAAAACTCGAAATATATTGGAAATTGTAGGACGCAAGTGAAATTTGCAACCTTTGAGATTTATCCTCATCTTTCTAGTATAACAGAACTTCACCCATCCAGATCATCTTCCTCTATATATTCCTTGAGATTGATCTATAAATTTCTGCATATCCATAGGACGAGAGTAGAGCTTGTCATAGCCCTAGAGTGTTTAAGTTGTGCACTTGGAATATTTGTGCCCACTTTGTCCCTTTTTTGCTAGTGTTTATCCTCCTCCTCCACCAAAACTCATGTGTAGAGCTTGTTATAGCCCAAGAGTGTTTAAGCTGTGCACTTGGATTATTTGTACCCACTTCGTCTCTCTTTTGCTAGTGTTTATCCTCCTCCTCCTCAAACTATTAATTATCATTTACTTTTTAAAAAGGATTTTTGATCCGGTCAATGTCATGGGTCTAAATTGCAGTCCGCATTATGTGATGCGGTTGTAATATTACTGTTGCGGTGCCAACCACATCTATATTAATCAACCGCAATGTCCGCAATCCTTCTTATACTATCCGCAATGACCGTAACTGCAATCACAATTTAAAACCATGGTCAATATTGTTTAGCTCCAAAGCTAATTATTGTTGGGCCAAGTCAAATTGGCGAACCCTAATAGATTACTTTAGGTTCAATTTATTATTGCAAAAAAATTAAGCAAAGAAAAATAGAAGGACAAGAAAAAATAGAATTACCAAAGTGAATACACATCTATGACAAGCCAAAGGGCAGAAGCAAGCGGGACTAACGGGAGCCAATATTACTTTACATATAAAAGTTTTGGTAAACATTAAGTATGGCCGTTTAAAAGAAAAAAGATAAAGTTCACACATAACTCTTTATAAAATTAGATATAGCTCTTCGTTTTTTTTTTTTTTTTTTTCTTTTCTTCCACTCCATATGTTATTTACTCTTTCTTTTTATTAAGATATTTTGTCCTCTTTTATTATTTAATGTTTTTCAACTTTGCTTTTTGCCTTTGTCTTGTAATTTTTTCTAATGCATAACTTCAATAAATTGTTTTAATATACTATTTTTATCGAATTATCAATAAATTTTATCTATTTTTTTACTTGAAATTATTAATATATTTCACACCAAAATAACTAATGTGATAGACTAGATGAAATGAGATATATTTAAGAAATATATCTGTTTGTATATCATGCAAGGGCTAATTTAATTTCTTTCATATAGAATGTATGTATTGTCAACCGTTATAATTTTTTCTTAAGATATTAAGTATTACATTATTGGCCCATTAAAAAAAATTTCCTGACTTGCCCCTGGACAAGCCTGGTATTGTTATTTTTCCTTTTTTTTAATGCAATATTATTATTCTTACACAGTGATGCTACATGACAATAAAAAATCAGAGAGGTTCTTATGACAATTAATAGCTTGCTTTGTTTTTGAGCAGTTGACAATAAGTGACATTTAATAGCATGCTTGGTTGAAAGAAAGCTTTTAGATTTGACTTTAATTTTTTCTTTTTTGATACATTAGATTTGACTTTAAGAAAGCAACAAGAGATTACAAGTAACCAAAAGTGAAAAAGGAATATCATGCACATATTGGTCATAATACACAGGGAAAATGCGGCTAACAATGAAAAGCCAGAAACAAAGCACAAGATTCCATGCTACCGGTAGACATTAGAATAATTTGGTATATGTTCCTTAGATGTTATATAATGTAAAACAATATAAATTATTATAATATTTGATATGCAAATTTCGAAAATTATAGAAAAAATATAGAATTAATATTTTATAAAAATTGAGAAAGTTATTGTATTAGCTTCTAACCATTTTGAATAACTGTATACTAAATATAATTAAGCATCTTAAGAAAATATTTAAATTAATGATCGGTGAGATCAAGGAAAAGAATAAACAAAAAATCGGTTTTGGTATATAGCCTCCAGTTAAAGAGAAACAAATTCATATAGTAAACAATCTCAGATATTTATATAATTTGAGCCTCAAAATGCATTTAAATAAATACGTAGCAGACAAAGGATGGCTTTTACTTTGTTTTAAATTAAAGAATAATGCTCCTCACACCTAAATAATTTTCTTAAAAACTTTTTTGTTATTAATTTAATTATTTTATATTCATTGGAATATTGTCATTAAATGCAAAAAGAGAATTGTTTTGTTTAATAGATTTAAAGGCCTGTGTTTAGCCATGTTATGGATTTTTTTTTAATGTGTGCTATATGTTTTATATTTGTATTTGGCCAATTAAAAAAATCACTTTTAAATGACAACATAATTTACTTTTCAGAAGTGAAAGATTAGAGAATTGGAGTTTCTCCTATAAATCAACATTGGAAACAAAAGAAGAAAAAATATTTAGACAAAAATATCCTTGTTGGAATAAAAAAAATTTCTTAAACATGTATAATGTTACTATTTATAATTGTCAAAACATTTGGTCAAACGTGCTACTCTGCAGTTTTTTTTTTTTTGGCAACATTTGCAAAGGAAAACGGAAAATTCTGCAGCATGGAAAAATAGGTCCTAGATGTCCAACGGCAAATAGAATTACTCATTCTGAAACTAAAGATTCAATTGCTCCTGTAATTTCTTACTTAAATTGGACATGTTCTACATAAACAACTAAAAAACTTAAAAAATGCTGATTTGTTAACACTTGCCAGAAGAAAAGCAAGGACAGGGTCCAACTCGAGAATCAATATAAAGATAATCTTATATATTGGCAAAAGACGAATCAAGCTGTGCAGTGAAGGACAAAGAGATAAAGAATATTTAAATAAATTGGTTATAAGAATCTGTCATCTGTGTATAAATAGGTACTCTGCATTCGTGGTCTTTGGCTGTGTCTGAGGAACAACCTTCAGTGAAGTAGTTGTGTACGTGAGAGATAATTGAACTGAGAGAAAGCCATCAGAAACCCTCAAAGGCTTCCACTGCCCCATGTTATATATGGTCATATTACTTCTGACCAAGAAAGTGGGGTTGTGGGAGTCCTTTGGGGGAACCCTGATGACTTTACTCTTGAGTCTTGTCCTCGGCTATTGAGCTTAATTTCTGAATCCTTTATGTTTTATTTTACCCTTTAGTTTTTCTTTTAACTCTTGCTTATATAATCTCCTTGATATTTCTTGTAGTTTTAATAGGATGATCAAAATACCAGTACCCAATGAGTACATAGATGCAAAATTTACTTGTTTTATGTATGAGTTTTCTTTCTTTTTTTTTAAAAAAAGGGGGGTGTGTTGTCTTAGAACAAAAAAAAACCTGTTGCATTTTTCTTTAGTTACTCTCCCTAATTGTTAAAACTAAATAATTTTAAATTATATTAATTATGTGTTTGAATAATATTAAGACTATGAGATTTTTTCTATTATTTTATATGTATGTGTACACATGTGTGGGCAGCATGCACGCCTCAAAGATTACAACTAAAACTCTTAAAACGAAAAAACCTGTTGTCTCTTTCTTTAGTTACTCTCCCTAATTGTTAAAATTATGTGTTTGAATAATATTAATGATTATGAGATTTTTTCTGTAATTTTATACGTATAAATATATGTAAACGGGTCTTATCTTGATAAAATATTACAAAATTTGAAACTAGTCCTAATAAATGAGTTCGAATTCGAGGATTTAAGAATTTCATTGGGAAGGGATTGAAGATTGAATTTTCTATCCACTATTATATATATATTTCTTTAGATCCAGAGATAGGACTATGTATAATAGTTTACCCATACCTTATTCATAATTATCTCTAAGCCTTAGTCAAACTAAAAGCTTATTTGGCCCAGATGTAGAGAAAAATAAAGCTGTTTATTTTAAAAAAAAAAGTTTTTTTTTTTAATTTTCAGTTGTGTTCAATCAATATTAATTTAAAGTTTCTTTTAAGTAATAGAAGAATTTACTTTTATATTACGGGAAAAAAGGGAAAAAAATAATCCTTCAATAGTTTTAATATTTTACAGAATTAATTGATTTTCTTATTTTACAATTGTTGGTAGCAGCGCTATTGAAGTTTGCAATGAGCATTTTGTTTATTTTGCACACTTAAATTGATGGTTGAGGCATTATTCATAAGGCATTAACAATTTAAGTGCAAATTGAATATTCCTGATTTAGATTACTCCGAAAACTTTAGAAAGATAACATAGCGTGAACAAACAATCAGCGGTGGTGAAAATTAAAAATGGTTACTTACTTTTCTTCTTTTTTTTTTCTTGATAAGATATGTCTAAATTATAAAACTTCTCTCTTTAAATAAATATATATATACACACACACACAAATTATTTTAAATTAAAATATAACCAAAATTGTAACATCTAAAAATTTGTCCTAATTTAATTATGTTAGGATTTCAGGAAAATTAAAATTTTGGAAATTAAAAGTGATTTTTGTAATATTATGGAACTAATTCTCAAAATCAATTAATTTGAATTTAATAAAAATTAATATATAATAGGATTATTATGATGAAATTTGAATTATTTCCCAATTTATTATTATAAAATTCATAAAAATCTTAATTGGGTAAATATTTTAAATAAGTGTAATATATATAGTGTAAATATTTATATAAAGTGTAATAGATGCAGAAAATAAAAATAGAAAGAGGCTTGTTGGAGAAGCCAAGGCTAGATTTGGGATTTAGGAACTTATTAACACCCAAGTCTAGCCATTAGCCAACTAAAATGAAGTTATCCTTTTCTAAATTTTTCTATTAGTTACTAATTTTCATATTGATCCTAATTTGTCTAAAGTTAATAAAATTGAGTGTTTATCATCTTTTCCCATCTAGTAGGATGAAAATTGAGAGAAAGGAGAGAGAAAGCACAACCTCCATTGAAGTTTGCTTGGTGGTGGAGAGAGAAAGACTTCAAGAGCCAATGTAAGATATTTCCTTTTCTCTTTTCAATTACACCTAGTTAGGAAAATTATAGAACTCTATGAGAGATTTCATATGAACTAATTAGCTTTTCGAAATGCTTAAGTTTGATCAAAAGTTAAAGTTTGACCAAGAGCTTTGGGAGAATTAATGGTGGAGAAAGAAAGAGGATGAAATTCTTTGTAATTTAAATATAAATTTGCTATGCATTGATGGCTAAAAATTGAAATTCTAAGAGCCCTAAGATTTCAAAAATCTTCATGTGTTAAATAGGAAAATCCAAGGTTCCAATTGATGAATTATTGGTTCTAATGCATTTCTTGATTCAAATTTAGCTAGATTGTAACAAGAAATGGAACTTAGAACCATTGGAATGGAAATTGAAAATTAAAGGTGCCTTGTTGATAGAGGATTTAGGAAGAGGACTAACTTTATTGTGTTTTAGATCTTAATTTAGGGATTAAAAGAATGAATTGGTAATTAGAAATGAAATTAGAAAACAAGAGCTTAATAGAGACCAATTGATATGAAATTAGCATATAGATATCAAGTTGGAAAAGGCTTAGACCTAAGTAGTCTTAATGAACTTTGGTTAGAATGCTTCTTTTAGGTAGCTATTTGATATAAAGATAGATAATGTTATATTGTTGTGTAATTAGTAGTTAATAACTTGTATTGGTGGAGAAAATAATCTTGAAGACTCTTGTGTATGCTTGGAAAACAAGGTAGGTGTTATTTCATTTCTTTTATACCCTTGTATTGATCATATGTGAATGATTATGTATGCTAGTTAATGATTTGGTTGTCTCTCATAGTTGGTAGAGACAAAGGTTTCTCTTCTATGAGCTATGCATAAATAAGCCAAAGGTTATTTGTTTGTATGTAATTGTCTAATTATATAGCTTCTATGTGGTATGTCATTGGTATGGGACAGTGATGTGTGGATGACCAAGTTGGGGTCCAAAAGCTTATCCTTGTTTAGTCATGTTACATGGTATGATCAATTATGATGTATATCTTGGTATGAATGTAAATAATATAACACATATTGGGGAGCAAATATCATATTTCAAACTAATGAATTTTTAAGTACACTTGAGGCCAAAGAATCACCTAAGGGTGATTAGTATAATGGAGAATGTAAATTAAAGATGTTGGTAAGATTTTGGCATGTAATCAGTAAATATGAAACTTCAATTGTAAATATGATTAATTTTGATGTGCACCATGATGCCATGTAATAGAAACTTATGTAAAAGCATTAGGCCACAAATGTGAGATTATTTGATGTGTGTGTATATATATATATATATGTTTGTATATGTGTATATATCATTGGAATATGTTTTGTTATATGAATGTCCATGAGATTTAGATGCATGAATACAAATAAGATGGTGATTTTTAGATGCTAGACAATTTTCATATGTTGAACCATTTATAGATGATGTATATATGAGTTGAAAGTTGCTTATGGCAAGAGATAACATAATAGAGCTTAATTGGACTATTTTGGAATCAAAAAAATTTGTCCAAATGAGTCATAAAATGTATCCTTACCCTCGATTGCCTAAATTTTTGAGTTTATGGTTGAAATTTGGTAAGTAATTAGAGGTCTTTTAGAGCTTAATATAAAGCCAAAGTTTGTGTTTTTTTAGAGGTTTATAGAATATTTGACAAATTTCTAAAATTGCCCTAAAAAGCTGTCATGACATTGGGACTGTTCACAATGGTTCAATTCTTATTTTCGTGGGTTTTGAGGACCAAATAGAATCATTTCAATTTAAAATTTTTATAGTAAAAAGTTTAAATCATAATTTTTTCATAAACCCTTAATTCCCCTTAATTAGAGTTGTGTAGTCCAAGTTATAATTTTTTAAAATTTAAACTACAATATGTGATTATGGTCAAGTAAGCCCATTTGCTTCCTTTGTGCATATGGTTCTTACATACATAATTTCTTTGATGAGACTTAATATGTGTATATGAGTTATGAATTAAAATGAGAAAGAATACCATTTTTTTAGCATTGGAAGTTAATTTGACCTATTTAATAGTTAAGTTTTGGCTGCTAATAATTTTCTCACAATAAGTATGGCTAAAATGAACATTCCATTATACTAGGTGAAGGATATTTAGTAGGTTGTAACAAAAATATTCTAAAAAATAATATTGATCTCTTTCATTAAAAAAATAACTTATTAAAAATATATTTTTGAGTAAATTATACTGACATTTCATGTGTTTTGCAAAAATTATACAAACCTTCTTGTTATTTTCAAAATATACATTTTAGTCCAATTTTAAGTTTTTTTTTACTAAAATACTCTTCATTAACCTAATTATACAACTATGTATTATATCCAAATATGAGCCCAAAAAAATAAAAATAATATATCTTATATTTAAATATCAACAAATAAAAATAAAAAAGTGTATTTTGTTTTTCATTAAATTTAAAATTTGCATTTAAGTTAATGAAGGGTATTTTAGTCAAACAATTTTAAATTGGACTAAATTGTAGCACAAATTTTTGTTTCAAGGGAGAGTTGTATATGTCTTAAAGATAAGCAAAACAAAAAAGGCTATATAATTTCAATAAAAATCAAGGAATGTCTACGTAATATACTCTATATTTTTAAACATTTATTTCAATATTATTTATTTTATGATCAACTATAAATTTAATTTATTCTAAATTTAGAAAATTAACTACTTTTATATTGATTAAATATATATTTAATATTTGTTATATTATATAGTACATTTATTGATTCCAAAGGAGAGAAATGTAAATTTTCAAAATAAAAGAAAAAATTGTATAATTTGAATATTTTTTAAGAAAAGAAATTATTTTACCCAATTGAAAAAATAAAACATAGTATTAATAGCAAGTGATAGCCACGTACAAAATTTGTGCTATATTTCATAAGATTGAAATAATGTTCAACTACCTTTCTAATTTTGCAAAACCCCCTATAGTCAATAGTGTTGAATATCCATCTTTTACAACATGAATCCACATAAATAATTAGTTGATATTTAACCATTGTAACAACAGCAATCACAAGAACAAAATATAATAGAAAATCATCTACCCTCTTTTGAGCATAGAGCCTCACTCTAAATGATGACTATTTCATTCATTGCTTTTTTTTTTAATAACAAGAGGGTTCTTAAAAGGGTTTTGCAAAAAGCACAGCCAAACAACAAAAATACTATAATGCTACTAAAGAAGAAAAATGACAAAGTGGAATAAGCTACTTTATCGCTAAAAAAGAGTCACATAACATATAAGACAAACAAAAGGTTATTTACCACTTTTGGTGGATCCAAAGCTTGGCCCAAAATCAAAAGTTGATCATTTTGGAGCCCCAAGGCCTTCTAACCATTAATGTGTTGTCTTACTCCTTCCAGATGGCATCCCACCCCCTTCTTGCTTTTCTAACTTATTATTCACAACAATCCTCACATCTTCAAACACAACCTTGACCCCAAGATTGAATTTAGCAAATTGTTAGGTTAACTAATTCACGAACTTCTTAGGGGCTTCTTCTTTAGCTAATTCTTTCCATTTAATTGAAACTCATGGAACTCCTTGGTTTGGAAAGTGTTAAGCAATGATAACAACTAGTTGTCTTTATGGGTTCTCCATGAAAGAGTCTTCTATAGGAGTTTGGATAGGTTCACCCTTGTATTTTTTGAGTAATGAAACATAAAACACTAGATGATCTTGTTGCCATCAGGGAGATTCAGCTAGTATACCAATTCTTGGTTCGTTCTTCAACTTGGAACGACCCATAATATTTTGAAAAGATTACAAGGATCCAGATTTTGTAAAATCTACAATAAAGGATCTTTAAAATTAAAATTATTTCTAAGGACCAAAATTACTATCAGATTTTAAGGACTTATTACTAGGTTTAGGAAAGTTATTACAAGGTTTTAGGAAAACTTTATGTTTAAGGATACTACATTATAGTGGGGGTATGTATTTTGTATTTTATTATAGACATTTATGTATTTATTTTTTATCAAAACTAAAGTTATACAACTTTCAATTTCCTACTCTATTTCATTAAGCTAGGGTCTTGATCTCACTAAAGTAAGACTAGGTGGAAAATTAACATGTATAGATCAATTTCATGTAATTTTTCATGCTACACATACATGATTGATCTACGTCCTTTGATTGTGTTAGTATATGTGATCACTAATGCATTTAGTTATGATTAATGTAGCAAAAGCCCTTTTTGATCCTATATTGATACAATCAATGGACCAAATTATTTATATCTACAAGTAATGGCAATTTTTGAGCTTATAAGTTTATACACATTTTTATAAGGTTATATATGTGGCCTAATGGGACATTGTTGGAATAAAATTTAACATGCAAAGCTAAACATGTAAATATAAAATGTGGTGTCGTTATTTATTTATTTTAGTCTAAATAAAGTGATCTAATTTAGAATTAAAGTTTAGTGGGCTTAAAAATCCAATTTCATGGGATAAAAGTGTAGATACCCATTACGAATATAACTAGAATTCTATGATAAGTTGAATATTAGTTATATTATTATTATTATTATATATATAAAGGAGTTATAGTCCCCATATTAGCTAAATTTAGAATAGATTCCTCTGTATTCTCATCCATATACAAGTTTTTCATATAGGATTCTATTTGTTTTATTTAGAATAACCTAGAAAACTAGCCTGCGTAATTAATAACAATGATGGATTCAGGTACGCTTTTGCTTCTATTTTAATTCTATTCTTCTAAATTGATATAGGTTCCATGTATTCTAAAATTGTGGTTTAAGATTACGATCAAAATTTAGTTCCTCAAATTGCTTCAGCTTACACCTTATTAGTTCACTTTTGAAAAAGGATGTCTATGTTTTGTTGATAAAAGAACATCACACTGAAGCTCTCGTAATGTTTGGGTCTCTTTGAAGCTTATAGGTGATTTTGTAGCTTTTAGATCATTTAACAAGGGAAGGGCTATCAATTGCAGCTTTTTCATGATGGAGGTTTTATTGTTTCCCACTTGTTGAAAAAAGCTTGTTCTTTGTAGGATTTGAATCATATACATTAAAGATTTTATATATGATGAAGCTTGTATTTCCCACTTCATGCTTTGATTGAATAGGACATTTTATGGGGAAAAATTTCCATGATCCATTCTTGAATATAAAATATAAATTGAAAGACAAAGATGATGCAAAAGAATGCTTTTATTTTCTTTATTTGAGTTGAGAAGGTAAAATGTTTACAACTTGTAGTTGCCAACAAGTTTGGCAAGCATAAAATATCGCTTTAGTATTAATGTAAAGTATAAAAGTAAACATTTGATTCTTTCCAAATTCTTCTTTGAAGTACATTACAGTGCAATTTGAATAAATGAAACTTTGAGGTGTGACTAAGTATTGAATAGGGATTGGTTCTTATAAATTTGAAAGACCATTAGGTACATGTATATATTGTGTCTTCATTTTGAATTTTTATTCTAGTGATAGTCCCCCAAAAATTTTGAAAGACCTTAAGGACCTTATATGTCATTATTTGTGATTGGTTTAAAAGTTGTTTTTGTTTATACCTATTTTTATGACATTGTAAACACACACACATACATGGTGGTCACATTAACAAATGACATTGTAATAATAAAAGATACATCAATAGGTTATGATAATAAAAGAAATAATAGAAATCACAACTTTGTAAGAATGCCAATCAAATAATCAATTTTATTGAAATTAATATATTCAATATAATGAACTCTTTATTATGACTTAAGCCTTAGTAATGCTTTTGGCTTCATATAATGAATAGTCTTTTTTGACTAACAACTTTGTGAGATTGTCACATTTTTTTCATTTATATTACATCCCAAGCCTTAGTAGTTCATTTGGCTTCATACAACATTAATACTTCTTGCATAATTGTACTCTTTCATGTATTAGTAACAATGATCATTATACATTTGTTCCTTTCTACATATGTGGATTCAACAAGCAAACTTGTAGGATTTGAGAGTCATGGACAGCATCACCACATTTTGAAGTTAAGGCATCATCCAGTATCATAGCATTAGCACATTGAAGGAATATATGAATAGCATCACCACATTCTGTATATTTTGAAGGAACTAGATTAAGTTATCCTTGTGTATCATGCAAGTCTTTAGTCAAGCATAATGAACATTACATGTCTTTAGTAATGGTGTCTCTATCCTTTATCGACACTATGAAGCTATGGCTTTTTGAATTTTAGCTAAGCATAATTTCAATGGACTGTGCCTTGAATAATCTTACCGAATTTGTCCTTTGTGGAAGGTATGAAGTTAGGGTTGCTCATCTACTCAACAATCAATAACTTAACAAATTTAGACATATCAAAATCATTAATAAAAGCTAGTACAACTTAGTAAAAATTCTTGATCAGATTCAATTCAAAATGCTTGTAATCAAGTTTAAAGCAAAATCAGGAAACACAAGGACAATACATGATTATCATAATTGTATCACAACCATATATCAATCATGTTCTTTCCAACTAAAACTTGAGAAGCAAAACTTGACCATAAGAAAAAGGAAGTGAGCAATCATCAATTATACAACATTATTGATGATCAAAAACTTCATATCATAAGCACAAACGTATACATAATATCAAAAGTTTGACACCATTCACTATCATAGCTAATAGCTCAATCACCTACTAGAGTCATAACATAATTGAAAATAAGAAATCACACTAATCAGAAATAAGAACTTGCTGTTAGAAATTATAAAATCAAATAATGAATTAGTCTTTCTAGGATTTAGAGCTAAGTGAAGTCTTTTAGAAATAAGTAATATAAATAACTGTCTCTAGTTTACTATGTGGCTTTTTGTTATGTGTGTGATTTAATGTACAGACAATTATTTTAAGAATCTAGGAATCTATGAGTCATCAATATGTGGTAGTTTGAGAAGTTAGAAAAATTAATATAATAATCTTTGAGTGTTTAATTTGAATTGAAAAGTGGAATTGTAAAAGTGAATGAGAATATAATATAAAGTATTTGTGTAATTCCTCTTCCCTCTTCCAAATAGTGTTTAATAAACCTTGAAAGGTTCTCCACATAATTGTTCAGTCTAAAAAATTGGTATCAGAGTCGCAGTAGAAAGATCCTAATAAAAACAACAGAAAATAAGGCTATTGTAGAGTTATCTTCGGATTGTGAGACGATAATCTCCAGGTTACAAGGATGAGGTGGATCAGGAGAGGCGATGCCACAAAGAAGAAGAAGAAGAAGAATAAGAAATAGTGAGGTTGAAGAAAGAACTTTTGGAAATAGTGTGCAATAGCTAGTAGTGATGGAAAATGAAAAAGCTCAAGTTGTTATGGAGAACAACAAAGTAGAACATGTTGTTGTAGATATTTTTTGCTAAAGTTAGATTTCAAGATAGATATAGTTGGCACATGCAATATGGCTATAAGGCATATGCAAAGAAAGAACCAAAAAATGAAGCTGCACTTTGAGTGATTCATTATCTGAGGTGTTTTTATAATATTGTGATCGAAAGACATGAATGCAAGAGAATTGCATGATGTCAAGTATGAGTTAGAAAGTTTGAAAGAAGCACATATGGAGTTAATGGAAAAATATGAAGAAGCCAGATATGAACTCTTAGCTTTGAAAATAGAAAAGGAAGTAGAATGTTCTAGAAGCAACAAAGTGATGGTGACAACAAGAAGAATGCAATCTATAGTTCGAGATTGGCCATCAGGTTATGGTCCCGGTCAAAATCATTAATTGCAAGACTTATTTGAGTTTAAGAGGGGAGTGTTAGAAATTATAAACTTAAATAATGAATTAGTCTTTCTAGGATTTGGAATTAAGTGAAGTCTTTTAAAAATAAATAATATAAATAACTATATCTAATTTAGTGTGTGGCTTTTAGTTTATATGTTATTTAATGTATGGACAATTATAAAAAAAAACCTAGGAATCTGTGAGTCATCAATATATAGTAATTTGAAGAGTTAAAAAAGTTAGTATAAATAAATTTTCAAGTGTTTAGTTTGAATTAAAGAATAAAATTATAAAAGTGAATGAAAATATAATATAAAATATTTGTATAATTTCTCTTCCTTCTTTTGAGTAGTGTTTAATAAACCTTGAAAGATTCTCCATGCAATTGTCCATTCCAACACTTGCTTCATTGGTTGTAACTTCAATGGATTAGAACCATCTCAACCAAGCAAAAAACAACAATCAAGCAAAAGAAAACTCATTGAGGTCTCCTTCAGAAAACACATAGATTCCCTTGCCATGCTACCTGAAATTTTTACTTATTTTTATTTTTTAATCTTTATTTCCCTGCAAGTCAGTTACATTAATTGCAGATGGTGGAACTTCTTTATAGATATATATATATATATATAGATTGTTTTTCTCTTTCATATGAACCTTGTAATTGAACAAAGTAGAGACTTAAAAATCCCTAAGGAGAGTCTACAGGAAAAGATGGGAGCGCAGCCACTACCAAGGGTTTTTACATTTACTCTATCCTTGTAAATATGCTCTTGAATGATTGTCACTTGGCTGCACACAAGCACACGCTCACTCATACGTACGAGCTGCATTGCATTTGTTATTTTCTTTTAGAAAATGAGGTAAATTATTTTTTTCAAAAATCACAAATACAAAAGATATTATGTTCAAAATTCCCCCCTCCCAAAAAAAAGAAAAAAGGGAGAAAATAAAGAGAACAAGAACGTGTGATTAGTTTGATTTCATAAATTAAATCACACCAACTAATTTTGTAATTATTTTATTAGTGAAATTAAGTTAGCTTTTATTTTTTTTCACCAAAAAAAAGTCACCAAGCCACTAATACTTCTACTCTTTCAGCTAGACGTAGCTTCTCTCTAGTCCAATTTCACTCTAGTTGGTGTAGTCTTAAAGGTCGAGCTTTCTTTTATTTTATTTTTAAACCAAAATAAAATAATAAATAGGACTCATTGCACTTACTGAATCAACTACAAAAGAAAGAGAAAACGGGACAACCAATATGACTTTAATTCTTATCTTAGGATAAGTACGCTTTAGACCCCTTTCTTAAGTTAATTTTGTTTTTGTAAATATTTTATTTTATTTTATTTTATTTTATTTTGGTTAATTTCTTCTTCTTCTTTCTTTTTTTCTTTTATTTTTTTATAAGGGTAATGAAAATAAAAATAAGGTCAAATTAATTTCACACCATTGACTTAGAATAACGAATCCTAGAAACAGTGAGTGCTTAATGCCTTTTATATGCCTAATTGATTTCCCAAACTTATTTTTAATTTGTAAATTATTTTTAAAAAAAATTCAAAATTTTGCATTTTAAAATATTAATTTTTTTATGATAATTTCATTATAATTGATTTTTGTTTCGAGAACCAATCTTATTTTCTGCGCTATTCGCATTGCGGGGTTTAAAATCTAGATTATAGAACAAGCAACTAACATAAAAATGAAAAAAGAAAAAGAAATTCTCTTGTATTTGCAGAGCGAAACAATAATTTTGCAAATACAAATAATATCAAATCTCATGTTTCTTGACTGAGGTGTGGATGAGAAAACAATTTTCAAATGTATAAAAGAACGAATTTATTTTATAAAAAAAAAAGAAAAGAAAAATGAGACAAAAATACAAAAAAAAAATTCAATTCTTCTAATTCATATATTTAAATAATTTATCTTTCAAATTAATTGGCTTAACTCATTTTTTCTCAATAAAATACAAAAAACTTCTCAATTTAAAAAATTATACAATTTATTTCCTCAACTTTGATTAAAAATCTTCCAAATTTGCAAGTTTGTATAACACAACTTTTTTGTTAATATTTTCATCCAAAATCCTAATACTAAATGTAGCAAGTCAACAGAAAATACAAAAACTTTTTTTGTCATGTAAAAAAAATTAAAAGAAAATGATAAAAAATTCTTTATTTGTCAATTGAGGCGACGAGATAAATGTATTTCTTACTAATTTATCCTGTATAAATAAGTTTGGTTAAAGTTTTGAACCAAAAAGTTTGGCTCTAATTTTTTTTTATTAAAAAATGTGTTCTTCCATGTATTACATAATAAAAAATAAAAAGATCAGTAGCTCCAGAACAAAGTAGGATTACCTGTGTCTGTGGCTCGTGCCCAGGTGGTGACGATTATCTACTCCTTCGTTTCCCAACACCGGAGCAGAGGGATTGTCTTCCGACGCAGCTGGCAATATCACCGACAGGACCCTCTCGCCGGAAATTCCTCCGGTTTTTAAGGTTGTCTTCTGGTGCGTTTCCAGTGATAGTGTTTTTTCCTTAATTAATGATGAATCGGTTATGTCTTGCACTATTTGTTGATATTTTTGGCGAATTAGCTTGTTGGCCCTACGATTCTCACCCCCTTTTCTTCCCTCCCGATTTCCTTATTCGTCTATCTCTTGTGCGCTAACTCTCACACTTTTATTGACCCATGTGTTTGTGTGCCTTCCATTAATTTCCCAGCTGTTTTCCATTTTTACATTTGATATGTGTTTTTCACTGTATATGGAGGTTGGCAGTCAACTCTACCACTGACATGCTCTCATAAATTGTAATTTATTTTTCTGTAGTCCCCCACCAATAACTGTTTGCTCTTCCTGTTTATGGATGCGTTATTGCATTGATTTCCATATGGGATGGGGAAAGGAATCAGAGAGGATATTGGTTGCTTTGGAAGCAGATATGTAATACGTATTTATGTGATGTTTTATTCATGAATGGCTAGCGGTGTGATGGCTAATGTAGAGTGGATTATAGTAACTTTCATGTCAATGTCAAAATTACTTAATGATTGGCCCTTTGTATAATATTCTGCAAAAGCACTTAATCGTAGAGTATCAGCCAGTAAAGTTATTGGTTGTTATGCATGTATGATTAGAGTTGTAAATGGAAAATCTTGGATGCATTTTGAGGGGTATAAAATTAGCTTAAGCTGCCCTCTACTTTCTAGGTGTCCAAAGAGTAATTGGATCATACTCATAAAAACATGAGATTCATAAAACTTGGATTACAGCTTTTCCTTCTTATGGTTACAACTTACAAACAATTAAATTAACTTTGTTTACTGAAAAATGAAGTAGAAATTGTTCATTTTACACAAATAACTAGTGCTAAATATAGATTCATTTTGTGCTTGGCAAAAGAACAAGTTGAATATTTGTGGGAGAATTGCATGTGTTTACTATGCTTTGATCCTAATTTTATTGTAGTATAATCTTATACATATTTTAAGTTTACCCACAATTGGTGTGTGAATCCAGTTTCTGGAGTTTTGTTGATTTAAGTTATTTTTTTTTTTCTTTTTTGCTTTTACTTTGATTTGTTTTACCATTAATACATGGATTGAGCACTTATAAAACAGTACATTCTTGTTTGCTTGTGACTCTATCGTTGTAAGAAGCATAATTAAGGTTGAACTTTGAAGATAAGTTGCTTTTGTTATTGCTTTAAGAAAAACATTATTGCAACATGAATATGAAATGTCTGTTCGCCATGCCTGGGCTAAGGTGGTTAACTAAAAATTTTTAGCTTGCTTATTTTTTATGGTTGACTATATAGCAATGGAAAATAGTTTTGCTGAAGAACTTTACTCTGAAAGTTTGCAACATTCAAAATTGGAACTAACACCTAGTGCTTTCTCATTTTTTATGGTTGACTCTATTGCAGATGGAAAATAGGTTTGCTAAAGAACTTTACTCTGAAAGTTTGCAACTTTCAAATTTGGAACTGACATCCAGCACTAATGATCAAGAAAATAATTTAAATGGTAAGAATATGTCAGGTTGAGTTTATATGGAGTCTCTGTTACTAAATGCTTTAAATAGTTTTGTTTAGTCTATGTGATGAGTACAATATAAATAAATAGATATCTGAAAGATATTGTCTGTTAGTGAAGAAAGCACTGTGCAAATATTGTCATGGTTCTTATTACATAGTTTGACTCTTGCTGCACTTAAGTCAGGGAAGCTGCAACATTTTTTTCCCCTCTTAGCTGGATCTTAATCTCTTTGACTTTTCGTTAGGACATTTGATGTGGTGGTAAACTGTTTAAGACCCCTTCTTTCATATTGTATCTTGTAAATTAATGGACACACATTAAATACCTTTGCCACTGTTGTTAATAATACATTGGTGGAATCACTTGTCAAGACATGATGTATGGTGGTGCCAAGCCTAATGATGTTTTTTTTTTGGGGGGGGGGGGGGTAGAAAAGAACTTGTTTTAGAAAGAGGAGAAAGTACAAAGTGTTGAGGATAATAAATCCTCGAATCAGAAAATAAAGAACATAAAAATAGAACAATGAAACAAAGGGCCTAAGAAGCAAATTAGTGTAGAAGAACTGCCCAATCGCTTTGCATATCAGAAATGGAAGTTCCCTTGAAAAAGTCATGAGCTGAGCATCAAAGCGTAGCCGTGTAGATAATTCTATCCCATAACATATTTAAAGGAGAAGATATGCCCTTGAAAATATGATCGTTCCTCTCCAATCAGACAAACCATAGAGTCCCATAGACCACACACTGCCACAAAGTTTTGTTATCCTTCTCATTACGAAATTGTCTAAAGCGAATTTGGGGAAACTGATTCAAAGTACTAGAACACACCCAATTGTCTCCAAGGATACTACAGAGCTTATTTCAAATGTAATTCACTGATGGAGAGTGAAGAAATAATGGGGCAAAGTTTCTGACTCAGATCTGCACATTACACACATATTGGCAGAAAGAGCCATGTGGGGCCATCAAACCTGCAACATGTCATCTGTTTTTATCCTATTGAGTATTGCTGTTCAAACAAAGGATTTAACCTTTGAAGGAGCCTTGGATTTCCAAATTGGCTTATCAAGAACAAACCTTTCCCCTGTAAGAGAATGAGTGAGTAACTGAAAATAAGTTTTACAAGGGAAAGTACCAGAAGGGTTAAGATTCCAAGCTCTTATCATGAAAAGAGGAAAAAATAACAGAATCAATTAAAGACAAGAGAGACTGAAGTCACAACTTTCTCTATCATTCAAGTTTCTAAAATAATGGAAATTCCAAGAACGATTGGTAACTGCTTCATGTTTTCATTATTGTAATGGACACCAATTTATCTCTTTGTACATTCACATAGAGAACAAATTTCTCAAATTATTTTCATAACCAATAGCAGCGTTGACTCATAACATTATTAATTGGATGCACGTAGCCACTGAAAGCCCCCATTTTAAGTTATATCTAGCATTGAACTAACTGATAATAACAAGTGGCAGCTATGAAATTTTCTATGTAAACATCTGGCTCTCAATGTGAAGATCAACCTCTGGAACTGCCACTATTTTATCAACTATTATTGAAATATGTTTCTATCTTCTGTGACATTATAGTTATTCTATTCTGTGTAACCTTATAGTTGAGCTACGACATTATAATGCATCTATTGCTTTTCAGGCTTGTTTTTAGAGACATCTAATTGCATATTATGCTTTCAGATTGTGATGGCTATGATTTGAGCCATGAAGATGGGTCTCTGTGGGATGGATCTGATGATGAGCTGGGTAGATTATCGGATTTGGACAGGGAGTGGCAGAGGCGGCATGACCAATTCCATACGGTAAGTTAATAATTCAGGGTCCTTTATTTTAGAATCTTTCCCTCTATAAAATAATTCATTATGCATTTTTGTTCTCTGTTGTATTTTAGATTGGGTATCGCGATGGTCTTATAGCTGGGAAGGAAGCTTCTGCACAGGAGGGGTTTAATATCGGTTTTAAACAATCAGTCCTTGCTGGTTATAGCTGGGGTCTTGTGAGAGGTGTTACGAGGTATTATGAGAGGGAATACATTAAAGGAATTATGCAGTATCTTTATATTTTTAACTGTCTTGCTCACTAACATTTCCTTTTTTATTTTCTGCTTGCTATTTGCATCTTGTGAAGTGCATTTGCTTACCTTCCAGAAGAATTGAAAGAGAAATTAGTTGAAACACAAGAAAAGAGAAATGAATTCCAAGAGTTGTATGAATCTGTGCATTTGTTGTCAACAACTGATGCTCTTAAATCATTTAATGATGACATCAAGGTTAAAGAAGCTTCAGAACCAAGTGAACATGTAGAGGTTATCCAGAAAGAAGCAGATTTGCAGGAGCAAACATCAGACTGCTCTCATCTGGGAAGTTACCTTGGACAACTTAAATCTCTGATACGTGAATCTCCAGCAATTGACATGCATTTACCTGAACCCAAATAGACGGTTGTCTACCTTTCTGGATGAACAGTCTAGACTAGAATGTTAAGGGGTGCTTGTGGGAAAATTGTTCCATATGCGATGGTAAAATTTATTCTTTATTTCTAGTCTTTTTTTTTTCCAAATGGTCTCCTGGTTCAAGGACATTTCTACTTGAGAGAAATGTAGTTTATCTGGTTCATTTTACACATGAATACATAGTTGAGCTCAAGGATAGAAGTAGGATCTCTATTCTTTTACCCTCTCAATGCCCCTAACCCTAAATTTGAGAAGTTACAGAAACAGAGGACAACGTTTTGAGAGAGAAAACTTTAAGTACTGTTCCTTATCAGTGATATTCGTTTACAGCTGGTATGTATGATGCAAATAACATGAAATGACATGAAATGTTTACTTTGAGTTTCAGTTTTCACATAAACAGTCACCAGTCCATTATTGCTTGAAGCTGCTTTGACCTCATGTTTTATTACACAGGCATGATCTAGTGAATGATGTAGAGTGCTTCTGGAAGAGTGCTTCTAGAAGTCTCCATATAAATATCTATGTAAAAATTTAGATATTTTTAGATGTCCTTGTAAATATCTAAGATATTTTTGTTGGTGTTAAATATAGATCATTGGATTAAATAAATCTCCATCGTCTATTAAGGAGATGGAAGGTTATAAATACCCCTAGGTAAAAAAAAGGAAAGACCCACTTGAGTTGTATCTCATTCTTGTAATATAGAAGTCATTCTCCAAGCTTTCTTCTTTAGTCTCTCTCTTTACAACTACTTTGCTAGCTACCTCTTGTGTTCTTAAGTCTCTAGTTAGGTTTTGGGGTAAGAGAAACTAGTTGGGAGTATCTACATGTCGCATGGTCATTGATAAATTCAAGTTCGTGATAGTTGATATTAGAGCCTTGTTCATCTTGTTGGGGAAGTTCTTACTCTAGGAAAGATGGCAAGCGAGACCACTCATGTTCAAGGTATGGAGCAAGAGAAGGTCTCAGAATAAAGGAAGCAAGCCAAAGTATGGGAGCATTCTAGGTTAATGGAAGACCTAAAGGATTGGGAGACAAGGATCATAAGGATGGAGATCGCAGTTGTTGAGAGCCAAGATAAGTTGAAGGAGAGTATGATTCTTAGAAGGAGAGTATGATTCTTGCATTAAGGAGCTCGAAAAGGGGAATGAAGAGCTTCATGGGCAGATGCTAGAAGCCTTGAATGAAGTGACTGAGCGACTAACCCAATTAGATGATACTATGTGAAACTCCCTCCTTAATCGACTTACTTCCCTTAAAAATGAGAATCTTGCTCTTAGAGAGGAACTCCAGTAGCTTTTGGCGGAGTTTGGAGAACTAAAGAACGAGACGACTCTAGTTAAAATGGAGGTCACAAGAGACGAGGGAGCTTCCACCTTTACTCTAACAGCTGCTGTTTCAAGGGTGATGTTTCTAAGCCCAAGGCATACAGAGGGGAAAGGAACATGGAGGAGATTGATAATTTTCTATGGAGTATGGAGTAGTATTTTTGGGCACCAGGCATAATGGAGGATCCCAAGAAGATTGATAGTACATTTTTCTTCCTAGATAATATCGCTACACAATGGTGGAGGTGGTGGTATTGTGACTTTGGAAGAGGTGCCTGCACCATCAACATGTGAGATAAGTTCAAGAAAGAACTCAAGAAGCAGTTCTACCCCGAGCATGCCGAGAGAGGTGCAAGAGCAAGGTTGAGGTGCCTTACTTAGAAAGAAGTATATGGGACCATGTGAAGGAATTCTCTAAAGTGTTCCTAGAGATCCTTGATTATCTTGACTCCGAAGCTTTCTTTGCTTTCATGGACGAATTGTAACCATGGGTGAAGATGGGATTGGAGCAACATGATGCCAAAGACCTTGCCACGGCCATGTCTATAGCTGAATCCCTCATTAAATTTCAAAAATCTGACAAGGGAAAATCCAAGACAGACAAGGGCAAAGGTGAGGGAGAAGACAAACCAAGCAAGGACAATGCATTTAAACCATTCAAGTCTAGGAAAAAAAGGCTAGAAGAGCATAAAGGATGGCAAGAATGGACCAAGCAAGGACAATGCATCTAAACCATTCAAGTCTAGGAAAAAAGGCTAGAAGAGCATAAAGGATGGCAAGAATGGAGAAAGGCCAGCACCAAAGTGTTTCCTTTGTGAAGGCCCTCATCTAGTCCAACATTGCCCTAGGAAGAACAAACTCTTGGCATTGATCAAGGAAAAGGAGTTAAAACACTAGCAACAGGAAGTGAGTTCTTTGCAGATCTTTAATGTCATCAAAGTAAAGATAGAGATGTCTAAGTACAAGACGAAAGGACACTTGTTCGTGCAAGCCAAGATTAGTAGTGAGGAAGTTCGAGCCTTAGTGGATACCTAGTGCCATAAACAACTTCCTGGAGTGGAAGGAAGCAAATCGGCTAGGGATCTGGTATGAGCAAAAACTAGGATGGCTTAAGATAATAAATTTTCCTCCAAAGATGATCCATAGTGTGGCGCAAAACGTTAAAGTCTGCCTAGATAATTAGTCTAGCCTAGTAGACTTTACTATAGTTTCCATGGATGACTATCCAATAGTACTTGGGATGGACTTCATAGAGAAAGTGAAAGTTGTGTTGATTCCTTTTGTCGACATCATGTGCATTCTAGAAAAAGGAACTTGTGGACGGTGCTTTTAACATGAGCTGGGACAAGTCAAGCAAATCCCTTTTGACTATGCAACTCAGCAAGGGCTTCAAGAAGGCACAACCTACGTTCTTGGCAATAGTTAAGGAAGAAAGAGAGAGTAACATCTTTGAGTAGCTCAAGGAAGTCCAAGTTGTATTAAAGGAGTTTAAGCACATCATGCCAACAGAGTTGCCCAAGAAGCTGCCTCTAAGAAGGGACGTAGATCATAAGATCAACCTAAAACCTAGTGCAAAACCCCTAATACTAGTGCCATATAGGATGGCACCTCTTTAGTTAGGAGCTTAGGAAGCAACTAAAGGAATTGTTGGGTGTAGGGTATATCCATCAAAGGCTCTATACGATGCTCCGGTATTGTTTGAAAAGAAACATAATGGGTCGCTTCAAATGTGTATCGATTAAATGGCACTGAACACAATCACAATAAAGAATAAATATCACATCCCACTTATTTCCAACTTGTTTAACAAACTTGGAGACGCAAGGTGGTTCTCCAAGCTTGATTTATGGTCTGAATTTTTATCAAATTCGTATTGCTGAGAGAGATGAGCCGAAAATAACATGTCACCTAATATAGCTCCTTTGAGTTTCACGTCATGCCCTTTGGACTCACCAATGCATCAGTCACATTCTGTACTCTAATAAATAAGATATTCCCATCCTTCTTGGATCAATTTGTGGTGGTGTATTTGGATGACATCGTCATTTATAACACGACATTGGAGAAACATGTCTAATATCTTTGACAAATGCGACAGACTTGAGTTTATCAATGACGGTGCTATATCTAGATACTCTCAGCTAATACTTAAGTCAGTCTTTCTTTTACCTCAAAATCTAATTGGAAGCTTAAGAATACATGAGGTAATTAGCAAAAAAGTTGTAAAGAGAGAGATTAAAGAAGAGAACTTGAAAAATGACTTCTATATTACAAGAATGAAATACAACTCAAGTGTGTCTTCCTCCTTTCTACCTAGGAGTATTTATAACTTTCACCTTCTCAATAGACAGTGGAGATTCATTTAATCTAGTGGTCTATATTCAACATCGACAAAAATATCTTAGATATTTACAAAGACACCTAGAAATATCTAGAGTTTTACATTGATGGTTATATGGAGATTTTCAAAATCACTCTACATCATCCACCATATCATACCTGTGTCATTCTCTCCTACATATTCCTGTGATATCCTAGTCACGTCTTCATATTCTTGGATTAAGTCTTTGTATTTGTATAAGGATAGCTCATTTTCATAACTTATCTTGCTATCAAACAAGCTTTTCCAATGCACCAAGTATTCTATGTAACTTGGATGTGTGCCCCTCTTTGGAATGACTTGATGTGCCAAGATTTCCTGAGTTTCACGTTCATGTGTTATAGTGACAACGGTAAGAGCTCTTTTAGATTTATTTCGATCTGCATCCTCCTTGTCAATATAATATGATTTTAAGAAACTTACATGGAAGATGAAGTGTGCTTCAATGTGGGGTAGTAAGGTAACTCGATATGCAAGGTTGTCAACCCACTGTTCAATGGAGAAAGGCCTTTTGTATCTTCGCAACAAGCTCTTGTGTACCTTCCTGTGTGAGCAGAAAGTGTGGGGGAGAAGTTTCACCATTACTAGATCTCCTTCTTCAAACTTCTCGTGCCTCGGCTCTTTGGTCGGCCCATTTCTTCATCCTCTTTGCCACCTTGGCTAATTATGCCTTAGCTAATTCAAACATCTCTCGATGCTTTTTGGCAAAGAAGGCACTTGGACTATTCCTCGAATAAGTTTTAGCCAATGTTTCGAGATTTAATGGTTGTTACCCTGTGGCAGCTCAAATGGACTCACCCTTGCTGACTCCTTTTGTAGATTGTACAAGAATTGGGCTGACAAAAAGAGGAGGCACATGGAGTTCGAGGAAGGAAACTTAAGGCTAGTTTGGTTAGATGATGTAAACAGGGAAGGAATGTAAAAAGTGGATTGGTGGAATAAGAAATTACTTTTATATCTCTTCTTTTAAAAATGTGATTTGATGGTTAAAATAGTAATTTAATAGATAGAAGAATAATTAGAAAAGTATAATAAATATTACACACATTATGTAAATGTATTATGTTTACCTCGCGCGTAATCAAATGGGTCCTTAATAATGGTGAAACTCTTCTCTCACACTCTCCACTCGTACAAGAAGGTACACGAGGGCTTATTGCAAAGATACGAAGGGCCTTTCCTCATTGAGAAGCGGGTTGGCAAGCTTGCACATTGAGTTACCTTGCCACCTCACATTGAAGCACATTCCGTCTTCTATGTGAGTTTCTGAAACCATATTATGCTAACAAGGAAGATGCGGATCCTAATGAATCTAAAAGAGCTCCCACTACTGTTACTACAACATATGAACATGAAGCCCAAGAGATCTTGATGCATTGAGTCATTCCAAGGTGAGGTACACATCCAGGCTACATAGAATACTTGATGTGTTGGAAGAGTTTGCCTGATAGCAAGACAAGTTGGGAACAAAAGCCATTCTTATACAAACACAAAGACTTAATCCAAGAATATGAAGATGTGACGAGGGCATTGCAAAAATAGGTGGGGGAGAATGACACAAGCATGATATCGTGGATGATGTGAAGTGCTTTTGGAAGTCTCCATATAAATATCTATGTAAAAATCTAGATATTTTTAGGTGCTCTTGTAAATATCTAAGATATTTTTTTAGGCATTAAATATAGACCGTCAGATTAAATAAATCTCCACCATCTATTGAGAAGGTAAAAAGCTATAAATATCCCTAGGTAGAAAGGAGGAAGACACACTTGAGTTGTATCTCATTTTTGCAATATAGAAGTCATTTTTCAAGCTCTCTTCTTTAGTCTCTCTCTTTCCAATTTCTTTGCTAGCTACCTCTTGTGTTCTTAAGCCTCCAGTTAGGTTTTGTGATAAGAGAAACTAGGTAAGAGTATATAGGTGCCACACAGTCATTGGTAAACCCAAGTCTGTGACATTTAGAAAGGAATTGCTCGAAGGGCTTTTTTTTTTTTTTTGCATGGGTTCTTATGGGATTACTGATTACTCTCATAGATTGGCTTTATTGTGTTTGTTTTGATACACTACCCTTTGCTAATCATAAAGATGGCACTTGGAAGTTGCTTATCTCTCATTTTGGCCTGCACGCCAATGGAGAAAGGACTGTTATTATCTTTCTTTTGATTAATAGATTCCTTGATGGTGAAACAGCTAATGGTGATAAAGGAAAAGCCAGAGAAGAATGAGGAAAAGTGTCTGTTTTTACCTCAGAAACATCCATCGGTTTCAAGCTTGGATAGTTCCTGCATGAGCAAAGGCTGAACCTTTTCTCATATGGGTTTGCCATTTGGGTATTGGCATTACTGTTTCAAAAGCTTCAACCAGCATTGCCACCTTACTTTTCCTCACCGAAGCAAAATTTTCCTTTCCTTTACTGTGGATTTCAAGCTCGGGAAGAATTGAAAATTTCTAGCGGTTCACTTTGTTTCATGTGGAAGATTACATTGGAAAGAAGAAGAAGAAAGCTTGAAACCCCAAAAACCAGAAAGATTCTCCCATCTTGGGTTGCAGTGGATTCCCATTTTGTTTATTTTCAACTGTTGCTCTCCAGATGATGAAATTTAAATGAGGCGGAGAGAAGTGTTCGATGCTAATTCATGAATATTAACAAGGAATATTTCTAGATAAACTTGATTTATTAAAAATACATAAACTAATCATAGATAGACATGTAAAAGTATATTAAATGCCAATTCCATTAAAAAAGTATGTCTAATTTACCTATATATCTTTTCATAATTATTTTTATATATCAATTTTTTGTTCACTTAGTCTACCTTAAAATTGTTCCGAACTAACTGTAATGTTGGCATTTGGGCCATTCTTGTTTGAGTTTTCCCATCAATTCCTCAGAAATGGTGTTAAAGAGATGACAGGATAACTAATTCCGTGTGGAAATAGTTGATGAATGATCGAATCAGAGCAGGTCACATCAATGGATAGCTTTAAAGGATATTATATCAGATAATAGTTAGGGTTGTTTTTCTTTTATTTTGTGGAATACTAGTTGGAAGTTTGAAGCTAAGTTGGTTCGATGAAACTAACTCAGAAGGGAGAGACTTCAATGTTCAAAAATTGCAAAAGCATTGGCCCTTTGTGATGCCTTTTGATGGTATAACTATTTGCTTACCAATGAATGCTCTCTCTGAAGTTTCATTACCTGATTCAAAGGAATATCACTCCCACGTATGCACAACATATTACCAGAGATTTCAAGATAGATATATGATAATAAACGCAGGGATTATGTTGTAATTTTTGCTAAAGAGATATGTATAATTTTTTTTTAGTGAAAGAGAAATGTTATGTTTACATTAAACTTGATTTGGATTGGGTTTCAATATTTATTTTATTTTAAGTTGGAATATTAAAAAAAAATAAGAAAATATCTGCCCTCCAAAATGAGCTCTAGTTTGTGTAGAATGCAAAATGTGATGGAGGGAAACCCGTAGGCAATGCTCATGGAAATATATTGCATTTTTTAAACAGAAAAAATAGTTTTTTTTTGGGTAGAAAAGAGAGATTTTTTTAATATTTTTGTTGAACTCCGTATCTAAAGAGTCAAAGAAAGCTAAAATAGAAGGTGTGATTTTAGGTCAACGAATCCTTAGTTTTGAGATTTTCTGCATCTTTTTTGAACCATTTTTCAGGGAAGTGAAATTTTTAGATAGATGAAATAAATCATAAATACACATATAAATGTGTTGTTTGGTTTGATGGAATAGGGAAGAAAGGAAAGAAAAGGGGGGAGGGATTAGAGCTGTTTTTTTTGGGGGGTTTGTTTAGTTTGTATTTTTTAGAAAAGAGAATGAGGAGGAAGAATAATTGCATGACCTACATAATTTTGCACTATTTTCTTTCCATCTAAGGCTAGTAGGAAAAGGAGAGAATATGAGTGAGAAATGTGGGAAAAATAATAAAGTAACATATTTAACATAAATAAAAAATTAATAAATAAAAAATTAAGATAAATAAAATTAGGGTTAATATATTTAATCAAATAAAAAATAATAAAATATTTTGAATATTTTATTGATATATATTTTCTTTCTTTTCTTTTATAAAATCAAACAAGAAAAGACAAATATCTCTTTCTTTTTATCTTATTATACTGAACAAAGTGAGAAATAACTCTTATTTTCTTTCTCCTTTCCTTTCCATTCTCTTACTATTTCCTTTCTTTTCTAATCTTTGCTATCAAACAAAATATGGCGATTTACTTATATGATTATTTATAGTTATCTTTTTCTATTTATCTTTGTTATACTAGGCCTATTTGACTTGATAACCTCAAGTAATAAAAAGAAATAACACCTAGACTCTAATTATTGTGAAAACTTTGTTTGTTAATAGCTACTTGGTGTGAAAGTTTTGAAGGGAATAACAGTCATCATTGTCATGAAATGCAACTTTATGCTTTAATGTATAGCTCAAATTTGGGTAAGGTTAAATATTTATTTTTAAGAGATATAAAGAGACATATTATCCTTCTATGAGAAGAATAATTAGAAATTAGTTTTGAACATTTATATAGTTAAACTAATCCAACCTTATTCAATTCTATAATTATAACCATATGCAACATTATAGGACAGTATATGAAATAGTTTAATGGTTAACAGATTAACAAATTGTTTACCTAGCAAATAGTTTGAGATTGTATTTGAAAGTATAGTTTTAAGGTGAAATTTGGTAAGTACATATTTTAAATTTTCTTAAATACTTTTTTAACTAAACAAATAGAATAATTTCTAATATATATATATATATATATATAATGTACGTTACTTCTGTTTCTGCATTTATCTGCATTCATGGTTACCGTTTCATGCATTCATGGTGGTCCATTACATTCGTTAGTTTCGTCCGTTACTCACCGGCGTCTTGATGGGGGTGCTAGAGTTTCAGCGTATTAATAGGAATGTTAAGGTCCCTAGGTTTAGAGCACAAAAAGACTCACACACCATCTGGAGCAGCTCTAGAACTTGGAAGACATCCGACAATCCAAAAAGACATTATTTTACGACAATGGCAAGAGGTAAGCTTTGCTTCTAATTAGAACTCATATATAGGTTTTAAAGCTTACATTTGGTATCAGAGTATGGTTTTGCTTCTGCCATGTATGAAAATAGCTTTTTTCATAGTCTCTAGTATGATTATTTTGGCCAATTTTTCTCATAAACATTTGGATTCATTTTTGTGTATTTTTTGCAAAAATGAATTCATAGATTTGTAGGAAATTAAATTATGAGCATTTTGGCTTTTGAATTGCTAAAAAAAGAGTTAAAATGACTAAAATATGATCAAATATCCAACCGGGTCCGACTTGAGTTGGGTCAATCCAAGATATACTCGGCTGGAGGTAGATGACGTTTTGTGCTTTTGGCATTTAAACAAAAAATTGCACAATAACATGGCTACGTGAGGATTTGAACTCATGACTCTTTAAGATTAAAGGTAATACTTGTCATGCGTTCCAATCACATTTTTAGTCATTTTGTTGTATCTATATATATAAGGTGTGCTTCAAGTTATTTCTTAAATATTATTATTTTGGAATTTAGCACAGTACCTAATTTTGATATTAGATAATCATTCTTAGGATTATTTTGAAAAAAAAGAATATATATTATTATTCATTTTTTAAATAATTTAAATTTACCTTATATATGCAATATATTTGTTTCATTTTATTGCATATAATGAAAATTTTAAATAAATTAATAAATATAATGTTAATATTATGTTCAATTAGCATGTTGTTTGTTTGTTTGTTTATTTTCCTTATTTATATATTTAGGCAAAATATGTTAATTAAAATTCCAAAATGCCTAGTGATTTAAAATATGCTTAGTTAAATTAAAAATTAGCCACAACATTTTTAATTTAGTTAAGTTATATATAAGGAATTAAATCACATAAAGAATGGGTAAAATTTATAATTGATTCATTTAAATATAATAGATTTTATCCCACAGAAATTTCAATTATATTTGGATGGACAATTAAGGTGAAATAACAAATTACTTTTCTTAATTTACCCACAGGGATTAAGAAATAACAATAATTTGTTTGTTTCATCATATAAATTATTTCCTTTAAAAAAAATTAGCCCACAGGCAGTTTTGTTTAATTTTGTAGCATGTTTTGCATAGGTAAAACACACAATTATGTATTAGTTTCATACTTGACGTAGCATGTATGTTTCATTTTTGTAACTTTTCATCCTATTAATTTTCTTAACATCCAAAATGACATTCCTGATCTAAATGGTAATAATTATAAGATTTAGAAGGAGGGGATCCTCTTTCAATTAGGGTGGATGGACATAGATTATGCCATAAGGAAAGATGAACCACCAACACCGGATGATAATAGTACTAAGGCGAAATTTGACCTTTATAAGTGTTGGGAGCGATCTAATCGCGTTAGCATGATGTACATTCAAACCAAAATTTCACTTAGCATCCAAGGTTTTATTGGAAAGCGTAGTAATGTAAGGGACTTGCTGCAAGCTATTGATGAACAATTTGAGTTTTCAGATAAGGCCCTTGCCAGCACCCTAATGTCTTAATTATCATCAATGAAGCTCACTAAAATTAAGGGTGTGCGTGAGCACATCATGAAAATGAGAGACATTGCGGCACAACTTAAGGCACTAGAAGTTGAGATGTCTGAATCCTTTCTTATGCACTTCATTTTGAACTCACTTCTTCAACAATATGGATCCTTCAAGATCTCTTATGACACACATAAAGATAAATGGTCCATTAATGATCTTTTGACCATGTGTGTTTAAGAGGAAGGGAGATTGTTGATAGAGCAAGGAGAGAGTTCTCATTTAAAAAGTGCACATGTGGTTACGAAGGGAAAGAACAAACAAGCTAAGTAAAAAGAGAACAGCAAAGCATCCTTCCAATCAAACATCAAGAAGGAATCCAAGTGTTTCTTCTATAAAAAGAAGGGACACGTTAAGAAGGATTGTGTTAAATTTAATGCTTAGCTTATCAAGAAAGGTAATCCAATATCTCTAGTTTGTTATGAATCTCATTTAGGTGACATTTGTCATAATTCTTGGTGGATTGACTCTAGTTCTACAATCCACATTTCAAATTCATTACAAGGATTTCTAGACCACAAGAAGCCAGTGAGTAGTGAGCTAAACATCTATTCAGGCAATAAGATGGGCTCTGCTGTTGAGGCTATTGGAACTTGTTGATTAGTTCTTAGCACTGGCTATATACCTAATTTAGAAAAGACCTTCTATGTACCTAGTTTTTCTAGGAATTTAATTTCATTTTCTAGACTTGTACCTTTCGGATATTCCTTTCAAATTTCAGATGTGAACTTTAAGTTATTTTATAAATCTTAATTAGTTGGGAATGGTATTTTGTCAGATGGTCTTTTTCAAATTAACTTGTAACCCAATACCCTATATGAATTGAATGTTGGACTTAAGCGAAATATGATAAACAAAATTCCTTTATATTATGGCACTAGAGGCTAGGGCATATATCCTTGGAAAGAATTAAGAGGTTAGAGAATGAAGGAATACTTAGTACCTTGGATTTCACTGACTTTCATACTTGTATTAACTACATTAAAGGAAAGCAGACAAACAAGTTTAAGAAAGGTGCTAAGAGGAGTTCAGATTTATTAGAGATCATATATACAAATATTTGTAGTCCAAACATGGACTCACAAGGTCAGAAGTATTTTATCATCTTTATTGATGATTACTCACATTTTATGTATCTCAACTTGCTTCATAACAAGAATAAAGTTTTAAATGCTTTTAAGGTATTTAAAGCAGAAGTAGAGAAACAATGTGGTAAACAAATAAAGATTGTGAGGTTAGACAGAGGTGGTGAATACTATGGTACATACACTAAAGATAGACAAGCACTAGGTCCATTTGCGAACTTTCTTCAAGAGCATGAGATAGTACCCCCAATACACTATGCCTGGTTCACCAGACCAGAATGGTGTGGCAGAAAGAAGAAATAGGACCTTGTTGGACATGGTGCAAAGTATGCTTAGCAACTCTAAACTTCCTAAATCCTTATGGACTAAAGCACTTAAGATGGTTGTATACATATTAAACCGGGTTCTATCCAAGGTTGTTTCTAAAATACCTTTCAAGTTATGGAAAGGTTGGAAGCTTAGTTTGCAACATGTACGCATTTGGGGTTGTCCGTTAGAAGTAAGGATTTATAATCCATAAGAGAAGAAGTGAGACCTTAAGACCATTAGTGGTTATTTCATTGGTTATGCTGAAAGGTCAAAGGGATATAGATTTTATTGTCTATCACATAGTACTAGGATTGTGGAATCAAGAAATGCTAAGTCTCTTGAGAATGACTTGATCAATGGGAGCCATCAATTGGAAATCATAGTACCAGATGAAGAAAACCCTATTTCAAGTGATGCTTTGGTTGGTATTAACAACACCCCTCAAGGACAAATGGGAGTTGAACAACCAATTGCTATAGTTCCACTTGCTGATGATGATTTAATAAGACCTGTTATACAGCCTTCTTCTTAAAAAAATGTTGATATAACATTAAAAAGGTCAAGTAGAGAAAATAAATAAGTAATTCCTAGTGATTATATTATGTATTTACAAGAATCTAACTTTAACATTAGTGCCGAAAATGATCCAGAAACATTTTCACAAGCCATGAATAGTAGACAATTTGAGTTATGGTTACACGCCATAAAAGATGAGATGAATTCAATGGCTTCTAATGGAGTTTGGGATCTTATTCTATTGCCTACTGGTGCCAAAGCCATCGGTTGTAAATGGGTCTTTAAGACTAAAAAGGACTCATTAAGCAATGTTAAGAGATATAAGGCTAGACTCGTAGCAAAAGGATTCACTCAACAGGAAAGGATTGATTACATGAAGACTTTTTCTCTTGTATCTAAAAAAGATTCTCTCTAAGTAATTTTGACATTAGTTGCCCATTTTGACTTAAAATTGCATCAAATGGATGTGAAAATAACCTTTCTCAATGGGGATCTAAAGGAAGAGGTGTATATGAAACAACTAGAAGGATTTTCCTCTAGCAAAGGTGAGCATTTGGTTTGCAAGCTTAAAAATTCCATATATGGATTAAAACAAACCTCCCGTCAATAGTATTTAAAATTTCATGATGTTATCTCTTCTTTTGGTTTTGAAGAGAATATTATGGATCAATGTATATACCAAAAGATAAATGAGAGCAAAACTTGTTTTCTTGTACTTTATGTGGACAATATATCCTACTTGCAACCAATGATAAAGGGTTACCACATGAGGTAAAACAATTTGTCTCTAAAAATTTTGATATGAAAGATATGGGTGAAGCGTCTTATGTCATTAGCATTAAGATTCATAGGGACAGATCCCGTTATACTTTAGGATTGTCACAAGAAACCTATATCAATAAGGTTTTAAAAAAATTTTGAATGAAAGATTGTTCATCGAGTGTAGTACCTATTGTGAAAGGAGACAAGTTCAATATAAACTAATGTCCGAAAAATAATTTAGAAATGGAACAAATGCGCAACATTCCATATACTTCTATTGTGGGCAACCTTATGTATGCTCAGGTTTGTACTAGACCTTACATAACTTTTGTTGTTGTAATGTTAGGAAGATTTTAAAGTAACCCAGGTATAAACAACTAGAGAGCTACAGAAAAAGTGTTAAGGTACCTCAAGGGAACCAGAAATTACATGCTTATTTATAGATATATTGACAATCTAGAGGTAGTTGGCTACTCAGATTCAGACTTTGCTGGTTATGTTGATTTTCAAAAATCAACATCAATTTACATCTTTATGCTTACTAGCAGAGCTGTTTCTTAGAGAAGCGTAAAGCAGACACTGATTGCTACTTCTATTATAGAGGATGAATTCATCACTTATTTTGAGGCTACTTCACATGGTGTATGGTTAAAGAGTTTCATTTTTGGGCTTAAAATTATGGATTCGATTTCTAAGCCATTGAGGATATTATGCAACAATTCAATTGCTGTTTTCTTGGCTAGGAACAATAAAAGCGGGAGTCAAAGTAAGCACATCAACATAAAGTATCTAACCTTACGAGAATGTGTTAAAGAAAAGAAAGTGGTCATTAAACACATTAGCACTGAATTGATGAAAACTGATCCTTTAACAAAAGGCATGCCACCATTTAGTTTTAAGGATCATGTTTTGAGAATGGGACTTGATTCTCACTTGTGAGTTTGATGTAATTTATACCATTTGTAATGAAACTCATATTATATATTATTATTTACTCATTTTGGTATACACATTTATATTTGAGAAAACCAATCTTAATTGGACCTAGAATAAACATAGGGTTTATTCATTAAGCAGAAGAACAAAATGCATTGTGATATATGGAAGATAATACTCATTTTTAGAGGATTTTTCACCTTGATCCATGTGTTCTAATTCTTCATTTGGACGAAAGGTTTCTCGTATACAAACCAAGTGGGAGAGTGTACGTTACTTCTGTTTCTACATACATCTGCATTCATGGTTATCATTTAAGCATTCATGGTACTGTGTCATGCATTTATGGTAGTCTGTTACATTCGTCAGTTTTGTCTGTTACTCATTAGCGTCTTGATGGGGGCATTAGAGTTTCAGCCTATAAATAAGAATGCTAAGGTCCCTGGGTTTAGAGCACAGAAAGACTCACACACCATCTAGAGCAACTCTAGAACTTAGAGGACATCCTGCTATCCAAAAAGAAGTCATTTTATGGCAATGGTGGGAGGCAAGCTTTGCTTCCAATTAGAACTTATACATAGGTGTTAAAGCTTACATATATATATTGAAAATCAAATAGAAGGTGTAGATCATACCTAACCTGTGGCTAGAGAATATGATATTTAAGACACTTGTCATAAGAATCTTTCCCCCATCTTTTCCTTCCTATTTTTAACACCCCTAGCTAAATAAAAGGACAACCAATAATTTTGGGGCTAGAAAGGGAATTGGGCAAGCCCTCTTTTGGCAAGCATTGGAGTTTACAACAATAAGCAAGCATAAAAAATTTCAAAGAGGATAATTGGCAAAGACCGTTATACTCCAACGTTTTTAAATTTAAACAATCCGAGAAGGAATGATAAATAAGAGTAGGAGGCAACAGTCATGCATCAGGAAGAGACTCCATAACTGCTTCTTCAAGATACAAGTGTTATAGAGAAGTATGACTATACGAGTCCCATTCTATTCGAGAGGCAATGAGTTTCGAGCATTTGCAGATAAAGAGTTGCTTGAGGTTAGATGGTAAAACGCCTTTAGGAAATGACTCCACTCGCGAACAGTCAGACATTACTAATCTTTTAAGGGACTATTGGTAATGGAATGCTTAAGTTTTTCAACCAAACAACAATCTGTGAAGTGTCTGCTAATAGAAAGAACTTTCAATATTGATAGATGACATTTTAATTGCACCTTTCTACAATTTCTCATAACCAATTTGAGTAGCTAGAGCCTAAGAAATAGAAGCCACAAGCTGTTCATCAATAACTAGCTTCTTTGAAGAATGAAGTTGTGCAGCAAGATGTTCTTTTTAACTTAGGACAGTATTTTATATAAAACACTTGAAGGTGTGGGACAATGCCTGATATAATTTCACATTGCCATTCATTCCATACCACCGTGTTCTCAAATCTCAATATTTCTCGCGATCCAAATGAAGTAGTACAAGAACCATTTCTATACAACTCAGGAAATAACTGTTATACTATCAAACCTTGTGATATTGACAATGACTTGAAAGATGGTAGAAGACCCAATGGTGGCAAGAAGAAGTAATATTTAATCAACTCTAGGGACACTACATTGGATAATGCACTATCTACAAACCAATCTGTATCACCATGGTTGCAAATCAATAGCTTTTTTTAAGTTTTGGTGAGGTTGTAGCTTTTCGAGCACATCTATTTCATTTTGTGATTCATCATTGTTATTACTCCATCCTAGCATTAACTCATCAAGGTATATCTTTATTTTCAAAGTATTTGATGAAGCATCCATCATATATTCACATTAAGTGGAGGCTCAAAATTTATAAAATAATATAAAGCATAATCTCTAGTACAATTGATCAACGCTGCAGGATAATTTTAATCTTTTAGAATCAACTCTTAGAAACATTTTGCAAATAATTCCAAATTTTCATTAGGAGACAATTTAATGAGAAACAATTATTTTTAAGAAATAAGTGTGAACCCATTTTCACTTATTGGCCCTGCTTTTTTTTGGTCTGTTAGTTGATTTGGTCTAATTTACTTTACGTCTTTTTTTTTTTCCTATTAGTTGATATCAACAAACTAATACCTCATCATCAGATTATGCTTTGAATTAATGCTTAGCATTTGAAACATATATTCAATCAATTGAAATTAGACCAAAAGCTTAAGACATATAAGAAATAGATGACAAACTATATATTTGAATTTATTCAATGCGTCATCTTAAGACAAAACAACCAAACATCTGTAACAATTCAAACTTTTAATTAAGCTAATTAAACATAATTGTACTCTTAATCACTAGTACTTAAAGTCTAATATCGATATTAGTTTAGTGACAGATGGAAATATAGAAAAATTTGAACCTTTAAATAATTAGTAATCATCATTAAGATATACATGAGGGTTTGTGTTCATAGGGAATTAAAGTTTTCATTCAACACCTTCATCACTCATAACAATGATTCCAAGAAGCATAAAATTCATATATGTTGGTTTACAAGTCAATACTCATTATTTACAAGCTAAGAACTAGGATTTAATAACTAAAATGGGGGTTTCTGGATTTAGATCACGACTTGGAAAGGTTTAGTTATGGCCAAATTGGCCTCTGTAACCTCTAAAAGCATCAATACACATTCACACTATGACTTGAGTACTTCTAGCCTCAACTTAGTTCAAATTTGAAACTCAAAAACTAAAAATTTGAACTTGCGCCACAATCCAAAGGTCTTACATTGTGGTTAAACTCCATTTTGGAACATAAAACTCATGGGAACTCGATCCTCACCGTGGCTTAAGATGTTCACGCCACAACAAGGTGCCTTACTGAACCTCTTTATGCCATTTTCCTGATTCTTGCCATGGCGATATTGCTCTCTAGAGCACTCTTATCCTAGATTTCACAATTTTGGCCATGACTTAAAGATGTTTTGGGTGCTACTTGACTACCTTCTAATTCCTAACTCATAGATAATTGTCCCAACCATTTAACACTCCCTCTAATTAAATTCTATGGTCTTTCTATGGCTAAAATGTATGGTTTTAATGGCATAAAATCTCCAATATACCTCAACTTCCTAACTTTCATCATTTATAGACTTAAGGATTATTTAGACCAATTAAACCTTACTTTATACCAGCAATTCACCTATAGTGACAGCAAAGGATACATGAAGCCATAAATGACAACTTCAAACTGTACATTTCCCTACCAATTAATCTCGAACCACTTTGAACAAGTTTCAATAGACCAAATAAATATGTTTCTATCCTTAAGTCTCTAAAATAACCTCAAGTATAAAATATGGCTATGGCACACATCAAATCCACACACAAGGCATACATGACAGCAGAAAACTTCACATATCAGATTTTAGGCTAAACATTCATTTAGTAATATAACCATATCCTTTGATTGATCAAACATGATTCATTCGTTCACAACAGTGAATCTTTGCTTAGTATGAGATAGATACATCAAATGCTACATAAATTAGAGCCTAGCCTCCTAAAGGTTAAATCCTTGGTTACAAAACATTAAAATACCTATACTTGACGAAAATAAATGCATCATAATGATATACAAGTTAAATCACAAAAACAATAGCATCTACACTAAATTAAAATTGTCTAAATGCAAAAATCCCACATAAAACCTTAGGCTAGGGGTGGTCATCCACTTACTTTCCCTTTTCTTTAGCCGAGAAACCTTCACTTGAAATTGTTAGTTCATGAAACAGGGTGAGATATGAATCTTAAAAACTAAAGGGAATTCCATTCATATATGCAAATTAATCAATGTAAATGCATTTTATACCAATAAATATCAAAATCATCAATATAATCAGCAAATAAATTAGTTAAACTACCAGTGACTACTCTCCTATACTAACAATCATATACAACATATTAATAGACAAAAACAAAGGGAAATGCCCATCAACGGCACCAACTCCTTATTGAGTATGCTCATGGATCTGTGCATTTCAATGAGTACGATCATGACTCAGTGCACAATCATAGTACAATGCACAAATGGCAACATGATTACAGCTCTACCAAAAATATAATGACAATATAGAATATCAAGTAGTCAACCAATCATTTAACATAGGAAACATATATGTATATGCAGCAATTATAAGATTAAAATGAACATATACATGAAATTTAAAATAAACTCCTAATTACCTCACTTAGTTTTGCCAACTTCCTTAAGAGCTAAGTATAAGCTTCAACACTCTAAAAATCCTAAATTAACCAACATACAACTTTTAGCCATTATTCACAATAGAAACCTTATACCCATTCACTCTAATCATTATAATCTATTGAGAAAGCACTTACCCAAACCTCTAATGAGTTCCAAAATTCGAATTTAAGCCCTCCAACACCAGAAACTACAATGGTTCACTCCAAAGTCTAGCAAATTCAAAAAAATGATAGAACCCAATATGAAAGTTTATTGGGGCCAAATTCTAGCATAATAACACATCAAAATAGAGGATAGTACTTACCTAATGGTCTCTTTAACCTCAAGCTCTGAAAATTATGCAAGAAATCATCAAAACACCCATTTTCAAATTTGAAGGTAAGGTGAAAATCTATCAAATGAAAAATTAATTGGTTCAAAACGAAGAGGAAGATGAAAGGATCAACTTTTATATAGTTTACCTTGGCTAAATCTCCTTTTAAGTGAATAGATTGGAGCCAAAATGTGATAAAACCTTAGCCTCCCTCTCTATGCATGTTTTTCTCTCCTTGTTCTCCTGCCCACACTTACTTCAGCACAAAAATGATAATGGGCAACCTACTTTTAGGGTTTTGAAAAAATATGGACTAACCTAAGAGCCCTTGGTCTAATTGGGCCCATAATTTGTATAATGGACCATAGATACATGGGTTTAAGTAGGTCCAAATAGGTTGGGCCTCTATAAAAATGAAGTTAGACTTCTATAAATGATTTTTGGCATAAATAAATTAATCATAGGGTCCAAATATTAAATGTTCACCTCCACTTAATTTTTTTTTTCTTAATCAAACCCAAATCAACTATTAAATTTATTTTCACCCAATAATGGCCAATAATTATTATTTATCTTAAAATGCCTAAAATTAACATTCCTCATAATTCATTCTAAAATTCTCAAAATAATCTTTTATTTTCCCAAAATTGTTCCTTAATTTTCTTTAATTCTCTTAATTAATTTTGGAAAGTTACAATATCTATCCACAACCATAAAAGCCATACACATAAGCAACACTCATCGCATGAATAGCCCACCAACTTTTCCTTGAGCAATATATAGGTTTATTAGTTTCTGTTAAGTGCTTAAGACTACTTTTCACCCTACAATTATAACCACACATAAGTATCACCTTTTGATATTTTCAGCCCAAAATGGTGGGCTATCCATGCATCCATGTGATACACCACATTTAGTAATTCTAAAATGGATAGAGCTCCTCAACAATTAAGTTCTCTTAATTTTTGGATATCTCACCACATTTGCCCACATAAAATGATGATAGAACTTGAACATGTTTCAACTTGCTTAACTGCTTTAGCATCTCTTTCACCTTAGTTTTATGAAAGTCAAGATGACACAAATTAATAAGTTTATGCCAATTCATGGGTAATTTTTCCAAACTATTGGTGAAAAAGAGAAAAAAACTATAATGATGATTTTTTAATAGTTTTAATGGCAGTTTCAACCTTTACAAATAGCTTTCATGGCTATTACATAAATCATCATTGAACCATTCATCATAAGCAATTTTGCAACAATATTTTTCAATTGCTGAAATGAATGTCATCAAACCAAAGTTAGTGATGGTCTAGAAACTAGGACTAAGTGCGCCTAGAAGGGATCAAGGGCTCACCGCCATGCACTAAATCAATGGCAGTTACATTATTGCCATTTAAACCATGGATTAAATGACATATCTAGAATCGCTATTAAACCATAAATTTAACATTAGCTCAAAATAACTAATGTTAAACCACATGAAAATTTAATGGCACATTTTTGAACTGCTATTGTATCTTTTTTTTTTTAATTTTTCCTTCTTTTATTATTAGATATAGAGACATATGTGTGTGTATGTGTGTGTGTGTGTGTGTGTGTGTGTACAAAAAAAAACACAATAACACTATATTTTGTCTAGATCATTTTTTAAAAATCCAAAAATAATAAATAAATAAATAAAAGTAATAATAAATACTCAAATATTTATAATTGATTAAAATTCTATTTTGGTCCTTTACAAATAGAGTATTTCTCAATTTAGCCTTTCATAAAATTACTTTCTTAATTTAGTTTCTCATAAATAAAGTATTTCTCATTTTGATCCCTTATAAAATTACCTTTTCAATCTATTCCCTCATGTCAAAACTAGGGTTTAATAACTAGCTACATCAAGCCAATTAATAATAAAGGTATTACCTAAAGGAAATGAAAACCAAATAATAAAATTTCTTTTCAATATTTTAATAGTTTATTGTTAATTGGGTCTTCAATTCCAGCTAACTAGTCCTTTCTCCTTAGTTCTTTAACTTTTAGGTTCTAGTTAACTAATTTAGGTTCAAGCTGATTGAATCCTAATTTTTTCTTATTCTTAAGATTTTAGGTCCTGATTAGCTAATTTTGGTTCTAATTAATTAGAAGTTCTAAGGTAGAGTTCCGCATTAACGACAAATATCCAATTTTGGTCATATTTTAGGAATTTATAAGAAATAGTTATTATGCTCCAAAATTTTCCAAACTTCCTAGCATTGAATATTTATATGTTAACTTCAATGTATCCAAGTTTCAAATGAAAATTCACTCATTTGACTACCCAATTATTCAAATTTCCATTTCTACCCTATTTTGGTCCAAATTTTGAACTTACACTATTTGGACCTAAATAAGCTAATGAATGAATTCAAAAATTCATGAAGCACTCCAAATCTCCACTATAAGGCCTTAATTATGTTAAAATCAAATTTCACACAAAAGCTCCATTGTTTGACCCCTCAACTATCCAAATTTACAAAATATTTTGTTTTGCCTTTTAACCAAGACTGGCACACTATTTAGGCCAGTTGGGTGACCTAAATAATTTAGAAAATTTCAAAATTAGGGTGATCATCATATATGTCCTCTACTTTCCTACCAGCTATCATGAATTTTGGAGGGGGTTTACTTGGCCTTTCAATCATGTTCTCAAATCTGCCCTATTTCACAAACAAACCAAAATGTACTAAAGCTACTAAAATTTTAAGTTTAGTTATCCTAACCATTTCAACCTAAAACTTTTAGCACATAATCTCATACATGTTAGGCATACAACATCCAAATTATAGCTACAATTTCAACTTATATGTTTTACTACCATTATGCAAACCTGGCAACATTCATTTTTAACAACAACATACTTATAAATACTAATTATCAACTATCCTAGCTAAGTGAATTCTCATACAAAACCATAGTTCATAACCATATTACACACGTGTGATATCATATATATACATGTACAAAATATATCAAACATCCATCCAGAACCACAATCTATCTAATGTTTCTCTATCTGTTTCCATGCTTTCTCTTGTAATTTGTTAGTATAAGGAAAGAGTGAGATATAAATCTCAATAATTGTATAGTATAATTATTCAAGACATATTTTAAAAGTAATCTTATATATACATTGAAATGAATTAGTATTGTAGAGTATGTAGGAATCCCATTGGATTCAAATTTAGTCATAGAATTGACTACAATCCTATATTTATAGTCATGTCATTATAGTTGATAGCCATACAATTTAGGAGATGTACGTAAGACTTTACCTTGCTAATTAAGCACCTTTTTGGCTCTATAATTATAATCAGCATAATTATCATGAGCAACCAAATGCATAGACATAGCAAAAGAATATATCATTTCACTAATTCAATTCAAGTTCAAATATGTAGAGAATAAATAAAATGACTACCTTTTATATCCAATGCTTTCCCTTTCTTCTAATAGCTCAAGAGTGAGATTTCCTTTTAGTATTAAGGGGGTGTCCAACCTAATTCAAAAGCTCAAAAATCACTATGTGTTAATGTGATAACACTTCCTAATTCATGGCAATTTACAAACCATTATCTCCTTCAAATTCATAATAATGACCACTTCTAATTTCATCCTCTAACTCATGGCCAAAGTCTAATTAAAGAGTTAAGAAGAATGCAGATAAATCACAATTTCAAGAGGCTCATATCTACTTTAGAAAATCCTTCAAACTTCAAGTTAACCCAAGCTAAAAATCAAGCTTACACCTTCCAATTTTCTCCTTCATCTTCTAGCCAAAAGAGGAAGAAATCATCACTATCTCAATCCAATGCAAAAATGGTCTTAAAACAAGGAAATAAAATGGAAAGAGAGATTCTAATCTTCTTAGCTTCTCCTAATTCGGTCAACATAAGTAAATCAGAGCTTAACTCTAGTATTCGGTGATGAAATTGATATCACCAAAAAAACTCTCATGATTTCCTATATTTTTCTTTTCTAAAGCAAAGTGAGAAAATGATTTACCATACTTCATGCAAGGACTCCGAATCCTTCTCTTTACTCAAGCTTCCATCGAGGACGCCATCCACTTCCACACACACTTTCTATTTATTCGGCCAAGGGAGATGAAATGAAATAAGATGAAGCTTGTATTGGTTTTTGACCGAAATACTAAGGGTGGTAGGTAGGCAATCGTATTAGGTGTCATGCACTTTGGAATTAGATGGTTTCATGTATTAGTAATGTGTAATGGGGATGTACATATCTTGCGTATTAGAGATGAATGGGTGGCCGGCCAACTTAAGAAATTTAAGGGTTGGAAATATCCAAGTTTGATATAGGATTATCTTAGTATAAAATAGGTAATGGGATTTTTAATGAAGACTTAAAATACATGATAAGTGAATTAAAATTAGAAATATGGTATACTTAATATAATTAAATCTATTTGATCCATATCAGTCTAGCTCTCATAAAATCTTTCTTATATTGGAGTGACTAAGTAAACTAAATTAATTGACCTAGTTTCTAATTAATTAAACAATAATCCCTAGTATGTATCCTTATTTCTCTTCCCATATGACTTAATTAATTAATTCCTTAATAAATCCTATCTTATTAACAACTTAGGCTAGGTAATTACTAGTTTGTGAGACCTCACATATGAGTATTTTTTTATTTAATCTCTCAAAAATAAAATTATTATTAATAATGTCATTACTCTAAATAAAGAACATTATTGATAATTTATTAACAAAGATATTACATAGCATCACATCTCTTAATTCAAGCATGCACCCGTCTTTTCATCATGTGGTTCACACAAAGGCCAAAGCTACTGAATGTTTAGTTATACATTTTATGTTAATTTATAGCAAAGTGAAACTTTTTTCCAACAATTACTAACTAGGATTTAAAATGAAATTAATATTAAGATATTTGACATATTATTCTAAAAAAATAAATATCATGATATTAATTGTTTATAATTAGATTAAATTTTATTGAAGAAATGTGATAATTTAATTGTTATAAATATTTGAAATATAATTTAATTTAATTATTATAAATATTTAATGTTTTAAAATTTTAACAGATTAATTTAAAATATTTTTAAAATAAATAAATTTAACATAATAAAATTTAATTTATTATATCAATTTTTAAGTTTAATTTTAAAGAACTAAATTTTGATACTATTCCAAAATTTTAAATTTTTGCTAAAATTAAGTATTATGAATTGTAGACTTATTAATATCTGTATTAAATTATATTCATTATATCTATCATTTATTATTTAATAGATTTATTTCTATATATATATACACACACACACACCAGCCAACTTCAACTTTTTTATTTAAGATTAATATGATTTTTATTGAAATTTAAGCTTCAGTCCTTCATATGTGAAAATGACCTTAAAATCAAACGATTTCCCCCAAATTTGTATTTAGAAAACAGGAGGTGAAGAATGCACCTAGAGGGGGGTGAATAGGTGCTTTTAATTTTAAAAGTATTAATATTAGTTAAAACTGTAAAGCTGAAAACCTTGTAGATATACTAAGACCTTGTTGACAAGATCTTCGATAATATGTTTAAAAAGTGAGGATCAAGGAGACGAACAAAGACCTTGTCGACAAGGTTTTAATACACAATCTGAAAGATAAAGAGAAGAGTAAGGAAAAGAAACACCGGATTTATCCTGATTCGGTCTTCAAGACCTACGTCCAGTCCCCTTGATATGACAAGGGATTTCCACTAAGTTGAATCAACGCTTACAGCAAGTACACTAAGTTTCAAGCTCACCTAAAACTTATACAGACTTTAATAGCTTATATACAGCCTTCTCTTCTTTCTCACACTTGCAATACTTTTCAATGCTTCTTACAGAGATCAGCACTAGTATTGCAGAACAACTTCTTAATAGACCAAACACAGAGTATGTGCGGATTACAAAATAAGCTATGAATTTTCTATGTGTTATGGTGTCATACAAGTGTAGTTTTAATAGGTATATATACATAGAAAACTAGCCGTTGCTCCATCTTCTTCGTGCTATACCGTTTGAATATGGTGGAGATTGAAAAACCAGAGAGTAGTTAAACGTTACAGCAGAGAGTTGGTGAAGCTCCAGTCAAATAGCTCAAAGAAATTTTTACAGTTCTTTTCTATCAGTCATCATGACAGAGAAGTAGGTAGATTTTATATTTTCTATGACTGAACAAACAGGGAGTGGTTGACTTGGAGTAGAGCAGATACATAGTCCCAGTTATAGAGTCAGCTTCTAACTTTTAGCTTGTCAGGACAACAGAGACATTATAATAAAAGGAACATTTTATACTTTCTGTGAGGAGAAACGAAAAACAACTTAAAAGGATTATCTTATGTGGGCTTTTTCTTGATTTGGGTTTTTGGAATTATCAAACACAAATGGACTGAGAGATCATTGGACCAACAGGAGGGACAGTCATCTTTCTTTGACAATAAAAAGCATTTATGACTTTTGGCTTCAGCGGAGGACAACATCAGTTAAGTTGCGCACTATCAAAATTGACCAATATATATATTCATTGAATGCAAACATTATCTCCTAAAAAAAGAAGTAATATATATCTCTAAATGTTGAAGGAATCTCGAAGATTTCGAAAAGAGGGGTAAAGAAGTCAATATGATAAAGGAGGCTTTCCCAACAACATGTTTCTCATAATTCATTTTTGTCAGCGCTGAGCTTTTTTGGGGATTTGTGATCTGGTCTGGACCTACTCCAGATAATCTGTTAAAAACCTAAAGCTGCTTTTTATCGCTTTGAACAGAAATTAGTAAAAGAAAACTACATATTTTCTAATTAAAATGCACCAAACAAATCTTTATTTCAATATATTCTTTCTTCTTTTGATAAAGTAAAACACTTTTCTTAATCAAATTAAAGCATTTATATATATTGGATCATAAAATATATTCAAATATATTGTAGAGATGTGTTTGCTCATTCTCATCTAGTCGTCTAACGAGTATTTTTAAACATTGTTAGTACTTAAAAATAATGAGTTTAGTCAAAATTAGAATTGATGTATAATCAGCTAAGAAAAAATAAACAACCGAGCTTGCAGCTAAACTTGGATTAGTCGAAGAGCCCTGATGATGGAGAATATCGAACGAGCTAAAAATAAGGGAAACGTAGTGTTTGACCTGGTCAAGAAGGCTTCTTTGGGCTGAAGTGTAGGACGTTCTATTTCGACATGAAAGAAGCCATGAAGCAGCCAGAGGCGCGCAACATAAGTGCAGGTCTAACGTGGGAAGTGTTTGCCTATACCAAGGAAAACACAGTAGAGAGGAAAAGGGGGAAGAAAGAGGGGACACAGAAACATGTGAACACTAGTGGAATAGTTCACTTTTTACTTTGTGTATCGGTTATTCACTTTGTGCTTCGGTTATTCACTTTGTGCTTTTATTTCCAGTTTTATACCAGCATTTTATGCTTATTTGTAGTCAATCAACTGAGTTATAACGAGACTTCTCAAGGTTTTTTAGTAGTTGAATGTTATTATACAGATATACTCCTGTATTGAATCATTTCTATGCAATATCCACAATCGAAACCTAGTTATTTTCGACCATTTTTTATTATTCTCGACCATTTTTTATTGTTCGGAACCCTTTTTTTTATTTTTAAGGCTTAGCTGTATTAAAGACTTGAAGGACTCTTTGGAAATTTGTATCACTTCGCTGTTGCTCGTTGAAAATCAGGGACCAGAATCGCTACCCAATTCTTTTCCTTGACCGGACACTCAACTAATAAGCCACATTGAATTTTGGCCGCAACAGGTGTTTATTTGATTTAGATGTGTATGATTTGTTGAAAAAAATGTGTATTAAATATATAACACTTTACATGCTTCGATTCCTCTCATTTACAAATATCGCTCAGTTAAAATATATATATAATATTTAAGTAGTGGAAGCAAAGCTTCATACAAAATTAAATGGACAAAAAGTATATTTGAGTGAATAACGAAGTAACTTTATCTTGCCTCTTGTATCAAAGGTGCCTTGAAATGAAAGAAAACATGTATGCCAAGTATTTCGTAAATTTCTTCTTTGCTTAAGCCTTGCGCCCCCCCCCCCCCCCCCCCCCCCCGGTGGGGCTTTCAATCTTCCTCCTTCCAAATGTACACTTCATGATTAAATTGGTTAACGATTCTTGTTCATTTATGATATGAAAAAGAAGAAAAGGAAATTTTGTTACGAGACTGCCCAGAACAATAGACAATGCCCCTTATCGACAAGTGTACCAAAAAATATTTCACTTTCCGGCAAATGCATTCATAATTTTGTTTTTTGTTTTTTGTTTTTTTTTTCAATTTCTGTGCACACATCGACTAAGACAAACTATTTACCTCGCAAACCAAGAGATCCTCAGGAAAAGAAACTTACAACCAGAATCTAAAAATTTGACAAAATTAATATTTGAATTTGTTATCATGTATTACGCCACACACTTATCTCCACTCTAAGCCAACCCGCTTTGGTTTGTTTCTCTATATTTTCTCATAAATTAATGTTATTAATTTTGTACATGATTTAAATCTCCAAAAAATAAAAAATAAATAAATACTTGTTTGACTTTTAATCAATGGATATTACACATAGAGGGCCCCAGACCTACTCTCTAATTTACATTCCTTTTATCAATGATAAAGACGAATCAAAATCTGCAACTAAGATAAATGCCAATGGAGAACCGAATCTGGAAAATGAGGCAAATATATGATTTGTAACTTTGTAGGATATGGCTCCTTTGTCGACTGAGAAACCTCTATGTGTGTGTGTGTGTATATATATAAGGCAATATTGAGATAACATAATCAAAGACATTCACAAATATGAATGGATTAAGCGCTCACGTTCTCTCAAAGGCTTTCAATATTGTTATATTGGAAGTCTTTGATGGAACTTGAGGAGCTTATATAACGGTATATTTTGAAAGTTAACTTCTAGTTCATCAACAGCAAGTGATTATGTGATTGGCCAATGAAATACATTTATTTAGTTCATTCAATTGTTGTATACTAATTAAAAGATAACATAGTGTGCAAATATAGTAAAAATAAAATGCATCATTCAAATGTAGAAAATTATTTTCATCATACATTCTGCATCATTCAAAACAAAAAAATGTTAAAATGCAAAAAAAAAAAAAACAATTGCTTGAGTAGGAGGAGAGTTTCGGTTAGATGTTATAAATTCAAATCTTAATATACTAAAATAAATAAATAAATGGTGAGATTTAAGTAAAATAAGAGTATCTTTGAAAGCAGATCCTCTAAAGTTTTGCTTTCTGAAGTTGGAGCCTCACAAACTAAAGTTTCTGTCTATTTAAAAAGAAAAATATGTTCAAAATAAAAAAAATTAAATTTGTGAGACTTCAGAGAGCAGAACTTTAGAAGATCTACCCTCCACTATCTTCATATGAATTATGAACTATTTCTCATCTAAAACCTCAAGATGTAATATGTTTGGTTTGAGCCCAACTGAACTAAATGGCTCATTTGAGTAATCAAATAATAATAATATAAATTCAAAAGTGGGTTTCCTGTTATCTTATCATTAGCAGAAAAGAAAAAGCGCTCCGCTAGGATTACAACGTTGAAGGCACTAACTGTGACTACGAACAAGATCTGGTCGCACTGACAACTTTGCCTGGGTTCCCAATCCCGCGTTGCTGAGCCCATTACCAACTTAATCAAAGGCGAAGACTAATCAGGAAAAAAAAAAAAAAGGCTTGTTTGATTACAGCGTTTGGTGGCTAGGAAAGCGAGGGAAACTATGTAGAAAGATAACTTCAGAACGAAGATGTCATTATACCCTTCCACCCACGGTGATGCTAGACCCCACCCCAACTTCTCGTTGCGACAGGGTAAAGGAAATCATGCGCACATGTATTGCTATAAAGTGACAAATAAATCCTTGCAATATTGCACAGGGCAGAGAGAAAAACTTCACACACCCTTTAGCCTATTTCTCTCAAATTGCACGGGCATGCATTTACCTCTTAATACAGGGGATTTGGATTGATATAAGTTGAGAATAACGTATTGTCACTGCCATGTAGAAGAAAAATGGAAGGAGGAAGGCGTTGGCTGTCCAGAAGGAGTTGTCCGGTAATGCACTCCCATATGTTAGAGTAATGAGTCAATTACATTCAGTGCCTTTAGCTTTGGATTAAATAACAATTATATCTATCTTACTTTAAAAGTAACATTTTATGTAGATATTAGATACATATATATATGGTAAAAACTTATTTCTTTTTTCTTTTTCAAGGAAGTCGACTCTCTACAACATATATTTTCTTCAAAAATAACATTGTTTAGTTGCCTTCACTATTATATTATGAATAAAATAACATTTTTGTATTGAAAAAAATTGAAAGTGAGAACAAAATTCAATGTGACTTAATTTACTAAAACAGAGACTGTTACTAGGTTTCAAGGAACTTTGCTAGAGGAAGAAGGGTTGTTGGCGAAGATAAAAATTTATTTTACTCCGGTGAATGAAAAGCAGTATTCTCTTCTCTCATTGTTACTTTTTTTTTTTTTTCATTGTTATCGAATCTGTACATAGCTACGACATCTAATTATGACAAAAGACAATAATTTTATTTTCAATATAATAGCAAGAGTAAATAATCTCATTTTTTAAGGGAACACCAGTTGTATAAAAAATTAATTTTATTGACAAAAATAAATAATAGAGAAGGTTTACCAATATATATCAAATGTCAATGAATTGAATGATACTTAGATGCAATTTAAGTAAACTTCAGAAAATGTCAATGTAATTTACTCTAGAATAATTTAAGACTAAATTTCCTTATACTCTAACCAGCTTTTATACTTTATTTTTTTGCAGACAAATCCTTCTATTTTCTTGTTATTTTGTAGCAAGTCCCAACATTAGCTTTTGTCATAACACTGTTAGACTTACGCTGTTGACTAACAAATATGCTAAGTTGACAAACAAATTGCTTGTGTCATATGTCAAAGTTGGTATGAACTTTATTTTGCCCTTATTTGATTGTAATTTATACCATTACTTCAACTCATTTTTTATTTTATCCTTTGTAAGCAATACCAATTGACACCTAACTATTACGATAATCAAGTAAGCAAATTTTTTTTAACACATTATGACAACCCCTCATCGTAAGGACTGTGTATGGCCACGATCCCACGAATGCATGTTTATATCACAGCTCACAAAGCCAAAAACTCAACATATATTTCGCTAGCAGACCAGTTTCTCTGCACCTCTTTGCTGCTCTTCCAAGAATAAACCTGGATCATTCAGATTTGATCTGGATGAACTGGATTCTAAAGTTTTAATCTTAATTATTAATTTTTTGAAGTTGATAGTTGTAATACTAGCCAAATCTTCTCTGGAAGGAGCAGCAAGCTCCAGGAGCCGTAGAGGATTCATTTTCATTTGGGTAGCTATCATTATCTGACTTGAGGAAAATTACTGCAGTACCCTTGGCCCTCACCTAAAAATGGAGGTCCACGTAATACGCTATCAGATTTGCATTGCTGTACACCCATCTGAGCTGTTCGGTCGTTGGCGAAACAGCAATTATTGTTACTATTATAATAATTTGTCTATTCAAATATACATTGAAAAAGATGAAGTTCCATATTTTAAATTTACTCCATTCCAAGCATAAAACTCAATGCCTATTGCGTTAAGGTATACTGCGGGATATAATGGAAGATCCTAGTTTAGTATTGATGTCATTTATCAATACATAAATGATGGGGTATTCGGGTATATGATTTTAAGACTAAAAACTACTTTAACTGATGGACAATTTTTTTTCTCTTTCATAAAGAATTTAATCTCTGCAAATAATTAACTACATGAATGCATATTTTCTGTACAGAAGCTGTCATATATGACGAAACCAGAGACCCGCCATACCGCAGCAAGCTATGGGAGTAAGACGGAAAGATAAAACTCCCTGGAGAAACAATATCTAACATCAAGAATCAGTGTACAAACCATCAAAACAAGAAGCAGCAAAGCTCTCTGCAAAACCAAAGCAGTTTGCATGCCATTTTCTTAACCTGTAAACAAGTGCGGGAGATTCTAAAATATGGTGAAATTAGAATCATGTGTTTAGACTTTATATTCAGATACAAGACAACTCTGGAAGTAATCAGACAACAACTACTAGTTCCTAATTTCCCTCAAATTCTAATTAAGTATTTCATTTTTTATTACATTGAATTGTTCATTGTATAATGTCAAGACCTCTTCAACCAAGCAGATTTTATGTATGACTCAATCTTCATAGGTCTCATTCTTCTGAATATATTTAGCATAAAATGAATGTTCTAGGAATTTGTCATTCTTTGACTATCTCAAATTCTAAAAAGTCCACATTCACAAACGCTCAGATAAAATATCTCATTTTCGATGATGTTTTTCAATAATGTTATCATTTTCCCAACATCCCACCACCAGACCTTGTCAACCCCAACCATCTAAGCATGTCCCCCCCCCCCCAAGCCATTGGCTGTCTTGACTACGCATGATACGTGCATGCGTTTATCTGTTTATGAGTCTATGTCTGCATTTGAGTGCAATTGTATAAGATCTCTGATCCCAAGTGATTATATTTGTATCAACTAATAACAAAAAACGAATAACAGAGTAACGGTTTTTCATTTTCAATTGAACTTCATATGAATATATCCAAGTGATTAATTAATTCCCTTGAGACATTGAAACATGCTTCAGCAAGTTTATATAAATTGCAAACTTACCTCATGATAATATGACAAGTCCAAGGTACAATGATGCACAAAGAAATGCAAATGATATCATCCCCCTGCAAGTGGAGTGAATTAAAAAAACTTTAAAGAGTAATGAAAGCAGAAAATAATATAAAGGCAAATCAGTTTATTCCCAGTGACAAGCCCTTTTCTTTTACTATACTGTACGTTATTAATGCACTTTTACCCAAATTTTGCGAACGATTAAAGTGGAATTTAATAATTCAGTTAAAATTTAACAAGACTCAATAACTATGCCTCAATACTCAATCAAAATTGCTGAGTGCCAAAATGGAAACAGGGCTTATTTAATAACAATAATGTTTCACTTGTATAGATCCTGCATCTATCTGTGTGTGCGTGTGCGCGCGCATGTATCCTCTTCTACTTGGGCATTCAAGCCTTTTTCCATTCTACAAAGCTTACCATATAACTCCCCATCCGCACCCAGTACAGCAGGGGCAAAGTTCTGCAAACTTCTCAGCATCACTGGAATGGACCCTTCGAGATATTAAATCATCATAAATATCTACACCAGACAAATTTCAATCATATATGTGATGTCAGAAAATTAGTTAAAATTGCCGGGAAAATAAGTGCTTATAACATAGGTGACTGAAAGATTACCATAAACTGAGAACAAACTGTTCATCACACCTGAAATTAACCAAATTATAGTTTAGTTACCTTTTCTTTTTTTCCATGGAGATGACACAGTTATGAATTATCCACAAGAAGCATATTCAAATTATTTGTACAAAGATATAAAGAGGACAAGAACATACCGATAAAGAGAATGACATAGCGAAGGATATGAACTGTTGTTTTCTCTTGTAGAACCCAGATTATGGCAATGAAAAAAATAAATCCTGAGATTTAATTGTCAAGAAGAATAATGTCAGAAATCATGTGAATTTATTTTTTCTTTTGTTTTGTCGTGATCATAAAATACTAACCAATACAGAGTCCTCGGAGTGTCCACTTTTTTTGAACGAGAGTATTTAGCAAGACACAGAAAGGGGATGAAAGTCAGACCACTACTACAATAAATTAAAAAAAAAAAAAAGCATCTGCATTTCTGCATCTATAATTGCCTTACATTCTTAGCAATAAAGAGCACAACAACCAGAGCAACAATAAAACAACCAGCAGCAATTCTTGCAGTGATAAGATTTGTGGAAGCAAGTATGAAAGCCATTCCCCAAAATGATGAACCAAGATCTAATTGCAAAACCAATTACAGAAACTGTGAGTGCAAGAAGAATCTATTATCAAATTCAATCACAAGAATTAAGATGGTTGTGTGTGTCTCTCTCTGTTGAAAATCCATATGTTTTCAATTCACATTATTTACTGACAGTTTTCTGCATTTTCACATCTTAACAATAAGATTAGGGATATATATAAATTGAGCTATTCTTAAGCTGCTTGAATTTAGCTCGTTAAAAGCTCATATTTGGGTTGGCTCATATATCAAATGAACAAGTTTAAACAACATAGTGAGCTCATTTAATTAAATGAGTTAAGCTTGAAAATTTAGTGCATAGCACGTTAAGCTCACAAACAACTGAGTAATTAACTAATATAGATCAGACAAGTTTGAGCATATTAGTATACAAATTGGCTCAACTCAGCTCAATTACAAGTCCTTGTAAGACCTTGCCTCTCAATTAACTTCAAAAAGTTTATTATTGCCATACCTTGTTTATATATAGTATAAAAAATGACGCCATACAACTACAATAACTAATTAGTGTCAATTGAAAATTGAGAGGGAAAAATGCTTTACATCCAGCTGGCAGGATCACCCAGTATATACCACCACGTGTTTGCGTCACTCCACCCTCATTTGCATGAACCTGGATACCCTCTACCTGGTGGCATCAAATTAACTCTGATTCAGCAAACAGAAGAGAATGAAATAACCATGAGGAAGCATACAACAGAATCAAATTTCTAAAATTTCTAAGCCTGAATAAGGCCACCCAGCCCTCCTAAAATGTAGACTTCTAACCCGTCGCTGAATATATTAGTAACCATATTGGATACAAGTTCAATTCATTGCAGGCATGCAGCATTGATGCATTAGGAATTCAGGATTAGGAAGAGTTAAGATTTGCAATATCTTAAATGACAACTTACAATAGTTATAATGATGATAAATGATCCTCAAAAGCTTTTAAAATCAGGTAAGATACTATGAACAGGAAAATGGGATATGAGATCTAGAGAATCCATCAGTTATAAGCTACAGCAATGAAAGTGACAATTTAAGCAATTATTGTTGTTTTAATGCTTCTGATTTATTAATAAAGTGACAAGACAATCACATTCTGAGAAAGAGAGTAATATAATTTAATGGTTTTACTTTAAAAAAGAACCAGGTTGCAACCTGGAAGAGCATTAAAGTGAAGCAATAGGTTCACCCTTCATAAGGAGCTAACCTAGTGAACTACATTTTCCATCTTAAACCACATTAGCCCATTCCCTGTTAAAATATGTTAATTGGTAAAACAATAATTGAATAAAATAAATCAGACCATTAGATGGACCTTGGAAGCTCAATATCTCCACTCAAATTAGTTTCCAGAAGCTACATGCTTGATGATATATGAACAATAAGATCCATCATTGCCCAAAGAAATTGTTGGATTTCTAACAGAATGAAATTGGGAAGCCATAACCGATTTCTATTTTCACATGATAGTATTCCATTCATGTCATGGTAGAATACAAGCTGAAACTTGTAAGCCTCAGATATCATATAGTCAAACACTCATAAAAAATAAAATAAAATGATATTCAAACATTATCTACTTGTATCACCAAAGAACAAGAAGTTTGTACATTAACAACATTACCTGACCACAAGTAAGCTTGCAAGCAATTGCATGACTTGCTTCATGCAGAAACACAGTGATGAGCTTAAAAGGTGTAAGTAGTATAGTCCTCCATAGCTATAACCACCAGAACAAAGTATTTGCATTAGATAACCAGTTGCACAGAGACCAACTTGATCAAACTGAAGAGTATGACATAATAATGATTACACTTATTAATGCCAGATAAATCACTGGAAACTTCTATACATAAATCAATAGCTACTTAGATAGGATGTAGAAAAATAATTGTGCGTATTATAGTCTAACTAAGGACTTCCTTTAGAAAAGGACTATTATCAACTCTATTATTCACCTTCGACAACCATCTGTTATTTCTTTTGATTAGTGCATCCTTGAAGACTAATTTTGATCCCATCCATATAGCAGCAAACTCACACAAGACTACTAATTTATGAATTAAGTCAGGCGCTACAGTGACATACTTTCAATATTGTGCCTATTTAGCCAGATGATTTTCTCAAGAAAACTTTTTTCCAAAGGAAATCTTGGATTTCTGGACAAATGAATAGCTAAAAGATTTTCTCGGCAAAAGCATATATATTTCTCCAAATTCTAAATATTACAATCTACAGCTCACTCATCCTTAACTAATTATTTTAGTTAATGTTTCTTCACTCTTCAGGATCCCACATTCTTCTTTCTATGTATCATTTGTATTTAAAAAAGAGCTGTGTCCATATATAATATGTGCCAAACACTTCAAATTACACCTGCACAATCTAGATTTTGTCCTATGTCATATCCATATCAGTGTCCATTTAGGCTGCTTTCGATTGTCAACACAGTTATGGTCAATTTACACAAACATTCAAGTAAAATTACAGAGATTGTACTGTTGCATTTACAACAGAAGGGATAAAATCAAATTGTGCTGTTGGATGGAAAACTTATCATGAATTATGAACTAAATCCCATCAAAAACTCGGGGGAGGAATATCTTCTGTTTAAGCCCAGTTGAACTAAATGGCTCATTTGAGGAACCGAGGATATTCGTTTTTAATTTGGAAGAAACGATTACAATAATCCCAAATTGAGCCGCTTTTCCTTTGTCAGGAGCAAGAAAGAAAAGTGAGATTAAGAAAGAAAAGCGTACCGCAAGGATTACAACGGTAAAGGCACCAACACAGGCTAAGAACACGACCTGGTCGTGCCGGCAACAGTTCTTGAGTTCCCAATTCGGCATTGATGCTGGGTATGAGCTTACCTCAATTACAACTTAATCAAGAGACAAAGACTGGGCAGAAACTCAACCCAAAATATAATGGAATCTCTGATTTAAAGCGTTTGGTCGCCAGGAAAGCAAGAGAAAGTTGGTGGAAAGAGAATTTTGAAAAATAAATAAAAAAAGACATAAAAAGAACAGAGAAGGCGTTGGCCTGTCCAACGCGGAAAGCCAACGGGTCAATGGGCCAATCGTGTGTATCTTGGAACGTTCTTCTCTGTTTTTTGAATTTTCTTTGCTGTTTGTTCTCTTAGACCTTATCATTATTGAAAAATCTGTGTCTATTAAAGCGACTGCGTCTTCCCACCTCACCTCAGTTTCCTACCTTCTAAATAAAAATTAATCTTAAGAACAATTCTTTATATTTTTAATATTAAATTTTTTAATTAAAATATATTAAATATATAATTTTTTAGTAAATATATAATTTAATTAAAAAATCATACAATTATCTACAAAAATCATTCACATATCATATTTTAATTAAAAAAATATATTTATTATATTTTAATTAAGAAATTTAACAATAAAGATATAATAAAATACATATAAATTTTTTTCTTTTGAATAATACCAATTCTACTAAACTTTCATGGTTTATACACTCTTTATCAGTCTATTGAATAAATAAATTTAAGAGAACTTATTTCACTCGGATCATTAAAATTTCTTAATATGTTCACACTACTTGGTGAACAGGTAATTCATGGGGCAAGTAGGATAGCAACAAGCCTGTACAAGACACGAAGGAGCAATAATCTCAAAGTCAATTATCATAAGAAAATCTTAACGAGCAAGGCAGCAATACTGTATATAGAGCACGCCTACATAAAACGAGATATGATACCTACGAAATTTGGTAAAGACCCAATAGATTGGTGGCGACTTCAAGATTTTCTTGAAGGCGGTCCACGAATAACTTAATAGGAAGTCTACCGATTACTTAAGAGTAATTTTTCTGTTGTGTAAAAGATTATAAAGCAATTATGGTGGAGTTTCGAAAAATAGGTTGATGACGTGAACTTCAACCCAAAATATTTATGAGCAATTTTTCATTAATTTAACCTATTAATATATATATATTACTTTCTTACTTAAAAAATATCTCTAATTCATAATAAAAAAGAAATGGTGGGATTGTTAGAATATAACATTAACGATAGCTAATATTAAAATATAATAAGTTGTTTTAGGGTATGATTATTTTTTTTTTTATAGAGATATTTACCCTCATACATATTTGTTAAAAGATTGATAGCAATACTTTTACAAGATAGAATAAAGTCTTCATGGGAGTTAAATTAAATTTTAAAATTATTTTTTTGTATTTGATTAATTATAATTCCTTTAACTGAGGTCAGAACTCTTAAGAAATGTAAAGGAGACTGGATTCTTCATATTAGCCAACTTTATTACACTATGTCCAATAACGCCCTATAAGTTTTTTTTTTTAAGAATTAAAAATAATGTAAGATATTGAAAAATTATAATTAAGAGGATAAAAATTTTAACTATAAAAAAATTTTGCATAGTTAAAATTTAAAAAAAAAATTCACAATTAAAATTTTTGTTCTTTCAAGTGTAAGTTTTATATATCTATCATTTTTTTAATCCCTAAAAATAAATCCCAAAAGGTACCATTGCATAGGGTGCAGCAAAATAAATTATTATAAAGAATATTGTTTGAATGTGATCTTACTGATTAATAAAGTACTTTAAACATAATGTAAATAAAGTAGAAAAGAAATGGTGGGATTGTTAGAATATAACATTAAGGATAGCTAATATTACAATATAATAGGTTGTTTTAATGTATGATTAGATTTTTTTTTTTATAGAGATATTTACTCTCATTTATATTTGTTAAAAAGTTGATAGCAATACTTTTATAAGATATAATAAAGCCTTGAGAAGAGTTAAATTATATTTTAAAATTATTTTTTTATTTGATTAATTATAATTCCTCTAACTGACATTAGAACTCTTAAAAAATGTAAAGGAGACTAGATTCTTTACATTAGCCAACTTTATTACCAGTTATGTCTTATAGGTCTTTTTTTTTTTTTTGAAGAATTAAAAATGATATCGGTATCAAAAAATTATAACTAAGAGGATAAAAATTTTAACTGTAAAAAAAATTTTGTATAGTTTAAATTTTGAAATTTTAATTTTTTTTTCTCAAAATTAAAATTTTTATCCTTTTAATTATAATTTTAAGATATTTATCATTTTTTAATCACTAAAATAAATCTTAAAAGGCATCATTGCATATGGTGCAGTAAAATAAATTATTGGAGAAAATCTTGTTTGAATGTGGTCTTGATGTTTAATAAAGTACTTTAAACAAAATGTAAATAAAGTATAAAAGAAAAAAAATCACACAACTAATTTTATATTACTTTAAACAACAAATGTCTTATATCCAATCTCCAAGTATTCTGTAAGAGATATTTATTAAGCACGGATAATTACTAAAAGTACATAACAACCTTACAACATAAGGTATATCTTTTTAGCTTTCACCATAAATCCCAAAACAATCCAATAGAACTCAACACCAGGCTTTTAGGACTTCTTTCCACTCTGTAGGATTTTTTTACTTCAGATTTTTCTCGAGCTTATTAAAAGTTCTAAGTATAAGGCAACCTCAAAAGATGGACTTTCTAATTGTATAGCCTTTCTATCACACTAGATTTTTTTCTTAAGACACCTAAAAATTTAGTTTGAAAAGAAAGAGATTTAAGTTCACCACACAAACCCACTAAGGATTCTCTTAATCATAAAAGATAGCATACTCAAAGCAATAACACATTATAACACAACAAATACAACTTAACATTAGAAGTGTTCAATGTTCTATTCCCTTTTCTTAAATTCATTTTTTAAATGGCCTTTGTTATATAGTTTAACTTTCAATAAATGACCATTGGTACATTAACTTCTTTAAATTACTTAAATATGCTCATTAGTCAAGAATATGTGTCTTTAATACTTTTAATTAATATGTAATCAGTGCAACAACTTTATTCCATATTGAATAGTCTTTTAAGTGTAGATTGTTTATTTTATTTAATGCATACATTCTAGAAATAAGAGGACTTGATTGCATCTTCATTAAGCTTTTTCTATCTCTACTTTCTTCAAACAACTAATTTCCTTGTTTGCTTCTTAATTTAATGGACTTTCCTTTTTATTGTTCTTAATAAATATTCCATTAAATGCTTATAGAATAAGTTAACCAAGGTAATCACATGATATCAAGTGAATTGCAAATCTTTTTATGTTATTTGAAAACCTTCCTTAAAATATTTGCATTAAATTCAAAGTTTAATTTAAAATTTCATATAGAAAGTCTATATAAAAAGGTACATCTAACCTTTTGTTCATTGGATAAAACAAGGGACATGCATCCTACTCTTTATTAATAAAGGCATATACATGAACTATCACTACTTTTAAACTTGAAAATTATATAAAATTTTTTTATTAATTTACAAGCTTTCATAAGTAGTAATTTATGTATAAGAAAAGATTTTACTAGGATTAAACACTCTATAAGTTTTCAAGGTTTTACTAGTACAATTTATATAACTTCTTTATGTATAAAAAAATTTTAATCAGCAAGGAAGCAATACTGCATGTAGAGCACGCCCACATACAACGAGATATGATACCTACGAAATTTGGTAAACACCCCAATTGATTGATGGCGACTTAAATTTTCTTGAAGGCGGTCCACGAATATCTTAATAGGAAGTCTACCGATTACTTAAGAGTAATTTTTCTGTTATGTAAAAGATTATATAGCAATTGTGGTGGAGTTTCGTAAAATAGGTTGATGGCGTGAACTTCAACCCAAAATACTTATGATCAATTTTTCATTAATTTAATATATATATATATATTACTTTCTTACTTAAAAAATCTCTCTAATTCATAATATAAAAAAGAAAGGATGGGAATGTTAGAGTATAACATTAAGGATAGCTAAAATTAAAATATAATAAGTTGTTTTAAGGTATGATTATTTTTTTTTTATAGAGATATTTACCCTCATACATATTTGTTAAAAGATTGATAGCAATACTTCTACAAGATAGAATAAAAGTCTTCATGGGAGTTAAATTAAATTTTAAAATTATTTTTTCGTATTTGATTAATTATAATTCTTTTAACTGGCGACAGAACTCTTAAGAAATGTAAAGGAGACTGGGTTCTTTATATTAGCCAACTTTATTACACTATGTCTAATAACGTCTTATAGGTTTTTTGTTAAGAATTAAAAATAATGTAAGATATCAAAAAATTATAATTAAGAAGATGAGAATTTTAACTATAAAAAATATTTTGCATAGTTAAAATTTTAATTTTTTTCTCACAATTAAAATTTTTGTCCTTTCAAGTATAAGTTTTATATATTCCTCATTTTTTTAATTACTAAAAATAAATCCCAAAAGGTACCATTGCATTGGTTGCAGTAAAATAAATTATTATAAAGAATATTGTTTGAATGTGATCTTACTGATTAATAAAGTACTTTAAACATAATGTAAATAAAGTAGAAAAAAAAAGGATATTTATACAACTAATTTTATACTAATATGGACAACAAATATCTTATACCCAATCTGCAAGCACACAGTAAATGAATTTATTAAACATAGATAATTACCAAAAGCACACAACAACCTTACAAAATAAGGTATAGTTTACTAGCTTTCACCACCAATCCGAAGGCAACCAAATAAGGCTAGACACTAGACCTTTATGACTTCTCTTCACTCTAAAGGATTTTCTCACTTCACTAGTCTTTTTTTGAGCCTTCTAAAAATTTAAGTATAAGGCAACTTTGTAAAATTAACTTTTTAGCTTTACAATCTATCTATCCCACTAGATTTTTCTCTTAAAGACACTTAGAAACTTAGTTTGGGAAGAAAGAGATCCAAGTTCAACTCACAAACTCACTGAGGATTCAACTCACAAATATAAAAGAAAACACACATAGAGCAATAATACATTATAACACAGTGAATACAACTTCACAATATAAGTATTCAACATTCTATTCTCTCTTATTGAATTCCTTTTCAAATGGTCTTCATTATACAGTTCAACTTTCAACAAATGACTATTGGTACATTAATTTCTTTAATTTACATAGATATGCTCATTTATCATATTCTGTGTCTTCAATACTTTCAATTAATCTATAATCAATGCAACAACTTTGTTCCACATTGAATAGCCTTTTAAGTGTAACTTGTTTATTCTATTTAATGCATATGTTCTTGAAACAAGAGGACTTGATTGAATCTTCATTAAATTGTTTTTATCTCTACTTTCTTCAAACAACTAATTTCCTTTTTTGCTTTTTGATTTTATCAACTTTCCTTTTTTGTTCCTAATAAAAAATATTCCATTAAATGCTTATAGAATAAGTTAACCAAAGTAATTACATGATATCAAGTGAATTGCAAATCTTTTTATGTTATTTGAAAACCTTCCTTAAAATATTTGCATTAAATTCAAAGTTTAATTTAAATTTCTTAAAATATTTACATTAAATCCAAACTTTTATTCAAAATTTTCCTAAAAAGGATTTAAAATAACTTTCCTTGCATGTGTCAATTAAAAACATTTCCTTGTAAATCAATATCATAATGTCACCAATCTCATTGAGTTTAATTTTTTAAAAACAAATTGATTTTCTCTTTTGAAAACTTTCTATAATGATCATAAAAGATTAATTCATGCCATATATTAATATCAAGTAAATACATTTTTAGCTCTTTATTACAACAAGAATAATTTGGCCCAAAAAACATATTATAAGAAATTACACTTTTGGCCACTTAATTTTTTTTTTCAAAATACACATAATTAAACATGTTTAACATATTTCAAAACCAAAAGACCCAAAACATTTGATCCAACAATTAACAATATCAAAAAAATTTCTAACACTCTTATATAACTTGAAAATAATATCTTTTAAGCTTGTAAAACAATTTTCTTATCCATACTTCACAAACTCATATAGTAGTCTATTTCTACTTGGTAGAAGAGCTCATTTATATTCTTATAATTCTTATGTGTCATATATTTATGAAAGGCATAAAGATATGCATTTAACTCATAAAGAGTTATAACCTTTCATGGTAAAAGTCTATATCATAAAAATATGCCTAACATTTTATATGAAATGTTTATATCATCAAGATATGTCTTTAACCATTGAAGCTACAACATTTCTCATAAAGAGATACATCCAACCTTTTTATTTATTAGATAACTAATTGACATGTATCCCACTCTTTATTCATAAATATATACATGAACCACCACTACTTTTAAAATTGTAAATTATATTAAATTTCCCTACTAATTTACAAGCTTTCATAAGTAGTACAATTTATGCATAAGAAAAGGTGTTGAGATTAAACATTCTATAAGTTTTCAAGGTTCCAATGTAGTAATAAGTGTTTAGTTGATTAAACCTACACATCTATTGTTAGATTTGGAAAACCACACGTATAATCATATTCAAGAGATTCATTTGTTTTAACACTTTTATGCCCATGTACTCATCCTAATTTTTATGAATACTTACAAAGAGTAAAACCTTTAAAACTCTTAATTGGAGCAACAAGACTCCTATATTCAGATAGATAGAATCTTTAGATAATATAATTATCAATCTATTTAGAGCTTTTCAACTCATCCTCCTAAATTATATAAGTATAGCACTAAATACTACTTCTTAATACTCTAGTAATTAAATATCTTGTTTTTTTCCATTAAACCTTAAAACTAGTATTTTACTAGAATAAAGTTGGATTTCTATCATTTAATGATTATAGGTTTTAGTCTCATCTTAGCAATTATGTCTTTAATTTTTTTTCCCTTAAGAAACCTTTTTTGTCAATGGGTTTGCTAGATTACTTTTAAACTTTATGTATGTGATGGTAATTATACCATTTCCTATTAATTGTATCATAAACTTATTTCTCAAGTTCATGTGTCTATACTTTTCATAATAAACTTTATTATACATGCAAGATATGGTTGACTCACTATTACAAAAAATAAAAATGGTTGTCATCAACTATGGCCATTGCTCTATATCTAATAACAAATTCTTAATTTATTTTACTTCTTTACTTGCAACTGATAAAACTATAAACTCAGTTTCTATTATAAAAATGTGAGATACACATATGTTTCTTTTAAGCCTAATTTATGGCTCCATAACCTATAATGAAAATCCATCCTAAAGTGGATTTATTATCACAAAGATTTGTAAGTCAACTAGTATCAGAGTAACCTTCTAATATAGTGGGATAATCATGATAATGTAACCCTAAATTTATGATTCTCTTATGACAACAAAAAACTCTTCTTGTGGCTTTCCAATGATTTGTACAATATTTACTTGTAAACCTCGATAGCTCACACATGAGAAAAGTTATATTTAGTCTAATACAATATATAGCATACATCAAGGTCCTAATAACACTTGCATATTCTAATTGTGCAACTAGTCTCCATATTTTTTCCTTTAATTTAAAATTAGGATTATAAGGTATGTTAGAATTCTTATTATTAAGATGCTTAAATTTCTTTAATATCCTCTTAATGTAGTGCTTTTGCCTTAATTTAAAGCCATCTTTATGCTTATACACTTATTCCTAAAATAAATTTTATCTACCAAGTCTTCATCTTAAACTTAAAAGCTAGATACCACTTAGTTTCCTTCTCAATCTATCCTAATTATTAGTATATTGTCTATGCAAAGACAAATTATTATTCCATAATCCTTAGAAAATTTAGAATATATACACTTGTTTGCACTATTATTTAGAAGCCATTTGACAAAACCACTAAATTGAACTTCTTATGTCATTGTTTAGGCTCCTATTTTAAGTCATATAAGGACTTAACCAACTTATAGACTTTTTCTCATTTTTGAGTAGCACATAGCCTTCTATTACTCCGTGTAAACTTCTTCACTAAGATCTACATTTAGAAAAGTGGTTTTAACACCCATTTGGTGCATATGAAGCTTATAAATGCATGTTATTTGAGAATCTTGATGGAAGTCATCATAGCCATTGATGCGTAAGTATCAAAATAATTTAAACATTCTTTTTCATCTAAACCTCTTGGCTACTAACCTTGCCTTCAATGTTTGTAATGAGCCATCTACATTATATTTTCTTATAATCCACTTGCACTTAATAGATTTTGACCCTTTAGGCAAGCAACCAAAATCCAAGTATTGTTAGATAATATTGAATCATCATTCATAACCTATTTTCAAAAAGTAGAACTCTAGAAGTTATTGCCTCTTTATATGTTTATGGATCACTCTCCACATTTAGCATAATAGGAATCTTATTTATTACAAAATCTCAAGTTCCTTCAACCAAGAAAGTTATAAATTGAGAAGAAATGAAATTTAGACCTATGTCCTTCTATTTTCTCATTCTTTGACTTCTTAGTTCAACAATCTCATTTTCACATAAACATTTGTCACTTTGATCATTTAATATCATTTCTATGGGAACTAAATGTTACTCCACTTAAGAATCTTCTATTATGGGATTTAAATCATTCTAGAATTTATTTTCAATAAATTATATATCTATAGTTTCAACAATTGTATTAGGCACTAAGTCTAATATCCTATATGTCTTAAAATTTAGGCATATTTGAAGATGTCTTTCTATGGCTCTTAGCCCTAATTTTATTTTCCTTTGAAAAGGAACTCAATAAAAGGCTAAAGATCCCTACATTTTAAAATAATTTAAGTTAAGTTCCCTTCATTTCCACATTTTGTATGGAGAAATATTTTTTGTTTTTCACCATATCTTGTTATGGATATGACAAGTTGCCAATAATGCCTCATCTCAAAAATTGTAAATTGTATGGTAACTTAACACTTAGCAACAGAGAATTAATCTTAGCCACTAAGGTATGGTTCTTTCTATTAACTAAAGCATTTTGTTGCAAAGTATAAAGAGTAAAAAATTGATGTAAAATATGTGTGATTCACAAAAAGAATCAAATTTAGTTAAGAAATATTCTTCACCTCTTCTACTATAAAGCATTCTTATTTTCTTATTATAAAAATTTCTATTTTTAATTCATATTTCTTAAACATTTCAAATACTTTATCTTTCTTCTTTAACAAGTAGACATAAGTCTATCTAGAACTATCATTGATAAAAGTTATAAATACATTTTACCTTCTCTAAAGATATTATCATTTAATTCATATGTATCACTATGTATAAGTTGTAGAATTAGAGTACTCATTTTAACTTTTAAAAAAGGTTTTTTAGTAATTTAGGATTATATACAAATTTCATATTTCTTATCAAAATCTTTATTACTAAGATTAATATAATTATTTTTATGCATGTATTCAATTGACTTATAATTTAAATGTACTAATATACTATGCCACAAATTGTAACAACTGGGAAAAAGAAAGAAGAAAGAAAGGAAGGAAAAAGAAAAAGAAAAGAAAAACTAAAAATTTTTGAAGGGCTGAAAATTTTCTAAGTCTGCTAGCTACAGCCCGGCTATAGCGAATGTACCTGTTCGCTATAGCGAGAAATAATCTAGTTATAGCGAGAGTGTCTTCTCGTTATAGCGAAAATGCTTCTAGCTATAGCGAGTGCGGGCATCCCATACAAAATCCAGGGAGCTGCTCGCCGTAGCGAATCCCATAGCGAAGCAGGGGTCTGGAACAGACACGAGCTTGTCGTAACGAGGGTAATGGCTCGCTATAGCGAGGGTTAATCCAGAAAAGCGAAAAAAAAAAAGAGGATTTGACCTATTAAACCGTCCCAATCCCTCCTTTCTTCTTCCAACCGACTTAAGCTCCCTCTAAGATAGAGAAGAGGGCGAAGGAGAGAGAGAGAAGCCTAGAGGATGAAGGAAGAGCAAAAAAAGGTAAGAATTTCATGGCTTTTCTCCTAGGAAGTTGTCCTTCTCCCCTTGCTCTCTCTTCCTACGGTTCTAGTAGTTAAAGTAGCCATGTTTTGAGCTTGGTTCAGAGGAGAAAGAGTAGAAAACCCCTCTTGAAGAAGACCAAGACTCACATATGCTTACTCCTTCCTTGCTTCCTTTCTTGAGAAGCTTGAGAGAGGAAGGAGAGTGGATGAGTTTCTAGTTAGAGAAAGAAACCCCTAACTTGATATGCTTAGTAGGGTTGCTAAAAAGAGATCCCTAGCTTCATTATTGTATTAAGAGTGTAATTCCATGTTCTTGTGTGGTTAGGCTCAAGAGAAGCACTCCCATCTGGAGATGATTGTGAAACCCACAAGGGAGGAGACAAATTGAAGAGGAAAGTTATGAATAGCTAATAAGGTAACTCTCTCCACCTTCTCTCATGGATAAGATGTGTGCTTGCTTGTATGTATATATATTTTGAGCCATAAGAAGTATGTTAGCATGATGACACCTTATGAAGTTAAATGATGTTTTATGCGATTGTTTTGGTTTGCTTGAGTATGGAAAAGCCAATAACCCTCTAGCCATGGTGAGGATGAGCCAAAACCCTCAAGTTGGTTGAGACAAAGTAAAGAGTCTCCCAAAAGTGAGGTTGACTCCCAATGAGCAAGGGTTGAGTCTAAGGACCTCTTAAGAATGGGTGAGGCAAGTCCAAAATCCACAAGTGAGTGAGTGAGGCTAATACATTTACTTAGCAAGCTTCTATATGTTATGTATGGCCTACCCACATGTTGAGAATGTTTTTTTTTATGCATGGCCAATTCACATGTTGCAAATGCTTTCATTATGATTTTATATGCTAACATGCCATACATGCAAGGTGAGACTTGTTTGCATGCTATGTGTGTGTGATTGAATGAGAAATGAGCTATTGAGATTCTTTGAATCTCACCCCCCTCTCCACCATCCCAACATGCTAGGTAGACCAAATGAGGCAAGAGATGGGAGCCACCAAGCTTGAAGCTAAGGAAAGTCAATGAAGAGTTTGTAAAGAGTGATGTTATTCTTATTTTGTAGCTAGTCAAGAGATGTAATTTAATGATATGATGTATGATGTAGCACACATGACCATTGTAAATCAATGTATTCAATATATATATATGAGAATTGAGTCATGGTGCATGATGTAGCAAATTGGCAATGAAAAGCATGATTTAGCATTCTCCCATGAGTGTATGTGTTGGTGTGGGAGAGTGAGTTTTGAGAATCTAGGTTGTTAGACACTTGAGTCATGTTTGATAACCTATATTAATGCTATCCCACGTGCTCATAGAGCCTTAAAAGTAGATGAGGCCAATTTGAACCCTTAAAGTCACAATTAACACATGAAAGTAGCCTTTTGCCCATGATGTCCAAGTTTGACCAAATGACCTCTCCTTGTCTTGAAATTTGGCATGTGACTAGATCTTGTCTAGAGCTTTTTGGAAAGCTAAAGATCAAGTCATTTGGAGGTCTATATAACTTTTTATGATTTTTCAAAGTTGGTATCAGAAATTCGGATTTGTATATGCACTGTTCACTTGGTCAGTGTGGAAATTGTGTCGTCCGAGGGGAAAACGTGGTCCAATGACTACGAAATTTTATAGGCAAAAACTAGACAGTTACAGTGACTTATAGGAATTAGAAGCACCTCATTTGAAGGTCTAGAGAGGAAGATATGAAATTTCGAAGTTCCAGCCCAGAATCAGTCATCTCACCAGACCCGAAGTACTGTTTTATCGGTTTCCGGGAGTTTGGCTTGATGAACTGATCTGGAGATATTTTTCCTCTCTAGTTAACATCTACAACTTTCCATAGTAATGTCTTTTGTAAGCATTGGATTTTTTTAGAATTAGTTAGACATTTTTGAAGTTCATATCAGTAAACTATGACAGTAACAGAGCCCCTCCGACCTCCAGATGGTTTCGCATGTCAAACGCATTCTGTGTGGGATTTTATGACTTATATATATTTTTCCCATGAAGTAGACAGTCTAATATTTTCAGAATGACCAAGAGTGCATTGTTCCAATTTTTCTAAATTTAGTTATGAATTTCTAAAGTTTGCCCAGAATTGAGGCCCAGCATGGCCGAGAATAGACATGCATGATTCATACCAACTTTTGGTTTCCATGGGCTAAGAGCATATTTTTATGATATAAATGAGTGGTAACAATGAAATTGAATATGATAGGGAATAGTATGAGCTCACTCGGGTCACATGACACCGGGATGACTTATTAGCCATGCCACGATATTAAGAAAATATAAGAACCCAATGAGGAAAATCTCACTCTACTCTTCCCATAGATGTCTGAGAGCATGTAATGCATAGTGCTAGAGAGCTAGAGATGAAGGTGTTACATTTGGTGGTATCAGAGCAAAGTTCCAGGCTCTCTTGGATTGGACTTGGCCTGAGGAGGTAGCCATTGGGCTTAGTAAAAGGCTTGAATGGATAGGTAAAGTCTTAGATGAGACATGTTGGGTGTATGAGTATAGTTTGTGGTTTTGTTCATGATGAGTAAGTGGTAGAATGGTCTTAGAGCAGGTAGTGAACACCGAGAAAGAGTGGCCTCTAGAGTAGCTTGAGTAGAGCTGAGGGATCCGACGGCTAGAGCTTGATGGGATATGATAGCTCGCCGGGATCAGTGGTAAGCCCTAGATATAAACCATGAAATGATCTTGAGGATAGAGAAAGGCTTGCTACAGAGAGTATATGAGGCTGAATCTTCCCTGATAGTCAGACTCAGACCATTCCCAGATATCCTGCTTAATGCAGAGACGAGTAGTGATGCAGCGCGGTATAAAATGAGACTGCAGCTGCACAGAACCAATTTAGAGGGGAAATGAGAAAAGAGTCACCCCCTAGCCACAATACCCAATTGTCTAGATGAACTCCAGAGCCCAAAAGGCTAATGCCCTCAGCTAGAGCTTGAGTTATAAGCTACACCCTAGAGCCCCAACAGCCCAGAGGTGATGATAGCTAGCTATGTATGAACAAAGCACGAAGTAGAACCCTCTAACTTGATGGGGCAGTGAGGCTCGGGTTGGCAGCCAAAGATGAAAGTCCAGTCCCTAGAAAAGTAAGCCACTTAGAGGTCGTGAGCCGTAACCAATTACTTTAGATAGCAGCGAGGCAATTCAGATAGTTTCTCACCTCGGCCATTAGAGAAGTTAGATATGAACCCGAGGCTAATCAGCTGCGATAGATGATATGTTAGCCGCAATGAATAGCACCAAGAATGCCTTGTTGGTCATATTCATGCCAATTTGAGAAAGGAGTTGATAAAGGGTCAGATGACCCACAGGAAGCAAGAACTCCTAGCTAAGTAGAGAAAGGGTATTGAATAGAGTTATGAAAGATTACTAAGAAAGGCATAGGCCTAATAAATGAGCTTGAGAAAAGAACTCCTCATAGCGAAAGTTAGACATAGGAATTAAAGGTTGTCGAGACTCACCTTTAAGGCATTGAGTCCAACCTTGGGTGCTACCCTGTGAGACACTGAATGATAGAATGTTAGTATAGCCGCGAAATAACAGAAGATAAGCCTACTAGTAGTGCGGCATATAGCGAGTGGCCTCCGAAGGTGTACCTCCTTGGTAACACCTATAGGCAACATGAGTAACCCAGCAGTAGAGACTCAAAAAGAAGGAGACTAGCTAGTAAGCTACAGGTCCGATGAGATGGCTAGTGCATATAAGTGGGGGCAGAGCTCCCTTTTTAACGTGCACTTTTCCTAAGCAAAAGATGGGTAACCAAGCCCTCGAAGCTCAGAAAGGACAAAAGCTCAGTAACGGGAAACTGACTGAGTAATAGTACGTTGGGAGCTCTGTGTGATGAAAGCCAGGCTGAGTATAAGCTAAAGCCTAGGAGACATGACCAGTAGCTTCGTTCCAGGTGAGATAAGCAAATGAAAGGCTCAATGAAAGTCCTCTTTGGATCGAAGAAGAAAAGAGAAGACACCTTGAGTCAAGGGAAACCACCGAGCAGTGGTTAGTAATTTCCCCAGATAGACTCCCTTGAGTCATAAAGCATAGTGACAAAGAAGTGAGGAAGAGCTAAGAAACTAGCTACAGAAAAGATGTCCTCGCTTTAATCAGGATAAGATGAGTAAGCTAAGCCTAGAAAGGTAAACAGATAGTAGCCCAATAGTTAGTCAGACGAGCTCCCTAATATGAGAATGCAAGAGTTAAGGCATATGCATGATTAGAGCACCCGGTAGAGCATGGGTTCTCAATAAGATAGAATCCAGATATTGAGAGTATATGTTCTGGATTGAGTTAGCAGAACCCTAGAAATAGTATGCTATGCTCCTGGGAATGAGGCTAAAGAGGTTAAAGAGAGAGAAAGCCCAACTCTGATCTGAACATAGAAATAAGAAGAGACAGATAATTAGTACCTTAGTACCCTCAAGGAAGCTCGAGAAGCTCAAGAAAGCTAGGGACCGCCTAAGAAGGCGAACCTCGTCCTATGTAGAAAAAGAGTGTAAGCTAAGAGCGCCATAGAATGAAATTCCTGGGATACCAAAGGATGGTCTAATTAAAAGCAGAGTAAGAGTATGAGCAAAAGGTAGACCCTCTTGGTATTACAAAGAGTAAATCAGTAGAGGGCTCTTGGGAATGAGGCTAAAGAGGTTAAAGAGAGAGAAAACCCAACTCTGATCTGAACATAGAAATAAGAAGAGACAGACAATTAGTGCCTTAGTACCCTCAAGGAAGCTCGAGAAAGCTAGGGACCACCTAAGAAGGCGAACCTCATCCTATGTAGAGAAAGAGTGTAAGCTGAGAGCGTCATAGAATGAAATTCCTGGGATACCAAGGGACGATCTAATTAAAAGCAAAGTAAGAGTATGAGCAAAAGGTAGACCCTCTTGGTATTACAAAGAGTAAATCAGTAGAGAAACCCGGGAAAATACAGGTGCTCTTAAGTATAAAGAAACATGAACTGGCAACAGACGTAGCCAGTAGTAGAATATCTTTTTACCTAAGTAAAAGGATAAGAAAGGTAGAAAGAGAAGGCATGACAGTGTTCAAGCTGAGGATATAATTAGATATGCAGTTAATGTGTTAAGTACTTAAGAAAGCACACTCGTCCTTGGCATAGACGCCCTCTTAGTATGATACTGCCTGAAGTAAAAATACCCAGGCAATGCAGAGATGTCTCGGGATGTAGTAGATGAAGAATCATACTCTCCCTAAGCACTTTATGAAAATAGGGCAGACAGAAAAGAAAAGTAAGAGAGGAGTACTTTAGACTATTGAGAAACTTGCAATATACAGGCGATAATGGGCTCGAGCTCGGTCATGAGGCGCTTGTGTATTGGTGCTTGGTGCTTGATGCTATAGTTTGCTTGCAACAATGGTTGCATGATATTAGGCCTGATCAACCTAATAGTAATGTGACTTAAGTGCGTAGCAAATGATGACATCACTCACCAAAGTGTCCTGATAATCAAAGGGTATCCTAAGTAGTCAGATAATGAGATGAGTCAGAAAAGAAAGGTAAAGAGATTCAAGTGATAGCAGAATAGTAAGAAAAACATGCAAAGGGGGAATCCCTATTAGAAAAGGTTCAGATTCCATATGTATAGCCCGAGTCCCTTATAGTATATGCAAATGAAATGAGAAGGGACCAGCGCATAGCCTCTCTCCTGTCAGAAATGTTAACCACACTCAATGTGTGAGATGTCCTAGTGCCAAGTGACTTAAAAGCAGAATGTGGGCATAGTTAGAAACTGCGGGATATGAGAGGAGGGCTAGAACAAGTATATTTGTAAGTGAGCAAGTAAATAGAGTAAGAAAAGAAAGCGCAAGCAAAGGGGGGCTGAAGTGGGAATATGGGGATCCTATGAGAAGCGATGAGTAAAAAGTAAAATGCTCTATAGTACCAGTATGATGGGATCCTAGAGAATCAGATGACACAGAACCCACTTCGCACGAAGAGCATGACGTATTTCTGAGTTTAGCCTCAGCTATTATGAGCAATGGTAACCGGACTTGGTGAGTATGTATTTCGCAGTGATCTTAGGCTCTGACGTCTCCTAGAGATGGATCGCAGTAGATCCTAGCATATTATAGCGGGTTGCAGTAGACCCTAGCAGGGCTCTGACAGGTCACAGAAGACCTAGGGGTCCCAACAGATCCTACAGAGTTACAGAAAGTCCTAGCTACAGCATGATAGATCTCTGGTAGAGATGACAGCCTGAGATAGTTTTACAGAGCAGTTAGTCTCAGAGACTAGTATAGTTCCAGCTAACGTTATCTCAGAGGCTATAGACCTCCTAAGTCTGGTAGACCGTTGTCACAGAGACATGAAGGCTTTACTCAGACAATGAGACCACTGACTAGCTCTCTTTAGTGATGAGCATAGTGTATGGGATGAGGAAAGTAAGAAATTAGCTTTCCAAAGTTAGAGTCAGATGAACCACTACCTAGCAGATAGTAGCCCTGACCGAGGGATAGAGAGATCCCCATATGTTAGCTTATGTATTCAAGAAAGGGTCAGGTGCAAATTGTAAAAGGTAAGTGGTACAGTATATCTCCAGTGAGTAAAACTATAAGAACAGCTAGCATCCCAGTAGAACTCAACAGTAGTCAGTGGTAGTAGCTCTTTAGTGCCAGTATGAAGCATACAGGTTAGGCCAATCAGTATAAAATGAGGGACTATAAAATGCTATTGTAAATGAGCAAAGAAAGTGAGAAAAAGTCCCAGCCTACAGAAATAGATATAAGAATAAATAGAGAAACTGGGATCATTAAAAGCAGAAACTCCTCAAAGGAGCTGTAATCCCAGTAAGCAGTAATGATACGAGGCTTGAAACAGAAAGAAATGTGAATTGTAATCATGGGATGAGCTAGTAAGAAAGAATGCAGAGATGAACAGTGGACAATATACTTCAAATAGTAAACAGATAAAAATCTCTGATGGCTACAATTAGAAAAGATATGATGAGATGTTATGAGAAGCCATTCAGAGAAGAGATGGGAGACGTGATATGAAATGAGTACCTCCCAAAATAGGTAAGCGAGTCCATCGAAAAGAATGATAACTCCTACAATGGGTTAAGACAACCACTATAATGAGTAAGCTCTCCCAAGGTAGGCCTCTAGAGTCAGGACTTTCCTTCCCTTATAAGAGGGACTAGCAGATACTCTATAATAATAGAGCCCTCATTAAAAGTTAGCAATGAAAGAATTTCATGGCTGAGAGAAAACTAAGGAGAAAAGCATATAAAGTCAGGAAAAAGGGAAAAGAAAGGAACAATGAGCTAGAAGACAAGAGAGTAAGAGAAATAATTTCTACCTCCTTGGATGTAATTGCTCCCATTAGATATGTTAGGAAATTTCGAGTGCGAAATTTTTATAAGGAGGGTGGAATGTAACAACTGGAAAAAAGAAAAAAGAAAGAAAGGAAAGAAAAAGAAAAAGAAAAGAAAAACTGAAAATTTTCGAATGGCTGAAAATTTTTTAAGTCTGCTAGCTACAGCCTGGCTATAGCGAGAAATGGTCTAGCTATAGCGAGAGTGCCTTCTCGCTATAGGGAAAATGCTTCTAGCTATAGCGAGTGCAGGCATCCCATACAAAATCCAGAGAGCTGCTCGCCGTAGCGAATCCCATAGCGAAGGCAAGGGTCTGGGACAAACACAAGCTCGCCGTAGCGAGGGTAATGGCTCGCTATAGCGAGGGTTAATCCAGAAAAGCGAAAAAAAAAGAGGATTTGACCTATTAAAGCGTCTCAATCCCTCCTTTCTTCTTCCAACCGACTTAAGCTCCCTTTAAGATAGAGAAGAGGGCGAAGGAGAGAGAGAGAAGCCTAGAGGATGAAGGAAAAGCAAAAAAAGGTAAGAATTTCATGGCTTTTCTCCTAGGAAGTTGTCCTTCTCCCCTTACTCTCTCTTCCTACGGTTCTAGTAGTCAAAGTAGCCATGTTTTGAGCTTGGTTCAGAGGAGAGAGAGTAGAAAACCCCTCTTGAAGAAGACCAAGACTCACATATGCTTACTCCTTCCTTGCTTCCTTTCTTGAGAAACTTGAGAGAGGAAGGAGAGTGGATGAATTTCTAGTTAGAGAAAGAAACCCCTAACTTGATATGCTTAGTAGGGTTGCTAGAAAAAGATCCCTAACTTCATGAATAAAGTATTAAGAGTGTAATTCCATGTTCTTGTGTGGTTAGGCTCAAGAGAAGCACTCCCATCTGGAGATGATTGTGAAACCCACAAGGGAGGAGACAAATTGAAGAGGAAAGTTATGAATAGCTAATAAGGTAGCTCTCTCCACCTTCTCTCATGCATAAGATGTGTGCTTGCTTGTATGTATGTATGTTTTGAGCCATGAGAAGTATGTTAGCATAATGACACCTTATGAGGTTAAATGATGTTTTATGCTATTGTTTTGGTTTGCTTGAGTATGGAAAATCCAATAACCTTCTAGCCATGGTGAGGATGAGCCAAAACCCTCAAGTTGGTTGAGACAAAGTAAAGAGTCTCCCAAAAGTGAGGTTGACTCCCAATGAGCAAGGGTTGAGTCTAAGGACCTCTTAAGAATGGGTGAGGCAAGTCCAAAATCCACAAGTGAGTGAGTGAGGCTAATACATTTACTTAGCAAGCTTCTATATGTTATGTATGGCCTACCCACATGTTGAGAATGTTTTTTTTATGCATGGCCAATTCACATGTTGCAAATACTTTCATTATGATTTTATATGCTAACATGCCATACATGCAAGATGACACTTGTTTGCATACTATGTGTGTGTGATTGAATGAGAAATGAGTTATTGAGATTCTTTGAATCTCACCCCCCTCTCCACCATCCCAACATGCTAGGTAGACCAAATAAGGCAAGAGATGGGAGCCACCAAGCTTGAAGTTAGGGAAAGTCAATGAAGAGTTTGTAAAGAGTGATGTTATTCTTATTTTGTAGCTAGTCAAGAGATGTAATTTAATGATATGATGTATGATGTAGCACACATAACCATTGTAAATCAATGTATTCAATATATATATATGAGAATTGAGTCATGGTGCATGATGTAGCAAATTGGCAATGAAAAGCATGATTTAGCATTCTCCCATGAGTGTATGTGTTGGTGTGGGAGAGTGAGTTTTGAGAATCTAGGTTGTTAGACACTTGAGTCATGTTTGATAGCCTATATTAATGCTATCCCACGTGCTCATAGAGCCTTAAAAGTAGAAGAGGCCAATTTGAACCCTTAAAGTCACAATTAACACATGAAAGTAGCCTTTTGCCCATGATGTCCAAGTTTGACCAAATGACCTCTCCTTGTCTTGAAATTTGGCATGTGACTAGATCTTGTCTAGAGCTTTTTGGAAAGCTAAAGATCAAGTCATTTGGAGGTCTATATAACTTTTTATGATTTTTCAAAATTGGTATCAGAAATTCGGATTTGTATATGCACTGTTCACTTGGTCAGTGTGGAAATTATGTCGTCCGAGGGGAAAACGTGGTCCAATGACTACGAAATTTTATAGGCAAAAACTAGACAGTTACAGTGACTTATAGGAATTATAAGCACCTCATTTGGAGGTCTAGAGAGGAAGATATGAAATTTTGAAGTTCCAGCCCAGAATCAGTCATCTCACCAGACCCGAAGTACTGTTTTATCAGTTTCCGGGAGTTTGGCTTGATGAACTGATCTGGAGATATTTTTCCTCTCTAGTTAACATCTACAACTTTCCATAGTGATGTCTTTTGCAAGCATTGGATTTTTTTGGAATTAGTTAGACATTTGTGAAGTTCATATCAGTAAACTATGACAGTAACAGAGCCCCTCCGACCTCCAGATGGTTTCGTTTGTCAAACACGTTCTTTGTGGGATTTTATGACTTACATATATTTTTTCCATGAAGTAGACAATCTAAGCTTTCCAGAATGACCAAGAGTGCATTGTTCTGATTTTTTTAAATTTAGTTATGAATTTCTAAAGTTTGCCCAGAATTGAGGCCCAGCATGGCCGAGAATAGACATGCATGATTCATACCAACTTTTGGTTTCCATAGGCTAAGAGCATATTTTTATGATATAAATGAGTGGTAACAATAAAATTGAATATGATAGGGAATAGTATGAGCTCACTCGGGTCACATGACACCGGGATGACTTATTAGCCATGCCACGATATTAAGAAAATATAAGAACCCAATGAGGAAAATCTCACTCTACTCTTCCCATAGATGTCTGAGAGCATGTAATGCATAGTGCTAGAGAGCTAGAGATGAAGGTGTTACACAAATCACAAAAATCAACAACATACACAGAAATATTTACTTCCTTATCAATATTGAATTTAAGCATACCTTGAATCTTCTTAAGCAAGATCACTTTATCAAATTCTAGTATAACCTTGAATCTTCTTTTGCATAAAAGACAACAAAGACTAAATTTGTAATCCCTTTATTTATGAAATTAATTTTTTCTCAGTTATTACTTACTAATTTGTTCCATGATGCATGCAAAAGCTATAGATGTATCGTTAATATACTATTAAAATAAGAGATTGCATATTTCATACTTATATGAACTAATTGATCATATTATTTCTTCATATTTCACGTAGAGTACCACTCATTTAGAGTGATTCGTCTCACATAGGGCTAACCACAACATACATTTAAGTCAAAATATTATCTTTAGTCAGTCATAAGACCATTATATGTACAAATGTACAATAAAAGAAAAGTCCTATGATTACCATAGTCCTACATTGTCCTCATACCACAACTATAGGGCAAATAAAGCCTATAGCTTTTCATTGATGGTTGTCCATTTCATTCTTACGATCATTTGAACTTGTCGAATGCCAAGCATCTTGATGTAGGCCTACTTAATCTATACAATAAATTTAACAAATCTTTGTCTTGTCCTAAAAATTCTTAAAGCTTTACCTAAAAGCAACTCTTTTTTATTAAATAATTTATCTTAAATCACTTAAACTTGATTTAAATAATTTTATTTGGAGGAAGATGTTACAAATTTTTTTTCCTTAATTTTGGAACATGAAGTCATTCACTAAGGTTAACTTCTTTCTAAATGTGAAATTCAATTTAATTTTTCCTTGGCCACATAGTTTAGTCGAGTTATTATTACCCATTAAGACCTCTCAATCATTCACTTTCTCCTATTTTTTAAATTGATGATGGTCACTACAAACATAAATAGTTGTGTTAGAATCTAGCTATCACTTAAATGACTTTCCTTATGTAGTCATGTTGAATTCAATGATCATATTAATAGCACACGATGAACTCCCTTAGTAACCATAGCAACTAAGTCATTTTCTTCCACTAAGTTGGCTTTTGGATTTGATACTTCTTTAGAGTTAGTGTCTTTCTTCAAGAGTCAACAATCTTTGACATAATGCCTTTTTTATGTTACTGATAACACATTCTTTGCCTCTTTTTGTCTTTCTTTACATAGGTTGAGGACACGACTTGGCGACTTTTCTTTCACCAATATAATTCACCTTAAAATTGTGAGAAAGATAAATTGTCTCACATTTTTTATTTTCATCTTCTATACATAGATGTCTTAGTAATTTCTCAATGGTGAAGTCTTCACTTAAATGTAGAATTTTCTTTTAATAATCATTCCAAATTGAAGGAAATTTTAAAGTAATCACTCCAACTTGAAATGATTCAAGAACTACCACTTGTAGATCATGAAACCTACTTACTAAGATTTGTAACCCATGGACTTGATCCATGATTGGCACATTATTAACCATATTAAACTCAAAATATTTTAACATAATAAAATTGTCAATACCCTGTCACTTATTGTTGTATTATTCCTCTAAAGATTTCTAAGTCTTTACTAGTGATTATATAGTCATTAAGATCATAAAACCTATCTGACAAGATCATAAACACATTATCTCCATACTTCTTCAATTGAGCAACCTTTGCCTTCCCTTCATTTATGCCATCCTCTACGGCATCTAAAATTGGTGCAATATTTAGATTAAGCACATAAGCAAGATTAAGTATCAAATAATAAACATCATTTTTTATTGATTAAAATTAATGCCATCAAATCAATCTAATTTAACAAATTATTGATTCATAACACTTTTATCTTGAGCCATCTTGTGAATATCTCTCTAAAATTGTTAGAAAACAATATTAAAGATAACCAGCATCACTAAATAATAGGGTGCTTCAAGGTACGATTGGGTTGCTTTGTTTAGAAAGATACTCTCTTCTACACATAATTGTTAAAAGGTTTATGATAATACTCTCTCATGATATACTGAAACCTTTGTGAATTTCTTAATTAACAATATTAAGAAATTCCCTAACAATCTTATAACTACAAAATACTATATATATATATATATATAAGCTCATAAAATACTTTTCCTATCCACACATCACAAAGTTCTATAGTAGTCTAGTTATACTTAATAGAAAGTCTCTTTATATTCTTATAATTCTTATGTCTTATATATTTATGAAAGGCATAAAGATATGTATTTAACTCTTAAAGAGTTATAACGTTTCCTATTAAATGTCTATGTCAAAAAGATATGTTTTTAACATTTGGAATTATAACCTTTCATATGAAAGGTTTATATTATAAAAAGATGTTTTCAATCCTTTATTTATTTGACATAAAAATGTGCATTCAACTCTTTGGTCATTAGATGAACCAATGGACATGTAACCAACTCTTTATTTCATAGATATATGTATATGAACCATATCAACTCTTAAAGTTGTAAATTCTATGATATTTTCAGTAGCACAACTTAAATTAAAATATTTTATAAAACATATAATTCTTTTTTATTTAATATATGGTATATGACTTATTATAATAAAAATTTATTAACTTACATATCATCCTATGCCACATTAATACATCAATAGAAAATAAAAAATAGCTAGTTATACAAAAAATATTATCTTTCATAAATAATGTAATTACAAGTAAGTAATTGTTATATTTTAAGTGATATTATGTATAGTCTTTAATTATGATTATAATTATTATATTTATCTTTTTTAATAAGTATGTTTATTATACATTTTTTGTGTCATGTTAGGCCATTATAATTTTGGATGACCTAAAGCATATTTTGATATAATTAAATGGCAATTGAATTATTTCCTGCATAGCACAAGATATGCAACATGACAACCATAGAAAAGAAAAGGAAAAAAAAGTTTTAAAAAAATTAAATGGGCTGATTCCCTTATTTAGAAGGCACAATAGTGCTACTCAAGCATAGAGAAGCTAAATCCAGTTAAATGAAAATAGGACATCAAACAAAATTAAAAAAAATAACATTGAATAAACTTAGACAACAATTAACAAATCAACTTCTTCCTTTGAATCTTACAATGAAATGGGCCAAACCTAACATCATGGTTATCCTATAATTTTTATTTTTTTAAATATGATTTTATCTGATTCACAAAATAAATTAAATATCATATGATTCATATCATTACCCACAATTCACGCGTTTAGATCTTTTGCACTTTGAAGGGGAGATGCATGTTGTGCACTTTGACAAAATGATGCTATTTGGTTTGGTGTGTTTTATTTAAGCTGTTAGCATTATCAATGGATATGGGAACAACATGTGGTAGCAACTAAAAAACACATCCTAATCATTCAATGAAAGCTAATCTTGTCCATCTATTAACCCCTATAAACGAATCATTTTAAAGCAATATGGTAGCCCCCTTTCTCGATCAAACCATGTTCTTCTTCAACAAATTTTCTTGTTTCATTAGGGTGAGAAAGCTCGAGTTTTTTTTTTTAGCAACTTGCAAGCTCATGTTAGAAGCAAGGTAAACACATAATGAACTAGCAAACTCATCTATATGTATTTTTAACATTATCGCCTCACATAGAAGTTTTTTTTCCCTATAGCTCTTGGATCACTTTCCATCCCAGAGGTTTGAAACTTGTGGGTTTGTTATAAATCAACTATTGACAAGCTAGAGATTTCACATATGATGTAAAGAGCTTATAAGTTTGCTATAAATAGCTTGGAATCTTTTTGTATAAATAGTAAGAAAGGATGGAATGAAAAGTTTATGTTGCCAACAACGTGCTTAATATTTTTTATTTGCTACAATAATGTACTTGATTTACATATATGATGTATGATGCTTAATTTCTTTAATTTGCCACCAAATTGCTTAATATTTTATTAACTTTATGTGCTTAACTTAGATAAATATGCTTAACTTTTATTTTCTTCATGTGCCTAACTCAGATAAATATGCTTATGTTTTGATGTATGCAATTTGTTCCAAGCATTTTCAAGCATTTAACTTTCATTTTCTTGTTACAAATAAATGAAAGAATGCAATCTATTTCAAAATGCATATAAAAATTTCTTATTAAGCATAATTTTTTTTTATCTTTGGTGATTAAAGTATGTGCTAAAATTTTATCTTTTTCCTTCAAGGGTCAGTCAATGGAAGGTGATTTGACTCTTAAATTAGGTATGGAATTGATAGCAAAGCAGAGAAGTTCAAGGTTGCAATGTTGGGAGAATCAGATTGGGTGCAAAGAAATATAATTCCACTAAAAGTAAAAAAAAAAATGCTCTATGTTTTTATACAAACATATTTGTTATAAAGAGGGTTTGTGAAAACAAGACAAAAGGGATGATATGACTACTAAACCTTGTCTTGAAACTAAGACCAATTGCAAAGCAAGAATGTGTATTGTATTTATAGATGAAAAATATAAAATTAATATCTTTATTGAGAAATATAATCACCTACTTTATCTCCCAAAAATGATTCACATGTTAGCATCCCAATGAAAATTAATTGACGTGCAAGCTCACAACCACATATGCACCAACACTAACTACATACCTTCAGGCAGATAGGAGTGAATTAACTTATACAAAATTGTTGGTGGTTAAAATTATTAATTTTTTTATAACTTATATGGCATTGTTGGGTATTTAATACTTATGATGTGAATGGCGTTTGTTAGTAATATAGGCACCAATGGATTTTCTTATATTGTCAATAGAAACTCTGGAATTCAATGAAGATATATTAAGAGGTACATAATAATAAAATAACTTAAAGTATTAACAGAGCTAGAAGATTGGCAATAAAATAATTAATTTTATTGAAATTAGTATGTTAATACAATGACCTCTTTATTACAACTCAAAGTTAAGTATAATACAAGTTCCTATCCCATTTTTTTCATTTATAGTATTGTGAACACTGTATTTTGTCGAACATACTCTAAAAATAATAATAAAATTAAACTAATAAAAAAATAAAAATAAAAAATCAAACAAGTCTTTTTAGTTTAATAAGCTCAAGGAAAAAATCAAAGGAGAAGGAACTCAAAAAATAGAATTAAAAATAAAAATAAAAAATAAAAGCCAATTAATCCAAAGTTAAAACAAAAAAAACTAAAAAACAAAAATCAAAAAGGGAGTAACACAAATCCAAAACGAATGGAATAAAAAAAAATCAAAAGAGACCAAAAAAAAAAGAAAGGAGGAAATGAATTAAAAAGGAAAAAGTAAAATCCCACAAAGAAAAAGGGCTAAAAAGCAAATAAAAAATAAATATACCAACAAATAATTAAAAGAATAATCATTAAAAAAAACAAAAAAATTCATCAAAAGGGGCTAGAAAAAAATAATACCAAAATAATATGTATTAAAAAAAAGAAAATTAAAAAAAATTAATTAAGAGTTTGGAACCTAATTCAGAAGAGCCCAAACCAAAAAAAATAAAAAATAAAAGGATTTTCAGCCCAATCCAAAGCCCCAATTACTAAAAACCAAAAAACCTTTTAGCTTAACCTGAAGCCCAACTTCCAGAACCCAAACAAAAAAAAATTCAAATAGAAAGCCTGGATCCAAACAAAATCTTACCTAGACCCAACCCGAATCTAAAGAAACCCTACCCGTTTCGTTTCTCCCCGGGCACGCTTTTAAAGAAAAGGGGAATGACGCTCGAAAAGGACAAAAGGGGTCAGAGAGAGAAAAAAAGGGGCACGCTCAGGGAGAAAAGAGAGGGCACGATTCAAAGAGAGGGGAAGAAAAAAACACTGAGCGACAAGAAAGGAAAGAAGAGGGAGCAGAGGGTCTGATACAGCAAGAGAGACGCAGAGAGGCAGAGGCGGACGAAAAAGGAAAAGGAAGGCTGACACTCGAAAAGGGGAAGCGGCTCAGAGCCCTCCCCGGCGAAACGAAGCAAATCCCAATACTTTCAATTTTCGCCTCCGGTAGCCCTGCAACGGAATTTCTAAGGCTTCTGGTATCTCTTTCAGGTGATATCTGACTCCGATAGCCTTATGTTTACGCCGCAGAGGAAGGGGTGGTCTACTACAGTATCTTTCACACCCTAGAGAAGCGGTGCAAGGGCGAATTCGAACCTCATAAATTCTGCGAAAGGGAAGGTCGTTGCGTTTGCCGATGACCCACTGCCTCCATTGGGTTCCCTAGGCGAGAATCGGGAGAAGATAGAAGTGGGGTTTGATTCCATGGGGAATATTGAGGATTGGAACAAATTTAAGGAGGTGGGGTTATTGGACGAGGCGGTGATGCAGAAGAAGGACTATGAAGCACTTATTGAGAAGGTTTCGAGGCTTGAAAAAGAGCCTTTTGACTACTAGTACAACATGGGCCTCCTTTTGATTGAGAAGAAAGAGTGGAGTCCAAAGTTTGATAAGCTGAGGCAAGAATTGGTTGAAACTCAGGAGATTCTTAAACAAGAGCAGTCATCACACTTAACTGCATTGTCTGAAGTTGGAAAGCAGGAGGAAAATTTGAGGAAAGCATTGACTGCAGAGAAGCAGTGTGTGACTGATCTTGAAAGAGCTTTGCGTGCAATGCGAGAAGAGCACACCCAAGTCCAGTGTTCCTCCCAGAAGCTAAGCTAGCTGAGGAGCGTTTGTCTGTAGCTACTGATCGAGAATCATTTGAGGCAACATTTTACAAGCAAAGGGAAGATTTAAAGGAGTGGCGAAACAAATTTAGGAGGAAGCCATCTGGTGGATTTGATCTTCTGAGCATAAGAGGTACACTTCCCTTATCTTCTATTTTATGAACCAATAGCTGGATTGTATGTTTGGGAATCCTAATTTCTCATGGATGTGCATGTTTAAAATGTTAGAAATTCAGTCTTGCTATTCTGAATAAATTTTTGGAGGGCTTCTATTCTGGAGTGCCGAGGTTTATTTAAGATTTGGAGTTAGTCCAGTGAATTGGTTAAGACTCCAACTGCTTTGGAAATGATCCTTTATTTAGAAATTAGTCTCTGATGAGGAAACTTTAGTAGGATTCTATGCATTGTTTCTTACTTAGACGTGAATATGAGGGGATCGTTGTTTGCAACAATTAGCTGGAGTTTGTTGTTTGTGTCTAGATTTATATTATGAGTCCTCCACGAATAAATATGATTGGCCTGATTGGTAGCTCTTGTTGTTTTGTCATGTTACTCTGGTCTATTGGACATACTGTTTGGGTCTTGGTTCCTATTTGGTATCCTGAATGATTGTGTGATTTGGATACTGATTACGTGTGGATAAGAGCCCCCTTCTTAGGACCCTTTGCTTTACTGTGTAAATGATTCGAACTCGTGCAGTGTCTAAGGACGTCATAATTACCCATTTTGTGACCTTTCTTATAAAAGGAAACATTCATGTTGACTCTTGCATTGAGATCGTTGTAATACTGAACATGTAGTTTGATTTTTGTCATATGTTTTATTGAATTTGGTTGGCAGACATGTTTGCAAATTCTGTTTCTGAATTGTGTCTTGATCTGATCAAGTTTAAGGCATATCATATGATATGTCTGGGCATTTTCCTGATTTAAGGATGCATAGGTGTCGTGGGAAAAGTATATGAGTGTGCGTCGCCATGTTACTTGATTTTGTATCTTAGTCTGGAATTCTAAATTAAAACAAGAACAAAATGATGGAGTCTCTTAGACCAGTAATTAAATTTTTTTTTTGGGCAGAAGCACTTCATACAATCATAAGAGTTTTCAGAAATCCCGTCTGCACACTCATTTTGTATTTTTTAAGGGTTTTGCTGTTTAATGATTTGCCTTTACGGGAGTTACTCTGCTTTTGTTTTCTTTTTCTGTGTGAGGTTCATTACTTGGTGGTTCGCACCTTGGAGTTGATACACGAAGAAAGCTGAGGGATGCAATTTGGACTCAACTTGGTTAAGAGAAAATCTTATTTCTTTATGCATTGCAGAGGAGATATAAAATATGCTTCGAATGACCCTATTGCTTGTACAAAATCACACACAATCACTATTTATCATGGTTTGTAAAATATTTTCAATTTTTATTATTTTATTTCTTTTTCTTTAATAGAATTGTCGTGTGGGATCTTATATCCCCTCGTACACATAGGACCGAATCTTGATGCCACGTGTGACAATAAATCTCCTTGGTACTCTTTGGTTATTTATTATTTATATTCATTTATTTGCAAGTTTGGGGATTTCAATGGCCTTATCTAATTAATTTTGCCTAAAAAAAAAAAGCCAAATGAAGTTTTAAAACATGTATATATAGTTTTCCTTAAAAGAATGTTTTAGAAAACAAAAACAAAAAGAGAAACAAAGAATTTATTTTTTTTTCAACAATTGATTATTAATTTATGAGAAAAAGGTTTAAGGTTTCTCTCAAAAATAAGGAATCGAATTTTCTAACATAATTATCCTTTTTTGGAGTATGCCTTTTGGAAATAGAAAATATGACAAAAAATGAAAATATACATAAAAAAAACAATTAACAGAAATAGAAACAAGAAAGAAAAAAAAAAGAAATAAGCAAAGTTTTCATACTTATACAAATTTAGAAAATTGAAAGTATGAGAAAAAGTGAGGAAGGTAAAAATATAAAAAAATCAAAAATAAAAATAATGAAAATCAAAAGATCAAAGTGAAAGAAGAAAAAATAATAAAAGAATAAAAAAAGTGAAAAAAGGAAAACAAAAAAACAAAAAAAAATAATACAAAAAACCCACAAAAAATAATAATAAAACAAAACAAAATAATAAATAAATAAAAGAGAAAGAATGAAAAAATGATAGGAATAAAACAGAAAACAAAAAAAAAATAAAAGAAAAAAAACAACAAGAAAAACCAAAATACAAGAAAAATTAAGAAAGTTGAAAATTAAAATCGAATTAAACAAAAAGTTTTCGAAAATACAAAAAGTAAAAAGAAAAATCCTTTTTTAACTTCAATCATTAAAAAAAATTAAAAAATATATAAAACAAAACAAAAGTTAAAAAAAACAAAGAAAAAAAAAACAAAAAAAACCAAAAGGGGTAATAAAAAAAACAAACAAACAAAAAAATGAAATGGAAATGATAGAAAAACAAAAAAAAATGATAAGTTAGAGAAAAAATGAAAATGCACGGAGATTAAAATTAAATTTGATTTTAATAAATTAAAGCATATCAATCAATTTCAAAATTGCTTTATTTGTTAAAGGAAAAAGTAATTTTTATCTTCTTTGTCTTTTCAAAAAAATAAAAATAAAAATAAAAGAATAAAAACTAAAAGTAAAAAAAACTAAAAAAGAAAAAAAAAACAAAATAAAATCAATCAAAAATCAAAAGTCAAACAAAAATCAAACAAAACAAAAACAAAAACAAAAACAAAAACATTAACCAAATACAACTTTAAATTGAACTACGTAGACTTTGATCCCCCCTAAAGAGTACGTAGACTCTAGGCTTTTATCCTAGGTCAAGTCCCTCCTTGTAAATAAACATTTTTCTTTTTAATTTCATTCCTTTCCTTCTTATTTTAATTCTTGAATTTCTTTATGTCTTATTTTAAAATTGATTTCCTTTCTTTTTCTACTTTTAACTTTATTTCCTTTAATTTCTTTACTCCAATTTTATATGTGATTTGTTAGAGAGAATTGAAATAGAATTAATACCATTTTATTTTTGCACGACTAATTTAGGGTAACCGTTCTGAGTAACGGGTGTAGTGGGGTGCCTAATACCTTCCCCACTCACAATCGACTCTCGGATTCAATTTCTAGTTTGTAGACCATTTTTCAAATAAAAGGCTTTTCTAAAATTTTGTCTTTTTAAAAATAAAATTTTGGTGACGACTCATGAACCCTATCTATTACTTTTATTTCAATTTCGATTTCGTTTTTCGATTACTTTGAGAAAAATCAAATTTATCCATATTTTTTTAAAAAATACGTCACGCGGTCGCATTGGTGTGACAAGTATATTCTAAGCCTTAGCAAGACATTTTTTTTTTCCATTTACAATATATCATAAACCTTAGCATACTTCATTTGGCTTATTTGCATAACTATCTTCTTTGCTAATTGGCTTCTTTCTTGAATTGTCTTCTCTACATATGTAGCTTCATCTACCAGATCTATAGGAAAGACAAGTCATAGGAAATGTTTAGCCCAATGAGAGAGGATATGTTAACAGGTACACTAATATAACACAAAAGCTTCCAACAAATCAGATTAATACAAAGTATCACAACATTAGCGGAATGAAGCCAAAATTGTACATTCAAAAGACAATTCAATTGTATTGAAATTGCCATTTTGTAACATGCAACTCATTTGTATTTAGAAAGAAGCCACATTTGTACATTCAATTGTATTGGCATTACAATTTTGGAAGAAGCAATTCAAATCTAGTTGTATTAAAAAACATAGTTTAGGAAACGCAGTTCAAGCTCTCCGTACTGGCATTACGATTTTCAAATGAGCAACTCAGATTCAGCTATAGACGAACTCAATTGCATCTTACTACTCAATTCAGCCAATTAGAACAACTAAAATACAAAAGCAACCCACTCCAGTAGCAACCAATTAACTAATTTTAGAATAAACTCATTCTTTTACAACCAGCAAACTCAAGTGCATACTAACAAAACCCGCAATTCACCCACAAGCAATTAGCAAACTCAAACTCCATTACTAGAGAAGATGCCATTTGCTGGAGTTGAAAATGTTGTCATTTGCTGGAGATATGCTTGGGCAACTCTGGGGCTTTCAAGATTTTGTTTCTTTACACATAGGGAGATGTACACTGTATGCACATTTCTAAAAATGTAATTTGAACTATTTAGATTTAATTTCAATCATTTAAATTAAATTTAATTTTTTAAGTCTTAATTATTATTTTTTAAATTAATAATTAAAAAATTATTCTTATTATACATCTTGCATCATTTAAAATAAAAAGTATCGAAACATAAAAAAATTAAATCTAAATTATTTAAATTTGATGTATATGGCTAGATTTTCCTGTAGCACCCCCAGCACATCTCTAGGGATCTAAGTGTGGAGCTTTCGAACATGGGAGTTAACGGATGGACGAGATTAATTTGCATCGGGCAGTCAATATGTGTTTTTTTTTTTTTTCTTTTTGCTGCCACATGTAGCGCCTGTGTTTATTAATTACGCTGAGAGCTTAGATTAAATGCAGCAAACCAAACGGCGTCGTTTTGTCGAAGTCCACAGCGTGCGCCTCCCCCTCGAAGTGACAAAAGATCCAAACGCCGCAATTCACAATTCCTAAATGTCCTCAATCTGTCGTTAGAAAATCACAGCCTCCGCCCTCTATAGCTGTCACCGGCGAAGCCGCGTCGCAGCAGAACAACAGTGAGGACGAATCAGCCTTTCACTACACAGCTTCAGTTCCATTGGCAGATTCTCCGTTAGCGTTTTAGTAAGTATTTTGTTTTTTTTCATTTGGGGTTATGGGAGGACTTCCAAAAAATCTCATCTTTTCCTTGAAATATTTCACAGATGAAGGGCAAGCCTCTCCATGAGGAAAAGAAATGACTGATTAACGGGAGAAGGCAGAGTTAATGTAGCAGTGTCGTTTGGGTGAAACGAAATGACGATGAGAATTCAGGCGGGGTTTATTTGGCGTCGTCTTTCTAGGGCCCTTAAGCAATACGAAACATCACACCCAGATTTTCAGCTTCGAAGCTCAACCTCACAGTCCTCGATCCCCATCATTCTTCGCTCTTACACTACCGGTGCGTTCTCTCTCTCTCTCTCTCATATTTTTAATTTCCGTTCTAAACATCTGTATACTCTTGCATTTATATTTAATCTATTTGAAATTAAATTTTACGACGTTAAATATGTTTGAACATAGTGGAAGTAGTTTGCATATATATATACACACACACACACACATATACATGTACATGTAAGTATGTATTAATGTATGTATATTATGTATAGCCATCGGTTCTTAATAAATAAGGCACCGAAACGTGGGGTTGTGTTACAATTGTATTTCTAGTTTCATCTTTCCTGTTACAAGGAAAAATAAATTAGTAAGAAATAACTAACCACTTCGATAGAAGAAGGAGCCTCAAATGCGTGTAGAATTTGATGTTTAAAAACAAAAAATCTTGCAATTTATGATTCATCCTATTTTAAATTTTGAATAGAACTACTACCTCAAATGTCCACGGACCTCCTAAAAATAATGGAACAAAGGCTGTCAGCCATTGAGTACAGGACTGCTTGTCTTCAGAATCTTCTGAATCAGGTAATTTTTTTTACTGTTTTCTTCGGTATGTTACTTTTCTTTCTGGAAAACCTAGAGTTGTTGAAGTAAATACATCTTTGCATAGTACTTCTCAGATGTATAAATAATCTTGTACCTCATTAATAATTGAGTTCATTTTCTCTTGTTCAATTTTTGTTGTTTATTGAAGACAGCCAGAAGCATCACCATCGGAGTATGCCAGAGCTAATAAGGAGTTTCAGAAGCTAAGTGGTTCCATGGCCCTTATCAATGAATTGAGGGCCAAACAGAAGGTAATGAGTTGATCGATGCAGACCCTGTATACATTAATTCAAAAATTACAAAAAATAGATAACAAAGTATGGCTAAGACATGCACCTGTGTTCAGATTATGATCTCTTAAAAATGTTTTGATAACACAGATTTGCTTTCTTTGGATAGGAACCACTTAATTTTATTGGTAAGGCACCAATCACACCTAAATGTGTTTTTTTTAATATGAGTTAACTTTGAAAGTATGCTATTTTTTAAGTCATGGTGAGAGAGTGTAACCTTCATAAGAGTGGGGTGGGGGTTCCTAGAAGCTGCACAGATTTTGTTTGGGTAATTCTTCATGTCAATTGCACATCTGTTATATAAGTATGCCTTTCCTACATGCATTAGTTACTATGATTTTTGGGTTATTTTTATTTATTTATTTTTTAGTTATATCATCTGATATAGCTTTCTTACTCTCTGCAGGAAATCAATGGCTTAAAGTCTTTAATGGCTGAATGTTCTGAAGATAAAGAGATGGTTAAGATGGCAACGGAAGAATTGGGCCAGGCCATGGAGGAAGAAAGAAGACTGCAAAAGTTGGTACTCAAGTCATTACTCCCTAAGGATGATGCTGATGAAAGGGACTGTATTTTGGAGGTGAGAGCAGGTAACGTGTCACTGTTGGAAATGAACATCTAATACTGATGCTCATCAAACGACTGCTTCAACTTTACTTTTGTGCTAAGATGTCTATCCATATTGTATTTCCCCCCTCCCCGTACCCCTGCATTTACTTTTTTTATTTTTTTGACTGAGATGTTTCATCAGGTACTGGTGGGGAGGAGGCTTCCTTATTTGCGATGGACATCTTTAAAATGTAAGATTACATGTATTTCTTAAACTAGTTGGAAACTGTTGCTAAAGCTTTCTGATAAGGATGTTGCTTGATACAAGATAGGTATGAAAAGTATGCTCACAAGAATGGTTGGAAGTTTGAAATAGTAGATGTAGCTCAGTCTGATCTTAAAGGATACAAGGTGCATATTCATTCTCCACTTTTGGTTATACTGTGTTTCATGAGTTGTTGATACTAAAATTGAATGTCATCTAGTAGTTGATGTATTTTCTGCTTGGACCTCGCCTTCTCAGGAGGCTAGTGCAGCAGTTGCAGGAGCTGGTATTTTTGGGAAACTTAAATTCGAGAGTGGAATTCACAGAGTGCAGGTTTAGTTATTACCTATCATGTACAATTTGTGACTACTTTCTTTAATTACTGACATGTTTTTTTAACAGCGTGTTCCTCTGACAGAAAAGTCAGGACGTGTTCACACCAGTGCTGTTTCTGTTGCCATCCTCCCTCAAGCTGATGAGGTAATTTTCTTATGGATCAATACACTGTGCTGTGGTGCCTGAATGTTTGTTGTATCCAAGAACATATAATGGTATTTTGAGATTGAATTTCCATTAAAATAACAAAATTTGGCATCTGTTTCCACTTAACCTGCATCTCCCTCTTTCTTTCTTTCTTTCTTTTTTTGGTTCTGTTTAATTGAATTATTGAATTATGAAATTCTCATTATCTTGTATGTTCCTCGTATCTGATACAATACGAAGTCTCCCTTCCCTTCTCTCTTTTTAATATCTTATGCTTATCACATGCCTTTGCCTTATGCAGGTTGATGTTCAGTTGAAGAATGAAGATTTAAGAATTGATACCTATAGATCTGGTGGTTCAGGTGGTCAGCATGCAAATACAACTAACAGTGCCGTTAGAGTAACTCACATTCCAACTGGGATGGTGGTGGCAATACAAGATGAGCGTTCCCAACATATGGTGAATATAGCTATAAGTTTTACAAAATTTACTAGTTAGTCGTGATTTTTCTGTTTTGGTTCTAGTTTTAATTGTATATGGAAGAATAAGCACAGGAAATGATCTTACTCTTGATTGACTTTGTAATCTAGTTGATTGGCGTTATCATTTTATTCTGCCTCTTTTTTATTTGATAGCTAAATGTAAGGGCCTTATTTAAATATTACATGCTCATGTCACTGGTGAGTTGTATGCTGCACGTATTCTTTTTTTACAGTTTTACTCATTTTTGGTAGCTTAGAGTTAGAACTTCGTATACACTTCATGCTCATGGGCAGTATTTTTTCTTTTTAGAAAGTTTGTTTGTGGCATATTTACATTGTTTTTTCAAAACTTCCTTCAAGTTTGTTCATAGTCCTTTGAAGAAATAATTATTGAAGGGGAGAAACTTTGTATAAGATTTATTTTACATGGTTCAGTGTTTTTCCTCTCACCTTATTTTGTTTCAGTTCTGTTTTTGAGTATCTTGGTTCATGTGCAATTCCAGGACTGCACGTGAACGGAAATTTAAGAAGTATCATTTAGCCTGATAACCATTGTTGATTTAGTGTTTGCTGTAGTTTAAGATATTGTGAGAATATGCATCCTGACATATTTGATGAGCCTGGTTTGGTTAATTATAGTTGTTGATAATGCCACTTTTTATGTGAATATTTTGATGTACTCTTTTTCTTCTATATATGATGTCATTATTCCTCCCTTACATTCTATATTTGCCTCCTCATTTCTGCTTAGAACAAAGCCAAAGCACTGAAGGTACTATGTGCAAAGCTATATGAATTGGAAAGGTCCAGAGTTCAAAGTAGCCGATCAAAAATTCGATCAGAGCAGGTAGGAAGAGATATGGTAGCTAGCTATGTTTAATTGTAATACCAATATTGTTTTCTAGATTGACTTGAGGCTTGTGAAATTGTACAGATTGGTAGTGGGGATAGGTCCGAACGCATCCGAACGTACAACTTTCCTCAAGGCCGTGTAACTGATCATAGAGTTGGCATTACTCATCACTCCATAGATGATGTGATGGAAGGAGGGAATTTGGATGTCTTCGTTGATGCTCTTCTATTGCGGCAAGAAATGGATGCAATTGCGTCTTTCAGTTCTTCTCAATAATGCCAGTGGAATCAGTTACTTCCTGGTTAATTTTGCATCTTATTTTGGTTTTTCTGACCCAACTGAAATTTATTACTTTTAATATGCAATAAAAAATTTAGAAAGTGTAAACGGAAAAACGAAGAACAGGGAGCCTTCTGATGCAGAGTTGTAGAGGCTTTAGTTGATGTACGATTTAAGTAGAACTGAGCAAGGAACTGAATCGTCAAGTCATTTATGAAATTAAGGTGTTTTTATTTTTGGGTTAATGAATTGAATTGTCTGGTCATTTACTGGATGATGTTGTCGCTGAACAAAGAAATTGATTGAGGGAGCATGGAATGCAATCACTAATACTACCTCAGTTAGGAAATGCCCGAGAAAAATTTGTGAGCTCAGTGTACGTACATTCAAAAGTTACAATTTGATTTGTATGATTGGTTTTATCATACTGATCAGGTCTTGACTATCGCAAAAATTTTTTAACGTTAAAAGTAAGTGTGAAAAACATTTTTCTAGAACGAAATATCTTTGTTAATAATAAATTGTAGATTCGTGATGTTCAGAATCGTGTTAAATTTTTTATTTTATATACATGTATATATATTGATTTATAAGAGTTTTTATTTACCATCTATTAAATTGTTGTAATATCTTGAAGAAAAATATTATACAAGAGTACAGGGACATAAATAAAAAATAAAATATTAAATATGATTAAATGAGAAAGAAATAAAAAAGTTAAATATAACTAAAAAGTAAAAATAATTATAAAAATGTAAAGAAAATTGAGATAATTAAACATAGTTTTTTGCAAATTCAAAAAGTTGACAATTATTATTCTATATATATTTCTTCCTATCCTATTTCTTCCCTTACATCTTCTTTGCTCTTTTTAATTTTTATATTTATGATTACTTTCTTTTTATATTGAACCAATTAACAAAAATAAATATAAATAGCAATAAACTAAAATTAGAATTAAAATATTAACAACGAATAGTCAATAATATAAGAGAAGAAAGAATATATAAATATGTATCCTTTAAATTAAAAAAATTTTAATATAAAAACTATTTACATTTTGATTGTGAGAAGAAAACAAGAAGAATAAGAAAAAGAAAGATAGAATGCTTAGAAAGCTCCAATTAACTAACATAATTGTTAAATAGTCTAGTTACAAGTTATATAAGTTAGTTATGAGTCTCAAGTAACTTACCATCATAATAGAATATAATAACTATTTTATTTAACCAATCACTAACTCAATTCAACTACTTCTCACTACTTTAATCATACAATTAACAATACTTTCTTCTTTAAAAAACCCTTGTCCTTAAAGGTAACTATCATTAAAAGAAAATTCATGACACATTCGTTGAAAATCAAATAATTGAACCTAAATAACCTCTTCATTAAGTAATTCCTTCTATTGGACTGGTACTTTAATGATTGGTCTTCTTCCCTTTTGCACCAGCCATTGCAATATCTTTTTTAGAATAAGTTGTCCTGGATGAGCTGGCTAATCTAATGGAGGGTGTCTCCAAGATATGCTTAGATCAAGACAAGGTTTGAACATAGACACATGAAAAATGTGATAGATCCTAGAATTTCTTGGCAAGTCTAATTTTTAGGCAACTAAACTAAGCAATTATAGGATATTATAAGGTCTAAAGTACCTAGGAGCAAGCTTGTGAACTTTTAAAGGCATGCTTATAAGGCTGAAGTCTAAGAAAAACTCACTATCCTTCGCGACATTATCTATCTATTCTCCTATTATCTACTTGTTGCTTCATTTTATTAGTTGTCTTATGTAAATGATGCTTGATAATAGTAATCATTTCCTCCCTTGCTACAAAAAAGTGATCAATAGCTTTAACCAATGCATCTTTAGACAAACAAGGAGTGTGGAGAGGAGGTTTCTGTCCATAAACAACCTTATAAGGAGTTTTTTTAAGGCTATATGGCGAGTGGTGTTATACCACTATCTAGCTAAAGACAACCATTTATGCCATTCCTTAGGTTTCTTTCAAGTCATACACCTAAAAAAGTGTCTCCAAACACCCGTTCAAGACTTCAACTTACTTATCATATTAAGAATGGTAAGTTGAAGTTAAGTTCTGTTGAATGCCTAGTTGCCTTAAAAACTCTATCAAAAAAATTACTAATGAAAATACAATCCTTATCACTAATTATTTCAACTAGAGCTCCTTGTAACTTGTAAATATGATCTAAGAATTGTGGAGCTACTATAGCTATTGTATAAGGGTGTGTAAGGGCAATAAAGTGACTATATTTGCTCATTCTATCAATAATCATCATGATTGTATCCTTTCCCCTAGCCTTGGCAGCCCCTTGATGAAATCCATAGAGATGCTCACCCAAATCCCTTAAGGAGTAGGCAATGGTTGAAGTAAGCCTAGATTAGCAATAGTTTCACTCTTACATCTAGCATAGGCATCACAATGCTTTATAAAGAGTTTAACAACCTTTTGCATATTATTCCACCACAACAAACCTTTCATTGCTGATAAGTTCCTCTCATCCTTGAATGTCCTCCTTATGAAGAAGAATACATCTATGTAAGCAGCCTTTGCTTTAGTTGATTATCATCCCCAACTACTACTTTGCCGTTTCTTTTTAAGACTTAACTATCTTAAGTATATTTGCTTTAATTGCTGGGATTTTGAGCTAAATGATGAATTATAGTTCTAAAATTGTCATCTAGTTGTCATGAGTCTTTAACTTGCTACTATAAGTTTGTTGAAATTGAAGAAACAACCATCTATAACAATTATGCCCCTTAAACCCTTAAAAGAGTATCAGTCGCTCTATTTTCATTACCTTTCTTGTTTGGATCTCATAGTCATAACCTACTAGTTTAGCAAGTCAAAACAAATTAAATGAAGTTTTCAACTTCTAATTCAATAAGTATTCAAGCTCTGCTAATTTGTTTATATAATAAAATGCCTTCCATCCATATATTGATGCCATTGCCCCATTGTTAATATCATAAGTAAAATCTCATTTTCATAAATTTACAATGTTACATGGTTTATAGACAATGCTCTGTTATAAAAAGCTAATGGTTTATCCAATTGCATAAAAAAAACCTTTATACCATGGCTTGATGAATTTGTCTCTATTATAAAAGTTTATGGAAAGTCAGGTAAGGCAGGGACTGGGGCTGATGTGAGAGCTTTCTTTAAAGCTTGAAAAGCTCTTATGGCTATTTTTGTCCATAAGAAATTGTTTTGCTATAAAAACTTAGTAAGTGGCCTTGTTATTTCTCCTTCCCTTTTAATAAACCTTCGATAGTAACTTGCCAAGCCCAAGAATGACCTAAGCCACTTCACTATCATTGGTATTTGCCATTGTTGGACATCTTCTATTTTTTGTGGATCAATGGCAACTCTTTAAAAACATATTATATGCCTCAAATACTCCTCTTGGGTAAAGGCAAATGAACATTTACTCAACTTAGCAAACATACTAATGCTTCCTCAAAACCTCCAACATCAACTGCAAATATTTCACATAACTCTCTAAATCTAGACTATATATCAAAATGTAACAAAAAAAACAAGGGGAAATTTCTTTAAAAATTCTTTGAAAATGTTGTTCATGACTACCTGAAAAAGTAGTTGGTGCATTTGTAAGACCAAATGGTATCATAACAAATTCATAATATTTAGAATGAGTTTTAAAGTTTTTCTTTTGAATGTCTTTGGATTCATTCTAATTTGATGATATTCGGCCCAAAGATCAAGCTTGGTAAATAGTTGAGCCCTTGACAATTCATCCAATAACTCTTCTACTGTTGGAGTTGGGAATTTATCCTTCACTATCCTCTTATTCAATTCCTTATAGTCAACATAGATTCTCCATGTGCTATCTTTCTTTTTTACTAACACTATAAGAGTTGCAAATGGAAAAAAGCTATCTTACATGACCCCTTATTGTAGTAACTCATTTTCCATCTTCTGACATCCTTTTGAGTTGCGAGATATTTATAAGGACTGATATTAATAGGACTTGTACCCACTTGAAGAGAAATACTAGGGTTGTGGCCTTGCCTAAAGGGTAGGAAGGAAATAAGAGTTGCAAAGACATTTTAATAATTGCTTAAAAGTTCATGTATAGGTTCAAGTACCTCATCCTCATTCTTCATCTAAATAGCTATACAATATTTTTCTTCCATATTCAACATTACTTGTATGAGAAAGTAGTAAGCCCCTCCTTGACTACAACTACTTCTAAGTTACTAACTTTCACTGATTAGGATTATTGCTCACCAATTTCCATTAATATGCCCTTGAGATTAGTGAAATCCCATTGCACATAGCCAATTGCTTTTAATCATTGAATCTTAAAAAATATATCATAACCATTTAATGAGATCACCCATACATCTATAGTAAATTCTTTGCCCTACATTTTCCATTTAAACTCTTTACAGCCCTTTGAATCATCAATTTACTTCATCCATTAACTATTACTTCTACTTCTTCTAGTTTCTCCACTAGCCATCCTTCACAATTTGAAAGTCTAAAAAATCATAAGTGCTACCACTATCAATTAAATTTTGCATAACCTTCTTCCTAACATGCCCTTACACTCTTATGGTTATGTTGCTATCTACACCTACTATAGCATTAAGTGCTATTTTTGGCAATGGCTGTAATGACTCCTCCTGCTTACCCTATTCTATAACTTTTTCTTTTGTTACATGTTGACTTTCTTCAAATTCTATTAAATGAATTTGCATTTTTTTCTTTCTTTGAGCACATTTATGATCTTTAGTATACTATTCATGATAAAAGTAACAAAGAGTATTGGCCTTATGTTCTTTAATCTCTTTAGGGTTAAGTACCTTGTGTAGCTTAAAACCTCCCTTATTACCTCTCTATCTTTATTGTTTGTTTACGAACTTCTCTTGATCACTATACAACTTATTTCTCCAAACTCTTATTCTTGATGCATTCTTAGCTCCCTCATTCTTGCTAAAGGAATGATAATTTAATTTTTAGACCTTAATAATCCTCATAGTATCAAGTAAAGCTTTAGGCCTAAACAACCAAACCCTTCTTGTAATATCCTTCTTAAGCCTAACAATGTAACAACTAATCAAATAAGGTTTTTGTAACTTCATTTTGCACATTAAATCATCGAAGGCATCTTAATAGTCATAACACTCCTATTCTATCTTAATTGTATCAGTTCTTCTATTGGGTCCTTATATATAAGCCCAAACCTCTTCTTTATGGCTTCTGCATACAATTCCCAGGTGATGTTATGTTATGCCCTTCTTGGATTCTTTTATACAATTAATGCCATTTGAATCCTTTTTCATCAAGGTGAAAACTAGATATAGTGACTTTCATATCTTTTAGAGTCTCGTCTAGCAAAAAAAAAAAAAATACATTTCACATTTTTAAATCTAGCCAAGACGTCAACACAATTAAACTTTGGAAAGTCCATCTTTGTGAATCTCATAAGCAATTGGTAATCCTTATTCCCTTGGTACAGTCAACCTTCTCTGTGCCTATCAGCATCGACATTGCTATTAGAATCCAGTGTTCTCATCATCTAGGTCATCTGGGCCGTTAATCCTTCATCAATTCTTAGATGCTCAAAACATACTAATTGATAATAAGAAGAAACTAAAAGGTAGGAAGAATGAGAAGGAGAGAGAGATAAAATGCTTAGGAATTTCAATCAACTAACATAATTGTTCAGTAGTCTAGTTACAAACTATATAAGTTAGTTAGTTATGAATCTTATTAACTAACCACTATAACAAAATGCAACAACTATTCTATTTATTATCAACTACTTCTCACTACTTTAACAATACACTTAACATATTCACTGATTATTATGAAGAAAAAGATTTAACTTGAATTGAGGCCTTAATTGTTGCTTTATTTTCATTAACAACAAATTGTTATTAATTAAAAAAAACACATATAACTAATTGATGTAAAGAAAGAGAATAACCAAAACACATAGGCAATAGATCGACTGGAGATTGTGATGGTATACAAAAAAGTAATAAGGTTTTAGAATTATAATACTTCACATCTATATAAAGAGTTTATAGATAAACAAAAATTTAAATTTTAGGTTCAAATGAGACTGACACTTATCTTCTTATCAATAACAATCTTTAATTATCCTAAACAAAATAAAAAATAATGTGATAATAAAAAATACATTGAGCTATCTCTTTACCAACAATTAGATAATTTATAATTTATAACATTTAATATATCTTCTAGCTATTTAATTTTTTATTAAACTTTGAAAAAGAAGATTATTCCTTTTATTTATCCAATTTACATTATTAATTCTTCATTTTTTAAAAATATTTTCAATAATTTTTGTATTTTTTTTTTCATTTATCTACATATATTGTAATCATTATTTAGATACATTGAATTATCTTTCTATTAATGATCAAGTAATTTATAATATATTGATATATCTTAGGTCTTTTTTATTTAACAATTAAATGATATATTTAAAAACTTATCTACATGGACATCTAATATATTGATACAAAAATAAAAGATATTATAATATTACATTGTAAGTTCCTAAACTAAAGAAGGCAATTTCATCTTCATTTTTCTTGTGGAAAGTTTCTGATTGAGAAAAAGGTATAATCTATACTTTTTGTGAACAAAAACTAGCTATTGAGCACCAAAAGTCTTCATGAAGCAAATGAAGAGGTGGTGGAAGCCAATACGCCAAATTCAGCAACCTATGTTGGGAATATATAAAAATATAAAAAAACTAATAGAAAAAAGAAAGGATTTAAAATCACATATTGAGTAACAACAAATTGAATTGCTTATCTAGTTACTTCTAGGAAAACTCGAGAGCAAGAGTGTTGTAATTTATCAATCCAGCATAACTACTAAAGTAATGTCTTTTCAAAACAAACATAAATCAATACCATGTATTGACAATAGCACTAATTTCGCAATGATAATCAAGCCATACTCCACCAACCTTTAGTTGTCATCATTTTGTGCAATATTGGATGAGTACTAGATTGATGCTGTATTCCCACTTAATTTTGCTTCATAAACACAAGAGGATATTGAGCAATCAATTTTTGTAATAACTTGACTACATTAGGTAAGTTAGCATGTGACTCTTCAAATATGATCTTGTTTCGATAATACTGGACAACATATAATACAAGCAAAATCACCATTGTATAATCTTCAACTTGTTACATAACCTGTCTTGTTCGAGAAAACCATATTTGAAGCCCCTGTTGACTATCTACAAACTAAATTTGATCAACCTATAAAGATAACAAAGATATAAACCATATTACCTTCATAAATTGATGCTAGAGAAATACATGATTAGTTATTTCATCACTCATATGACAAAAAGGACAAAAACTATCAAGCAACATATGAAGACCTTGTAAAAATGTAATGGGAAGAGCATTAATGAATTGATTCCATCCAAATAAAAGTATTTGATAAGCAAGCCAAACCCTCAGGAATTGATCACAAGTCAATAAGCATATATGAATCAAAGTAACTGCAATCAATATTCATTTGTCATTATATATCACCTCATGCCATGACCTATCTAAATAAGTTGACCTTCTTGACCAAGTAATAGAAAAAGATAAATGACCGATTTGCTAGTTTGTGGTTAAAGAATACAATGAACTAAACAATTCATGTAACATAAGGTCTCTTACCATCCTGTGATTAATAAGAGATGCTAGTTACATAGGCCATCAAAGGTGGTGATAAAGTGGAATGTGTTGCCCACTCCAACATGCCATGCCAAGTTCTTACAAACAAGTCATATCCAAGTCATATTGGAAAGATTATTAAGTCATCCAAAAAAGTGATCCTGATAATATTTAGGTTGAAAAATCCTAATATACAAGAAATGTGTTTCATGATTCATTGGGTGCCATGTAGACTTGATTAAGAATGTGAGGTCAAAATATTATCTTGTCATGAAAGAGGCATATAATCATTGGATGGACAAGCTTTTCTTCCACCTAATATGATTTGAGCATGGGTCAATTACATGCATTCCATAAGTGGCTTTATATAATTATCCTAACTATATTAATTTGGCCTAAGCTTTTCATTTTAATCCAAATTGTATTTCTAACGTCATCTATACTTGTTTGTACTAATTAGGATATTTAAGCTCTTTGTAATTTTTCAAAGCCAAGCTCACTATTCTTTCAAATTATAAAACTTATCAATAATTAAATTTGTATCAAACTTTTTAATAACCTCTCTTTCAATATAAGTAACTATATAATTTACTGAGAAAATTATTTTTTATCTTATTTCTAAACTTGTCTTTTACAATGTTCATAATTAAAAATGACTTCCACCCATTCCAATTGAGATTTAATTTTTTACTTTTAAAGCTCTTAAAACTTTTTGACCATTTATTATTCAAAAATTATTTTTTAAATAATTATCACTCAAAAATAATTTCTTTTAATAACTTTTTATCATGAAAGAGAAGCTAGGGCAAGCATGCCCATCCCCTTTTGAAATTTTTTTAGTTGCACTTGGAGCATGGTGCACCAAAAAAAATTAATGAATAAGATTAAATTTGTACAGGTGGGGTCCATGTGCAGTATAGATGGGGTCCACATACAGAGTAAATCTTAACTGTTGAATATATAAATGACATGGCGCACCAAGTCTACGTAAGAATTGCTCTCCCCATTTATCCGTCAATGAATATGAGTGATTTGGAAGTTAATATTTTTAATCCCCTCTGTATCAATCATATTTATAAAATTTAGATCATTAATTAACTGCAAAAGTCATAACATCACTTTAAAAGATCAATCATTCTAATTGAGATTTAGTTCCACCGTCCCCTGAATATGTCATCACCTCAAACATTTAATAGATTATGTGAGTGATTGATTATACAATTTAAAGGGGAAAAAGTTTGACCACTAGCAAAGGCATGGTTTCAAAAATTAAAAGAAAAGTCAAGTCATTAAAATTCAGTTTAAACATATTTATGATGAAAATATAAGATATAAAATAAGTGATCAAAAAAGTATAAATTAACAAAAATAAAAATTATTAACTAAATATGTTTGTTAGCCTGCCGGATTGTAGTATGAGTATTTATAAATATGCATCCACTTTAATACTTTTTAATCTACATAAATTTTGTAAGAATTTCATTATATTAAACTTTATTTAATAATATAAGACTAACTTTAATTATCACTTACTTATATTTTTCAATATTGTTCGACAAAGCAAAAGATCATTTGAACTTCGACCCCACAAGCATGATCTTTATATTTAGTTTTTTTTCCCTTTTTCTTGAAAAAATATAGGAAAGTGATTTACAGTTACAACTAGAAAAACTTTACTGATTGTCTTCTCTATAAGGATGAAATGATGAAGATATAAAGAATATAAATCACTGCTACTCAGGGACAGAATTTAAAAAAAACAAAAAAAGGTATTGAGAGATAAAATGTGTACCAATTTTTGGGAGGACGAAATATCCTGTATTATTTATACAATTCTTGCTTTTCAACACTTTCTTTAATGTTAACTGAAAAATTAGGTTTGTCTTATATTTTATATTCTATAAAACAAAAAATTATTAAAATACAAAAAATAAAAATAAAATCTAAGCCGTCTAACAAATTTGATTCAAGGGCAGTACAGTGCAATACCGACTTCGTTTGCAATCAAAATATGTCGGTCTGTCACTGGTACCACAAAACCATAGTGACTATGAACCTATAGATGCTCTTTCACATAAAGCTTCTTTTTGATTCACATGGGCATCTATCTCCTACACACCTTTACTTCCATGACAGTCCCTATTTATGTTGTATTGCGGTTCCCCAATCACTTTGGGATTGTCCCTCTTGCCTTACCTGGACACCACTAAGACGTTCATGCACACATCGCACTCCTTACACACCCCCCTTGTCCACAATCCCTTTGAGTGCAAGAGAAGATACTATGATATTGATTTTCTTTTTATTTTTGTACTAAAAAATCTCAATATCGAGTTGATATCTAAAGGAATTAGTTGAATTAGTAAGAAAAAATAATATATAGATTTAGTTCTTTTCAAGAACATTCTCAAAAAAAATCTTAAATGTAATTGATTGATGCGAGAGAGCGTGATTATAAAATTGTCTAACCAAAAGATGCATGGTAATTTGAAATACATTTAATAATAAAAAATAAAAAAGATATTTTCCTTAAAATCTAAAAGGTATAAATGTACTATTTAAAAATAAGAGCTCAAAATTGTATTTTTCTTATTGAAAGTATAAGAATTAAAAGCATAATTAAACTAAAATTTTTAGAATAAATTATATAAACTTTATGTGAGTTTTGATAGAGTTATATACATTTTTTTCTATTTTCAAAAAATATTCAATTTTTTTAAATAAAAAATTATCTTATATTTTAATCTAATTTTAATTTTTTTAAAAAATATATATTTAAGTTAACAAAATATATATTATTGTCAAAATTTTAAAATTAAATTAAAATATAGAGTAATTTTTTGTTTTAGAAATATACGTGTGTATATTTTAAACATAAAAAGTTTATATAATTTAAAAAAAAAATTAAAAAATTATATAATTTATTTAATTTTTTATAATTTAAAAATTATAACTCTATACAACCATGATTGTCAAACTATGTTTTGGATTGAGTGAGTAAGAAGGTGATTGCCAATCTGTAATAAGGGACCACATTCTTGAGCTCTGCTTCTAAGCTCATCTTCATCTTCTGACACAAGACAAGTAGAGGAATAAGATTTTGCTTTTGCTTGTGACAGACACAAAATTAACAACCATAAAAGCATGAGGAGGGTCAGCAGGGACAGTGAAAAGATTTAAAGATGGGGTATACTTGTATATTATTGGTTCATCTAGATTGACACAAGATTTTTCTCTTCTTTTTTTATGAAACAAAATTAGACTCAAGATTTTGTATGAATCACTCAAATTATCTCTATAATCAATTAGAGTCATGTTAAAAAAAATTCAAGTATTCATATCATATAAAAATTATTTTAAAAATTCTTAAAATTTAAAAATACCATTAAAGATTATCATGATTACCAAATTCTAAGATATTTATTATTAGTTTTAGGGGATTTATTATTAAATATAAAACAGTGTTAAAATTTTTTACACTCAATAATCAATCTTTTAAAATTAGTAATAAATTTTTTTAAAATTTGATAATGATAATAATTTTTAAAAATAATTTTAATTTTTTTATTATAAATTTTATATGATATGATGTCTTTTCTACTACTGATTTTTTTCTCACATACCAAGTGGCCTAAGATAGATGGAGATCAAAACATTTTAAACTTCAAAAGGTGTGGGAAAGAGATGACAAGTATGTGATGCTTATTTCTTTGAGCCTGTCTCTTCGTGGACCCTCATTGACCTAAAAAGGATATGAATAATTAAGAAGAATTATAAAAGGCATCATGCAATAATTGGTTTTCAGTCTAAAGGGTTGTACATTAAGTAATAAACCTTTTTCTATGTATAAAATTTAAACTAAATTATATAAATTTTTGAATTTTGTTAAATATATATAACTTTTTATTTTTAAGATATACATAGATTTTTTTAAAATAAAAAATTATCTTATATTTTAATCCAATTTAAAATTTTTTTATCAAAATATCCTTCATTCAATTTTTTAGTTAAAAAATTATATATTTAAATTTAATGAAGGATATTTTAGTTAAGAGATTTTAAATTAGATTAAAATATAGGATAATTTTTTATTTTCAAGAATATATATATAATTTCAACAAAAATCAAGGGAAATGTATGTAATTTACTCTAAAATTTATGTATAATTTTTTAAGTATTCATTATTAAATTTTTCTTAATAAAAGATGGCATAATTAAAAAGAAAAAAAACTTTGCACCAAACCATTACATCCTTACTCCTTCAAAGAAAATATTTTTCATAAGTGATAGTTTAGTTGAAAATTTTAATAATTGTATCACAGTTACTCAATCGCATAGCAAAGCACGATTGTTTGAGGCTTGCGCAAGACATGAGGAGTAAAGCTTTAGCATGTATTCCAATAATCAGGTCATTAGATGAATCACCTAAAGACAATATGAAACCTAAAGGCTGATGAGGGTAAAAATGACTAAGATTGAGAAGAAATTTTACATTGACTAAAATTAAATTAAAAAATTATATATATATATATATATATATATAAAAGTGAAAATAACACAAAATTCCGGAGGGAAATATAATGAACAGTACAGTGAACAAAGTTAGCCCAAAATGTATGTTATTTCTATTAAATACTTTAAAAAATCATATCTAAGTTTTATATTGTTTTATTAAACAATTTATTATATCATTTTTCTTGATATTTAATTGATAATTAATTATTACTTACTTGTAAGAAGAAAACTATAAATTACTTCGTAAATGGCGGAAAAAGAGTGAACTCGTTGCTGTAAACTGAAAAAAGAAAATTTTAAGAAATTTGTTAAAAAGCATTGTCCAAGAAAATAAAAAGCACACATTACGACAACTATCACTGAATCAAAAAGGCTATTAGCAACATCAATGTCATTTGATGTGAAACATCTCACAAAATAAAAAGGATTTTAGTTAAGGAAAGGGGAGCATATACTATAACAAGTAAGGTTCTGTTTGTCATATTAATTAAACAGAAAGTAAAAAAATTGGGCGGGATATTTATTATGTTTATGTGATAATTATTCAATAATATTTTTTATTTTTAATGGAATCATAATATTAAATTTATTTTTTATTTATAAAATTATTTTTTTATTTCTAACTTTTTATATATCAAATAATTCATAACAGCTTCTAATTGCATAAATAATCTTGAAAATATCAACATTGATTAGAGTGATAGTGAAAACATTAGAAGAAACAGAAGGACAGCAAACGAGTGTGTGTGTGTGTGTGTATCAAGATTTTCTTTCAGTACCTAAGTAACTAAAAAACCCATAAATATATCACTTTTTTTAAGTAGAATAAATCACTTCTTTATTAAGCTAAGTGACTATACTAATTCTTTTTATACTGTAAAGTTGATATTTGGGATAACTTGTGAGCATATTTTGACATATTCATGGTCCTAATAAAAAAAACTCATTCATGCTAAAACTAGAAAATTCATAAAAATATAGTTGGTATGATGTTAACTTCTTTTCATACCATAACCGCTGATATTGAATAACTTATGTTTTAACTAATTTAAGGTGTTAATTTAATTAAAAAATGATTGCAATTAAATTGTTATTTAAGAAGAGAGAGAGAAAGAGGGAGAGAGAAATTAAGGGAGAAAAACATAATCTAAAACAAGTTTAAGTCATGCGATTGGATGGGTTAAAAATATAAGTAAAATATCATCATTTGATGCTCTTTTTTTTTTTAATTTAAAAAAAATTGAGAAAGCTCTCATAAAAGAGAGAAAATAGTAAACTAACACATTTGTTAGTTTAATGGAAGATCTATTAATAAAAAGTATGCATTTTACATCTATAGAAGATGACATCTAAAAGTCACATTCTTTCTAAAAGGGTCATGTGAACTTGTGATAGTCATATATAACTAGAGTTAATCATTTGACTTTTATAAACTTTTAAGGAATTTAAGTTCAAAATTTTATTTTTTAAAAAATGAAATTCAAAGAATCCAATTCATACAGCCACCACTAAATATAAATTAATTTTAGTTAAACAATATGTTAATTAATGAAAGAGAACTATTTTATTCAAGTATATGAAAACAATACAAGAGTAAAAGCGTTAGAAGTTGTATGTGGTAGTGATAAAGTTATAAGAAGCTTAGCTTAGCTACAGCTTGGTTGTGTGAGATTTTACTATGTATGATCTTGTATATATCTTGTATTTCTTAGTCTCGGAGGGACTTCTATTTATACTCTTCCTTAATGATAAGCTAATGATGGTAATTCTTCTTTAAAAGTAAGCGAATAATACTAATTGGATCAAGTGACATTGTAAAGTCATAAAAGTTATTTGTTCAAAGTAACTTGCCTTATTTAGCCATTTTGAGCTACATTAACAAAGCAAAAACTCATAAACAAAACACAAAAACAAGAAGGAGAAAAGAAGAAAAAGAAGAGATAAAATAGTGAAGAGGCACCGAGGGAGTCCTCTCCCTTGGCTCTTCTATCCTTTGAATCCTTTAGAGAACCTTAGAATACTCACCTTGGATGGTAGAAGTCTTCGTTCTTTTCATCTATTGCCTTACATCTAATTTATAAGCTTTAAAACTAGGGTTCAATAAAGTTGTGTACTTTGGGATGTTACATGTGTGTTGCTAGGAGCTCAACATTATAACGCTAAACTTGCTAGAAACATTATAGGACATTCTGATGCTGAATCTTTATGTAAAGAATTTGCTGAATCTAGGAAAGGTGAATTTGAGATGAGTATAATGGGAGTCTTTTTCTTCGACCACAAATCAAGCAGGCAAAGAAAGAAAACTTCATTAATCAAGCCAAATATATTAAGGAGTTAATAAATGAATATGATTTTCAAATTCTAGATGGGAACTCTAATGTTTCTTTCCTCCATTTTAAATAAAAACATGAATGGTAAGGATTTTGAACAGAAAAAAAAATATGAAGGTAAGATTGGCTCACTACTTTACTTAGCTGCCAGCAAGCCAAATATCATATTTAGTATTTGTAAGTATGCAAGATTTCAAGCAAATCCTAAAGAATCCCACTTCATTACTCTAAAACATATTTTTAGATATTTGGTAGGAATACAAAATTATAGGTTGTAGTATCCCAAAACTAACTCCTTTGCTCTAGGTAAATATACTGACATATACTTTGTAAGAGACAAATTAGATAAAAAAAAAGCACCAATAATTGCTACCAACTTCTTGGAAATACTTTAGTATCTTGATTTAGCAAAAAAGACAAATTATGTGGCTCTCTCCATTATTAAAGTTGAATATATGGTAGTTGCAAGTTCCTGCACACAACTTCTATAGATGAAACAACAACTAAAAGATTATTCTTTAAGCTTTAACACATTCCCATATTTTGTGATAATATAAGTGCCATTTACCTCACAAAGAATATAGTTTATCAATTTCGGATTAAGCACATTGAGATAAAACATTACTTTATCAAAGATCATGTACAACAAAGAGATATAGAGGTAACATGCGTACAAATTAAAAATTAACTTGCTAATATATTTATCAAACCCTTGTTAGAAAACAAGTTTGTCTTTCTCCAAAAAAAAATTGGAATGATTGACAATGTATGACATTTTCTATGTGTTCCTTTATGTGGAGCTACCTATCTCTTCCACCTTGCTTACTTCTCCCTCCAATATATATTGTAGTACTCCACTCTTCTTTTTACACACTATTGTAACATTGTTGAATAAATGCAATTCTTTATTCTTTAAAATGAATATGTTATGCAACTATATTGTTATGTAACACGTGTCTTTAAACTTATTAGATGGACAATTAATTGTCACATAATATGAGGCGATTGTCAAATTTTTAATTAATTTTCAAAATAGTACATCTGGAGGTTTAACACTAATGACAATTACTTTTGATAATAGTTAGCATGGTTAACCTTTTAATGTTTGCATAGCAAGTGTTTTAAAATCATTTAGTATAAAAAACAAAGTGTCATTTCCTTGAACATCTCTTATTGTTTTCTCTCAAAACTTTGTATCCTAACCCTAAAGTAGTTTATAAATGAACAGATAAACTGATTCACATTTCATCTTCAAAAATCTCAAAGGCAGAAAAAGTTTATCCCTATTAAAGGCATTATTAACATTGAAGAGGAATACAATAAGCATCAAAAGGCATTAGGAGAACCTAGATTAAAGAAGATAGTAAAGTAGAAGGAAGAAGAAATGAAGAAATCTTCAGCCTAAAATCTTTAGTCCAAAAGAAAGAGAAATGCTAACAAAGACCCAGATTGGATTAAAGAAGAAATATAGAAGCAACTAAGAAAACCCATAATGTAAGTGTTCAAGAAACCCCCTTAAGAAAATTATTAGCAACAACAGAGGAAAAGAAGAAGAAAAAGATTTGGGGCCAAACAAAGAATCTACTAAGAATTTGTTGCTTAAGTTTCAATCAGAAGAACATTTGGTAAAGTAGCTTATTGATTTTATGCATAGACTTGTTGCCACTAGTAGATGCATAGATCTTATGAAATTAACCTAGTTAAACTATCTTATTGAAATGGATTTTAAGTTCATGAAATGGTCTCCCTTAAGTGTAAATGAACCAGTTTATAATGACTTAGCTTGAAAATTTTATGTAAATTTACATGTTACGAAAGAAGGAAAGGCTTTAAGTTCATTTAATGGAAAAATAATGACTGGGTGCAAATATGTTAGGAAAGATTTTTGGAGTATCCTTTATGGAAGAACCCAAATATTTCTTTGTTAGATATTCTTGGCTTATCTAGATGTAAGCGATATATGCTAATACTTTTTAAGTTGTAGTTGAATGGAAGGACTTGATAACTAAAAGGAAAATCAATGCTCAAGCAGTTTCTTTTCCTTATGAAGTAGTAACACATAATAAGAACTACTATATTTTCTTGCATCGAAATTCTGGATACGCTGTCCCAAAGAGATCTTTTATGGGTCTAATGGCCTAGCAAAGTATCAATGTATATGAAAATTGTGTTGCGCAACCTCCAAAATAAACTAGATTAAAAAAATATATGCAATATAGGGTGTAACCTAGATCGTCTCCCTAAGAAATAGAATTCAATGTTTAATTGAATTTTTCAAGTGTAAAAGGATTCTAAAACTATCAAATCAAAGGGGGGTTTTGATTGAATTAAACTAATGAAAATTAAATTAAATTAAAGTTTCTAATTATTATCTAAATGTATGAGCTAAGAGGCAAATAATAGATTTGTGACTAGTTTTAGATTTGTCCCTTAGTATCCACATCCTTATCCTAATTCAATTATAAATGATTCTGGTATAAAAGTTCTTAATTGTGTTTATGAAAAATGATCTTGAATTACCATTCAAGATTCAAGAGATTAACAATTTAATGTGTAATTGAAACCTCAATCCCATATCAAATTATTAACTTTTGTCATTAGGATTAATGAATACTTAAATTTGATTGATTTATCGATTAATTAGCCTCTGAATTATCATCATAGGATATTCAATTAACCAATTAGATTCTAAGGAATCCTTAAATCAAATAATTAGGCACACAATTTCACTCATGCATTTCATCAAACACCTTGATTGCACACATAACAAATTATAGGGAAATAATAATCCATCACTTAATTCAATCAAATAATCATTCAAAAAGTCTCATAATTAGTGTTTAACCAGCCACTAATTATAACTACATCAATCTCAATCCAATATATTTTTAACCAAGTATGTATAAGAAAAGAAAAGTGTTAGAAAGAGAGAAAACCTTAGCCTAAAATTTCCTTGATTATCTCCATAGATTCAAGCTTCTCCAAGACTGTCTTCCAAGCTAGCCACAAGATGGAGTTAAGCTTTCATGGAAGTGGAAGAATGATGGAGGAAATAGAGGTGGATGAGAGTCCCTCAATGAAGGATGGATGCCCCTATCTTATTTCATCTGCCCCTGTCTTCATCTTCCATGTGATTGTTCATATGTGTTTTTCTCCTTATGCAGCTTATGCCTCTTCTCTTCTTTCCTATTCATTCCCATGTTAGCTCAATGAATCTGTAGCTTTATTCTGCTCCTCCACCCTCTCAACTCATGTTTCTTCTTCATTCTCAGCTTTTTCTTTCATGCACGTGCAAGTTTCTTCATGCAGCAATTGCATTAGAACTCGTTGTTCTTCTTCTATTTTTGCATGTGTGTGTTTGAGTTTCCTTTTCCTCATTAACCTATAGCTTCTTCTCTATTCTTGCTACTCTTCTTCATGTCATTCACATTTTCTTTTACCTAGCTCGTGTTTACCACGTGTTTTCCTCTCATTCCACATCAGCCCACTTCATTTGATTCTACTTTCACATCATGAAGCTTACAAAACTCATGAGGATGTTCTACCTGAGTTTGTCAGAGGCTCGTCGCGCAACCCTCAAAATAAAACTAGGTTGGTAAAATATGTAGCTAATGGCACAACCTAAGTTATCTCCCTTGGAATTGGAGTTCAATGTTTAATTGAGTTTTCCAAATGCTAAAAGGTTCTAAAAACTTCTAAACTAAAGGGGGTTTTGATTAAATTAAACTAACCTAAAACTAAATTGAATTAAAATTCCTAATTGCTACTTAATTATATGAATTATGGGTGAAAAATAGTCTTGTGACTAGCTTTTGGATTCGTCCATTGGTATCCACTATCCTTATCCTAATCTAATTGTGATTAATTCTGGTCTAAGAGTTTCTAATTGTGTTCATAACAAATTATCTTGGGTAACCACTCAAGATTCAAGAGATTAACAATCTAATGTTGAATTGAAACCTCAACTCCACATTAAATTGTCAATTCTTGTTTCTAAGATCAATGAACACCCAATTTAATTGATTAACTGATTAATTAGCCTCAGAATCATCATCTTAAAATGTTTAATTAACCAACTAAACATTAAGGAATCCTCAAATTTAACATTCAAACACATAATCTCACTCATGTATTTTATCGAACACCTTCGAAGCACACATGGGAAATTAGATAATATTGAAATTAATCAATGTCTAATCAGATCAATTAATCAACAAAAAGACTTTCTAATTAGTGTCTAACCAGCCACTAATTATAATTACACAAATTCCCTATCAAATATAACTTAACCAAGATAATATATGAAAGAGAAAAAGTGTAGAAAAATAAAGAAATTCTTAGCCAAAATTCTGAGTTCATCCATGGATTCAAGCTTCTCCAAGAGCTTCCTCCTAGCTAGCCTCAAGATGGATTAGAACTTCATTGTATGGTGGAGATGGATGGAAGATGGAATGGAGTAGTGTGGAGAGGATGGAGGACGAAGGATGGATGAATGAATTATGGCGAATGGATGGATGAATGCTACCCCTCCATGAATGATTGAATTTGGGATATATATGGGCGTGGGTTTCCGAAAAATATGGAGGCGTGAGATGGGTGAATTCGAATGGAATAGGGTGAATTGTGAATGGACTAGGATATCCGAATATATGGAGGCATGAATGAAGTGGATTCTGGATGATTGAAATCTGCTCCCTTCCTCATCAAAAGTCACGTGCCCAGCTACTATTCTTTTCGTTAATAATTCACGTGCTATTCCTTCTCTGAAACTCAGCTTCTTCATGTGTATATAAGGTGGGCTCCACTTCATTTTATTTAATTATATTCCACATAAATTCCTTTTCTCTTGCTGCTTCTGCGCATTCTGCTTCCAACTCGCCTCCTTCACGTTAACTGCTCGTTACTTTTCTCATTCTCAGCTCAGCTCGTTGCTTCATCTTACGTGGTTTTTTTTTTTCAACTCTTCATCGCATTTTCTTCAGCTTCTGCATGCGTTCTGACTCATCGTTGCTGCTTCTTTCCGTAGGTTCTTCTCTAGCGTTTCTTCCTTGTTCAGCTACTACCCCTGTTCAGCGTCCTCTCTTCAGCTGCTGCACATTCTTCATTCGAGTGCTCTGTTCTGCATTTGAGTGTGTCTCTTCTTCATCCCATAATGACAACATTCCTTACAAACTCAGAAACCTAGCGTCTTCCACATACACACGCGTGCCTTCTCATGCTTCTCCTTTCAACCCATGGCTATATGCTTCTGTTCCATCATGTTTCTCCTCCCTTTCATTCTCAGCTTCTTTTAGGCCACGTGTTCTACTTCTATTCATGTCCATGGATCTGCTCCTCACTTATGTTTTCTCCATGCAAGCTTCTTATTTTTGCTGCTGCCTCATTTGGTTTTTCATGTCCCATGCAGCTCATTCTTCTCGCGATACCCGTAGCTTCATTCTTCTTTCTTATTCAAGTGCTTCGTGGATGGTTCTCTTCTCCCTTACCACATACTCCTCATACTTAAGCTGATGTGGTCATCTCACAACCCATTGCATCTTCTTAATCGCGTTAGAAACTTCCTTCAGCTCACTAACTCGAAGCTCCATGCATGGTTTTGCTTTACACTCCTTTCCACGTTGCTTTAAACCATGGCTTTTCCTCTATTTTGAGTTTACATCTTACTTTGCCTTAATCCAGAACGTGGCTCTACCTTCAGCATCTTTTTATTCCACGTGCAGTTTTGCATTTGAGTATGTCTTCCACATACAACTACTCTCTTATTTTCTCTCAAGCCTTCTTCTTCCTTCATTCTACTCACATGCATGTGGCTTCATTTCATGCAACTCATGTAGCTTCTTTAATCAGCCCAGCACTTAGAACTCAAGTTGTACTCCACGTTAACTTCTTGTTTCAGCTGCTGCAACATGTTGATGCTCCATAGAGAGACACATACATGATATGTATGTGCAAACCAAGTGGGTGAGAGATGTGAGAATGAGAAGATGGAATGCATGGCTTCCTTGGACTTAGCAAACCTCTACTACTTTTCCAAAATAATCTCCTATTCAAATATTGATTGTCCATTAAAAAATTCTACAAGAATAATAGATAGGAATATTCACAAAATTATTAAGGATAAATTTAAGCATTAAAACCAATAAATTGCAAATTAATTCCTTGAGTGCATATATGGCTATTAAAATAAAATATTATATAATTGAACCCCTAAAGCCATATTTGGACACTAAAATGCTTGAGATAAGGAGAATAAAATATATATAAATTATGCTTATCAGTTTGCTCCAGCTTTTTTTCGATAAATGAATCACGTATTTTCCATTCTCATGTGTTTTGTTGTGTGTCCTAGCCATACATGAACAAAATACATGAACCCGTGACTCTTCTTGTGTTCTTCAAACCTCTTACATGCTTGTTCCATTGCTGCCCTTGTTAACCTTCTTCACGTCAAAACCCATTGCTTCTTACCAAAATAGAGCATCGTGCTTCTGCCTTCTTTGTTTGTTTCTTCTTCATCCAGCCCGTGAGTGTGTTGAATGTGGATGAAAGTGTGAGTGTGAGTGAATGTGTGAGAGTGTGTGGCTGCAACATGGAGTGTATTTAAGTGAGTTATACATGTGTTAGAACCTCGTGCTGCCCCTTGCATGAACGTGCTTAAGTGATTTGTGAGTGAAGCCATGTGCTACGTGAATAGTGTGTGAGCTGGACATGGATATCTTTGTGCCTCCTTCAGCTTGTATGTTTACTACTGCACAAACCAAAACCAAGCCTCCCTTATTCACATGTGAGTGTGTGTTTGCTACAAGTGGAGCCATGCATGTTGCCGTGTGGGTTAGTGAGTGAAGCTACATGAAGTGTATAAAGCTGCATATACGTGTGTAACCTGGTAAATGAGTGAGGGAGTGTGTGTAGTGGATTAACATGGATAGCCATATACTAAGTGAAGCTAGAATACGTGGATCCATTTGTGTCTGATGCATGCTTCCTAGACTAAAGGTTCCCACTGCATATTCCCTCATTTATAGTTGCAAAATGTGGCTTCCCTCCTTGAATTTTAGCTCTTGATTCAATCTTGAAACTTCAATCATTTTCCAAATTAATTTTCATCCTTAAAATTCTCATTGCCCAATAAAAATCTGCACAAATAAGAGGGAATTTTTAATAAAAAAAATTCACAAAATTATTTAAAGGAGTTTATGCCTTAAATTTTAGAAATTTTGTAAATAAATTCCTAGAGTGCAAAAGTGGCCATTAAAATAAAATCTCATCTAATTAAAACCCAAAAGCTATATTTAATCATCAAAATATCTAAATTAAAAGGAAATATGATATAGAAAATGGCCTTTATCAGTATACTACTGAATGTTGAAGTATATGGAGGATGCAGCTCACGGCTCTTCACAAGTTTGTCCTATAGGATGTTTCTCACTTGAATCTTTAAAGGCCAAAGAGTAAGTTTTGAAGGATACACCCATCAGATAATTTTTATGACTTATGATGTTGCCATTCTGAAATTCATAAAGCATATACCAATTAACAGAGAATGGATTAGAAACTGTTATGTAAAGGAATTCAAGGCTAATCCTGAAGCTTTTCGTGCCAAGGCCAAAAGACGCTTACAACAAGCTACTCCCCCCCTATCATAAAGAAGTTCGTCAATGTTTCTAAACAAAGGAAAATTACTGAGCCTATTCTGAAGGAACTTATAGAGGAATCTCTAGATAAACAACTAGTCAAAGATTACCTTCTATTAAAACCAGTTAAGGAATTTTCTTATTTCCAAGTCAACACTTCTTCTCTTATACAACATGATGAAGCTCCTACACCTTTGAAGCCACTTACACCACCTTTCTCCACTTCTTAAGTTCATCTACCAGGATCTTTTGTGACCTTTCCATCTAGTATAGATTCCTTATGCAAAAGATAAAAACTTAAGATAACTCAAGTTTCTAACTCTAAAAAGGATGTGCTTCTTCCACCTATCCTCTCTCCTTTCTCACCCTCACCTTTCATTCTTGATTTCCTTCCTCTATTTTTCACTTTTATTTGTCTCTTCCATCTATCATAACTCTCCTTCTCCATCTATTCCCCTACCAGAATCACCTTTCTCCCCCCAATTCCAACTAAACCTCCTCCACTTAGAACTTTTTTACCTTTAAATTCTCCTTATACACTCCCTCATGAATATCACTAGGCTCCTCCTCTTTCTCCTCCACCTTAACCTCGCCTCTTACCAATGTTTAGCCATCTTCCAATGATAAAGTGCTCTAGTTTCTCTGTACTTTAATTCAAATGTGTAAGAACTTGGGAACAATTTTGGTTGCATGGTCACAGATGTTAAAAGTATACAAAGCATGGTTAGTAGTTATAGAGCTATAATACAGCAACTTGACTTTGTTATTATTGAACTACATGACTTTAAGACTGTAATGTTTTGAATCTATGCTTTGCATGAATTGCTTCTACTGCCTTCTATTATTTATTCTATGGACAAAAAAAGAGAGAATAGTTTACATTCAAAATTCAATTATGTGTTCCATGTGCTTATTTATAACTCCACTAAATCTTTTTGTACTTATTTGTTTTCGCCTTTGTCTTTGCACCCTTAAGCAAATTATTTTTTTAAGGAAAGTAAATATTCAATGGGAGCATATATATTCTTCACATGAATTTTAATTTTCCATTGCTATGGTTTTGTCATCATCAAAAATGGAACATTGTTAGCTTAAGGTTATCTTGGCCTATGACTTTGATAATAACAAATGCCAAATTTTGTTCATGTAGAAGCCCTTTTTTTGTGTTAAACCATTTTTAATTCCTTATATTGTTAGAAAACAAAGATAATAATGCATATACAACAAAATCTCTATCTCTCTTAGACAAACAAAATGAAAGCATAGTATAATTCTTTCATTCTTTCTATCTCTCTCTCTTTTGCAACTATCTTTTTTATGAGGAAAAGTGATAATTTTTCTCTAACCCATGAAGCCAGTATTTATGAAGATTAGACAAAATAGGTTGCTTAAGAAGAACTCTTTGTGTTGACAATTGCCACTGAAAAGAAACTTGTGAACGTTAGAAACATGCTCCCTTTACTTTAGCTAAAAAACTACTGCTATCATCATTTCATCTCTAATGGTTAGAAATTATTGAAGATTTATAAATACATGGAAGAATTAAATACAAAGAATGAACTTTGAAATTAATTTTACGCATCATGTAAAAAGAGAGCAGTTATATCTCTAGAAGACATTTTGAGTTTTTAATGTATCAGTTTTTGAATAAGCATTTACTGAACTTAGTGAAAACCTTTTTAAAATGGGAAATTGTTATTTTATATTATAATCTATAACTCTTTGGTTATGAAAGTGAGTTGATGGTAAGTCATAGAAAACCTTGTATAAATTAAATGAGCTTGTAAAACTTATGTTAATGATAAGCATGTAAAACTAGAATCTTGTAAATTTTCAAATTGATTGAAGGAAAATCCCTTTAGTTTTCAGGGGACTGCATATAAGCATGAGGGGCTGAACTAGAATAAAGTTGGTAGTATGTTTCTCTCTTGTTTTATCTCTTTTGGAAGATCTTCCACTTGCATATACAAGCTCACTCCACTTTTGTATAGCTTGCTCCACATGCATATAGTAGTATTTTTCTTCATCTGTTTATATTAACTCACTCCACCTTCTTACTATTTACTCGCTTCATCTATTGTATGCTTACTCAATTTTATGCCTCCTCCACTTTCACATTTGTAAAATTTTATATTATTTATTTTTTTCCATACCATATTCATTCACACCCTTTAGGTGTGATTATCAAACCTAAAGGACATAACACTCTAACCAAAGACAAGTTCTACCACCTTGAACAAGGTACACAATTATATATATCCTTTGCTTATATCCAAACTTTTAATATGCATGTTAAAAATTGAAACTCTAACAAAGCATGATCCATGTAACCTCATTCCCAACAATTTACACAACCTCAAAAGTTCATGTAACCTAATATTTGATGGTTCACGTGATGAGGGGTAATACTCCCAAATCAAAAAACTTAGGAAGCAAAGAGTCTTAAAGTGCAAACTGTTATGACTTTGCATTCAACTCTTAAAGCAAAGAAAGCACAATAAAAAAATTCTCCTTATATAAACCAAAGAAGAAACGTCATAAGACAAAGAAACCCTTATTTAAAACTTCCAAGTTTTTTACAACAACTTCACAAGGGCAAAAACTTTACAAACTTATAAAGGTACAAGAAATCCTATAAGCTTGCATCATAGAACTATAAGAAGTCCTATCAACATATTACAAGCTATCCATAAACTACAAGAAGGGTTCGCCTTATAAGTTTCACCAAGAAATAAGCAAAAGGAAACTATAAGGACTTTAAAGTAAGGTTGCCACCAAAGATGATGACATTGGCAACACCTAGGAGCCACAACAACACCAAAAATTAATAGTAGTAGCCACAACAACAAAAAATAAGACATTTGGGTTAGAATTAAGCTTGATCCAGAAGAGAATGTAACACTAGGTTTATAGCCATTACTGGCAAATTTCACTCATGCAATGTTAGCAGAAATCCTTCATATAAAGTTTTCTACTACAATTTCAACCAAGACATTGCAAAGATAATTCATCTCCACTCCATCTTCCTTTCTTTCTTGCAGTAGAACAAAAGCCCATTGAGTTTATAACTCCTTTTGCAAGATGCATGAACCAACTCATGTAACAATAAACAAAATATTCATGCATATAGGAGTATATTACCTTGAAGAATCCACCCATCTTAAAGCATCAAAGGATCTATGTTCCAACATCTTAGAAGAAAAATCATAAGAACTTTCCCTATAAGAACAAGTAAAACTTGCTAATGTCATGGAAGCAAAATGGCTTCCTCAACACTTTATATAGTAATAATAAAAGCAAAAGATAATATCACATGGAAAGACCTATAGGAAAAATGACTCAGGAAAAAAACAAAAAATTTGCATGATAAGAAAAGTTCTTGAAAGAGCAAAAAACAATATATATATATATATATAAGAAAAGGGTAAAAGATACCAATCAAGATTACTTACATCAAAGTTTGGCTATATCTAAGGAAAACATCATAAAGAATCCTTAAAATCAACTGAAGCATACACCAACAACCATTGCTCAACATTTAGGAAGTTATCATCACTGTTCAACCTCGCAAGAGATTCTCAAATAATCTATGAATAAGGCAAAATCCAAATGGAATACTAAACTTAAAATGAAATAGCTACAAATGATCTTCAAGATCTCATAGATTAATTAGCAAACATGAATAAGCGAAGCAACCATTTCTTGGGGGTAATAAGACTATAAAACAATGAAGACCACCTTGGCATGGCACCACCATCTAAGATCTAAACTTGAACAATTTGAAGTCAAATTTAAAAAAAAAAACTTAAAAGGTACTTCTCTTTAAGCCTACTCAACCTATAACTTGACTGACAGACTTGGGGGGCAAACATTGTAGGTAGCTTACAAGTTCAAGATCCGCATAAGTCTAAAATAGCTTAATCAAATTTATCAAGGTTCAAAGAATTCCACAACCACAATCTAGCAAATTACATGCAATATATTGACATAAAAGTTGCTCTGAATAATGTAGCCTAGAACCATTAAACAAGGCAAGTTACTCAGATCCAATGGCTTTTATGACTCCACAAAGCCACCTAATCCAATTACTGTCATTAGCTTACCTTTAAAGAAGAGTGCAAATAGAAAGTCCTCTAAAGTTAAGAGATAAAACATATACTTAAGAACATACATAGCAAAATCTTACATAGTTAAGCTAAGCTTGTTATAAGCTTATTACTACTCTATACAATCTCTAAGACACTTATTCTTGCATTGTTTTCACACTTGAATAAAAGACACACACCCACACCCACACACACACATACACACACACACTTTCTCTCTCTCTCTCTAAATTTCTCTATCTTTCTATGGCCATTTTCAATCTTAAACAAATATAATAATAAATAAAATATGAGTCTACGTATTAATAAAAAAATTTATACTTTTTAAAATTTTATCATATTTGTCTAGTTTTGTATACTCTTACTAGTATGTTTTATTTTTTCCTTTGTGAAGTCAATTTTTTTAAATTAAATTAAACATGATAAACATATAATTACTTGAATAAAAATGCCTTTAGTTACAAAATGCCACTAAATCTTATTCTTAGCACTTTGTGGAGATTATTTGGGGGTAATCCTTAAAGTCTTTTTGTTCAAGTTTTACAACCCATATAGTACAAAAACTTTTTTTCAAGGCATCTAAATACATATTCATATAGGACTTGAATATAGCAAGGCATTTCAAAAGCTAGTCATATCATCCATGACAACCTCTAATGGAGAAGATATTTCTCTTGACAACCACCCATGGTGGCTAATGTAGGTTAGTTCAACCGAACTTACGATGGTTAATGACTTTTAACTACATGATAAGGAGATATGGAACTCAAAGGTACTACACTATTATATTCACAATTAGTGGCTCAACAAATAGTTTATTTACATTCTTGATTACTAGACAATTAGAGCAATTGATCTAGACGCATATTAACAATGGTCAATACATTGTATCTGATGAATATAAGTTGTTAACTCAAAATTAGGCTATTTTTATTCAAACTTCTTTTTAGGCTTGGGATTAATAGTAGAAGGTTTAAATGCCTTTTCAAATTATACTATTTAGCTAAAAGCTCCTAACAAATGTGCTAGTTGGTCTGCTATGTCTTCTTTATAATATAGTAAAAGAAGATTACAATCATTTATTCTTGCAATGTGATTTTGCTCATGCTATTTGGTTCAGCCAGCTGCTGACTATCCATGTGGATTTTATCCAACCTCAAGATATTCAATAACGGTTCCAAACTTGGTTCACTTAGCCGATGGCCTTTTTAGACAAATAAAGGAACACACATGCCAATTTCAGGTAACCTTATATGTTATATGAACAAGAAATATTGATTTTTGAGTTTGCCCTACCTTCTCCAGTATTGACAACCAAAATCATTCAATACTTGCTAACGCAATACAATTTGGCTTAGGGAACTCAACCTATTAACCTTAGAGCTAATAAGCCTAAATTAACTTGTTCGATACTAAAAGGTAGTCTTACCTATAATAGGTGGAACATTTTGCTATGAAAAATGCCTTAAAAGTGGGATCTGGAATGAGGAAAACATTGGTTATAATGCAATTTCATCATGATACCTTGAGACAATGGTACTTGATGTCTGTCATGGCCATGACTAAAAGAAGATGTACAATTGAGGCAGCCTATTATGTTGTCCACTCCCCCCCCCCCCCCCAAAAAAAAAGATATTGTCACTAACCCTACTTCTTTTGAATTACATATTTTTGTCTTTATGGACTATTAGTATAGGCTTCTTATGTAGGATCTCAATTATGGTTAGACAATCCAAATGTAAGAAAAGAATGTATATTATATGATGAAAGCTTTCTTACTAATACAATGCTTTTGTGTAGTTCACCCCAATGAAAAGACATGATACATCACTTCTAATGAATAACACAACTTTTTTATATGTCTTCTTATAATGCTGTACTAGAATAATTACTATTTAGATAGTCTTTTTAATCTTGTAGATCAAAGGGAGAACTTAAAAATCTATTGAGGTTTAACCTTAATCCAATTTGACTACTATTTAAAGAAATTATGCTTGACTCCATTTACAAATAAATATACTTAACTGATATTTAAATAAATAAATATATATATATATATAGCAAGAGAATTATTAATATACACTATAACATTGTTAACACATTCTGATTAAAGTGTTCAACTATATTCCAACTACCTATATATATATATATATATATAATGTAGTTTTACATGGTTTTGCAAGATTTTATAGGTTTCACAAGGCACGGTCAATCGGCAACCCAAAGGTCAACTTATAATCAATCGACCTTTGGTTTTCCAATTGAATACCAGTATTCAGTCAGGCATATTTAGATCTATTTTCTTCTTAGGAAATCCCAAAAACTTGTGAGAATTTGAAGCACAAAGCAAAGTTTAAAATTTCAAAACTTAAAGCATGAAGCCAAATCTTTCTTTTGATATATAGATGAATGTTCTTTTCTCTCTTCTTCATTAAAGAAATCTTAGAGAATTAACAATGAAAATGGCATGATATAATAATTTATTATGGTGTTATTTTCACTGCTATACTATGATATCACTTATTATGTCCACATTGTTAATAGTGTCTGTGACCATACACAGTTTTGTGTCAACAAAAGGAAGCAAATTATTGTCATGTTTCGGCACTATTAACTTTATTAGACAAAATCATTATGGAGGTAGTGTCCCATGGATCGTTGATTTTTTTTTTAATTGTGGCCACATTAAAATCATTTTCATAATAAAATGTTTTATAAAATAATAATTATTAATTAGTGTTGCCTAAGTGGAAGAATGTTAAAATATAAGCTGCCATTAATTGATAATATTTTAGGGCTTTTATAAAACAAGCTGAGTGGGTCCATTAAGAAATAAGACAAGCTCAATTATGATATTCTAATAATGGCTTGTGACACTTTGTTTAAATAATATAATAGGTGGTTTAAATTAGGCCAATACTTATAGAGGCCCATGATGGATGGCTTTATTAAGGTTAGTGACATATAGAAAGCTAGGTCCCTCTCCACTTTACATTGTGCACTATAGCGGGAAATCTCAAGCTTATTCCCATTGGAGCTACCAATAAGGTAGAGATCAAAGAGAAAAATTTAAGCTAAATACGAACATGTATTCATTATAGAGATATGAAAGTGGTTAACACAGGTATGTTTTATATTTATTATATTTGGTATTATGAGTATTGTTGGCTAACAAAAATTTGATTGATGCTTTCGACTTCTTTTTCAGATTAGAAATAACGTGTTTTTGATTGATTTAATCATTTTTTTTTTTTTTGGATTGATGATTCTGTTGGTATGTTAACTTTTTGCTGTAGTGATATAAACGTTACATGAAACAAATATTTGGCACTCATTTAGATTACAGCAAAGCCAAAACAGCAGCATGTGCTCAAAGTGCAATCAAGCATTAGAACTACAGGCATGGTGCCATAGAAATGGAATAAAGCAAGCTTTATATCCAACATTTAAAGCAAAATCGGGTACGACATTCTTAAAGGATAAGACTTCAATGCAACGACTTAATTATTCGTCTTCAGATTCTTTAATAAGAATTAATATATAAATCTTTCTTTTTTTCAATTCAGTAGTACCTTATTATTGACCTCTCAAGGGAAAGTTTCTACAGAAATTAATATATAAACCTTTTTTTTTCAATTCAGTAGTATCTTATTATTGACCTTTCAAAAGAAAGTCTCTAAAAAAATTAATATAGAAATATTTTTATTCAATTCAATAGCACTTACAATTGACTTTTCAAAAGAAAATCCCTGCATTTGTTCGTTGAAAGGAGAGATGGTTGCATCTCGACCTTTTTTATAACAAGCATGAGAGAGAGAGAGAGAGAGAGAGAGTATGTGTGTGTATTAAATTTTAATGATGAATAGTTTTTCTTTTCACTCTTTCATATTTTCCTCTTCCATTCTTGTTTCACTGTTAGATTGTTTTTAAGCAACAGTAATTTCTTTTATTTCTATATGTCTTGCAAATAATGATGAATAACTGATGGAAAAGAAACTCACAAAGTTAGCTCCAAATGTTTTTATCTAATTCGGAATCAAACTGGCTTTATTAAGAATTAATTTGTGAAGCCAAAAAATAGAGATGAAAGTTAGTCCATAATTCCTTAGCATTTTTTAAAATATAAATTCCATAACAGATATTATTTGTATAATATTTTTTATAAATTATAAATTATCGATAAGTGCAACTACATTCAAACTCGAGGGATGATACTTAATTTTTTTATCAGTAAAAATATATAAATGGTTATGATGTTTACTTTACAGAATTTAAAATTTTAATAATAAATTAAAACTCATCTATTAACAATAATTGAGAGTAGGATTAGAATGCACAAGAATATAAAATAACATAAACATATGACTTCTATATTAAAACTTGGTTAACAATAATTTTTTAGAAATACTAATTATAATTGATTATAAAGGAGTGTAAATAGACAATTAATGAAACACACAGTGTGAACTTGCTAACATCCTAAAGCGTAGTATGGATGCATTCAGATTTGGTACAAACTAGACTGATGAGCATGCTGTGTGCATTATTTTTGGATTATTTAAATCAAATTTGGACAATTGAAAATTTTTTATTTTTTATAATATCAATTGTTATTTTTTAAAATTGATAATTAAAAAATTATTTTCATTTTATGTTCTACATTTTTAATATTAAAAAATTTTAAAAAATAATATATATATATATATATATATAATTTAGATCATATAAAAAGACTACGGTGCTCGTTACTGAGTGATGAGCACCATATCCAAACTCTCTAGTATGAACATAGTGTAAGTGTGATAATGCGATGGTCTAAGCATGTGATTATACATAATTCTCATGAGGCGAGATCTGGTGTAGTCAAGTTCATCGTGCATTTAACCAATTAAGGAGAGCACTGGGCCACCCCCTTGAATCTAGCTTGGTTAACTCATGCCAATAATGAATGACTTAATGTCCAAAATCTTATTTATCACAAGCATGGCTCATTTCACCCTAATAATGGTTTATCTTACAATAATTAACATGTCAAATTAGAAAGTTCAAATAACAAATAAAATAGATGGCAAGTTGATTGAACCTTAGAAATATCGAGCATCATTACAAATTTGATTGAAAAAGATTATGGCCATAAGCTTGCCCAAGATGAAATTCACATCACAAACATCTAATCCTTCCATTGTCTCTTACATGAATGAAACCGACTTCATTAGCTATAATCACAAGAGCGGAGACTAGCATCCTCAATTATGAGTATTATCATCTTTGTCCTGATCACAAGGTCATTTCATTTTGAAAAAAACTTAAATTATTAACATAAAGCTGAGCAATACTTTTTTAAATACCCCTAATATGCATTTTTGTGAATGAATGATATAATTGCAAAAATTATTAATGATCCAATTTAATGTAAAAATTATTATAATCACCTAAAAATTTATAATAATTGCCTTCATTTTCACGTTGATGGTTTTTGCACTAAATTTTTGATTGGGATCTACTCTTGATTAGAAAGAAATTCTATTTGAGAGAAAAAAAAATATATATATGAGGTGAGTCCCACTACTCATGCAGATCTCATATTTATATCTTAACTGAGACTTTTTATTATTAAATCATATCTTCATACTTCAAATTTATAATTTAAAAATTAAATAGTAATTCTACACTGATCTCAAAGAGATCCAACAATTAAAAAAAAAAAAACTTAGAGCTTGTTTGATTTCTTGTTTTTTAGAATATTTTTTTATTTTTAAAAATAAAAATACTTGTTTGATAATGTGCTTTTAATGAAATATTTTGTAAAAAAAAAATTATTTTCAAAAACAAAAAAATCAAAACATTTTTTTAGATACTTTGTAATTTTTGTTTTGCAGAATAAAAAAAATAGCTATTTTTTAAAATAATAATTCAAACTGATTTTTTAATTTTTTTATTCTCAAAATTTGTTCTAAAAAATATATTTTTAAAAAAAAATATTAAAACAAAAATAAAATTAAACAGGCCCTTACTCTCTCAAAAATTAATTCTCCATTAGATATGAAGAGCATATTTTGCAGCATGAGTTGTTTATTGTGAAAGGTGACCATGTAACATATAATTAGACCCACTGTCATGGACTCATATATCCTAATTCTAACCTTATCAATTTCTTAGTATGATGTTGCAAATATTTTCTTATAAATTTTTTTAACTTAAAGTGGATAATTTGCCTTTAATCAGATGATGCATAAATTAATTGAAGTGCACACTGGCTTTGACATTATCTTATAGTTATACTTGCAAAAAAAAAGTAGGAAAATGATGTTCACACTATTTTTAAAAATGAGTTTAGTTGATAAATAAAGATAATATATTTCTTTCATAACCTTGCTAGAGTTAATTCTTTAAAATGCACTAACAAAATCCTAAATATATCTTAGTCCTGTGAGGAAATACTGCACCACTAAAAGATAACGCCGAAAAACAAACAACTAATATTTACACTAACACACTAGACATATAAAAATTTAAATGACTTTAAGTTGAATTTAAATGAAATGAGTAAGTTTAAAGATAATAAAAAATATAGTAAATTAATAATTTAGTCTTTAAAATATTGGATCTATAAAAATAATAAATTTGTTATATTTTTTGCTCTTTTAGCATCACTGAATTACTTAATAAAGAAATTAGTATACAAAGATTTTATTATTTTTAGAGAATAATTTATATATTTATTAATTTAAAAAAATTTAGAATTAAATCACTCTAATAATTAAAACACTAGTTAGCCACAAAAAATATGTGCATTCAACTTGCAAGCTAGACTCTCTCCACTTGTATGAAGAGGTCTAGTCAAGACTAGAAATAATCTTTTTTTATTTTTTTGATTACATATTTGAAATATAAAAATTATAATTATAATTTTAACTATATTAAAATTTTTAAAATATAAATTTTTTCATAATTAATTTTTGATCTTACAATTATAATTTTTATCTTCATACTTTAAATTTATAACTTAAAAATTAAATATAATTCCCCCAATTAATCCTTTGACTGGACCTTTGACTGGACTTGTTCAATTAATCCTACTACTAAAAAAGATCCAGCTTGATTCAACTTGACCTGTCTCCTCGTTATTGGATACATGCATAATGTTGATAGTGAGAGTGCAAAATAATAAAAAATGAATAAATAATCATTATCCATATGATATATAATTATATTGTACACGCCCTTTTTCCTCGCTTGTTTTTTTTTTCCGCTTTTTTTGTAATGCTCTTTTAGCCACGTTTTAAGATGCATATTTTTCTCGTTCATTTTTTTGGTCAAATTATCTTTCATCTTTTTGTTCTCTTTTTTTTTTCGCCAGAAATCTTTAATCTTTTTGTTTGGAAAAAAAGTATTATTTAACTATACAAAACCATTTATTTTACTTTTACAATCATATTTTATAAAATTAAATAATATTTTAAAAATTATATTAATTATTGAACTGAATTAAAAAATTAATTTATAATTCAATGATCCAATAAATTGCTTATATATAAATAAAGTATAAATATATATAGAATATTTTATAACTAAATTAATACATATACTGTAAAATAATATTTAAAATAGATAAAAATATTTTAAAATATAAATATTAGTTAAAATATTTTACATATCACATTAAATTTATGTTAAATGAATTGGGTGAAATCTATTAAATATTATAAATCTCAATTAGATAATGTCAAAATTCTTATTTAAACCAAAAAAATCAAAAATCAGATTTTAAACTCTATTTATAAAACTCTATTTTAAAATAAATATTTTTAAAATAACTAAAAATTCATGGCAATTCTGACTCTATAATGGCATCTACCTCCTTTGAAGTCGGCTTCTTGGCGTTCAAAGATTCATAAATAGTTGTAATTAATCTATTGAAGATGCTTAGATTAAAGTTATAAAGCATTTTTATTTCATTTATTTTTAACTTTAATTTTTAAACTTAAAATTGAGGCTAATTATGAGTAAATTATCATAATTGTTCTAGAAAGATATCATTGTATTAACTTATTCTTCAAAAATTCATTATTTATTCAGTCTTAATGTTTTAAGAAATATATAAATTTAATCCTAACTCTAACCCGATAAAAAATTATATTTCCACTTAAAGTGATACGATTTGTTTTAAATTTTTGTTAACTTATATCAAATGTACATATCAACGTGTGGAATGAAAACATTATTTCTCGGTTACATTACAATTAACTATAAGAGGTCATGTGAACTGCATTTGCATCCTACCTCAGATGCCAGATTGCATGTAAATAGTTGAAGCAAGAGCCTTTTACAGTTAATTTGAGGACTAGATTTATGTATATTGTCTAATATTTTTATTATCGAATTTTTTTAATAAAAAATAATGTTTAGAAATTTTTTTTAATATGTAATCATATGATATTAAACTATAAAAATTATTTACTTATCATATTTTTATTTGAAAATCTAATATCAAAAATAAAAATTTATATACCTAAATTTTTTTAATTTTAACTGAAATTTAATATTTTATTTTTAATTTATTTTTATTACATTTAAAAATTCATATAATAATTTTGTAATTAATCGAGAAGTAAAATATAATTTTCTTTTTTTTAACTCGAATTTGGATATCATGGGGATAAAACTTATTTATCTTCTTAGTTTTTGCCAATTTCAAATTGAAAAACAAGAAAACGTGGTTGTTATCAACTAGTAACCTTTAAGATTTCTCCTGTAATCGGCTAAGCTTAAATACTCCCTGCGCGTTGTTTTATCTCTCTCTCTCTGCTTCTCCAACAAACCAGCCCTTAAATCATCAACAAACAAATCACTCACGGTGGTTAATTTCCATGTCTCCATCTTCATTCATTTTCCTTGAACCCCATATGGCATTTTCATATTCTCACACCTTTCCGGGTCCTCCTCCTCTTTGGACCACTTAAAGTTGCAAACTTGCTCTTGATTTTTCAAGTGTCAGAAACTGATGAGAGAATTCAATTCCTTCTTTCACTTTCTGAAATACAAATCCTCTCTTTACGTTATTCTTATTTTCTGACTGCTCTGACTTCCTTTTGTTGTAGCCTTTGTGAGGTTGTTTGAAGCTATAAAATAGTACAATCCTCTGGTTTTCTGTACTATTTCTCATCAAAACCCTTTTCCTTGTTGATTTTGCACAATCCAAACATCTGGGTCTGTGTGATTCCTTGTTTTTTACAAAGATTGGTCGAAATGGCAGTTGAACTTTGCGCTGAAAATTGTGGGGTTGCTACTATGAGTCCAAGAATTTCATTCTCACATGACTTCTCCCAATCAGATGTTATACCAGTTGAACAAAACCCTTTTAGATCAAACTCCTCTGGTTTGAACTCAAGCTTTGATTTTGATGTTTGTGTTCGTGAAAGCTTGGAGCAAGAATCATCTTCAGCAGATGAGCTTTTCTCAGACGGGAAAATGCTTCCCACTGAAATCAAGAAAAAGGAAGTTCGTTTGAAGGAAAAAGACCAACTACCACATCAACCCCAGGATCCACACTTAGCTGTTCGTGAAAATGTTTCAACCAGCAAGAAACCGAAGAATGAGAGCCTTAAAGAGAGCAAGCAGCATGTTGTGAATGATGAAGTGGATGAGAAGCAGAGTTCTAATAGTAAGTCATTTTGGCGATTCAAGAGAAGTAGCAGTTGTGGTAGTGGTGGATATGGAAGAAGCTTATGCCCTTTGCCACTTCTATCTAGAAGCAATTCGACTGGGTCTACTCCTACCCCAAGTGTTAAGAGGATGCCACTTTCAAAGGAGGGTCCTAACATGAAGCAAAATCCCCAGAAACATACTTCCACAAGGCCTTATCAAAAGCCGCCATTGAAGAAATACCATGGATATTATGGTAATGGTGTAAGAGTCAATCCTGTTCTGAATGTTCCTTCTGCAAATTTATTCGGCTTGGGTTCAATCTTCTCCAGCAATAGAGATAGGACCAAGAAGAAGTGATTTGCAAATACAGTGGCTTCCACTCCAAAACTTGAAAGTTTCATAAGGGTATGTTTAAATTGAGGAGAATGGAGGGGAAGAAAAGGGAAGTGAAAATTTAATTTTAACATTTTCTTTGATTTAGATTTATATAAGCAACTCTTTTTCTTCCCTTCTCATCCATTCTCCTCAATCTAAACATATTTAAATTAAATCTAAATAAAAACAAATTTATTTCGCTTTCCTGTCTCTAGTTCTTCTTGATCCAAAAATATCCTAAATCTGCAAATCAATGGGTGTCTATCTTTCTCCTATGTACTTCCGGGGTTTAACTATCATCTGGTTAGGAAAATTAGGTAAAGGTAAAACTTTTGAGAGGTAAAGGGTATGCAATTTGCATCATTAAGAAGACGAAGAGAGATGAAAAAAGGATGGTTGTGGAGGAGGAGTGGGGTGAAGGCAGGAACGATATAATGCAGGCACATGGTTTGGGGCACAAAATGACAGGTAATTGTAGTTTTCATGGCTGTCCCTTGCTTGTTTTTTTGTTCCTGTACTTTTGTTCTTTGTTCAGACAATGTGTAAATACATTGATTTTGATTTTGGGTTTTCTTTTCCTTTTCATCTTCTCCCTTGCTGCTCTGTCTGAAATAAGAGACTGATAGAGAGAAGTTGCTTGTGCAATTTTATGTAAGAGCTTGGCTTGTTTATCTTCTGCATTCGGTTGCTTTTGTCCTTCATTGATTGATTGATAATAAAATGTCTTCAGTTATATGCTTCTGATGAAATTTGGATCCTTTGAAATGAGAAGTGTGATATAATCTTTGGGTGAAAGTGTGTATGAGTTTATTTTCTTTACTTTTACTCACTTTCTCTTTTTTTTTTTTTTTTGGTTTTAATCTCTCTCTCTCACTTAGGCATTTTACAGGATTTATATTCATTGTTTATGTTAGCTGGGGATGTAACTGGGATTTTATTAAAAATAAATGACAGGTATTCAGCCATTTGCTAGGTACATGCTTTTCAATTATAAAAAAAAATGGAGGTAAAGAATGTGAAATACTTGGATTTGGTTCCTTAAATGCTCAAACTAAAATAACTGAAGTTAAAATCTTACAAATGGTTATTAATAAAGTATTATAACTAATTTTTATTTATATTTTTACCATAAATTATATATATATATACAATAGTTTATATATCACTAAAAAATATTATAATATTTTTATATGCAAACATATATATAATATAAAATTCATTTTTTAATTATTTTTCTTTATAGATGTACATATAAGTATATATTATATTTATACTGTTATTAAGTCATTTATAAATAGATAGTAGCACTGTTTAAGTATTATTCACGTCAAGGTTAAAAGAAGAAAATAAACCTGTTAAAATTGGACTTGGCTCAATTTGATTATAGTGCTATGTCAAATATTTCAAAGGCTTCCTAATAATATGCTAATTCATATGTTAGGAGACCTTGAGTGTATTATTATCTCATATATTATATATTTGGCATTTTATAAAATGAGATACTGTTAGAGTGGCAATGGGACATATGAGGGTGAGTTTTTATTACTTATTTTCATCTCATTTACTTATAGCTTGTCCATTCTTATCTATTACCCTGTTGGTTTTTTTTTTTTAATTTTTTTCCTCATACCTAAACCCTGCAAGGATTGGGATGGGGTAAAGCAAAACACTTATTCACGATGAATTTAACATAAAACAAAAAGAACAGAAAATACCTCTGAAGAAGATAAATAGAACGACGAAATAGATGGTTCTGCTTTTGGTTAGACGATCATGTAATATTATGCTAAAATTTAAATAAAAATAAATAATTAATCAAATAATAAATACTTAAACATTTGGATAAAAAATAAAATTTTATATATATAAATATTAAACTAGATGAGGAATGGATTAAGACATGTACATTTTAGGGAGAATTAGAGTTAAGAATTTAAAATTAAAAAAAATTTATTTTAAAGGACTTATTACTGTTATTTTAAGATAGATTATTACTAATTTTAAGTAAAACTCTCTAAACCTAATAGTAACAAGTTTTTTAAAATAAATTTTTTTAATTTTGAATTCTTAACTTTAATTCTCCCATTTTATAATCCTGCCCTGCACCTGAACATTTTTATTTAAATTTTTCTGAATTTGCCCCAATACTTGGTCAGCCAATAAATCACCCATCTTATACGGGCTATGGCAAGTCAAGTTAAAGTAGACCAAGCCAAAATTGTCATCTTTAGATACTATGGCATAAGATACCATAATTTTCATAATCCTTATATTTAATATGGCAATGGGTGATATCTTATACTTGAGGAATGTTAGATATCTATATCCGGCTAAATCTGATATTCAATGCAATTTACTTTACTTTATAAATTTCAAATAAAGCCTTTCAAATGTATGTAAATTATATCATAATTTTTTTTAACAAATTGTAAATAGAAACTATTCAAAAAATTAAAAAAAAATAAAAAGTTCATTGTAATTTATTCCTTTTTCATCCATATTAAAAAATACAATGATATTTTTAAAAAAAATTGTGTATTATATTTTACATACTTATAACTTTTTACAATAATAAAATTTGTTGTGCTTTTAATTATCATTAAAAGACAATGGCAAAATTGTAAGATAAAAAGATGAGTAAATTACATTTTAGTACCTTGTATTTTGCACACTTGAGTATATTGTAGTTTGAAATTTTGTATTTTGATGCCTTGTAGTTTAAACGGTTAATACATTAATATTTTATGTTATTTTTTATTAGCATTTTATTATCCAATTGCACATGTGACCTAATGTTACCCTAATTTTTCAATTTTTTTAATCAAAGTAGATATTTCAATTGGGCAAGCGAGTGATTTTGGTCTTCACTATGTACAAACTTGGAGATGTGATGAGAAAATTAGAAACTTAGGCAAATTTTGGAAAAGATATTGTGTTATGGGTCAAATTTGAATTTTCAAGTGGCGAAGGAAGAATTTCAATCTTCAATGCATTGGAAATTAAGGATTTCATAAAAGAGTCAGAAATTTATTACAAAATTGGAGACAAATTAAAGAGAGTAAAATTTATAAAATATTGTGTTTTGTGTGTATTCTAATTAGTTAAAAGAAGATTTTTGACATTTAATATATATAAAAATTTAGAAATTTCGTAAAATAAAATTAAGAATTTATAACAAATTTTAAGGAATTTCATATGAAAAATAATGGAATGAAACCATAAATACTAAGATGTCAACTATTTAAACCACAAATGGCACTATAGTGTAATTGATCCCCAAAAAAAAAAAAATTTAACACACTTTATTGTGTGATGTGAGATAATAAAATATTTTGGTTGTCAATAGATAATACTCTTTCCATTGATACATAATGTAAGATGTTATCTCATATCTCACCCTGCCATCATATAACAATATATCAAACAGTATCATTCAATTTTTACATCTAAAATATCATAAGTAAAATAACATGATCAAATTACAATATACCTAGCACTTCCTTAATTTTTGTAATAATGTAAAACTATACTCATGACTAATATATATATATATATATATATATATAACTTCAATAAAAATCATTGAAATTTATTGTAGTTTACAGACTTAAGATTTAACAGCTCTTTTTGTAATATTACTTTTTATTTTTAATGATGGAGCCCATTATAATTTTTGACTACCCCTGCCTTTGGGTAGGTAGAAATCAAATTGAGAGGAGATTAAAGGATAGAAGTTTTAGGTGTGCATGGCAATTTCTTTGGGTTCGAATGATTTTGATTTGATTTTGAGAATTATCTCTTAAATATTAAAAAATTTCTATAAGTAACAAAAAAAAAAGAATAATTTTAGTCCCCGGCCTTGTGCAATGTTTTGGTTTTCCGCTTTGAGCCTCAGGCCCAGTTTCTGCGCCGAAAATATTTCCCAGCATAGTATCTGCCCGTGGCAATGGGCAGAAAAAAAAAATTCTGTTAAGGTAATATGAAGTAATATAAATTTTAAAAATTAAATTTTTCTTTAATATTAATTTATAAGAAATGGAAAAAATTACACTTACATCTTTGCCTTCAATTACAGTATTTCTGAACTTTTTTTTTTGGTTAAGTGTGTTAAACTCTCCGAATTATTAGTCCTGTTACAATAAGTTTTTTATCATTTGAATTTAAAATTTCAATTATGTAAAATTATTTAAAATATCTTTTTATTATATAATAGTACTTTCTTTTATTCTCCTCTTCATCTCTTCCAAGGATGTGGATCTTCTATGAATGTATGATGTATATTTAGAAAGAAATTAAAAAAAAGATTAAAAAAGAAAAAGTAATATTTATGCATACTTCCATTCTTTTATATTATTTTTACATATCTTTCAATATATATATCCACCATAAGGCAGTGATCCATATATAACTCTTAATCTTCATCATTTTATGGTTCATGTGTAATCTCTTGGATTCTATTTGACGCAAGATAAACATGCAACTCAATATGCCAGTTCATTATACATAATTAAACAAGTAGAAGAAAACGTAATTGAACAATAAGATGAAAGGATTAATGTTATATAGTGACCAGTATGATCAATTTATCCTTGTTAATCTCAGGAGCGAGTTTTTTTTTTTTAAGTAATTTTTCAAAGCCCCTCATTAGTGAGATAGAAAGAAGGGGATGCTTGATACCCCTATAAATAGGTTTCTTTGGTTTTTGTTTAAGTATCACAAATAAGCCAAGTTCTGATATTTACTATAAGGATATAACTAGGTCTTAAAAAGAAAAGATTTGCACTTTTGTCTATTATAAAATTGCAATAATTTTATTTTAGTAGATATCTCCCTTTTAAAATTGTTTAAGAGAATGAATCACGTTAAATTTTTGCTTGTAGTTTTTCTCCTGTCCACTGTTTCTATACAGCCATGCAATTTCAATAGTTGGTATATTTTTTTTATTTTCTATTTTGTTTTTTAAACAACAATGAAAGTGCAGAAAGCTTTTAGTGTTTGAGACGAAATGGACTAGAGGCAATTTGGACTGGGGAGAAGTTGAACTCTAAATTTTTATGTGGTGTCAAAGCTAGGTCACGGCTTATGGAGGAGAGAGAAAAGAGTAGGAGATGCCATAGTAGCAATTTAGGTGCAAAATTTGTTAACACCAAGTCAATGGGTTTAAGGGCCAAGTCAACGAATTTTGGGGAAAGGTTGGTTTTAACTAATATTAACATCTTGAATCCATTTTTTAGGTTATTTTTCTCAAATATAGGTTACATTTGGTACTCCAATATGAGATTCTATTGTTTAATAAAAAGATTGATTTTATTTTGTAATAGTGCATGATTTAAGATTATTTGGTACAATAGAATCTTGATTCTACATTGTAGGATAATAAGTTGAATGAGATGAAATATTCATATTGGAGTACAACCCAAAATAGGATAATTAGTACAATTCAATTAACATTGATCCCACAAATAAAAATCACAATACAGATGAAATATTATTGAAGAAGTTGTGGGACATGTTAGAGAGTAGGTATGCTTAAAAAATGTTAACTAACTATTTAACAATGAAGATGGATTTATACTCACTAAAAATGGAGAAAAGAGGAAATATTGTTGACTATTCGAATAAATTTAATGAGTTTGTATCTTAATTATTAAATATAGAGGAGACAATTAAAGAAGAAGTGTAGGCATTGTTCTTGTTAGATTCGCTTCCCAAATCTTACAAACCATTGGTGTAATTGATGTTAGTAAGGAAAAACACATTATAATTAAATGAGGTGACGAAGATTTTGAAAGAAAATCATTAGATGGTAAGAAAAAAAGATTACTCTGTAGAGAATCAACTACGAGTTGTAGAGAGTTTTGAGGAGGAAGAAGAAAGATATACATGATAGATGATAAGGATGTGGATGTTGACACTTTTGAATGTCATTACTATAAAAAGTTGGGTCATATCTAGGTTTGCTATCCAAAATTCAAATAAGACATGAAAAGCTTGAAAGGGTTTAAGGGTAGATTAGAGTTAATTCTTCTTTAAATGTGGTAAATGTTGATGATGAACTTTACCTCTCAAATCTTATTGTTATCAAAAGTAATTCTAGTTAAGGGATGAATTTGGCCATTGATGTCCATATATGTATAAACCAAGACTTGTTTGACACTTTACACACTGAGAGAGACTTTGGGAGGGAAAAAAATAATAATTAACAATAAGATTTTTGGTAATTTTGTCTAAACAATACTACATTGTGGGTTCATATTATGTGTAAGTTTAAATAAATTAATTTAATATTGTCGGACTAAATACAAATAACCGTAGTGTAATAATTATACTAAAATATTTCTAAAATACAAATCACGGCATACATAATGGGAAATCTCTTTGAGATCCTTTCAACAAGCTTTTAAATTCTACTTAGCCACTTCACAATTATGGAAAGAATGAGGAAAGACACTAATTTTGGTACGATCTCAAAGAACAAAATGAGTCATGCATGGTAAATATTTTTGGTAGTGTTGAAAAATTTAGTATTACTTTTACTCATATTCTAATAAATAAGTTTTATTTAAAATTTAACATCCAATTCAATTATAATTTAAAATTAAGTTACATGATCTTTATAAGAAAAAATCTTAAATTATGTGGCAAAATATAAATATTTACAATACTAAACAACTGAATGCTACACAAATATTGAAAATAAACTCTTCATGCATGCTATGATTAAAAAATAATTGAGGAGAGTAAGTTTAAGAATCTGCAGAGAAATTATATTTTGTTCTTCTATTGAAATGATAAGTAATATTTATTGAAACAAACATAATTCATTAAATCACAACCTCTATCAATGTAGCAGTTCAATATAATGGTGGTGACTGGTGAGAAAAAAATTAGGTTAAGTTTCCATTTATGCTTTCTAAAGAGAAGCATTAAAATAATTATTAACAAGCAACGAGTTGGCTTGGATTAAATTGGTTTAAACATTTGATCAATGATGTGATTTTATTTTTAAAAAATAATAATTTAAGTTGAGTTAAATAGATGAACCCAATAATTTAAGTTGAGTTTTCCAATTTGATTGGATTAATTTGGGATTTGATCGACCTACAAAAGAGACCTTGGATTTTGAAAACACAGGAAATGTTTGGTCAAAAGTCAAAGCACTGTCAAGGAAGCATGGAGGTTGCAGCACAGCTCGCGTAGCTTTCGGCTCTGAGACAATGTTCACGTTGAAAAATTTTGCACAGAGCTTTACAAACAAGATAACTTTTTTTCTTTTTTCTCTTTTTCCATTTACACGCCCTTGTTAATACAAAGCCTCACTGGGAGATTTGGACATGTCGGGGAGCACGAATTTGCTGCGGGGATGCTTGATAAAAAATTTTAATTATGCAAATAAAAATTTTAATTGTAAAAAAATTATATTTTATATTGTAAAATTCATAAATCTTTTTGTTGTTTACTTTGTTTTCCCTTTCATTCACTCTTATTATTATTCAAAAAATGATTCTTCATGATTAAAATCTTTTTAAAAAATTATATGTAATGATTATAAGTTGAAAATATTTATTATTAAATTTTAAAATGTAATTTTTTTAAATTAAAATTTTTGTTCTCACAATTAAAATTTTTAATCATAACTGAAATTTTTATTTTTATAATTAAAAAAAATTATCTTTCTAAATATATATATATATATATATATATATATATATATATAAATACATGTCAAGCAAATAGTTTCACTGCACCCATATTGCATGTGAAAATGTGTTTTAAAAAAATTACCAGCAACACAAATATTGGATGTTAGAAGAATTTAAACCTGAACAAAATAAGTAACGGTAAAAAATCTATTGATTTCCTTTTACTAGTTGAGTCAAGGCAACTTTTTTCTTTACATGTTTATTAATAATTTATTAGTTTCAATCTAGTTAAAAATTGTATTAGTTTTATAATAAATTAAAAAAATTAAGATAAAATTTTGAAATACATCAGGCTCTTTTTAAAAAGCAGAAGCACGCATATTTAAATATATACATATATATTATATTAAATTAATAAAAAATATATAAACATGTCATATTTTCTTAATAAAGTCTACATATGATATAATTATATTTTTTTTTGAAATTATCTATCTATTTGTAGTACACTATATAACTTATTTTTTTATTTTTTGCTTGATAAAAAATATCATATAAATAAGTTAATTCAACATTATCAGCCAAGACATTCATGGTATGCTTAGATTCCTTACTAACCTTATGTGTAAAGTATGTTACTTTCATGACACCCATATTTGACACTTTTAAGATATGGATCAACATAAAGGACCTTTCCTGGGGTGAGCAAAAGCCTATTTATTTGGGTGTCAAAGGATCTTCTTAAAAAAAAAGTTACCATCATTGCAAGCTTATGATGCTAGAGGAATTTGAACTTGTATAGCATGAATGGCTACTTAGATAAAAATTTGAAAGATTCAATCTTAACTAATAATTTCATTTCTTTTTCAAGAACATGAGGATTTTACTCCAGCCAAAAGGGTAACTTATAGTATAAACTTTAGGATTTTAAAATAATTTTATGAAAAACTCTGACTTTTGGGAGAATGAAATTTTTGTATTCATTAGATGTGTTTTCAAATTCTCATTTTATGTTTTAATTCACAATTCAACCATTTTCAAATATATTTAATGATAAGAAAATTGTCAAAATCTATAAACTTATCTTTCTTGGTCCCATGGCCTCGACCATTTGTCAGAAAAAAAATTATAAAATTATCCAATTATACAATAATTTTTTACAAACCTAATTTATTTTATCAACTTGATTTTTTATAAAACAAATATGATTGCAAGGAGTTTGAAAAATAAAGTAGGTAAAAATAAATTTCGTTTTTTCTAATTAAACTGGAAATAAAATTCACAACACCTAATTGAAGTAAATTTTTTTTATAAACATATAATTATAATCTATCACATTAAAAAATTGAGTTAATTTTATTTACATCTCTAGAAAGTTTTCTATATTAAAGCTATGGTTTATAACATTGTCAATAAAATCAAATGAGACTAATTGATTCAACAAGAAAATTGGTAAATTAATTTTTTATTCAATCTAATCGACTTACAAAATTGTGCAACTAAAAAACAAGTCAAAAACTAATAAAAACTAGTAAAAATTGGTCCATTAACGGATCGATGGTTTTCATGCAATCAGGGTATTTTGGCCACGGCAAAATTAGTGTTTGAATTTTTGTTTTGTAATTACATTTGTATAAAAATAATAAATTATTATTATTTTGATAAATATAATTTTGATTCATATAAATGCAAAAACAAATACAATTTTGGAATACTCAATAAGAAAAGCAGCGAAGAGAGAGCTTAACTTTTGCTTTTGAGAAAATACGACTCAAGAAGGGTAGTATTGAGGAGGCAAGATCTTTTTGAAATCTTGCATGATCATCCTCGTAAAAGTGGCAATCATAGGGGTATGCTTCGATCGAGCATTTTCGTACCAAACAAGTCTGACGGTGATAAAAAAGCCGACGACTATTTCTTCTAACAAGTTCCTAAACTATTTCCTTGAACTAAAGAATGAAAATACAGGGTGAGAGTGTGAGACATTGTGAAGGATGGCTGGAAGGATAGAGAAATGGTGAAGATACGGTGATGGGATATGTTATGGAAAAATGCAAATGGTAGCAGCTGAAAGTTGTGAACTGATTTGATTTGATTAAAGGCAACAATAGCATTTATGGTATTCACTTCTTGTTCAAATTTATTTATTTATTTAATAAATTATTTTTTATTTGTTTAATAAATTATTTTAACCTATTTCTTATTAGAATCTTGTTTTGTTATTTTTTAATGGTAAGTGGAACTCAATAAATTAGATCAATACTCTAAAAGTTTAATGGGTAGTTTTAAGTTTTAACTTTTTTATCAATTTTTTTAAATATAGATAATTCTTTTGTCTATAAGAATAATTTTTTAATACTTCTCCAATTTTTTAAAGAAATATTGAATGAATAGTAAATATTTAAAATATAGTAGTAGTTAATTTATTTGTTATTATTTATTATATTATACTTTAATATATAAATTTAATATATATAATTATTACTAGTTTAATTATAATTGGATTAATAAATCATAAATTAATATTTTTATTAGTTCATTAATTAGTTCAATTTTAAAAATATTGTTTTATAAGTTTCACTTTCCATTTTAATACTTGAAATAATTTATATCATGTTTGGCCAAGTTTATTGGCCAAAGAAATTTTTTATCTTTTTTTTTAAATGTGTTTTGATTTTTTTTTAGATGTTTAATTCTACTTTTAGAAAACAAGTAAATTGTCTTTAAGTAGTAATAATTTTTTTTAAATTCTCCAGTGAGAAAGAAGCAACAAGTTAAAGTTTCTCCTTTGAAGTAGAAAAAAGAAAGAAAATTATTTTTTTAAGAAAAATAAGAATATTTTTATTTAAAATCATTAATTATCACATTATTCATTACCATTTTTCACCTATAGGTATCCTCTTTTTTTATTCCCATTTCTTCTCTTACCTTTCTATGCTTATTTTGATGTAACTTGATAAATTTATTTTAATATTATATATTATACATATTTGTTTTGATTGAAAATGTTTTATATTTCTGTTATAATTTTATTTCCTATATTTTAATTAAATAAAAATTAAAAACTTAACTAAATTATTCATAATGAATATTTAAAATTATTTATCTATTCAAAGAATATTAATTATAAAGTTAGATCTATACCTGCCATTTTTAGTAATTTGATAGAAAAAAGCATTTCTGTTGAAAGATTTTTTTCAAACACAATAACATCAATAAGAGTATTTATTAAATGATTTGAAAAAAATTAGTTTTTAAATAAAATTTTATTTAAAATACTTTAAAATAAATATCAATCATAACAAAATTACAGAAATCAGTAACAATAAGCTCAAAATTATTGCAAACAATAAAATTTTATGAAAACTATTATTAAAAACATTAAAATCAATAGGCATAAAAAAATAATAATAAATTCAAAATTTTTGTATGCTAAATTATCCAACACAAAATAATTTTTAAAGGAATTGATAATAATTTAAAAAAAGTAATCATTATGTTATGCAATTAAAATATAATGAGTACACAGTCCCAACAGAAACACCTGTCACCACACCAAAAATAGAGGATGCCATAAGGGATCTCATTCACACAAAAAAACCTTGTTAGTCACAGTTGAGACGGTCACATTGAGAACTAGACAAGATATGGTTGAAAAGACACCTTGAAAAGAAAGCTAATCAACAAATCGGATATGCCAATATTAGATTTATACTCTGTTTGATTGGTTGTATCACGATCGTATTTTTTTTTATATAATTTATATAATATTTATTATATTTTTATATTTTTTATTATATTTATCAAATTATTATTTTAATTATTAAATTATTTTTTAAAAAATAAAAATAAAAAATTATTTTTTATTTAACTTATCTTTACCTATTCCAATTTTACGTTGTTTTTTCAATCCCTTCCTCCAACCGAACGAACCAAAGTGTTATGAGAGGGCAAATGGAAACCTCTTCCCATTTGAAAAGCAGTGTAAATGCGAAGGACAAGGATTCACCAGGATTTGGATCCTCTATTACGCAGCACTGTATAGCATAGTGTGCTGAACTAAAAATAGTCTTTCAACTATTTATTTAGTAAAAATTAAAAAAAACTATCTTCATTTTTTTATTTCTTTTAAAATAAAAAAAAAAACAATCGAGACTTCTTTTAAAAAAATGAAGAATTAGGATGCTACACGGAGTGCGCAGCAAGCAGTCCAAATCTGCATTCACTATGTGTTTTTAATCTTCTGGGGTCAGAAAAGGGCAAGAGTCCGCTAGTTTACATTGTAATATATTATTATTGCAAAAAAATTTCGTGTGACACTATATCGCACGTACGTGAAAAGCAATCATATAAGATTAAGTTTGTATAAGTGAAATGCAATCATATATGTTGTGTGTACATGTAACATAGTGCACGCAAGAATGGCTGGTTATTAGATTCGAAGCTAATAATGTTTGGACAAAAGAATGCTCCATGGCCATCAGTTGCTAATAGATTTTTCAATTGGGGAAGGGGGTTTTGATAGATAAGACAATCATTTTCGAAGGAATGTGCTAACATAGCAAAAATGTCCATGACTCCGATTCTCTATAAATATGCCTAAACTTAGTTTGACTCATCCTCTTTATCTAATACCTGCATTCAATAGTGATGGTTATTTGAATAATTATTTAGAATAACATTTCCACCCACATTTGTTACTCTTAAAGACTCTTTTTTTTTGGGTCAAATTCTGCGTGAGCCCCATAACTCAGCAAGAGTTGCTGACTCTGGGCTTTTGCTCGGGCTTTTTTCTAAAGCTAGGTAGATTTATTTAAGAGCTCTATCTCGTGCTGGGAAGGCCATTCGGTGGATTTAGATTCTTTGAATTTTTTGACATAGATTTTTTTTTTTCATAGTAATTGCACGTTGTTCAATTATTAAAAAGAAAGAAATAGAGATGTGAGCCACATGTAAATGGGACCCACTGCTTATTTCTTTCTCCTAGTATTTGCAGTGTGTATCTTGTTGATTTATCTCCTCCTCCAGTCCTCGCCTTTTTTGCATGCAAAAGCTGTTCTTGATCACTGATTCATCTATAGTTCTTATTCTTCAATTCTTTATTCTTCAATTTTGGGTTATATTTCTTGATGATGTTTTTGTGATTATAGCTGAAAAATATTTCATCCTAGATAAATAATTGGATTGATTGATATGTGCCATTATTGTTTAGTCCTTTTCATTTTTAGTTTGTTCATATAAACGCAAAGGGAGGCCAGACCTTCTTGGGTGTGAAGAACGTAGGTAGAGCTCAAGCAATCAAAAATGGCACCAAATCTTCGTTGTCACACTCCCAACAATTTGGTATCTTTTTTTATTATGGATAAAAAGGAATTTAAGGAAGGGAATTATTTAATAAATAATTTAAAGGAGTTTATTTTAATCAAGTGTAATTGGGTAAATTAGCTTTTATTTTAATTTTCCTAATAAATAATAGGTACGGGGAGAAAAGTGTGGTTTAGGTGGAAATACTTTGAGTATTTTATTTGGACAAGTATGACCCTAAAAGAAATTGGTTTAAATATGTTTTAAAAGATCTGAACTCTTGAAATGAAGAAGGCTAATTTAGAATGTTAAACTCAATAATCAACCACTAATTCTCTTTTTCCACAATATAATTAATGCCTATAGAGAGAGAGAGAGAGAGAGAGATGAGACGCCTTATGCTACAAGAAGAAGCCACCATTTTCAATCCTTTAAGCTTTGCATGAGAGTGATTTTGGCTTCAATAACTAAGGTGAGTCAGGGGAAAGATGTTCTACTCCTTGTGAGCTTTTTAATGAACCAATTAATCTCTCAATTGGTAATTTGGGACTCAATCTAGAATAAAGAAGAGGAAGAAAGGAAAAGCATTTTGTAGGTAAATTTCTTCTTCAATATTTCATTTTATTTTTGAATTTCAATGGGACCTAAGTGGTTGTTGTTTTCCTTGTTTTGGCCAAAGCTAAGAGGTGATGTTGTTGGTGTTGTGAAGCTTGAAATCGGTTCAAGAGACTTGAGAATGGAGTTAGGTAATTTTTGCTCAATTTCAAGTTCTCTTGAACTCTAAATTTTATAAGTAGAAATGGCTCTTGAATTTTCCTTTGATGAAGCATGGTTGTGATTATGGAAATTTGGGAAATTTGAAGATTAAGATAGGTAAATTGTGATTTTGGATTGAATTAGAACATTAATTTAATAAAGATTTATTATTATAATTCAATATTGATATATGTATTACTTTTATGTGTATGTGCGTGTGTGTATATAATTAGGCCTCCTTGAATTATTTGGGAATAGTGGATAATTACATAAAGACTAGAGCTTAGAGCTTTTGTTTGTCAGGTAACCATTGTTCTAATTCTTGTCGAATATACATTTAAATTGCTTTAAATGCATAAATACATTGTTGAGAATGTTGCTATATGTTGATTGAACTATTGCAGAATAAGTATGGATATACTTTATTTAAAGCTCAAGTATGCTCTTACTAAGTATTTTTGGATGTACTATTATAGAGCTAAGTACACTCAAGGGCCCTAGTATGCTCTATGTTAGTAGTATGGATTTGCCTAATTAAGGAGGGCAAGTATGCTTATATTCAAATTCCTAAAGTCTAATTGTGCTCATACATAGATTCCTAAAGTCTAAGCTTGTTTATATTTAGTATGTAAGATCATATGATCCTTAGAACCTGAATGTGCTCATCATCAACGTTTATGATTAAAGAATTCTTTGAACTCAAGTGTGTTCAAGAGCCTAAATGTGCTCCCACCTACTATTTCAGAATTTTGAATTCCTTAAGCCAAATGTGAGCCAAGTGAGCTCTTCTTCATATAAAGGGAGTTGAATCCTAGTGTATTACTCCTTAATTTCAACCCTCAATTAAATATGAAGGCTTATAGATATGGAATTATAGTGAATTAAGCAATATATGTGCCTTAGAGTTACGAAGTGAGTAAAAATATTTGATTACATATATAATTATACAATATTTTTAAAATTAGACCAGTCACTGAACCGGTAAAAGTACTGGTTCACAATTCATTGGTTGAATTGTGGTTAAATCATAATCGAACTAGTAACAATAAAACATATTTTTTTAAAATTTTATATATTAAAATTTTAATGTAAAAAATAAATTTTAATAAATTTTAAATATTTGATTACAATTCAATATTTCTTAAGATATTATAAAAATTATTTTAGAGTTTTTAAATTATATTAAGATTCCATTTATTATTAAAAAAAAAAAAAACTAAAACTAAATAGTAATTTTGGCTAAATGCATTTATATTTTAAAGAAATGGTATTAGAAAATTAAATATAAATATAATAGAGAGCAAGTATAAAAAATAGCAAAGTATGCACATTTTAATTCTTTTATATTTTCTCTTTTTAAAATATATATATTTCAACTCCTTTTTTTATTGCTTTCTATTTTTAATGGGTCAAATTTATTTGGGATGAATTATTTTATTATATAAGAAAAATTATTTAAAAAAAAATTGGTACGAACTAGTTCAAATCAATTTTGATCGGTCCAGTTTTGACTAGTTTAACCAGTTCTTGGCTAGCTAATTTTATGGACCAACTGAATCGGACCGGTCTAGTTTGGTTTTTACAACTATGTAATTATGCATATATTTAACTAGAATTGTATATTGGTTATTGGGAATTTAATCTCATCCCTTTTTGGGGAACAATTGCTTTGCATTTTTTAAGGTGGAAGCTTGGTGAAAGGAAAGGAAAAGCAAGCCAAGAACTAAGCTATGTAGCTTGTCATGTATAGGTAGCCATACACAATAACTTTTATGCATTTGCTTTTGTTTGGTGTTGTACATATGGTTTATATGTGGCACTAAATGGCCATTAGGTCTTTTTTTTTATCTTGTTTGGTTTGGTATATGTATAAAAATGAATGACAAGTTATGACTCATTTAGTATAGCTTTTAGTTTAATGAAAGATGTTTATATCATGTAAATAGATGTTATGTATATAGTTTACTTTGCCTTGTAATAGAACAAATCAGAGGATGACTATGTTTGGTTAATGTAGATGAATTTTTTATGGTTTTGATGCTCATATGATGTAAATGGACCTTATGTTATAGTTTATTATACTTTGAAATGGAATATAACAATAAAATGTATGATTTAGGAATGTAAGATGGATCCTAGTATGGATGCGATGTTCATAAGGTAGATGATAACTCATCTTTGTATGGTGTTGGCATTGTGTTGGTTTTAAGGTGCCTCTCATATATATAATTGCTTAGAATGTGTATTGGAAGCCCTTGCATGAGATGTCCTAGATGGTATATTTAGTTTATTCCAATCTTATTCTTAAATTGAACTTTAGTATGGTTAAGAAGTTGGGTATGGTCATATTGACCACTAAGAGTATTCTTGGGAATTTCAAGTGTTGAGCAGGTATATATAAGTGTTTTAGGGTTGTTGGGAGTGGTTTAGAGTTATAAGGACTCTATTTGCCGATTTTGAGTATGTGGAACCTAAATGGTAGGCAGTTTTTATTTTAGGCCCTCAGGATCGATATGTGTAAAGTGAGGTGTGGGTAATCATATTTTTCTATGCATACTTTTATTGAGATTTTTATGCTTAAGTACATGTCTTTAGATATTTGAAAATTAATCAAAGTGGTTTAATGGACTTTTTATGAGGTGTAGCTCAATTTAGATATGTCAATAGATGTTCAATGATGTCTAGTTTTCTATCATGAGACATTATGTGTAGGAATTGAGGATTGGCATAGTGACTTTTACTAATTATAGTGCTTTTAATGACTTTAGGTATTGAAAAAGTGTATTTTGGTATTTTGAAGTTGTTAAGATACATATCACTATCATGGTTATATAAAAAGGGATTTATATGGTTTGTCATAGTCACTTTAATAATTCTTTGAAGTGTTAAGATGCAAATGGCCTAGCACTATGGGTTTAGGTAGTTAAAACCTGTACGAAATGATTTGGATCAAAAGGGTGGTGATTTTGCAAAGTTGGGCATGCCTATAATCATTTCTTAAGTCACCACTTTGTTGTCAAATATGGTAACTTTTTTATAGTTTTTCCTTTCTCCTTTTATTCTTTCTTTAAATTTTTATAGGTTCATGATGGGTTTTTTCATTGAGCCTGGAAGTCTCTTAAATCTCTACTTCACCTCTACAATTTAGTTTGAAAGTATGAGTTGAACTAAGATTACATCATAAACTAGCATTTTCGTACCAAAGCCACATAGCAACAACTAAGGTTGTGGCTTAGCCCTTCGTGGCCACAACCTCAATATTATAGGTTCTGTTTTAGGTACTTTGATGGTTAGAGCTATGGCCTAATTCTTTGTGTTTATGGTCTTAACCTTACTAACATAGGAAATATCATTTTTTTTAGGTCCTAAAAGTTTGGTTTAAGCTACTAAGGATGTATAAGTAATATTTCCTTTACCTTTTTAAGGGTATTCTTAGGGTGGTGTGGGATATAACTAAAGAATTAAAATCTTAGATAAAATCATATCATATCATTTTCATCATTAGAGATAGATGAGATGAGTTTAGTGAAATATAACTTTAAGATGATTATAGAATTAAGCTTATAAGATAAGCCTATTTCAAAGGGAGGTCAATATGTTATAAGATAACATGATTTCCATAGGTTGGTAGTCATCCATTTTAGTATGCATCAACCATAAATTGGTAAACTTCAGTACTTCGTCTTTATTTGGAGTTCACTCCATCATCAATAATAGTTAAACGTAAACTCTCTATAGTTTTAGACTTTTCTAGCTAGCTAGTAGTTTAAATATACTAGAAGTTCTTGTTAACCATACTAGAATGTTGTCAACAAAATTTTCAAAAAGAAAATCGTTGATTCAAAAGTTTAAATCAGTTTATCTTTCTACAAATATTTAGTGACTATATGAATGCTTTCGCTTAATTTAAGTTATTTTTAGACCTTATATGCTTATATTAGCTATCTTAGAAAGAGAGGTTTAACATTCATGGGTCTGAAATTGATGGAATAGAGCACCCCCATGCATGAAATGTAGCTTGATTTTGCTTCAGTTGCATAATAGAGGGTTTATTTGTGAAATGCAGCATCTGGGGCGAAGGGTTGGATGCATGGCAAGATCTCTAATCGTTGGAGGAGTAGATGGCTCAGATTTTGCATGTGGGGTTTTTTTTAAGTCTTTGCATGCATGGCATCTTCATGTCTCTCAAATCTTGTGAATAGCTCAGATTTCTTCAACTAGATTTCATCATTTCTCCACCGCAACTTTAGAGAAGCCAAACACTTCTTTATATCTATCTTTCTCCAAATTTAATACTATCAATTTCAAAGAGAAATTAAGAAGATCTATTTCCTTCAAAAGTTTTGCCCTTAAAGACAAAGTTGTCATATTTGAATCCTTTCAATATCTCTTTAAAATTGATAGTGTATAGGATTTATAACTTAAGTGTGTCTTTCACACTTTTATATCCATTTCCTTCTAAAGTTTTGCCCTTAAAAATAACTTTATTAGATTTGAATTTTCCCAATCTTTCTTTAAAATTGGTAGTGTGTAGGATCTATTATTTATGTCTTATAAACTCTTGTATTCATTATTTTTCAAAATTAACACAGTCAATTTATTTAAAAAAATGGAATTGAGAGGATGCATTTCCAAAATTATTGATTTCTTTATTTCCCTATCAAATAATTCATGACCCACCCTTTTATCTTTTATTAAATTTCCCTTTTATTATTTTCCTGTGATGTGGCCTGCCTTCTTCCATTCTTATTTCAATTTAAAATAACTTCAAAATATGAACAATTTGATCCAGAAAGTCAAAGGTTGTAGTTTAAATACATACTTAAGATTTGTCTCATTTTAAAACTTGACTATAAGTCACTTGACATTTGTTATTCTTTGGCTTGTCCAATTTTTCACCAATCCTCATCGGTTCAAATTTGGTTTGGTCAACATAAAGAAAAAAGCATATCCTCTGTCTCAACCATAACAAAGCCAGAGCTAAACTGGATTACATACTTATTATTTTGCTGAACAAAGAAAGTTTTTTATGTTAAGACCCAAGGCCCCTTCCTTTTTTTTTTTAAATATTGACTGGAATAAAAATTACAATCTCGATGACCAAAAATTATACATTATAAATTGAGAAATTAAAAAAAAAATTAAAATGAACTTTTTAAAAAACATTTTTAGAGGAATAATAAAAATAGGTGCTAAAAATGACAGAATTTTATAATATTTTAAAATTAATATAAACACATACTTTTCTTTTAGAAAAGAAATATTATTAAATTATCTAATTATAATTGGAAGAGATATTTGGTACATGTTCTTTTTATTTTGACATCTTAAATGTCAAGCAAAGTTCAAGATCAGAATATTTGATACATTAATATCACGAAACTTGCTATCAATCAAATTAGCAAGTGGCGTAGGATAACATTATGTAAAACTATAGTAAGTTTACATTTTGAAATTTAAGTCTGGTTAATTTATAATAGGCCAACAGTATCGTTTTTAAATATCACAATACCTTACATTATCATATTTAAGAAATAAAAAAATAAGATAACAATCTAATGAATAATATCCTTCAATATACCCAACCTCTAAAAATAAAGGACTATAAGGTGAAAAAACCTTTTTTCCTAGGACAACACGAAGCTATTTTAGCAGAGGAGTTTATTTTTTTCTTAAAAAATAACCATAAATGGTTTGGAAGGCCATAATATCTCTATTATGAGAGGCATCACAGGATGTTGGTCCATATATGATCTATCTTTATAATACATCCACCCAAATACCTTGTCCCTAGACCCCACTCTTGTTTACCAATTTTTTTTTTTTGGACTAACATATTGATTAATTTAGAGTTTGTTTGATTTCTTATTTTTAGAACAATTTTTTTTTATTTTTAAAAACAAAAAAATAAAAAAAATTATTTGATAATGTATTTTTAATAAAGTATTTTGTAAAATATAAAAATAAAATTGTGTTTTTGAAAACAAAAAAATTAAAATATTTTTTTAGATATTTTATTAAAAATATTAATTGTGTTTTTGAAAATAAAAAAATTAAAAATTAAAATAAAAAAATAAAAAATAGTTTTTTTAGAATAATAATTCAAACAAATTTTTAATTTTTTTTTTGTTTTCAAAATTTGTTTTAAAAAATATCTATTTTAAAAATATTAAAATTAAAATAGAATCAAATAATCACTTAGATTCTCTCCATTTAATAATTAATTAAATGTAAAAGATAAATTTGATTTAAAAAAAGAAGAGTAGATTCCATATTTATTTCTTGTATTTAGTTGCACAACGATCCTGTGTTGTGGATTTATGTGCTATATCTAAAGATAACTTTTAAATTAACAAAAAAGTTTAAAAATTAAAAAGAAAAAAATTGTTGTGTGGGGCACAAGGCATAATAAGATAAATCACAATAGTGGATCCATGTGCCATATAGTTATGGTCTCTCTCTCTCTCTCTCACACACACAAACTGAATTTAATGCCTGTATTTATTAAATGTAAGGAATTGGTTTTGCATGTTAATCCATTTAGTTGAAAAGAAAGGGTGAATAATTTAGAAAAGATAATTTTACGTTAACTACTTTATTTTTAAGCATTTTAAGTTGTGATTTTGTCTCATATTACATTTCTTTTTTTTTAATAAAACTTTTGTCTCTTTTATTTTGAAATCCGTGCAAAATACAGCCTCATTTCTAATCAATTCCAGTACATCTTTCTTCCCTCTAATGTGCCCCACCCATGTTTACCCGTTTGGTTGAAAGGAAAGGAGGGATAATAATTTGGAAATAAGGGTTTGTTTGGTTGTTACAATGATTCGACTTGAGAATATAAATTAAAGCAAAATTTGATAGAATAAAACTCTAGAGCTCAAATTATATTTGATATGATATGAAAAAAAATAGATATTTTATTTTATTTTTTATATACATTTGATTAGATAAAAATAATATAATAATAAAAAATTAAATAAATAATTATAATATCTCTAACGTAATAAAATAATAAAATAATTATATTTTTTTTAAAAATAAAAATAAAAATAATAATGATAATAATAATAATAATAATAATAACAACAATACTAATTATAGTGACGATAATAACAATATCTCTAAATTAGAAGCATTTAGTTCTTTTGTCAAATTTTTTTTAACAAGAGAGACTCTCATCAATTTTTAGATAAAAATATTTATTTATTTTTTCTCGACATCATGGAATGGAGTCTCTTAATTTAAAAACAAAATCTTTTCAATAACAAATCAAGTTTAATTTGATAAAAAGAAAAAGAAAACTAAGGGCCTGTTTGATTTGGTTCTGCAGAATAATTTTTTTGTTTTCAAGAACAAAAAAACAAAAAAATCTGTTTGATAAGGTGTTTTTAATAAAGTGTTTTGTAAAACAAAAAAATAAAATTTTGTTTTCAAAAATAAAAAACTCAAAACACTTTTTAAGTGTTTTGTAATTTTTATTTTACAGAATCAGGTAAAAAATAGAAAATAATTATTTTTTAAAATAATAATTTAAACAGATTTTTTAATTTTTTTATTCTTAAAAATTTATTCTTAAAAACAAATATTTTAAAAATATTAAAACAAAAACAATTTCAAATATATTGTAACTTTCTCTATCCTTTTTCACGGACCTGTTTTTAGCAAGCAAGGGGTCCTAAGCCTTTTTCGTATTAAGCAACAAGCAGCGGGAACAGGCTTGCTGGTTGAAAAGGACGGAGAATAATTCCAAAGTAAATAGCGTTACAACCTTTTTTCCCCTCTAGTTGAGTTGAGCCAACAGCAGAGGATAGAGATAGCGATAGAGAGAGAGAGAGAGAGAGAGAGAGAGAGGGACAATATAATAATTACAAAATCACGCTGCCAAGGTTCGATGTGACACCCCACTTGCCCAACCCACTTTACACTTCACCCTCCGTCATCCACTCTGTTCCACAGCAAGTAAGAATCTGTAAGGTTATGGGAAAAAATTGAAGATTTTATTTTTTGAAAGATTAAAACTTTTTAATTTAAATTTTTAAAGATGATCTTTTTATTAATTTCATCTTCCAAAATTAAATTTTTTAAAAACATTTTTTCAGTTAAAATAATTTTTCCCTTAAACAAGATTTTATATCAATGTTGGTTAATAATATGAATTTCTTCAAACATTTTTAACCCCCAAAATGAGATAATTTTGTACTAGGGTTAGTGTACAAATGCTTTTCAAAAGCATTATTTGTATTTAAAAAAATATTTGAAAAACTAAAATAAAAAATTTTATTTTGAATAACTAAATTGAGAGGAATAATTTTTTAAAAATTAAATTAAAGATTATTTTAAGATATTACATTAATTTTTAAATTAAATTATTAATTTATTCATTAAATGATGAATAATGCCATGCAATGCTTAAATTTTCAAAAGATTAAACTCTTTCATTATTAAATCTTTGTATGATTTATAGTAATTAGTATTTTATTTTATACATACAAATTCTAAATGAATAAAATTTAAGTATGATCTTTTATACTTTTATTATAAATTTTTTTAATTAAAATATAATAAATGTATAATCTTTTTAATAACGACATAATAAATATGCAATTTAATTATAAAATCATATATTTTTTGTAGTAACTATACATTGGGTGATCAAGTGATCTAGTAGCCTAGTCAAATCAGTTCGAGTCAAGTTAAGGCTGAAAAAAAAAAGCATATTGAACTAAGATAAGTATTAAGTTGTTCATATTGGTTAATTTGGACTAATCCAATTAGATTCTCTTAATTTTTTTAAAAAAATACTTTTAGAAACTTGTATAAAAATTTTATTCTTGTAAGAATTATTTTATAATTTTTATTAAAAAAAGACACAATTAACCTTAAAAACTAACCCAACTTAATTTAGTATCAGCTCAACCTGAGTTAGAGTAGGTCAAGATTAGGCAGCAGGCTTAAAAAATGAAGCTCAATATTAAATTGGGCCTAACACTTTTAGTGTATATTAGTAATGTTGTTTATTAAAAGAATATATTTTTTTTTTTCTGAAAAAATAATACACTTATAAAAACCTCATAAGGGTGAAGTAAAAAATTATATATAATTATTTTTTTTAATTTTAAATTAACTCAACTTACTCTTTATAGGTAGATGCTTTCCCCGCGCGATAAGGCGCACAGATGTAGACTACCCGCCTTACCAAAACAATCTAAACAAACCCAAAGGACAAATGGCCGTATTTTGTTGTCAGGTCATTACTCATTATTCAGCATCTGATGCGTGAACGATGAATAAAATCTTTCATTTAATTTCTCATTTGTTGCATATTTAAAATATTAAAATTTTAAGTTGGCATAATGAAAATCAGTAATTACTTTATACACTTGGGATAAAAGAAAAATGGTGATTCATAGTTAAATTTTAGAATATATGAATTTTATCATAGTAAATTTTAAATTGTACTTTTTTTAATCTTCCTTAATAAATTTTAATTTTTAAACTTCAAAGCATCACAAATTTAAATTTAAAAGTAATTAATTTTTTCTGACTGATAATTAATTTTCACTATTTCATAATGGATTTTATTATTATTTATAGTGTGCATTTATTAAAAATAGTTTCCATATAAAATTTCTAGATTGTGTTTTTATAAGCATAGTTAGTAATAAAATTAGTTAATTAGATTGTTAATATAATCATTAATTTGATAAACTTACTAGTTATCGCTACATGACTTTTTTTTATATCTATTCATCAAGTGGAGTTCTAAAACGTTGATTGTTCAATTACAGTATCTTTTTAATTTATTTTTATTAAATTATTTGAATAAGAAAGAAAATTGCAACTATTTTAATAAAATAATAAATTATTTTTATTATAGAGTTTCTTTATATTTTAAAAATAATAACAAAATTAATAGAGAGTCATTTAACTTCTCACTCTCTTACATCACAATTTATATTTAATTTGTTTTTGCCACATTATTTTTTTGTATTAATTGCGAGACTGAGACACCATTAGAGCCTAACAACTTACTTATACAGATTTGATTAAAAGATTCATTTATCTGATAATTTGTAATTTTAAAATTATTTAAAATTTTCATTTTACATTTTAAATTAAGGCCTGATTAAAACATGACAAAACACTGATTCAACTTTGGAATAAAATAAAAATATTACAATTTTCACAATTAGGGAGGAATTTTTTGCAGATGCAAACAGTGAGCTAGGCTAAACAATATTATCTATCACAGTCAAAATCACGTAGCTTTCTAACATCAATTTTAATGGAGATAATATTTTTATTTTAGTTCAAAATTAAAAAAATTATTTTACTACATTTTAAAGTTCATTTATTAATTTTATTATATTTAATTTCAAAAATAAATATAATTTTTTAAAATTTAATTCTCGCCTACTTGGCCACCCATCAACTATCAACTACAGTAACTACAAATTAAGTGGGCATCCTCTTGAAAAATCAAATATCTAAATCTAAATCGAAATATAACGACGGTTATATGTAAAAATCAAATAATCATACATAATATGATTATTTAATTTAATATTATCTAAATTAAACCAAATAATCATTTAAATATGATTGGTTGTACCTTAAAATAAAATGATGGGGTCTTATACTGTAAAATTTAAGAATTTATTACTTTAAAAATCATATGTAATTAATATCTGCTGTTGAGTTGACCAATCCTTCGATGCGCGTGGGTGTCCAATTTGTCTCTTTACGTTTTTTCCTCCCACGCGCACCCCCTGCACGCGGTCACACACGCACTATCACCACGAGTCCACGCTCCTTTTCATGGCGCAACGAGCAGAGAAGAGTCACAAAAAGCTTCGTTCCGCTGGCAATAGCAGAGCCTCGAGCTTCAATCTCTATCTCGGGATTCACATAATTACTTCGAATTGTATGATTCTCTATAATCGTAGTGTTATTTTTTGCAGTGCTTTTGATTTTGCTTTGTACCAAAAACGCTAGATGTCTTTTGCTTGTGGAACTATAGAAAGAAAGCGTGAGGGGTCTGTTATGTTCTGCTGTGTGTGTGTGGGTCCGTTTTTTCTCACTCAAGTGTTGCTTTCTGCTTCAGGCTATCGTGGGTGGCTCAGGGATTTTGCAGGGTGTTCCATGTCTTTTCCGCATGACATTATTGTACGGAGCTTCCACAAGTGAATTCGTTGTTTGGGGTCCTGAGGTTCGGAAATGGGGCACAATTAGGGGAAAAAATGTTAGGTTTGAATTTTGGAGTTGGTTTCGGAAGAATGGAAAATGGGTTTTCGTATATTTCTTTTGACAATGTTAAACAGGACGTCTTCTGTTTTTGGTGATTTTTGGTTTGTGCATTGTGGGATTTCGGGAGCTTTATAGACAAATCTATTTATTATCAAGGAAGCTGATTTTTCCTGTTGTGTTGGGAAGTGTTTCCGAAATGAATGATTCTTCTGGGAAGACGTCTTCGTGTTTGGCAATCACCGAGAAGAAGAAGAAGCAAAGAGCCGGTGGTTGCATTGGCCTTTTCTTTCAGCTTTTTGATTGGAATGGGAAACTTGCGAAGAAGAAGCTCTTCTCTAAGAAACTCCTGCCTCCTGGTTAGTCTCTTCGTAGTTGACATGAATTGCATTTCTTTTGTCACTTTCTCTTTCTTACAGGATAGATGCTTCTTGGTGTGTGGAAAGTACTGATAAATTGCTTGATCTTTGTTACTGAATCATCAGCTCGTGCAAAACAAGCTTCTAAAAAGTTTAAAGGAGGTGAAAGAATGCCAAATTCCAAGCTCCACTTGGTAAGACTAATCTATGTTGGTTTTTGTAATGAATGCCTTTTGTTTTGTTTTCTTAAATGCTGAACTCTTTTTGGTTGGTCATTTTCGGATTATAGATTGCTAATGAAAATAGTGGAGGCTTCCCAAGTGTCAAAAAAGGGGGGAATCGTAGCGTAGATGGAGAACAGAAGCACGAAATGCGAGTTCCCGGTCTAATAGCTAGGCTGATGGGTCTGGAATCCATTCCATCTGCCCAGCGAGATAAGTCTAAGAAAGCTTCGTTTTCTGGTACTTGTGGTGATGGGAAGGACAAATCTCTGAGTAATCATTGCGAGTCAGATAGACAAGTTGAGAATTTGGAAATGAGAATTGCAAGACATGATTCAAGACCTCAAAAGCTTCAGAAAACGGGGACATATGAGAGAAAGGCAGTGACTAAGTTTGGAGCCGAAGGCCTGCCAATTAAGAGTGTTTTCTCACGAGCAAGAAAGCATAACAATTATTATCATCACCACCCAAAGCTTGCCTCTCATTTGAAGAGTCCTAAAATTGCTTCTGGAAAGAATATTTCTCGAAGCTCGAGGTTAATAGGAGCAGCAACTAAGATTTTGGAACCCGGGCTCCAAGCAACAAGCAGAGCAAAATGCTCTCTTACATATTCAAGTTCCATATATCCTCCTAAGAATGACGTTATGACAGATAGAGAAGGGACTAAGTCAACAAATCTACAAAATCAATCTGGGAATGATGCCAACGCAGCCAAGCCTTTGCTGGAATCAATGGGGAAGGCTTCTTGCAAAAATTGTGGTAATTTGCTTGATATAGTTGACTGCAATCTCGATGCTGAGGAGCACCCAACTGTTCCTCCACCTGTCATTTCAGAAATGATCACTACCTCCTCTTTGCTATATGGACAGAGGAAGGTTAGGTCACTCATGACCCCTCATGAACAAGAAAGAGATGTGGTGCTTCTGAGACCTCAACGACATCTCGCATCTACTATTGTTGAAGAAGATGGAAGAAGTAGTACAGAGTCTTGTCATGAACCCACTAACAGAAAAATGCCTTTGCCCCATGAAGGTCCTGCTCCATGGAATTCATTGCACCAACCATGCAGGACCCTACAGTATGATGCATCTTCTGTTGCCTTCAAGCACAGAACTCAAACACAAGAACAGATTTTAAGGAGTGAAAAAACTTCACCTGGATCTAAAGTAAGTAGGACCAAAGACTCTGTTGCTTTGAACAGAAGCCAAAGTGGCCGAAGCAGGTTGAGGTCACCTACCAAAGTGGAAGCTTCGAAGTTTGACCTAGAGAGGAAACCTTGTAATAGGCAAGATGATTCCGTGTCTCTTGTAAGGACAATGGAACGGAAAAGAAGGATCCCAAGTATTGTACATGTTGAAAGTATAGCTTCTGTTAATTCAGCTATCATGAAGCAGAGAAATGCTCGTTCTGATGCACAGGGTGGAAATGGGAGGGATGTCAGTGCTTCTTCCATTGGCAGTACCAATGTTAAATGTAAACAAGGTAGTCAGGGAAAAACATACAAGTTTAATGACAATAAGGCTGATGATGTAGTTTCATTTGCATTTAATTCCCCATTGAAGCACAAGACAGGAATTACCACCGAAAAGGAAGAGACAAGTGGCAATAATATGATAAATACACATTTCCAGAAACCTTTACACTTGAGAGGAGATGCTTTAGCTGCCTTTCTAGAACAGAAATTGAGGGAATTGACCTCTCAAGAAGATGAGAAGTTTGGTGGCCCACCTAAAAGGTCACCTGCCATGATTCTTCAGGAGCTGATATCTGTTCTAAGTGCAGTACATCTGACCTGTCATGATGGTCATATGGTGAATATAGACAAGGGTTTCCATGTAAGTCTTTGCTTTCTATTGTTACACCGGAGTTGTTTCTTTTCTGACTGTTTTGTTTATTAGTTATCAGCATGTTTAGCTTTTACCTAGTTGCCTCATATTCGTTATGGGGCACTAATATAGTTCATATGCATAGGCATGCCTAAGTTGTCTTCCCTGTCACAACTTGTATTTGACATGACGTGTGATTAAGCATGACATTCACTGATGAATATATGTAGTGAAGAATGGGAAAAGAATATTAGGGGGTGATATAGGTAATTATTTGTAAATTAGGGATTAGGTCATCAGTTAAGGATAAACATAGGAATTGGAAAAGTCTAGGAAATTGCCTTTATTTTATTTTAATTTAGATTATTTTAGGCTTTAATTATCCTTTAATTTAATTTTATCTTATTAGGAGTTATCTCTTGAGCTCTATATAAAGTCCTCATAATGTTAGTAGGGATAGGTTAGCCTTTTGATTTATCATTGAATAAAGTTTCTGATTCTCCCTTGGCTTTCTCTGCCTCCCCCCTATTTCTTCTCTGTTATCTCCCTCCCTTCTCCTCCTCCCCCCCCCCCCCCACCCAAAAAAGGCCAAAAAGAAAAAATCCTCTCCTTTATTTGCACTGGTCCTACATCAATATGTCACCCTCACCTATATAAAGCATGCTATTTATTTAAGCATGATAAACTACAAGCATCAATGGGGTTAGTCTAAATAGTCATGCACTTATATAAGTTTCTTGTAAAATATGTGTGAATGTATATCAAGATAAAAAGTCAACTGTGTTGATAAATCATTTCTAACATGCCTACATTATAGCACAAGTCAAATGCTGTGGGCAAATTCATGCAGCTCCACTATAAATGTTTGGAGAGAATGATGAATACATGGAAGTTGGATTAGTGGCGTTGTCTTTGGTGAAACTCTTTGTCATGGGTATTCAAGTGGGCATTGGCTGCTGCTTGGTGTGTCCAAGTGAAACCAGATATGTTGTTTTCTCTTGTTGAACAAGATAATTGCATCATATAAGAACTTAGCCTAAAAAATGAGGATGTAAATCCAATGTCAATGGATGCTATCAGTTTTATCAAGTGAAATATATTTCTGATAGTGTCTTCAGTTGGTGATTGCAAGGATGGTGGGTGGCATGGATTCATACATGTTAACGTTGCCCTCAAAAACTGTGCAGGGAGGATGCATAACCATATATCTATTGGCGTGATATCTTGTGTGCATTCGATGTTAGAAAATCAAACGCCATGTCTTCATGCATATGTTGGGTTGAGTATATGAAATTCATTTTGTCATGTCTGATGTAGTCATTTCTCATCAGTCATTAAAAGGACTGAATTGCAGAACTGAGAGTGTAGCTTGCTCAATAATCTTCTTGATAACATTATTTGGACTGATTGGTTATTTGACGTGGGATGTATAGCTGAAGAAGAATTATAGAGCTTTTACATATTGGAGGAATTTTCAGTACTACCAGTTTAACAAAATGTCCTTCTGCTCACTTTCTCAATTGATTGGTTCTCAAATCACCCATATTTTTTAAAGAATCTCTTTTCTTATATATATTGCCATCATCTTCAAGCTCAGCAGCAGGGTCTCTTATGCATTGCATTGCTAAGTCGACTGACAATGTTTTCACTCTTTATCTATGAATGGGCCATATTCTTGATGTATTAGAATAACTATTACTTAATAATGAAGTCGATGATAGGAAGAATAGTCAACTTGTCAAATTATTTGGACAAGCCCAATTCATTTCGTAGGTAGTCAAATGTTGGATCATTATCATTTAATGTCTCTAATCTTTTAAGTCATATGCGATTTCTTAATCTCTTATGATACATTTAGCTCCATTTTTACTTGCTTTTCCTTCTGATTGGTGGTATTATTTGCTGTCCTTGGTGGGACATGATCTGACCATATGACCAAGTACAACAATTATAATAGATTTTTTACATGAACCCTACATTTAGCAGTTCCTTATTCTGGTAAGTATGCTCATCTACCACAACACTCCTGAAGCCTTTAGATGGTGGAAATCAACAACCACTGAATATGTCATCTCATGTCTGCACTGCTCCCATTTCATTCGTAATTACCATCTTGGGTTATCATTTTCCAAATTCTAGAAATGTGAGCTGATTATCCTAATATACCTCATTAATATGGAATAAACCGGTACACTTTATATAACCACATAAACTTTGTTTATGCTCAGCTTCAGCATGATCTCTGTTTGCTGCAGCATCATTAAAATTTGTACTCTAGTTGGTGGAGAAGTTAATGCAGAGAGGACACTTTTATTATGTATTTTATTATTCACAATCTAATTATTGTTTGGGAATTAGGGTTTGTAATTTGGTACAACTGGGGTAACTTAGCATTTAACTAGGGATTTGAATAGAGCCTTTCTAGGTCTGTTGAGCCCAGGGTTAGGTTAGCCCATATATATATTTTTTCTTTAGATGCGCCTTTAGTCAGTTCTAGTCGTCATTCCTTAATTATTGAATACTGAATTGACTTGAATTTTGAGAATTGTTTTCCTTTTTCATTTTCTTTCATCCTACACTGTAGGTGCATCGGCTGACCCACTATACCTGACACTATCTGTTGTTTCTACTCTGATCAGGATGGGGCAAAAAAGGGAAGGTTAGTAGGAGCCTCTTGCAATGTTAATCATCTTAGTCCAGGATCTGTTCTGGAAGCTTCTTTTTCTTCCAGTAGTCTGGATGAAAGCACAGGTAAAATGGATTTTTACTTTTTTTTTCCCTTAAAAAAATTGTATTTCTAATTTTCATTTGTTTAACCCCTCCAATTTTTTAGCGCTTACCGTAATTCTCCCGTTGATATATCTTATCCTTCTTCTTATTCCAGGGCATGATCTTCACACAGAGTCTATGAACTACTCATATGATCAGTTGGAATATGATTCTGAGCTTTTAGATTCTGTAACATCATTGAACAAAGGGAAGATATGTAGTGAGGTATTGCCTGAGATTGTCAATCAAATTTCCAGGACATTACGAGGTCCAAGTTCATTTGTGACAACATTGACAAGAAGCAAGCTCACCCATGTTAAAGATGTTATCCTGGATGCTGAGTTGTTGCTTGGAAGTACCACCACCGTGCACAGGGAAGATGGAGTGCCGCATCTTTTCATTTCTCACCTTCTCCTTAATGAACTGGACACTATGGCTGACGATGATGCCCTGTGGAGGGATTTCAACGGCTTTGTGAGGTGCGGGGATTCTAAAGAGAGAAGCCAACTCAAGGGATTTCTCTTTGACAGTGTTATAGAATATCTAGAATTAAATTGTTGCACATACTGTAAATGTGGATTCAGGACATGGACAAAGCTGCCTTTATGCATGAATGCTGGGATGTTGGTTCAAGAGGTCAAGAGGGTGATTAAGAAGTGGGCATGTATAGCTGGGATGATGCCAGATGAGATAATAGAATGGGAGATGAGCCACTCCAGAGGGAAATGGACTGATTTCAATATCGAAGCATTCGAGGCTGGTGTTGAAATAGATGGGGAGATACTACAAATTTTGGTTGATGAAATTGTTGAAGACCTTGTAGATTGTAGGGGAGTGTCATTTGAATCTATAACTAGATCTTGCTACTAGATTTCTCTCTGGTTATTTGTTTTGAAGAATCAGGTCATTTGTTTTGTACAAATGGGAAGATGGTATTTATAATAGGGCCATGTCGACTGATGTTTTCTTGTATGTGACCTTGCCCAAAATAGCCCCATATATAATTAGTCTTTTGATTGTTGTCCTATGCATATTTCATATCAGCATTATCTTTCCAAATATCCACTGATCTTTTGCTTCGCTGTTTTGTTTTAAGCTGCAGAATTTGCAAACAAGTTGACTTCTAAGACAATTGTAATGAAGTGCATATGGGATTTATGCCATCTTAGAATGATTAATCCTTGCATGTTAGTAAGATGTAGTTTATATTTAATACCAATTAAGGCTCACCCCGTGCATCGTGCGCGGTGTTCAGAAATTTAAAAAACGAAAAAAGAAAAACAAATCCCAAAAAAAAAAAAGAGTCTCACACTTGAACATGTTAAAACCAGTGTCAAAAAATTGAGTCTTATTATATAAAATAAATTAGATGCAAATGATCTTAAAATAATTTTTGCAAGAGAATTGTTATTATAGATATTGATCTTTTGCGGGAGAATTAGAATGACAAAAACTAATGTAGTCACTTTATGACATAATGATTTAGATATACTTTTTATTTTTTCTAATTTTATATAAGTATTAATTTAGTCTCTCTTGATATTCAAAATTTAATAACATACTAATTTAAAAATAAAATTTGTGAGTGAGTTAATAGTGTCAGATAAATATAAATAAAGGACTCTTATAAATATAAATATAAATATAAAGGACAAAAACTAATGCGGCTTTTAAAAATGAGTATAATATAATGCTTTAAATATGCTTTTGATTTTCTTTTTTAAATTTTCTACGGGTATTAATTTAGTCTCTCTTGATCAAATACATAAATTGTTTACCTTTTATTTTTTTAAAACCAATCTCCTTTTGCTCTTCTACTACATTTCTATTCAAAATTTAATAATCTACTAATTTGAGCATCAAATCTAAGTATAAGTTAATGATGTCAGCTAAATATAAATAAATATGGACTAAATAGCATACTAATAAGTTTAGCATTAAATCTTAAATAAATAATACGATAAAGAAGAAACTAGATTATTTTAAATCCTAGCAGATGATGTTGAATTAGAAAGAAGAAATTAAAGACCTGTTTGATTTCCTATTTTCAGAGTAGTTTTTTATTTTTTATTTTTAAAAAATTGTTTGATGTGTTTTCATAAAGTGTTTTGTAAAACATAAAAATAAAATTGTATTTGTGAAAACAAAAAAAAAAATTAAAACATTTTTCAAATGTTTTGTTAATTTTTATTCTGCAGAATTAGAGAAAAAACAAAAAATAATAATTTTGCAAAATAGTAATTCAAACATATTTTTAAATTTTTTTATTTTTAAAATTTGTTCTAAAAAAATATCTATTTAAAAACATTAAAAATAGAACAGAATCGTACAAGCCCGGCAACATTTGTAAGGTTAAACACCAAAACTATATTTAAGATGCCTTGGAAATAACTTGATTTCAGATGCCAAGGAAACAGAAACTTGACACATTTTCAACCACAGTAAAAACAAAGGAACTTGCTAGACAACATTTTAAAGACAGAAGTTGAGATATCAAAGATGTTTCCATCTTTTAATTCATCCAAATTTAATTCTCAGAAGAAAACATTACAAAGAGAGAGATCTTCATCTTCAACTCGGAGAGGATTGCTGGAATATCTGGCACATTGGCATGCATAGATACCCCCTTCTTCCTTTTTTCAACCAAGGAATGTTCAAACAATATATTTCCTATATAGTAGTGTTATAAAGATAAATGCTCAAACCATAGGGTACACATTATAGCTGTACAGGGTACTGTAAATTCCTCAGGAAAAAAGAAGGCAAGTTGAAAGAATAAAAAAACACCATAAAGCAGATAAGATAACTATCACCAGTGAGCAGAGCCCTCATCAAATGCAACAGATTCATCATCCAAACAATGAACAAATCAGAATTCAACAAACCATAATCAATACTGTCTGTACCCCAAAACAGTCTTTCCGTTTCCGACAACTCTACCACCACCATAACCGTTGTTCCTTCCTCGTCTGCCTTCGCCGTTAATGGCATTCGCCGTGTACGAAGACAAACTCCTCAGTTCATCAATGTTTGCATAGCTCTTCCTTGCCATCAGAACCCCACCGTTACCACCCTTCTTCTCCCCTGCGCTCGTTGACTTGCTCCCTCTCGAACTTGACAAAACCCCATTATTATTATTCGCCTTGGAGAAACTCTTCGCCGGCGGCGTCATCTCCGGCATCGACGGCAGCGTGTTGACCGGCTTCCGGTTCTCTTTCCGCAACGCCGCAGAGAAATCCGGCACCGATTGCGCAAGAGCAGAGGACCCTTTTCGTCCAGAGGTCAAATTAGTCTGAAATTTGACCTGTTTTCTTGGTGGGGTTGCTTGTTTCGGTTCTTCATCATCTTCTAATTCTCTCGTATACTTCATTCGCAGTTTTGTTTCTCTCAATTCGGCGTACGCTTCATATCTGGGTCCTCTCTCCATGATGAAGCTGTCTGTAGTGGTGAGTTTCAGAGGAACAGGGTGGTTGGAATTTGAATTCTGATTGAGAATAAGAGAAATGGGGTCAAGTGCGTGGAAGAGAGCTTGAAGAGAGGGGTTTGATTCGTGGGTTTGTTGTTGCAGAGAGACGTTGATCTCTGCCATAATTGATGAATTTGAAGCTTTTGTCTGGTTTCTCTGTGTTGCAGAGCGAGGTTGATGAACAGCTTCTGTACTTTATGTCACCTAATCAGAACTAAAAAGATACGATTTTCCAACGGTCTAATGAATCAAGGTGGGAGACAGAGTGAGAAAGAGAGAGGCCTTTTCAAGGTTTACGTTGCAACGTTCTAATTTGTGGTGGGTCCCACTTTAAGAATCTAAGAAGTCCTGGGGAAAGATTTAGAAAATTAGGATTTTTTATTAACTGTTTAATTATTTCAATCAGCTATGAAGGATTTAGAGAATATATAAATAAAAAAATCTAAAAATTTTGGTGGTGAAGACTAAAAGCTAAATTAAAAAGGTATCAATTAGCCTCTTCAGATTTTTTATGTTATTTCAGTCTTCAAGATTTTGGTTTTGTTTTAATCCTATAAAATATTTTTAAAAATTATATAGTATCGTTTTTAATACTTTTAAATAACAATATTAAAATAAATTAGATTTTAGTTATTTATAAAAAAATATTTAAGGAGTGAATTAATACTGGTGTCATATTTAAAATATCAAAATAAAATGTTATTCTAAGCACAAAAGATTTTTTAAATCAAGTTGGACTAATCGCTTGCGCACATGTTTAGTTCACCAAACTGAATTAGATTTGATTTGCAGAGTTTGGAACAGCCTTATTTTAAATATCACTTCGGCACAAGATGATGATGCGTCCATTAGCATCTCATTATTATTTTGACAAGCAGCAATATCATACTTTTTTTTAAAAAAAGTACAATTTTTATATGTTCATTATGAAGTTTTATTAATAAAGTATAACAAAGGTATTTATATCTTCATATTATATAATTAGATCTTTTAAAATTATTTTTTTGTACATGTCATTTTTTATTGAGAAGTTCAATAATAAATTTTTAAAAAATTTTACCAAAGTATATATATATATATATATATTTTTTTCCTTATAATTTTACTCTCATTACTTTATTCAGTAAAACAATCTAATTCTTAAAATTCTAACTACAACTTGTTAGATTATTAATTAATTTGGAATTAACATTAATTAATTATTAGACTAATTAATAAATTAACTTTAATAATATCAAATAATTAATTTTATATTTAGTACTGCTCAAATAGATTATATTTATATATTATAAATAGCTTATAATAAATTACGTTATCTATAAACTCATTTAAGAAATAAGTCTCAACTTACAATTCACTTAAAATTAATTATTTTATTTATACTAGTTAGGATTTGTTATTATCCTTAGATACACAAATTCTCTTGCCTTTTTTGAGGTATTATAAGTTGTAATAGTTCCCCTTGTCATTTTTTTGATGTTTTCTACCTTCAGGGTTTATGTATACATCAAGGATCAGAGCATTAGTCTAGGTATATTCCTATTTTATTTTATTATCTCCCTTGTAATTATTTTATCAATCGGTATGAAAGCTCTAAAATTTTTTGAAGTGTGTGAAATTTCTTGCATCCTATTCATTCATTCCATGAGTGGGAAAGATCAGGAATTTCGTTCTTCTTGTTACAAGCTTTAATATGATTATTCACATGCCTTATGAATCAAGTTGTACACTAGGAAATTTTCAAATAAAGTTCTAAAGCTTCTTCAATCCATGTCAAATTTGTGACAGTTTTTAATTCTAATTTTTGCTTGCAAGAAACTCGTTGGATTTGCAAAAAGTCAGAGAGAACAATTTTTAATGCAGGATTTGAGGCTTTTGGGTTTCTCGACCAAATTTAGTTTTTCTTTGATTTCTTGCATGGTTCTTGGTTGTGGATGCTTTTAGTACATGTCCGTAGTGTTGAATTGTGTTAAATGTGGATTTTCGAGCTCGGGTAGAGTAGATTTGCTGTGGTTGAAGCTTGGAGCTTCAAGCTTCAAGCAACATCCAGACACGCCCTTTAGCATGTGGATGGGGGGGATGTGACCACTGGGCAAGCTTCTTTGGCCTAACTTTGCATATCAGTCCTCTTTTTTGTCTTCTATTTAGTGATGACTATTTCAAATTTTTTGGATTGTCAGAATTATGAGTTTTCTAATTTTCAAAATATTCAACACTAGTTTTAAGTTATGTATTCTCCAAATTTTGGGTTGAAATTTTTTATGCATAATCAGCATGCATCTTTGTACAACATATATTGCATACTCTCAGAGGTGATGCATTTTAATATGTCAAATAATTTTTTGATGATTTATGCATTTTTATATCTATAGTATGTTGAAATTGAATTTGAGCCCAATTTTAGCATGGAATACAGAAGTTTTGATTATGGAAATTATGACTAAAGACATTTGACACTTTGTGATTGTGTGCTCTTCTATTGTGGGACTAATCATAAGGGGGGTTTGTGATGTGGAATATTTAGCAAAAGAGTTTATGGAGTAGGTTGATCATTAAAAGCCTAAAAAGAAGCTCACAAAAAAAAGTGGAAAGTACTATAGAAAAATTTAGATATTGAGATGATGAGATATATGCTCAATTATCCTTCTTTGTAAGTGTTTTTTATGGGGTGATGCCCCTAAAGATGGTAAAGATGGTTGCAGCCAGGTGTTTGGCAAAGCTATTGTTGAAACTTCATATATATATATATATATATATATATATTAATGTTTAGCAAAAGGCCTAGTTGAAGTCATTTTCAAGTATTGGATTGTGAAATGATAAGGAGACAATATAATCCTTAGCTTAAGAAAGTAGATACTAAATCTATTAGTGGTTTCTTTATTAGCTATTGAACAAATTTTAAAGGCAATATATTTTGTTGTCTCACTCTTTCTACAAGAGTCATTGAATATCTCCAAGTTTTTTTTTTAAGGATGACTTGGATAGTGAGAGTAAAGTACTTCGTGTTTTAACCTCTGAGAGGAGAACACTTGTTATGCTTATATATGTGTTAATGTTTTTATTAGAGTTTGCTTCTTCTATGAAGGGTATTCATGTTTAAAACACTACTAATGATGGTGGAAAACCACATTTTTTTAATGCTAAAGGCTTGTTGTTGCGGTTGATATTGTTCCTTTAAGGTAGTTTTAGAGAATTTGTAAACTTGCTATTTTTTGTAATTACATAGTTGATCTGAAGGAACATGACTTTTTGATGTAATTGATATTTTACACCTATTTTCTTACCAAGAAGCTATATTAGGTCCTAACTCATCCGAATGGTTAGAGGCTAGGAGGAATGAATTATCTTTTAAGGATCACTACTGTGTTTAGAAACTTACAAAATTGTGTAAAAGTTACAAAGTTGTTAGTTGTAAGTAGGTGTTTAAAATCAAGTGTGGGGTTACAAGTGGAATTGAAAGATTTAATGCCAAACTTAAAGGCTAGAAAAGGATTTGGTTATACATATAACTTCTCACCAATGTTCTTTAAAGACACTTTTAGAGTGATTATGACGTTAGTTGTCACTTTCGATTTGGAACCCTACTGAATGGATGTTAAGATTGCCCTTTTGTATGGAAACTTATTTGAGATTGTTTACCTAGTTTAATTAGGTGGTTTTATAATCATTAGGAAAGGGCACTCAATGTGAAAATCAAAAGGATTCACTTATAAGTTGAAATAAGCTTCTAGGCAGTAGTATCTAGAGTTTAATGAGGTTGTGACTTCTCTTGGTTTTGTTGAGATTCAGAAAATCAATATTATTCTTATGTTAAATGATGATGAGTTACTTTTAGCTAATAATAGCGTTAGCCTCTTATGTAAGATAAAAATACATGCTTTCTTGTTACTTTTGATATAAAATATCTTGGTGAGCTCTCCTATGTTTTAGAATTCATATCCTTTATGATAAGTCTTGAGAAACTTTTATTGAACAAATGTTTAAAAAATTCAATTTGCATTCTTGTTCCTCTTGTAGTTTACCTATTTAGAGAAAGGAAAATAGTTATCTAGATCTCAGTTCCTCATAATTACATAGAGGACTGAAATAGAAAGTATTATGTTTTTCTTTCTTATGTGTACAAGTCCATTTATTGCAAAATAATGATAACTAAACCCTTAATAATGGAAATTATAATTATTAAAAGTATCAAATGGCTCCATAATGTTAAAATATGGATTTTCACCATTTCATTCACAAATTCATGCAAAACCAATTTGTTCCATACAACTTGATATGTATATAAAGATTAAACTCATAAAAAGAATCATTTGCTCAAATATGCCATATAACATCTAATGAAGTCAAAATCTCAAAAATTCATAACTTGAGTTACACAACTACGATTAGTGCAAATTAGGTATTTTTAGAAAGTTTATGATGTGAACTTTCTACTATAATAATTTCAAATCAAAATGAATCTATTTGATCCCTCAAAAGACATGAAATCTAAGGTTATAGCAAAATGAATAGTAACAGGCCTTGATAGCTTTTTAGAGCCAACTTTTGAAAATCCACAAAATATTCTATAGAGTTTTGAAAATTATGATTTTTGACTCTATAGAAAGCTCTAGATCTTCTCTAAATGCTTACTAAATTTTAGATCCAAATTCAATCATTAAGGCTACTAAGGATAAATGGACATTTTATGTCTCAAATGGTCAAAATTTTTGTTTTAAATGATACCAAATTAGCTTTAAAATGCCATTTCTTACCATGAGTAAATTTTAATCCACAAATATGTCATATAGTAATGATTTATCAAATAAAAATTATTTTGCGTCGAAATTTCACTATCCCACATGTGAAAAGCATATAAACCTCATGGAACCTCATATGCCTAAGGTTATCAAATTCGCGAGTTTAGGTAAACTCATAAAGAGGAAGTAAACTTGTAACGTAAACTCGTATCATAAATTCATAAGAGTTTATATTTGTTAATAATTACATATAAAATATAATATACAAAAAAAAATTCATTTAAATACAATTCAAATTATACTAATTTTAAAAAATTATTTATATTCCATAATTCATATTATTTAACATAAAAATTTTGATCAAGTTTATACATAAATACTATTTTTGTGTCCTTCTTCATTGGATTAGGCAGGGTTTGAAAATTTTTATTTTTTTTAACTTAATTTGACTTAGTTACATGATAACTCATCAAAGTCAGTTCAAAAAATATTGAGTTAATTGAATTTATCTGAGTAAAAAATGAGTTAAATCGAATTTGTACTGAGTCTGAATCTATAAATGAATTAGCATAATTTTCTTAAGTAAAAACTTAAACTTAGTAAACTTGGCAAGTGACATCGTGAGTTTAACAACAATGCATATGCCAAATCATATTCTATCATATTATATATACATCCAATGGTTATATAATCATGGTCTATTACTTTTAAACATGTTTACATTTCAATACATCAAAATATAGAATTACATAATTATATATACAATGCAATATCCTAAACTAAACTCTTGACATAATAGCCTCTTATAAGAATTTTGCATATTCTTGTCTTTACTTTGCATATCATCTGACCATAGTTAGTAGAAATAAGGAAATATGAGATTCAAAGAATTCCAATAATTAAACTAACATTCAAACATACATATAGTTCACTCAAGCACATGGAAGTAAGTTTACATGTCATGCAATCATAGCCAAATCATATATAAGAAAGTAAATCCATGCTCTAGGGGTCTTATGGCTCAAGGAAGAGTAAATCCATACTCTAGGAACTTTTGGTATAATCTCACCCAATATTTAGGGAATTTTAATCTAACATTACTTAACATCTAAAGACTTTTGACTTAATCTTACTTATCAAAGAGTTACTCCAGTCACAATGCAAATGAGTGTTATACAATTGCATATTTTATTCAAACAATATACAACTCACATAATTGCAAATAATATATACAAGCAACTAAAAAATAAAGCAAGCCAACCACATATATAAGAATAAAGGAAATGCTACCTTAACAATCAATTCAATTCAATTTCCCTTGCTTTCCTTTTCTTAATTCCATGGCCTCACACACACATTTGAGTGTGTTACTTACTTAGTCTAAATACATCAAGATATATTCAACCTTAATTTAATTATATATGTATAACTAAGTCTTGAAGTATAGTTTTAAGTCACTTTGGATGCCTTAAAGAGTAACTCTCCAAATTCAACTTATAGGCTTCAAAATCTTACCATATATGATCTTTATAATTCCAATGGAACTCATTAGAGCCACCAAAAGCATAATTAAACAGGCCTAGAGTCATATGGTCCTATCAAGTATTCTTGAACTCTAATTTTTCCCTTACAAAAATAGAATTCCTAAATTCATTCTAATAACTTCATTAGTATTTATATTTCATATATAGACCATTCAAAACTTTAGAATCATAAAACAATTCCCTATGCACCTAAACATTTCAATGGCCAAGATACACCCTATGGTTCCCAATTATTAGATTTTTGTTTGCTTCTTAGGGAATTTGATAGTTTTAAAATCTCCATAATTCATTTTTAACTCAATTATAGTATTAGAAAGATTAATTAACTCTTAGGGTTTTGAATCTTTCAAAACCAAAACCAAAACCAAACTTTAGGTGGAGCCATATGCTAATCCCTTGGTTCTTATCATTTCTATTTGCATATTCTTATTTTTCACCCTCTAAAACCTATAATTTCACTAAGTTTTCATCAAGCTTAAATCTCCTTCCCTTACTCTCTCTCTTGGTCGAAACTATACATGGCTAGGTTTCTAAGAATACAAAATTCTCTTACCCTAAATTGTACCTTACTTTAAAGTACTCTTGATGAAGGTTACTTTGGCATAATTGGTTTATTTAAAGGAGCTTCTTCACTTAAGATGCTAGCCACAAAAATTCTCATTTTAAGGAACCAAAACCATTAAAAGAAAGAGAAAAAGGAGTATAAGAAGGTTTACAACTATGGCATAACAAAAACTAGCACAAATCTTTACCTGTATCAGTATTCTTTTCCTTCTTTTTTCCTCTTTCCTTCATGCCACTTTAGGTTAGATTTTAGAGTTATTTAAGTCAGCCAAAGGAAGAAGAAAGGTGAGGCGTGCTATATATATATATATATATATATAGAGAGGAAATCTAGGGTTTTAAACTCCTTCAAAAATACCAATTTTTCCCATACACGTTAATTCCTCTATTTGAACTCATTTTTCAATATTTTTAGAAACTGACAATTCTACACTAAAATTTAGAGTCTACTCTTCATAAAAAATATCTGCTTAAAGGTTATAGGAACCTAAAGTAGCCAAGAAAAGTTCAGTCAAAATTATGTCAACCGAAGTACTAAACTATACATTGTTAGGGATTTAATCAAAATAACCTTATATAGTTAATTTACTAATTTTATTTCATCATATTATAATAAGGGATATTTATTTTTCAAACCAATTTTAATGTTTTCTAAACCCTTAATTTTTTTATCAGTTTGACTCGAATTGATTCTTTTAGCTTTGACTAGCCTTTTCTCTTTTCTTGTGACCCTTTTTACTTAATTCTTTCAACTCTTTAAGGACCATAAATTAGTTTATAAAACATAGGATATTACATTTCATCATCCTAAAGATAAATTTTGTCCTTAAAATTTAAAACGTACCTTATGTAAATAATTGTGAATGCTATTTTTTCATGTCATTCTCTAATTCTTAGGTTGTCTTATCAAAAGATAGGCCCTTCAAACCACTTTCACTAGAAGAATATTCTTATTTTTCAACTATTTGATCTTGGTATCAACAATTTTCTCTGATATTACAATATAAAAAAAATTATTCTACAATTGAATATTCTCATATTTTATGACATGTAAGGGGTCTGACAAGTACTTTATGAGGTAAGAGACATGAAATACATCATGGATTTAGGTTAAGTTAGGAGACAAAGCAATACGGTAAGCAACAGGTTTAACCCTTTTAAGGATATCAGATGGACCTATATATTTAAGACTGAACTTCCTTACCATAATAGACCAACCCACTCTAATAACTAGAGATACTCGAACGAATATATGGTCTCCAATCTCAAACTCTAACAGTGCCCTTCTTTTATCTACATAACTATTTTGTCTACTTTTAGCCGTAAAAAGTTTTTTTTAATCAATTCTATCTACTTGGTAGTCTAGTCTACCATCTCAGGTCTTATCAAACTCTTCTTACCTAATAACTCAACCCAACATAAAAGTAATTTACATTTTCTCCTATACAAAACCTCATATGGGATCATTTGAATACTTGAATGATAATTATTATTATATGCAAGCTCAACTAGTGGCAAATACACATCCCAGTTTCTTTGCATTTTAAAAACCCATGTTATCAATATGTCTTCTAGAGTATGGATAATCCTTTTTGCCTGGCTATCTGTTTAAGGATGATAAGCAATAATAAATTGAAGTTTAATCCCTAAAGTTGCCTAAAGTGACTTCCAAAAGTTTAATGTAAATTTGGGGTCTCTATTTGATACAATACTATTAGGCATCTCATGTAGTCTTTCTATCTCTTTTATATATAACTGGGTTAATTTATCCAATCTATATGTAACCCTGATCAGTAAAAAGTGTGAAAACTTTGTTAGTCTATCCATTGTTACCTAAATAACATCATATCCAGATGGTACCCTAGGAAACCCTATGATATAATCCATAATTATACTATCTCATTTTTTCTTAAGGATATCTAGGAGTTGTATTAACCCAACTGGCCTTTGGTGCTCAATTTTGACCTTTTAGCACACCAGACATTTAGCCATAGAATTTGTGACAACCTTAACTTCTAATTATAGTAATTAAACTTAAACACACAGTCAAAAATCATAAACTAAGGCAAGTATATCATCAAATTAAGAAAAAAATAAGAAAATTTGAACCTTAATGGTATTATGGTCATTACCAATTAATCACAACCATTCAAGTACACAAGTGAATCAAATTTCTCAAGTAAAGCCTCTAAAACTATTATTTATTAATTTCAAGTCTTAAGAACCCCTTACGAGTGTTTCCAAATCATCTCTTAGCATTACCACAAAAAGAAACAAGGTTTTCTAAGTTGATAAAAGAATTTAAGAACTTTAGCCGTGGCTAAATGCTTTTGTGCTGCGGCCAATTGCCCTTGGGTTCACTTATTACCTCTTTACAGATTTCGCCGTGGCTGGAGCCTAGCCGTGGCGAGAGGACTTTCTAGAGCCTTCCTAACTCGCCCTCGACATTGGTCGCGGCCAATTCCTCTCTTAAACACAACCAAACTCGCCTCTCGACTCTTGCAGCGACGAGTTCCACTTCGCACAGCAGCGAATTACTCTTTGTTACCCTCCCTGGGCAACTTTGTTGCTTTTCACCCCAGCATAGCCCATTTTGGCGGCGGCAAAATATCTCCTGTACCTAGAACTCCTATAATTTTATCCCATATACTCCAACTTTCCCTTTAGAAATACTCTAGGACCACGCTCCCTCGATTTATGAGACTCTAACGACATTTATCTGCTTGATTTTCCTAGCTAATCTAACATTACCCATTTCAAGATTTACGTATTAATTCCTACTCTTCAATCTACCATACATCAACAAGTACTATGTGATATTAATAAACAACCATAATCATAAACAACTAATATATTCATTCAAATAGAAATCCCAATATGACACAATATATTATCAATCTAAGTCATCATACAAGTAAACATATGATTATATTTCTAGATAGTGAACTATATCATAGGATTAACCAAGTCCTATATCAGCTGTTATAAGTTTATACATCATAAACCAATTTAATGTGAGGCCTTACCCCTCAACAGATACATATTAGGTTATCAAAATATAAGCCCAACACTTAGCAACATGATTACATGATGATGCTATACAAAAGAATAACAAAATTAGCATCTATCCTAAGTTAAGTCAATCTAAGCGCAGCTTCCCCACACATGGTTTCAGCTCATGGATACTCATCCACTTACTTACCCTTATCCTTGATCCTTCACTTGAAATAATTAGCCTATAAAATGGGGTAAGATACAAATCTCAGTAACCAAAGGCAAGTTCGATCCATATATTCTAATTTAATTAACATATATGCATAAATTAAAATGAGTATCAAAATTATATCAGTCATATCAGCAAGTGAAACGATTAGGCTACTATGATTACCATCTCATACTAGCAATCATATTTCCACATGTTAAAGGTCAATAATAGCGGGAGAGACTCATCCATGACACCTACTTCCCAATGAGCACAACCAGGGCTCAGTGCATCTGAGGTCTGATTATAACCTGATACTCGATCGGAGCACATGCATGAGTGGCAGTCGCGCCACGGCTCTACCATGGACTCACAAGATTCAAATACAATACAACAAATATCCAATCAATTCATTTAGCATTTCAAATCTTTTATATGTAGCAAATATAAAATTAAAGTAGATATATGCATGGAATTACATAATTCTTAGTTACCTCACTTGTAGACAATTTTTTGGAGAACCGATGATAATGCTATGTATGAACACAAAAATTAAACCATTATCATTCCCATTCATCAATTATGACAACAACCCAGTAGTTAAAGAATTAATCTATCGATAATTACTTAAGGAACACTTACGCAACCACCAAAAGATTACATTTCGGATGTTGCCTTCCCTAGATCAAAAACTTCAAAATATTACTTTACATTATGGTTATTTTCACATAGAAATAGAGTCCATATCATAAGTCCACCAATGGGATCTCTAACTAGCAGAGAAAGTATCAAAATGAAGAGTTTATACTTACCTAATAATACCCCTAACCTCAACTTATGAAATTTCACTATGAAAACACCAAATAACAAGTTTCAGATTTTGGGCGTGGGTAAAATACTATAAACGAAACATTAATAGAGTCAAATTGAAGAGAGAAAAGGAGATGATTAAGTTATATAACAATTACCTTAGCTGATTTTGAGCCCAGATGTGAGAAATGTTGGATTTCTTGCTAAGAACCCTAACCTCCCTCTAAACCTCCGAAATTGTGTTATGTTTTGTGTTTCTACAAAAGGTAAGGGAAAGGCTGAATATATTTAGGGTTTTGGATGGGTTTAGGTTGACCCAATAGCCTAAATCCAAGTGGGTTTAGACTTTGAGTTGAGTTGGGCTAAGTCTCATGAGTTGGGCTGCAGAGTTGTAGTTGGGTTAGGCCAAATTTCAAAAGTTTACTTAATTTGGGTCTGCATAAGGAAGGTTGGATCAACTATAAGGGTTTGTGTAAATAGGGTCTTGAGCCTCTACTTCATTAAACCTAATTGGGTTAATACTAAGTGGTCTCTCTCTTGGGCAAAGTCTTACAATAAGAAGTTGGGTCTACACCTATAATCATTGGGCCTCCATTAGTCTCTAACCATGACCTACTTAATTTAATTTGGGCCTAAATAAAGTTTTTAATCCAATTAAATCTCAAACCCATATTGATAATTTATTTCTCTCTAAATTCCTATTTACATAGTTTGCCCAATTATTCTATAATAATTATTCTTAACTATATCTAATCTATGATTAATACCTTAATTAATTTTAGGATGTTACATAACTGCTATATCTATTTTCATCCCTCGCCACCAAAATATTTTGTTTTAAAAATCACAATACATTTTTGTAACACCTGGATAAATTGCTTATTTACTCTTATGTGCCTCCTTTACAATTTGTTTCTCTCAATTCAATTTTATTTGGCACACAGATTCTATCACGGCACATAATTATACCATATTTAGACACTTTAAACTCTAAAATCTTACATTGGGAAATCTCATTCTCGATCTAGCCTAAAAAGTTATCTTTCCTCTAGGCATCTAAAATCTGAGCTCTCAGATCATTCTCTATTCTAGTCTCACCCATTAACAATTTACCTAAAAGCATACAGTAGGAAATATTCATATTCTTGAATTTCTCCACGAGTTCTTGTTCCCAGATGATCGCATAGGCTGCATGTATGAACTTTTTACTCAAAACATCGACCACTACATTTGCCTTACCTAAATGATATTTCAATGTATAATTATAATTTTTTAAAAATTTCATCCATCTCCTTTACCTTATATTTATTTCTTTTTTTATCAAATAGGTATTTCAGGCTTTTATAATCACTATATATCTCTATTGTGGCACCATATAATTACTGCCTTCATATTTTAAGGGCAAATACCACTATAACTCTAAATTATGCATGGGATAATTTTTCTCATTTAGCCTTAACTGTTCAGAGGCATATGTTACTACTTTACCTTATTATATCAATATACATCCTAACCCTTTTCTCAATTATTTTCCATGTTTGTTTGACTATATAGTTTAACCAATGTTTCACTACTGTTAATTTAATTTACATGTCTTTCTATGATCTTGACTTGATTATTGGCATGAATTGGATGGCTGCTAAAGTTGTGCTTGATTGTGTATATAAAACCATTACCTTACCTAAATGTGGAACTATACCTAATACTGGGGCTAAGTTATCTTTCTTGTCTACCGCTCAGGCTGAGAAATTCTTAGAATATGGATGCCAAAAGTTTTTAATCTTTTTCTCTATATAGGTAGAGGTAGAAGAAAGGATAGATAAGATTCTTGTAATTAAGAAAAATTTGAAAGTTTTCCCTAAGAATTTGGATTTTGATGGTCTACCTTTTGAGAGAGAGATAGAATTCCCTATTGATGTTGTGCCAAAGGTTAGATCGGTGTCTAAAGCTTTCTATATGATAGCTTCCACTGAGTTAGCAGAGTTAAAAATGCAAATTGAGGAATTGCTAGAAAAGGAGTTTATACGCCTTAGTGTGTCACCCTGGAGAGCTCCTGTATTATTTGTTAAAAAGAAATGTAGTAGTTTGAGATTGTGTATAAATTATAAAGAATTTAATAAGATCATTGTTAAGAATAAGTTTACCTTCTCTAGAATTGATTTTCTTTTAGATTAATTAGTAAGGGTATTGGTATTTTCTAAAATAGATCTTAGATTTGGCTATCATTAATTGAGAGTTAGAGTTAAAGACATTCCAAATACGGCCTTTAGATTTAGATATGGGAATTATGAGTTCTATGCTTAAATGTGAACTTATCTTAACATAGTTGTTGCTATAGTGTGCCTAGTAGATCAAGACTTGAGTAATTTTGTCTTGGATCATTGGATAGCCACTTCAAAAGTCATGTGGCACCTAAAAGTTACTAAGAATCGCATGTTGACTTTCAGTAGATCTAATCCACTTATAATCATTGTCCTTCTTGGATTCAGGTTATGCAATTTGTGTAAATAACTTGAAATATACTTCTTTGTACATCTTATGATGTTTTGAAGGAGCTATTTCGTGACAAAGTATTAAGTAGACATTTACAACTGTCTCAATTTATGGATACATCTTATGATGTTTGGAAGAGTTATTATGTTAAAAAGTGTCATGCAAACATTTAAAATTGCCTCATCTTTAAATGTAGAATATGTCACTTGTTTTGAGGCCATTTATCATGCTATATGGTCAAGGAAATTGATTTCTATTATGCATTGTTGAATGCATATATTGGGTTTCAACCGACATTGATTCTATTTTATGCTTCTTTAAAGAATCATAGGAATTTCAATTGTACTAAATTATGATATTAAGCTCCTATTCATTGAAAAGAAACTTTGTGAATATCAAATTTACACTATATATGTTTTATGGATAATATATTGGCTGATCCGTTAAATAAAGGCTTACCTATTCTAGTCTTTTAAGAAACATATAACTCTTGGGTGTTATAAAATTTTGTTGATGCTTTGGTTTAGAGAGAGTTTGAGTTGTGTTTTTTAGAGACACTTGAATATATTTTGACATTTACTTAAATCAAATATTTTTGATATATTTTATTTCCTACTACTTTTGTTTAGATTTTTCCTTACCGAATTCGATGTTCTTGGTTTTTTATTTCATTTCTAAATTTTCTTATTATAATGCTTATTGATTATTTGATATTCTTGGTAAATCTTATCAATATATTTTTATTTTGTCTAAAATTGACTATTCTTATCCGAGTGAAAAATTATTAGAATATTAATTAATTATAGATTATTATTAATCAATTATTAAACTAATTAATAGAATAATTTTAATAATATCAAATAATTAATGTTGTATTTTACAATGTTTAAATGAATTGAATTTGTGTATTATGAAAATTTATAATAAGATGGGTTATTTATAATCCTATTTAGAGAACATATTATAATTCACAACTCACATAGAGCTAATTATCTTATTTATACTAAGTAAGATTTGTTTTTATCCCCAGAAATATAAATTCTCTTACCTTCTCTAGAATATTATTGGCCTATTTAGTTCACTACAATGCAAATATATTCTCTTTACATAATTTGTACAATATTTATTATATTTTTATAATTATTATTTTATTTACCAAATGACTATTTTAATTATTAAATTATTTTTTAAAAATAAAAATAAAATAATCATTTCTTATTCCACCTACTATTTATCTCCTTATTACATTTTTTTCCTCTTTACATCTTTTAACCAAATCACTAATATGAATTGTAAAAATTCTTTTACTTTTTATTTTTTATTTTTTCCCCATTGTTTTCTACCCTAGGGAGTCATGTGTATACATCCAGAATCTGAGCATTACTCCAGGTATACTGTGATTTTATTTTATTATCTCCCATATAACTATTTTATCAAAACTACTCGTACTTCTTGTCTACAAATTGCAACAACTTAATCCCTTCAATTTTAATTAAAACAATCCCACCTTGGTCATAAGGGTTGGCCCAGTAACTAATGTGCATTTTATATCTTGATTACTTAAGTTTAGAAGCTAACGTTTAAAAAAAAATATTTTGCTGAATGAACCCCGCAATACAGAGGTGCATCCTTAATATCCCCTTGAAAGAAACTTAACCTCAATTAACGCGTAAACTAGTCACATGATTTTCGTACCATTAAAGTAAATATTTCCTCTAATTCTTTAAAAATAATAATTAATGACTTGAATTATATTTCCAACTAACAATTTCATACTTCACTGATTTAATTAAATAGTTAAAGTAATAATAATACTTATGAACTAAGGAGCTCTGATGAATAACTTAGAAGAACAATGTTGTATAAAATAAAAAAGACAAAATTACTGTACAAAGTTAACAGGAGGGACTAAAACTAGTGGTGATTGTGGGCAAGGATGCTTCGAATCCAGATTATCTAACTTGTTTGGTTCCAGATTATCTTTCTTATTGTGAAGGGATTTGAATTCTCAATTTCTTAAGAAATTGATAGTGTTAATATCTGAGTTTAGCATTCAAGGAGAGTTTATCATTGAAGTGAACCCCAATATACACGAGGTTTATTTCTCTCTAAAATTAACAACGTAAATTTTCTAAAATATTGAGAGGATCTAAGGTTCCACCAGAACTTTGACCTCACAAACGCAGAGGTTTGGACAAATTTTCTATGAAAGATAAAACTGTTGGCGTATACAAAAAGGATACAATGAATTCCATCCGTCTTAAAAATAATTGACTGTTCATTTGAGAAAACTGACCTTCATTTGAACTAAAACATCTGAGAAAATTCAAACTTTGTGGTACTTGTACTTTTGCCCCAAATTAAATCTATTGACATGGTGGTTAAACCCATTGAGAACCAAGGTCCTTACGGCTTCAACTCCTTGCTCCAATGCAGCATCAATCTGTTAAGGCAGCAAAACCAAAGAGCCAAAAAAAAGAAAAAAGAGAGAGAGAGAGAGATGATATGTAGCAATCAGATATCTAACAGACTAACACGCCCAAATTTGACGTAAAAGCTCAAAAATTTTTAAAAAAATTAATACCTTCCTTTCACTCTAATCATGTAACCTATATTAACAGCTCAAATGGTCAAGTATATGCAGAGCCTAATTTCCCAACTTCTCTCCGTTCATGTAATTAGTAAATTAAAAATCTGTTTGGGAATGTTGTGACTTTAGTAGTATTGCCTCTTGTGCTTTTAAAAGCCACAATGCAATTGAGAAGCACCTTATGGAATATTTTTAAAAATTGTTGCGGTTATCAGAAATACCTAACTTACCTTCACTTTGTATTAAATGCTAACCTTACTTTTTTCCATAATTGAACTTGTATCCATTTCAGTTTATAGTATTTTATTTTGTAATTTTATATAATACAGCAGTTTTACAATAATTCTAACCGAACACTTTACAAATCAATATGCAATTCATAGCTGTTATCACACTTTTATCAGACAACATTTTGAATTTTCTTCCACAATAGTATTAGCTTCCCGGCAGCCACATCACATTAGCTTTTAAAAAGCCACAACATTCCCAAATAGAGCCAAATAGCATTCTGATCTCTTTGTTTACATTTCCCATTCAATATAAATTCTAAATTGCTCTTATGCTCCTGATACAATTTAACAGCTATCATGCCTCATTTGTAAAGTATGAGAGAATTTAACTTGTACAGCACAATGCAACAATAGAGATCAAGTCATTTACAAGTATAATTATTCTTGGTAGAAGGAATCACCTGTTTGCGCTCAACTGAACTGAACTTCTGTAAAAGATAAGCTTTCATATCCATAGTTCCAGGGGGATTTCCAATTCCTACAAATACATAACTTAAGAAATCTAACAATACTGAAACTATTATGAAGACAACCTTTTCCAGTGATAGAACATAAGGAACTTACCAATGCAAAGTCGGGGAAATCCACGAGAGCCATCCAAATGGCCAATTACATTCTTAACACTGTAACAATCTAACACCAGTTATAGAATTCTCTAGTATGATTTGCTGGTAGTTTAAGATGGGTATAGAAATATACTACTACCAGTATCTCAACAGGCGAGAAAAGAAAGTTTGCAAGAATGGGCTAGCGGCAGTATTTATAAAATCATCCATGTATAAATTACTGTTAGAATAGCTTGACTGTGATGATTAGGGTGAATTGTGTTAACTATTAGTGGAATTAGGCTTGTATTATATGTACTAACCTTTGTACTTGACCTAACTGACAACTATAAATAGACACACTAGGCGCCTCACTAAGTAAGAAGTCAATAACAACACCCCCTCTCTCTTTTAGAATCATTCTGTGTTTCTCTACAATTACTACAGACCAAATCTTCACCACCAAAATGTCTTTAAGTAATTATTTGAAAGAATTTACATATTGAGAGTTCAATGTCGTCATAACAAGATTTGCACCAGTATACCGGTTCAAGGTAGCAGGAGAATTCATGTCAGCACTGAATGAATGTCAATCAATTTAATAAAAAAAATTCAAGTATTCAACTATGAGAACTCTAATAGATGTAATTTGTTTGAAGCTGCTAATGATTAAACTCTTGGCCACAAACAGCCCGTCCCTCAGGTCAATAAATTTAGAAAGTTTGGTTTCAATGGATCAATTAGGATTTGTGCCATGAACAATTCTTACTTCTAAAATCATATTGAGTATTGACAAATTAGATGAGAAGTAATTTTAATAAAACATGTTCTAGGCAATCTAATAGGCATTACCCATTGTGATGGCCATGTCCTCCTTTAGGTTGAAGCCGTAAAACACCATTTGGAAGGCTCAACTCATCATAAACCTATATTGAAAATCCCACAAACTTGTAAACTGTCACTATTTTATGAAACACTATTTTAATTGTAGTAAGGTATGAAAAAACATACTAGTACAATATGGCGCAAGGGTACATGATAATACGCAGCAAGTGGTCCAACCTTTATGTATAGGACAAAGAAGATTATATCAGGGACACAAATTAACTTAAAAAGTGACAGATAAAATATTCTATTATGGTAAGAAATATGCCATATTATATGATGGAAAACAAACCGATTCCCCACTAAAATTCATGTATGCTTGAGGCTTTGCCAACAAAATTGGTACTTCTCCTATTGAACCTGTACTGATCACAGGAAGAAATCTGAATCAGTAAATAGGGGAGGAAAAAGAGGAAACTACACACACACACATAATGGCAGCAAATAATGCACCTATTCCAATCAAGGCCTTTGATTGAATTGTGTTCATCAAAATCCCTTCTGCCTGAGAAATTCTATCGATCATTTCGAATCCAACCTAGTAGAGAGAAAAACATAAGATCCAACACAAACAAGAAGCATAACAGAAGAAGCATTATCACATATAGGCTAATAATTACATTGTGCCTAGTGCCATGGTATTTATTTCCAGGGTTACCCAGGCCAACGATGAGCCAAGGTGTATATTCCACTTTAGCCTCATTGTTGTTCTCTGGCACTGAAGAAGGAAGTGAACACCTTGTTGCAACTGAATGCTTTGTTAAGTAATGAGGACAATGCAGTTTGCTGGGATATTTTACACAAAAGCTTGGGGCAGATGCTGCATACAACATTGACCTATTGAAAAAAAGTACAAAGGATGATCAACAAGCATCTCACCAACTAGTTCAGATCCCTCTAAATTACACCAGATGGAGTCATTCACAAACTTAGAAAATTGACTTATACAAAAGAGAAAATGGAGTTTGGGGAAGCATATGGGGTAGAAATCTCTAAGTACTGCAATTTTTTAATCCCCAACATATTGACATCTTCAACAGCTAAGGTTAACTTTGGACAAAAGAATACTTATTTGTCCCTTAAGTTTCAGGTGTGTTTTAATTTCATCCCAAATGTTTTATTTCTTTCAATCAAGTCTCATTTAAAAAAAAAAAAATCATGCAATTTTGTCCTAAACCCTAGCACTGTCATAAACACTAACAGAATTTGATTATTTGGATCCTATGTGGCAAACCAATAAGTTCCACCAATCTACATTGTTTTCAATTTCATATCACACCAGAAACAACACTTTCAATATCAATTTCAAGATCCCCAACTTCCCCTTCCTTCTTCATTTCAAAGCTTCCCTTGCCATTAGCTTAATTTCCTTAGAATTGTTTTCTATCTCTCATTGATTGATCGCATAAAACACATTGGGTTGTTAACTTTAACAGTTTTCTCACCCCTGTCAAATTAAAAACTCCTCTTTTCTTTTACATTTATATCTAAATCCCTAGTTTCCACTTACTCCATTATATTTTAGTTGCAAATGGTTTTTCATAGGCTCAAATTCAAAATGGTGTAGTTTTATCCTTTTCAAATATACAAAGAACTAATACAAACACAAGCTCGGAAAGGGTAAAGACAGTAAAATTGTATAAAACCAATAACTTAAAAATTGGTCAATGTTGGGGCGAGGGCCGGCAATGGTTTTGTTAGAGAGGAGAACATCACTGCCTATCTAGGAAACATGGACACTGACATACACGGGATACAACACTGATACAGACATTGCAATATGACAAAATTTGAAATGTCCATATGTAATTTAAACTGTCATGTCATGTTTATATGACACTAAAACTAAAACTGCAACACAACAAAAATTTGAAGTGTCTGGCATGTATTGAACACAAATATGGCTCCTTTTTTTTTAACTGTCCGTCCTTCACAGCTTCCTACACATTGACTCAGGATTTTCTTATGCTTTAGAGCTTCTAAAATACCTTTGCACGGATATCTAATATCCTCTGATGAGCTATTTTAGCTCGGATTCTTGTTACCTCTAATTACTTGAAGAGAAGTGAGGAAAACGCACAATTTATTATTTTTAAAATGCGTGCTCAGTCTAACCCAAAATCATGGGTCCAAGACCAAAAAATTGGGAGCTATGTTTTTTAAAGGGGTTAACTGCTATAAGTTGGGACTTTGCAAGTAATTAAAAAAAAAAAAGCCCACATTACAGAAGAGTTTAGGGCTTTCAAGGTAACAATGGTGGACGCAGATATGATTTAATAGTCATCCGCAATGCAACAGAGAATATATTTGTTTTCAATTCTCAAATTCCCTACACAAAAATGTCATCAGCAATTATGGGTGCTACGAGTTAAGCGCATGAAAGGGGAAAATGAAGCAAAAAGGGAAAGGGAGAAACTAACCTGGTACGGAAGAAGGAAGACTGTAGGTTTTGCACTTCCTTGAAGATTTCTTAGTGATAAGCTTAAGAAATTGTGAAGGCGTAGTAAGAAATAGAGCAGAGGACGAGGCTGCCCCTCGATCCTGTGCGCATACATACGGTTCAGATTTTATATTATTTTTTTTAAATTTATAAACATTTTTTATTTTAAAAAATAGTATAAAATATAAAATAAAAATAATTTTATAATTAATAAGTATTAAAAAAATATTTTATATTAAAAAATTTATAAAATTTAATCGATCCAAATCAAATCCGGACAATGGGAATACGCACGGTATGCATAGAGGACTCAGGTTCGGACGACGGTATTGTATATGGAGTTTCAAATTGGTATGGTATTGTTTATAAATCGGCACTAAAAAATCTACCTTGCAAAATTTTAACCCAAGAAAAAGAGAAATTTTTAGTTGAATATATATATATATATATATATAATTTTAGTAACTTGTTAAATTATTTTCCTAAAACTTAATTTTTTTTACAAGTAACGTTTGCATTTTAAATTGTGTTGATAAAAAAAATTATTATTTTGAAAATAATGCATCATAATTATATAGAATTATGAGATGCAAACTAATATTAGTAAAGTAAAGAATATAAAATTTAATTTATTTTTATTATCAAAGTTTGCTAAAAGATTTAAAAAATTTATCCCAAAAAATTATTTTGGATACAACTATCCATCCAAAAGACTTGTTGGTAAAGACCTAAGATTGATTTTTTCTTTTTTCGGAAATCAACTTAAAATTGATTTTTCAGTGACCGAACAGATGTTGTCATGTAAACTAAAGTTCACAAAATTACCACACAATATTAAAGGAGTAGAGTAAAAGAAAAAATGAAATTTGAGTTTTTAGTCAATAAGAAAGTAAATAATTAGGTATGTTATTATGGAAATAATACAAAAATAAAATGCACTGCACTTTTTAGATATTTGTTATTAATTTTTAATAAAAATATAATAAATAAATAAAATTTATAACTTAGTGTTCCTTTATTAACAATTTTTAATCATATATCATATTTTTATTCAAGGCGAATTAGGAAAAAGGCAGAACTTATCGAATAAACTGGAGAAAATGTTGAGAAGAAGTGCAATGGCTATTAGAAAGCCTAGCTAGACCAAATGGCATGTGACTTCTTGGAGAAAAAAATGCATATGGGGAACATTTACCATTATATTTTAATTGAATCAAAATTTTTGGATCGAATTATCAATATATTATATAATCCTATTGCCACGAACTGTGCAATTCTAATATTAAGGTTGGATGTCAATTTTTTTTGTTTGGTTGGTCGCATCATCGTTAATATAATTTTTTTACATAACTTATGTAATATTTATCATACCTTTATATTTATTATTTTATTTATTAAATTATTTTTTTAAAAAAATAAGAATAAAACAATCATTCTTATTTCATCTTTCTCTACCTATTTATATTTTATATATTTTTTAATATTACATCTTTCAACTAAACACTAAATTCTTTTTAAAAAATATTATATTAAATCTCTTGCATCTGCACAAGATTCTACGGCAGTTTAGTAGATATCAAATCACTAATAATAATTAAAAAAGTTATTAGTAATAATAAAAGAAAATTAATAATTTAAATTTTAAAAAAATACTTTTCTCTAAATTTAGCTTTTTTAAAAAATAAAAATTTTAATTTAATTTCTGAATATTTTCTTTCAAATAAAATGTGTCATTTATTATGCAAACTCATAGTCAATTAACAAACTTGTTAATGTGGCATAAATAAGAATCCACTTGGCTATTAACTCATAATCTTAACTTATTAAGGTAGCATTTTCTTTCAAAACAATTTCATTCAAACAATTTTTTTAAAATGATGTCATTTTAACTATTATTTAGTTTTGCAAAATTTGCCTAAATAATAATAATTTGAGAGAAAATATAGTTACATGACTTGTCATTTATGTTAAATCAATAAATTTATTAAATAATTATTGGTTTATCTAACGTGCATTTCTAAATGAAAAAAATTTAAGAAACTAAATTGATAGTTTTTTACAAAATTAAATTATAAAAAAATATCTTTGAATAATTTAATTATTAATTTACTCTAATAATAAATACGTAGACTTCGATGGATGATTATATTTGTATAAAACGATGATAGAAGATTGGACTGGTCCATTGTACACGTCATATTGCCGTACTCATGGCAGCTGAAGTTCCCTACGTGCAATCGCGTATGGCAACATCTTCAATGCAAACAAAATCTAATCCAAAATCCTACGTAATCTTTCGGAACAAAATAAAAAGAAAATGGAAAATTTTCTAAAAAGAGTTGTACAATGAAAAAATTTCCACATCTTTTCCGAATTCTTCCCAGAAATAAACAACTAGGGAGACAAAATTTTCGAAAAAAAAACTAAAAAATAACAAAATTGTAAATAGGAAATTGGACTTTTCGCCAACTTCATCTTCGTTGTTGGAGTCACTCAGTAGCGGTTCTTTCGAAGCTCCCTCTTTCTTTCGTCCTGAAATTCTCACCAACAAACCAAGCTTTGAAAAAGATCACATTCGAAACAAAACTTCACGAAAGCGAAACTATAGCATTGTCTATCCGGTGAGGATCTAAGCACAGAAATTTATTACTAAAAGACGGTAATTGCTCTCTGGTATTTCATTTTTTCTTTGCAGATTTAACTTTTTATTATTTGATTCTCGAACGACAGTAGCATTGTCCTAAATTCATTTGACTGTTTAATCGGCTACTGCATTTGCCTTAATAACATTTTCTGTTTTTGGTTCTTAGTGTTTTATTTATTTATTTATTTTCAAATTCCGAGTGTTTGACTTTCTGGGTATTGTGTATTTTCAACCAGATAATATGCAGGCGCCAACTTTAACCTTTACAGGACCCACTTTGGGCTTTCAAAAGCGAGGAGTCTTGCTGGGTTCTGGCGAGTTCAGAAATAGGAGTCATCTGACACCCAGAAGACGAGCCTGCATGACCAATAGGACCAATTGCTGCAATTTGCGGCTTGGTTCGCTTACTATGGAAACCGAGCGAATTGGTAAAAGTGTCGGTACAGGGGGTATTTTTGGCTCCCCGGCTAAGCCCAGATCAGTCAAGGTTCAGGCTTCTGGTTTGTCTGCTGCTGCTGCTGGCTTTGCAGTGCCTATTTATTCATTTTTGTTATTGCAATTCTTTTGTCTGGGTTAAATTCCCTCTCCGATCTTAAAAGCGCACTCCCTGCATTTGAGATTTTACTGTGTTTAGTCTATTAGCTAAAGCTCCCTCTTCTGAAAATTTTTTACTACAACTGTCAAAGACAAAATTGTGCTTATTTGGGCTAAATTTCGTTTGCTTGATGCCCTATCTGGGTTCTCTAATCTGGCATGACAAGATTTCTAGTTTAATCTTTTTTTTTTTTTGGGGGTGTGTGTGTAGAGAACTGCTGTAAGATTTTCTGACGAGGCTCTGTTTTTCTCTGTCTATGTGCATTCATGTTAGTATCTCTGCCATTGTTCACTACGTCACTCACATGGTACACTGTTGCGTAATTCGTAAGAAATGTTCTTTAAACATCTTGGAATTTCATTAAGAAGTGCCTCTCATTTACTTTATGAAGTATTTTAGGAGAATGCGGATCATGATTATTGAAGTAGTGATGCCCTACGGCCCTACCCAATAATGACTGACAATCCTGTCGATATAAGAAAAAATAATTTTATTTTGGCTGCAATGAGTTGAAAATTACACAGTTTTGAATTCAATCTTAAGAATTATGAAAATTTCCAAAAGCCTTGTACTGGAATCTATAATTAGTCATCCATTACAGTTCAGTTTAGTCCCTTGATGGCTTTTAATATCATCTCTACAATATGTATGACATTAACATATATTTGCTTGCGAATTTCATAATGCTGCTGGTGCTATTGCATAAGCATTGCCATTGATTCTCAATGAAAAAACCAAAAGTGCTTTTGGTGCTGATAATTGCCTATACAAGCCTTCTTATTCGCAAATTCATTGAATTGCAAATTTCATCATCTTACTGTGAAACTCTGGATACTCTGTCTATTTCATATAAGTATTTGCTCTTATGAACAGCATATAAAATTGAGTTGCAGATGGAGATATTGAGGATGCTGTCACCACTAATCCTCAGGGCAAACCTTCTGGAACTGTGTTACCCTATGTTGGTGTTGCTTGCCTTGGAGCCATTTTGTTTGGTTACCATTTAGGGTATGGTATCCTCTTCTCTTTATTACGTGGGCAATGATTTCTACTGCAATATATCTTTTTGTTTACCTTTTCATCTAGGTAATATGATTGATATGAGGCAATCCTAGATCTAGATGTGTCAAATTATTGTCCGCAAAAGATGCACTGGAGATGATCCATGCTACACACTTTCATTGAATGGCATCCCACTTGTGAAATTTCTCTAACAAGCCAATGTTAGTGCAGGGTGGTAAATGGAGCTCTTGAATACCTTGCCAAGGATCTTGGAATCACTGAAAACACTGTATTACAAGGTAAATTTTATTTTGCTTTTGTTTTTTTATCGTTTCTTTTGTTTTACATGTGAAGTGATTTCAGAAGTTTGATTGATCTTATTGGAAAAGAAAATCTTAGATGTTTATGCAAATATTCATTTACTCTCTCACTCTCTTACATTTTTATCTTGTGCATTTAAGAAGGCAAATTGTCAGCATACTTATACATATAACCTCCTAATGGATACCCTATCCATATTAGTGTTGCTGCTATATTAAACAAAAGAACACTTCTGAGCCTTATGGCTCGGAGCTAAGTGAAATTACTTACCACTTTTTGCTTGGTAGTAAATCTGTCTCACTCATCTTCAATTTCTTTTTCTTAAATATAGTTCCATTTGCATATGCCACATCAATTGTTCTCTCATTATTCACGATTCTAAATTTATGAATAGGATGGGTTGTGAGTGCACTACTTGCTGGTGCCACTGTTGGTTCATTTACTGGTGGAGCATTGGCTGACAAATTTGGCAGAACTAGGACTTTTCAGTTAGATGCAATCCCTCTAGCAATTGGAGCATTTCTTTGGTCTGTCAATTGTCCTTTTGTACAAGGTTTGATGATTCACATACTTGTAAAAACTGATGCTCAAACTATGCTGCATTTATAGTGCTACGGCCCAGAGTGTTCAGACAATGATCATTGGACGCTTGCTTGCTGGTATAGGAATTGGTGTTACATCAGCTATTGTACCACTATACATATCTGAGGTGGTGCCTTTACCAATAATTCTAATCTTTGTGATCATATTTACAAGTTCTGTATGGACCATTTGTTGACAACTGGTAATTGGCAGATTTCACCAACTGAAATTCGTGGTGCACTTGGATCAGTTAATCAACTATTTATATGTATCGGGATTCTTGTTGCACTGGTGGCTGGATTGCCTCTGGCAGGAAATCCTATATGGTATTCAGTTGTTGCATCTTCACACTTTGTCAGCCAATTGTTTCTTCTCATAATTAATTTTGTGCAGAAATGGAACATGAATATTAGAGATGAAATTACTATGTTCTGTTTAAGTTAAGGAAAAAGGAAAAAAATCTAGTCTACTTCTATTATTAGTATTCCATGGGAAAACAATAATGGTGCCTTGTAATGTTTTGTGACTGAGAAATAAATGAATTGGCAAAAGAAAAGGTGATTTAAGAGAGAATCACTCAAAAACTTTAATGGATGGTCCTACTCCTTTCTATCTGCAGAGTATGTCTTAATATGAACTGACATTAAACTCGTGATTGTGAACTAGAAATAGATCATTTTTTCTGAATTGTTTGATTTCTTTAGCTCAGAAAATTCCCCACTGATGTCTCAATTACAGTTGCAAATTTTAATCTTCCCATTATTATTTACAAGCATGGAAGAACTAGTAAAAGAGTAGGGTTGTCAACATATATAATGAGTTTTGAATTTCATAATTTTGATATTGAAATTTTGGAAATTCAGGGTTAAGGATAAATTGGAGTATTCAAGAAGCAATGCAAATTCCAATACCATAGATAAAAATTTAAACTGAATTTTTAGCTTGAGATATTCATTTGGTCAGTATTTGAAGTTGACTCTCTTTCCTCATCACAAAATTCATAATTATTGTTTTTAATGGCCAATACATGTCTGGATTGATTTGGACAATATAATTTCTCTGCTCATTTATTCTTCAATGGTTCCAGAAAATTGAAATTTATCTTCTTTCCTCATAGTTAATGTATTTCCTCGTAATTTTTAATTTTATCTTCTGGAACCATTTGCTGGTTTGCTACTTCTAAGTTCTGTTGCACTAGAAATGGTTATTTCTCCGGAATATATTATGCGATTCCTATAATTAACCATTTATAAAGTCATGTTTGTGTGTTGACATCTTTTACTACATCATTAACTCCCCCCCCCCCCCCTCCAACCCAAAAAAATTTTTATTAGGTGGCGGACGATGTTTGGCATTGCAGTAGTTCCATCAATTCTGTTAGCACTAGGAATGGCTATTTCTCCAGAAAGCCCTCGCTGGCTTGTTCAGGTTTTCCTACAATACTGTGCAGTCTTTTGTTACTGATGCTATAAGTTTTGATGTGGATTAAACCATTTTGCAAACCTAGCAGTGCAAACCTTGCTACTTTTGGAGTGATCAATTATTGTCTCATATTCTTTTCACAAATCCATTAATGGGCTACAATCTCATATGGAGATAATTTTGCAAAGAAAAGATTAACATTTAAGAATGCAAAGCATTTCATCAAAAGAACATCAAAATGGAGCTTTTTTCATCTTTTTAATGTAAAAATTTGACATCATTGTTCATGTCATGAGTCCAGGGCTAGTTTAGAATTCTAGAGTTCTGATAATTATGTTGTGAGATTTGAATCCAATTCAACATGCACACATACAAAGTATCTAATCTTTATGTATTTCTGATCTGAATTTTATGCAAGAAGTTTCTTATAGGTTGTGTGCTACAATTAAACTTCTGAGAGAATTACATTTATCATGTTTTAGCTGTACATTGTATTTATTATTTTACAGCAAGGGAAAATCTCTGAAGCTGAAAAGGCTATTAAAACACTATATGGAAAAGAAAGAGTTGCTGTGGCTATGCGAGACTTAACATCTTCAAGTCAAGGTTCTTCTGAACCTGAAGCAGGGTGGTTTGATCTGTTTAGTAGCCGATATTGGAAAGGTATTAAAATGTTTTAGTAAGACTATTCCAGGTTTGGTAGCACAATGAACATAAACCTTTTAATGTAATGAAGAAGCTCTATAGTGCTGACCTACTTCAACATAATTTTCATCATTTAATTTTATTTGCTTGTTGCTTTTAGTCTTTAGATTTGATTACATTGACCTGCTTCTTTTTTGAAGATTTAATCAGATTGTTCCCTTAATTGCATGTTGATTCATAGAAGTCAATTTTCTTCTTCCAACCTACAGCCAATGCAGAGTTAGAATTGATACAGCATGTGACTACCTTTTGGCTTTTGAAATTTTTGAGGCCTTTTTATTACCTGATATTTGTTTTACAGAGAGTTTTATGTTAATAACACCATTATCAAGATGTGTATGTTTTAGTTTCACAGCTTAATTTCTTTTTTGTTTTACTCTAGAGTTGATTGATACTTTCTTACATACATTGGTATCTCATTTTCAGTTTTTTCTCTGAAATGTCTTCTGCAGTTGTCAGTGTTGGGGTGGCACTTTTCTTCTTCCAGCAGTTGGCTGGAATAAATGCTGTGGTGTACTATTCAACTTCTGTTTTCCGCAGTGCTGGAATTGCTTCTGATGTTGCAGCAAGTGCCCTGGTTGGTGCCGCAAATGTTTTTGGTTAGTATTTTGAATCTAAAATATTTTTAGTTCATTATGTACACACATGATATCGCGACTAATGTTTAATTTTGTTGCAGGCACAGCTGTTGCTTCCTCCTTGATGGACAGACAAGGAAGGAAAAGTCTCCTTATCACAAGCTTTGGTGGAATGGTAATTGTTATTTTCAGCATGCATCTCTTAGACCTAAATCAGAAAAAGATTTGATATTCCATGCCATATAAGCACATTTTATAATATCAGAATATTTCCCATGGCTTCTGGGCCTGCTTTAAGATAGATTTCATTATCGGCAAGGTGCAAGGACCTGAAACATCAAAAGTTATATTGTAAACCGAATGCTCTTTCTGGCTAAAATTGTTCAAGGGCAGATGAGTGAAATATTTCTAGTGCTGTCTTGACCTAAACATTTTGTCAATAAACTTTCCCCTGAACTTACAGCCTCCAACTCTGCCATGATTAAAGAAGGAGGTCTATATGGCAAGATGAAGTGGTACTGACTTTCTTTGTTTCTGTTACCCATAGAGTTTGTAGGAGTAAATAACCTCACTTTCTTTTGAAATAATGCCTAAATAAAGGTCTTGCTCAGTTAAATTAATTTGATTTTCTTGGAACTCCCACACCCTTCATGCCCAAACAGTTTAGATGATTTGGTTGCTTTTTGTGATATCAAACTACCCTGTTTTTAGTTCTGTCTTGTCTAATGTTACAGTTAATACTGAAAATCCAGAAACTTTATACCATATTAACCCTAGTATGTACATGAAAGCTAAATGGCTGAAACTAATTAAATATTGTGAGATTGGTTCAATTCAGTTAGGTAGGTACCAGATTTAATAGGTTTGAAAACAACTTAGCTTTGCATTAATGTTTTATTAAATATCTTACCTCTGGGCTCTTCCACCAGTGAAAAACTCCTCAAGGATGAGATAAAGAGTTGACAGTAAAAAGCTTTTTAATTTTTGACAGAATTGCTATTAGGGCCTGAGTTGGGAAGGTGAAAGTGAAGTTTGAGATTGATGAAGTGTTTGTTTGATGTTTCTCCAGAGATGTAAGGAAAAGGAAGCAGGACTTTGGTAAATATGTAGAAAAAATAGTTGTTATGGTTGGGTAGGGAAGAGGGTAAGTTAATAACACTGGTAAATAGGTGTGATACTTGGGTTTATATATTAGAATTAATACAGCACTGGTGCATTGAGATAGCATCACAGTTATGTAGTTGATGGGAATTATGGAAAACTTATTCCAGAAGTATGAAACTCTAGTTTAAAGATATTTTAGTCTTATGTAGTTTTTTACTTTATATGTTTATTTATTTTCTTTTCTTATATTATGGACTCTCTATAAATAGCCCTACAGTAGTGTAAGTTGTCAGACCAGTTGAAGAGCATCAGTTTATTTTGTCAGTTTTCTCTCCCAACTTCCTCCCTCCCTCTCTCTCTCTCTGTTTCTCCCTCTTTCTCCTTCCTCTCCCCCTTTTTTTCCTCTATTGTTCTTCATTGGTAGGTCCTGAAATGTTAATAGTAATATAAGGGAGAGAGAAGGGAAGGTGGCTGTAAAGCTCAAAACAAACATGGTCTCAATTTGTAAGGGAATCAATAGGCCATAAGTTTCACCTTTTTTTTTGGGTGTCATGTATGCCAAGTTTTACTAGCTTTCTGCAAGCGTTCTTAATTCCATTCCAAGTGATATAGCATTTTCCATGGGGTTGGGGATGATGAGCAGGTCTCTCCATGTCTGTCATCTTGTTGCCTTTCTCGGTGGATTTCTCTGTTTTGTTATGTTCTTCATGAAGACCATGATAGCATGTATCAATACCACGTGGCTTGGTCATGTAATCTGTGGCATCATGTAATCATTATTTTTTAGAAATTGAAGGAAAAAGAGAACAAGAAAAGAATAGACTTGGGGTGGGTTGGTTCTAAAATTCTTCAAGATAGTCTGATCTTCCGGTGTGTAGTGGATGTGATTTCTAGCTAAGACAGAATGAATCCAGTGCCCTAATATATGCATTTGATAACTAGAACTGCTCCATATTTAGTTAATTCATTCCATATTACACTTGCATTCTGATATATTTTAAGTTCTTTAAAATAATTTACTTCTTTGTTTTTTAACAACTGGGTACTTGCTTTATAAAATTAATGATATGCATATTTTTTTTGGTAATCTTTAGAATATCCTGATTTTGATATTTTTAGGTTCCCCCCTAGGCTAGCGTTAGTGTTCCATATTGTATATATGTGATAGGCCAATTGAGCCCATTGCATCTGGATGTCAGATACTCAAAACTTACAGAAGGTGAAGAAGGGAGAGAGTAAATAGAAATGAAAGAGAGCTGGTCCAGGAGGTGGGGACCAGGGTAACTAACTTCCTAATGATCTTGTTGTGCGTGAGTGAGCTGGAGGAGGGAGGGAACTCATGTGAGAATGATGTAGGGGGTTTGTTGCTACAATATAGGCTATGAAGAGTGAGGTAAAAGGGAGGAACACGATAGGAAATTGGGAGATATCTACCTCTTGAATGCAGGAGGCCATTTTTGGTTGTGTTTGTTATTTTCTGTTGCTTTTTCTCTTTTGCTTGGGTACTATAATATGGTTTTGATTTATCTTACTTCCATTTCATTGTGAAGGGGAAGATAACCCATTGCTTGAGTGATAAATAATACTAAACCAGAGAAAGTTCTATCAATTTGGTATCAGAGCCGTTTCCTTCCCAAGGAGTGGTAAATACAAGGATGGAGCAGCGAATTGATTCAGTGGAAAAAGGGCTGGAGGAAGCACAAGCACAAGCACAAGTGACAACAGTGAGAGTTACTCATGGATTTAAGAGACAAGGTCAACGACCTTCGTAGCCCAACGTGAAACGCAAAAAAGGGGAAGGAAGATGTGGTGGGACAGCAAGCGTCAAACTCGAGCATGAGAGAAGGAGACCATGTCACTGTTGAAGAGAAGGAAGTAGCTCAGTTTAGAAGACTTGAGCTACCCCTTTTTTCTGGCGAAGATCCCATAGGATGGTTGTTTCTGGTGGAGCGATGCTTCTATATGAATTCAATGGCTGAAGATGAGAAGCTTGAAGCTGTAGTGGTTTGTATGGAGGGCAAGGCCCTCAATTGGCTGCAATGGATGGAAGTACTAAACCCAGTGAAGAGTTGGAAGGAATTTAAGGAGTTCTTGGCCAGATTTCACAGGAGGCAACTTAGGGATAGATATGAGATGTTGATGACTTTTAAGGCAAGAAGGGACAATAGCGGAATATAGGGAGAGTTCTGAGCTGTTGTCTGCTATTATGAAGGAGGCATGAGGAGAAGTGTTAGCTGGGGCTTTTAAGAATGGGCTCAAGGAAGATATAAGAGCAGAGGTTGGAATGATGCAGCCTACCTCTCTGAGGCAATTGATGCACTTGGCTTTTCAAGTGGAGGAAAGGAACTTGGTGGTGGAGCAAGCTAGGGAGAAGAAAATAATTTCTAAAGTGGTCAAAGCCACAGGAGACCCAAGTGGCAAGGGTTCAAACAGTACTCACCAAGGACTCCAAGTTTTACAGAATTGTCAAAAAATGCAACCCAAGCATCACATGCCCGAAGCCCAAAAAGCAAAGGGAGAAGTGAGAGCAAGGCAAGCACTAGAACAAGTGTGAATATCCCTATGATTTTCAAAGGGAGTACTACCTCTACACGGAGACTTTTGGAGGCAGAAATTAAAAGGAGAAGAGAGCAAGGGCTTTGTTTTAAATGTGAGGAGAAATATAGCCCAAACCACAGATGCAAGAACAAATTATTGAATTTGATGATTCGATTCTGTCCTCAGAAGGGGATGAAGAAGTTGAAGAGTTGAGTGGAGAAGATGTTAGTGAAAAGGAAAAAGATTTGTGTACTATGGAGTTATCAATGAATTCCATTGTAGGAATTGATGATGGGCATAAAACTATGAAGTTGATGGGTTCAGTTAAAGGAGAAATGGTTTTGTTTTTGATTGACAGTGGTGCTACCTACAATTTCATATGCTCTAAGTTGGTGAGTAGGATGCAACTACCATTACAGAGGACACAAAAGTATGTTACTAAAATAGGTAATGGGCACAAGATATTTGGGCAAGGGGTGTGCAAGAAGTTGGAATTGAAACTACTAGGGGTCAGCATTCAGCAAGATTTCTACCCTTTTGGGCTTAATGGGGCAAAACTGGTATGAGACTTTGAATGGCTTGAGTCACTTGGGGAAGCAAGGGTGAATTCGAACAACTCATGATGAAATTCAAAGTAGACCAGCAATGGGTCTGTGTGAAGGGTGATCCATCATTAACTAAAACTTTAGTGCCCCTGGACTCCATGCTCAAGACCATAAAAGGGGAAGGACTAGGTTACTTGATAGGATTCTGTGAATTAGAGTGCAGGACGGACAGCGGGAAGAGACTCCTGAAATTCAAGAATTGCCACAGGAGTTTGCTAGTATTTGAGCCAATTAAAGGCTTCCCTCCCCACCAGTTAAGGGACCATTCCATTTTAATCAAACCATTGGCAACTATCCCTAATGTTAGGCCTTATAGATATGCCCATTCACAAAAGAATGAAATTATTAGGCCAAGTAGCAACTCCTACTCTAACCCCGTGTTGTTAGTCAAGAAAAAAGATGGAAGTTAGAGATTTTAGATTGATTGTAGGGCCTTGAATAAGGTCACTATCATGAACAAATCCCTTATACCAGCCATTGATGAATTATTAGATGAGTTGGGGAAAGCTACCATTTTTTCTAAGTTAGATTTGAAATCAGGGTATCATCAAATTCAGGTCAAAGTTTGGGATGAAGAAAAGACAGCATGAGGGCCATTATGAATTCATGGTAATGCCTTTCGGGTTGATGAATGCACCTTCTACATTTTAGTTCTTAATGAATGATATTTTCAAGCCTTATTTGAGGAAGTTCATTTTAGTCCCTTTTTATGACATCTTAGTATGTAGTCCTGATTTCCAAATTCACATGACTCCCTTGAGATCTGTCCTAGAAGTCCTACAAAAGGAGAAATTGGTTATCACTAGGAAGAAGTGTATTTTTGCACAGCCAAGGCTTGAATATTTAGGGCACATTATCTTGACCAAGGGGGGTAGAAATAGATCTTACCAAGGTAGAGGCCATGGTTTCTTGGCCCGTACCAAAAGACATTGAGGCCTTATGGGGCTTTTTGGATTCAATTGGATATTATAGAAAGTTTGTGAATAACTATAGCAAAATTGCAGCCCCACTCACAACATTACTCAAGAAAAATGCTTTCAAGTGGAGTGGTGAAGCCCAAGTAGCTTTTGATGCACTTAAAAGAGTAATGTCCTCAGCACCTATATTAGCCATGCCTAATTTTTTCCAACCATTTGAGATTGAAAAGGATGCTTTAGGCTGTGGCATAAGGGCTGTCCTCATACAACAGGGGAAGCCTATAGCATATTTCAACCAAATCCTATCCGCTAAAGCATCACTAACTTCTGTATACGAGTGAGAACTAGTGACAATTGTGTATGTAGCAAAAAAGTGGATTCACTACCTCATGGGCCGTCCATTCATTATTAGAATAGATCAAAAAGCCCTTAAATTCCTATTGGAATAAAGGATTGTTGACTCAGATCAACAAAGGTGGGTATCCAAGCTCATGGGATATAAGTTTTAGATTCATTACGAACCGAGGTCTGAAAATAGAGTAGCTAACGTGCTATCCCGCAAGGAAGAAATCATGGAGTTGAAGGCCTTTTTCTTGTGGAATGATGAGGAAATGGAAGCCTTGGATGCTGAGGTGAAGAGAGATGAGAAATTAGCCCCATTGTACAACTGGTTGCTGGTACAAAAGTTTCTAATGGGTAAAATTTAAGGAAGGGTTGTCTACTTTACAATGGTAAATTGGTAGTCCTAGGAAGCTCACCTTGGGTTCCTACATTATTGAAGGAGTTTCATACCTCTATTATAAGGGGGCATTTGGGATACTTACATCTTATAAGCAACTATCCAAGTCACTTTATTGGGAGTGTATGAAGAAAGATGTACAGAACTATGTACCAAGTTGTAATGTGTACTAGAGGAGTAAGTACCAAGCCATGCATCCAGCGGGTCTTCTCCAACCCTTATGCATCCCACAACATGTTTGGGAGGACATTAGCATAGACCTTATAGTCCATTTGCCCAAATCTGAAAAATGGGACACCATATTGGTAATGGTTGACAGGTTTACAGAATATGGGCATTTCATTGGACTTTTGCACACTTATTCAGCTAAGGATATGGCTGAAGTTTGTCTGAAGGAAGTAGTTAGATTGCATGGTTTTCCAAAATCAATTGTATTCGATAGAGATCAAGTTTTCATGAGTCAATTTTGGCAAGAGCTATTCAAGATGGCTGGGACAGGTCTAAAGTACAAAAGTGGCTACCATCCAGAGACTGATGGGCAAACAGCGATAGTGAACTGAAGTTTGGAGACATATCTTTGCTGCTTTGCGAAGGACAAACCCAATCATTGGGCTAGGTTGCTACCATGGGCAAAACATTGGTTCAACACCTCTTATAACAAATCCACAAGGATGACTCCATTCAGAGCACTATATGACAGGGACCCTCCAACTTTATTTAAGCTGGAAGACATTCACTCCACAGTGGAGGAGGTGAATGAAACTATTAAAGCTTGAAATTTAATCTTGGCTCAATTAAAGGAGAATTTAGGGAGCCCAAGAGTGCATGAAACTTTAAGCTAATAAAAATAGAAGAGAGGTGATTTTTGGAAATGGGGGACATGGTATATCTCAGGATAAGGCCTTACAAAATGAAGTCCCTGTCCAAGAGAGCTAATGAGAAGCTAAGTCCTAAGTCCTATGGACCCTACAAAGTCCTAGAAAAGCTTGGGCCAGTAGCATAATGGCTAGAGCTACCACCTTCACTAGAATTCACCCAGTGTTCCATGTATCACAGCTCAAGAGTTTACTACACTCAGGAGATTCCTTCTTTTCTGACTGAAAGCGTGGAACTGAAGGTGCAGCCAAAAGCAGTCCAAAAGAGTAGGAAGCTAACTAATGAGGTGGTGGAAATTTTAATCAAATGGATAGGGTTACCTGAATTTGAATTTACTTGGGAAGATTATAATGCCATTCAAACCCAATTTTCTAATTTCCACCTTGAGGATAAAGTGAAGCATGAATTTCTTTTTTTTTTTGGGGGGGGGGTGTTATTGATAGGCCCATTGTGCCCAATGCAACTAGGCCTCAGATACTCAAAACTTACACAAGGCAAAGAAGGGAGACAATAAATAGAAATCAAGGGGAGGTGGGGACCAGGGATATCTAATTTCGTAATGATAGTGTTGTGAGTGGGTGAGCTGGGGGAGAGGGCAACTCACATGAGAATGATGTAGGGGGTTCATTGCTGCAATATAGGCTATGGAGAGTGGGGTAGAGGGGAGGAAAACAGAAGGGAACAGGGAGAGACCTGCCTTTCGAATGTAAGAGGCCATTTTTGCTTGTGCTTGCTATTTTCTGTTGCTTTTTCTCTTTTGCTAGGCTACTGTAATCTGGTTTTGGTTTATCTTACTTCCATTTCATTGTAAAGGGGAAGATAATTGCTTGAGTGATAAATAATACTAAACCAGAGAAAATTCTATCAATATGCTAGGGGGCTTTACGGTCAAACTGTTTGAACCATTGAATTCCATATTATATCAAGCGTCATTCATTAATCTGTGTGATGATTGGTTGCAAATATCATCATTTCTTGTTTAGCATTGCCTGGCCTCTTCTTGGCATCAGACAAATTGGTAAAGATTAGAATGAGATGAAGTAACAAGACAAATTTAAAAAGTCTAAACAAGGAATCAAGTCTTCTTTCACTTGTGTCCCTCCCACTTTCTTCTGGATGTTGATTTTTTATTCCATTTTCGAAGGAGAGGAAGTGGAAATTATTGAAATTCTTGATCATAAAGGCAACTCTCAAGCAATACTTAAATTCCTTTTATGTTTAAATGCTAGAGCAGAGTTTGGTAGCCAGGGATGGATTTATTGTGAGTTTTTCGTTTGTGGTTTATTAAAATGTTAATTATGTCATATATCTGCCTAATATTGAATCTGTCCTAGATAGGATGTATTCATAATTTCCTATCTATTTGGTTCAATCAAACTGAATCTTAATACCAACAGCTTGATTTCATTTCTAGTGTAATATAACATATTCATCTTATTGTAAAACTTGGCTAAATTATCCGATATTTTCTTTTCATATGACTTATAGTTTTGTCTTTTTCTCTCCCCCAGGCTGCTTCAATGTTGCTTCTTTCTCTGTCTTTTACTTGGAAGGTCCTGGCACCATATTCTGGCACCCTTGCAGTCCTTGGGACTGTTCTGTAAGTCATTTACTTTTGTCAACAGCCCTATTTTCCTTTCAGTAAAATGCTTGTTTTACCTCAATAAACTTGTAGTTTCTTTGTATTTGTACGCTTCCCATATATGTTGACTCTATTGTCTACAAATTTTACACAGCTATGTCTTGTCATTCTCTCTTGGCGCTGGTCCTGTACCTGCCCTTCTTCTACCAGAGATATTTGCTTCTAGAATTAGAGCCAAAGCTGTTGCTTTGTCATTAGGCATGCATTGGGTGAGTAACTTCAGTCTTAAATCCAATTTCTCCCTTAATTTCTGCCTTTTTCTTGCTTTAAACTTTGAAAATCTACTGGAGGGGGGATAAAACAAAGCATCAGCAGCTGGTCAACTTACCAAAACACCTAAATTGCTACTTCTCGGAAAAAAGGAGAGGAAAACCCTATTAGTCTTTGACATGTAGGCAAACTTTGAATTTGGTCCTCTACAAATTATTGAAATGCTTGCAATATTGCCCTTCCTAGCCATTTTTATCCAAAATTTAGCAGTCTGTTGACTTGGACATTATTGAGTGGCAAATTTGTTGTGCCTATGAAGTTTCTTAGGACCTATTTCTCATTAAGTGATGGGTATGATTTATGCTGCATGATCTGTATTGCTACACTGGCTTCGTTGATTGCCTGAAAACTATGTAATGATGAAACTATGGATTTTCTATCTTATCAGATCTCCAACTTCGTCATTGGCCTCTACTTCTTGAGTGTTGTAAACAAGTTTGGTATCAGCACAGTATACCTGGGCTTCGCGACAGTTTGTCTTCTTGCCATCTTTTACATTGTAGGTAACGTTGTGGAAACGAAGGGTCGATCTTTGGAGGAAATAGAACTTGCACTTGGTCCTGCATCTTGAAAAGTATTCCAGAAATGCATGTGGTCATAATCGTAATGCTACTTATTGACCCAACCTTGGGACTTCCACTACTTCTACTCTGGATGGTGACCATTTTTCTGCTGTGAGAGTGTTGATTCCCATTTTTTCTTTTCCGCAAGTGTTGGAACAATATCATTGTGAGCTTTAGTGAACAATCTGTATTGAATCCATCTGGTCATGCTCACAATTTTTGTCACAGTTGTATTCGTGGTAGATATTAGCTAGAGCATTCTCAATCCTATTTGCAGATTAAATAACTAGATTGCTCTATCTTACCTTAAACTTGGGGAGCATATATATCTTGGTTGTGTCAAGCTTCCTTTTGTAGTTCAATAAAAGCATAATAAGCTACTAAATGTAATTTAGTAGTGAGGCCCTTATGTACTAATAAATAATAAAAGCATACAATTTTTGGCATTAATAATGTCTTGATTTTCTTGAGATTGACTATAAGGTCCTTTGAATTGTCACGAGCAAGGCTGCAACTTAAGACTGATATCTTGCAAGGTAATATTGAGGAGAATTGAGAAGAAATGAAGGTTAAATTTAAACCTTTCTTTTGATTTAAATCTAATTTTTTTCTCTCATTTTCATTCATTCTTAATTCAAACATATCTTGAAGTGTTCATTTGCTTATAATACTGCGAACATTAAGCCAAGAAAAGCTTTCACGTAGGGTGGTTATTTAGTTATTTTCCTTTTGTTCTGTCGAGTCGTGTGGACATGGCACGTAAATAATACCACTAGTTTAAATTTCTGCAATTGTAACTTTTTTTTTTCCCTCGTTAATTATCCAAACACTTTATCATTGTAGCTTTTTGTAACTTCATGAATTATTTGTTCATTTGCTGCATAACAAATGTATAACATAATCTCTCTCTCTCTCTCTGGGGTTATGAGGAAACATAACTTGTTGAGAATTCAATTAAAAAAAATTAATAATTGAGTCCCTAATAAAACATCATGAAAGAGAAATTTTAAGGTTTATCTAAACGTCTTTGCTAAAGTCATCTAAATTGTTAAAGAAATTATTTGACCTGATAAACACATGATTATTAAAGGATGCAAATGTCTGATATTTAATCTAATATCTCACCTACTAAATTTAAAATGACATCATTTTGCATTTTATTTATTTATTTATTTATTATTATATTATTATTATATTATTATATTATTATTATTGTTATTATTATTATTATTATTATTTCTCTCCCTTAAAGGTTATTAAATGAAATATTAAATCAAATTTGGCGTGTAATCCATGTTTACGTTCTCTAATAAGTAATAACTATATGTTCCACAATTCAACTGGTTCCATTACCAATTTAAAAATATTGAGAATTGTTACAAACATATAAAACGAAAGTGACCCCAAAAAAAAAAACATTTAGGATGAAATTAAAACTGACTCAAACTTAAGAAACCAAGAAAAAAGCATACAACCAAGGCTATATAAGAGGTTCTTTCAAAATCTATATGGCAAGACCTACAAATCATTGGCCAATGGCGGATACTAATAAACTGCACCGAGAGGATCCCCAACTAAAGCAAACCTACATTGCTTATATTTTCCACGTATAGCTTAATACGACTGATTGATCCAAATTTCTTGCGCCAAATTCACAACGTGAATATCCTCTACATGATATTAAAAAAATTCGAAAAAAAAATTCTTACTGTTGTATAATATCTAGCTTTCTTTTCAGAGTAATATCAATCCTTTCTGATGGAGCTAGCTCAATATCTTCCGTCTTATACTCGCTATAATAACCAAGAAATAGTTACTGACAAGTATAGTAGTACACGATGACTCCCAGAGCATGGACAATTGCTGCTTTTTCCTCAATATGTATTACATATGCAGCACAATCACTTTTAGCAGCTCCATCGTTATCCTCAAAACTCCAAGAGTAATTTTCAAAACAATTTGTTGACAGTTCATGGATCACTCAGTCCAGTTCCATGGTGATATATCTACATGTTGGATTTCCTTTCCCACCTCTCCTTGGTATCAAGCCTACAAACGTATCAACAACGATTATTGTGAACTGCTCACATGAAATATAACAAATCCAACACACACACACACACACACACCCCAAAAAATCAAACTACAAGATCATGACTAATTGACAATCTACTCTACAGCCAAACAGACTTTGTCAGATAGCATTCAGAGAACATGTGAAAGGTTATCAAATGTGCATAGCATGTTCAACAATTTGAGAAAACTTAAGAAGGATTATCAAATGTGCATAGCATGTCAATGCACCAATGTAACATAGCCACACACAGCTTATCATGTGTTTCAGCCTCCTATTCACGGTATGTTTCCTTCCTATTAGGACATCTCTTGGAAGATGCCCATTTACCAATTAGCATTAGTCTTTCTTCAGAACATTTATGGGTGCCTTACACATGCATTTTGGTGCATCATGAACAAGAATTGTGTTGCTAGAACAGGTATATTTTATTCTAGTCATCAAGAAACGACTGCTAACTAGGGACTATCAAGTATCAACCAAGGTCAAGTCATACCCCCAATGCAATTTCTGGCGCTTCTTTGATGTGAAACCCACAGATATGTTATCCTCCTCTAAGGAGGATTCCTTTTTGCTATCAAAGCCTTCACGATTCAAAAGACTCAGTTCTTTGTTATCAACATTTGAAACGTCAGCTCCAGAGTCTTGGTTCATGAAGTCATTGCCTTTGGACTTTTTTCCATCATCTGCAAAACACAAAATTTCATATGGACATTGAGGAACTCTTATTCGAGGTTGAATAATATTTAAACAACAATAATAACAACAACAATACAAACGCACCAAAATAATCTTTGCCTTTTGTTTTAATCTTTGATTTTGACTTTATTTGTAAGCGCCTCTTGTGCAGTTCCTATCACATTTAAATTTTCAGACACTCACTGGGGAAGAGTAACAAACAAATAAGTAAATGCATAAATATATGGATAGAATGGATTTACATTCAGCCCAAAAAATGTTAAAGAAAATGATGTTTAAGCATCAATTAAGTTTGTCCAGCAGTAAATACCGAGATTCCTGAAAGGACAGACGCCAAGTCTAATGTTCTCAAAATTTGCACGACTGCATTCAGACATTCAGCATTCTAGTTTCCAGTCAATAGCAGGCATCTAGCTATATAACTGCAACAGCTACTTAGAGGAGATGTAAACAAGGAACAGACATTTTCACCCTCCAAGTCACCCCATGAACTCAAGTTGTTTTTGTTTGAGCTTTTGATCATGACAATTATAAAGGAAGAGGCAACTATTCTGTAGAACAGGCTGTTAAGACTTTTTGGGTACCACTGAGTTTGCCTTAACACTTGGGAGCAGTTTCTCCTGATATAATTAAGATGTTTTGGAAAGAAGAAGAACAAATTTTTAAGGCAATGTGCAGCATCTAAAGTTTTCTGGTATATTTGGCTGGAGAAAGATGCTCAAATCTCTAAGGGCATCTCTCTGCTTTTACATTTGTGGGATAGGATGGTGTTTATGGCTTAACTTCGACACCCTGAGCACGGGTGTTTTAAGGGAATTCTCTCTTGTCCACGTGCAAAGAGATTGACCAGCCTTGCTGCATGCTTGAGCTATTGTTTCTTTTCTCTTTTCTTTTCTTCTTTTTTTTTCCCCCCTGTTATTATGGAGGATAACTTATCCTCCCACAAATTTGTACTTTTTCACTTCTTTCTGTTTGCAGGTGCCACTGAGGCTTTAGATGAATCATATGTGCAATGGCTATTTCATCACCCCCCTCATAATAAGTGTTTCTGATTTATGTCATGTGCACTAACTTTGCATCTCTTGATGCAAAAGGGTTAAGGGACAGATAATGAAAAGAAGGATAAAATGAAATAGGTTATATATAAGTTATGCTAGCTAAATTACAAGAAACTTTCAAATGTTTGAGTATCAATACAACATGGAAACTCAGTAGGTTATTGCACTCTTGCATTTACAAAAAAGGAAGAGAGAATCTTTTAAATGTCATTCACTTTTGAACTGTTTGAGAAAAGTTAGCCTATGGGTGAGAAGAGAAGCAACCAAGAAGAGCAACAACATGAGTTCATTGTCGGTACTCCTGTTCCTGTAGCACTTGGCAATTGATATTACTCCGATTTATAAATTGCCACATAATCTAATTTTGTTTAGTCAAACCATTAAATATAGTTTTAAATCATGATTGAGTTGCACCCTCAATTTGAGATGAAAATTATTTGTTTGTCAGAATATGAATGGTAGTCGTACTAAATATTTTGTCAGGAGTACAATTAATATTTCTCTTGCAGCAAAATAAGGGTTTATTGCCCTATGGTTTAAGCCCACAACAAAAATCCACTTGAAAGTTCCAGCAAACTATTAGAAGCAGAAAACTCATTAACGCCCCTAAGAGATCATTGCAATGAAAAACTTACATGACATGCTAAATTTCAATATAAACATGAGCATGAAAATAACTTTTTTTTCTGCAAATAATAGATATTCTTTCCATCCGTTGTTTCTCTATTGGGTTTCCACGGCCACAAAATGTTTTAACTTTTCCAAAAATTTTGAATATTTGAAATTCTGAAAGACAGACATACTCAACTACCCAGATCACAAAACATTATATATATACACACACACACACACACACACACACACATTTCATTGCTTCATCCATGAAAAATTGAATCATAAGAGAGGAAATAGCCTACGCGAAACTTTAAGAGTTGTTCTTGAGTAAGTCCTCTGGAGTTGAAATTGGGCTGCAGACACGGTGTTGATGCGATTGCTGCCTCTCTTCTCTGGTCCTCTTCTTCCTTTTCCATGGTCAGCTTTTCGTCTTCCAAAACTCCATAGAAGAGGTTAATAATACCATCCTGTAACGGCGTCGTTTGACAGTTTTAGGGATCCACGCATTCCACCAGTGTTTATATGGTAGTGGATCTCCTTTTTTTTTTTTGGGATCTTTTTAAAAAAATATTCTCCTCAACTTTTCATTCACAAATGACTTTTAACTTTTATGATAAAAAAATTAGGCCCTTCAATTTTTTTAAGTTATTTCTTTTTACTTTATCCTTGACTTCGTCATCTCATATCTTCAATATTTTTCATAATATCCCCAATTGAACATGTTACTTTATAGCTTTGTACAAGAACCTAAATTATATATACTGACATTAAAAACAAACAAGAAATTAATACGTCAATTATATTGGGATTTAAAATAAGATATAAAGTAAAAAAATGAAATAGATATAAAGGACTTATTTTAAAAAAATGAAGGTTGAAAATTTTTTTATTTTAAAATTTTAAAAGACCATAAAGGATCGTTTGATACGTGGGATAAGCCAAGACTAGAATGGAAAAAGGAATGGGAGTCCCTATTTTATCTGTTTGGTACATGGAAGACAATAATCCACCAGACACTTTTATCCCACAAAGTTGGGAATCTTTTATCCTGAATAAAATGGAAGGAAAGGTAAACTAATCCTGGGAGAAGCAAATTAGTGACCTCTTTGCCCCTGAACCACGCATTTTCACTCAAGTGCGATACGAGATAGACCCACATCCACTGACAAAGCTTCATCATGCACTTCTGCACAGTTGTCATCCATCACAATCTTCTTCGCAGACCAGCGTCTTCCAAATCTGGTGATACAGTAGCGAAGTGGTTGAGTGGGTTTCGATACTAACAGTTGATGTCGCTGCTCCGGTTTAATTTCTTTCTCTGATCCTCAGTGCTTGGGTGTTGAAATTTTATGATCTATATGTGAGATTGAGGTGTATGAGTTAGCCTTTTAGTAAAAAATTTTCATTGCTGTGTTAGTTTGCTACTGCACATGTTATTGTTCTGTGTGTTGTTGCCTATGCTGGTGCTTCCCTTGTGTATTGTCAGTCCAATAGTTTGAAGGTCGCGAGTGTGTGATTTAAGTTCAAAAATGAATGTTACTTTTGTCTCTTTAATGACGATTTGGTATGGTAGTGTGTTAGGCATTTGGAAGGAGGTTCGGAATAGGCACTATGCAACACATTTGGGTAGCAAATACCAGAAATTGAAACAAGCTAAGATAAAGCCTTGATTTATATGGAGATGTTTTACCTAGTTGAAATTCCTTAATTAAATAATAGGTCAAAGCATGTTCAGAAATCTAGACCCACATTAGTAATATATGCCTATTATCATTTTATATGAGGAAAAAAAAAAGAAGAGATAAAGTTATGTGGTTGCCTGCTTGAATCAACATCTATACTAATTATATTAGATATGATTTGAAAATTATGGCTGAAGCACATCACCTTTGTTTGCTTTCCATGTTCTCAAGCTATGTCTGGGAGTGATGGTTGCCAACGAAGGAAAGAAATTCAAGGAAAATAAACAACAGACAGGAAAAAAAAAGGGGAAAGGAAGTGATGGTTAAATAATGAAAGTCTTTCTTTTTATTAGAAAAGAATTTCATTATGTGCCTCCCTTTATAAACATATAATTGCTAAGGCTATTGCACTATCGTTCTCCCTTTATACATAATCGCTTTAAAAAGGATTGTTAAAAGTGAAGGAAGTCAAATTATTGGAAACAAAAAAAGAGAAAATTGGGAATGGATATTTAAAAATATTTCCCTGTCCTTCTCCATCTATAAACATATAATTCCTAAAAAAATGAGAACTTAGAACTATTATCATGACAAAACCACATGTACTTGAAATGTATTTTAAAGCATTGACATTGTCGGTTAAAGGAGAAATCAAGATTCTTGTTCCTGTTTGTTCTTATGTAGTTCACGATGGTGTTCCTTTTTGTTCTGACAAACTTTTCATTGACTTCTGGTGTAATGGACTTATACTGATTGTGGGCTCATTTGGAACATCTCAAGTTTTGAAAAATATCTTTAGTTATTTTGATTTTGTTATTAATGTAAGTGGAGTTGATATTATATCTGAATGTGAAATTCTAAAAGGGTCATATTTATGAGTCCCTCTTATTTATATACGTCGCTTGAGAGATTTGTTTACTAATACTTACATCCAACACATATCTGCTAGTTAGTCAGAAGAAACAAATGGTGACATCATATATGGAGAACCCTTGTGCTATGCCAAACTAAAGAGGCTTCTAATCAAAGTTCGGAGAGGGCATATGAGAAATTGACATTTTGCCATGCCTCATGAATGATAACAATGAAGCTATAATTTATACTATGTTCTCTAGTTTGATTTCATGATTGCAGTTTATTGACTTCTATGACGTTGAAGGAAGAATTCTTTTTTATAAAGATTAAAACTTTATACTTAATCAATTACTTCCAATTACTTTCTTCCATTTGTCAAATACAAGTCATTACTGTTAAGTGTAGATACAAGTGACTTTTATTAGCTAGTAATGAATTATAACTAGTACTATATACATAATTCTTAATAAATTTAGATACGTGAACTGGTTCATAATTAATGAATATTTTATTTCCTCACAGCTAACTTGCATTGCTTTATTGTATTTTCTTCACTAACACATTGTTTAACTGAGAAGTTGGCATGTGAATTGATGGATATGGAGGGTATGCTTACCTAAAGTATATATATATATATATATATATATTGGTGGTGAACGAATATGAAATTCCTATTTGTTGACAATCTATTAAATTGACAGTCAATAAATCAAGACTACTATTATAAATATGGATTATCTATGGTTCCATGCTAAATTACTATAGATGCAACTTTTTGGAATGCTACCTCCACGTGAGTTGCATTGGATGGTTCCCATATGTTGCCTACTTGTTTGTTTTATACTTTGAATCCTCTTTTTTTACCTTCATTGTAATATGATTCTCTTTATACCTATTGACCACTTGGTTGCTTGAAATGATTATTTAAGTATATGTTTGTTCTCTGCGTATGCTCTCCATTTTGTTCCACTAGGTCATTATATTTTTCCAATCTTTTGACCTATTCCTTAACAAGTCTCATTATTTCCATGATTTGATATGATTATTTCTGCAGCAATGGTGAATCATTCGATATCAATAATCCTTGGATTGTTGATTTGGTGGCTGAATGTAGTGCACGTAGTTTATAAATTTTATTTGTCCATGGGTCTTATGTTTAGGAGGCGTATTAGTAATAAATCATACACTGTGAGCTTTTATGCCAAAAGGGCTCAGCTTATGAATATGGTTTATAATAATGACACAACCTGTTATAACCAACTTAGGATGAATAGGCAGACCTTTGATAGGTTATGTTCTATGCTTCATACTGTTGGAGGATTAGAATCTACCAAAAATATGTTAGTCAATGAGCAAATAGCGATATTCTTACACATACTTGCTCATCATGTAAAGAATAGAGTCATTCAAAATCTTTTTGGAAGATCAGGGGAAACCATTAGCAGATATTTCAACCGGGGTGTTGATTGGGATGATGCGTTTGCAAGGTACTACCTTATACAAGGTCACTAAGGGTTAGATAAATATCCTTATACAAGAGTACAAAAGATGTCTCACTACATAAAGCCCTCTTAATCTCTCCTCTACCAGAAAATAAGGTTACTTTCTTTTCTTCACTCTCTTGACTTTTCTTTTCAGTAGCTCTCTTTCCTTTTCTCTCCATTTCACTTTCTTTTCTTTCTTTCTCACGCACTTTCTTTTCTTTCTCTCTTAGCTTGCATTCTTGAGTAATTCGCTTTTGATCCTCATATGCCTGCAAGGGTCTGAGAGGGGTTAGCATAATGGTTTTCTTATTAAACTCAAGAGAATACCTGTTAGTATAACCATCATACTTAACTTTCCTATCAAATTGACAAGGTCTACCTAATAATAAGTGTCCAGCATACATAGGAGCTATATCACACAAAACCTCATCATGGTAACTTCCTATGGAAAATGCTACAACAACCTGTTTAGTAACTTTAACATCCCCATTATCATTGAACCAAAACAAATTATAAGGAGTGGGGTGTTTTCTAGTTGGCAAACCTAGCTTTTCAACTAACAAGGTACTAGCAACATTAGTGCAGCTCCCATTATCAATGATAAGACTACATACCTTGTTGTTAACAAAACACCTAGTGTGAAAGATATGCTCTCGTTGTTCTTTTTCAAGCTCTTCTTTAGGTTGAATGCTAAGAGCACGCCTTGACACTAGAGCCTCACCAAACACAGCTTCAGCTACCTCCACATCAGATTCATCACCTTCATTGGAGCTCAACTCAGCTTTCACTTCTTCATCACCACTACTTTCACTAGTAACAACACTATTCTCAAGCAAAATCATAGTCCTTTTATTTGGACATTATGAAGCAATGTGACCAAAACCTTGACATTTAAAGCATTTAATTTTAGAAGAATTAGAAGAAGATTTAGGTTCAGATTTACCTTTAGAAGTAGGTGTTGGCATCTTCAACTTATTCTCCTCTTTAGGCTTGGTCTCTCCCTTAAACTTGAAAGAGGACTTGAAGTCTTTGTTGGAACTAGCATGTGATTTCAATTTCTGTTTTGCCTTAAAATGCTTCTCCACCTTAATGGCTTTATGCAACAACTCTTCCATATCAAGGTAGTTTTGCAATTCAACTTCTGTAGCAATTTCAGGGTCTAAGCCACCAAGAAATCTTGCCATTGTAACTTCTGAATCTTCCTCAATGTCAGCTTTGATCATGGCAATTTGCATTTGCTGAAAATATTCTTCCACATTCATAGATCCTTGTTTGATTTTGTGAAGCCTTTTGTGCACATCCCTATAGTAATGGGTAAGGACAAATCTTTTCCTCATGAGAGTCTTCATTTCTAGCCAAGACCGAATTAGACCCTCTCCAGAACGCCTCCTATTAGTGGTTAATTGATCCCACCATAGGCTTGCATAATCTGTAAACTCCAAAGCAGCTAATTTCACTTTACTTTCTACTGAAAAAGATTGGCAGTCAAATATAAACTCAACTTTTCTTTCCCATTCTAGGTATACATCAGGATCAGCTTTCCCTTGAAAGGAAGGGATTTTCATCTTGATATTACTAAACGCATCTTTCTTTTGAGGTGGAGCTCTCCTAACTCTTTCATGTTGGCTTTCCTCCTCAAAATCAGATTCATCTCCTCCTAGAACGTTTTTACCACGTCTTGCCTTGCTATTGGAAGAAGAAGAATCTATTTGATCCAACCTAGTATTTAGCCTTTTGAATTGTTCTTGAACAGATTTGATGAACAATTTAAGGTCAACTTGGTTATCTTCACTTTCAGACATGATTGGAACCTGAAATGTTAGTGAATAGCAAGAGAAAGGACCTGACCACTCCCTCTCGTGTTTCACTCTAAATGATGCAAATTCACTCGTGTTTCACACTTGTAATGGCTTTTACAATGATGAAAACACTCTTGCCTTTTTCCTCTCAACTTGCTTTCCTATAGTGTACTAAATTAAATCCAACAAATCAAAAGAAGTAGCAACTGAAGTGGCAATCTCAAATTAGAATTCAAGATGCAAAGTTCTCCAAGAGACAACAAAAGTCCAACATTTAAAAAAAAAATTCGTAGGTGCAGCCAATGGAAAATACAGCAAGTGACTAGGAAAGGAAATGAAGACAATGAATTTATGGAACAAATGGTATGTAGCAGATTATGAGAGAACAAATGGTTAAATGATTAATTATCAAGAGGAAAGGATGGAAAGGAAATTGGAATCTGAAATCAGTAATGAAGCAATCAGAAATTTGAAATTTAGAACAAGGTGAATGAATGCAAATTTCCTTTTATGAATTGTGCACAATATGACATTTAATGACCAGATCAACTCAAGGAATCAAAAATGATAATTCCAAGAATAGATGATCTTCAGCAATTGCAATTTAAGTCAACAATTTATAATTTCCAGCACAATTTTCTTTTTCACAGATTTTGACTTCCTTTTTTTTTCTTTTTCTTTTTTTTGCAACTTTTCCTTCTTTTCTTTTCTTTTCCCTTTTTTTCACTGTAATATACTCTCTCTCTCTCTTTTTCGAATCTCAAAGGTGCTGAAATTTGCAAACAGAACACCAGATTTCTGAAAGATCAGAATGACATGCACGCAAGAAACAACTATAACTTGCTCTAGAAAAATCGGATTGACGTGATTCCAAAACGAGAAGAAAGAAGAGATCTTGAGACACAAGAAAGACCTATTACATGTCCAAAAATATGAAGGAAAACACTAGAAAGAGCCGCACGAAAATGAGGACGAACAGAAACTAATCAAACGAAATAAGGGAAAAAAACAAAGAAAAAGTGGATGAAACTAACCTCAACCAATGCTCTGATACCAGATGATGTGAGACTCCGTAGAAACCCGTTCTAGGAACCCCAAATAACACAGATCAGTGATCGAATTTTGGCAAGCAACACAAGAACAAATAATATGGACAATAAGCAACAAAGAACAAAGAACAAAGAAGAAGAATAAGAAGAGATGTTGGTCAATGGAATTGAACCCTAAGAGAACCTGTCTCTTAGAACCCTAATCCGGGACGCCACAAAGGAAACCACTCCTTTGATAAGTCAAAGATTTTCTCCAGCACACAAAGGCCACAAGAGAAATCTCACAAATCAGAAATGATTTTGAAAAGATAATTCATTCAATCTACCATCCTTGAAGTACAAGTGGGCCTTATATAGGCATTTGAAAAAAATAAAACCCTAAATAGAATAATTCCTAGGTGGCACCTTTTACATGGCGGGAAAAATAAAGAAATTTAAATCTGAACAAATTCACCAAGAATGGTGCCTAAAAATCTGAAACAGCAACAATCAAATTAAAACAAAATAAAACTAAGAGAATTTTGTGGAAAATGGCTGATTTTGTGAAAAATGGCTAGACTCCTTCAATTAGGCTCCCGTTGGGCTTGGGCTAGCATCTTGTAGAAATGAAATAATCTTTATGCCAATTTGTTCCTTTTGGGCTTCATATTTAGCTAAGACTATGGGCTCCAAGTCTATTAGTTTTTGGATCACTCCATTCAAGGCCTCCTTCATAGCTTTGGCTCTTGATCTTGTGCATGGGCCTCCCATACCTTGCAATGGATCTTTAGTTGGCCATCTTTTAGAGTCACGTCCAGCCCTTTTGTTTCCAAGCTCTTGATTTTGTTCAAGCTTCTTCAAATCTCCTGTCTCACCTCCATTACAAGGTGAGCTATTTAAAACCCCAGAGCCTATTCTTGAAAATTCACTTGATGAAAAATGGAAATGGTTTGAGGTAAAGAAATGAATTGATTTCATTTACACAAAATTGGGTATGGTATTTGGAACACACTGACTGATTGTTCCTCTTTTTTAGAATTGCCTTGGTGCTCTAGATGGAACACACATAAGGATAAAAGTGCTCATGAATGACAAACCAAGATACCGTAATAGGAAAGGAGAGATAACCACAAATGTGTTGGGAGTTGTTCACCGAACTTACAATTTATATATGTTTTGCCTGGGTAGGAAGGGTCTGCAGCCGATGGAAGGGTATTACGTGATGCAATTAGTAGAAAAAATGGGTTAAATGTACCTCAGGGTGAGCAAATATATTAACTTTCCATATATAAATGTCTTGTCATTTACTATATATATATATATATGTTTATATTAATGCATAGTTATATTAATTAGGCCGATGCTATTTGGTTGATGCTGGGTTCACCAATTGTGAAGGCTTTCTCGCTCCTTATCGAGGACAGAGATACCACTTAACTGAGTGAAGAGAGGGTCGACAACCAACTTCCCCTCAGGAATTCTATAATATGAAACACTCATCTGCAAGAAATTTCATCGAGCGAGCATTTGAAATTTTGAAACTACAATGGGCAATCCTCAGAAGTCCCTCATAGTACCCAGTGAGAACATACAACCGGATTATAATTGCATGTTGCCTGCTGCATAATCTTATTCAACAATTTGATAATTCAGACCCATTGGAAGATGAGGTTGGGGACATGGCACCAGTTGATCCAAGTGAGGAGCATAGTCCTATCATTACAATGGAAGCAACTGATGCTTGGAGTGCTTGGCGAGACAGATTAGCCAATGAAATGTTTACTAACTTTAGGTGCCATAGAGCCCGTTGATGCATTATTTTTCATGATGAGAACCTTTATAGATGTATTGGCAATATAATATTAGATCTATGTCTGCTTTAAGTTATAGTGACTATTATGTCAGCTTTAATTCTTATCATATAATTGCTTATTAAATGTGTTTGTAATAAACATTAGTGTGGGTTTGGTGGTCTGTTACACGTAATTTTATTGCTTGCTCTGTCTCTTTGTGCATGGTATTATCTACTCATTTTCTCTTTTTTTAACCCCTATGTGCAATGGTTGTGATTAGTTTGTAGTTTATTTAGCTTATCATCATGGCTGATCAACCTGAGGGTTCCTCTCAAGGCAAACACGTGTGGACACTAGAGGAAGATACTGTGTTAGTGGCATGTATGATTGATCTACGGGCTGAAGGGAAATATATTGGAGACAATGGATTTAGACCTGGGCATTTAGCCCTGCTAGAATTGATGCTGGAGCAAAAATTACTTGGAAGTGGGATTAAAGGTTGCCCTCACATTCAGTCACGCATAAAAACATTAAAGAAAGCCTGGGTAGTTGTTCATGATATGGTGTATGGTACAAACACTAGTGGATTTGGCTGGGATGCTCAAAGGAAGTGTGTGCCAGCAGATAAAGAAGTTTGGGATGAATATTTGAAGGTACAACACTCTAGTTAAGCATAACTGCTAATTGTGAATATATAATGTTTGTTGATTTTGTTTGTAGGTATTATACATAGTCATGTTACTTGTTAGGAATTAGTGGCATTTTTGTCTTCTAAATTTGCAACTGATCTCTAATAACTCTTATTTGTTTTATACCAACTTACTGTTATACCTCATTGCTGGGAATTATAGTCACTTTTATAAAGTTTCACAACATGTGAATATGTAGTCATTGATGGCTTGTAGTTTTAGTGCTTCCAATGTATGATATAGCTTGTGAATAGGCAATCATTGCTGGCTGGTGTCTAGAGCTACTTTTATGTCATCATTATGGTATTATATGTCAATATTTGTGCATTTCTAACATAGTTATTTTCCTTTATGTGTAGTCACATAAAAAGGCAACACCCTTCTGGAGTAGGCCTTTTCCGTTGTTTGAAGAACTGTGTATAGTGTTTGGAAAAGATTGAGCGACTGGGAAGGATGCCCAATCTGCTATTGATGTACTTGAGGAGATTGGTGGAGGGGACATGGACATCGGCATAGAAGACTTCATGGACACTGACTTTGGCGATGACCCATATGCAAGTTTGGCACAGTCTGAAGTGCCATTACCCTCTGCAAGTGAAGCTACCTCTGGTCCAAGGAAACGAAAAAGACGTAGTCCCGATGACACATTTATGGAGGCATTCAAAGAGGTGGGTTCAGATCTACAGCATGGAATTCGAGATGCAACAGAAAAATTATGCACAACTTTCAGTGTTGAGTTAGAGTTGAATGCCAAGAGAGACCGTCTTTTTTCTGAGTTAACACTGGTAGACGGGCTTACCCGCCATGAACGGAATGCTGCTCATATACAAATTTCTCGCGATGATAAGTTGATGCTTGCATTCCTATCCTTGCCTCCCCATGAGCGAGCTAATTGGATTCACCTCCTCATCAGATAAATGTAAGCTGCATGTCTTGGTGTTTATACTTGTTGAGCTTAAACTCTGTATTTTGCAACTAACCTAGCCTTCTTCCACCACAATAGCAGGATTCACAGATGCTATGGATAGGAGAAGAGATGGTGGGTGGATAACTTTTTTGACCAGCGTGCACAATTTTGTTGTCCCATATGTGCATTAGTTGTCAATATTTTCGTTGTATATATATTGCAAACTTGTTGTTTTTGGTTGGTACCATATGGTGTAGGATGTGAAGATTTTTTTGGGGTATATATCCTAGAAAATGACGCTGGAATATTTTGGTGTGTATATATTGCACTCTATTTGTCTGAGGGTGCAATTTGTTGTGGGTAATTTTTTGGTGTATATAGGTTGCAAAAGTAGGGGATGGCATATATCTGCTTGAAGGGTATTTTTGACGTAAATATGCTGCTAGACTTTTTGGATTGCCTGTGCATTGGCAAGGGATGCTACTAGAGGCTACCAAAGGTATATATGTCGAAGTTGGTGCTATGAGCACTATATTTGTTGCTGAAACTACTAACATGCAAACATACTTGTGTGTACAGGGTATACCTTTCTTCACTTACTTTTTTGGGTGCTCCCTAGGTTAGAAGTGTAAGCTTGCTACAAGTGCACATTGGTGTTGATTTATTGGTGCCTTATTGTGGCAATTTCGTGTATATATAGGTTGCAAAATTAGGGGATGGCATGGATCTGTTCTGAGGGTATTTCTAGCGAAGACATGTTGCTGGATATTTGGATTGCCTATGCATTTGTAGGGGACGCTGCTAAAGGCTGGCCAAGGTATATCTGATGAAGTTGGTGCTATGAGCACTTTAGTTGTTGCTGAAATTACTGACATGGTCTACATTTTTGTATATTCAGGGTATATCTTTCATTTGTAGCTTTTTGGTTCTTCCTATGTTAGAAGTGTAAGGTTGCTAGAAGTGGACATTTGTGTTCAATTGTTGTGCTTCACTGTGGTTATTTCTTGTGCATATAGGCTAACAATATGCTTTGCTTTTTGTGTAATTTTGGTGAACATTAAAAGGTTGAATGTTGTAACTGTAGAAGCTATTTAAGAATATATCTCGCTGGCACTGTTCATACTATATGGTGTTATGTTATTGATGGAAATGGGTTCACAACTTCAACACTCCTCCTTACTTTATTCCCCATGTTTTCATACCTGTATTTATATTCATTCGCCTATTTTTTTGCTAAAGTTGTACCGACTTATAACCTAGTGTGCTAGCTTAGAAATAGCATATGAATAGTTAAAGTAAAATAGGAAATGGAGTAGTATGCATTTTTTTAAATAAAGGTATTTATCCTGAGCGTGGTATCTAAGCTAGTAGCAGGCCATAATTTGGGGTATGAAAGTGCAAGTAATTGTTTGTTTTTTTTAATTTGGGGTATTTGTTAGCCTTTAGTGGTATGTGCAATTGGGTCATATGTTATATGATGTTTTGGGTCTTAAATAAGTGCCAATTTTTACAAATTCAAATGTACACCACACGAGTATCATGATCTGATAAACTTTCTCTTTTTGCGGTTGTGAAACAGCTATTAGAAAGAATATGATGTTTTTCACTTGAACAAAAAAGTAATTTTGACTTGAGCAATAAACTGAAAGTTAACGGGTATTGGGATTTTATGTAAAAATTGAATTAATTCAAAAGGCATATAACATTAAAACCAATCTTGGACTTGTTGAAAATATTTTTGCAACCTAATTATGCGAACCTTTTTTTTGGATAAGTAAATGTTCTTTAAACAGATTAACTGTTGTGTTAAACTAGAAGGTTGATCAACTAATAGAAAATTTGTACCGTTCTAATCCAAACAAGCACGTTTAATGGTTAATGGTTGGCACTAGGAATCTTGTTAGAATCTTACCTATTTGTGAATCTTCGAACAGGAGCATCGTCGCTTTTACCATAAGGTTTTACTCTTACACTTTGTCTTTCTAGTCACTTTTATTATAACTAGTTGCTGGGGAGTTCGCTCAAGGGAAGATTTCTTGTAAGACATTATATTTTCTCATGTCTCGTGGTGTAACATAATAATTTTGCGTATTAATGTTAAAACACCAATCTACATAGGGTGCAATTTTATGATACTTTTTCCTAAGAGTAATGTTAATCATCCAACAGTAAAGTGCCAATGATTCATAATATAATAACATTCTAAATATACAGACATGAGCCTCAACGCAGAAAGGAATCAAATTAAGCATGACATGCATTGACCTATCCACATTGTTGGTGAGGTCCGCCTCTGACATCATTATAAGAATTTTAATGGATCATACAACATATGTTTTCCTTTTGTTCTTCTTTTTGTAATAAATCTCATCTATTGTAATTGTAAGTTTTCAACATCTAATACAAGGTCAGTACAAAATCAAAAAATCCCATCCACCAAAATAGTGGCATACATATAGGTTTATTTGCGACTTGGGAGCATGCATACAAACACTAACACAATACAAAATATTATTGCCAGCTTCAACCCAACCATTTGCCCCTCTAATTTTGTTATTCCCTAGTTGAGGCGACCAAGTTCCATCCCTTCCACAACCCCTTCTAACCTTAATAGCCTCTTGCCTAAGTTACTCCTTTCCATCTTCCTTGTATAAACATCACAATGGTTGCCTACTCCCTTATCCCTTATATCCTCATCACCGATGTCAGGATTGAGCCATTCAAAGTATTTGCATGCATTTGTGGCGCAGGTAGCAAATGGCTTGTTTGGATTTTTATTAGTTTGTGATATTTTAATGGTGGCACTTCGATGACAATAGCAATTCTTATTATGGGTAGTTAGACCACGATGTCCATTGCTTTCAACTACACTATAAGAAGCCATCAAATCCTACAAAACAGGCATACTCATTAATCAACCATGGTTAATACTAAACCACTGCTACTAAATAGTACTTTTGGAACCATTAGCAAGTCAATCAGCTGAATTTAAACTCTTGTTTAAGGGACAAAAAAGGGATCAGAACAACTTCCATGGATAAAAAGATACTAATAGCACCATTTAATTCACAACTCTTAAACATATATTAGTCGCATCCTCAAATGCATAATAGAGACTCTGTCTTCACCAAAAATTTCCATACATGGAAAGCCACCAATACACCCTTTTTCAACATCTATATTAATGCCTTAAATAATTGTTCCTTTTCCCGCTTTTTCTTCGGTGTCTTCTGTCATCCATTGGCATTCAATAGTTTAATGGTTTCTATTATCCTGAACTATTTTGATTAAGGATTGTGCATGTCGAATGGTTCCCAGTTAAGCACCAGAGAAGAAATCATACACAAACAGCAAAGACAAGAGCAATATGTGCCGAAATATCATGCTTTGAAGATTTTTCACAACAAACCCAGGTTACAACAAATTCACGAAGCCCTAGATGAACAAACAATGGATCCTGTTGGAATAACATTTGACCAATTAAAAAGAACAAACCATAAAGAGAGAAGAAATCAAAATTGCTGTGACCTCTCATGTTGTTCGACCTCACCCATAGGAGAAACAGGGAAAAATTTGACAGAATATGCTGTGTGATGGAAGATTCGAAACGGTGCCAGGGATACTTTACCAATGAGTCAAGCACTTCTACTGACAAGGAGAAGAAGAGCAATGTGTATCAGCCATGGGAATCAAAACCCTCCATTTTCAACTTGAAATTTATTGAACCGTATAAATTCATTTCTCAAAATACTGGACATGTTTGAGAGACAAGCTATGTGTAACTCACAGATCTTTCTGCTCACAAACCTAGTGCGATTTGGAATCCTCCATTGAAGACATTGTTGGAGTGTCGAACTTGGCTGAACATCCAAATGTGCACAGAGCGGTCGTTGGAGACTTTGCTTAAGGGAAGATGCTACGTTGTCCATATTAGGGCTCCTCTGTTTTATATTTTTGTTTTATTTAAACAATAGAAAATAACAAAATAAATTTGTCCAACGGATATTTTTATTAAGGGCTATTTTAGTCCTTTGAATGCTGATTATTCCTATCCTTATCTCACTTTTCTCCAACCAAACATAATAAGGTAATTGTTTTCCCACTCTTCTCATACCATACCAAACGTGACTCTGGGTTTCGTAATTCCCTTCCATTCCCAATCCCATCTCCATTCCCATTACTTTATAATTCTCTCCCACGCACCAAACGATCCCTAAGTGTACAGATGAATAACCTAGTTAGAATGAGAAAAAGAAAGGAAGATGGGATATAAGCCCCACTTCCTCTATCTGTCTCTTTTCTAAATGTTCTTGTAATTTTTGTAAGGGATTTAAGTTTATCCATTTACATATATATTTAATTGGACCAGGCATAAACAATTGTGCCAAAATGACCCTCTAAGCTTAAGTAGCAGAACAAAAGTGCTTCCATGGTTTATGATCTATCTAATTAGTTGGGAATGTTCAGGCTTCAGAGTCTTGGATAGAAAATTTTCGCCCTTCTGATATTGGGCCCAATTTGATATTGGGTCTCTAGTTTCTGTTTCATTAACATGGCTAAAATTATCTTTGATAGAATTTAAGACAACATATTTTTTGAGAATATTTCTTAAAATATGATATTTATCCTAAATCAATAAGTTTTTAAATAGAATGATTCATAAATTAAGTTCGCTTATAAGTTTATTTGCCTTATGCCAGTAAGTTTAGATAACCCATCCTAATATTTGATTTAGCTTAAATTTAAGCCTAATTATTAAATTTATACGATTTTAAAGCCTTTGAGTTTAGTTGAATTTAGTTTAAACTTGTCCAACAAGAAATTTATTATTATTTTATTATGTAAATTTTATATTACATTCAATATTTACTATTATCATTAATTAATAAAATATAATAAAAATTGTGAGTATATATATATTAGAAGTATTATATCATTTTAATCACTCTTTTTGACTTATATTAGCTATGGCCTCTACTTTGGCTTTGTAGCCTCCCTTTTTTTTCTCTTTCTTTATCTCTTTGATTTTTTTATATATTTTTTCATTTTTCTTGATTTTTGTGCTTTGGTTTAAGGGATCACAGTTCAACTAATAAAAAAATCAAAGGGAGTGAGAGATTAAAGAGATGATGATTTATATTATTGAGAGGTCTTTCAAAAAAGATATAATGGCAAGACAACATAGAAACTATGTCTCTTAAATTTAGTAAGATAGGACTAAATGAAGAGAATTCTATGTTGTTCTATGTTTGTGATGAGAATCTAGAAGGATGCATGTAGATATAAAAGGATCTATTACATATTCATAGAGCTTCAATTATAAGAGCACGAGATAAAAGAATGAAACAAGTTTTAAATGGATTACTTGAAAAAGCATGAGCCACACAAGCTTCTAATGATGCAAATCAAATTGGCATTGGGTTTCAACCATAATCAAAGCCTTCTGAGTGTTATTCAAATATGAGATCAAGATTAAGGTTGAGGCTAGAATTTATTTAAGCATTTTGACTTTGTATTTTGTTAGAATTTATTTTTGTCAATTGTAACTAGGCTAAATATTGCTTTTATTTAAGCTCACACATTTAGTTTTATGTTTTATGTTATTTTTATAAAAATTGCGCTTTTTTACTATAGTGGATTACAAAGTATACTTGGATTAAGAATCCACATTAGTTTAGCCCCTTTTAACTTTAGTTCATCAGTTACTAGAGTTTATTTTGTTGCCTTATAAATAGGTGCATAAATAGTGCTTGTATGAGATGAATAGAAATCAAATTTTCAAAGAATATAAGCCGCTTTCTTTTAATTCTTTCATGAACTATAATCAAACTTATTAAAGATTTCTATCTTCGTGGCATTCAATTATAAGGTTAGGATTCTTAGAACTAGTTTTTCAAGGGTTTTAATCTTCTTTACAATTTAATTTTTTAGCTTTCTTGGGTTATAATTCAATCTTATATAAGTTTGAGGTATTTCTTGTTTGAGGATTTAAATCAATTGATATCAGATTTTGTTTCTAGAAATTAGGTTCTTCCTTGTTGTTCTTTTCAATTTTTGTGTTCTTTTTTCTTAGATATGAATTCTTATTGCTTTCTTTAGTTATTGCTTGTTTAAGGGTTCTTCATCTTCTCCAATTACTTTCTTCTTCCTCAGTTTATATAAAGAAAGAGGGGCTAAAGATGAATTTAAACAAAATAAAAAAGAAAAAAAGGATGAAAATTAAAAGAGAGAGAGAAAGAGAGAGTGTGTGTGAAAGAAAGGGGAAAGTATTTCAAAATAGGAAATCACTTATGGGTGAGAAAGTTTCTTTTTTATCAATTCTACTTTTCTAAGGAAGGTTGATTAATTGTAGATGAAGAAGTTTCCTCTTTTTTTTTTAAAAGGGAAATCGTCCTTTTTAATATCTATCAATAATCTTCCTTTTTTAATATCAATTAGTAATCTTTCTTTTTTTTTAATCAAATTTTCATTTTTTTAAAAAAAATTTAGGATGTATTGTCTTCTTTGTTATTACTTTACCTATTTTGCTTTTAGAGTTTCTTAAACCTTACTTATGTTAAACGTTGCAATATTGGGTTTTTGAAATGGGTTTTCAAATAGCTCTAAAAAGAACTTTGAAAGGAAGCATAGAGAGGTGAAAGGTAAGAGTAAGTGAGCTTAATATTGAGAAAAGGCAAAACAAGAGTGAAACATGAGTGTGAGTGACCTCATTTAAGTGTAAACACAGAATGGAGTGTTATGAGGCTTTTTACTAACAAATTTTGGAGATTCGTTATTATGGCTTCAAAAGACAAGGGTGACAGAACAATCACCAAGCAAGATGATTCGTTTGTGTTGCAAGTTATGCAACAACAGTCTAAGAGAATGACTTTTTTGTGTAATGAAGTGAATGAACATTTAGAAATGCAAGCTGAGTTGTCAAAAAAAAAAAGAGAACACAGTCATCAAAGAGCATGGATTATAAGGTAATAGAGGATAGAAGGTAAAAAGAATTAGGCCATAAGAGAAAAAAATTGAGAGTCAAGAAGAAAAAACAAAGGTGGCCAAAAATGGGAGAAAAATAATGGGGGCCATAAAAGAGAATTGTTGTATGAATTTTTTTTTTATGAAGAATGGTGAAATTAAAAGAGTTTTCTTGGCTAAACAACCTATATTTTTACTTTGTTATAAAGAATCTTACCTTAATCTTGATGATATTAATCATTCTTTACTTAGTATTGTTGTATCCCTTTTGCAAGATTTTGAGGATGTATTCCTTGAAAAAGTTCCAAATAGTTTGCCACCAAAAAGAAAATTTGATCAAATTGGCTTTACCCTTGGTGCATCAATTCTTAATAGACTAGCTTATAAAAGTAATCTTAAGGAGATAGAGAAACTTCAAAGGTAGGTTAAGGAGCTTATGGCAAAGGGATATGAGAGAAAGTATGAATCAATGTGCAGTTCTAGTTTTGATTATATATAACAAGGATGGGTCATGAAAGATGTGTATTGATTGTCAAGTAGTCAGTTAAATCATTGTAAAATATAAACATCACATTCCTAAATTAAATGACATGTTTGATGATTTGTATAACTCTTGTGTATTTTCTAAAATTGATTTAAAAAGTGGATATCATCAAATCAGAATGAGGGAAGGTGATGAGTGAAAAATAGCTTATAAAATAAAATATGGTTTGTGTGAATGGTTGGTTATACTTTTTGGGTAATGCACCTAGTATTTTTATAAGATGTACGAAACATGTTTTGTATGCTTTCATTAGAAAGTTTGTAGATATTTATGTTGATGATATTCTTATTTATAATAAAAGCTTAAATGAATAAATAGGACATTTAGGACTTGCATTAAAGGTTTTGAAAAAGAAAAATTGTATGCTAACCTTAAAAATTGCTATTTTTGCATGGATTATATTGTATTCTTTGGCTATGTTGTTAGTACTAGAGGAATTAAAGTCGATTAAAAAAAAGCTAGAGCAATTAGGAAATGGAAGACACTTAAAGCCATTAGTAAAGTATGTAGTTTTCATGATTTAGCTAACTTTTATAGGAGATTTGTGAGATTTAAGTAGAGTGATAAGCAAGATAGGGCTTTTAATTTGATTAAGAAAATATTGAGTTATGCACTGTTACTTGATTTTATTAAATTTTTTGGAATTGAGTGTGATACTTTAAGTATGAGATAAGAGAAGTATGTAACTTAAGCCAATAAAAAGTACAAGAAAATGATATTTCAATATAGTGATTGGGTTTGGGTACATATGCACAATGAACGATTTTCTGTTGGGAATTATGGGAGGCACACAGCGGAAACGTTTAAAATTTTTATTCTAATTCCCACCAAGGATCCGTCAAAATCGCTTAAACCAAATAGGTTCAGAGAATTACCTTTTCTATCGATTGAGTTTGTTGTTTACTTTTGTTTGGATCACAGGAACTGACCGCAGATCAGCTCCCTCTACTGGTATCCACAAGAACGGGGTTTAGCAACTCAAACGGTGTGCTAGCAGCTTGTCCGTACATTCCATATAGTCCGTATGATGTTCGTACAATTCCCATACAGTCCATATGGTGTCCCTCTCTCTAAGGATTTTGGAGGCAGCTCTAGCTATATTTTTTTAATATGGAAACCCCTATTTATAGACTAGAGTTTCAGATATATTTAATTAATCAAATTTAATTAAATATATCTATTTAAATTCAAATCTATCTTATAGTTTAAATTTAAACTAATAATATCTAGAGTTTAATTTAAATTATCTAATTAGTTTAAATTTAAATCTATCTGATAGAATCAAATTTAAATTATCTGATTAGTTTAAATTTAAATCTATCTAATAGAATCAAATTTAAATTAATCTATATATATATATATACATATATATAATATCAAATATAATATACATATATATATAATATATTTTAAATTTAATTATATATGTATATAAATAATTCCTCCATCTTAGATATTCATTGAATCTAAACACATTTCTGATTCAATGAATGTGGACATTTTAGCCCGAGTTGGTCTGTTCTTGTGTGTGACCTTGCAGGCCCATATGATGTTGGCAGTGAGCCAACTGCACCGTTTGACCCACAAATCACAAGCGACCTCTGGCAAGACATTGTGACTACCCAAATCATACGGAATTGGTAATCCGATGTAACCTATCTTATAACCCTATCATATCCTTTTTGTCACACGATATCTAAATCGAGTATGAGGCATGAAAATGTCATTCTCAACTTGCTCGATCATAACTTTCTCGATTTTCGAGCAGACTGATATAAGATGGAACCCTTTCCATCTGAGCATGGCCATGCATTTCTCAGTCACACTCATCGAGGGACCCAGAGATATCTCTTTATTAATTAGAGGGACAAATTTCATCTTGACCACTCATCTTCCTTTGTATGGATTCCATTATACTTGATCATAGTCTTTATAATCACCCGGTCAAAGGTGACATTAGACTATGCCAAAGTACAGTATCCTTCATGTAGGAATTTATGGTGATCTCAGGTCCAAGGGATCAATGGCATGGTTATATATGAGATAAACTTATGACCTAATCCATGTAGCTTATCTCATGATGGGTCTATCCAGCGTTCTGTTCTCTAATACACGCCTATGATTTTGATTCATATCATCATACATGATTAACACTTAATTAATCAAAATCACACTAATCTTAATCCATCGTTGTTCCCACAAGGATGATTGATTAGGGATATTTTGGATAATTCAAAAAAAATGATTTATCCATGGATATTATTATATATAAACATGCAAATAATATAATAATGTAATAAAAAGAAAACTCTTATTTTGTAATAAAAATAATGTTCTCAATACAATGATTGGCCTAGGGCACAATCTCCAACAACTCCCACTTGCACTAGGTTCAATCATTAATGTTTTTAATACCCATTGACCTAACATGACGATCATACTTGGCCTATGCAAGCGGCTTAGTAAGAGGATTAGCAACATTGTCATCAGTTGGTACTTTGCATATCTTTATATCACCTCTATCAATGATTTCTCTGATAAAGTGATATTGCCTGAGTATGTGTTTGGTCCTTTGATGTGATCTAGGCTCTTTAGCTGTGCTATTGCACTATTGTTGTCACAGAACAAATCTATCAGATTTGAGATGGTAGGCACCACCCCTAGCTCAGTAATGAACTTTTTAATCCAAACAGCTTCCTTAGCTGCATCTGATGCTGCTAAGTACTCAACTTTTGTTGTAGAATCAACCACAGTGCTTTGCTTTGAGCTTTTCCAACTTACTGCTCCATCATTTAAACAGAATACAAATTCTAATTGCGATCTAGAATCATCTTTGTCAGATTAAAAACTTACATCTATGTAACCATTTACAACAAGCTCGTCATCCAATCCTCCATACACCAAGAATACATCCTTAGTTTTTCTCAAGTACTTTAGGATATTCTTGACGGCAGTCTAGTGATTCTCACCTGGATCTTATTGAAATCTACTAGTCATACTCAAGGCATATGGGACATCTGGTCGAGTGCATAACATGGCATACATGATAGATCCAATAGCCGAGGCATATAGAATCTTACTCATGTGTTCTTGCTCATCACGTGTACTAGAACACTGAGTCTTGCTGAGATTGATGCCATGAGACATAGGTACAAAACCCCTTTTTGAATCTTGCATACTAAATCTATGTAATACCTTGTTTATGTAGGTGCATTGACTTAGACCGATTAGCCTCTTAGATTTATCTCTATAGATCCTAATCCCAAGGATGTAATTGGCCTCGCCAAAGTCTTTCATTAAGAAACATTTTCCTAACTAAGACTTGACAATCTACAAGGTAGGAATGTCATTTCCAATAAGTAGGATGTCATCAACATAAAACACTAGAAATACAATTGTGCTCCCACTAACCTTCTTGTAAACACAAGATTCATCAACATTTTGGAAAAACCAAAATCTTTGACTATTTCGTCAAAACGATGATTCCAACTCCGAGATACTTGCTTCAATCCATAAATGGATTTTTGAAGCTTGAAAACCTTCCCAGAATCCTCTGGATGCATAAAACCTTCAGGTTGTGTCATATACACATCCTCAAGCAACTTTCTATTAAGGAATGCTGTTTTCACGTCCATTTGCCAAATCTCATAATCATAGTATGCAGCAATGGTGAAAAGGATCCTGATTGATTTGATCATAGCGACTGGTGAAAATGTTTTATCATAGTCTATACCATGTGTTTGTTTGAATCCTTTTGCAACCAATCGTGCCTTGAAGGTATGCACTTGGCCATCCATGTCAGTTTTCTTCTTAAAAACTCACTTGCACCCTATGACTTTTATACCTTTAGGTGGGTCAATCAAGGTCCATACCTGATTGTCATACATGGATTGCATCTTAGACTTTATAGCTTCTAGCCATTTCTCAGAGTCTGATCCCATTATGGCCTCTTGATAGGTGGTTGGCTCATCTTAATCAATGAGCAACACATCACGATATCTTTGAGGTTGATGTCGTGTCCTATCAGACCTTCGTGGGCCTTGTGTTACTTGAGTAGGCTCAACAACTTGTTATGAGCCTTCTCGATTTTCCATCTCCGGTTCAATGCGATTTTGTGGCTCTCAAACTTCTTCAAGATGTATCTTACTCCCACTGATTCTTTTAAAGATGTATTCAATTCTAAAAAGATACCATTTCGAGCACCAAACAATTTATTCTTAGTGGGGTTGTAGAAGTAGTATCCTTTAGTTTCCTTAGGATAACCCACAAAAAGGCATTTTATGGATTTAGGTGCTAACTTATTTGAGGCCTGTTGCTTGACATATGCCTTGCATCCCCAAATCTTGAGAAAAGATAAACTGGGCTTTTTTCCAGTCCATATCTCATATGGTGTCTTTTCAACCGTCTTAGATGGAACATGGTTTAGTGTAAATGCAGCTGTTTCTAATGCATAGCCCCAAAAGGATGGTGGAAGATCCGTTTGACTCATCATGGATCGAACCATATCTAATAAGGTTCGGTTCCTTCGTTTAGAAACGCCATTCCATTGTGGTATTCCTGGTGGGGTCAATTGTGAGACAATACCACAATTTCTAAGATGGTCAATAAACTCTTGGCTTAAATATTCACCACCTCGATCAGATCAAAGTGCTTTAATAGATTTGCCAAGCTGGTTCTGTACCTCATTTTGGAATGTTTTGAACATTTCAAAAGCTTCAGATTTGTGTTTCATTAAATAGATGTAACCATATCTACTATAGTCATCTATAAAAGTAATGAAGTACAAGTGACCTCTCTAGCAGTTGTAATTAGTGGACCACATACATCAGTATATACTAGGCCCAATAAGTCAGTGGCCCGCTCACTGTGCCCAGTGAAAGGTACCTTAGTCATCTTTCCCAATATACAAGATTCGCATGTATCAAATGATTCAAAATCAAATGATTTCAGAAGTCCATCTTAATGGAGTTTTGAAATACGTTTTTCATTTATGTGGCCTAGAAGACAATGCCAAAGATAAGTTGGATTCAAGTCGTTAATCTTGATCCTCTTGGTAGTTATGTTATAGATATCTTGATTATTAGGAGCATTAAGATTTAAGTAATAATGACCACTATGCAAATCACTATCCGCATAAAAAATGTCAATACGATAAATGGAACATTTATTATTCTTAATAATTGAAATAAAACCTTCTTTATCCAAATAAGAAAGTGAAAGAATGTTATTACTCAAAGTAGGAACATAATAACAATTGTTCAAAATTAACAAAAGCCCACTGGGCAAATTTATTTCATAAGTGTCTACAACTAAAGCAGCAACTCTTGCTCTATTTCCAACTCATAGGTCTATTTTGTCCTTTTTCAACTTCCTACTTCTTTTAAGACCCTGCACATTTGTATAAATGTGAGTTCCACATGCAATATCTAATACCCACGTAGGAGAAGTAAAAAGATTAATTTCTATAACATAGATACTTGAAGGAATAGCCCCACTATTCTTCTTTTTCTTTAGATCTTCCAGGTAGAGCTTGCAGTTTCTCTTCCAATGACTGGGCTCATTGCAAAAGAAACAAACTCCTTTCTTGGGAGGTTTTACCTTCTTGGCTTCAGGCTTGGGTTTGGGCTTGTTTTAGTTTTTGAACTTATTGTTCGGGCCCTTTCCTTTGCCTTTGCCTTTCTTTGTCATCCTTTACCTTTCTGAACCATTAAAACAGAGTTTGAATTTTTCTTAATATTTTACTCAGCAGTTTTAAGCATCCCATGTAGTTCAGAAACAGATTTCTCTATATTGTTCATATTGTAGTTTATGACAAACTAGTCATAACTTTCAGGGAGTGAGTTTAAGATCAAATCTATAGATAACTCCTGACTTATGGGAAATCCGAGCCTCTCAAGGTGATCGAGGTAGCCTTTCATCTTCAAAACATGAGTGCTAACTGATGCACCTTCAGCCATTTTACAGGAATGCAAGGCCTTGGTAGTTTCAAACCTTTTCTGCCTTGCCTGTTGTTAGAACATTTCCTTGAGATGCACAATCATCTCATAAGCCTCCATAAGTTCCAAATCTCTCTGAAGTTCTGGGATCATGGTGGCTAACATCAGGCATCCCACATCCACAGAATCATTGAGATGCTTGGTGTGGCATCCTTCTGTGCTCTTGAAGCATTGGCTACAGGCTCCTCAAGAATGGGCTCATCTAGGACATATAGCTTTCTTTCCTGTTTGAGAACAATTCTTAAGTTCCTAAACCAGTCAAGAAAGTTTGTTCCATTGAGTTTGTCCTTTTCAAGGACGGATCACAATGATAGTGCAGCAAAGTTATTTGTCGACATTTTTTCTACAATAGAATATGCAAAAAAATCAAATTAATAACTTTCCACTAAAATAACCCTCAATTTAATTTAGCAGACTAAGACCCATATTTCACTTAATTATAAGTCTGCTTTAGCAAGACGCTTAAAATTAAGCTATTTAGGTAGGTAACTCGTTTACCAATTACATTACATGTAACTCTTAGATTTTTATAAGATTCATTCATCACATGATTCGTCATGTTTAATCCCATCTAATGCCTTGAGACTCAAAACCATTTTGATAGTTTCAATTAAGTCAAACCACTATGAAACTTATGAGTATCACCATTACCTAAGCTGCCTTACTAAGATAACCTAAATGTATCATACTTTGGTAGAACCTACAGTCAGGTGATCAAAGTCTTGGCAAATGTTCATTAGTGGGCGGCATTGCAACTTAAAATTTTACACGAGGGATTTTATTTCATTATTTCATAAAACTAGTTGTCACATAATTATATACTACGATAGCATACATGCATATGATCTCATCACAAGTCTTAAAATAAATGTGACACAATATGACCCATCTATCCTATCTCCTCCCAAGCCAATGAGAGGATTCCTCTAAGATAAAATCTATATATATACAAAGAGAAACCTCGTTTGAACATTCGAGGGGAGTGTGAGATGAGAAAAGAATGTACATTCAGAATGAATAGAGAGAGGCACGACACGCAGGCCGTATTTTTTTTTTTAATTACAAACCATAAGCATCCTAGGGCCATATCATGCACCATACCCATCCAAGCAAATCACAACACACATGTTACAAATATCTCATCTCATATGAAAGGCTGTAAATTTAGTGAATTAATTTTAAATTAGATTATGTTATGCTAGGATTAGATAACAATGGCAGATTCATTTAGTGCGTTACATACATAGCGAAACAAATTCAAATTAAAATAGAATATAATCTGTACAAAGTATATCAAAAATATATATACATATGTAACAGATTAATAATCATGTTTCCAATCACATTGAAAACTATACATATATCATATATATGAACGAATTCATTAAAAAGACCTCTATGCTTAGATTTCATGCTTTTAAAATAATTTGATCAAATCAACATCGCTTACATATCTTATATTAGCACATGCGAAAAATTAATTATAAGATAAAATTCTTAAAACACACAAATACTCAATTTAAGCAATTTTTTGATGTGGCTATGATACCACTGTTGAAAATTATGGGAGGCACACAATGGAAATGTTTAAAATTTTTATTCCAATTCTCACCAAGGATCCGTCAAAATCGCTTAAACCGAATAGGTTCAGAGAATTACCTTTTCTGTCGATTGAGTTTGTTGTTTACTTTTGTTTGGATCACAGGAACTGATTGCAGATCAGCTCCTTCTCCTGGTATTCACACGAACAAGGTTCAGCTACTCAAACGGTGTGCTAGCAGACTGTCAGTACATTTCGTACAGTCCATACGATGTGTTCGTACAATTCCGTACAGTCCATATGGTGTCCCTCTCTCTAAAGATTTTGGAGTGTCTGTACAATTCTATACAGTCCGTACGACGTTTCGTACAATTCCGTACGATATCCCTCTCTCTAAGGATTTTGGAGGCAGCTCTAGCTATATTTTTCTGATATGGAAACCCCTATTTATAGACTAAAGTTTCAGATATATTTGATTAATCAAATTTAATTAAATATATCTATTTAAATTCAAATCTATCTTATAGTTTAAATTTAAACTAATAATATCTAGAGCTTAATTTAAATTATCTGATTAGTTTAAATTTAAATCTATCTGATAGAATTAAATTTAAATTATCTGATTAGTTTTAAATTTAAATCTATCTGATAGAATCAAATTTAAATTATCTGATTAGTTTAAATTTAAATCTATCTAATAGAATTAAATTTAAATTATCTGATTAGTATAAATTTAAATCTATCTAATAGAATCAAATTTAAATTAATTCATATATATATACATATATATGATATCAAATATAATATACATATATATAATATTTCGAATTTAATTATTTATATATATAAAAATAATTCCTCCATCCTAAATATTCATTGAATCTAGGCACATTTCTGATTCAATGAATGTGGATATTTTAGCCCGAATTAGTCCGTTCTTGTGTGCGACCCTGCAGGCCCATATGATATTGGCAGTGGCCAACTGCACTATTTGACCCACAAATCACAAGCGGCCTTTAGCAAGACATTGTGACTACTCAAATCATACAGAATCGGTGATCCGATGTAACCTATCTTATAACCCTATCATATCCCTTTTGTCACACGATATCTAGATCGAGTATGAGGTATGAAAATATCATCCTCAATTTGCTCGATCATAACTTTCTCGATATTCGAGCAGACTGATATAAGATGAAACCCTTTCCATCTGAGCATGGCCATGCATTTCTTAGTCACACTCATCGAGGGGCCCAGAGATATCTCTCTATTAATTAGAGGGACAAATTCCATCTTGACCACTCATCTTCCTCTGCATGGATTCCATTATACTTAATCATAGTCTTTATAATCACCCAGTTAAAGGTGACATTAGATTATGCCAAAGTACAGTGTCCTTTATGTAAGAATTAATGGTGATCTCAGGTCCAAGGGATCAATGACATGGTTATATATGAGATAAACTTATGACCTAATCTATATAGCTTATCTCATGATGGGTCTATCCAGCGTCCTGCTCTCTAACACACGCCTATGATTTTGATTCATATCATCATACATGATTAACACTTAATTAATCAAAATCATACTAATCTTAATTCATCGTTGTTCCCACAAGGATAATTGATTAGGGATATTTTGGATAATTCAAAAAATGATTTATCCATGGATATTATTATATATAAACATGCAAATAATATAATAATGTAATAAAAAGAAAACTCTTATTTCGTAATAAAAACAATGTTCGCAATACAATGATTGGCCTAGGGCACAATCTCCAACATTTTCAACTTAAAGGCATTCTAAGTTATAACCAAGAGAAGAGGGATCATTTCAAGTGATTGAAAGGATCGATGATCATGCCTACAAATTGGATCTTCCCAGTAAATATGATGTTAGTGATACTTTTAATGTTTTTGATCTTTCATTCTTTGATATAAGTGAAGTTGATTCGAGGACAAATCCTTTGGAAGAGAAAGGGAATGATAAGAATCTAGAAGGATGCGTCCAAATGTCAAAGAATCTGTTACATATTCATGGAGGCTAATTACAAGAGCAAAAGATAAAAGAATGAAAGAAGCTTTAAGTGGATTACTTAAAGAACTATGGACTAAACAAGCTTCTAATGATGCAATCAACTTAAAAATGAGCTTCGATTAAAATCAAAACTTTTTAAGCATTATTCAAATATGGGATCAAGGTTGAGATCAAAGTTATAATTTATTTAGACATTTAGGCCTTTCATTTTGTTAGAATTTATTTTTTCCAATTGTAAATGGGTTAAATATTGCTTTTACTTAAGCCCATGCATTTAATTTTATGTTTATGTTATTTTGGCAAAATTGTGTTTTTTCATTATAAATGAATGACTAATCCTATTTAGACTTAGAATCTCTATTAGTTTAGGCCTTTTAACTTTAGTCCATTAATTATTAGAATTTATTTTATTGCTTTATAAATAGGTGCATAAATAGTGCTTTTATAAGATTCGGATAAATAGATTTTAAATTTTTAGGTAGTATGAGCCACTTTCTTTTAATGCTTTCATAAACTATTATTGAACTTAATAAATATTTCTATTTTGGTGGCATTCAATCATAAGGTTAAGGTTTTTGGAACTTGTTGTCAAAGAGTTTTAATTTTCTTTACCATCTAATTTTCTAAATATTTTGAGTTGTGATTCAATCTCATATGGATTTAAGGCACTTGTTGTCTGAGGATTCACATCAGTTCAACTTCCCCTGTTGAGCTATAGAAGATTTCTATTTATAAATTTCAAGAGGGATGTGTCAATGATAATAGTGAAACCTAATTGCTTAATAGAGCCATAAATATTATTTCATCATGATAGTTTACTGTGTTAAAGCTATTTTTATTCAAAATAACTTAAGTAACTTATTATGTCAATTCTTTATATAAAACTCAATAAATAATAACTATTGTGTCTTTGGAACTTTGTAAAAATAGGTTGGACCACAATAAACTAATCTAAATACTTATAACTAGAAGGATTCCATTACAAAGGCAAACCAATTGCTAGTTGGTATGAAAAAATCTAAGTTATACAAGTAAATACTTGGACAAAACACCTAAACATGCAAAATTTAATCGAGGTGGCGAAGTCCAGTGCCTCCCATCAACCTGTGTAGCCATGTTTAAAGTAGGTTTTTTTTTTCAATTTTTTTGGTAAAAGTTGGTAAGAATCTATTATTAAACTATCCAATTCAATAAACCAAACAAGAAGACAAAAAAAGATTTAGCAAGAGAACAATTTTTCATTTAATGTTAGTACTTAGCACATGCGGTTTCAAAAAGATGGATCCTCTCTAATAACTATGACATTTGGTGGGAGATAGGGAAAGTAAGAAAGAGTGTAGAAAGTTCTTCGTTAAAAGTTTATCTAAAACATTATAACTTAATAAAAATAATATTAATTTTTTAAAAAATTAAAAAATTAAAGATGTCATTAATATTTTTTAAAATTATTACATATATTTTTTAAAGTTATAATTTGATTTTTAATATTATAAAAAATAATTTTATCTAAAAATAATAATAAATCTAAAACACATTTGTCATGCCAAAAAAGATTAAATTATAATTTTGAAAAATATAATTAATGAATTAAAAATAATAATAATTTGATATTTTAGTACTTCAAACAAAATTTTTAAAATTCTTTTAATATCATTTTTATTAAGTAAAAAACCTTTGCTTCTTTAAGCAAGTCGAATAACTAACTGTGATGTAATATCATAGCATATACTCTCCTAGGCTTTAAAACTATTCTTCGAGAGTATCAATGATCTGTCCTATATTAAATTCATCAAACATTAAGGAACATTCATATAATTTAATATTAGAGTTAGACATAGTTTTTATATTTTTATTATTAAAATTTTTTAATTAAAATATAATAAATATATAATTTTAATAATAATATTTTAATTTAATTAAAAAATCATATACAAATTTATAAAAATTATACATTTATTATATTATTCAATATTTATATACTTGTTATATTTTAATTAAAAAATTTGATTATAGAGTAAAAAGAACTAAGGTACTTATCTTTGCAGTGGAATAATTTTTTTTAATTTCTTTATCTCACATAACTTGAATTAAAATTTTAAAATGAACTCTAATCACTTTTTCATGATACATACATCAAAGATAAGAGAAGGTTTTTCTTTTGTTTTGTATGGAATATTGTCTAAAAATAAGACAGGAAGACTTAAGGAAAACAATGCTTAATTTTATCTCTTAAAAAGTTAACTCTCAAAAAATAACTAATTCATTCAAAAATAAACAAAAAATCTATTTAAATTTAAAATTCAAAATAAATAAATAAATAATAATTAATTCATAAAATAAGTTATTAATTAATTAATTTATAAAATTGAATTCTCACGCTGAATTATAAATCAATTTATTAAAAAAATCTCAATATCAAGATAAAAATATAAAAAATTATATATAAATATTTTCATATCTATAATTTAATCAGTTTCTACATAAAAAGATTTTAGGCTTTAAAAATAACATAAAATCTTTATTAGAATAAGATCCTTCAATCACGATCCCAATGACAAGACCACTTTAAAAAGGACAAACCAAAAGGGGTCCCAACTCCACTTTTACAAAGGGATAACGATCTTCAAAAGGTTGCATCATTACATGACATTGTCACAAATGTCTCTCGAGCAATCAAGAGCAAATTTTATTAGCCATGAGTTTTTCACCACCGCCCATGCGTCTCATGACATTTGTGTAAGCAAATTTTATTAGCCATGAGTTTTTCACCACCGCCCATGCGTCTAATTTAACATTTAAGTAAATATTAGTAGAGATCGTATAATTTACTTAAAAAATAAGTTATTTTCAAAAATATTTAAGATATATTCATCTTTTTTATTATAAAAATATATATAATTTTTTAAAATTAAAAAACAACTAAAATAACTTTAGGGTTTAAGGTTTTTTAAATTATATTTTTATTTTTATTATAAAAATATACATTTTTAAAAAATTAAAAATAATCAATATAATTTTAAGAATAATATTGACTTCTTTTAACTATTTGATAGCATATTTATAGTAATTCAATTATAAATTCATCTCTTTTATCATAAAAATATATATAAACTTTTGTTAAAATAAAGAATAACCAAAATACTTTAAAAGATTATATTAATTTCTTTTAATTATTTGATAACATATTTATTGTAAAATTTGAAATAAAATATCAACATATTGACAAAATTAATGGGTGTAAGTGTGTGATCCCTTATATATATATATATATATATATATATGAAAAATCATTCCATGTTTACTTAATTAATATTAAACCATTGAATAATTTTTTATAAAATAAATTTTCCACAAAACCCACGTTATGACTAATAGTTCATATCATGAAAATGACCAAATTTGACATTAATATGAAATTATTTAATGCCTCTCATCATTTAGTATAAAAATTAATGTAGGATATCCATTTTAAATATAATTTTTTTAACTATTTGATAAAATATTTATAGTAGTTCAATATTAGTATAATTTGACATAGAAGATATTAACATACTAACAACTTTTAATCCAATAGTTGGATAAATAAAAATATCCTTATAATGAAACAGTAAAGGGTACAAATATGTTAATTCTTACCTAGACGTAAATTGATGGATCATATATATATATACATATATGAAATACCTATTTTAACAAGTCGAGACTAAAGAGATAATATTTATTTTAACAAGTCAAGTTTGATTTAATGTCAATCAAAGTTAATCTTATACAACTATTAATAGTTCTTATCATGAAAATTGTCCTCACAAAATATGATAGTAATTAAAATTTTTTTCTTTTATGTTTCATCATTTAATTTAAAAATTAATGTATGATATATATTTCTAATATAAACAACTTTTAATTATTTGATAGCATACTTATAATAATCTGATCAATATCTTGACTATTTATAATCCAATGGGTGGATCAATGAAGGTATTCCTATAACTAAATATTAAAAGGTATAAACATGTTAATTTTTATACAAGTATCATTGATTCTTATATATATATATATATATATATATATATATAGATGTATATTGTAAGAGGTCAAAGGTTGGATTCAATTTAGTTTTAGAATAAAACCAAAATCAATTGACCAAGTTGATTTTTTAAACTAAATGAGTTATTCCGTTTGGTTCATACTTATAATTTTTTTTTCATTTATGTTTATTCTCATAATCTTTAAATTGACATATATTTTCTCTACCGTTGTAATATTCAAAACCATAAAAAATTGTGCATTTAGGTAAGAGAAGATGATATCTGCCTTAACAACTCTAGTTTCCTTTTTTTTTTTTCTAGAAGACATTTTAGAATTAAAACCCTAAATACATTACCCGACATTAACATTTATTTACCTTAATACTACCTTTATTGAAATTTAAATAATATTATTAATATTATCTATATATGTTGTTATTAGAAAGAATATATCCATGTATGTCTATACTATCTTATGAAAAAATTATAGTAAAAGATTTCAAATTAAAAGATATTTATATTAAAGAATTTTAAATTTAAAAATTATTTTTAATGATTCAAGAATTAAAAATTTAAATTGTATAAAAAATTACAATTTAAAATTTTAAGTTAAAATTTTTATTTTTTAGGTCTTTTAAAATAATTTTAAAATTTTAGATTCTTCTACATCAATATTTTTAATTTAAAATTTTTAACTATAATTTTCACTATTCTTCCTTATTCTTCATGTAATGTTACACTTTGTTTAATTCATTGTAGCATAAACGTAATTTTTGTATTTAATTTGTCTAATATTTATTATATTTTTATAATAAATACTCTATCTATCACAATATTATTTTAATTATTAAATCATTTTCTTAAAAGTAGAGATTCAAAATTTATTTTTTGTATTCTTTTACTTTTTATATCATTCATCTTTTGATTTTTAATTTTATTTGTAATTTTTTATATATTAAACGAGTTTTTAAAGTTGTAAATATTTAAAATAATTTATTTAATATATGATAGAATTGAAAAACGTGCCTTTATGAATATCTTATCTCTCATGTTCTGTGTGTTGGCTCTAATTCACTTGGAGAAAAATATTTGTTCCTTGATTTAGAATCTATAAGATCCAGGTACTCTCACCCCTCAACCGACAAAACTTCGTCCACTTCTAACCTTCTTCTCTTCTCTTCTCTTCTCATCTCTCTCTCTCTCTCTCTGTACCCTTTTCTGTTCACTTCTCCGGTGAGGTACTAGTAATGGCGCCTACCATGGATGATCGAAGTGACCATCGTCAACTCTTCGTCGAGGACGCAGACTTCTACAACCGCATTCTGGTGAGGACCCTCTTGCCGGAGTGGATGTGGGTCCCACTCCCTCGCTTCTTCCAGACATGGCTCCGCAACTACATTGGGGGACTCCTTGTTTACTTCCTTTCTTGCTTCTTCTGGTGCTTCTATATCTATTACTGGAAGCGCAACGTTTATGTCCCTACAGGTAAAAGAACGGCTTAACATATCTTGTACTCTAAAGCAAAACGCCTTTTAATTATGGTTGTCAAACTCTGCGAGTTCATTTGTTGAGCTTCTCGAGTTTATAACTTGTAATTAAGTCATATAGAATTAATTGAATGGAGACCTTGAAGATTTTTCTTTCTTCAAATCCAAAAATTATGTCAATTTAACTAAAGGAGTTTTAAAAGACTCTTATAAAATGCTCGATCTAAATAAGCCTTTTCAATTTTTCAAAGTATTAAGATCCCAAAAAACAAAACAAAACAAGGGAGAAGTGTCAACCGTTGCATTTTGAAATTTGATTATGTTAAACAACTATTTATGTATGAATTTTATTAAAATTTTTATATTAAATATTATAGGATATGGATAATTTTTTTAATTTAATATAAATTGAATTATATTTGCATAATTTTCTTACTTTATATTATATTTTAATTATTATATAGAATATAATTATATATATTAACTATTTATTAATAGGAGTTTATGTTAAGTCTATCTTTTTTATAAGTTGGTTTAAATTTTTAAGTTTGACAATTTTATTTTTATTTATTTAATAAAATTAATTAAATTTTCTGTTTAAAATTTATTTTTTTAACCTTTTGAAAAGCAAAGTTATCAATTAAATTCTTTTAACATTTTTTTTCAGTGGATAATATAACTAGTCTATTTAATCTTTCTTGCGACATTGTTGATTTTAAGTATGATTTTATTAATTTTAATTTTAAAAATTTCATTAAGCTGAATCGACAGTGACAAAAATCGTTAACATTATTCTGTATTTTTATATGTTAAGTATTCAATCGGAGTATTATCTTCTACTTGATCAATTTCTCTTAGAATTTTCAATTCTGAGAATAAATCCAAACTATCAATATTAGATTTATTGTTATATTTTAAGGAACATTCAAGATTAAATAAATGGCAATGGGTATAATCTAAATGGTTACTTTTAGCTTTGAAGCTAAGGCTTGTCTATCGTTTTGATCTTAGTTTGAATTGGCTATGGGTTAGGTCACTGAAATAGCAGAATCATAGCTTAATGTGTTCGGAATGTGAGAAAAAATAAGAGTTGTGGGAAATAATTAATTATTTGAATTTCATCTCGTTAATCATAGAGAATAAAATAAAGCAATGATTGCCGAAGTAACATCTTTTTTGAACTTCAAGTGTCAAAGCATGTACGTGGCTTCAATCTCTATTTCACTTTTTTTCCCACTCTTAAGCCAAGGCCTCTTATATGACCCAAAAAAAAAAAAAAACAACTCTCAATATCTTGAAAATAATAAATATTAATAGATTAATAAATTAGGAAAAAAAAAGGTTGCTAAGATAGTATTGGATTATAAATTTTTTTTTATTCTTTTAAATTTATTTAATATTTTATTTTTATCTTTTAATTTTAATTAGTTTTAATCTAATATCATAATTTTATTTTAAATTTTATTTAATTCTAATTTAATCTTTTAACTTTATCTCATATTTTACTTTTGTCCATAAATTTCATTTTGTCCAAATTTTGGTCCTCTAACTTTCAAAAATTACACAAATATTTTCTTTCCTCTAACACTAGGGAACCACATCAGTTTTTTTTTTTAATTTTGTTAAACATTTATTTTGAAGGTATTATAAAGAAAAAAATATTTGAGTGATTTTTCTAAATTAAGAGAAAAATTGAAATAAAATAAAATTAAAAAATAAAAGTGAATATTAAGTAAAGTTAGAGGATTATATTGAAACAAAATAAAATTTATGGATGAAAGTAAAATATAAAGTAAAATTAAAGAATCAAAATTATATTTTAATCCAAATTAATATAAACAAGGAATAATGATATAAATTAAATTTTTATAATATAAATTATAAATATGCTATTATAAAATTATGAGTAAATTTTTGCGAGACCTGTGCTTCAGTAGCCGTACCTTAATAGATGTTTAATTCCAGCTCCCTCTTCTCGTCAATATGGGGCTTGAGATTTTTTACTTATTTATTTATTTGTCTGTTGTCTAGTAGCGAAGGTGGCATTATTGTGCTTAGCTTAATAGTTCTCAATCTGAATCCTTCCGGCATTGTACGGAAATGTGGCAGTTCTCTCCGTTCGTTCGCCATTTGTTTTTCTTCTTTGTCTTTTAGTTTTAACCTTCTGGGCTGAGAATTTGAAGTTCAATAAGGTGTCAGTTTTTTATAGGGTGGTTTTCTGTGGTTTACCTTGTCTTGTTCTTAGCTGGCTCGGAAGCTATCTATCCAGGTGTTATGTACCTTTGATTCGAGTATTTTTCTGGATATCTAATTTTAATTATTAGCTGGTTTTACTTATTTTTTAGTTTTGAGCAATTTATTTCGTTTCCTTTCTATTTCCTTTTTGTAGTTCACGATACTAACAGCTTTTGGTTAATATCTTGGTTCATGATACTAGTCTTTTCTGGTCTGTTTAAATATTTCTTCTTGGGAATTTTGCAATATAAACCTACACTTGGACTAGTTCCCATTTATTTCCTTTTGTATTTGCATAAGGTTCAATTGGGATTACATACTCCTTTCAACCTACAGTCAGTTGTCATTTATGTGCCTATCCTATTTAGACGAGAGAAGTTTTTCAATAGCTGGTGAGAAAGATATGGGGATTTTTTTGTCTTTGAACTTCTGCAGGGCATGAAGCAACTGATATGGTACTCCTGTTCCTCTTCAGGGCAAAATCATTGAATCAAAGATCATGCGTGTTCTTGCGAATAAGTATATGATATTGCTGAGCTTCTGGTTACTTAGACTACAGAGTTTCACAGGAGAATTTCATTACATTACACTGCCATTTCAAGCTGACAATGTATTTGTTTTCTGGTCTTCATTACATTGATTGCAGAGAATCTGTAACCTGTCCCTCCTTTGAAGCGTACTGGGTTTTTCACTCGCACAAAATTTTTAGTGTAGATTCTAGAAGAGGCCTCATGGCACCACTTGATCAATTAGAGTATTTATGCTTATCATTGCATACCTAGATTTATTGACTAGAGCCTCATTCAGATGATCCAGCAAATTCAGATTAGTAACTGTAATTTGGCTATAACAGGACAGTTTCAAGTTGGTTGGTACTTCACCTAATGTGGTTTGATGACTAGTTGAAACATGATATAACTGATTATCCCCTTACTATAACTTTGTCAGCTTCACATAGTTATGTTTTATCATCCTTAACTAAGAGATAAGCTGATATCAATGTGTATGTATTTGTGATGTTGATCAAATTAGCCTTACTACATGATTATGAAAGGCAGTAGCATGAAGCAATCTGTTTCTAGGATCATTGATGTCAAACAACTATGAACTCTTTTCCCACATTTCTTTGGCTCTAGATTCCAAGGAGTTTGCCTTGTCAGCATATATCAAACCTTAACTAACTGCCATTTTTGAAGCATTCTTATATGTTTTTTTGTGTGTGGCTGTCTGTGTATTTCAGTGTTTAATTTACTCATAGGGCCTTATGTAACATCTTTTTAGTTGACCTACTGAAATCTTCTGCTGCAGACGCGATTCCCTCTCGTAGAGCCATGCTCTTGCAAATATATGTTTCAATGAAAGCAATGCCTTGGTACTGTGCGCTTCCAACTATTTCTGAGTACTTGACAGAAATTGGCTGGACAAAGTGTTATCCCAGATTAAATAATGTTGGTTGGCTTCCCTTCATTGCATATTTAGCCATTTACCTAATTTTCGTGGAGTTTGGCATTTATTGGATGCACAGAGAGTTGCATGATATAAAACCACTGTACAAGCATCTTCATGCTACCCATCACATCTACAATAAACAGAACACTCTCTCCCCATTTGCTGGTAAGTGCATGGTATATTCAACTAAATATTTGTCGTTTTGGGCAGGCAGTGAGAAGATTTGGAAGTTTGTTCTATATTGTAGCTAGACTCTTGATTTTTGTTTTGTAGTTCAACTTCAAATTAGTTGGAATATGCAAAGTAACTTATTTACTTGTTAGACACATATACACACACCTATTTGAAAATATAGGTTATATTATTTACCTTAACATTATTTAGCTCAGCATCTTCTTCCTTCTCTTTCACAAATAAGTGATCCATATGAACTTCACCAACAGGAATATTTAACAAGTTTAAGACAATTTTTTTGTACATAGAAATTCTGCATCTTCTATACAGATAAGCATTTATATATACAAGCATATATATATATATATATATATATTACCTATTAAAAATCCTAAAACATGTATCCCGTACATTGTCATTAAGATTTTAGCAGTTTACTCCGCAAAGTCCATGTCATTTCACTTGATGGAGGGGCTGACTGATTTTTTTCAGGCTTGGCATTGCACCCTCTTGATGGGATCCTTCAGGCATTACCACATAGCCTTGCTCTGTTCGTTATCCCAGTTCATTTAAATACACACTTACTGGTTGTATTCATTGAGGCCTTTTGGACTGCAAATATCCACGATTGCATTCATGGCAACTTGTGGCCTGTTATGGGTGCTGGCTACCACACCATTCATCATATTACATATCGCCATAACTATGGCCATTTCACCATATGGATGGATTGGATGTTCGGGACTCTTCGTGATCCCATGGATGATGGAGGTAAGGTGATGTGATGGTTTCTATTGGCATCAATTGCCAAACCGCTGCTGTGGTCTTTAACGGGAGAAATTTCTAAGTAGACGCAATCTATAACAAAATTAGTAGATCAAACTAATTATGGATAGATATGTAAGTAAATTTGTACTATTCGCGAGCGCCACTTCAGCTTTAGATGAATCAATGTGCAATGGCTATTTTACCACCCTTCAGAATAATTTTGATTTATGTCATGTGCACCAACTTTGCATCTCTTGGCGCAAAGGGGACAGAAAATGAATAAAAGGATCAAATGGACTAGGTTACATCAGTTATGCTAGCTAAATTACAAGAAACTTTCAAAGGTTTAAGTGTCAACACAATAAGGAAATTCAATAAGTGATTGCACTCTTGAAATAACTGTTTGAGAAAAGTTAGCCCATGGGTGGGCAGAGAATCAACCAAGAATTGCAGCAACATGAGTTCATTCCCGCTACTCCTAAAGTACTTAGTAAGTGGTATTACTACCCTTTATAAATTATCATGTGATATATTTTTGTTAGTCCAACCATATAATATAGTTTCAAATCATGATTGAGCTAAATCATAAATTTTAGGTGAAAATTGTTTATTTGTCAAAATATAAATAATAGTAATACTAAATATTTTCAGTTCAGAAATACAATAAATATTTCTCATACAGCAAAATATGGGTTTATAACAAAGACCCATTTGAAAATTCTACCAAACTATTTGAAGCAGAAAACCCATTAACGCTTCGAAGAGGTAATTGCAATGAAAAACTTACATGTCAGTCTCCATTGCAACATAAACACGAGCATGAAAATAATTTTTTTCTGCAAATATTAGACATGCTTTCTTTCCTCTGTTTCTCTATTCGGTTTCCACGGCCACAAAATGTTTTACCTTTTCCAAAAATTTTAAATATGGAAAACTTTGAAAGGAAGACTAATGGAGACTTACGTAACATGGAATGTCAAATTTTTACATTGAATAGTATCAGATGATTAATGAAATATTTAAGTAAAGTGGTTATTTCATTTTAATAGTTAGTTTTGGTAGAGAATTTTTTACTTTATTTGAATGTCTATGTATCAGAACTGATAGTCATAGTTTTGAAAAGGGTGACCTATGGAGGATTTTGATTTGGGGAAAGTCGAATAAAGTGTTATAGTGGCTGAGACATCGAAGTGTTTCTTTCACCTCAATGGTTAACTTTTTAAAAAAGATTTTACCTTGGTTGAATGCCAATCAAAGATATACTCAAAAATCCAAATCACAAAACATTAATATATATATATATATATATATGAATGATTGCATAATCCATGAAAAATTGAATCATAAGAAAGGAAATGAGTACCCGGAACTATGAGAGTTGTTCTTGTCCTCTGGAGTTGAAATTAGGCTGCGGACACGGGTTGATGCTATTGCTGCTTCTCGTCTCTGGTTCCTTTCTTCCTTTTCCATGGTCATTTTTCATCCTCCTCCACTCTGTAAAAAGAGGCTTATAATGGCATACATGCAACGTCGTCGTTTGACAATTTTCTTTTGCTACAAAAGAGACGTCGTTGAAGTTTTTTTCCCCCTCTTCGAGGCATTTAGCCTAAAAGGTCAGAGGTGAAAAAAAAAAAAGTAATATAATAGTGGGTATTTTTTTTAATAAAAAAATCGTCCTTCAACTTCAACTCATTCATAAATAAATTTTGAACTTTTAAAATTAAAAAATATATTATTTAACTTTTACACTAAAAGATATGTGATTTCATATATTTTATCTTTGACATTGTTATTTCGTATATCATTTTAGAATATTTATAATTCCCTAAATTAAATATATTGATATTAAAAACAAATGAAAGTTTGATTTATCGATTATGGTGGAAGTTTGAAATAATATATCAAATAAATATCTTAAGAATGAAATAGATAAAAAGGTTTATTTTTTGAAATGTGAAGGTTGAAAAATATATTTTTATTTTAAAAATTTAAGAAATTATTATAAGTGATGTAATATTTGGGAATATATATAAAAGTTCAAGAAACTATTCAAGCTGTTGGAACAAAATGAGTAATAATATTATAAATGTTGGGTTTCACGGTGATTATAGGTATAATGGAATTTAAAATTTTTTATTACAAAAACTCTACACTAGGATCATGCGCAAAAACATAAATCAAGATAAAGTAAAAAAGTTATCTTTTAATTGAGTTGTGGTTGAATTACATGTATAGATCCAGTTATGTGTGCCTTTATGTTATTCACACGAAGTAGATAAAACTCTTTCTTTCTCTCATTGTTTAGGGACAAAGCTTCAAAAGTCTTGAATGAATTAGGATTTCAGAGACACTCTTTCTCTTGAGACTTACGTGCCATCTCTATGGTCTCATTTATAGATTTAAGATTTAACACTTTTCTAATTTCATTTAAACTCTAATTTTTAATTCAAGTTAAACTTTTGAAATTCTAACCCAAGCCCAATAGAGAGCGAGAAAAGATAAATCCAACATAACGTAATATTATTTAATATTACTATAATATTAAATAACCTTATATTATCTTATTATTATTTAATATTATCTTAATATTAAATAAAGCCATATATAATTATATTATAATATTATTTAATATTACTATAATATTAAATAATATATTATGTCATAATATAATATAATTATATTATATTATACCTTATTATTAAAATTTTTAGTCTAACTAAAATTTTAATAATATTATAATATTTTAGTTTCATCTTTATTTTTTATATGTAACTCTGTAAGTTTTTATTATATTAGTAGTGACCTAAAAATAATCTCTTTTTAGGATCATAAATAGTGAGTAATATTTAGCAATATATCATTGCCACCCAATTAATAAGAATTTATGTGATTTGACACAAACCTAATCCGTGGCCAATACTATACAATTTAGTCCCTTTTTTATTGATATCTAAATTGATCTCGAGGCATGATATGTGTCATCTTTGTCAACGATCAACTTACATTTCTTGGCAACGAGTAGAACAACTCATAAACAAATTATCAATATCACATATTAATTCATTTGAATATGGACATGCATTTCTTAGTCTCATTTAATCAAGAGACCCGTGAATATCATTCTTCTTATATAGGAAGGACAAAATCTCATTTACATCACTTACATTCCTCTGCATGATTCATGATATACCCCATCACCATCCTATCTATCATCCTGGTTAACGATGACATAAGACGGTGTCAAAGTATTCAACTTCTCACGTAAAGAATGGTAGTGACCTCAAGTCAATGGACTCTTTATATTATGGTTACATGAGAATTGCTAATGACACTATATAATTCATGTAGCATTCTTATAATATGTTAGTTCAATGCATTTTTGTTCTTTAATAATATACTTATATATTGACTTGATATCACATATTCATAACCTAAAGTCATCGATCACTATACATATTAATCTTAATATTGTATTGCTATCCCATATCACAATATACTTAACTAGGAACAAGTTTGGAATAACAATTATTCCAGGGACAATTACCATATTAAAATATATTATGTAGATATAAAACAGGAATATAATAATTGTATTGCTTTAAAAAAATGTAATACAATTTATGTTATTCCAATCATCTCATGATTGGCTCCTAGGGTATACATCAACAATAAATTAAGAAAAACTATGTAATTTATTTATGATACAATAATTACTACATAGGAAATTATATTTTATTAAAAATAATTACTTAAAATATTAAATTATTTAATAATTAATAACTCTTAAAATTTTTTTGTGTGAAATTGATGAGTATAATTATAGTAATAAATCTATTAAAATAAATAAAATAATATTATTATATGTTTAATAGTTATTGTATCATAAATAAATAATATAGTGTCCGATTCATAACATCACTACTAACAAAATGGCTTCCCAGGTTTTATATCTATCAATTAGTTGGGCATGATCATACTTGGGAATCCAAAACGGAAGATTTCAGGCCTTTTGATATTGGGCCCAATTTGATATGGATTAGATTTAAACGTAATTTTTTATATCATTTAATTAAAATATAATAAATATATAATTTTTTAATAATATTAAGATGAATGTGTAACTTAATTAAAAAATTATATAATTATCTGCTAAAACAATATATTTATTATAATATTATTAAAAAAATTATACTTAATATATTTTAATTGAAGAACTTGATAGTAAAAAGATAAAAAAATTTATGTAATTTTTTTTCATTTGATATTTGTTTGCTAGTTTCTTCTGTTATACTTCATGGATATATAAAAGCATATTTATAACATCCAATGCAAGAGAAATGGATCGAAATGTTACCTCCAGCCATTGCTCTCCTTCTCTGTTTTGTGAAGTGCGTTCTGAAGCACAGGGACTTCTAAGCTCTCGTTTTTACTTCTTGATGGTGTGTAGCAATGTAAAACCGAGCTCAGGGACCCTGTATTTATAGGCAAACTTTTTCAATGGCAATTCTATCATTTTGCCGAGAAAGATGCATCGTGCAGAAGTGCGATATGCACGTTCTATTTCATCCTACGAAGCCCATGATTTTTGAACCATAATAGATTGTTGCCACGATCTGCTTCTCACGTTTTGCATTATTCCCACGTTCGTTCCAGATGCAACATTTTACATTCTCCCACTTGGTTCGAAAATCTTTATTCATAATGGCTTCTTAAGATTCAAATATTTAACTGAAACATAAATGCATGAATCATAGCGGTGGTTCCTCTATAAGTGAGTAATACCTTCTATGTATCACAATGCAATTTGTTTCTTTACCCACTATATATTAACTTTATGAATAAGCCATATGCTTATTCTGGGTCCTCTTAATGTTGTTATTCTCAAACTTTAATGTATACGCATAAATGAGAAAACAACTTGAAATGAAATAAAGGCTTTATTATAAATGATATATATATAGTATATACATCAATAACACAAAGTGGAACTAAGTCCCATTCTAGATACATGATCCTTAAACATTACTGGTGGCATGCCTTTTGTTAAAGGATCAGCAATCATCAACTCAGTACTAATGTGTTCAATGACAACTTTATTTTCTTTGACACGTTCACGAATGGCTAAGTATTTAATGTCGATATGTTTGCTTCGACTTCCACTTTTGTTGTTCTTAGCCAGAAAAACAGCAGCTGAGTTGTCACAATATATCTTTAATGGCCTAGAGATAGTGTTAACAATTCTAAGCCCAGATATAAAGCCCTTAAACCAAACACCATGTGAAGTTGCCTCAAAATAAGAAACGAACTCTGCCTCCATAGTAGAAGTAGCAGTTAAAGTCTGCTTTGCGCTTCTCCAAGATACGGCTCCGCCGGCTAACATGAAAATATAGCCTGATGTTGATTTCCGTGAATCAATGCATCCAGCGAAATCCGAATCTAAGTAGCCAACTACCTCAAGGTTTTCAGTCCGTTTATACATCAGCATGTAGTTCTTGGTACCCTTAAGATACCTCATTACTTTCTTTGCAGCTCTCCAATGATCTATACCTGGATTACTCTGATATCTGCCTAACATTCCAACTGCAAATGCTATGTCAGGTCTTGTACAAACCTGAGCATACATAAGGCTTCCAATAGCAGAAGCATATGGAATGCTATGCATTTGTTCCTTTTCTAAATCATTCTTCGGGCACTGGTTCAAATTGAACTTGTCACCCTTCACAATAGGTGCTACACTTGGTGAACAATCTTTCATCTGAAATCTCTCTAAAACTTTATTGATATAGGTTTCTTGTGACAAACCCAAAATACATTGAGTTCTATCTCGATGGATCTTAATGCCAATGACATAAGTTGCCTCACCCATATCCTTCATATCAAAATTTTTAGAGAGAAATTGTTTCACCTCATATAACAACCCCTTATCATTGGTTGCAAGTAATATGTCATCCACATACAATACAAGGAAACAGATTTTACTCCCACTAACCTTCTGGTATATACATTGATCTATGACATTTTCCACAAATCCATATGAGGAGATAACATCATGAAATTTTAAGTACCACTGGCGGGAGGCCTGTTTCAATCCATATATGGATTTCTTTAACTTGCACACCAAATGTTCATTGGCACTAGAGGGGAATCCTTCAGGTTGTTTCATATATACCTCCTCATCTAGTTCCCCATTGAGGAATGCTATCTTCACATCCATCTGATGTAGTTCAAAGTCAAAATGAGCAACTAATGCCATTATTATACGAAGGGAATCTTTCTTAGATACAGGAGAAAAGGTCTCTGTGTAATCGATTCCTTCCCTTTGAGTGAATCCCTTGGCCACGAGTCTTGCTTTGTATCTCTCGATATTGCCTAATGAGTCCCTTTTTGTTTTATAGACTCATTTGCATCCAATGGCCTTAGAGCCATTAGGCAACTCGACAAGATCCCAAACTCCATTAGACGCCATAGAATCCATCTCTTCCTTCATGGCATTGTGCCACAGTTTTGATTCTCTGCAACTGATGGCTTGTGAAAACGTTTCAGGGTCATTCTCAACTCCTATATTGTAATCAGATTCTTGTAGATACACAGCATAATCACTAGGAATTGCTGACTTCCTCATCCTAGTTGACCTTCTTAATGTTGACTCAACATTCTCTTGGGGAGTATGTTGTTCAACTGTTTGTTCAACAGTCCTTAAAGGCTGTTCATTAATTGGATCAACTTGGTCAATGTCAACAGGTTGTGGATCCTGAATGATTAGTTGTTCAATGCCCGTTTGGACTTGAGGGGCATGAATTACAATCATTCTATCACTTAATGTAGGAGTTTGAAAATCAGACTGATCATTTTCAGAACCTAAGTTTTGAATTTGATCACTCCCACTGATCAAGTCATTCTCAAGAAATTTTGCATTCCTTGATTCCACAATTCTAATATTGTGAGATGGACAATAAAATCTATAACCTTTAGACTTTTCAGCATACCCAATAAAGTAGCTACTAATGGTCTTAGGGTCTAACTTCTTTTCTTGTGGATTGTAAACCCTAACCTCAGATGGGCATCCCCAAACACGCATATGTCTTAAACTCGGTTTCCAACCTTTGAATAACTCAAATGGCGTCTTTATAACAGCCTTGGTTGGAACTCGGTTAAGAATATATACAGCAGTTTTAAGGGTTTCAGTCCACAAGGATTTAGGAAGTTTGGAGCTAACCAACATGCTCCTCACCATGTCCAACAATGTTCGATTTCTTCTTTCAGCTACACCATTCTGGTCAGGTGACCCAGGCATAGTGTATTGGGCAACAATCCCATGCTCTTGAAGAAACCTAGCAAATGGACCTAGCGCTTGTCCATCTTCAGTGTATCTACCATAATACTCACCACCTCTATCAGATCTCACTATCTTAATTTGTTTACCACATTGTTTCTCTACTTCTGCCTTAAATATCTTAAAGGCATCTAGTGCCTCATTTTTATTATTAAGCAGATAGAGATACATGTATCGTGAGTAATCATCAATAAAGGTGATAAAGTATTTCTGATTACTTAAGTCTAAATCTGGACTACAAATGTCCGTATGTATGATTTCTAATATGCTAGAACTCCTCTTAGCACTTTTCTTAGTCCTGTTAGTCTGCTTTCCCTTAATGCAGTCTACACAAGTGTTAAAATCAGTAAAGTCAAGAGTATTGAGTACTCCATCTTTTACTAATCTTTTTACTCTCTCTATTGAGATATGACCAAGCCTACGGTGCCATAACATAGAAGAATCTTCATTAGTAACATTTCTCTTAATACCTATGCTACTAGAAACATGCATTGAGTCATAAAGGTTACTATTTTGTAATTGAATTTGGAATAGATCATCGCAAAGTGTACCATTGCCAATAAAATTAGATTTATAAAATAATTTAAATTCATTACTTGAAAATTCAAAACAATATCCCAATGGTACAAGTTTGGAAACTAAAATCAAGTTTCTAGAGAAACTTGGTACATAAAATGTCTTCTCCAAATTCAAAATAAAACCAGAATTAAGAACTAATCTGCATGTTCCTATAGCTTCAACAGTTGAGCCCATCTTATTTCCTGAATAGATGTATTGCTCACTGCCCACCGGCTTCCTTTGGTTTAGAAAGCCCTGCAAGGTATTAGAAATGTGAATTGTTGAGCCAGAATCAATCCACCATGTGTTACTACTAGCGTCTACCATATTAGATTCATAACAAAAATATGAGATTGAATTACCTTTCTTTTGAAACCAAGCCTTGAATTTGACACAGTCCATCTTTATGTGTCCTTTCTTTTTACAAAAGAAACACTTGGACTCTTTCTTAATATTCTCAGGGATGGGAACCTTGCCCTTCCCTTTTGTCTTGGCCTTTCTTTTCTTCCTTCCTTGTGTCACTGTATGTACACTTTCATCCATCTCTGCTATGAGCCTTCCTTCTTCTTGTACACACATGGTCAGAAGTTCATTGATTGACCACTTCTCTTTATGAGTGTTATAGGAGATTTTAAAAGGCCCATATTGTTGTGGTAGAGAATTCAGGATGTAGTGCACAAGAAAAGAATCTGACATCTCAACCTCAAGTGTTTTCAATTGAGTTGCTATATCCCTCATTTTCATGATGTGCTCACGCACACCTCTTATGCCAGTAAGTTTCATGGATGATAACTTTGTCATTAAGGTGCTTGCTAAGGCCTTATCCGAAGATTCGAATTGTTCATCAATAGCCTTAAGCAAACTTCGAACGTTTTGATGCTCTCCAATAGACCCACGAATACTAGCTGATATTTTAGTCTTGATTTACATCATACTAAGACGATTGGATCGCTCCCAACGTTCATAAACATTTACTTCTGATGCACTACTAATATTCGTGGGTTTAGGAGGTTCATCTTTTCTGATTGCATCATCAACGTCCATCCACCCTAATTGGAGAAGTATTTTCTCCTTCCAAACATTGTAGTTATCTCCAGTTAATTCAGGAACTTGAAAATCAGAAATATTTAAAGGTTGAAAAGCTGCACAATTTACATGCTATGTTAATAATTTGAGACAAATAATATTCTTAAATGACATGTTATGCCAATGCAATGCATGTCAATTCAAATTATGAGCCTAGTAACAAATAAAATTACCTGTGGGCTAAATTTTATTTAATTAGACTCATATACTAATGATAAAACTAGTAAATTATATTCTTTTCTTAATTCCTGCGGGTAAATCAAGAAAAGAAAAATTTACTATTCCATCCTAATTAATCACATGAAATATGATAATATTCCTGTAGGATAATATTTATCATATTAAATATGATTAATTACAATTTGATGTCATTTTACTTTATGTGATTATAACACTTAGTGTATAATTTTAAAATAATTAAAGGTGCTGTGGCTAAACTTTAATTAAATTAAAAATATACAATTCACTTGACATCTAAATAAAATTATATGCTTAAATATAATTTAACATAAAGTATAAACAAGCATACACAATGAGAATTTCAATAACTAATCAATTAATCAATAAAAAATATGACTAATTAATTTAATTAATATTCTCCCTTTAAAATTTCTCTAAATGTGCCATAAACATTGCCTAAAATAAAAATTAATTATTTAAGCAAATTTAACTATAAATTAAATGGCACTATAAATTAATTATTATTTCTAAATATGCCAAAATTACCTAAAATTAATTAACATTCAAGATTTAGGCAAATTTTAAAGGCATAAAATTAATTTCAAAATTATTTTGACAAATAAATAACTAAATATTGTCAAAATTAATATAAATTTTGTCCACAATAATTTTTGCAAAAATTTGGACAAATTAAAATGTACTTAATAATTTTAAACAAAATAATTGGCCAATAAATAAATTACTATTAAATTTTAATTTATTATTGGCCAAATTTTTTTTTAATATCAAAAGATAATATATATAAATATAAATATATATATAAATCATGGGAGAAGAAAATATATGGAGGAAATGCCACAAAAGACAACGTATATATATATATATATATATTACATGTTGCCTTTACATAACAACAATGAAATGTGGCTTCAGTGGTTGAGACTCGTGGCTCCTTCCTTCAAGGTCAGGGGTTTGAATCTTCCTTATGCCACAGAAGCCATTTTATTTCCAAAATGCTAAACTACATGTCGTTTAACCAACATGCAGCAGCAACGCCAAGGACAAAACGACGTGTCGTTTGACGGAGGACCAAAACGACGTGTCATACAACTCGTCCCTGACCTCCCGCCTGGTCGACCCGACCCGGTTTCGACCCGTTTCGGACGCAAATGAAAACCCCGTCATTTTTTGCGTTTCTGAGCTCCGTTTTAGGTGATCCAGGAGTCAATTTTCATCAGAATTTCATGTAGATTCCAATTTTGATATCAAAATGATAAAAATACTACTCCATAAACCAACCCAAATACATCAAAAATTTGACATTTTCGAGCTCAAAAAACTTAGCAAGGCAGAGGCATTTTCTGCTCTGATACCAAATGTTATACTTCATGGATATATAAAAGCATATTTATAACATCCAATGCAAGAGAAATGGATCGAAATGTTACCTCCAGCCATTGCTCTCCTTCTCTATTTTGTGAAGCGCGTTCTGAAGTACAGGGACTTCTAAGCTCTCGTTTTTACTTCTTGATGGTGTGTAGCAATGTAAAACCGAGCTCAGGGGCCCTGTATTTATAGGTAAACTCTTTCAACGGCAATTCCATCATTTTGCTGAGAAAGATGCATCGTGCAGAAGTGCGATATGCACGTTCTGTTTTATCCCACGAAGCCCATGATTTTTGAACCATAATGGATTGTTGCCACGATCTGCTTCTCACGTTTTGCATTATTCCCACGTTCGTTCCAGATGCAACATTTTACATTCAACATCCACCAGTAAATGGTTCATCCTCCCATGGACGTTTTGCACTCACTCGTAGAGCTCGTGCGTGAGCTAGACCTATTGGCTCCATATGAGAACTACCATCATTAAGACATTCATTCCATTGGAAATGATAGGATCCCACGTAATTCCTTGTGAGCGTAGTAACTTCCCATATTTGTCATCCAAGCATAAACTTGCCATCCAAAAATTATACGAGGCTGAAAAAGTTGAAATGGGCATGTAATCCAATCCTTCATGTAGTGGGTTCAAAGCACCAGAAGGGCCAGCCATTTGCCACATTTAGACGCCGCACAAAAAACACAAAAAGAAACTGTACCATCCCTCAAGTTGGGCCACACAATCACGGTGTCCTGCGAAGACCACATTACCCATATCGTCCTTTATCTTCTTAAAGTATAACGTGTCTTTAAAATAAAAAAATTAAAAAAAGAAAATATGTAAAATACAAATATAATTTCATGCACACTTATATTCCTTACGTGACTCTCCTTTTATTTTAAAAATACTTTACTGAATCCATCCAAATTATCTTCCTCCTCCATGCATTCAGATGTCTCCTCATGCAAGGTGGGCAAGCTGTACCTTTATTCGGTGATGTGAAAACCTATCTATCTCACCGCTTCCTACAAACTGTGGCACCGCCATATCAACATCGAATTCCCACAAGTCCAGCTCTGTGGTGTGAAGGGAAGGAGGTGAATCCCAACGCTCCTCAGCTGTATAAGGTTCCACGTGTTCGAACGTTCCTTCGCCATGCAACTCGGACTCATTACGTTGTAGCGGTGCCAGCAGATCCTCCATTTCAATATCATCATTCGAAGCAGAGTATCCTTTATCAGCTTGTACAAGAGAAAGTTCGAGACCTGGAATATCGACTTGTTCCTGACCTAAGTTTTCTTGTTGAACCTCCGTTGAATCCCAAGCCGTCAGACACTCTTCTTCGTCAGGGCCACATTCCGTGGCACTCAATGAATTTGATGAAAAATGCTTGATGCTTGAATGTGTATGTTACTCTTGGGTCGATGCTTCAATTGTTGGATCTTCGGTTCAAGATGATTAGGATCAATGAATTTGATAATAACAAAATTTTTATTAAATTTTTGTAAAAAGCCATACTGAAGATCGGTCCAATATTCATAAGTCAAATATTGTGAATAGATTAATCTTGCTTATGAACTAAAATGACAAAGTATATTATGTATAAAAGACAAACAAATGATGGTACATGTGTTAAGGAAGAGCAGGTAGAATAGAAATAAGAGTAGGGAGAATAGAATAGTAACTGATGTAGAAAATATAGGTGAACGTCAATCTCCACTTCAAGTTAAGTGGCTAATATTAAATGTGAGAAGATCAGTCAAGATTTTGAAGATAAACAAAATCTGAAAAGACGTTTTTGAACATTAGAAAATCAAGAAGGAGCTGGTGAATTCGAAAACGTCTCTAACGAATAAATAAATCAAGATGCATATAAACACTTGAAGATTTGAATACTGAAAGAGTTGACGAGATTAAGAAAATGCGCTGAAAAGAAAAAAAAAAGTGTTCTAGTTTACTTATCATATTTTTATCTGCTTATAAGAAGTAGGGGTGTACTTGGGTAAGGTTGAGTCAAGGCGATGCTTGGGCATATTTTTATACCCGTGACCTGGCCCTGCTTGGAGAAACCTGATTTTAGGGTGGGTTAGGGCGGCCCTAATAAGTAAAGTTGTACATGGGTAGGGCCAGACCGAATATCTAATATATCTGATGCTTGACCCGATTAAAACATTGGGCTTGTTTTTATACCCGTGGCCTTACCCGGTCATAATAAATCCGATTTATGTTGGGATAGGGTAGGTTAGGGCCACCTAAACTATTTTTTTTTTTATGAATTGATACTTATAATATAAAAATATTTTTTTACAAACTTATAAGCATATATTTCAAAACAATGGACTTTTAGAACTCTTATATTTGTATCAGTAATAAAAAAAGTATAATATTATCAAGTAAAATATAAGATATACTAACATAATTAGTTTTAAGTAAATATATATTTTTTCATTATTCAACAAAAGAAATATCAGTAAGCATTCACATCAATGATAAAAATAATTAAGAAGTAAAGAATATTTGCATAAGTAATAAAAATTACAGTATGTAGAGATAATTGAATAAAATAAAAATTAAAAAAATATAAGATGACAAGATATTAATAACTAAAAAAAAAGAGTAACTATTAGGGCGAGTTGGGCAGAATATACCTTTGCCCGTGGCCCAGCCAGGCCCGAAATAGTTTTGTTTAAAGTTATATCCATTTATATTTTTAGCCCGACCCAATTAGACCTGGCTAGGGCGGGCCCCTAAGGCCAATCGGACCGATGAACACCCCTAATAAGAAGCAAGTTAAGAAGAGACTATGTAATCATATAGAAGTGTGATTGTAAGATTTGAAGAAAGTTGAGAGTCAGCTGTATAAAAACCTATTGAGAAATCACCTGATGTTGAAAAGTGTAAGGTGGTGTTATCACATCTCTATAAGTTTTAATTATTGAGTTAAGAAAAACCCTTGAGATTTCAAGGGGACTGAACATAAGTCAAAGCTAATTGAATCAGGATAAATTATCTGTGTTAAGATCCTTCATTTTTCTCTTTTCATTTGTCCGTACACAAATCCTCCACTTTTCTGTCCGTACATAAATCATCCACTTTTCACTAACTGAATTAGAGAACCTTTGATCCTCCACTTTCAAATATTGAAAATTTATATTTATTGCACAATACACCTATTCAGCCCCCTTTAGGTGTATTTGTCATCAATGTGTAAAGCGAAAATATGTTGTCGCTTTTTTGAGCAGATATTGAAAATCTATCCACAATATTTAAGGAGACGAATCCAGCCATGAATCTATAGTTAATAATCGCTAATGACTCTCATATAAAACAAAGAATTCGGCTAGGGGAAAAGAGGTAGAATCTGGGATAACGCCCTGGTTTAGAATAAAAGGTCAAATTAAAAAAAAATAGATTTGAATTTATTACAATTTTTAATTAGAAGTATTTAAAAGAACATTTATTTACAAATTATGAAAATATTAATTTTTCTACTTGTAAGGAATTTTATTTAAATTTAAATGAATATAATATATTTTTAAATAAAATGTATTTTTGTTAAGAAGATTAATTTTTATATGATAGAATATTTATATAGTGTATAGATGTTATACACAGGTCTTATTTGATATAAGATATTATTATTTTATACAATAGAATATTCATACAGTATTATATTAAATATTATATAATATTAAAATTTTATTATATTTTATTTTATTAAATTTTTTTATTTTTAAAATATACACTTTAGTCTAATTTTAATTTTTTTTATTAAAATACCCTTCATTAACTTAAATATATATTTGGGGATTTTTGTTTTGTAAGTATTAAACGTCATGATACTTGATAAGCTAAATACCGTTATCATTGTTCTTCATTAAATCATATTCATAAATGCACTAATAAAAATAAAAAAGGAGTAGATTTTGTTTTTGTTATATATATATATATATTATATGTATGTTTGTTAATGAAGAGTATTTTAATTAAAAAATTTATATTTAGATTAAAGTGTAATATAATTTTTGGTTTTAATAGAAAGAAAATTTGTATAATTTCCTTAAAATTTAAGAAAATTTTGTATAATTTACTCTAAATAAAATATGATAAAAAATTGTGAGTATTAGCACAAAAAGTCTAAGTTATTTAATTATTATTTAATCATAAATGATTGGATTTATCTAACTAATTTTTTAGAACAAAAATGAGCAAAACTTTGTTTACGGAAATGAACGAGGCCAAGGTCGAACTTTACTCATAAACTAGGATCATTACCTGACTTTTAATAATATGCTTAAACAGAAATACTCGGACACAACACCTAAACAAATAAAACTTAACCGGAATCCACTCCCACCCATCAATACTTACTTGTTACTATGAAAACCATAGAAGATTAGCTCCTTCCTAAATTTGATGAGCAGCTTATCTAATAAAGTAAATTAGTTAGACTGAAAGCTTCTAGCCATATGCCATATATCTCTACCAATCAGTTAAAGATGGAAAAATTATAATTGAGAATTCTAAATTAAAGATATTTATATTCAAAGACTTTGAATTTTAAAATTATTTTTAAAAATTTAAAAATAAAAAATTTAAGTTGCATAGAAAAATTATAATTTAGGTTTCTAATTTAAAATTTCTTATCTTTAAATCTCTTAAAATCTTCTGTTATAAATATCATCAACTATAATTTTTTTTTTGAAATTGGATTAATGTAACATTCTCTGTATCTATGGTAAAGCTTCGAGAAGATTCGCATTATATCCTTCATACACCATTTTACTTCTATTCATCCAAATAGTGTATAGCACAATCGAATTAGAGTACTTTTCAATTTGTATCAAATAATGCTCTCCCTATGAGAACCAAATTTGCAGCCAGGTAATAATATCTTGGTCCTGTATCAAATCTACCTTTAATGATAAATGAGAAGCAAACCATAATATTCTTGCAAATGAGCATTGCAAGAATTTAAGAGATTCCTGCTCAGAATAATAGAAGGGACAGATGCTCTCCACTTTCAGATGATATTTTGAAGCAAATTAGCTCCAGGAACGCCATGTGTCACTAACTTCCAGGTGAAAAGAATGATTCTGAGGGACAATTTGAGCTTCCATAATTGCCTCCATGCTTTGAAACCAGTATTAATAGACTGGACCTGACATTGGATAAGCAAATTCAAACCGGAAGCCACCTTGTAAGTGTCATCCCTGCATCCATTCCAGATTAAAGAATCCTAGCTTCTGACCAATAATGGAAAATGCCTGTCTAACCATCTGTTGATTGGCCTAAGGAGAAAAGAGGTGTAGAAGAGTAGTATGAGCCTAGTCCTTTCTTGTATTGCATAATAAGATGAAAAACTGTCAAGTTATGACAATTTTGATTCAAGTGTATGCGCCACTAAAAGTGGTTAAATACCTTAATCTGTTCACGTGAACCAATTTGCCTTGGAACTTAGAAGAAATAAGACTAATGGTCTTCTTAATCTCTCTCCACTGACAAAGACATGTTAGAGGGAGAAGAAACTAATCCTTCTTTACCTGCATTGCAATATTTTGCCCTTAGAGCCCCGGTAAAAATTGTGTCTATTTGATTGTTAACCCAACCTCCAAGCCTAGTTGGCTAGAAGCAGTGACGGACCTAAAATCTTAAACTAGGGGCAAAGTTGATATAGTTTCTTTTGTAAATATATTTTTTATATCTTATATTGATTATTATAATGATAGATTAAAATTTTAATTTACTTTTTTAGATCTGATTGCATATATTTTAAATTAATCTTATAACTTGTTATTGTTGAAATTCAGATTCTTGAGGACTAGATAAAAATTAATGCTTTGATGTCCACTTTTTTAGATCTGATTGCATATATATGTATTTAGCTCTAATAAGTTTAAAATTTTCAAGAATGAGAGGTATAATATCAAAATTTAATATTATATACATAAATTTTTTTAAAAATTTGATGAGAGGTTAGAATTGCCCTTATATATATATATATATAAGCCATAATTACTAAGAGTCAGTTCGGTTAAATGAATGTTAGATATGTAATATATATATATATATATATATGTAGAATAGAAAATGACACTCATATTTGTTTTTGAAAAAATAATTAGAAAAACAAATATTGCTGAATAATTATTATAATAACATAATAAATATTGCAAACAAAATTACATTGTAGAGAATGAACTAAACAAGCCATAGATGAGTTGGCCTGAATCCTAGACCTTTAGCCTCCATATTATTACATAATTTGTTCTAATGAAGCCTGTGAACACCGTATTTTGTCCGGGCATACTCCAAAAATAATAATAAAATTAAACTAATAAAAAATAAAAAATAAAAAAAAATCAAAGGAGGAAGAACCTAAAAGTAGAACAAATAAAATAAAATAAAAGCCAATTAATCCAAGGTTAAAACAAAAAAAAAATCAAAAAGGGAGTAACAAAGTTTAAAATAAATGGAATTAAAGAAAATAAAAATTAAAAAAAGACTAAAAAAAAGAGAGAAAGAAAGAAATGAATTAAAAAGAAAAAAAAAGTAAAATCCCACAAATGGAAAAAATATAAAAAAATAAAAAAAAACAACACCAAAAAATAATAATATACTTAAAAATAAAAAAATAAAAAAAAGAGTACAAAAAATATCAAAATAATATATATATTTAAAAAAAAGAGAGAAACCTTCGATTGCAAATAGAGAAAATATTAAAAAATTAAAAAAAAAAACGTTTAACCCAATCCCAAGCCCAAACCAAAATTAAAAAAAAAACTAATTCAGACCCAAACAAAAACTTACCTAACCCGGATCCGCTAAAAAACCCTACTCGGTTTCCCTTGATCCCCTCCTATTCTGTACTCCACTCTGGCAAACGAAAAAGGGGATAGACACACAGGAGGGGGACAGACGCTCTGAGGGAGAAGGACGAACGCACAAAGAAAAGGACAAACAGACGCTCACTCACGCACGCACAGGGCTAGGGGCTCCCACTACGGGTATGCCTCTCAACAGCGATTGGAGAAAGGACAGAGGCACAAGAGAGGGCACAGGCAGAGGCATAAAGGGGGGGAAGAAGAGATTGGTTTTTTTTTCGGATTGGGGTTTTGAATAAAAAGAGAGAAGGGGAGCGAGAGAGGAGGGGGAGAGCTCAAGGGAGAAAGCGAGATTTTCGAGCCCACAGAGGGAGGAGAGAACATTTGTTGGGGTCTGGTGTTTTGGAGACGAAGAACCAAAAATGATCGAGGAGATAGGGTGAAAGGAGGTTAGGGATTTCCGTTGAAGGAAAACTTGTGGGAGTGAGATTGAAAAGGAAAAGGGGATACGCAGAGACTGAAAGATAGAGGCAGAGAGCAGCAAAAAAAAATCAACGCAGAGACTGAAAGACAGAGGCAGAGAGCAGCGAAAAAAAAAAAACCAACGCAAAGACTAAAAGATGGAGATAGAGAGCAGCAGAAAAAAATCAACGCAGAGACTGAGGATGAGGAGAGGAACGCAGAGGAGTAAACTCAACTGCTGAGGTTCCCTAGAGGTAATCCTTTCTTGATTTCTCCCGAGCGTTGGTCCTTCTCAGTCAGTTGTTGATGTGTCCCATTATATAATCTGATTCGGTGGAAACTAGAATAAAATATAGGTGGGCGGGTTCTGATTATTAACGATTTTTATCTGATTGTCTGCTTTACTTTGATGACCCATGGAGGACCTTAGATTACTAGATGTATTATGGAACCAGTTAAGTTCAAGGGAGTTTTAGTGTATGTTCTGGTTAGACTTGGTTATGGGTCCATCCTTGGAATGAGGAACGCTGCTCTTTGATTCAATTTGGTTGTTGTCTTCTGTTCTTAAATTGTTTTGATCTTAATCCCTAGTTTGTGTTTGGGCAAAGATTTGGTATAAGATACTCCTGTTATCTCATGGTTTTCAGCCTTGACATGTAGCGTGGATTTTATGAGAAATGTTAGCTGCTATCCTAGTATTGTTTAGCTTTGATTATCAGCCTGGTATAAGTCTTAAATCTGTCTTGCACTTCCCATTTGCCTATTGGTGATTTCTGATATGACTTAGCTTTTTTTTTGGGGTTTCATCTGGATCTTAAGTTGGTTTCAAACTTGCTATTATCCCACTGCTTTCAGTTTTGTGTGGAAATGCCTGATATTACTCTTCCCTTATGAGTCTTTGTTTCCAATGCAATAATGTGTAGGGAAGTTCAGTTGAATATGGGGTTTGTCATCTTGCGATCCTTAACCTGTTTTAATCCTAGCTTGATAATTCTACGTTTGTGCCAAAGTTCGTGGCTGTTCCTTCGGATTTAGTAGAAGTTTAGTGTGTTGATAACCATGCACACACCTCCAAATTGGATAAGACTCCTTTTGATTTTGCACCTCACTTGCCTCTAGATGAGTTTCATTTGTGCCCAGTAGCTTTTGGGACCCCCTATTAACTTTTTGATTTGGCTCAAGTATAGAGATATTGGTTGCTTAACGATTTGTGAAAAATGATTTCTAGAAACTACCCATGCTTTTTGCTGTTGCTATGTGTGAGGTTTGCAAATTGGTAGAACAAGGAGAGAGTGGTTGCACACAGGGATTACGTAAAGTATAGGCTCATGGTCTGATGAAGGCTAAAAGGGCAAGAAGCAGTAAAGAGGAGTGACGCATGAAACTTGTCAGAAAACACATGAGGGTCACTTATCAATTCGATCTAAAAGGCTAAGAAGCAATTGGGTTACAATTGTATAATTTCTCCTTCCACTTTTGTAAATATGTAACATAATGGATCATGTTTGAACACTGAACACCCACTCTCACAAATAACTTGTTCTAATTTTGTATTTTGTCACTTTTTATTTTTAAAATAGTCGTGTGGGATCTTTTATCCCCTCAGGCATCTAAGAATAAACCTATAGGTCATGTGGGGTAATAAAGCCTCCTTGGTACCTATTCAGGTCTCAAATGTATATTTCGCTAATGTTTTGGTTTTTCTTTCTACATAAAAAAAAAAGAAAAAGATTTCAAAAAGGGAGATTGGATAAAACAAGAAACAAAAAATAGGAACGAAAAGAAAGGGTTTTATAAGTTAAATAAAGTTTTCAAATTCAAAACTAATTTTAAATAATTAAGTTTTCTTTAAGTTCCCATTTCAAAAAAATAATAATAAACAAAAATTAATTTTTCCCCTTTTTTAGACTTTGGATTTTCTTTCAACTTTAGTTTGATAATCAAAAATTAATTTAATTACAAGGATTAAAAAAAACTAAGAAAATGATAATAAGAAAACCAAAAACAAAAACAAAACAAAAACCAAAAAAAGAGACAAGCAAACAAATAAACAAAGAATCAAATGTTCAAATAAAAAAAGAAGGGAAAATAATCAATAAACATAAAAAAAGAGAAGCAAATCAAAAACAAAGAAAAAAAAAACAAACACAAAAATATATACCAAAAAGAAAAAGGGAAAAAGAAAACACCAAAAAGAAAACAAAGAAACACAAAGTTGAAAGGGAGCAAAACACAGAATGAACTAAAAATGAAAACAAAGTATGATAAAGATAAAAGGTAAAAAAAAAAAAAGAGAGAAAAATTTGGAAAAAGCAAGAAAAGTGAAATTAAATTTTCCTTTAGCAAATTAAGACACATCAACCAATTTCAAACTTGTTTTATTTGTTAAAAGAAAAAGTAATTTTTATTTTCTTTGTGTTTTCAAAAAAAAATAAATATAAACAATAATTAAAAAAAAAACAAAACAAAAATCAAACAAAAAAAATAACAACAAAAACAACAACAAAATCAATCAAGAATTGAAAATCAAACAAAAAATCAAACAAAACAAAAAAACAAAAAAAAGTCAAAACAAAACCAATCAAAAATTAAAAATCAAGACAAAAGAAAAAAATTAAGAACAAATGTCATATCTAATAAAATAATTTTATTGGAAAAATTGAAAGACAAAAAAAAAGAAAGAAATAAAAATAGAAAGGAAAAAAAAAACAAGAATAAAACAAAAACAACAAATGAATGAAAAGCAAAAAAAATGATAAGGAAAAGAGAGAAAAAACTGAAAATGCAAGGAAAGTGAAATTAATTTTTTTTAACAAATTAAAACACATCAACTAATTTCAAAATCGTTTTATTTGTTAAAGGAAAAAGTAATTTTATTTTCTCTGTCTTTTCGAAAAAAGAAAACAAAGAATAAAAACCAAAAGTAAGAAGAAAAAAAAAACAAAACAAAACAAACAAAAAACACAAAAACAAAAAAAAAACCAACAAATACAATCTCCCTCCGAACTACGTGGACTTTGATCCCTCCTGAAGGGTACGTAGGTCCTAGGCTTTTATCCTAGGTCAAGTCCGCCCTTGTAAATAAAATATTTTTTTTTCAATTTTTTTTCTTTACTTCTTTATTCAATTCTTGAATTTCTTTGTGCTTTATTTTAATATTGATTTCCCTTCTCTTTCTACTCTTAACTTTATTTCCTTTAATTTCCTTATTCCTGTTCTATATGTGATTTGTTGAGGAGAATCGGAATAAAATTAAGGCCATTTTATTTTTGCACAACTGACTTAGGGTAACCGTTCTTAGTAACGGGTGTAGTGGGGTGCCTAACATCTTCCCCACTCACAATCGACTCCCGGATCCATTTTCTGGTTTGTAAACCATTTTCCAAATAAAAAGGTTTTTCCAAAGTTTTGCCTTTTAAAAATTAAAAATTTTGGTGGCGACTCCTGAACCCTAACCCTATCCATTACTTTTTATTTCATTTTTTTGATTTAGTTTTCAATTTCAAGATGAAAATCGAATTTCTTTGTTAAGGGCGCCACGCGGTCGCATTTTCGGGTGTGACAAAGCCTTTGCATCCAAAGTCTATCTTGCTTAAATCCTTAGAAGAAATTTGCCACTTTACATCAGTTAACTTACAATTTTTCCACGGGAGATTTACCACTTTGCATCAATCTTAATTCAATCTTCTAAAAATCAATTTTTTAATTTAATTTTTGAAAAGTTAATATTTTCTTAATTTGATTCTCCACTAGTAAGACTTCTCAATTTAATTTATCATATATTTTTTTCTAATCAAAGTAGTCCTTCTAAAGAGCCCACAAATGTTATTTTGAAAAGACCATTTGATTGGGGAAAAAATGTTTGAGGAAAAACTTAGGTTCTAGTTTGGGTCAATTTAATTAATGACACTCTAATTCATCATTTGCCTCTTACGTATACTAATTTCTTAGGTCATCACATGTAATTGTAAAATTGGCACAATTTACAAACTAAACCCAATAATCCCAAAAATTATTTCCAATATCCAAAGACTTACTTGACTTTTAATTTTTTTAATTTTTTTTGAAAAACTTATATCCATCATATTTTGAATTATTACATTAATTTACTCTAAGGTTAAGGTTAAAATGATAATTTGTTTCGTGAACTTTATTTATTATCTTAAAATAATTTTTTAAATTTAAAGTATTTCAAAATAATTCTTTAAAATTTCAAATTGTCTTATAAATATCCTTTTTAACTGGACCTGTCGAGGCCATAATTGCTCGTTAATTTTTATGATGAAGTGGATACCATGTAAATAATTCATATATTATAAAATATCAAGTGGCAATGAACTAACATTGAAAAAGAAAAAGAAAAATAAGAATCAGAGGAGCCAAAATGAAATGCGGGAGACAAGGTTACAGTTCACGCTTTTCTTTGACGGTGGTCGGATAGGGGAGGCTAGCGGTGTTCAGTGGCGGCACAGGGCTTCGATGGCAGCGTGGGGCATCGATAGTATATTGACTGACTAAAAAAAAAAAAGTTAAAATACATTGGTCATAGTAGAATAATAATCATCATAACAATGGTATCCACCAAAGTTGTAGCTTTGTGTATTTTAATAAAGCCAGATTACATATTATTACTTACATTGGTGCTTTGGAAAATAAGCTTATGAGGTTTAATTTTTAAAAAAATTGATTTATTCAAAATTTAGTATTTCACAACTAACCCCTTAAATTCAAAAATCAACAAATTTATGAATATTAACAAAAATATAATTATTAAAAATCAAATATTACTATCTAAAATCATAAAACTTGAGAGGGGAAAAAATTCTAGTTGTTTTACATTGAATCAAGTTTTATCAAATTTCTTTGTAGGATTTTCTATTGAAATTTTAATTTAACTTTTTTAAAAGCATATATTGTTGGATTATAATTATGGATTAACATTAGTTAATTATTAGACTAATTTAACATTTAGTACTAACAAAATTGATTATGTTTTGTGATTGAATAGCTTGTAATAAGTTAGGACGTTCATGAGTACACTAAATTAGGAACCTCAACTTATAATCTATTTTTTAGTTAACTATCTATTTATAGTAGTTGAGTGTATTATTATTACATATATATATATATATATTATAATAACTTAACTTGTAGAACATGTAAACTTTGGATTTTAAGACAAGTTTGTAAGACAAGTTATCTTTGGCTTGTTGAGCAAGTCACAAGCCAGGTTATTACTATATATATACATCCTTCTTAACTTTCAAATAAGCAAAATTGTGACAATGTAAGTTGCAGCTCCCTTATGTCCATGCTTTTTTCTTCTTAAATTTTCAGCATCAAATCTTGTGTGATCTAAATCTTTGTCTTCCTATTTAATTTTAGCAATTGGTATCAAAGCCAAAAGGTTCTAATTCTATTTTATGTGAAAATTTTTCACTTTTGATTCAATTCCAATATTTGTGTGAATGATATGAGAGTTGATTATTTATACTTGCTTAATCGAATCTGGACTAAAAGTTCCTACGACTTGAATTTGTTGTATTGGAATTTTTTTTTTTTCAAAGGAAGGAACAAAAAAGTTTTGAACCATATTTGATTCTTGATACACACTTGTGGAGTTGTTTGTCTATGGTTTGCATATCTGGGATTATTTTTGTTGTACTGAAAAAAATGGATTCGTGACATGATTCTTTTTTGCTATATCAATGTAGGACCCAAAAAAAAAAAAAGATCTTGGAACCATGAAACTCGAATCTATATCATGTTTTTTTGGAGGTCTTTGATTTAATTTTTATGTGGCTTATTATCTTCACATGTTTATGATGCCATTTGATCTTTTTAATCCCATTAAATCCATTGAATCTATGGTAAAATGAAAGTGAAAATTTTCAAATCTAATTTTTGGGGTTTTCCTTTTTCTTGATATTTTGCATTTTCTTCTTCTGAATTTTCTTGCATATTTTGCTGCAGATGATTTTTGGGCATTTTATTATTTCTGAATCACATGAAAACGCAACTTTTGAAGCTCGGTTTGAGCTCCCAGGGCTGAAAATACTATTTATGTGCTTCTGTAATCCATGAAGAAAAAGATGCATTATGCATCTTGGTTACTTGAATCATGGTCGTGCACTCCAGTAGGACGTTTTAAGCGATGAAAATCATGCTAAATCATTGAATTTGTGAGCTTAGAGCATCCTCTAATGGTAGATAAATTGCCATTGCCATGCACTATAACTTTCGAAGGAAGAAGATGCATTTTTGCATCTTAAACAACACCCACACGCACCAGCAGGGGGCCTACTGCCTAGACCCCATTGGCCTAACTTTTGTCCTATATCTTCAATTATTCATGCCTTATTTTATGGTAATTTCTTTCGGAGTTTTTGAATGCTAAAAATTGAGTTTATGATTTTTCATAATATTTCACATTATTTTTAAGATATGTATTATTTGAATTTTAAGCTAAAAAATTTTTATGCATAATCTATATGCATCTTTTTGCAATATATTTTTCACCCTTTTGGTGATAATATGTTTTGGTATATTAAATAATTTATTGATAATTTATGCACTTTTATATGCCTTATCTTGTTAAAATTAAATTTTAAGCCAAATTTTTATGTGAATTTTGAGAATTTGATCTTGCTAATTATGGTAATGAAAAATGGTTGTGTGCTCACTTACTGTGGGTCTTGTCATGCAAATGTCTCAATAAATTTAATTTAAAATAATCATTAATTTGATATAATTTGTAGCTATACATGATTTATTTTGCCATTTTGATTGTTAATTATATAATTTTGAATACCATGTCATTAGTTTTGAATGCTCACACTCTTAATACACCATTTTTATTAGTAATTACTTGTATTAATTATTATGGAGCACAATTAAGTGATTTTGCTTGCCATAACAATCACTTTAGCCATTAACATTTTGTGATTGTGTATTCACCTATCGCCGAACTAATTACAATGGTACTTGGTTGATTTGTTTAAGACATTTAATTTTGTTGATATATACGTATATATATCTCTCTCTCTGGTAATATCTTTGTTATTGCATAATAATTGCTAAGAAAATAACATTAGCAATGAATATGCCCTATTAATGTAGCATTGTCAATGTGATTGATTATTATTTAGATATATTTAAATTGATGTCTTAATATTTCTTATACCCTTTTAGTACAAAGATATTAGTGACACTTGTTTTGAAGATCTTTCAATGTGTAATTAAGTTTTCTTTATTTATTGCAATCCAACACTCTTAGGCAAGATTGTGATAAACAACATATTCATGTGTGCATTAGTTGGATTTTTTTTGAAACTTGGTTTCTAAATATGTTGTATACATGATTGGTTTACGTTTATGTTTTTTCTATGTTCCAAGTTCTATGTTTATGTAACTACCATTTGTGAGAACTCTATGAGACTAATTAAGACCACTAAAATAGTCCTTAATTTTATACTTTAGTAATTGCACTGTTAGTCTTGACCTTAAGGGTGGATGCACATACTACATTTAACAACTATTCCACTACTATTAGTAAAGCCTTTACAAAAAATGGCATATTTTTTTTAGAGTGTGCTTAGGTATTGAATTCCTAAAAAGGAAATTATAGGGGAGTTTTTGAAGACTGTTAAGGAAAAAGATTTAATAATTTATCACGACTCAAAAGAGTCATTACTTCTCCTTATCAGAAAACACTCACTATGAGAAAGTGTTTAGTGTTCAAGGAACACATCTTGAAGCTTATGTTTTATTATAATGAGCTTAAGTTTTTTAGCGTAGCATTAGGAAGTGGTCATCATGTTTGATACTTTTAGCATACCTCCTATACTAAAGGCTTGTTGTTTTGCCCATCATGTTGAATAGGTTGTGATCAAAATATTAATATTGTTCTTCAGCAGGAGGAAATCAAGAAAATGGGTAAAACCTTTGCTTATATTGTGAATTATTTAACTTTGGATCTAGCAGTAAGTCAGATAAAAAGATTAAAAGCCCGAATCCCAATATGTGATAAGAAAGTTGTTAGCAAGCCATGTAACAATTATGTTAACTATTTGGGACCTCATAAAGTCAAATGTGACTTTATAATTAGCAAGATCATTAGATCATGGACTATTGTGTTTGTCCCTTAAATTTAGATTGTTTTGAATCTAATGGTGTTAAGATCTATCTTACTCTTGGTACGTAGATGATGGTGGTGTTATTCATATAGAAAATTGTCTTCATGGAAGAATTTAATGCCTACTTCTATAAATGATCATTTTGTTAGAGAAATTATAGCATAGTTATTTCTTGGGTTAAGTTCTGCTATGATGGATTTAGACTTCACCTATTTAACCTAGTAGTTCCGCCACTAATGTTATTGTTAATAACAAACAGGGTAGACTTGTTAAAACCATTCAATGTTGTGGCATAAACTTTAAGTCACAATTGAAGAAAATGAAAGAGGTTAGAGAGAGTGGTTAAACAAAATATTCTACATAGCCATGATTCTTGTGTTATTTGTAGTAAGGAAAAATCCCCTATTAAAGCTAGGTATAAAAGGACAAGTAGAAGTTTAGTCATTTTAAATGTGATTCACAAGATAATTATAGACCTATGATTATCAATATTAAGGGAAATTTGTTGCTGATGTTTGAATAAAGGAATAAGTGGAATTCTAACATTTTGAATCTAAATTTTAGATTATTGAAGACCTTTTATTCCTATTGTAAGAAAGTTTGTACACTTCATCACCTTTATGGGTAACCATCCCTATTATGCTGAACAATTTTTTTTTACGTAAGAAGTTGGATATATTGGATGCCTCTATAGCATTTAAGATGGTTGATGAGATAAAACTAGTAATCACTCTAAAAAGGCTAAATTTGAAAAAGGTGATGAATAAGGTGATGAATATTTCGAAGTTAGTAGAAACCTTGGTCATTTGTTGTGTTTTACAAGTATGGGGTGGTGGAAAGACGAAATTACACTCTCATAAATGTGGTGAGATATATGCTTAGTCATTATTTGTATTAGAATCCCTACAGGGTATTGCCCTAAAGATATATGCATACATACTCAACTAAGTTCTTGTAAAGCTATTCTTAAAACTCCACTTTATTGATATTTGGTAAAAAGCCTAAGTTAAAGCACTTTCAAGTATGGAGCTATGAGAGGAAGGTAAAACCATATAATCCTTAACTTATTAAATTAAATGTCAAATATGTCAGTGCTTTCTCCATTAGATCTATAGACAGTGGGTTTTATTGTCCTACTTATTCTACGACATTAAATTTGATTGAACGATATGTTTCAAGGATGATTTAGATAGTTGGAATTTAATGCCTAGTGTTATTAAGAACCAAGAAGAGAATACTATTATACTTGTATTTATGTTGGCTTTTCCATAAGAGTTTATTCCTCCTGTTAGGAATATTGATGTTTGAAATACTAGTAATGATTATAAAAGACCACTTATTATGCTGTGGAGCTTGTTATTATCACTAATGTTGTTCTTTTGAGATGGTCTTAGCCAACCAATAAGCTTACAATTTTAAGAATTACATAGTTTATTTATAGAACACAAATTTTTTTATGAGTAATAATTAGATATACTATTTATCAAGAAGCTATCTTAGTACTTAATTCATCCATATATCTAAAGGCCATAAGGGATGAATTTTATATTATGTTGAGAAACTTTCAAATTTCTAAAAGCTATAGACTATTGGTTGGAAGTGGGTTTTCAAGACCTACTATGGGGTGACAAATGAAAATTAAAATATTTAGGGCCAGGTTGATTGCAAAGAGCTATAATTAGGAAGAGGAAATTGATTGTTTGGATACCTGTTCACTAGTGTTTGCTGAAAACACTTTTAAAATGATTGTAGCATTGGTTGTCATCTTTGCTTTTGGAACCTTACCAGATGAATGTTAAAATTGCCTTTTTTTTGGTATTGAAGCTTGTATGAGGATGTTTGCATGGTACAACCAATTGGTTTTTTAAAATCATAGAAATTGCACTTGGTATGTGTAAATCGAAATCCATCTAAGTTAAAACAAGCTTTTAGGTAATATTATCTGAAGTTTGATGACCTTTTCTAATTTTATTGTAAGCACTTTAGATTAATGTATCTTTTAAAAGAGTGGATAAAGATACTTCTTTATTCTTGTAGTGTATGTTGATGATATACTTTTGGCTTGCATTGGTATTGACCTTTTATTGTAAGACAATATATGCTTTCTTGTCACTTCTGACATAGAAAATCTAGGTAGACTTTTAATGTTAATAAGATTACATCCATTGTGATAGGTATTGTTATATATTTTGAGTTTGTCTTGAGGAACTTGTGTTGATCAAATGTTTAGGATACTTAATATGTTCTTTTTATTCTTCTTATATGCATCTATTATGAAAGGTAAGAGATTATCTAGATCTAATGTCCTTAAGATTATATAGAAAGGACTAAAATGAAAAGTATTCCATTTTTTCTTTTGTTATTGGTAGCTTTATATATGTTCAAGTATGCACTTGTTCGAACATAACTTTGCTTATTGTGTACTTGGTAAATACATGACCAATCTTATTTTGGATTATTGAATATCTGCTTTGAATATTGTTTGATGCCTATAGGGCATCGAGGATATTGTTTTGTAGTAGATCTAATCCATTTGTAATAATTTAGCTATTTGGATTCGGATTAGGTGGTTTGTATAGATAACTTAAAATTTACTTTGTGGACATCATATTATATTTTGGAGAGTTATGCATGATAAAGTATTAAATAAATATTTATAGTTGCCTCAGTGTGTAAATATACATCTTGTGACGTTTGGAGGGGTTGTTTTGTTAATAGTTGCCAAATAAACAATTATAGGTACCTCATCTATAAATGCATAATATGTCGCTTGTTATCAGGCCTCTATATGGTTAGGAACATTGATTTATATTATATATATTATTGAACGTATAACTTGGATTTTGACCATCTTATTGAGATAATGAATCTGTTATAACATCTCTTAAAAAATTACAAGTATTCCAATTGTACTAAATTTTAATATTAAAATTCTTATTTGTTGAAGAAAAGATTTGTGAATCTCAAACTCATATTAAAAAATATTTTAAGGATAATATGTTAACTAACCCATTAGCCAAAGGCTTGCCTATTGGAGTTTTCTTGATATATGTAACTCTTTAAGTACTGTGAGATCTTTTGATGATGTCTTGACTCAATGGGAGTTTGAATTGTATTCTTACAGAGCACTCTAATATATTTTGACATTTAGTTAAATCAAGTATTTCATATAAATATATTTCATTTGCTATTCCATTTTAATTTAGACTTGAAACCTTGTTGGCATTTATAACATTATTTTTCTTATTGAATCTTCTGTTCTTAATTTGTCTATTTATCTATGAATTTTTTGATCAAAGTGCTTATTAATTATTGGATATTCTTGATATATATATGTGGATTAATTTGTTCTTGTTTTGTTTAACAATTTATTATTGCTATCTAAATAGGATATTGTTTGGTTACTTAATTATAGATTAATACTAATCAATTAGTAGACTAATTAATAAATTATCCATAATAATATTAAATAGTTAATTCAATATTTAACACTAACAAAATGGATTGAGTCTTGTGATTAAATAATTTATAATAGATCATGATATTTATGAGCTCACTAAATTAAAAACCCTAACTTATAACTTATTTTTAGAGTTTGATATCTTATTTATATTGATTGAAGATTTTGTTGTCACATAAACACACACACACACACACACACACACACACACACACATATATATATATATATATATATATTATAATATTCTAACTTGTAGGACAAGTAAACTTTGACTTTGAAGACAAGTTCTTTAACTCGTGAGATAGGTCATCTTTAACTTGTTAAAATAGGCCAAGTTATTACTATATATATATATATATATATATGTACATTCCTTTTAACTTTTAAATAAGCAAAATGTGGCAAAGTATAGTATAGCTCCCTTATGTCTTTGTTCTCTTCCTCTCAAACTTTTAGCATTGGATTTTGTATGATTTAAACTTTTATCTCCCAATTAATTTTAGCATATATATGTTATTTATCATATGTTAAAATTTTGAATAAATTATTTAAAATAATTAATGCAACTAATAAAGATACTTTTATTAATTTAAAATTTTAAATTCTACAATAATATATCTTAATCATGATGTAATAGAACTTAATATGAAGAATTTTATCATAAAGAGTTGGACTTTAATGTGTCAGACTCACAATACAATAAAATTATTATATAAATCTAAAAAATTTACTAATGAAAAATTAAATAAAGAGAGAAAACACTCTTTAATATCTTGCACATGCGATGCTGGTTTGTGATCCACTTTCTAGTCAATTCATCAAAACTCAAGGTATAAGAATGAGAAAAAAATTTATTATAATTTGTTATATTATTATTATCATCGGATTTTTTTAAATTAAAATATGACTTATAATATTATTATTAAAAAATTATACATTTGTTATATTTTAATTAAAAAATAAAAAAATTATAAATTATAAATAAGTCTAATTTGTCTATCAATTTTTATATGAAAAAACACATATACAACAATAGCCTATGAAAATAAAAATAAAAATTCTTTTAGAACAACACTTCTCCATCACAATGACAATCACAAAATCACTTTAGGAAAAGTAAAAATGGGTCCCAAAGTTTGAAACTTTAATCAAGGGATAACTGTTCTTTAAAAGTTTACATCACAATTTTACAAATGTTTTTCCATACAAAAGTTTAAAATAAATTATACATAACTCTTATAAATTTTTTTAAAATTATATAGAATTTTCTTTTATTTTTACAACATATGCAAATTATTCTTAAGTTTTGTTGAAATTATATAGATATTTTTTCTATTTTTAAAATATACATAAATCTCCCTTAAAACAAAAGTAAATTATATAGACTTATCTTGAATTTTACTGAAATTATAAAAACATTATCTCTATTTCAAAATATACACATATCTTTTCTAAAAATAAAAAGGAACCATGTATAGTTTCAGCAAAACTTAAGAAAACTCTATGTAATTTACTCTTTGTTTTAAGAGAGGTTTTTATATATTTTGAAAATAAAAAAATCTATGTAATTGTACAAAAAATTAAGGAAAGTTTATATAATTTACCTTTTGGTTTAGGTGAAGTTTATGTGTATTTTAATAATAAATAAAAATTTATGTAATTTCAATAAAACTTCAAAAAAAATTTGTAATTTATTTAAAAGCTTAATACTATAGTTAGTTTTAATTTTTTTAGTAAAAAAGCTGAAGATTAAAATTCAATCATATATTATTTTATACTAGTTACTTGACCTGTATTTTACATAAGATACTTGGGAAGATGCTTTTATCTTTATACTTGAATGATATACAAGATAAATATATTAACAAAATAGTTCCAAATAAGATTTAGAGAAGATAAAAGTCTAGTAGGGACGAAGAAATAGTTAAGGAAAGTAAATGTAAAAGTTCAGTTGAGACATAAAATAGTTTAGAATAATAGAAATAGAAGTTGAGTTGAGGTGAATAAAGGTTAAGAAAAGTAGAGGCAGAAGTTGAAAAGAGACATAAAAACTTACGGAGAGTAAGATGCTAGGGTTAGTGTGTTGGTAAAGGGTGGCACCAAGGACTTGAGCAACAATATATTCCCCTCTCCAATGAATTGTGAGAAATAAAGAAAGGAGTTAAGACAAAGAAAGAAAGTCTACAACAGAGTTTGCATGCTATAAAACCACTCTAACTTGATAAACTCAGATGATGAAGTAAACTTTTGGGATTTTAGTGACTCAAATTCAAGGACTCCAAGATTTAATTTATAATTTGTAGTCATGTGGTCTTTGTTCCTATTTTTTAAATTTAGCTTAAATTTTTGTCAAAACTCAACTATCAAACTAAAATATAGAGACCAAATCCAATTAAACAAAATTGGTATCAAGCAATCCAACAGGTTAGATTCTATTAGTCATGGGTCTTTCATTACATCCAAAATTTGATATGTAATTAGAATTTAAACATATGACAATACAATAAACCGCATATGAGGGAGATTGGGATTGTCAACTTATCAAATTGAGCAGCAAAGATTTAGGGTCTAGATTGAATAAAGAGAATTCCTATTTAATTTGGATCTTATATATATATATATATATATATAATTTCAATTGTCTAATTTTTTTATTTTGAAGAAAGCAAAATATAGGATAAAGACAATCTTTTAATTTTTACCAAACACACAAAAGTTGAAAGATTTTTTTCATTCTATATTTTATTTCCTTTAAAATAAAAAAAAATAGACAATTGGGATTAAAAAAATATGAAGAGTCAAGATTGAGTAAGGATCCATTCTATTTCTAGTAGTAGAGAATTCTTATGCCACATTAAAGATGTAATACCTATATAATAAATAAATAAATATATAACATATTTTAGGTAATTAAAATAAAGAGTAAATAAATTTTTAAATCTATTTTGGAGTTTATAAAAATTTTTAAGGACTTTTCTAATCATTTTAAATATCAATTAAAGCATATTAGATTTTTTGGGGGCAAAAGTGCAATATTAGCCAAAGATATTTTAATATTTCTCAAGCACCTTCTCTCTCCATCTTTTTCCATTTGATGCAGCGTCCCTTTTTCCTTCTTCTTCATTTCATTCATAAAACTTTGCATCTTTTCGCTGCCATCCACACATCTTCATCTCCTAAAATTTTCTCTTCTCTTTTGGTTACCTCCAATCACGCATCTACTGCCGTTAGTCACTATTCCAACGTGCTTCAATCCTGGTGCTTCTCCCTATTATTGCAACTCTATCATTCCTCATCTTCTTCCCATTTTACTTTGCTATCCAATTGCAATTTTTGGAATTTGGAGTTACTTTTTTTTTCTTCCTTTTTCATCTTTCTTTTCCATCAATATTATCCTTTCACATGCTTTATTGAAGCAAAATCCCCTTCGTACAGCTCTCTCAATTCCCAGTGCCATGGGTGAGCTCCAAAATTGGGGTTTCTTGAATTCCAATATTTAAGGGTGAATTAATAATTTCTATTTCATCTTTGAAGCTCCAAGAAGTAAGTATTAAGCTCAATTTAAGTTAAGGAAGCTTATATTGAAAAACCCCAAATTTAGAGTTAGTATTTAGGATAGAAAAGTATGTACAAATTGGGGCATTTATGTTTTAAGGAGTATATTAAGTTATATAAATAATTCTAAATATTATTGGGTGGTCAAAATAATTAATTTATATTGGTTATAATTTTAGGTAATACCAACAAAATTCATTCAACTGGGACTCAACACTAAATAATAGAAATCAGAGACTTATACTATTAATTCCAACTGGTGAGTGTGTACACAATGAAGTGGCATATCTATTTCATTCTACTTTATATTTCTATAGCAAAAAATTTCATTTGTGTGATTTATGCGTTTTACTCCTTGGGAAAACCAATCAGTGTTTTCAAAAATATGTATGTATATGTGTGTGTGTATATATATATATATATATTCATATTGTGATTTAATAAGTTTATTAAGCAAATAGATAATTGAAATGTGGCATGATTCACCCTTGTGAAATGCAAAAGAATGAATTGGATGAAAAGAAAGTAGTGGTGTGTATATATTTATTTATGAGGGGAGTATTTTACATTGTTCTGTGGTTTCATATGTTACAGTGATTATATTGAAGGTTAACTTGCTTTATTTAATTATTTATTTACTTCTTTGATTCCTTATTTATTTTTCATAGCTAAATGCCATTTGAAGGAATTTTATTTTATGTTATATCTTTTTTTATTAATGGATGAGAATCTAATTAGAACCTTGTAACCGTTAGTGGAGATAACGGCCTAGGTGCACCTAGAATAAATTGTGAATTATGATAGTATTGTGATGTGATGTATCCAGTGCTGCGATATAAGATATTAAAGGTATATTGTAAAGGTGACAAGATGTGATAGATCCAAAGAAATGCCCAAATATATTGACAATTTGGTTCCTCTCTATAATACTCATTTTCATAATATTTTTCTTATATTTAGGAAATATGAATTTTATCTAAAAGCTTTTTTTATTCATTTAAAAATTTGTTTCTCATTTCAACTATAAATTTTATTACCTAAATTATTCGATAATCATTTATTTCTAAAAACTTCAATGTGCACTTGTTTTTTCTTTACGCACTTTATTATTTATATACTTACTAAGCTAATGGTAGGTTTATCCCTCTTCTTTATTATTTTACAGACCAGTAAGTAAATGAGTGAAGTAATCTGAGAGCTCGTATGTTACCAAACCCTTAAAGTATACGTTTAATTTTATTAAATTATGTCAGACTCCATGATGTGATGGCACTTAAGTGTAGAAAAGGGTATTTTGAAATTGGTATATGTTATTTGGTCACTCAAAATGTGTAAATATTGTTTATGCTTCCTTCGCTAAGTATTTTAGTAGTATGTAACTTCTTGTTGTTAGTCTAGTGCTGGTTTGATTTATTTTATAGGTTGAAATGTCTAATTTTTAGAGGAGATGCTACCAGATTTTTGGTAGCCCCCTAGTGATATAATGAAATAAATACTTAATTTTTTCAAAACTTATAGGTTGTGTGGGTTGTATAGGTTAGCTTAACTATATAATATAATAGTTGACTATAGAAGTTTTTAGACTTGCTAGGCTAATCCAATCGTTAAATTAGTTTAACCTATGCACCAGTTGTGACTAAGAAATTAGGTCGTGACAAAAGAACTATTTGGTTAATGAGCTTGCATCTTCTGCAGTGCACAGGGCATAACATTGTTTACTTTTTCTCCCAAATAAGAAAGCTATTCTATTTTTTTTTTCATTTTAATATTTTTATATAACACGCATGCAACAAAGGATTTGTTTTCTTAGTCAATGTGATTTTAACTATCATAATATTTTATATATTATAAAATGAGATACTGTGACATAATATATTATAGTACTTAGGATATTTATGTTTAGTATGGTAATTAATGATATCTTATGTACATCTCATTAATATAAGATTGGCATGTTTAATTGCACATGTCAATCAATGTTATTTATTTTTTGAATTTTCAAATATACTCTTTTAAATTCAAATAGATTATATCTTACAATTTATACTATTTTTACTATATGTAAATATAAAATAATATTTTAAAAATAAAAAAAATAAAAAGATAAAAATGTAAGATTTTAAAACTTTATGCATTATATTTGTTATACCCCCGAAAAGAGGTATAACCGGTATGATCTACAAGTCGAAACTCATACCTATAAACCTTTTTAACAATCAGGACCATATATATAAAAGGTGCAGTGACAAAGTAAAACAAATATTTGGATACTTAAGAAGACTTTCCTTTACTAAAAGATCTATATAATATTACAAAAAAATTAATTACAAAAGAGTTCATTTAACTTCTTATAGAAATTTTGACAGAGTTTCTCCTATATATAGGACTGCCCAAAATTTTTACAAAGAGCCAAACAACTAGCCAAAATAATAACAGAATTCCATTCTTAATCTGAAGCACTAAACAGTAATAAAAAGGAACGGGGACCCTGCCTATGTATAAGTAGAGCTACAACTAAAAAAAGAAGCAATCTACCTAGATATAAATTCAAAAGTTTACAAAAAAAAGGCCTTATCAAAACCACGCAGGGCTCAATATCTTGAAGCAATCATTCTTATGCTAGTTATAGACTCGCATCACTATATGTAATGAAAAGAGATTAAAGGGATGAGTTTGAAACTCAATGAGTGGATAATACTAACTATGAACAAGATGTAAATCATAATGAATGGTCTACCTTAAATCTCCAATTTATATCGAAAATGAAAGTAATAATATAGTATCCAATAAAATTCATTTCTTCACATTTATTATAGATAAATTTGATAATGTACATAAACTAAACATTTAAAAGCTCATGTGTAGTAATAATTGACATGTCTAAACAGAACCAAATCAAATGAATACCAAACATATTACTTATGAGGAAATAGTAATATCGAGGTAACTTATGCTTAACCATTTCAACAAATCCATGTGTAGTGGCTGACACACGGGGCTAGCAACACCCTTGCTAGTTGGGGTTCAGATTGAGGTGCCCCAAAGCTAACAACTACTGTTGTTAGCTGCAGGATTCTGTATTAGACCACTCATTTTTTTAAAAAAAATGGCTAAAATAATTAATTAATTAGATAATTATCCAAGTATATTGAATTAATTAATCAACAATTAAGATCTTTCAATAACATCAATTAATACTTCTCTTTTATTCACACATAATAAAATCAAGTTTAGCATTCTATTATTTTACAATGAACAAGTAGTATAAATTTCCATAGCAAGTATTATCTACTCACCGCACACGATGACACCATAAATTTCTTTAAGCCTTAATTTGACGAAGCACCTAATATGAGATTATCTCTAGAACTCCCTAAAATATCCATAAACAATCTACATCACAACATAACACATTAATTTGCATAGGGTCAAATAAATCTTACTTGTCATTATCTCTCATAAAATACACCCTCTATGCTACAATAAGATATTCCCACTAGGAGTAAACATTTAGGTCTTAATTGGCATAAGGATTTCTACCTCCATAGCTATGTCCTTTTACTTCCTAAGCTACACATCAAATAAATCCTCTTTTCTATCTCTTTTAGCACTCTAATTTACTATCACAAAAAAAGTCCTCACCTTAGTTGTTCTGCCTAGATAGGCACAAAAGAAATTATAATGCTTTCATACCATTTGAGGAATTAGGAATAATAAATAAATAAATAATAGAGTTGATATGAAAATGTCTTTTTTTTTGTTGCTATTTTCACACCAAACCCCCTAGCTGGACCTTTCTGTTGTTTCAGATGCAAGAATAAAGCAAATTTCATATATTAAACTCTTTAAGAGACAATCTGAGCTCCAGCAGCAAGAATAAAGAGAATAGATAGTTCATTATTTGGAAATTAAAAGAAAAACAAAAGAAAAGAGAAGCAACCTATATGAAACTCAAAACCCCAAAATCTTCTTACTCCAATGTTGTTGTTGTGATTGAAAAAGGAATTTTCTTCTTTTTTTGTGTGTGGAAAGATGGCGCAGTAGGTAGTGATTGGGGAGTAGATGGATGGAAGGGAAGGGAAGAAGAAAGAACAAAAGAAAATGGAGAAGTTTGAAAGGAAGAAGAATGAAAAAGGAATGGAAAGAAAAAAGGACGAAACATAGGAAAAGTAAGAAAAGATGGGTTGTTAAAATTTTTTAATATATTTTGAATAAAATTAGACTTTAGCCTCTAAAAATTTTAAAATGCTTTAAAATAGTTCCAATGACACTCCATCTATTTCAAAATTAAAATTTTTAAATTTATCACAATTTATCCCACCATTCTTTCCCTTCCTAAATTATTTTTTATTTATTTTATAATTTACTTAAAATATTACTCTAAATTCTTAAGCAAATAGGGACATAAATGCAAAAGTTTTCTAAGCTGTTACAATATTTCACACGCATATACATTCTTATAAATAATTTTTCTGTGGAGTTAATTATTATTGAAAAGATAAGGGTAAATTTGACAAATACAAAAAGTTATTGCACTTTATCTTATGACATGAGATGACACAATACTTTAGTTATTATCTACTAACACTTTTTTAACTGAAATGTGATATGAGAGAATTATCACATAAGAGCATATTTAATACTGTTATTTAACTTTTAACATCCAAAATATCATAATATATGAGATAATAAAATAAAGATCATAATATACCCACCAATATCTTCTAAAGAATGCCAATACCACTAAATCAACCTATTGAAATTCATTAAAAACTTTATATTTGCTTGTCTTTAATAATTGCACCCTCCGCATTAAAAAATACAGTTAGGGTCAAAGCCAAGTTATAAATTATTAAATATGTTAAAATAAAAATTTTAAAAGATGCTAAAAGTACATGATATTAAAAAATAACAAACATGATAAAATATTATAAACTTTGTAAAATCCCGAAAAAAAAGGTGCATTTCTAACCCAACGGAAACAACGTGACTTTCCTCGCATGCGCACATAGATTCAACTGGGATTCTAGGGACGACGAAGGAAAAAAAAAAGCATTGTGAATCATAAAATAAAATTATCTATTTTAAAAGATTTTATATTTTAAAAGATTCACAAATTTAGTATTTAAAGTAGTAGGAGAGAAATACCTTTAATAATATTAATAACTAAGACAACAAATATTCCATTTTCTTTGTTTTTCTTGGGTTGTGTTGAGCACATGGAAAAATAGATTGATGCACTGGAAAGAAAAGAAAAAAAAATAGATGAAATAAGAAAAAATATTTATATTTTTGTTTTAAAAAAATAAAAATAAACATTTACTATTAGGTAATGATGATAATGGCAATATTTTTTTTCTTTTAAACAAGAGCATTCCAGGACTCCACGGTATCTTAAGGTCAGTGGAGCATATTTTTTAATTTTAGAAGTGAGGAAGGTAATTTTTTAAAACAAAAGAAAAGATAGTATAATTTGAACATCCTTCGAAAGAGAAAGTAGAATTTTTTTAAAACAAAATTATTTAATTATTTTTATTGTTATATTAAGAATAAAATTATAATATTAGATTAGATATTAACATCAATTCAATTACTTTAACAATTATATTAAAAATAAAATTATAATGTTATATTGTGTAAAAAATTAATTTCTTTAATAAAAATATATTAAAGAAGAGATTTTTGTAATATAAATTGAAATATTAAGAGAATTGGTGTAATCTTTAAAATAAATAGATATTAAATATAATTTAAGTAAAAGTTAAAAAAAAGTTAGCTTAAAATAACTTTTTAGATCCATATATATATATATATATGTATATGAAACAGTTAATTTAGTTGGTAAGAAAAGATGATATGTACCTCCTCAACAGTTAGCAAATCAAGTTCGTTAGTGTCAAACCAAAATAATCTAGCACTATTGAGTAACTATTGAACAACTTTCTATAAGATAATTTTTTTTCATAACATTCACAGGTGGATTAATAGTTTTTATAATGAAAATTATCTTTACAAAATTTGATAGCATTTTAAAATTGTTTGCCTTAGTCACTTAATCTAAAAATTAATGCCCTATATATGTTTTAAATATATAAAAAATTTTAACAATTTGATAGCATACTTATATCAATTCAATTTTTGTAAAATTTGACATAGAACATTACCATATTAACTATTTCTAATCCAATGGTTTGGATCAATGAATGAAATATTAAAAAAAAATTTTATGTATACTAAGTGTATATACATTTAATGATCAAAATTTATTCTATATTTGCACTTGTTATTCTATACATAATCGGAATAAATCTTGACCGTAAAATATATGTGCATCTAATACAAGCAAAAATTTGTTAAAATATTAAAGGATGTAACTATTAATTCTTACATAAGTGCCAATTTTATAATATATATATATATATATATATATATATCCAAACCTCTTAATTTACTTAAATAACAGAAGGTGATATTTACCTTATCAACTTGAATTTGATTTCCTTTAAAGAGTAGTTTAAAATTAAAATTTTAAATGCGGTAGACTTGGGGATAGTTTGGCTTAATTCTATTGTTTTTGGAATTAAAAAAATTACTAATTAGTATTAGGCTGAAAAAGCCATTTATTAAATACTATCCTTATTTTCCATGTAATCTGAGACTATGTTTGGTACATAGAATGAATTTGAATGGGAATGGGAATGACAAAGGGAATGGGAATGGAAATGAATCTTTATATTTATTTTTTTATTTTTAAAATTTAAAAAAATTGCTTAACCATCTAAAAATATTGTCCTCCATCTAAAAAAACTCATTCCATCAGTTTATTAAAAGAAAGCTCATTTCATCATTTAAAAAAAAATTTCATTCTATTAAAAAAAAATCAAGATACCAAATATAAGAGATTTGAAAATTTGTACACTTTTCTCTTCCTCTCTCTTATATAAATTTTATATCAAACATGCCCTTAAAGTTGTAAGTATTTAAAATTACTTATTTAATATAAAAAAACGTGTCTTTACGAATATTTTATCTTATATTCACTCTGTTGGCTTTAATTTTTTTTGGATAAAATATTTGTTTTTGTATTAAGAATCTAAGATCAGGTACGCTCACCACTTCCCAACCCACACAGCGACGTGTTTTACGTACCTATCACCTCTCTCTGTCTCTGTCTCTCTCTCTCTATGTATTCCGTTTCTGATCACTTCTCTGGTGAGGTACTAGTAATGGCGCCTACCATGGATGATCGAAGTGACTATCGTCAACTCTTCGTCGAGGATGCCGACTTCTATAACCACATTCTGCTGGGAACCCTCTTGCCGGAGTGGATGTGGGTCCCACTCCCTCGCTTCTTCCAGACATGGCTCCGCAACTACATTGGGGGACTCCTCGTTTACTTCCTTTCTTGCTTCTTCTGGTGCTTCTACATCTATTACTGGAAGCGCGATGTTTATGTCCCAAAAGGCAAATCATATGTTTAATTCCAGCTTTCTCTTCTCGTCAATGGCGGGCTTGAGATTTTTGTTTTTCCAGTTGTTTTGTAGTGAAGATGGCATGGTTGTGCTTAATTTATTAGTTCTTAATCTGAATTCTTCTGGCATTGTACTGAACTCTGAGCGTTTTCTCCGTTTGTTCACCATCTATGTTTCTTCTTTCTATTTTAGTTTTAACCTTCTGGACTGAGAATTTCAAGATCAATGAGGTGTTGGTTTTTTATAGGGTGATTTTCTGTGTTTTACCTTATCCTGTTCTTACCTGGCTCTGAAGCTATCCATCATAAGTTTTATGTGCCTCTGATTCGAATACTTTTCTGGATATCTGATTTTAACTGTTAGCTGGTTTTACTTATTTTTTTAGTTTTGAGTAATTTACTTCGTTCTCTTGTCTATTTCCTTTTTGTAGTTCATGATACCAACAGCTTTTGGTTAATATCTTGGATCTGTATTCTGACCATTTCTTTTCATTCTGGACTGTTTGTCGAAGTATGATTGAGTGCCTCCTATCGACTTATATGGCATGCCTTACAATAATAATTTGGTGTTACGAGATATCTCTTTTCTGCTCTGTTCAAATGATTTCTTGGGGATGTTTTAATATAAGCCTACACATGGACTAGTTCCTGAGTTTTTCCTTTTGTATTTGCATAAGGTTTGACTGTGACTACATACTCCTTTCAACCTCCAGTTAGTTATCATTGATATACCTATCCTATTTAGACGAGGCAAGTCTTTCAATAGCTGGTGAGAAAGATATTGGGATTTTTTGTCTTTGAACTTCTGCAGGGCATCAAGCAACTGATATGGTACTTCTGTTCCTGTCCAGGGAAAAATCATTGAACCAAACATTATGCATGTTCCTGCAAAGAAGATATCTAATATGATAAGCTTCTGTTTATTTAGATTATCGAGTTTCACATGAGGATTTCATTAGATTACTCTGTCATTTCAAGTTGAAAATGTATGTGCTTTCTGGTCTTCATTACATTGGTTGCAAAGAATCTGAATCCTGTTTCTCCTCTGAAGCTTACTTGGGGTTTTTACTCGCTCAAAAATTTCAGTGTAGATTCTAGAAGAGGCCTCTTGGCACCACTTGATCAATTAGAGTATTAATGCTTACCATTGCGTACCTGAATTTATTGACTAGAGCTTTGTTCCGATGATCCTGTACATTTTGCCTGAGCATTTTTTGTTCAACTTATAATTAGTAATTGTAATTTGGCCATAAAAGGACAGTTTAAAGTTGGTTGGTACTTCGCCTATTGTGGTTGGATGACTAGTTGAAACATGTTATAATTGATTATCCCTTACTATAACTTGGCTACCTTCACATACTTATGTTTTATCATCCTTAACTATGAGATAAGCTGATATCAATGTGTCTGTATTTGTGATGTAATTCAAATTCGCCTTACTATATGCTTATGACAGGCAGTACCATGAAGCCATCTGTTTCTAAGATCATTAATGTCAAACAACTTTGAGCTTTTTTACCTACATTTGGTTGGCTCTAGGTTCCAGGGAGTTTGCATTGTCAGCATTTATCAAATCTTAAATAACTATGTCATTTTTTGAGCCTTTTTTTTTTGGGTGTAGGGTTGTCTGTGTATTTCAATGTTTCAGTGTCTAATTTACTCACAGAGCCTTTTGTAACATCTTTTTAGTTGATATATTGAAATCTTCTATTGCAGATGCAATTCCCTCTCGTAAAGCCATGCTGTTGCAAATATCTGTTGCAATGAAAGCAATGCCTTGGTACTGTGCGCTTCCAACTATTTCTGAGTACTTGACAGAAATTGGTTGGACAAAGTGTTTTCCAAGGTTAAATAATGTTGGTTGGCTTGCCTTCGTTGCATATTTAGCCATTTATCTAGTTTTCGTAGAGTTTGGCATTTATTGGATGCACAGAGAGTTGCATGACATAAAACCACTTTACAAGCATCTTCATGCTACCCATCACATCTACAACAAACAGAACACTCTCTCCCCATTTGCTGGTAAGTGCATGATATATTCAACTTGATATTTATCATTTTGGACACGCAGTGGGAAGATTTGGAAGTTTCTTCTCTATTGTAGTTAGACTCTGATTTTTGTTTCGTAGTTCAACTTCAAATTAGCTGGAATATGCAGAAGTAACTTATTGACTTGCTAGACACATATACACACAACTATTTTAAAATTTTGGTTTATATTATTTTTCTTAACATTCGTTAGCTCAGCATCTTCTTCCTTCTCTTTCACGAATAGATGATACTTATGAACTTAACCAACAGGAATATTTAACAAGTTTTAGACAATTTTGTAAATTGAAATTCTATATCTTCTATACAGAGATGCATTTATATAAACAAGCATATTATATATATATATATATATATCACCTACCGAGAATCCTAATACATGTATCAGCTACATCGTCACTAAGATTTTAGCTGTTTCCTCTGCAAGGTCCGTGTCATTTCACTAGATGGAGGGCTGACTGATTTTTTCCCCTGGATCTCAGGTTTGGCGTTTCACCCTCTTGATGGGATCCTTCAGGCATTACCACATAGCCTTGCTCTGTTCATTATCCCGGTTCATTTAACTACACACTTACTGGTTATATTCATTGAGGCCATTTGGACTGCAAATATCCATGATTGTATTCATGCTAACTTGTGGCTTGTTATGGGTGCTGGCTACCACACCATTCATCATACTACATATCGCCATAACTATGGCCATTTCACCATATGGATGGATTGGATGTTTGGGACTCTTCGTGACCCCATGGATGATGGAGGTAAGGTGATGTGATGATTTCTATTGGCATCAATTGCCTAACTGCTGGTATAGTCTTCATTGGGAGAAATTCTTAGGTAGATTCAATCCTCAACAAAATTGGTAGAACAAACAAACTATGGATGGACATATACGCATGGTTATTAATCATTGGTTTGATCTAAATTTTTTTTTTTATAAGATCGGGTTTACCTAAACATGTCTCCTTCATTGGTTATCTCTGTTGGATTATTGGAATCTGGTTCGTCTCTTCCGAAGCATAAGAATGTTCCTTATCTACACGAATTTTTTCTTTATTTTTAAGCATCCATCACAAGGTGATATTAGAAATTAGACAGAATCGGGGGTGTAAGTTGGGATTCCCTGTTTTGGATTCATTTGATACTGTGTAATCAATGTCAATGGAGTTTCATTTTCAGATTGTTTAGCAGTGTCTGAGATGCTTATGAAATCCGTGAATGCAAGATACTTTTGAAGAGCCTGGGTTCTCTCCCGTTGTGGCGCCAATGGGGCAGAAGTCCTTTTTTTTCATTGACAGGAGAGAAGCCAGGCTCACTTTTGAAAGAGTTATATACAAAAAAAAAAAAAATTGTGAAAGCAATATTTCTCCATTTGACAAATTTTAAGGTAAATCTAGGTTACAAAAATTAGATAGATCAAGTATATATATATATATATGTTAGGCACATTTTTAAGTGAAAGACTTGCTTGTGAGGCAAATCTTTATGAATAATTTACTTTATCTATTTTTAAATTGAATCTGCTTAATAATGGCTCGAAGAGTATACGACAAAAGGAAGACTTATATATGTACTGTGGAGGCTGCTCAGATAAAGTGATAGTCGGTGGGGCACAGGACAGGACAACAATAATGAACCCCGCTTTCTGGAAACCTTGGCTTTCAATTCTTATCTCCCCCAGAAGACTAGACTACACATGCTGTGTGAATTATTTTGTTGGTTGATAGTAGCTTCATATTCATGAACTGATTATGTGGATAGAAGTGTATGGAAGAAAAGTATGGGAAAGTAGATCTTAATTTTGATACTTTTTAATTAAATTTAAATTTATTTTCTTTAATTCAAATATATTTTAAGGCTAAATATTAAATTTAAATTTTAAAAAAATTGAATTAAAGTTTTATTTTCTTTCTCTCTCTCTCTCTCTCTCTCTCTCTCTCTCTCTCTCTCTTTTTAAACAGTTGTAAGTAATGTTTTAAAATTCAGAGTATTGACTCGAAATGTTACTGGGCCTCGAATTAATCGATTTAACTTATTGAATTGTTAGTCACGCTAAATGTCATTATAATTATATAACAATTAATTAATTTTAATATAGATGATATAAATTATATAAAAAATGATTGTATCTTAATTTATGACATTTGAACTAATTTTTGGGAATTCATAATAGACAAAGCAAGATTAAAATAATTAAATGATTAAAGTATGGCATAAATGTAATACCATTAATGTGTGCATTGAGTTTCAAATTTTAATCCATATCAGATTTGCATTAAAAAAAATCTCAAAACACAATAAAATAATTAAACAAATACAAAGCCCAAATCTTAAAAGCAGCATTTTGGTTGGGTTATTTTGGTGAAAAAAAATAGATATGATGGGGTTATACATTTTTTTGGGAAAAAAAATTGGCCTAATTTTAGTTAGGTATGATTGGGCTTGGTTTAACTTCAAAGGAGAGTTTTTACATTTCAAAATGATTACTAACATTTAAATCTTATATATATATATATATATATGGTTCTACAGTAAAATATTTTTTTTAAAACTGTTTATAAGTTTTACTTTTTGTTCATTTTTTCAAATTTCTCCATTTTTTCAAAATTTTTCTACTTTTTTTTTAAATTTGGAATAAAATATATAATTAATATAAGTCCGATGTAATTACATAAGACTCTCATTTAATTTTACAATAAAATATAAATTCAATTATAATATCTATATATCTATATTATATAAGTTGATGATTTGACCGCATAATGATTACATCAAATGAATTTTTTTTATTTGTAATTTTGTTGCTATTTCATAAAACGTTAAAATTTATATGTTTTGATTTATTATAATTTCTATTCATTTATTTATTTTTATCTAATTGTATTTTAATATGTATATGTTTTTATTTATTCATTTGTTTCTTAATCTTAACAGAAAATTCGTGTTCTCATTTTATATTTTTCAATTTTTTTAATATTTTAGCTAATTCTGTGCATTAAATATAAATAGATAGATAAATAGAAGAAGATATATATATAATTTACTTACCCACTGAATAAATAAAACTTTAATGTACATATAAAAATTAAAATTAAAAACATTAAATTAATTAATAATTTAAATAAGTAGCTTATGTCAAATCTTTCTTTAATATATATTCTCACATGGACCATAGAATAAGCGTTGAAGACCTGGTCATTAGTTGAAGTTAGTCATAGGCTAAGTCTCTGTTAATTTTTAACAATATTGACTCCATATACAGCTCGAATAATTTTTATTTACCTTACTATGTGACTGACGAAATTTATTAGACTAACACCATTTTCGGCGTATAGCAGCTCAATCCAGGTTGAAATATTCTTGTTTTTTGGGCTATTATTACGAGGTGCAAACCAAAAAAAAAAACAGGCCAACAATCAAAAGTTGTTAACCTAGTGTTTGGTTGGAGGGATTTGGAGGGAAGGGGAGGGGAACCCTTCCCCTTATTTGGTATGGAAAAATTGGAGGGGAGGGGAGGGGAAGCAATATTCTCCTCCAAAAGTGAGGGGTTTTGGAGGGGAGGGGAGGGGAAGCAATATTCCCCTCCAAAAGTGAGGGGTTTTGGAGGGGAGAGAAATTTTGTAGGTGTGTTTGACCAAATTATCCATATTTTGTTTTTATTTTAAATATAATATAAATCTTATTTTTTTATAAAAATAAAAAAATTATTTTTTTATAATAAAAATTAAAAAAAAAGTTTTTTTATAAAAATATCTTAAAAACAAAAAAAATTAATTAAGGATATAATTATCCATTAAGCCCTTCCCTCCCCTCTCCTCCAAATCAACCAAACAACATATCATTAAAACCCCTCCCTCCCCTCCCCTCCATTGAACCAAACACTCCCTAAGTGTCTGATTGGTCTAGACTGATGTAAGTGATAAGACGGTTTATCATAATTATTGCACATTCAAGTCTAATATGAAGATCCTCATATTTTTCGATTTCAATAAAACTATATAACATATAATATTAAAATAATAATCACCGTATAATCTTTCATCTTTTCCGTAACTAAGCTTGTTTGAGAAAATCATATTTGCATCCAATCATGGATGTCAGACGGACACACTCAGGGCAAACTCTAAAAAAAAGATAAAGGTAAACTCCCATCTATCTGGGCAACAAAGAGCCCACATATATATATAAGCATTAGATTGGCCCTTTTTTGGGTAGAAATAGGGAGGTTTATCAAAGAAAAGCATAGTGATACATTATAGAGCCATACAAAAACAACATAGGAAATGCTGAATTTGGAGGAACCTATCACGAGTATCACAAAAGAGCAATTCTTATATACATTTGGTGCGTCACGTCATTTATATACTTGACGGTTAAAATTTATTCTATATATAGACCTCACTTATATTGCGTATGGATCCTATCTATATAAATTTAATTTTAACCTTTGATTTTTTTTAGATGTACCATGCTCTAAGTGTACTTAAAAAAATTTCATCACAAAATCCCAAGAGATCAAGAAGGAAGGTGGCAGATAGGAGGCATAGTGAAAATCCTGAAGGGAAGCTTGATCTCTGTCTCTTGGCCAAAACATAAGCACCTCTATTTACTTCTTTATAGGTATGTGTTAGAGGCCCTTTTTGTTGTTGTGGCTAACATCTAACCTTGATAAGGCTCAATCAAATTTAGATCAAAACATTGGTACTTAGATTGATATTGTTATGTGAAAAGAGTTGTATTTTGACTAATAATTATAACTTTTAGCTTAATGATAAGTGCTCAATCTAAGAATTCTTTAAATGATGAAAATAGATACCTACAATTATGGACAATAACATATAAAAGGGATGATGCATACCAAGTTCAAAGTTTTTGATGGGAGTTATTGCCAGTTGCAAATCCATTTCAATCTCAATGAATTTTGCAAAGCCTGTCCTCCTAACATATTATAAGTATTTAGTTTATGTCAATGGTTCCTAGGCTTTTGCCAATTGAATGGGTGGTGAATTGGTGAGTTTCAATGGGTTTGTGGTAAAATTAGGAAGTTGTATTCAAGAGCTTTCCTTGTACTAGTTTTGCAAACTATTCCATTTTTTGAGATATAACTATTTTGTTTAGATCTTGAATGTTACTTCTAGTGAAACTTATAGGGATCGCAGTTATTTCATATAATGATGTTGTTACACCTTAAAACAAAAATGTGACTAGTACAAAATATGAGAAGACTTTGCATTTGTAAGCCTTTTAACATATGAATCTTTATATAGCTTCCGATGCATGAATTTATTTATGAAAAAAAATTCCAAATCAATCATGATTCCATTACTTCTTTCAATCTTATGAATTTTAAGATCTTACAATTTACCATAATCATATCAAATTGTATTAGCTTGTTGTAGAAAATTTGGCAAATAATCCTTTATAATTAAGACATCGCAAATTGTCTACTACAATCATCTAGTCCAAATCAACAAAGGTAAGCACATCCTAATTGCTTTCAACTTTCATTTAACAACAAATACAATTGATAAGGTGAGGATCTTACTTATAATCTGTGGAGCTAACTCTAGAGTTCAAATATATACATAAGCATAGAGGACAAAAACTAGTGATATTGATTGAAAAGATTGTTGACTCGTCACTAGCTATACTTCTAAGATAAACTAAAAAATGTTTAGATACAACTCTATTATATGCCACGATAAATAATGAAATGAACTGAGGTGCTTAGTGAGTAAAAAATAAAGTATAATAACTACAAATATGAGTGGACCCAGAGTTCTTTTCTAATGAAAATAAATTTTAGTTGGGTGTAGGTTAGCAAGAATTCAATAAAGATAAATAGGCATTGTAAGAATGTAACATTTTATTTTTTTTAGGAACTTAAATGATTGAGAATGATTTAATAAGCAAATGAATTAATAACCACAATATTGAAGATTTAAAGGAAACATCTTTATATGATCAAGCTTAATAAATCCTAGATGGAAATTATATGGGAAACCGTATTCAGCATTATCATATTCAAGGAAACATATATAGTATGCACAAAACGTGTGATTTCCCTCAAGCTATAGAATTAATGGAACAAAGTTACAAAGAGAACAACGAAATCAAATTCATATGTTAAAAAATTAGATAATGAAATATATGCAAATATTAGTGAAAAAAAAACTTCCATACACATATTATAATAAGAAAGTCTGTATAGAACTCTAATTTTTAACATATATCATATACTAACATAAGTACATAGCGCTTAAGGCTGAATAATCATTTATTTAGATAGGAGTGCTTGACCTATAATCCATTAAAGAGCATCCACTTAATACCCTTTCAACACTTAATCATAGAAACCACGTGATATTATCTAACGTACATCAAAAGTTAACAGGATTATTGTTAGCAACTAATATTTTTTTATAATCCTACCTTATATATATATATATATATAATACGATATAAATCATTCACGTAAGTACTCTAGATATCATAGTCACGATACGTATACTTAACTTATTTGAATATTTCTCCATAATTAGCCTAATAAATAGTAACATAGGATTCATACATTTTGTGTTGATTTCTTAGCATTATGTAGGGCAAATATATCACCATATATCATGTATCATTATATCCAAGTCATTTCATTTCTTATATCCACCTATAGATGGCACAAATGCCAATTCAACTTTTCTTTAATACGAATAAATAAATTGGTGCTCCATGCCTTTTACATTCATATAATTGGAGATTAATTAGGATGCTTGCCTCATAGATCTACAAAGTGCAAACAAAAAATAGAAAAAGTATAAATGTAAAGGAAGTTAAAATGTATCATGTTAATCTACTTAGAGTGTTTACTGAATGATAACATTTTCTCTAGGCACTAAACCACTGTTAGATCCTTCTAATGGAAATACCCGAATTTCCTAAAACACAATTTCAATGATGCATTTAAATTCCAAGGACAAGGTATATATTTCATCTTACACCTTATGTTATCAAGTTAACATATCCTAGATTGATTTCTACCCTTGTCGTAGTTATCATTAAACCCTTATACTTCCTAACTTAATTTTCTTGCTACCAAATTATTGTCACTTAGATTAGTAGTTAACTTATGTTCATAATTTTGAGAGCTTTAAAATTTACCTCAAGAGATCAAAATTATGAAATGCAATCAAGAAGTATCTCATCCTAGATTATTATTTAACTTATTCTAGATAACATTCTTACATCCAATTCTACCTTGCCACACTTAATGAATCTTATCATTTGATTATTTTAATTAACCTATTCCTATTTAGTTTAATTCAATCTTTTTAAAATTGGACCAGTTATTGAACCGATAAAATTACTAGTTCATGGTTTATTAATTCAACTGTGATTGAATTATGGTTGAACCAATGATAATTATATATATATATATATATATTATTTTATATATAAAATAATAAATAATAGCAAACAAATATTAATAAATTTTAAAATATGTCATGACTAATTATATATAAAAATAAATCTTATATAACATAATTTTTAATTTGTCTAAAATATATTTTGCATAATTTTAATAAAAATCATATGAATTTTATTTTTATTTCTCATATATTATATTAAAATTTTAAGTTATATACAAGACAGTAATGATGGTTCAATGAAAAATATATTGTTCATCATTCTGATGGTCAAGATTCGAATTAGTTATTAGTTATTTTGCTATTTTAAAATAGAACCATAATAAAGATTTTATATTAAAAATTGTATATTATTATTGAAGATGCATTTCAGCTAAATGGCAAGGATGTGCTTACATGTCAAGATGACCCGAGTTCAAGTTGTAACATTGTCAATTTTACTAAATAAACTACAGATTGCTTCAACTAGTAATCCAATCAATTTTTCTGGTTCTTACCGGTGTTGACTGGTTTCACTAGTTTTGAGGATCAACCAAACCAAATCATAGACCAGTTCTTAGTCCAACCAGTCAAACTAGCTGAATCTAACTAGTTGAACTAGCTGGCCTGATCCGGTTTTCACAACAATGGTTTAATTACTTTCTACCAATTTAATTCTTTGTTCTAATATTAAAATTTAACTATACCTACTTTTAATCCTTTATTATTAATTTAATTAATTCAATATAATTGAATACGTCTCTTAATTTCTAGCATTGACCTATTTTATTTAGTGCATTTAATTTATCATTTGCAAAGTGCTCAAGTCACATAAGTAATATAGAAATGAGTCAGGTATCATTTTAGAAGGAAGGTTAATCAAGTACTAATTTTTCTGATTGTCTTTATTATTTTAAAAAATAGAAAATTCAATATAGTTAACTAGTAACTAAGAATGAACTAAACTAAAATTAATTGACTTGAAATTAATAAATTAAAGAGCTTTGGAATTTGGATTTCATTGTTTGCTTCTTATGAATAAACAAAAATTAACTCATGTATTAATTTCTATCCTAATTAATAGCCGATTCCTTAATGCATATGAATTTTTTTTAAAGATAAAATAGTTGTATCTATGTTAGTCTTATATCTACTTTTATAATCATAAACCTTAATATCAATCCCTTAAGCTCAATTACATGGCCTATGTAAAATTGCATCGGTGGACTGTGTGCTTTGCTGTTTTAGTTGCCTCTTTTGTTGAAAATCCTAAATTTTGCCATTCCATCCATTTTTTATCAAAGCATACAAAAAAAATGCATGAGAATCATATAATTTGGATTTAAATAATCTAAATTTGAAGCCAAATGAGCATATAAATCGTACACCTATCACTTATCTTAAGGTCTAAACAATTTATGGAATCTTTATAAGTAGTTTTTCTTTTAACACTACATGTAATCTTCCTCTTAAAATCTCAACCATTTTAATTTAAGATTACACACAATTTTTTAAGGAAAGATTGACATCCAATGTCCTTTCTATATTCATTATAAAGCACCTAATCAGATGCAAGGAAGGAAACTTATTTAATAGAGAAATGCTATCACTTTGGACTATTAGCCCTTCATGTAAGAGTTGTTCATGCTGTGCCACAACCTTGCAACTTGCCCATAATTGCAGCTAAGGTGGAGGTTTGGAATGCATCCAAACAAGGGTGAAGAATAGCAAGAAACGAGGAAGAAAAAGGGTAATAATAGCAAGAATTTGTGAAGTTTTAACAATCATATAGTTATTTGAAATTAGTAGGAATAGAGCATGCAAGGGAAGGAATAAGAACCAAATCAAGGACTTACCACAAAAAGTTACTACACTTATAGTAGAAAGCTACAAGGATCTCTACAACTCCAGAGCTATACTTATAGATGTGGATAGCATAATAACATGGATGGATAGAGATGCAAAAATTGAAGGAGATTCTTAAGAGAAAGAAGGAAACTAATAGTTGAACATATCCACACCAAGCACTTATACCAGTATACTTCATTTGTTGAACTCCTTCACAGTATAATAGTGGAAAATCAAGTTGATAGGAGCTTGAACAATCCATTCCATACATTCCTTTCTATTAGAAAAATAGGGGAGAAGAGGAAGATGGTTGAATCAAAGGTGGATGAGAGATAGTTCAATAACTTCCTTTCAAATGCTAAAGATTCATGAAACATCATCAATGGTGATGAAATTTTTTATCATACTTGAAATGAACCTAAAAAGACATAGTTTGAAGGAAAGTATAGACAGAAAGATGAGAGGATGGGTTAAAGCCATCATTGAGTGCTAAGTTGTTGCTCTTCTCATGGATAGAAGCAAGGCATGAAGAGCATAACCATGGGAAAAGGTTGAAGAAAATTTCAAGGGACTCCTTCTCATCTAAAACTTGAAGAAGAAGGAAAGAGATAAAGGAGTCTCAATCACCTCTAGAAGGTTGGCTACAAAGAGATAAAATGGGAAGTCTAATAGAGAAGCTAGCTTGAGGAGCATTGATTGAACCAAAAGAAAAGAAAAGAAAAAGACGAGATGAAAGAGAAGAAAGTTAACAAAAATTGTAGATGGAATAAGGTTACTTTTCAGTTGCTGTTTTTGTGTGAATTGGTCGAATAAGTATTGATTTTCTTGGAAACTTTGGCCAACTTACTTAGTGATTTGCCTAAAGGTTCAAACTTCCCATTTAGTGGCATGCATATAAATAATCTTCCTTTTTTCTCTCTCTCAACCAAAATGCAACTACATTGTGTTGGAATTTTCTATTTGTGGGCTTACATTAATTGTATTTTTTTTAAAAATATAGATTGGCTAATGGTCCATTAGAATATTATTGGTCCAAATTTTTATTTAGTGATTATATAATTATTAGGCTTAACACACATTTTTAATATAAGTCTAGTTAGGGTTAAAAGGTATGAAGCATTAGGTTTTGGAGAAGCTTATAATAAGAGAGCCTAGTAAGACATTACTTAAGGTAGGAGTAGGTTCCTTTCTAACCTTAGTCTACGTCTTTGTGAAAGATGTTATTTAGCAGAGGATAATAGAGAGGAAAATCTAACCATTTGTGTGCCAGATTTGAGCTTGTAGGCAAGGAAAGGTTAGGTAATATTAATTAACCTTGATTTAGTGTTCTAAAATATCATGTATAATGATTTGTTATTTTCATACTATTTAGATATGAACTTTTAATATGAATCCTCACACACTACGTGCATGAACTACTTGGCTTTTTTATGCCTTCAAGGAAAGGAATTTAGTTAGTGAGTGCCATCTTAGGACTTGGTCAAATATACCATGAGTGGATTTAACTTTTTAGCGCGATGCAAGAGTCACTATAGGACAAAAGTAATTTTGTGACTATTTGTTGGGCTTTGATGATAGTTTTGCTAAAAACTTTAGTAGCAGTTGTAAAAAGTGTTGCAAAAAGGTTCATCAAAAGCAATGTCACAACACTTGTTATCAATTGCAAGAACAATTGTTGCAATTACTACATAGCGATAGTTGTTCAACTACTATATAAAAAAGCATAGGGACTTAGCCATAATTGTGTTACAACCACAACTAAAGCTCTATTTGGTATAGCGTTGCAAACGATATTGCAAACACAATACATTGCAAAAATCCATTTGGTTCAACAATTGGAAAGGCTGAGCACTATGCATATTGAAATGGAAATTTTGAACACAAATGGCGGGATGAGGCACTGGCTTAGAGCCAAGACAGAAAAAGACATCGTTGCCCCTGGCTATCCACACCCTTTAAGTAGCATCCCACCCTGGTTCCATCCACTTTGCGCAGCAGATCTGGATGTGGATGAGGCACTATCAACAATGGTCAATGAGGTTGACGATTTGGGTAGTTGCTGGGCTTGGACTTGCAAGGTCAACGAGGTTGATGATCGAAGGGTATTGCTGGCCAGGGACTTGCATGCTCGGACATCGTCAGTAATGCCATCTCCCAAATGTTTAGTTTGAAACTAAAAAGCCAAATCTAGATCATGAGACCATATATCTCAAATCAGATTTTAGATCAACGCAAATGGATGAGACTTGAGGCCCTTCCCTTGTCTGAAACTAAAGAAAAATGAATTTTTATCTTTTGTGTAAATTGATTTTATTTTTTTTAAATAAGGGGTATTATTGTCATTTATTCAATTTTACATTCTTTTCTTTTGCTAACTAAACATACAAATGTGAAGGTATTCTTTTTCTTTTAATATCATACCAAACACAAATAAAATAATCGTAGTCGCAGATGTATTCCTTTTACAATTACATAACTCAAGATTCTGTGAACCAAATGAAACCTAAGTTTGTCATGCATTTATGATGATTGAAATTTAATCGTGACTATTTTTTTGGTCATATATAATGGCACTTGTAAGCATAGCTATTGTTTTTTTGCTTTTTTTTTTAAATAATTTGAACTTGTTTATAACCATAGTTGAAAAATGACTTGAGTAATCACAACTAACATAAATCTTAAATTATAATCAAATGAAAAATTAAATTGTTATTAAAATTAAAATTTAAGTATAGTATATGTAATAATAATATCATGTAAACCAAAGGTTTATAGATTACTAAATAAGTTTTAAATACAGTTATGATATCATTTAATCAAAATTTTTACAAGTTACTTGGCAAATCTTAAAAATTCCACTCCCATGAGACAAGTATATCCCATGAGAGCTGATCTATGGTTCCAACCAAAGAACCCTTAAATCTCTTTTTCGTTTTGTTCCTATTTACTCTCCTGCACAAAAAAACACAATAGGTATAATTATTAGAAGAGTAATGTTTGCAGTTATTATAAGTAAGATTGTTTTCAAATTTACTCTATATTTACATGAGAAGCGATTTAAATAAGATAGAGCAAAAACCCCAACAAAAGAAAAATTAGAATGTAAAAATATAACTCAAAATTCCATTTGAACAGATTTAAACAAAAATAAAATTAATGCTTCACTAGAAAGGAACTCGCATGCAAGTGATGTAAGTAAAAAATATGGGGTACAAAAAAAGAAAAACAATAAATAATTAAAGAATAACTAAATTTCAACTCTTATAACGTACAGTGGTTATATAAACTAATTGCTCAAACATAAAATTCATACAAACTAGCAAATTGAAGATAAAGCATGATGACGACTAAGCCAAAGATTCAGGTTAACAACCGCAAAAGATGAAGGAGCTCTAAAATTCAGATAACAAACATATTTTGAATTTCTTCAACTTTCAATTGACACCTCCCCCCTCCCCTTTTTTTCCCCCCAAACCTACCTTCTTTGTTTGAAACTGAGGTATAGCTCTAGCATTTTAACAGCATTTTAATATTAGAAAAAAGTTAAAAATGTAAGTGCAATCATAAACACTGTAGTGCAATCTAACTTCAAGCAGTTTAGGAGCAACAAAGTATTTTTTAGGTGTAATTTTAAAATTCAAAAGAAAATATACATTTTATATAAATATGTAAGTAAAATTGTAATATTCGTTAGTTATCAACGACATTGTAGGTAAATCACTTTGTGGGTTCCACTTCCTTTGCGTGGTTGATTTCAAGTGGTTCATCCAATCAAAGATGAGCCCATAAACCTTTAAATGATGACCTACTCGGATTCTTCATGCCCAATTATGCGTGGAAACCTTTGTGTCTGAAAAGTGAAAATTCAAGATTTAGGAAGGAAATGATTAAAGGCAAGCTCTTCTCAAATGATCATTTTATGAACGCTGGCGCTCTTCATTATCTAACTAACATACCAGCATCTTGAATAGAAATAGAAATATCATTTTGTTCTTGTAAAGAAAATGAACTAATTAGTGATAAGATTGAAGAGTCAGGTCAATGTGCATTTTATACACGCATTAGATTTCCCTTAATTAATGGGCCTTCCTTGCATTGTTACAAATATATTCAACAACTTTAAAATCTCCCCTCTCCTCTTGGGCTTTTCTTGGGTATTGATTTTTTTTTGGTAAACTTAAAATTTAAATTAACAAAATAAAAAATACATGATATTGATATTCTTTTTTTTAGATATTTTAGAAACATAAACAAACACGAAAAATAACCTAGAAGTAGAAGATTAAAAGCCAAAATAGATGAAACAAAGAAAAACACAATAAAGGTCAGTCCATGTTATTAGGCCCATAACGTTCCTCATCAGAATTTTTAATAGGCGTTTGTTGATCACATTTTGATTTTTCTTATAATCAAGTTCAAAACTCATTCATTGCAGATTGCATGTGTTCTAGCCTTTAAAGAGTTACAGGCGATATTTTTCCTTCGTTATGATAAAGTCTTTGGAGAAACATGTTCTTTGCTGAGTAACTTTGGCAGCTTTAACCGATTAAGTTGAAATAACTAGTGGTCCCTAACAAGCATGAGAATAAATAGTGAAACCATAATTAATCGTATTTGATAATTTTATAGACAACTCTAGATTCTCAATAAGTTGAGTCATTTTGTTATATTTTGAGATTTTTATCTTTAATTATTAATTTATAATTCAGCCAATAAATTATCTACATATATATATACACTAAAGTTCTTCCAATAGTTGGTCTTGGGGACAGGTGTCACCCTGATATTTCTTTTTGAATCTCCAATTAATTTTGAGAATCAACAATCCGATTGGAAGTAATAAAAAACATCTACCCATATCATTAAGAAGTGCTCCTTGCGGCTAGGTCGTTTGGTCCTTTTATTAGTCCCCTTGCATTAACATTTAAGGATACCAATTGATTAAGGCATTAAGGAAAAAGCATTGGAGATGAAGAGCCGCACTTCTCATATCATTTACTTTAAAGTTAAGCCAACTAAAAATTGGATAAGAGTATAGGTTTTTGCTACAGTTGTATTCCTTAGAGGATGTATGGAGATTTGTTTTTAGTTGCTAAAGTTAATTAAATTCAATATGCAATTTGAGTAGTTGTGTCTACTAAGTTTTTCATCTATTGGGTATTTGAACAAAGTGCTTATTTTTTCCTTCATTGGTCTTACTTGGTGCCTATGAATATAAATACCTATGGTGATATTCAATATTTTACAGTTAAATTACTTGTTGGGTTTTTACCATTTTGAATTATTTGGGTTCTTCTTATGTCTGTTTGATGGGACGTCATTTGGATTCAATCTCTAAAATTAGTCCTCTTAGGGCTTCTTAGAAGATAAGAGTTAAGGTAGTTCGAAAATGGTATATGCCTAGATATGGAGATAAGAATAACAGTAGTTCTTTGGAGATGATACTTGTGGATAGAGATATGAGTAATGTGTATTTTGTTATTTTGGGTTTTTAAATCTTATTTTATGTTTTGAGGATCCATATAACATAGCTTCTAATCTTGATATTTGCTCTCTCTTTTTAATATAAAGGAGTGCATCTAGGTCTCTCTCTTAAAAGAGTCTTCTTTCTTAAGTTTGAGGATTTGATTAAAGAGGGCATGGTGTACATGCTTAGTAATTTTGGGATAGGGTAGAAGATAGGAGAGTACTGTGTGACTTCTCATGCATATAACATCAATTTCCAGTCTTCAACTTACATATATGCATGTGATGATAATAGCACCATTGATCGATATGGATTTAAGCTTGGTTCATTTGAAGATATGCAAAACGATGTTGTTGATCACAAATTCTTAATTGGTAATACTTCCATCTATTTGAAAAAACAAAAAAGCAAAATTCTCCCAACATATTTAGGTTTTAATCTTTATGATATTATGTTTGATGCAGATGTTCTTGGTAAGGTATGTGAAATCGAAGATAATAAGGAGGATTGCAAGGATGGAGTGAAGAGAAGAAAAATTATCTTACACTTGGAAAATCTCAAGTAAATTGTCATGTTTTTTTTTTTTGAGATTTCATATAATAAAATCCAGTCATGTTCATTACTTAATGAATTTTCTCCACCAATATAGGAAGATTACACTTTGTTGTACCTTATAGGCCAAGTATGCAAAGGAGGCGTAAAAAATGATGGAAAACATAAATAAAGGACTTGTGGTTGTGATAATGTAATGGTGCAAAATAAAAAATTACCTAAGTATGGAGATTATATTCTTTATTATCATAAGTAAACATCATTTTCTTTTTATTTAAATACTTTTGGGTGCAAAACTTTTTTCTTTAAGGTATTATTACATTAGCTCATGTAAAATTGATGACTCTGAGATTCAGTTGCAAGTGTATTATAGGTATGTATTATGATAAATCAATTAAGTTTTCAATTTTTTTTGGTCATGCTATGTTATAAATGATATCAAAATATTACTCCATTTGATGTAGCTTTGATATGTTTTCTCTTTATGCTTATTTATTAATAGTTTTACTCATTAAATTTTCACTATCTATGATTTCAGCTCCTAGATCAATATCAAGCAACATGTATGCTACATGAATTTTAGTGAATGTTGATCTTCAAGAGATTAATGATTTTAAAAAATAAGTGAGTATTTGTTTTTTGTATTTTTTTTTAGTTTCTATGATTCCTTCTATTATGAACAAATGATTCAGAGTAAATTTATGTAGGTTGATAGTGAATGATACCAATTTCATGTCCACTCCAAGTCATATATCTTCTTAGAGTGTAACCATACCTTACGAGATGTTTGTTGTCCTATCCAAATGGAGAAATATTGATGAGATCAAATCAAGCAAGGAGGTTTGTTTTTAATTAAAGCAAAGTTATTTGTTTTCTAAAATAAAAAGTTGGTATTAATGTCTTATTAATTTATGTCTAGAGTGGTTGTCTATGTGTGTTTGGCCACCATAATTGCTATTGAGAATGAAGGACATTGGTATTACAATGCATGTAAAAGATGTAATAAGTGATGCCAAAGGGTGGTTTATTTTATTGTCTAAAATGTTACAAGAGGGTTTACGATGTAGTTTCCATGTAAGTATTATGCCTTTTTTTTTACTATGTGTTTTAATTTTTTTTATGTTATTAAATGTTTTTCAAATTATTATCAATAAATAATTAACTATTAAAACTATGAATCTTGGTTTATGATTAGGTGTAAGCTCCATATAAGAGTGATCGATGATACTAGCCATGCTTCCTTTATAATATCTAAAAAGGAAGCCGATTATTTACTTTAAGTCAATGCAAGTGATTTGAAAAAAAGATTTTGATAAGGTAATTAATTTACTTAACATAGTAAGCACATATAATATCCAGTGTGTTTTTCTAATTTCAAGGTCTTAAAATTGGTATTTGTATTTTTATAGTTTGAGGATTGCAATGAACTACCTGAGAAGTTTGATGAGTTACTAGGATAAAGAGTTTAATTCAAGGTTGAATTATCAAAAAAGAATTTATGTGAGGTTGTTCTTGAGTATATGGTCCAAAAATTAACTTTCGATACTTTTATGATAGAATCATTTGTGTCTACTTTTGATTCATCACAAGTGAGTATGTTGTTAATGCATTTCTTAGTTTACATATTAGTAACATATTCGTATAGTGATTGATTGATGATTTGATTTGCATTCTCATAAAATTAGATTTCAAGTCAATCCAAGATTATTGATGCAATAGAGGTTGAGCATGGTATTACAAGTAAAGATAAAGTAAATAATTTATTTTGTAAGAATTTTTTTTCAATCATATTTTTTTATGTTATGCAGTTATATATATATAAATTTAACATTATCTTTTTGTTGCCATGTGCATCATTCTATTAGTGTAACCTATAATATAAATTATTATGATATTGGAAACGTTGACAATAATCCTGAGTCCCTTATGCCTGCTAGTGGTTTTGCAAATTAGGGTGGGAAACTAGAGTCTATAGTTGTTGATGACAAGGATATTTAATTCTCCACTACTAAAATAATTATAAAGAGTAAAAAGTAGATTATATCGCTGTTGAGTTGTTATGGATCAATTTAGTAGGTTGTTTTAATATGGATGTTTATTTTGGTGTACTAAGTGTTTAAACTAATTGATTCCTATAGTCATATTGATCTACTGATAAAAATTATGTTATAATATATTATTATCTATGTTATTGTGATGGTTTGATAATCATCTTGATTGGAGTGCCTGATCCATTTATTAATGATAAATGGCATATCTTTTTATGATGCTTATACAGAAATATGTGAGAAAGCATTCTAAAATAATATTATAAATATATAATAATATGAAACATGAAATCTCACACATATTTTTTAGCTACGTGTGTACGTAAGTTTCTTGGGATCCTACCAAGTCCCTACATTTGAAGTTTCTTCAAATCTAAGACGCAAATATCCAATTGTTTGTTGATTAGTGAGTTTCAAAAAGCATTCGTTTGTGATTGACGAGTAGAAGATGTTCTTTGAGCAAGAACCATGCAACTATGCAAGTATATTATATCACTTCTCTACCTTAATGATATTGATAGACTTGAGTTAACAATGAAGCAGCTAGAATTAAAATGCACATTGAAATAATGTATTTAATTTGAGCAATAAATCCAAAAAGTCTCTTTATTCCAAATTGAAGACATTATTCCTTTACGCATTCGACATTCTAAGAGCCCATGTCTATGAGTATACATCCTACCTATATATATATATATGTATATATAAAATATGTTGTGTATTAGAATTTAGAACTTTCACATCTTTATTCACTATTACTCTAGTATATATATATATATATATATATATTGAATTTTAGATGCATGGCTATATAATAATATGATAAATGATAGAAATATGTGTCATTAAAAGAATGCATCCAAATAGCACCTAGAAGAAGCGACTGAACATGACGATGACATGTTTATAATATTATAGAATAATATTATAAATATATAATAATATGAAATATATAAAATTAAATTAAATATATAAAAATATGTAATAAATTAATATTAAATATATAAAATAATATTAATAATAGATAATAATTCTGTAATATTATTCAAATCAATCACTTATCATTAACTAATTACATATATACAATGGGCTAGATAATATGTAGTCAAGAAACTATTAACCCTCATTGCTGTTTTATAATGGTCTAATTAATTAATTAATAAAAAATATTATCCATTGAGATTCTCAATATAATTTGCTGGATGTATATGACGACTCCCTAATTTTAGATAAGAAAGAGATATATTTTATGATATATTAGGGAGTCAAAGTACCTATCTCTTGACTAACCTGACTTAACTTTTTATTTAATCAAACAAAATGAAGAAAATATCTCATTTGCGATATTTTTATCAGTTTTGAACCTTATTTGATGTTGATTTTTATCTCAGGAGAAAAGTAGAAGATTGCAGAAAAGAATAAGGAAAGGAAGAGAAGCTGAAAAGTCAAAAGGCAAGCTTAACAAGCCTACTCGCTACAACAAGAACGTAATTTGTTGTAGCTAGGATGCACATTCACTGTGGTGAGGAAGTCAATTCGTCATACTGAAGTCGTGATTCATACAAACTCCAGGGAACTCCTAGCTATAACACAGGTAATAACGAGATCAGCAAAAATCTGGGCACCTATTAGCTCTCGCTATAGTGAGAGCCACCCCTCACTATAGCGAGATCGGTTACTAAAATGCACAACTTTGATTTGTGAGCTAAAAATGCAAGAAAGAGCGAGGGTTTCATTATTCTGGGTTGGGAGGAGAAATTCTAAAGGGGAAAATGCACCAAAGATCTAGGGTTTGAGGAGAAGAAGCTTGGGTTGAAGATTGGAGGCCAAATCAACATGATTGCATTGAGTTTCCTTCTATCCTCCATCTTCTCCTTTATGATTTTTTGTCTCTTTGAATTTCTGAATCTGATTACAATGTGTAGAGCTATGTGTAACTAAATTTCTTTAATCCTAGGTTTACTTGAACTTATTGCCATGTACTGAGGATTTTGCAAGGTTAAATTGAATTGATTAATGATTTGAATGTTTGATCTATCCTTATTGTTTCATGTAGAGTTTGGCCATCTCTTGTTGAATTGGGGGGGGGGTTTGAGGTTTGCTTTTGAAAAAGGAAAATCTCAATGGACCAATTGATTAAACAACTTAGAATTAAAATTAGGTAACATTAGTTTTGTTCTTAGGTATAGAAATATGCTCAAGAATCCTAAGTGGTGAAAGGGGCTATATGTATTTTATCTGATTAATTGTAAGAGAAGTCTGCAATTAATTAGACTAGAAGTCTAAGTAGTTTGAGAGACATTTGGGCTCAATTAATCTCCATAACCTTCAGATTGTTAATTAATCAATTAATCGGGCACCTCAATTCATGGCAATCAAGTAATAGAAACCTATGATACTCCTTAGTAGTTTATCTTATCAGAACTATCTTGACGCTCAGTATTTGTTTACTTGCATTTTATATTAATTCATTACATTGGTAGTTGCGCATCTTGACTTAAACAAAAGTGAATTTCTTAGGCTTAATTGAGTTTAATTCAATTCTTTGTGGAATAACCTTGATTCACTATATCACAAAAGCGATTCGTACGCTTGCGAAATTATTTGCAAAAATAGTGGCTATCAGTATGCCATCTCAAGACATCTTTTAATAAGACGATGTATGTGTAAAGCCTTAGATTTCCAAAGAGTGTGCTCTTCTGTGGATGGTTCGATCTTATTGGTTAATAGACTTGATAAAAAATGCTGTCTACTAAACTTCTCAATATCTTTCGGCCGAATGTAACTTATCTCAAGAAATCATTTAGTTAATAAATAGTATATCTGGAAGCCTCTTTATGCTAGTCATTTATGTTTTCTTCCTCTTAACACGACTTTTATTATTAGGTGTTAGTTGGCACTTACAACATCTATATAAGTCACATTGCTCTCATATGGATTCAAGTTTGAGTATCCATAATAAGAAACCCTCTGATTGTCCAAACATGCAGTAAAAAATAAGTATATCCATCACCTTACTTAAGGGCACCATCTTAATGATTTTCCTCTGACTTCCTATTAATAATGTTTGTCAGTAGAAAACTCTTAATAAGTTCTAGTATTAACAACTTAGCATACGTTAACCACTCTACCAAATCGCTGGTTTGCACCCTATAAGTTTGTTCCTTCATCTTTGTCTTCAGAGATTGATTAGGTATTGGCTAATTTTTCAACTTTTCAGTAGCTAGTTTATTCAATATACTGTTCTACTTTCGCATCTTTTATGTTGACTCCATTTTATCATACTTGAAAATAAGGAAAAGTACTCCAGAGTTTATGATTTAAGTTGGCATTTGAAAAGTCTTTGTTTATACATATTTAGAATGTTCTTCTATTGCCCTTGAAATGAAAAACCTTAAGAAATTGGTTTATGAAGCATTTGCATCATTGTTCAAAGAAATAAGACATGGTCATAAGTGTGAGATTTAAGTTATTCACTACTGTTTATCTTTTTTCACTTCCTATATGTGTTATCTGTATTGAATTAATAGTGAGATCAAAATGTTTAATATTCTTTTTTCTCAGATCCTACATGTATTATTGGTTTACTTATTTTTTATTTGACATTTAAGATACAAAGCAATATGTTCGTGAGATAATTATTTTGCTATGTTATTATTCATTCTGATAAATTACAGAAATTATTATTGAAGGAATACTACATCTCTTCGCATGGAAAAAGATATAGCTTTTATTCATAAAAGGAAATGTAAGTCTATTATCAGTCAAAAACACTCAAGGCCTTTGATATTTCATAAAGGTATCTTATTTTAAAATTGATGGGTTAACCTAACTTATATCTTTTACACATTTTGGTAATGTTGTGTGTTTTTTCTTTTGATCAAGCAAACCTATATTCCAATGATGAGAATTGCTATTCTAATTCTATTAATAAAGATCATGTTAATGCCATGGGAAATTATTTAAATTTGACTCAAAAGAGGGTGAAAATAAATTATCAAAGTCAAATATGCTTGGTAAATATAACAAATAGATATAATAATAGTGGTAGTATAGTGGGTATAGCATTGTTGCACATATAGAAGAAAGTTATGGAGGATGTCAATCAATCCTATTGCCAAATTAAAGAAATTATGTTGGTAAAGGTAGTTATCCTTTTTTTTTTGTTTTTTATCTTTTCAAATTTCAATTAGGTCTATTTAAATTGTATACGGTTATGCTTTTATATTGTTATGTTTTAGGTATTGATAGTTCCTATGAGCCACTAAGCAATGAAGATCAAAATCTTGGTAAAGATGATAATCATATTATGTATATATATGTATTCATTTTTTTTCTTATCATATTTCAATTATGTATGTTTAAAATTTATATTGTTATGATTTACATTTTTATGTTTTAGGTATTGATAATTCTTATGAGCTAATAAGTAATGAATATCAAAATGCTAATAAAGATGGTAATTAGATTATGTATATATATATATATATATTTTTATTCTTTCTCAATTTTTTTTAAATAATCATACTGGAAATGGTTTTTATTTCTAAAGCAGATCTTATTCTAGTTATAGATGAAGAAAATAGTTTCAGTGAATAAATAGGTTCGATTAACAATAAAGGTATGTGTTTCTAATAATAGTTGAAATTATTAGTTTATATTAACAAATAATAGGCTAATATATTAAGATCATTTCAACTGCATGGATTATTAGGACATTGGTGAACCTATATATGAATGTCAATATTGCAAAGTTGAAATGTGGTATGAAGAGAGAACAAGAAAGGATTAGCATCCAAGAAAGCTAATGTTTTCAATTTGTTGTTCACAAGGGAAAACTATTTTGCCAATAGTTCCTGTGCCTCTATGTATTCTTAATAATTTATTGGATGGCTTGGATAGTAGGAGTAAAGATTTTTAGAAGAACATTAAGGGTTACAACATGATGTTCTCATTCACTTCATTAGGAGGAAAAATTGATAATTCAGTTAATCAAGGTCGAGCTCCTTATGTTTTCAAACTAAATGGCCAGAATTGTCATCGAATTGGTTGTTTATTACCTTAATCAAGTTTCGATCCTAAATTCACTTAACTTTACATTCATGATACTGATAATAAAGTAACCAATCAAATTAATTCCATCAAGTAAACTTCTTTCCCACTCTAATAATGTTATAAAATAGTTTTTATAAAATATAACTACAAAATAATTAGCATTATACCTATTATGATTATATATTTTATATGTGTTTTATCTCTTTTTTTGTTAGGACAAGTGCTAAACTAAATAATTTATATGATTCTTTAATTGTTGATGATTCAAAATAAATGTTGAATGAGAATAATGTGCTAGTCAAGTCTTTTAGAATGGCAAGGGATAACATCATGTATGAAGGTTGTAATAATATTAAATTATGATTGATAAAGAGGGAAGGCAAGGATTTAAGATAATATAGTTTGCCCTCATGTTCAAAGGTCGCTGCTTTTATAGTTGGAGACTTCAAAACATCAAATATTGAGAGAGATGTAATTATGGAGACACAAAATAGTGTTCTGCAACTTGTCAGTGAAACTCAACCTTTCTTTCTTAGCATTGCAATATCCGTTATTGTTTCCTTTTAGATAAGATGGATATACAGATAATATTGAATTGAGCCAAGGTGAAAATATTTCTTCCAAAAAGAGGGGAAGGGTATCTATGTGTGAATATTTTACATATAGGATTTAGGATAGAAAAATAGATGTTGTAACTATATTGTTATCTAGAAAGTTGTTTAAGCAATTCTTGGTTGACACTTGTATAATGATTGAACATGAAAGGTTATCATATATTTGCTCACATAAAAAAAACATAAGAGAAAATTTATACAAAAGACTAGCTGATGCATTTTTGTGAAGAGAAACCAATTTGGCTTCTCAAGGAAAGAGACTAATACTTCCTTCTTATTTCATTGGTAGTGCTCCATATAGGATTCAAAATTATTAAGATGCAATGTCAATTTGTAGGTGGGTAGAATATTTATAACATTCGAAAATTAATTAAAAATAATAATAGAGAATGAAGTAATTAAATTAGGGGAGGATAGAGAATTATGATAGGGATTGAAATAAATTATATAAAGCTATCATTTTGGGCATTTTGAGACAAATAGTAATTTTAAGCCACTCTAGACTAAAAATAAATTTAATAGTGGATTTGGCCTTGATCAAGAAAATTCTTAATTAAGAAAAGATTAACATTTTATGTTTGGGCCTAAGAATTAATTCATTAATGCCAATTTTCATAGAAGCCCAATTTGAGTTGACCAAGCCCAACCCATTTAATCATGGCCCTACACCTAGGAATTGGACTCAATTGGACTATGGGCCTTTGCGTTAGCTCATTTTCTTTAAAGCCCTAAAACTTTTGTAACCTTTACCCCTCATTCTATAGAAACATAAGAGACTCAAAAAGGAAAATTCAAATATGTAAAGGAGGCTGGGGTTTCACTACCATTTTGCCACTGATTTGCACTCTTAGAGAAAAATTTGGCCAAGGTGAGTTATATAGCAGTTAATATTCTCATCTTCTTTTACATTTTGGTTTGATTAGTTTTGCATTTGATGAATTTTCATCTCATTTCAAAATCTCAAAGTAGGTGTTTGGTTATTTCTTGCATGATTTTTAAAGGTTAAGGCTAAATGGACCATTAGGTAAGTACTTTCCCTTATTTTAATGTGTTATTATGTTAGGAATTGGCTCTAATGACTGATTTTTGGGATGAGTTTTGTTGTTGTGCAAAAATATAAGAAAATTGGAGTGAACCATTATAGTTTCTGAGCTAGATGACTTGAATTTGAATTTTGAAAGTCATTAAAGGATTAGATAAGTGCCTCCTATCATTTTGTGATATGTATATGCTAAATTTTCATTATTTATATAAACTTTTGGTGTATGGCTATTACATGTACGAAAATAAAGATGTTAGAAGCAACCCATTCTTGGTTCTTGATGTTTCGATTGTAAATTGGTGCAATTGACTCATAGAAAAGTGGGTAATTGATTTCTAATGGTTTCTTAATGGAATTGAGCATTGGATATGAAATTCTTTTATTAACGATGGCCAGATGATGATAACTATGTTTGTATTAGGTTTGGTGGGCCTTTTAAAACATGTAAATAGCTAGAATAAAAGTAATTGGCTTCATTGAGGTAACTAAGGAAATTTCTAACTTCGTGTGTATGTTCATTTTGATCTATATTTGCTGCACATATGATTTTTATACTAAATGATTGGTTAGCTACTTGATTGTATTGAATTGTCATTGTGTTCTTAGTGGAGCTATGGTCAAGCTGCTACTCGTGCATTGTGTTATGATTGTGCATCGAGTTATGAGTAGACTTAATGGAATACATTGAACCATGAGTGTGCTCAATAAGGAGTTGGCATCATGGACGGGCCTTTTCCTTTGTATTTTACTATTAACATATTGTATATGATTGCTAGTATGAAATAGTAGTTATTGGTAGTTTAACTAATTCATTTACTGATGATATTGATATTTTTTATTTTTATTTTTCTATATAAAGATGCATTATATTGATTAATATATATATATATAATTTGCTTCTTGTTATTGAGATTTATATCTCACTCTAGTTGTAGGCAAACATTTTTAGAAATTGGACCTCTTAGTAGCAAGAAGAAGCTAATGGAAGCCTATTGTGATGGTTTAGCAGTGCATAGGCTTGAATGCCTTGTTTAATTAGGTTTGTATAGTAGGCATGCTAGTATTGCTTATTATGTTATATAATTGTCATATTGTATTATGTATTGCTAAGTGTAGGGACTGATTATGTAATTTGAGTTATCATGGAATTGAACCTTGTGTTTGTACTTGACTAATTCTTAATGAATAAATTGGAATTATGTGACTATTAAGCATTTAACATTATAAAATTTATATTTGAACTATTGGTATAAGAGGTTTGGATGTTTGGGCAACTTTAAATATGCACTTTACATTTGCTCAAGGTGTTTAAAAGAATTTAAGAAGAATATTCTAGATTTTGAGTTGTTACTTGGAGATTTTAGAAATAACTCATTCATTTTTGTTGGTATTATGGTAATTTTGCTATCATTGGATGATTTTTATTTATAGTTGCTTAATTATAATTTGTTATGGGTGTATGATGGGTTATCTTATAAAAAGATGGATTTTGGTTATGGTACTTGCATTTGACGTTAGATTGGCTACTACTAGATGAAGAATTTTATTGTTATATAAAATGTAAAGTGGATGTCAATATTTGACCAATTGTGGTTTTGGGTTTGGCTATGGTTTAGGAGTTTTGAAAATGTGCTATTATTGCCTTGGTCATGTGGAAGGTGAAATTGTTCGCCCCTTTTATGTTGTCATAGCAAATTTTACTGTCATGAGTCATTATTCGGTAATTTTAAAGTGTTGCATAGTCATATTTTGAATTTGGGATTGTGTTAAAGCTTTGAGGATGTGGATGTGCTTAATTTGTCAATTAAAACTTACTCAAGATGGTCAGATGAATTTAGAGAAGGTAATATGGATTTTATATTGCCACTTGAAGTTATTCCTTACCATTTATTGTCATAGAGGAGTTCTTATACTATTATAATTGAAGTTAGCATGATTGGGTTTGCTTTTAAATCCTTGAGTTAGATAAGACAATTATATGGAGATTATAGGAATATAAACCCTTTAAAAACTTGCCTTTTAGCTATTAAAAGGTTTTAGAATTGATCTTGAGGTGGTAGCAATTTATTGGTTCCCTCATTTAAGTGTTTAAGGACAGTAAGTATTCAAGTTGCAGCCAAATTTTCTTAATTTATAGTTAAAATAAGCTAGTAGTGTTCCATTAATAAATTTGGTTGTGGCACAAAAATTTTTGGTCACAACACAAAAGTTTTTGGTTGTAGTGCAAAAGTCATCTGGTAGCTAATTTGGCCATAGCGTAAATATTTTGGCCACAATGCAAATAATTGGTCATGGCGTAAATATTTTAACTACAACACAAATCGTGTTTGTGTGTAAAAATTGATCCAAACCTAAGTTTAGCCATAATTTAAGTTCTTCAAGTCAGGGTATAAGTGCAATTAAGTTTTTAGAAGTTCCAAAGGCTAAATTGGTCGCGACCTAACCATTCTAAGCTGTAACCTAAATCTTGAAACCTCTAATTCACCTATAAAAATATGGTTTCTAACATGTTAATGATGAGTAGTAACTAGTAATCCAATATATAAGAGTTTTTATGCTTTTTAAAGGTAGTTTGAAAGAGATAAAAAGTGTTAACAAGAATTTTGATTTCTTATAAATATAAATCCTCTTGTATGCTTTGATAGTGAATATAGATGGTATGAAGATTCAAATTTCTCCATAATTTCAACTGTTGTTGACTAATTATTTAAATTTAATCTTAATTATGACTGATTGAGAATATAATTATGCATAATTAGCTTAGTTGGTAGTTGAGGCTGTTACAATATCTAGATTTGTTCATTACTTTTACTTGTAATCCTAAATGGCCTGAAGTTGTATGCTTTATTCGAAAACAAAATATACAGCTAGAAGATTGTCTTGATATTCTTTATAGGATATTCAAAATTAAGCTGGATCAATTAATGCTTGATCTAAGACATAATCAATATTTTGGCAAAGTTAAAGATGGTATGTATTTATTAGTTATTAACCTTTATTTATTTTTATATAAAATATATGTTTTTTAATTTTGTGATTTTTCTACATTTTTAGCTTTCTACACTATGGAATTAAAAAAAAAGGTTGCCCCATATGCATATATTATTGTTTTTGCATCCAAATCACAAATATCCTACCATTGATAACATAGACAAAATAATAAGTGTTGAGATTATAGATCCTAATGAATTTTCTTAACTTTAGAATGCTGTTAAGAATCTTATGATTCATGGCTCTTGTGGAGTAGCAAATACCTCCTTCCCTTGCATGGTTGATGATGGTTGTTCAAAGCATTTTCTAGAAAAGTTAAATGATAGAACGTCAATAAGTGAGGAAGGATATCCAATGTACAAGCATAGAGATAGTGGAGTCACGATAGTAAAAAATGGTATTCATTAGACAATTAGTATGTTGTTCCTTATAATTCTTAGCTTCTATTAAAGTGTAGGGCTCATATTAGTGTAGAATGGTGTAACCAATCAAGATCAATCAAGTATTTGTTTAAGTACATAAATAAAGGACATGATCGAATAACATCTGCATTTTATGAAAGTACAGAAGAGTACGAATTTGGGCAAATTGTTGATGAGATCAAAAGATAATATGATTGTAGATATGTTTCTCCATATGAAGTTGCCTAGAGAATCTTTAGATATGATATCAATTTTAGAGATCCTCTAATAGAAAGATTGATTTTTCACCTTCTGGATGTACAAAGCATTTATTTTGAGGATAATAAGCTGTTAGATTTAATTCTGGAAAAGATTGATGGTAAAAAAAAAATTATGTTCTTGGCATGGATGAAAGCAAATGTAGAGTATTAAGAAGTGAAAAATCTAACATATACTGATTTTCCTATATAGTTTGTTTGGAAAGGTGATGTTAAAAAATGGGTGCCAAGGAAAAGAGGCTTTGGAATTGGAAGAATGTGTTATGTTCATCCTGGTAGTGGTGCGTTGCATATATTGTCGAGTTTTGTTAAAAGAGCAACTTGTTATGAAGATATACAAATTGTGGATGGAGTATTATATGATACTTTCAAAGGAAGATGCTATGCTATAGGTCTTCTTAATGATGATAATGAATATGTTGAAGCCATAAAGGAAGAAAGCTTTTGGGCTTTAAGTTATCAATTGAGAGTTCTTTTTATTATTCTACTTTTATCTAATAGTATTAATTTACCAGAGGATGTGTGGAATAAAACCTATGAATACTTATAAGAAGATATCCTATATCATCAGATAAGATTATTACAATATGATGGTAAGATCTTTATATCTCTACTTATTTTAAATTAAAAAATAATTTCATTAGTTTTGTTAATTTATTAGATATGTGTTATTATGTTTAAGCTATACTTTCAAAAAATTACTTCTTTGGTCATAACATTTTCTTTCCTAATGTTATACCGATTTGCAGCTCAATGGTGAAGAAATAAAAAATTATGCTTTGTATGACATTGAAATATTATTGCGAACAAGTAGACATAGTTTAAATGATTTTTCATCGGTGCCTACTCCTGTAGACTTTGATTTGATAGATTTGAATAAGAGGTTGATGCTAGAAGAGCTCTATTATAATATAAAAGAGTTGATGGTCAAACATTTAAGGTTAATATCATGTTTAAATGAAGAGCAACAAATTCTATATGATATAATAATGTCTGCAATAGCATCTGATTAAGGTGGCTTCTTTTTTGTCTATGGATATGGAGGTATAGGGAAGACATTCATATGAAAAACTCTATCTACTGTAATACATTTAAAACAAGATATTGTATGCAATGTTGCTTTAAGTGGTATGGTTGCTCAGTTGCCTCCAAAAGGAAGAACGACTCATTCTTGTTTTCGTATTCCATTGGAGATAAATGAAGATTCTACATGTAACATCAAGTAAGGTATGCCATTAGCTAAACTACTAGTGAAAGCAAAACTTATAATTTGGTATAAGGCTCTTATGGCTCATCGATTTTGTTTTGAGGCATTAGACAAAAGCCTTAGAGATATATTAAGGCTTTCAAACCAAAACCATATGGATAAACCTTTTGGAGGTAAAGTGGTGATTTTAGGAGGAGATTTTAGACAGATACTACTAGTCATACCAAAAGGTAGTAGATAGGACATTGTGCACACCACAATTAGTTCTTCTTATTTGTGGCAATTTTGCAAAGTATTGATATTGACTCAAAATATGAGACTTTATATAGGTTCTTTGCGTAATGCAACTAATGAATATTAGCAATTTGCTGAATGGATACTAAAAGTTGGGGATAGGAAAGTTGAGTATCAGAATGATGTTGAGGAAAGTATAGAATGCCAAATGAATTTCTTACAAAGGATACTTTTGACCCTATTAAAAGTATTGCCAATAGTACTTATCTATTGTTATTAACACATATGGATGATGTGAAGTACTTTTAAGAGAGAGCTATTTTGGCTTCTACACTTGATAGATATCATTAATGATTTCATGTTAGAGATGTTTTCTTGTGAGGAAAGGGGATATTTAACTTATGAAACTATTTGCAAGAAACATTCGAATACTATTGGTCATGAGGATTTATGTACTCCCAAATTCTTAAACACTATAAAATGATCTGGACTACTAAATCATGTTATTAAATTAAAGATTGGTATTCTAATTATTTTGCTAAGTAATATCGATAAGTCTTTAGGTTTGTGCATTGGTACACGATTGTTGATTACTAGATTGGGTTCCAATGTATAATGAGCAAAGGTTATCTCAGGTAATGCGATTAATAACAAGGTGTTAATTCCTTGCATGCTTATAACCCCTTTTGACACAAGGATGCCTTTTAAGTTTCAATGCAGGCAATTTCTTATATCAATAAGCTTTACAATGATAATAAACAAGAGTCAAAGTCAATCTTTGAATATTGTTAGATTGTATTTATTATGTCTAGTTTTTTTTCATGGACAATTGTATATGGCTATTTCTCAAATCAAGCAAAAGGGAAGACTTAAAATTTTAATTTGTGATAAAAATGGGAATTCGTGTAATTCGACATCTAATGTTGTATACAAAGAAGTTTTACAGAAGTTGAATTAATTATCTTATGTCATTTGACTCTCATTTTTTAAGGTGTAAATTTTTTTTTATAATAGATTGTGATATAATATGGTTTTCCTTTTTTTTTTTTGTATCAAGTTGTTATAATCAATAGTTTAATATTCTTATTTTATTAAAATATATATATATATATATTACATTTTGTATCTTGGTTTTTATATACTAATTATGTATCATAATTATTAAAATTATAATTATATAATCCTCTTCTTATAATTTACATTTCCAAACATTTTTAAAAATCTAACTCCAATGCATGGGTGCAAAACTAGTTAAAGTGAAAATTTTAAGATATACATCTAATGGTTAAAAAACTCAAATGATCCTTTTCCCTTTTTTTTTTCTTTTTTGATGCTAATATTTGAGTATTGTTTTTCAAATCCATCCAAGTTGCTTTCCTACCAACTTTGTCGTTATTAAAATCGTAGGCTGGTTGCTTTCCAATGTCTATGATTTTATAATATTTTATATGCCTTTCGGTTCCTCAAAAGGAAGTTGGAAACATGACAAGGATGGCACCTTGCGGGACCTCGTGAAGCTCCTTTGAAATTTTCAGAAGTGGCTTTGCATGAAATAGTATACTGAATACAATATAGGACCACTTGAAATACACATATAGAACAACATGAAAGAAACACGCTCTTCTCCTTCATCTACTTTACGATTTTAACTTCTCTTTTTGGATTTGCTTAATTGAAATATGGTTTACGTTGTTGAGTGCTAATTCCTCTTTTAGGTTATTTGCCAAGGAAAAAATCTAAAACCTAAAGTTGGAGCATGGGCCAAGGGAGGCATTAACCTATTAAACACTTAATTTGTCGATTTGTAGGCAGGAAATAATGAGAAGCGACCAAAATTTAATTTCAGAGCGAAATCAAATTAACGACAAACTTAGTATGGCCAGCTGCTTTAATTTAAGGGACAATTTTAGGTAAAAACTTTAAGCTTGAGAAAATTACCTTTAGAAGAATCTAGTTATAATCTTAAGAATATTTAGTTGAAATTCTAGAAAGATTAAATTGTGAGAAATTATAAAAAGGTTCTAAGCTATTAATTTTATCAATTTAAAGTCATTAACTTAAATTTTATTCTTAATTTAATTACTCTAATTTACTCCCAAATTCCGTATTAGCCAACCCTCCCCTCAACCCGGCAAGGACATTTTCTATTTTTTCATGCAATAAATGATCCTTCTCGCATTACACACGCGCACACACTTACATTCTCTCTCTGTCTAACGAAGTGCTAAAAAGCAAGTATACAGAAGGTAGATTGCAGTACACTTTTCCTCAGTAAGGAGATTTTCAATTCTGATTTAAGCAATAATGGGAACAGAACAAATTAATGATACCACTGAGAAGGGAAAAATGTGACAGTTATATATCGTTTGGTTGAAAGATACAGAGACGAATAAAATGTAAAAAATAGATAAATAAAGATATGTGAGATAAAATAATAATTTTTTATTTTTTTAAAATAATTTAATAATTAAAATAATAACTTGATAGATATAATAATAATTATAAAAATATAATAAATATTATACAAATTATATAAATAGAATGCATTTGTAATAATGCAAACCAAATAGCCACTTAGTATGAGTAAGATAATTCAATGACAAGGACAGAGAAAATAAATATGCAGTTGAATGAATTTGATGTAACGTATTGTTACAGTATTTTATTAATTGTAGATTAGTATTAGTTAATTATAAAATTAGTTTATATATCTGGATTATTAAGATTAAATGATTACATTTTATTTAATATTTTATTAAATAAATTGGATTTTGTAAGTGAATAAATAATAATAGATTAGATTATTTATTTAATCCATTTTGGGAAGAGACCCCAATTTATAGGCCATTTTAGCATTAGTAATTCTATTTATGTTGATCAAGGACAAATTTTATCATTATATTTATTTTGATGTATTTGTTTGTGGTAAAAATAATAAAATGGTTCAACCCATACTTGGTCCCTCCTAATTTTTTAGATTTGGTTATTGTGGGTTGATTTCTCTATTCTCTTTCATTTTGCAGTTTCTTTCCTCCACCATTTTTGCTACCATTTTGTTGATCTAAGGCCTAAAAAAAAGAAAATGGACCAAAGCCTCCTTCTAGATATGCTAATCTACTTTCAATATGTGATCCCCCTATGATTTTATTTGAGCAAATGGTATCAAAGTTTGTTCATAACATATATTTTTGGAATCTAGATTTTTGCTTATTCTGTGTTAGAAAATTTAAGGGTTTTATTCCTCTCATTACAAGCTTTAATTTGGTATATTACATGCTTGATGATTTGATCTGTAGTGGGAGAAGTTTGATTTGCAAGTTTTGTAGTCACTGTTCATATCCGAAAATAAAGTCCATTTTTAGCATTTTTTTAATTTGATCTTTTGCATTATGTGTTTGTGAAGCTAATGGACCCATTTGATTGTAAAGAAAACTTAGATTACATGGTAAATCGAAGACAAAAAGTTTAGGGCTAAAAAAATGGGGCTTTGTTTCTTGGCTTGAAATCAATTTTTAGAAGTTTGAATTTTTTATTTGTATTTATGATGTATTATACTATGTTTTTAAGCAGGAAAAAGCAAGAAAAATCACTTTTTCAAAGCTTCCCTTGGACTCCTATGGCTGCCATTGTTAAGCTTGGAAAGAATATGACAGCCTTGAATGAAGCCCACCCTCGCCTCCCAAAGAGAGAGAGTGAGTGAGACCACTTCAAGAACTCATTTTTGTCCAATTTTTTTTATAAACTCCATTATTCATTTCCTATTTATTTGTGATTTTTCCTAAAAAAAAATGAGTTTTTGAATTTCCATAATATTTCACACTGAATTTGGCATAATACTCTCTGAATTTTGGTGAATTTTGGGTTGAAAAAATTCATGCATAACCTACATACTTCCTTGCATCATATATATTTCGTACTCTTAGTGGTGAGATGTTTTAGTATGCCAATTAATTTTGTGGTTATTTAAGCACTTCTATGATTTGTATTGTGCTAAAATTGAAATTTTGAACTCAAATTTTTTTTGTATGAACTTTAAGAACCTGATTGTGGCAATTATGGTAATGATAATTTAACATTTTATGGTTGTTGCTCACCTATTGCGAGTCTGGTCATGGAGATACCTTAGTATGCTAAAATTAGAACAATGGTTAGTTAAATTTATATGCATGGATCAAATTATTTGATTGGCTTCTTTAATGATTGTTGTAAAAGGAAAATTACATTGGTAATGGATATACCTATCAGTATAACATTGTTAGTATAATTCATTGTTACTTGAATATGTTGAATTTAATGCCTTAGTGTTTCTTGTGCCTTATTGGTGTGAAAATATTGGAGGTATTTCTTTCTTGTGGGCCGCCTTGATTGTGTAATTAAGTTTCTTGATTCATTATAGTCTAAGACCCTTAGGTGAGATTATAATAAATATCAATTTGTATGGGCACAATTGCATTACCTAGATTTGAAGGAAACTCTTGTTTATAATTATGTTGCACACATAAATTCATGTTTCCTTGTTTCATTTGATTCCAACTTCTACTACCATGGAAATGACAGCCGTGAAAACTCTGGATGGAACAAATTATGATGATTGAAAGGAATCTTTAGACATGTATCTTGCCATTGCCTAATTGGACTTTACTCTTAAGGTTGAAAAACCAATTGAACTTAGGGACAACCTTTCTACTATCGACAAAGCCCATTATAAGAAATGAGATAACTCTAACAAGGTTTGCCTGATGGTGATGAACTGCACAATAGATAAGACCATTAGGGAAGGCATTTCTAAAAAGGAGATATTTTCATAATTCCTAAAGGCAATAAAGGAGAAATATATGACCTTTGACAAGACTTAAAAGGGCCAATATCTCTCTCTTCTCAACAATACCTTATACGATGGAGTTTCTGAGGTCCATGTGCATATTATGAAACTCATAAATTACTATAACAAGTTCAGGTCTTTCAAGGTAGAGTTGGGAGAAAGTTTCCAAGTTTGGTGTATTCTTAAGTCTCCGCTTGCCCAATTCCAACCTCTAAAGACCTCTTATAATGCTTAACAAAGGAAATGGATTATAAATTAGTTGATGTCCATTGTGACTCAAGAGGATGAGTTTGTGAAAAGGAAGAATGTTATTGTTACTTTTGTAAACCTTGTGTCACATGCTAGAAGTAGCAAGCCAAGTATAAATGCCCATGAAAGGTAAGAAATCCAAGTCCCATCCCGAGAGAAGGAAAAGTTAAGGAAAGAAGAGTGATAAGCAAGAAGACCTAATAAGAAGGGTTTCAAAGGCAAGTGTAACTATCATAAGAAGCTTGGGTATAAGATAGCATATTGTTATAAGCTTAAAAACAAACGTGAAAGGGAGGAAAGGACCATACTGGGTGTTGATGGTGGGGTTACCTTAGTAGAATGTATAGGTATAGTTATTTAGAAATTACCTTTTAGATATGTATTAGAACTGACCAACATTGTTTTTGTACTCTCTTCTAGGAGAAACTTGATATCCATTTCTGCACTAGACAGACATGGATATTTTGTTTGAAAAGGAAATGGAAGAATATATATTTATTTTGATTATGTTGTTGTTGGTTTTGCTATATTGAATAATGGCTTGTATACTTTAAATCTAGATTCTATTTTAGCTCAATCTCAAAATTTTCCTAAAATACCAAAAGTTAAAAATTATACCCAAGCTTCTTACAATACTTACACTTGCCTTTGAAACCCTTCTTTTTAGGTCTCATATGGCCTTCTTGCTTATCACTCTTCTTTCCTTCATTTTTCCTTCTATCAGGATAGGACTTAGGTTTTTTTACCTTTATGGGTACTTGTACTTGGCTTACTACTTCTAGCATGTGACACAAGATTCATAGAAGGAGCAATGACATTCCTTCTTTTCATGGACTCTTCCTTTTGAGTCACAATGGACATCAATTGATTTGTAGTCCATTCCTCTTGCTAAGCATTGTAAGGGGTGTTTAAGGATGGGAATTAGGTAGGTAGAGACATAAGAATGTGCCAAAATAGGAAACTCTCTCCCAACTCTACCTTGAAAGGCCTTAACTTGTTGTAGCAATTCATGAGTTTCATAATATGCTCACAAACTCCAGAAACTCCACAATATAAGATATTATTGAGAAGAGTGAGATATTGGCCATTTTAAGCCTTGTCAAAGATAATATATTTCTCCCTTACTGCCTTTAGGAATTCTAAAGTAGTCTCCTTTTTAAGGATACTTTCTCTAATGATCTTATTTATTATGTATTTCATCACCATCAGGAAAACCGTGTTAAAGTTATGCTATTTCTCATAGTGGGCTTTGTTAATAGCAGAAGTGTTGCCACCAAGTTCAAGTGGTTTTTCCAACCTTAAAGACAAAGTCCATTTGGGCAATGGGCAGATACATGTCTAAAGATTCCTTCAAATCATTATAATTTAGTGCATTTAGAGTTTTCACGGGCGTCAATTGCATGGTAATAGAAGCTACAATCAAATGAGATAAGGAAATATGAATTTATGTTTACAACATAATTATAAACAAGAGTTCCCTTCAAATCCAACTAATGCAATTGTGCTTGTACAACTAATATTTATTATAATCCCACCTAAGGGTCTAGACTATAATAAGTCAAGAAACTCATTTACACAATCAAGGTAGCCCACAAGAAAAGAATACCTTCAATATCATCGCACCAACAGGGCACAAGAAACACTAAGGCATTGAATTCAACATATTCAAGCAACAATGAATTACACTAACAATGCTATACTAATAGGGCATATCCATTACCAATGTAATTTTCCTTTTACAACAATCCCTAAAGAAGCCAATCAGATAATTTGATCTACGCATACAAATTTAACTAACCGTTGTTATAATATTAGCATACTAAGACATCTCCATGACTGGACCCATGATGGGTGAGCACATGGCCATAAAATGTCAAATTATCATGACCATAATTGCCACAATCAGATTCCCAAAGTTCACACAAACAAATTTGAGCTCAAAATTCTAATTTTAAAAGTGTTTAAATAACCACAAAATTAATTGACATACTAAAATATCTCACCACTGAGAGTACAAAATATATATGATGCAAGGAAATATGTAGATTTGCATAAATTTTTTCAACCCAAAATTCAGAGAGTATGTATGCCAAATTTGGTGCGAAACATTATGGAAATTCAAGAACTCATTTTTTAGGGTTTCAAAAATTTAGGAAAAATCACCAATAAATAGGAAATGAAAAAAAGAAGTTTATAGAACAAAAATTTAAAAAATGAGCTCTAAAAGTGGTCTCACACTCTCACTCGCTCTTACTCTCTTGGAGGTGAGAGTGGGCCTCATTCAAGGCTTTCATCTTCTTTCTAAGCTAAAAAGTGGCGAATGGAAGCTATGAGAGTCCAAGGGAAGCTTCGAAAAAGTGAGTTTTCTTGCATTTTTTTCAGCTAAAAAACATATTGTAATCCACCATAAATACAAATCAAAAGATTCAAGCATCCAAAAATTGATTTTAAGCTAAGAAATGAAGCGCCACTTTTTTAACCCTAAACATTTTGTCTTTAATTTACCATGTAATATGAATTTTCTTTGCAATCAAATGGGTCTATTAACTTCACAAACACATAAACTACATTTTCCATGCAAAAGATCGAATTAAAAAAATACGCTAAAAATGGACTTTGATTTTGAGATATGAACAATGAGTACGAATTGAGATATGAACAATGACTATGAAACTTTTAGATCAGATTTCTCCCATTACATTTTCTTGCACAGAACAAGCAAAAATTTGGATTCCACAAATACATGGTATGAACAAGCTTTGATATCATTTGCCCAAATAAAATCACAGGGAGATCACATTTTGAGATTAAATTATTATATCTGGAAGGAGGCTTTGATCCATGAATATTTTTTTTTTGGCCTTAGATAAGCAAAATAGTAGCAAAAATGATGGAGGAAGGAAATTGCAAAATGAGAGAGGAGAGAGATCAACCCAAAATGATCAGATCCAAAAAATTTGGTGGGCCCAAGCATGGGTTGAACCATTTTATTATCTTCATCATAAACAAATACATTAAAATAAATGTAATGATAAAAATTATCCTTGGTAAGTATAAATAGGATTATTGACCTTAAAATGACCTGTGAGTTGGGGTCTTTTCCCAAAATAGACTAAATGAATAATCTAGTTTATCATGATATATTTACTTATAAGACCCAATCTATTCAGTAAAGTGCTACATAAAATTTAATCACTTGACATTAATAATCCAAATCTGTAAATTAATTTAATAATTGATTAATGTTAATTCATAATTAGTAAAATATTTTAACAATTTTTTACTTAGATAGTATTAATCAATTATCAAGTCTATCAAAATAGTATAACTCATAAGAGTTAAGAATATTAATATTAAATAAGCATTTTAATCATAATTCAATAATAAAATCACAAAACAAGAACATTAAATTGGATAAGGAAAACAATGATATGGATGTCAACAAAGTTTTATTACTAAATAAAATGCAATACAAAACGACATATATTTAATCATGTTTTGTAATCAAAATATCAAGATACATCAAGGTGTTACACGTTGACATAATCTAGGCTCCCACTAAACGAAAGAATCATCAAAAGATTTTTCAAGTCCCATCCATATGAGTTACATGTTCCTGAAATATTTCTACGGGTAGACTCTTAGACAATGGAGTAGCTAACATATAATCCGTGGAAATATATTCAATCCGAGTCCAAAATTCATTAATCTTCTCTCTAAGACTTCGATGATTTAGATGTAACATACAAGTTCTTAATCATCAAAATTAACAATAGCAAGCCCACGTCACAAAACACTGTCCACAAATCCAATCATGACTATAACAAGACACAAATTATTAATCTATACAACTGGAGGCCATGAGTATACCTTAGAAAAGTAGAATCCAATCCTTCCAAATAATGCAGCTCATGGTATATCACTTCGTGCAGTTATACCTGTAGATGCCTGTGTATTCTAAATCGCAATCACATCATGCTGTTAAAAGAAATACTATTCTTTTGAGGTACCTAACAGTGAGCCATTAATCAAATATATTTTTCCAAAGTATGAGTGATGACTAATAATTAAGCAAGGGGAGAGATGGCTCACAGTAGCACTTACAAATGGAACCAACCACAAATTGAAATAAGCCACTGACCTGTAGAATTAGAGAAAAATTGGATCAAAACTAACATCTTTTCTGTGAACAAGGGCATGGCAGAAAGTTGAATGTGAGGGGACAGCCACCAGTTGAGGTAAAGGCGTGCGTGTGAATGTGAGTCGATGCAGATTGCAGTGGCATGTAAATCTTGAAAACCTGCACCCGAAGGGTAAGAAAGAGATGCTCCGTGTAGCTAACCCCAAATCCGGTAGCCTTTGAAAATCGGTTTCTGACGTAACTGCTTATCATGCCAAGCTTCACGCCGTTGCTCTTGCACAGGCGGTTCTATAGAAAGCAAAGGAGACCCACATGCCCACTTCTCCTTCCCCGCACCATATAGTGTCCAAGATTGGCAGGCCACGCCACTAAACTTGAACTGCATCGCCCTGAATTTGCTTCTTGCCAAATCCACTCACAACCCAACAATCATCACACCACCCCGTTCTTTTTCTCTCCCACTTCATCTCTCATTACTTGTGCAAGTCTTGCCGTCGCTACTAGACCCACGGCGGCACCCTCCGCAACGTTCCCGTTGGTGGTGCCACTCGCAAGATTTCTAAGAAGTCGCACCCTCCTACTTCTTTTTGCTCTGTTCCATCGACCACTACTGCACAGCCTACATCATCTTCGTTGACGCTCAACTCGGAGGCCTGTGTTGGGATTAAGTGGGTTTTCATATGAGCTTGATCATGCAGGGGTTGGGGCTTTTCGGGAGTTCACTGCTCTACCCTCGGACTACAACGCATGGGATGACCTTACTCTGCCCCACAACTAATAGCCAATACCATCTGATCTTTCTTACACCCACCCGCACGGACTCACAATTACTACTGGTGTTTTTAATATGCTTGTTTCTATCTATCCTTGCTTGCTCTGTAAGTATATGTGGTGTCCCCCTCCCTCCGCGAATCAAATATCACAGCATCTGCATCTTGGAAAATATTTACTTCAAATATGTTTGCTTCAATGATATTCAAAACAGCTAGCTAATCTCGTTCGTATGTACATATGGAACATTCCGGTTTTGCACTTTTGTTTTTGTTTAGGTTCTCTTTTCTTTTATTTGGAAAATGGAACTAGATGATTGAGTGGCCACTTCCCAGTGGTGCCCTTCATTGACCAACCTCGTCGTTTATCTTCTTTAAGGTTAAAGCATCAGAATCACCACCGCCATCCACTCATTAGAATCACCAACTGTCCTTTGTAATTTGTTTTTCTTTTTTCTATAATTTTTCCGAGTTTGAAATTTTCTTTTTTGCTTTTAATATTTTATTCACTTCCTGTGCAAGGCCCATTTTCGTTTGGATGCGGAATCGTAATGGGCAGAACTTTTCTTGTGCTTCGGTAAGCTCTTTTGCTTTATGTACCTTCCGAAGTTCCGTTCAGTGTACGAGAAGAAATGCCTTGTATTTTCCAGATGAAATGAGGCTTTGCCAACATGGGCATCCCAGCCTTGCATCATGGGAATCGACGAAGCTGGCTGAGTACCCGTTTTACGTTCTTTTCCAATTTCACTGCTGCTTCTTTTCTTATAAATTTTTCTGATTAATGTTGATTTTCTCACTACCATTCAATTTTTGAGCGTGGGTTCACCTTTTCAACGGGGTTTCCCCGAATCTGAACCTTCGAATGCATTTTAGTTTTATCTTTTCGAAAATTATTCAGGCCCCGTGGTGTACGGATTCTTGTACTGTGCTCACTCGTATCAGAAGACCCTTGCAACTTTGAGTTTTGCTGGTAAGTTCAGCCTTATCCCTTCTGTTCAAAATGTGACAGTGATTTAAATTGGTCAAATGAGCTTTATGCTGGTGAATTCGATCATTTGAGGAACTGCAGTCTGTATTGTGAGGAGACTTGTGGGCCATTCCCTGCAAGACTGAGGGATGGGAAATCTGATACGGATGCTCTAAAATTTGACAACCAAACCCAACCCTGAAATTTTGCAGGCATTGTTTATCAATGACATTTATTTATTTGAATCAATTATGCGAGCATCTACATTCAAGCTTAAAACTAACATGATACGTCAATTCAATAGAATTGAGTGCTTGAAATTTGATATGGTCTCGAGCGCAATTTTATGACATAATAAAATAATATAATTTATGTAGCTATCAATTTAACATTCTAAAGCTACATTTTAAAGTAAAAGTAAATATATTTTTCATCTCATATTATTTTGCAATTGAATTTATTTTATAATATTATCCTGAATTTTTTTAATATAGTTTAGCCTAATTTTGTTGGCCAGGAGTTGCTTTTTTTTTTTTTGGGAAGAAGAAGTTTCTCAAGCACCTGGAAATTGCATGTGTTTGTCAGACATTAAATTTTTATACGCTAACATGATGATGCTTGAACTTGTTACTTCTTATACACTTCCTTTGCAAGATTGAATTTGAACCGCAGTAACTTCTATTGGATTCTATTCCTTTATTGTATCTAAAGTTATTCTTTTTATTTTTATATCTAGCAATTGTAGCAGTAGTAGCAGCAACACTAATGATACCGTTGCTTTTGTTTTTCCCAGTAAATGTAATTTTATTTCTGTTATGAGATTATCTGAGTTCTGCGTTGCAGGTTTTGTTTAATAACATGGCTTGCAGAAGTGAACATAGAACTTTCAGGTAGGAATGCAAAAAATTCAGAGTATGAATTTATATAAATGTGTCTGTGAACCTACCTTTGAAATCTAAATGCATCTTCATCTCCCCCTTTCCCACTCTTCATAGGGTGGACAAGATATTTGCTGTTGGTGGGGAGGAAATGCATGTTAGCATTCTCTGAGCTTCCATTGATTAAGAGTGAGAATTGAGAAGTCTCAGTACTGCCATTACAAAGTGCATGTGGTGAGTCAGACAGAACTAGCACTTTTTATAGCCATTTGAGAGATGATATGCTAAATATGTTCTTGATTAGTTTTGCTGACTGTTGATATTGCCAAGATTGTTGATTTTATTTTGCCCTTATTTGTGATTTCTTCATTTAGATTGCATAGGAACCAGAAGTTTGAACCTTGAGTTATGATTTTTATGTGAGTTGTTAGTGGTTAATTCCAATTGTTTTGTGTGGAGGTTTATTTCTCTCAGATTTTTATTTTCTGTTTCATTTCAGATTAATTAACTATTTCTTTCAATTTTTCTTCTCATGGACAATTTATGCTTAAGAGTCATAATCTACAACCTGAATATCTGCAAGACAATTTATGGGAAGATAAAGTTTCAACCTTGCAATAGGTGTGTATTATTCTGCATCATGTGGTACTACTTCTCAGTTAAAAATTCTATATAATATAGCACAATTTTGGTGCTAAATTTCGCATAATATGGTCCTGTTTTGGAGCTAAAGTCCTGCATAACTCGGTACTGTTTTGGGCTAAATTCACTCTTTTATATGTTAGTTTTGTCTTATATACACATCTGTTGGGGCATTTTTCTGATTTTTTAATTTATTTTTGTCCTTTTTCTTTTAGTGGCTTCCTTTTGAACTTTTTCAAATCTCAAACTCCCTTTCTGAAGTTTCCCTTTCAAACGGAGGGACAATAATTGATCAAAAAAGCTTTTTCTAAGTTAATTTAGCCCATTTACTCTGCCTTTTTTTTTTTCCCTTATAGTTTCTTGAGCATTACTTTGCATTGTACGTAATCTAGAAGGGACAACTGAAAATAACATCCGATGCAGATTTATTGAGAAGTTTATATGCCTGCAGGCTGAAGCCTGATTATCAAAATGAGAATGATGATTTACAAAGCAGAAAAGAGCAATTAGTTTAGAAGCCTCAGGGAAGCTATTTTGGTGAATGGATTTGTGATTTAATTTTTTAAATGCTAATTTAAAGACATTTTTAATGTTTTTTAAGTTGAGATTAATGTTTTAAGTTGTATGGATTTAGGGAAACCTGGCCGTTGTGTCGAGCAACCTCAAGTAAATTAGTTGGAAAAGATTTGCAATATGAAGTGTAACCTAATTGTTTTACTTAGAAATAAATTTTAATATTTAATTGAACTTTTTGAGTGTAAAAGAACTCTAAAAGCTACCAAATTCAAAGGGGGTCTGCTTTAATTAAACTGACTAAAATTTGATTGAATTAAAGTTTTTAACTACTAACTAAGTTGTATAAATTAACAAGTAAATAGACATGTGACTAGCTTTAGATTTATCTTTTGATATGTACTATCTTTATCCTAAATGTGTGTTTGGATAGATGGTTGGGTTTTCCAAACCACATTTTAAACAAAGCAACAAATTGTTGCTTTTACTTACCTATGGTAGACAAATGTGATTTTTAACTTTTCTACCGCCAAACCAAACACGCTCTAATTCAATTATCATTGATTTTAGTCTAAGAGTTCCTATTTGTATTTATGGTAATTTATCTTGAATCACCACATAAAATTCAAGATATTAATAATTTAATGTTGAATTGAGATCTCAACTCCATATTGAATCATTAATTCTTGTCATTAGGTTCAATGAACACTTAAATTAAGTGATTAATCGATTAACTAGCTTCTAAATTTTTATCCTAGGATGTTTAATTAACCAATTGAACTCCAAGAAAATCTCAATTCAAACATTTAAGCACACAATTTTTTAATATGCATTTTATCAAACACCTTGATTGCATACATAGAAAATTGGAGGAAAATGAAAAATCCGGCACTTAAATCAATCCATTAATTATCAAATACTCTTCTAATTAATGTCTAACTAGCGACTAATTATAAACAATATAATTCTCAATCCAATACAATTTTAACCAAGATAATACAAGAGAAAGAAAAGTGCTAGAAAGAGAGAAAATAAAATGCAGAAATCTTAGCCCAGTCTCTTGCTAATCTTTATGGATACAAGTTTCAATCCAAGGTCTTCCTTCTAACTAGCCACAAGATGGAATTAGTGGTTCATGGAGTGCAAAATAATGGAGGAAAAATGGAGGAAATAGGTATGGCTAAATGGAGAGAGTCAAGAATGAATGGATGCTAATGAGATGGATCATGCCCCCTTTTCCGAGCCTCCTTTTTTTTTTTCCTTTTGCTCCTCACGTGCTCTCTTGTGTACTCAAAATTCGGTGCCTTTATCTCATCTTTCCACGTGAAAATCTTCCACGTGGCTGCTCCTCTAGTCAATTCGAGAGTCCCCTCTTCTTCACGTGAATTCTTCCTCTCTCAAATCCTGTGATGCTGATGTGTGCTTCTCATTCCACGTCAGCTTCTTCTCTTGTTTAATCAATCATGTATGCCCCCCTCCAGCCCGTGCCTCGTGTTGGTGCTTCCATGTGAACTTGTGCATGAAAAGTGAGCGAACTTGTGCCTCTCATGCGTTCTAGACTTCCCCAAAATTCCTAGCTTCATCTTCCACTTCAGTTTCTTCTCCTTCCTAAAACCCAAGCCGCCTTTTGTGTGTTTCTTCGTGAATGTGTGAGCATATGTGGCAGCCCATGAAAGAGTGTGTGTTAATGTGAGAGTGACATGAGGTGCTGCATGTTTGCATGAGTGTAGACATGGAGTGAATTGTGTGTGACGTGGTTTTTGTGTGAATGGATGACTAACATGTTAACGGGTAAAGTGAGCTGGAGGTGGCCCGTGAATGAATTGTGAATGCCGTGACTAACTTGGAGCTACGTGAAGTGGATGCATGCTATGTGGAATGTGTTCAAATGAGTGAAAGCTGTGGCTTCATGGACCTTCCACCCATGGCTCTCATCCATGCTTCATTGTGTGTGATGGGTGAATGATGAAGTGGGCCCGTGTGTATATTTCTTCCAGCATGTGTCTCGTGTGTGTTTAACTGACTTGGACTCGTGGCATTGTGCGTGAAGTGAGTTGGGGGATGTGAAAGTGGCTTGTGCACATAACATGAAATGAGAGCTACGTGTGGGTGATTATGAATGAAGCCGTGTGTGAATTTGAGTGAGTGGATGGAACAATGGGGCCTCGTGGAAATGATGCTTTGTGTGCATGATGGATCCTGCAGCCTTCTCCATCAAAACCCATGCTTCCCATGTGTTTCTTCACATGCCATTGTGCTAAATGATCTGTGCAGTGTATATGAGTGAATGATTCATTAATGCTGCTTTCTCCCCCACTCCAAGTCAGAATCACATCTGGTGCATTCCATGCCTTCTCTGTGTGAGATTCCCTAAGTAAAGAAAAAAATGAAACAAAAATCAAAGCCCATTAAATGAGATTACCATCTAAAAAATAAAATCATTAAAATGCTTAAATTATTCAACAAAATTACAAAATATGGGATTTATTTCTTATATTAAATAATATCCAAGTAAAGCTCAAAGTGTCATCAATTCATGAATAAAAAATCCAGAATTAGTAGGTAAAAATATAGAAACTATGTGAATTATCAAAGCCTAAGGATGATATTTATAGCTTGCTGCCCATTGAAGTATGGGCCAAAATTGTTGAGGCTATAAGGTATGGAAGTTACCCATTGAAGTGTATAGTGTAATGACATGGGTCACTTATATGTCAATTGAATAACAGGGAGAAGCTAGCTTTCTGTTTCAACATACACAATGCTTTGGTAATGGATGTAATTATTTCTTTTGTAAATATGTGTCCCTCAAATACTTTTATTTCTTTCATTGATTAACTGGTCATAATTAGTTCCTTGATTCTAAATAGGCATTTTTGGCTTATGGGACTCGAGAAAACAATGTAAAATGACTGTTTCTTCTGTAGGAGGTGGAAAAAGAAAGTGATTGTAATAATTAATTAAAGGATGGAATTTTTAAACCTATTTGCTTGCTACTGTGGTAGGCCAATCATGTGATTTCTATCAGATGCATGAGTTTCTACTCTTTGCAAGTGCCTTTGGTTCTAGATGAAGATCAGTTCTGTCTTAGCATGGTTCTGTTTTGGCTTTGCTTTATATGCTCCTTCCATATTTCAAAGAACTTTCAAAACTTTATTAATGTTTGCACATGGTTTATGTTTCTCATTTTTACTTATATCATAAATCATTTGCAAACATTTGAAGAAGCCCAAAAAAAAAAGGCATTTTTTTAGAGAGTCAGCATCTGTTAAACGGCTCAAAGCAAACCAGAAAAGATAATTATACTGAGTTTAGTGCAAAAGGCTAATTTTCTTATCATAAAACTAGCACGTCAAGATTCTCTTTTGTAATTCTTGATTTGACAGTAGTGCGTCTGATGCTTTGTGTTCAAATTGGCATTCTTTCATTTGTAATATGTATTGTTATTCTTTAAATTAAAGCATTGAATAGATCAACAATGTTTCTTTCATGAAATTCTGGGGATGCACATAGTCTTCGATTATTAATGCTGTCACTTGCATATTAATTTGCAGGTATCTTTAGTAAAATGTTACGATTGTTCATGGGTCATGCCACTAAAACGTGTGGTGGCTCCTCAAGTTGTCAGTTTCTTTGAACCTTGAGGAAAGGTTCCTTTAGGTTTATCAATTTGAGTTTTTACTAAAGAAGGAGACTTACTGAAAGGGAGAGCGAAAAAAAGACTACTCATTACATACTGGGACAATAAAATTGAATAAATATATTAATTATTCCGCAATTTTCCTCCCCAATTTTTTTTTCTTTTCCCTCATCTCCTATTACTTTAAAATCAACTATTATTTTGCCTATAATTAACTCTGCTCGCTGTTATGACATTTATCACCATTATCTTTTCCATCAATCTATTTTTAAAATCAAAATTCAATGTCCTGCTCATTTTGCTGCTTAGTATGTTCTTTCCCTCTTTCAAATTTTAAATTTCCAAATTTGCTCCTCTACCTAATCTATAGATCTATTTTTGCCCATATATATATATATGTATTCCTTTCTTTTGTGGCTTAAAGTCATTTTTGGCTTGCTCGCTACTGGGGTCTTCTTGTAAAATATGGTAATGAAATTATTATTGATCACTCCATTCTCCTGTCTACTTTGAAACAGTAAACAAAATATAAGCTTTAATAAAATGTTCACTTTGATCTGTGAGTGGTCACTTACAAAAACTTGATGATCAATGCTTTGCAAAAATCCTTCTGGCTATTGACAGATGGGTACTTATAATTCTTTATGGCATCTTCCTTCGATGCCTTATGGGAATATGTGCAGATCTAGCACAATCCAGGCATGAATGTTGATCTTCTATATTTTGAAGTTGTCATTTTCTGCTGGGCAAAAGGCTGAGGAAGAATCTTGGAACAAAAGTGAATTGACCCTTTAAATCTTAAGTTTGAATGTTTGCTCTCCTAAATTAGCTAAAGTGAAGTCTAATTAAATTCCTTCACCCAGGTGCTAATGATCCAAATAGGAGCAAAGTTGCTCTCTTGGTTTCTCTTCTGAAAAGACCCTGTCCAAGAAGCTCTATTTTTGTCTTATTATGGAAAATCCAGAAACCATGACCTTTGATTTCAGATTATACAGTGGCTGTTTTATGCTTATGATTTTACATCTTATCCAAGCATATAACAAATGCAATCTGTAGGTATACCCTACATAACTTACTTTAGGCTGAATTCCAAGACCATCCAATAACTATAAATTGCACCCTATCGCCTCCGTTGGAATCCCATAATTTTTGAGCATAATTGTGGTAATTTATTATGGGTTGAAGTCAAATGTTTTGTTTGCTTTTTTATTCCTATTTTATGAGGTTTTAAGTTGCATATTTATGTTAAAGTTCATTGGCTGATACACTGTAGCTTGTTTTTCCTCTTTACATAAGCTGATATTCTGTAGCTTTTATTTCCTTTTATATTGGTTGATTTTCTAGAGCTTTTATTTCCTTTTATGTTGAGTATTGATTGGCTGATTTTCTGTTGCTTACACTCTCTATATATTATAGTTTTTATTTTGAAATAAAATAAGAAATTTTAAAGTGAAATCTTTAGCCTCTATTTTGAAGAAATAGTTTATTAGTATTAAATTATTATAAATAGGGAGATTTATTTGTGGTAGAAGTTTCTTTCCTCTTCTCTGTAAATAGATTCAATGATTGATAATATTTAGTTGTTCTTTACTTTTATTAATAATATTTGAATTGAGGCAATGAATGTTCGAATCTCATGACATATGTAATTAGATACATGTGCTAAATTTTTACATAACTTCGCTTTCTTTTTTCTGGCATATTTTGATTTATAATGCTTTTTTAATCTCTGGCGCAATAGAGAAATAGAAACTTGAATTCTTATGATGGGTGCAGTTAGAATGGCTATTGTGAAATTCAATTGCCTTTCATTATCAGTGATTACATATTGTTGATAACAGTCATTAATAACAGTTGTAATGAGATGTGAGTCTCAGTTTTTCAAAGGCAAATAGCTTATTTTGTCTTTTTTTTTTTTAATAATTTTTATATGAACTTATGAGTGGGATGATTTGGCATTTTTGCATTGCAGTGAAGCGCAGTATATTGCTAGGATGTGGCATGTGTAAATTTTGTCAGATCAGTTGTTAAATTTTTTGTGAGATCAGTTCAATATTTATTATCATAGCTCAAGTGAATATCAAATATTGTTACCAAGAGAAAACACTTCCTTAACTATTGATTGTCTTATATGTTTAATCAATTGAAGTTGAAAGGCATTATATTACACGTTACTAGAAATTACAATTCCCTTGACTTGATATGATCCTCTTGCTTTTTCTTTAAGTTTTAACCAAGGAGGGCAATATGATTGAATATACATTAACTGGGAAGGTACCTAGATGAACCATATGGATTCTGAAGCTACTAAATTAGTTCACTGGGATTGTTGAAGCTGGGTCTTTTCTGAATTTTAATATTGCACCATTTAATTTATTGATTTCACTTATAGTTATTAATTCAAACATGTTGGTAACTATTCATTGGAAACCAATATTGGGATTTGTGAATGATGTAAGAACTTGTAGATGTGCCAATTTCACGAGCATGGGGGGTAACTCTCTTGTCCTATTTCTTTTATCCTTTAGACTTCATTGTGTTATTATTTGCAGGGCATTGCCTTTATTGTTACCATCATTAATTTTCATAACAGAACATTGTATGAAGTGCATTCCTTGGCAGGTAGTGGATGCTGACAATGGGCGTAGGTTAGAAAGTTCAAGAGGTTGTATAGCTACAAAAGATATAGTGCAGTTTGTTCCAGTGCAATTAAGTACAGAGTAAGTAGTGTAGTTTATGACATGCTGCTAACGAAGCTTGGATTTCTCTTTCTTTCTTTCTTTCTTTTTTCTTCCCTTTTCTAATTGAATGAACCCTTTCACTGTTTAATGTGTTTCACAAGTGGACAGATCTCCGTTGTCCAAACTCTTTTGAAAGAACTACCCATACAGTTTTTGAGTTTTATGAGAAGTATCCCCTCGCATACATGAAGAGGCTATCCAGTTTATTGATTTCATTGGCTGCAAAACATCATTTACTTTATAAGTGATAGTCCAAACAGTATGATACTGGTAAGTTTGCAACATTAAACACCATCTTTGCATATTTGTGTGGATGGTTCTTAATTCTAGCCATTTTCTCTGTTTTTGGCAGGGAGTGAAAGAAGAAACATTAAATGCCAACTTTGCATATTTGTGTGGATGAATTGTTAAAAGGTAGCTTTCAGAATAAATTATTTCAAAAATAAATTCCCTCCTAAAGCAATATATAAATATTTTCAAACATGTAATGCTGATCTTATCTTTGTTGTAGGTGGATTTGTGGTAAGTGGGGGTATTGTTGGATTTCTTTTCTCACGGAGTCCTGCAATACTAAGCAATGGTGTGCTCTTTGGAGGTGCTTTACTGTTCCTCAGCACCCTTAGCCTGAAGGCCTGGGGGCAATGAATATTTGTAAAGATTCCCAAATTTCTTAATCTCACAAGTGATTTGATAATTTTGTTAAGTTGAATGCTTTTGTTCTTTTATGTTACTGTTGCTTTTTTAATGTGCTTTATTTTGTTTTCAATTAAGTATTCCTCTTTCACGCACACACACACACACACATATAGACAAAAATAGAAATTTAAATGCCCCCTGCATTACATCAGTGATAGACTAGAACTATGATTGTTTTTTCTTTTTACGGCACTAAGCTATTATTGATGTGATCTATTTTGCTTTAAACAAATACTTCTATTACCCAAAAAAAATTAACAACTTCTGCAGAATAACTAAAGTTTTTCTCCCACCTTTCAAAATTATATGATATTTTTATGGTTTAAAATCCAATGGTGAAATCTGTTGCTTTTTTTTAATGGATTTAGATTTCAAATTGAGTTTGTTGATACCTACTAACTCTTTTCCTCCAATGTGATGAAACAGGTATGGCTGTGTTTATATTGAATAAACAGGTATGTCAATCAGTTTGTTTGATGGGTTGGCTTAATAGCTGCAAGTTTAATATTTAAAACTTATAGACATTTTGAAAGCTTTTTTTTTTTTGAATGCTAATTTTTAATGTATTGTTTACTTATATATAGTTGCAACTTTCAATATGAACTAAAATATTAATCAGTTGTGTGATTTTCACTATCATTTGCTTCAAATGTACTAAACGGATTAGGCTCTATATAAAGTGAAACGATTGACATACACCAAGGATAAGGGATTGAAAGCATGCTAAATTTATAAGGTAAAAGGAAGCAATCTTACAAGGATTGGACTGTTTAAAAGAACTTCATGTCATTTTTTCATTAAAATATGCTTGTTCGGTTGGTCAACACCATTCTATCTGGCTGAAGTCAAGGCTTGTAGAAGTTGATTATAGACATTATTTTATTTAACTTAATTAATGCCATAGTTATGTGTTTCACTCTTGTGCATCCTTTCATTTCATAAATTATGTTGACACACCTCCTTTCTTTGCAAAAAGTCAAAAATCACAAAAAACAAAAAAGTATCTTATGGGATTCTCTATGAAAAATTTCAATTAATGTGAAGAAGAGTAAAATCTGAAGCTAATGATAAGCTCCAATTCCCCCCCCCCCCCAAAAAAAAAAAGATATAAAAGCATCTCCCACTTTTCAAAATTATATGATATTTTTATGGCTTAAAGTCCAATGGTGAAATTTATTGCCTTTGTTTAATGGATTTAGATTTCAAATTGACTTTTTTGATACCTACTAACTCTTTTCCTCCGATGTGATGAAATAGGTATGGCTGTGGTTATATTGAATAAACAGGTATGGCAATCAGTTAGATGGATTTGTTAGCTTGGTAGCTGAAAATTTAATATTTTAAATTCAAAGACATATTGAATAAATATCTTTTTTTCATTTTTTAAAGTTTTAATTGCTAATTTTGAATGTATTGTTTACTTATATACAGTTGCAGCTTTCAACATGAACTAAAATATTAGGCAGTTGTGTGATTTTCACTATCATTTGCTTCAAATGTACTAATTGGATTAAGCTCTATATAAAATGAAATGATTCGACATAGGCCAAGGATAAGGGGTTGAAAGCATGCTGAATTTATAAGGTAAGAGGAAGCAATCTTATAGATTGGATTTTTTTTAAAGAACTTCATGTCATTTCTTCATTAAAAAATGCTTGTTTGGTCGATACCATTCGATCTAACTAAAGTCCAAGGCTAGTAGGAGTCAAATATGGATATTATTTTATTTACCAATGTAACAGTCATGTGTTTCATTCTCATGCGTCCTCCAATTTCATAAATTATGTTAACACACCTCTTTTCTTTGCAAAAGGCCAAAAACCACCAAAAAAAGAAAAGATCTTATGGCATTCCTTATGAAAAACTTCAATTGATGTGAAGAAGGGTAAAATTTAAAGGTAATGGTAAGTCCCAATTTCAAAAGAAAATATCAAAGATATAAAAGTATGTCTCACAAGCAAGGTAGGCCAAGGATACGAGGTATTCTTTGTCCTTCCAAATACAAAGGAGTTTATTCCTAGTCATCTCAATGAGCTAAGAGTAAGGTTTATTTCTTTCACCTAGGGGCGGTCATTGACCCGATACGCCCTAGGGGCTTGTCCTAACCCGGTCTAATCATTTCGGACCGGGTCGGGTCAAAAATATAAATAGATAGAACTTTAAACAAAACTATATTAAGTCGGGTCGGGCCACGGGCGAAGGCATGTTCTACCCGACCTACCCTAATAGTTATTTTTTTTTTTAATTATTAACATCTTGTCATCTTATATATATATATATAATTCTTATTTCATCTGATTCTCTCTACATATTGTAGTTTTTATTACCTACGCAAACTTTTTTTGCTTCTTAATTGTTTTCATCATTGATGTGTATATTTCCTAACATTTCTTTTGTTGAATAGCGAAAATACACATATTTACTTAAAGGCTAATTACGTTAGTATAACTTATATTTTGTTTAATAATACTAAATTATTTTTTTATTACTAATAAAAATATAAGAGTTCTAAAGGTTTATTATTTTGAAATATATACCTATGAGTCTGTAAAAAGATATTTTTATATTACAAGTATTAATTTATTAAAAAATAACTCTGGGCGGCCCTAATCCGTCCTAGAATCGGGTTTGTTTGGGCCAGGTCGGGTTATGAGTATAAAAACAAACCTAATGTCTTAATCGGGCAGAGTATCAGGCTTGCTCATGTACAGCCCCTACTTTCACCTATAATCTTTAAACACCTGAGATAAATAGTCTTCAATAGGTTTCTATGCCAAAGATTCATATATCAAGAGAGGATCAAATTCTTTTAGCTATCCGAACACTGTGTAACCTCTACCAACTAGTTTGAGCCTTCAAAATCCTTCAAATACCATGATATGATTCAAACCTGGGAAACAATGAGAATTTTGTAGAAAGAAAAGAGTGGATTTTTTCAAAAAAAAGGAAAAGAAAAAAAAATGTAAAGGAAACAACATTGGAAGAAGGGGAAAAAGGAAAAGAAAAGTCACAAGAGTAAAATCTTCAAGGAGGAAGTTCATATCGAATAAGAAATCAAAAAAGAAAAATTATCGAAAAGCAGAATTATATTGAACGTGGATTGAAAGAAAAAAACCTTCTAAAAGGGAAGTCTGAGTTAAAAGCCAAAAGCCAATAAATCCAGTAAATACTGTATGGTTATCAAAGCAAAATTCTTATTATGCCCCCATATGAATATTGGGGCCTCAAGAAACCTTGCTTTCTCAAGCTACAATTTTCATCTATCTTGCCATCTCACAACCCTAGAATATCTTCTCTTGTTGAGTGAATTTTAGGTGTAAAATCTTGTTGAAGAAAATAGGCAAGGAAGACTAATGGGAGAATTGATAAAGGCATGGCAATTTTTGAGCCTAATATCCTTTCATTTTACAAATCTTTTTAGCAAGGCCATATTACAAGCACTAAGAGTCCTTGTTGAGGTTTGGCTTGTTTGAAAAACAAACTAGGGAAAAATTTTCTTTAAAAAAATTCAGCAAATTGGGGCAAATTACCAAATTCAGAAACAAAACACTTTTTCTTATCAATTAAGAATTTTCAAAGGGTATCTCAAGCCCAAAACTCAGACATCTAATCCAACAAGTCATTTTGATTTCTTTTTTACATCACTTTACACTGAATTATCAGACACGTTTGTGTTCCCTCATTCCCCAAGTTCCTTCAATCTTTGGAAATTGGTTTCTTTTCAAAATTCATAGCTTTGCATTCCTTAATATGTAATTGCATTGATATTGTTAAATAAATTAAGAGCATATTTTACTTATTGGCATTTCAAGTATTAATAATGGAAGATTTGATATGAAATGTCTCTAGGTAAGGCCTCACCCTTTTCTTTTGAATTACCTGCAAGTTTAGACCTCAATTGTGTTTTCCGTTCCTTCAATTTCAAATCCTCTCCACTCTTGTTATTTTGCTGTGACAGTCCTGTTATGTAAATGGTTGCTATCCGTGAATCCAATGGTGATTTGCAACTCTCTTTTTGCTGTCTAATCTGATCCCTCATGGAGATTTCATTTGAATAACATCATAGCTTGTGAAAAATTATGACTCGTTTTGTCATGCTTGAAACTTTTTCACAAATAAATTCGTGGTATGTTTGATTACATAGTTCCCAAATGAATCCACTGTATGTTTTGTTATATGGTTAGGTGGGTTGAGGAGTTCACGTCACATAAGAGAGTTGGGTAGTGATGATAGTTAATTCACGTTCAGTAATGCTTGTTTCATGAACTTCAATTTGGAATTTTATCGACACAAATAAGCTACACCCTTTAGTGATGACTTGGCAAGCTTAAAGGGATACGCATTGTGTGTGAATTTTTTTATTAAGTCTTGGCTGTTGTATTCCCATCTTGTGTAAATTTTTGAATAATTCTAAATCTGCATTACACAATTTTTCCTCTTGGTGTAACATGCTTTAAGATTGCCTTCGTGCTTGATTCAAATGCTTAGAGGGCATGCTGCTGTTCTTTGCATTTTTTGACATGTTTTACGACTAAACATGGTACGGTGAGTGGAGGATTGTGTAATTTTGTCTCTGTGGGAATTAAAGCTTGTTTTTATATAATAATGAGAGAAAGAAAAATCGTGTTACATGTGTGACTGAAATTACTTGGATTTATCTCTGCCCAAAAGTTATGATCCTTAGTGTTTGTGCGGGAAACATGCTGCTTGTGAAGTTTTCTTGTGATGCTAAGATGCTGCATTTTGGCTTGGAAAATTAGCTTGACAAGAGGTAAGTGCATCAACACTAGCCTTGATTTTATGTTCTGCACTTTGGGTGGGTTTGCCTGCTATTTACTTTGTACCTTGCTTTTGCCTATGCTTTCATGCTATGCACACACCTTCGTATAGACACATAGGCTTGATTGGTTTTATTTTTTCATGTTATTTTTTATTTTATTTTTAATCTTATTTTCTTGATAATTGTTACGTGCATATTAAATCATTTTTTCTCTCAAAAATAAAAATTACAAAAAAAAGAAATAAAAATAAATAAATAGAAAAGAGAGAAACATGAAGAGAGCAAGAAAACAATATTAACTTTCTTTCACAAATTAAAATATACCAACCAACAGCAAATTTGTTTTGTTTTGAAATTAAATTATTTTTATTTCCCTACTCTTTTCATCAGAAAAAATAATTAAAAGACACAACCAAGTGATATGGATTTCTATCCTATTCAAATTATGTGAGTTTTGATCTCTTTTTTGGATACATAGGCCTTAGGTTACATTCTTACGTTAAGTTTATTTTTGTAAATATTTTATTATCTCCATTTTTATAAATATTTTATTGTCTTTATTTTTTTATTGTAAATATCTTATTTTCTCCATTTTTGTAGATATTTTGTTTTATTTTACTTTATTTGCTTTTGTGAATATTTCATTTGTATTTTTTAGTTTTTTCCTTTTTGTAAATATTTTATCTTATGTTATTTTACTTTCTTTTTGTTCTTTCCTCTCTTCTTTTGCTTTACATTTTTTTTTATTTGGATAGTTTAAATAAATTAAGGCCATATTTATTTTGCATAGTTGATTTAGGGTAATTGTTCTTTGAAATAGGTGCGGTGGGGTGCTTGACACTTTCATAGTGGCACAAATAGACTCCTGAACATGTCTTTGGTTTACAAGTCACCTTTCACACTTTTATTTTGAAAAAGGTTTTTTTTTTAAGTTTTACTTTCAATTAAAATTCTAGTGATGACTTTGAAGTTGTTAATTATTACAATATGAAGTGTTGAACTACTTAATTGAGCTATAGCAATTGCATTGAATAAAAAAAAGAGTGTAGATTGACAAGATATAGATAAGAGTGGGAGATGTGTTTATAACTAAATAGTTGCATCACAACTTGCAAAGGAGAATAATGTAAATTGGTTTAATTAGGTTAAAAGCTATTTGATAACTAGAAATCTTTGGAAAGTGGTGGATGGATGAAATGTAAGACCACTTAAAAATTGTAAGAAGAATTTTATGAGATTAAAAATAATGAATGTTGCTGCATTGCATGCCATACGGATCTTATGCCCCTCTAAGTTTATCTTTCATATAAAGAATGTCTCTAAAGTAAAAAAAGTATGGCGTATTATCAATCATAGCTACAACTTACCAATACTAGATGTCTTGAACAATATTTTCAATCAAATCTACAACCCATTGCAGGGGTTAATGCTTATGCTAAACTCACATTGTATTATTGGGCTTTTGTTTTCTAATTGTGGGTCACTAGCTACTTGAATGAATTCTTTTTTCTCCCTTCTCTTTTTTGTGTTAAAATGTATTAAGAAATTTAAATATTTGGAGGGTAATTTTATTTGAAATTTCATAAATTTTGAAGAAAAAAATAATAGTGAATTATTAATCAAGTGTTTTTGAATTGTAATAAATAATGCATTATAAATTTTATTGATAAATTCATATAAATTTATTTTTGTATTAATACATGAATCGGTGATTACAATAATGACAGAGTAAGTAAATTTTGATGTAACAGTTTTATACAAAGCTATATGTAATAACAATTGGTGTGTTACAAAAGCAATTAATGATAAACATCTAAATGCATTGAATGTAAAATTTTTTTTATTAGGTTAAACAACTCTTCATATGGTTGGACAATTTGAGCATGTGGGTATAGTAAGAGGGTTGGTAAGATTAGTCTTTTTAGAATATTTTGAAATAGTCAATGTTTTGGGTAGAACACCACTTATAATTGTTACAAGTAGTGGAGTAACTTAAATTGCAAAATGCATAGTAAGTAAAGATAACAACATATTTGGTATTTTAGTTTTGCATTCGCATCTTTTTAAAGTAATGACTTTTTATAATGGCAAGAAAGAAATGGATTGTGATCTCTATTTTATCATCCGTTTGGAAGTATTTAGCCTAGGTCATACTCTTCTTGGATTGTGTTTTATAAAAGATTTTAATAATATAATCTAGTTAGATCTATATGATTAATTAAGAATTATTTTAATATTTTATTAAAGCATCGATACCATGCTTTGTTAGTAGAATTATTAAATATTAACTTGAAAAATATTGCCTAACATTTAATTTCATACAATATTGCAAGTCTTATAATTGTGCAGTAAAATTTATCTTAAGTTTGAGTTGTATTCTTCTATTATAAATAACACCTAAAATACTCTTCCATTTCATTCATCTTACTTGAATCTTATGATTTACATCTTTTATTCCTTGTTATATTATATGATGGATCAAAAAAATTAAATCGTGTGACTTGTGATATGGTATATTTTCTAATTTTCACTTATATGCTAGAATTAGTACGTCTTTTGCAAATTTACATTCTATATATTCCATTTTGCTTATACTTAAATAAAATCTATATACTTACAAAACTAGTCTTCCCATGTTTAATTTTTTATTTATTTCCTCTCTTGACTCTCTAACTAGGACTATATCATCTACAAAAAGCATGCATTATGACATCAACTCTTGGATACATTCAATGAGCACATTCAAAACTAAAGTAAAAAGATGAGGGTTTAAAGTTGACTCCTAATACAAGCTAATGGTTATCAGAAAATATTTTATGGGCTCATCTTTTGTTCTTACACTAGTTGTAATTCCATTATACATATCATGAATCGCTTAAACATAAGTGATACAAATTTCTTTTTTCTTTAGAACTTTCCACAAAACATCTCTTAGCACCTTATCATATGCCTTCTCTAAATTAATAAATACCATGTGTAAGTCTTTTTTGATTCCTTCAATATCTCTTGATTAATTTTCGCAGCAAGTATATTGCTTCTATGGTCGACTTTTGTAGCATAAAATCAAATTGATTCTTTATAACATGAGTTTCTTGCTTAATCTCTGCTTAATTACCCTCTCCCATAACTTCATAGCGTGGCTCATTAGCTTAACTCCCTTATAATTTGCAGAATTTTGTATGTTTTTCTTGTTCTTATAAATATAGATTAAAGTACTTTTCCTCCCTTTGTTCAATGTTCTCTTTGACTTTATAATTTCATTAAATAATTTTGTGAGTTAACTTATACCTTTTACTTCTAAACTTTTCCATACTTTAATGAGTATATTATTCAGTCTAATTGCTGTGTTATTTTTCATCCTTTTTAATGCTTCTTTTACATTTTACTTTCAAATCCCAAGTATAATTTGGTTTTCCTCTCTAATATCTAACTTATCTGAGTGCAATAAGATCTTGTGTCCTTCATTGAATAGCTTATGAAAATAACACTTTCACTTTTCCTTGATATTTTGTTTCTCATGTTCAAGACTTTCCCTACTTTATCCTTGATATATTTCATTTGGTTCACGTCTCTAATCTTTCTTTCCCTACTTTTAACAAACTTGTAAATACTTTTTCTCTCAATTTTAGTGCCTAAGGATTGACATAACTTATCAAATGCCCTAACTCTCACATCACTCATGCTTTCTTAGTGTCTTTTTTAGTTACCTTATATATTTATATATATAAATTTTCATTACTTTTATATAAAGGCCATACTTTATAACACTCACTTTTAACTTTAATTTTATCTTACACGCTTGCATTTCATCACCAAGATTGTCTATCCTTAGGTCCAAAGCCTCTTGATTCATTAATTATCTCTTTTATCTAACTTATCTGAGTGCAATAAGATCTTGTGTCCTTCATTGAATAGCTTATGAAAATAATACTTTCACTTTTCCTTGATATTTTGTTTCATGTTCAAGACTTTCCCTTCTTTATCCTTGATATATTTCATTTGGTTCACGTCTCTAATCTTTCTTTCCCTACTTTTAACAAACTTGTAAATACTTTTTCTCTCAATTTTAGTGCCTAAGGATTGACATAACTTATCAAATGCCCTAACTCTCACATCACTCATCGCTTTCTTAATGTCTTTTTTGGTTACCGTATATATTTATATATATAAATTTTCATTACTTTTATATAAAGGCCATACTTTATAACACTCACTTTTAACTTTAATTTTATCTTACACGCTTGCATTTCATCACCAAGATTGTCTATCCTTAAGTCCAAAGCCTCTTGATTCATTAATTATCTCTTTTATCTAACTTATCTGAGTGCAATAAGATCTTGTGTCCTTCATTGAATAGCTTATGAAAATAATACTTTCACTTTTCCTTGATATTTTGTTTCATGTTCAAGACTTTCCCTTCTTTATCCTTGATATATTTCATTTGGTTCACGTCTCTAATCTTTCTTTCCCTACTTTTAACAAACTTGTAAATACTTTTTCTCTCAATTTTAGTGCCTAAGGATTGACATAACTTATCAAATGCCCTAACTCTCACATCACTCATCGCTTTCTTAATGTCTTTTTTGGTTACCGTATATATTTATATATATAAATTTTCATTACTTTTATATAAAGGCCATACTTTATAACACTCACTTTTAACTTTAATTTTATCTTACACGCTTGCATCTCATCACCAAGATTGTCTATCCTTAGGTCCAAAGCCTCTTGATTCATTAATTATTTCTTTTGCAACTTTCCTAATATTTTTAGCCATCTTGTCCCACATATTGTTAGTACTTCCTTGTGCGTCCTAGGACTCTTTCTCTAAAATCCTTCTTTGTAAGCTTTTTTTCTTATCACTTTTCAATTGTCACCACTTGATCCTTGATACCCTATTTTGATCTTTGCTCTTTACTCTTCTCTTGACTCGAATATCTATAACCAAGACCATTTGCTAGGTAGTCAAGCTCTCTTCCGATAAATTTGCAATCCATGTAGAATTTTCTATTCATTTTCTTTATTAGAAAGAAATCAATTTGTGTTCCTCTACTTTTGTATTTGATAAGATGCTCCTCGCGCTTCCTAAAAGAAGTGTTAGCTATTATAAAGTTAAAAGCTAATATAAAATCTAGAATAATTTTATCTTCTGCATTTGCTCCTCTTAAACTATATCCCCCATGCAAACCCATTTTAACTTCTAGATGCACTGCTTATATGACCATTAAGATCCTATCTTGGGAGTATCTTTTCCTCCAGTGGTATTCTCTGAATTAAACTTTTTAAATTCTTCTCAAACTTTACCTTGTGATATTTTTTTAACCTTACTTGTAGTGTATAAGCACTAATAACATTATAAGTTTCTCTTTTAACTATAAATTTTAATGCTATGATTTTGTTTTTTAACCTTTTTTACATCTACTACAATATTTTCAATACTTATCTACAATTACACATATCACATTTCTAGATTTAGTCTTGTTGGTGCACTAGAGCTTAAAATTTAAGGTGTCTAATTCCTTTACTTTTTCTCTTACCCATTTAATTTCTTGTAAGCACATAAAATTAACTCTCTTCCTATTCATCGTATTTATTATTTTCATTGATTTACTTATAAGTGTATCCTATATTCCAAGTTCCAAAATGAATGCTATTATCATGAATTAGCTTCTTTATCCACATTTGTTCACGAAAATGTGAGAACTCTTTTTTATTTTTCACTACACTCAAGTGTCAATGCAGTGGCTCCTTGACACTGTACTCGAACTATACAATGCATTGATCTCAGGAAATTATTTAACATTAACATATTGTTGATTCATGACATAAAGATCTGAGACAAAAAAAGAAAAAAGAAAATTGTAATGAAAAAAATAGAAGATAATTAGAAGTAGTAATATGTACTAACAATGATAAATCTATTGTTTTCGGAATCCAAGTTGACTTCTATTGGGAAATGCAAGAGGCACTTCTAACATTCACTTAGTTATAATTCCATGTTTGACATCAAAGGTGACTCTTCACATTGTTGAAGCAAATCTAGAACAATATCTATTTATATGCATAGTTAAATAGCATGAAATGGAATATCAAATCAACAACATAGACATAAATAAAGAGACAAAGGGCAAAAAAATAAATCACATATATTCATTGAAATATTGTCAAGTGAATTCTTCTATTGTTTTAGTGGCACCATACTACTATATATTTTACCTTGTTGATATAACTCCATCCTTGGATCCAAAATTTTTACATGTTTAATTTTTTATTTTATTTTTCAATCTAATATTTAATAACCCTACCAGCAAGGCATCACATTGGTGCTTTAATGGTGTATGAGAATAATTCTTAATTAATTTCTTAGAGCTAGCTAAGTTATATTACTAAATCAAATATCCTCTTAAGAAACACATTTTGAGAATATTATCACCTAGGCTGCCATTTTCTAATTTTAGGACTTCTAAGGGGGTGATGGAATAGAGAACACGACCTTTTTTTTTTTCTTGCCGTTATAAAAAAACCATTGCTATAGGAAGATGAAAATGCAAAATTGGAATGCTAAATATAATTTTATTTTTATTAACCATGCATTTTGCAATTTGAGTGACTCCACTACTTGCAATAGCTATAAGTAGTCTCCCACCTAAGGTGTTGACTATTTCAAGGTATTTTGTAGGGGTTAATCTCACCAACTCTTCTACTATGCTCACATGCACAAACTGTATAGCCACATGAAATGCTATTTGGCCTAATGAAAAAAGTTTTGCATTTAAGGCACTTAGATATTTATTAATGATTGCTTTTGTAGCAGACCAATTATCACATATATACCTTTGTATAAAATCACTACATTAAAATGTTCTTTTTCTTCAATCTCACAAAATTATTTTTTACGATCTTTAGGTGGTCTTGCACTGTTCCCGTCCACCACTTCCCAAAGATCTCAAGTTATCAAAGAGGTTCTAGTCCAATGAAATCAATTTACATTGTTCTCATTTGTAAATGGTGAGGCAATTGTCTTATTTTAAACACACCTCCCACTCTCATCCATTCCTTGTCAATTTGCACTTTTTTTTTTCACAATGCAAATGCTAATTAACTCAATTAAGTAGTTCAAAATTTCACGTCGTAGCAATTAACAACTTGATACAATTTAATTTTCACTAATTGGGGAAACTAATTAAAAATTGCATTGAAGAAAACAAAGATCATAGGTACTGTCCACTTGTCACTTGCTCCAGCTTTCATACTAATGTCACTACGGCCACAATTAAATACCCTGATAAGAGTTGATGACACCTATATAGATATTTTCACTTGGAAACTAAGAGTAGCACAAGAAGATCAAACGCATACCAGTTGTCACACTTGCTCCAGGCTTCACACTATGTCCGGAAGTGACATTCATAATCAACATTATATATTGCACAAATGGAATATGGTTACTTGTATAAATTTGCAACAAATCAATCGCTTTTTACTGTAGCTACATTACTCTTTATTTAGTCCCTTTCTTTTCTTATTTTACCACATCTTCCTGCTTTATTTTTGGTTAGCCCATCCTAAAGTTCTCGATTTTGACTTGTGCCTTTGGGCAAGTAGTTAATACTTAATAGTTATTTATTTCTCTTATTATTATTATTATTATTATAGACTAAACTATAACTTTGGTGCAATTAATAAAGTTGAGGTGTGGTAATTTCATGCCTCCACCTCATATATATGATGTGGAGCAAGTTCATGTGATATGGAAATCATTTATTGGCCTACATTTCCATGCCAAACCTCCACCTAAATTTTATTATTTTTTTAAAAAATCCTTTAAATTCCTTCTCATTATAAAAGTAGTGTGAAAGAAAAAAAATTTAAATATAAAGATGATCCTACATTATATACACTGTTATCTTTTTCAAAATCTTTTATTGATATACACTATATCTTAAATAGATGGGCACATTTTATTTATCTGGACTTCGCATAATTGTTCTTGGAGAGATCTATGATTTTATTGCACCCCAATGGCCTTCGTATTCTTTTATTGGAAGAATATGAAGGCTCTTTCATATCATTTGAACGCAGGATTCATTTTGAACATCAGGTTTTATATATTGTGTGTTTAGCTCTGTTCTGTTCGTGTTCTCTGCTTTGGTGTTTTTTTCGAATATAGGTTTTATGATATGGCTGGTCAGTATGATGCAATCAAGGATATCTCTCCTCACCAAGAGAATTGGAGAATAAGAGCAAGGGTAGTACACATGTACTCGATGCCTGGATTCCATTTCTCTACGACTATTAGGATTGCAGGTGATGAAAGTTCTATTTCGAAGTCTGGATTTAAATTTTGTCCATTTCGTGATATCTTATCCAGGCACGCTGGTGACAATTTTTTGGTTGGTAAATTTGTTGTATTCTGGATAAATAATAAATATTATTTTATTTAATTTGGTTGTTAAGTTTATTGTATTCTGAATAGATATTATTTTTATTTAATGTTGATTAAGTTTTCCATTCTGATTCATTTTTTTCTCCAAGATGTTATTGGTAAATTGTCTTCATTTGGTGAGATTGAAGAGACCTTTAAAGACAGTATAAAGAACAAACGTATGGAGATAGAGTTGGAAGACCTTAAGAAAGTCATTTAACGTTGTGTTGGTATGTAGCAGACTCCTTTTTGCATTGTATAATTTTTGTTGTGTTATCTGTACTATTTTTTATTTGCAGCAATAATAAATTAAAATCCACCATGTGGGGATGACCTAAATGGTGCTATCACTGGACCCATAATACTGATCATCCAATGGTGTAGGATACGAGATTTTTCAGGTAAACGTGAAGTTTGTTTCTGTTTGTATTCTTTAGATAACATTTTTATATATGATAGTTAAGTATTCTTTCAGGTATAAGGAATAAGTATTCTTTCAGGTATAAGGAAAATATCTAATTCATCGTATGCTTCACGCATCTTCATAAATTCGTCTTTCGGTGAGATTTCTGACTCTGTCTAAGTAAGTGCTTTGGTATTGGTGTAGTCCCATTTCATGTCCCATTTGACATTATCACATTATTATGTGGTTATTTGTTGGCTGACGTAGTAGGCGTGTAATTTAGGATATAGGAAGATTAAGATGTATTTTCTCAGCAACCTAGCCAGCGTTCTGTCTAACCCGGTCAGTCTTCTTTTGATGACCTGATGTAAACAAATGACAGGAAGATCATTGATGAGATTGAAGAATGTCAAGTGGTAATTTAGCACTGATTATTTGTTATTATTTATCTTTTTTATACATTTGATTTCTAGCCTACCAAGGGTTTGTGAAAATGCCTGAATGTTTTACAAGAAGATTTGAGTTGGGTTCATTTATTTTCTCTTTTTTAATTTGCTAAGAAATTCTTAAACTAAATGAGCTACTAATTTTCTTTAGCTTTGAATCCTACTTACATGTCTATTCTTATAAATATGAGTGTTTTTATAATGTGGGCCTAAGAAGACCTATATCATTGCAGTAAAGTGGCAGGGACTCTACCACCTCAAATTATTATAGTTGATTTTAAGTGGCATGTACATGATGTCTAATATTTGCATGGTTTAAACAATTGAAGAAAATTTCGAAAGTTTTAGTGCTTTGAATCCTTTGGTACTAATATATCTTTTTATAGCCCTGCCTCGTGTATATGGAATTTTATTTGTCAATGGAGGATTTCTTCTTATAGCTTTGCTTCATGCTTTGAACCTTTTTGTATGATACAATTTTTTAATATGCTTCACTTGTACTCTAATGGTCTCCTCCTTTAATTTATATATAGTAAATTTTCTTGACTACTCTTTTCTATTATTTCAGGAAAGCAACATTAATATAGGATTGAGAAGCATATTCTGTGTGGTGCAGAAGGCAGAGAATGGGTGATGGAATAAGCTTTTAACTCTTTGTTCTCCTCTTGGAATTCAAATAAACTTAGGTACTGGTATGGTATATCGTGGTTCCTTCGGTCAACGATAATGCATTTCTAGCTTTCCTTTTCTTTATCAATTGGGTAGCCCATGGGCTTAATTAATGCCGCCTCACTTTTATACGTTGTTTTTCATATTATTTTCTTTTTTACTCTGCAGTCATTTTTATATTTTTTCAGTCTTTCCTCTGACCAAAATTTTTATCTTTCAACAAATGTTGAATTTATAGGCATGTTTGAGTGTTTAGAAGATTTTTTTTAAAAAAATTAACCTTAATATCAATCTTGTAATCCTTCATGGCCATGAGTATCTTCGACTTTTCTTTGTTTCAGAAATATTATGGGAAGCTCTCAAGCTAGGCACGTTCAAAGCCAAGAGGCCCTTTGATGTCTTCATTTCAAGAGGAAGATCTTGGCCTGCACCCAGAAGCAAAGTTGTAAGCTTCTGAACAAAAGAGGTGGGTTCTTAATGTTGAATGCTTGGTTTTTCCTATTTTTTTATGGATTGTTTATTATTTATACGCACATGTGCGTGCGGCAAAGTCTTTGCTAACAAGCTGTGGCCGTGGTCTTATTGCTTAATCCTAATTTCTTAGTCTCTGGGCTATGCAATTTGAAAATAGACTTTATTTGCTATTTTAAACCACATTTTAGATCTTGCTTAGGCTTTTGAAGTAGTAAGCCAAAATAAGAAATTTTCACATTTTATAAATGATATCTTAGTTTAGGTTTTTCTTTTGGGGGGGGGGGGGGGGGTTGACCCTGAACTGTGAGAGCATTATGGTATTATCTGTTGCTTTAGAATGGATTTGCTTCTACAACTTTTGGTGTCCTAATTGGAATATGTACCATTGACTATTGAAATTTTTTTTTGGGTGTAATTGAGATGATATTTTTTCTAAAAAAGTTTGCTTCCAATAGATAGTCAAATAAGTAACATGATCTCATTCTTTATTATTTGACTTATGGCAGGTTGAGCATTTTGACAAAGGCCCAAATGCGTTAGCAAGGTTGGATGAATTAAGGCCAGCAGCCTATACTGGAGTGGAAATTCTAATGTCAAAAACCACAAGTTCGTTCATGTCATTCTAAATTTATTGATAGATAATTGAATGTGGTCTTTTTGCGCATTCTATTTTCAATGCTTTGATCTATTTTAAAATTCAAATGTTGACAGCCAATTGTAAGATTATCGTTGTCCAAGGTTTTGACTCATGCAGGCATGATGCTGTTGTTGCCCAAAACCTATCCCCGGTAATTATTTCTTTTACAATTTGATTATGTTGCTTTTATAGCACTCTCTAATCTATGTCAAAGTTGCTGAAGAAATGGGAAATGCGATTAATCAGATTATATGTAATGCTGTTGACATGAAAGGCACTAGATCAATATATCTATTTCCATTTTCTACACTTTGGTTTATTTTTTGGCATGTTTTCTTCCTCATGCTTGCCTGTGTATGCTCCTGGTGGGGAGATTTTGTTGTCAACCCCTCTTTTTTTCTTACGGTAAAAAGCTTTTGCAAATGCTGACAGGCTCGCAGGTGCAGTGCTCATTGCCGCAGTTGTCAACTACTGGTGGTCTGGTCTCCTTGCAAACTTGACTAAGGAAAGGGTATTACCAATAAAAACCACAAGACCAATAGGCACTAGGTGTTTCTCACTACATTTCTTGTATGTGAGATGCTAAGTTCAAATCTATCTTGCTCAGATTAGCTTTGTTTTGATTGTCATCGACTGATCACTTGGCCTTTGAAATTCGAATCCCCAATACCCAGAGCAACAAACCAAAGACATTAGGAGAGTCATTCAAAACTATTTTTTGGAAATGGAAAGCTCAGAAGAATCTTGGCAAGGCGTTTCATCATGCAGCTCTGTTTGTAAGAAAGGATTGCTTCAATATCATTTCGCAGGATGGATGGGGCTTAAAGGTGGAGACTTGGCAATTCTTAAGCATGACACTAACCGGTTATGTTCTAGTTTCAGCTCACTTAGCACAGGTGTGATTGTCGACTTGGACAAAGACTGACTACTGGAGGAGCAAATCAGAAAAGAAGCCTCCTCCTTTCCTAACTTTATTCTTTAGTTTCCTTCTTTGTTTGAGGTTGTATCAAAAAATAAATAAATATTACACATGATCTAGAGAATGCTACTAAACAACAGTTTTAGTTGTCTCTATAGATTTGTACTTTCTTTGGATTAATATAAGATTTTGCTTGACAAATCTCTTTAAAATTTTAATGTAGGTAGGAAAAAAAAAGAAATAAAGAGAAATAAGGATAATTTTATTTAAAATAAACTTGGTGTCATTTATTTTAAATTAATTTTGACCAAGAAACAAAACAGATGAATTAAGAATTATTTAAAGTGATAATCAAAGGCTTGAGATTTAAAAAAGTTCATTGTTTCAAAATTGAGTGATGTCATTTTATTTTGTTTTCAGAAATTTTCATGAAAATTGCCTTGCATTGGTGATAAAAAAATATGAGGGGTTTAAAATAGAAATAAGATTAAATTGCCTTTGATTATAATATGGTAACGAGAGCGAAAAGACAAATGCTATACATTTTTTTCTAAAAAAATAAAAAACTATTCTTTATGCATTATACGAATTTCTCTAAGTTTGAAATTATTAAAATATTTTTCATTCATTATGGCTAAACTTTATTATATTTCTTGTATTAGTATTTGAACTTAAAATTATTTTTTTAATTTGTTTAGAATTTACTTTATTTAATTTTTATAAAATTTTATAAATACAAGAATCTTTGAAAATCCTAACGTTGTTAAAAGAAATGAGGATGAAGCAAATTTATCAATTATCATCATCCATGAAGAATGAGAACAAAGATAAAGAGATAAATAAGTGATAGCAATAGAATAAGCAAAAATGACAATGAAGAAACAAGAGAATAATGAAGGCAAGAATGTAAAAAAAAAAAAAAATCATTACTTTTTGAAAAAAGGAATATGTCAAAAAAAATTTAAAATTTTAAAAATTATTTTAAATTTTTGGCTATTAATTGTTTAATATCTTAATTTTAATATCGCCTTTGTTTTGACTATTTTATTAGAATGCATGTTGGGCCAATAAAGGATATGTTGTAACCAATGACTCCAACTCATAGCATTTAATGAAATTAATGATTATTTTTATGCTTTTGTTCTTGAGATATTAAAAAAAATCATTTTATTATATATAATTATTTTTCTAAAGCATCGCATGGATTACTATTCTTGTCGATTATAAAACTTTGGCCCTCTTTGGATTATAATCATTTCTTCACAATTCAGCTAATAACATCCGTATTTGAAGATTAAAGTTTCGCATAATGTCAAATTACACAAATTGTTATCACACAAAATTACACAAAAGCACTCTAATGATATAATCTGATTTTTTCGAGTATTTAAAATGTTATCACACAAAATATTTTATTTAGATAAAAGCATTAAAGTATGAAGAACGTTAAAACCAAAGATCTTTGTAAATACAGAAATCTGAAAGGCTACATTTTTCACCATCCAAACACTACATTAGTCATATTCATCCTTCCATGCTTATACCAACAAGACTATATCCCTAATGCGTAAAGGTTAGGAATGCCATAAAAATTGTACTGATTGAAATAGTCCTTATGAAAAAGAATAAGCTAAAGAAAGAAACAGTATTAATTTACACTGGAGATTATAAAATATATTTCGTTTCCACATTTCAGATAAGAAGAGCTTTCAAAGCCTATTGTCAGACAGCAATAAATTCACCGCATAATGAATTTATTTTTTTTAATATAATTTGTGTAATATGTATTATATTTTTATAATAATTATCATATCTATTACATAACTATTTTAATAATCAATTCACCTTTTATACAAATGTTATTTTTTATATTATTTATCTACTTTTTTACATTCTCTTATATATTATCTAACCAAGTACATTTTTTATGCTTAGTAACAACTTCGTGTCTAATTCAAATTCTGAATCTTTGCATCTATCAAATGCAGAAATTAAATATCTGTACTATGCCCTATCCTGCAAGCAAAACCACTGATTTTACTTTGAATATTTTAGAATGATCATGGAAAATAAATGAGAAATTTGTACAATTTTAACAAAATTTAAGAAAATTTTATATAATTTATTCTTCATAAAATTGTAGTTGAAGCATAACGGCAATTTACACTTTGGTTCAATGCTCATTGAATCTAATGAGTTGATATTGCAGGTGTTAATGTGTGTTTAGATTTCTGTTACAAAATTTTATTTATGTAAGAGTTCTCAATCTTTGCTTTCCCTAAAACGTAATTTGGAGAAATCCAAACGAAAATCTTAACACACATTTAGATGAATATGATAGGGTATATTCCATTGTGTTGCTTCAAAGGTGATGGTAAAATAGTTAAGTCTCCATAAAATATATATTAAAATAAATAGACTAACTAAACTTGAGCTTTAAAATCTTATTAATGATTCAAATAAAGCTTTACGGGCAGTTTGGCATGCTTGGAAGGGGGGGAGGAAGGAGGGAAAAGGAAAAAAAGAAGGAAAGTTGAAAAAAATTATAATTTTATCATTATAATTATTATTTAATACTTTTTAATAATAATTATTTAATTATTAAAAATAAAAGGTATTATAAATATTTTTTATTAACAAAATTACCTTTTTATTTTTATTTTTATTTTTATTTTTATCCTAATTATTTATATACCAAATGGGTTAAAGTTTTTTTTATTCCTTGACATTTTGGGTTAAATAGAAGGAATCCCTAAAGTCAAACAACACAAATTGAGCCATAGAGATGCAGTGGGGAATGCGTGGAGTTCAGTAAAAAGAAAAATTACATCTAACCACCAAGATTTTATAAAATTTATAATAAAAAATTTTAAAAATTAAAATTATTTTTAGGAACCAAAATATTAAGTGTAAAAAAATTACTATCAAATTTTAAAATTTTAAACTTAGTAGTAAGCTCCCTAAAATTTAAAAGTAATTTTAAATTTTAAAAATAATTTTAACTTTTAAGATTCTCTATTATAAATTTTATAAAATCTTGGGTTTTTAAATACAATTTTCCTTGGTAAAATCCTACAAAGAACATAGGTAGGAGAGGTGGGAAAAATTGGGGAAAGGAAAGGAAGAAGATCAATTTGCTCCTTTTTGTCTATATGTTTGTCCAGAAGTTGAAAATAAAACTTTTATTGTGACAGCACCTACTATCACAATTTATGAGGCGTTTTTCAAATAAAATAAAAAGGAAAAGACTTTTACTTGGAACACAAAAGATGGTAATGTATCCTTTCCCACCACAAAATATGGTTTATTTTCTCTTTTGTAAATACAATCAGTTAGTCAATTTAACAATTTTACTAATTATGAAAGGCGTAAATTACACGAACTTAGAACTTTGGAAGAAAATAAGGTGGTAAATTGAATAAGTTCCTACTTTAGAAGGAGTACTATTGACATTAACTTAATTTTTAAATCAAAATATAAAGAAGTACATTTTAGCTTGGTTTAATCATAAAATTAATACGTAAATTTTAAAATATAAAATACACTTCTATAAATTTTAAAATGTAAGAAAACACTAGGTATTGCTTCCATGAGATCTTTTATTACATTTTAAGAGTTACTTTATTATGTTTTAAATTGTTATACGTATTTTATAATTAAACTAGCTCATTAAGATAAAATATGCTTTAATTCAAAAAATAAATACATATCAACTAACACCTGTAAAAATTTATATACAATTTTTTATAAAAAATTATAAATATATAATTACTCAATTAAATTAGACATTTATTATATTTTTATTAAAAAATTTAATAACAAAATATAAAAAAATTATATCAAAAACCATTAGGGCCTAGAGATAGGAAAGAGGGAGGCGCTTGAGAGTGGAATATATCATGGCAAGAGATGTGATAAGGAACTGGAAGTAACAACCATCTATAGACATTGATCTTCAGTCGTGCGTGCGCAGCAGGCAACGTCTCACTTCACACCCATGCCTGCCATGATCTTCCTTTCTCTTCTTCCTCAGCTATCTGGTAATCCTAATATCACATTTTACTCCATCTCATTCCCATACTCTTGCGTCAATGTTTCATCCTCCTCTCGCCAGAATCCTCCCAAAAACCCCATCCAAAATCACCCTTCCAGTCTCCTTCCAATTGCCTCTACAACAAACTCTATCTCCCCTGTCTCCTCTGAGTCTAAATCTCATTCTGATGCTCCCATCAAAGTCCCCACACCTCCATGGATGAAGGGTCCCCTTCTTCTTCAACCCCATGAAGTTCTTGACCTTTCTAAGCCCAATGCCAAGAAAAGCTTCAATAAGAGCGAGGTGGAGCAATCTGATCAGGCATTGACTAAGAAGGAAAGCGGCGTGAGAGGGAAGAAGGCTATGAGGAAAATTGTCCAAAACATCGAAAAACTTCATAAGGGTCAGAACTACTCAACTGATATGCAGATGGGCTCTGCCGAAGTTGAATTTGGGGATTCTTTGGAACAACTAGTAAAAGATGCGGATTTCAGAACTCGTGGGAGGATGCCATGGGAGAAGGATGAGAGGATTGTATTTCGGAGGGCGAAAAAAGAAAAGGTGGTGACTGCCGCTGATTTGACACTTGATAAAGCATTGCTTGAGAGGTTGAGAAGTGAGGCTGCGAGAATGAGAACTTGGGTGAAGGTTAAGAAAGCTGGTGTTACTCAAGCTGTTGTTGATGAAATTAAACGCATTTGGACTAGAAATGAACTTGCCATGGTTAAATTTTATATCCCTTTATGCCGGAATATGGATAGAGCTCAAGAAATTGTCGAGGTTAGGCTTGTCAATATTGTCCACTATTTGTATTTTCAAAGCGATATATTTCAAAAGCTGGTTCTTAGAATATTTTATAGTCCCATGTTAATATGCTGCCATATTAAACTGGATATAAGAATTAATGTGTTATGCATACCTTGGAATGGACTGTGGAGATGGGAATCTGAGGCCATTTTGCCTTTAACATTTCTCATGTATACTTCCTGCTTTCTTCCGGTAGGACCACATAGTGTTCCGTAATACTTGTTTGACTAGTTAAATGTTTTATTTAGTTCAGTATAATTTTTCATCTTTAAAAGCTCAAAATAGTAAACCAAGGCATTTAGCTACGTTTTATATCAACGTTGACAGATGAGAAACAACGTGGTTCAATTTGACTAATTAGTGATGTCTAATATTGAGAAACATATATTTAATCATATCATATCATGTATTGCTTTGACTTATATGTCATTACTTCTGTTCCTTATTAAATTTGTTTCTAGTTATCATTTTATAGTACTGATGGTAGCATTAGTGTTTATTTCCTATGTGAATAGATAAAGACTGGAGGCTTGGTTGTCTGGAGTAAGAAAGATACTCTTGTTATTTACCGAGGACACAATCATCAGTTCACCCCTAAAGTTTCTGAAAAGATTTATACAGGATACTTTCACAGTCAGAAAGCAAATCATTATGAAATCAATTTGTTGCAGTCAGAAACCAAGGACAACCTTTACCAGTTTAAATCCTGTCAAAGTAGTACTCATGATATGTTGAGCTGGAAAGCTGATAGTAAAGACTCTATATCAACTGTTGTCCATTACAAAGATGTGAATTGCCAACCTGTGAGTGGATCATTGTATGAGAGGGAAGCTGATAGGTTATTGGATGGCTTAGGACCTCGCTTCATTGATTGGTGGATGCACAAGCCACTCCCAGTAGATGGTGACTTACTTCCAGAAGTGGTTCCTGGATTTGAGCCTCCTTTTAGGCTTTCTCCACCTTACACTAATTCAAAACTGACCAATAATGAACTTACATACTTGAGGAAGCTTGCTCACCCTTTGCCATGCCATTTTGTTCTTGGTACTCTCCGGCTTGATGTACTCCTTGGATTTCTTTATTCTCGTTTTCTTTATGTGTTTTTATTTTAGTTTTTTTGCTGAGAAATGATAATATGTAATCATTTTGTCTTTCTTCCTGGATTTGAAGATTTTAAGCAATTTATGCCGGATATTTTCTGGTATAAATTAGCTTAAAGAAGAAATATCATCTCTCTTTAATCTAGTTTAGTTTTGTTTTTGGCCATTACTTATTATCTAGAGATTTCTGCAATTGCCCATTTCTCTTTTGGCACTTTGTTTCAAGCCTATAATAGTTAGTTATGGTAAAGCCCAATGATATATCCTACTTTGAATGTCTTGCTCTTCAACCTGTTTTCTTGAAATAGAAACCTTGTAGCAAAAGGCACCTCAGGTTTTGTTTGACATTGTAAATTAGAAATTCATGTGAGTTAGCTACGTCTCCTTTTTCAGACTCCTGACTGTAATACGTGGTTATCATTCAAGGGAAATATTATGTTACAGGCCATGGGCAATAGAGTTACCACATGCACAGCCTCACTGCACATAGTCTTATTTATGGTGTTTACATCTGTGCCTTTTATATGTGGATATCTATTGTGATTCATTATATAAGCTAATTTGTTAATATCATGTGTATCTATATGCTGAAAAGTTTAAAAATAAATTTTAGCACATCAAATCCATTGTTCAGCTAATTCTACTGAGCCAACAAATTTATTTTGTAGTGCACAAGACATTAGCATATATTGTGTTTTGAAGCATGAAGAGGCATCTAGCCATATTAATTTTGTGAATTTTCTATCTAGAGACCAAATACAAAGATAGAGTCAGTTCACTTCACTGCATAATAATTAGTTACTTCAGTTTGTTTCTAGTTCTAAATCTATGACTTCGTTGGTGTCATTTTAAAAGCACACCTAAATAAACTGAGTTACAAATTGAAAACCTTCTTTAATTCAATGAAAATTAAAGTACTTATACATGGTGAGGCCAAGCAATCTATGTAACGGAATGTAACTGCTTCTGAAAAAAAAGAAAAAAAATGGTGAATCTAATCAATAGTTGTATTAAATGAAAATTATAATTGGTTGGTTATAAACTGATCATAGGTTTAGCAAGAAACTTATATGGGCTACCTTTCATGCTTGCCATTGCATATATAAGGTTAATTAATACATCTTCTCTATATTACGAAGGAAGGAACAGAAGACTTCAGGGCTTGGCTTCTGCTATTTTAAAGTTGTGGGAGAAGAGCCTTATAGCAAAGATTGCTGTGAAGTATGGAATTCCAAATACTGACAATGAAAAAATGGCCAATGAACTCAAGGTAAGTTTCATAGAAGTCTACTTTACATTCTAGATGTGAGACCAAGACATTTCAGATCTTAAGAGTAGGTTTGTCCTTCTGCATATAAGATTGACTCATTGGGTTGGGTTTAATTAAATGAATTATGCTGACCAACTCTCTTGGGAGAACTTGTCACTTTGGGTGTCCTCACTTATAAATTAGTCTTCTCCTCACGTGACATCTATACAGCAATTTCATGACACAGGAATGACAATATCAATGTGTATAATGCTTGGGCATATAATGTTTCCATTTTGAATCATATACCTAAAAGACAAGCTAAAATCTCTTGTAACACCTACTATAAAATTCTCCTGCATAGCTTGTATACACATTAATGTGCTGCTTTTGGTTTATATTTGTAGAAACAAGTGTGTAACTTTGTTATCCACAATGCAGCATCTCACAGGTGGAACTCTGTTGCTGCGTAACAAGTTTTTTATAGTACTTTATAGGGGCAAGGACTTCCTTCCTAGAAGAGTTGCTTCTTTGGTGGAAAAGAGAGAAGAGGAGCTTAAAAGTTGTCAACTTCAAGAAGAAGTTTCACGGCTGAAAGCAGTTGAAGCTTTTTCAGCAATTGATGAAACACAATGGAACACTAGTACAAGTGGAACCTTATCAGAGTTCAAGAAAATCCAAAGAACACTTGAGGATGTCGAAAACATCCATGTAGATTTTAATGTTCAACTGGAAGCAGAAATAGTCAGATTGGAGAGGGAATTGAAAGAGGGAGAGCGCCGAGTCTTCATTGTATGATTTGATTTATCAACTTTTTCATTTTGACTTGGTATTATATGAATATGCTGTGAATTATTTTAATGGACTCTGCAGCTTAATAAGAAAATAGAGAGCTCAACAAAGGAATTATCAAAGTTGAATGCTGCATGGACACCTTCTGAGAAGGATGCAGACCTGGAAATAATGACAGAAGAGGAGAGAGAATGCTTCCGGAAGATAGGACTGAAGATGCATAGTTGCTTAGTGCTTGGTAAAGAAATTGTACTTCTCAAATTTTATTTGCCTTATGGGCGTCTCTCTCTCTTTCTCTCTCTCTCTCTCTCTCTGATCTGTTTTATCTAATCAAATATCATGGTTATATGAGAGTTTACTTTGAGTCAAATGGCTTATACGTTGAGAAAGCTTGGCTGGAGTTTCTTTGTCTTTGAAAACTATTAAACAATCATGATTCACAAATTAAATTAACATTTAGAATATTCATGCTATGGTCCAAACTAAAGTTTCCTTAATTTACATCACTATAAGTTTATCTTCTCAAGGTCAATATCAGTAGAATTTTACCCATGCTTCTTCTTCTATGCATTCAATGTCTTGTTCTCGCTCTTCTAATCATTGAATTTAGTTGCTTATAGTGCACACTTAAATTTGGTTTCAGAGTCTTGCTAGGAATTTATAAGTTACTGTCTTACATTTGTGGCTTTCTCAAATGAGCTGCATTTTTTCTTCAACCTGTCAATATAGTGGTTAATAATTAATATTGTCTCCCCCTAAAATTGCCCTTCTGTACTTGCTTCAGGGGCATATTGCTTCTATAACTGCTTATAGCTCTATTACATCTTTATTGAATATTTTATACGTTACTATGTTAAAACTCTCCAGAATTTGATAGTATGAAACGAAATATGTGTTTACATGTTCTGTGAATGAGAAAAGTTTAAAGTGCTTTGTTATCCTTCTAGAATGGCAGGCTTGAAGCATATTGTTTTCTTGACTCCCATTTAATCAGTTCTGATTCAGATGTAGTTCACTTTACTTCTTTACCTGAACTTAGTTTCAATATCTCATAGCAAGATTTTATTACTTGCTTTGCGCAAATATCAACAAAACCAACTATGGAGAATCTTTGCAAACTACCACTCTTACATACGTGTGAGTACAAATTGAGTATACTGAAATCTTTAATGTTTCCTTACACCCTACGTTTGATGTTCAAGGTTTGTTACTGCCCTTTAAGATGGATGTGTAGATGGGCTCTAATAGTTGAAACTAATGCAGGAAATTAAGGGAATTAGGACTTAAGCAAGCTAGAATGGGCATTACAGTTGATTATGAGGCATTGAGGTTTATTTAAGATAAAATTGGTCAGGCTTTATTTGGGAGTGAAGGGAAGGCAAACAAAGGTTAGAAATTTAGAATAGTTGTTGTTCTAGGCGAATTAACATTAATGATAAATAGTAACTTTTTGGCTTAAATGTTTTTAAAAAAGTTTTTGAGAAGGATGGTAGAAAGTTTAAAAGAATTTTTTAAGGTGGTTGGCTAGGAAAATAGGCTGCAAGGCCTTAATTAAATTGGCATTATTCTATTATAGAAATGGGGGGAAAAGATAACCCAGGCTTCGCACTAAGAGCTCCTTGTATATTATTCCAGATAAATGAAATTTCTAGAGATTTGGATCATACTCCTAACTCTGCCTATGCTGTGCTTTAATATAAATCATTTCATAGCCGGTCCCAAGCTTGAAAAAAAGAGGAGGGTTGTGTTAGGCAGTCGACAGTCAATGTAAAATTTCATTGAATCTTTATGACATGGATCAACGATATATAAACGTTAATGCTATGGCGTTGTTCGGAAGCAACACGCTATATAGCTCGAGTATAGTGTCAAATGAGCCAGAGCTGCTATATCGTCACCTGGGTGTAGTGAAAAATAAGCAAGGGCTTTCACATTTGTGTGAATGAATATGGCTAAAGAAGTTAGTTTATGAAAGTAGGATTCATCTTGGAACTTAGAATATAGGTACACTTACAGGTAAATTAATGGAAATAGTAGATACTATGATTAGGAGGAAGATTAATTTTATGTGCTTGCAAGAAACTAAATGGGTAGGAGAAAAAGTAAAAGAATTAGATACTTCAAGTTTTAAGCTTTGGTATACTGGTAAGATTAAATATAGAAATAGAGTAGGTATAATTGTGGATAAGTATTGGAAAAATACTGTGGTAGATGTAAAAAGATTAGGAGACAGAATTATAGCATTAAAATTTATAGTGGAAAGAAAAATTTTTAATGTTATTAGTGTTTATGCACCATAAGTAGGGTTAGAAGAGCACTATAAGATAGAGTTTTGGAAGGATTTAGAAGATTTAATTCAGGGAATACCTTTAGGGGAGAAGATTCTAATAGGAGGGGATCTTAATGGTCATGTTGGGAGTATATATAGAGATTACGAGGGTTCGGGGTTATGGTTTAGGAAAAGCAAATGTAGAGGGTAAAATTATTTTAAACTTTTCTTTAGTGTTAAATTTTACTATAGCTAATACTTGTTTTAAGAAGCGTGAAGAGTATCTTATCACATATAAAAGTAGAAGGATATGTTCTCAAATTGATTTCTTTCTATTAAGGAAAATGGATAGAAAGATTTGCATGGATTGAAAAGTTATATCTGGTGAGAGTTTGACTACACAATATAGGGTTTTAGTCATAGATATTCGAATTAAGAGGAGAGTAAAAAGTAAAGGTCAAGATAGGATGACAAAGATAAAGTGGTGACAATTAAAAGGTGATAAAGAAAAGAATTTGCAGAGAAGAATTTTGGAGGATGGATCAAGGGACGTATAAGGAAGTGCAAATGATATGTAGAATGAGATGACTAAAGAGATTAGGAAGGTTGCAAAAGAGATACTCGGGGAATCAAGAGGTTTCGAACTTAGGGATAAAGAATCTTGATGGTGGGATAAAAGCGTACAAGACAAGGTTAAAGTTAAAAGAAAATGTTATAAAGCATGGTCTTTGTGTAAAAGTGAGAAAAATTTAAAAAAATATAAAGTAGCTAAGAAAGACATTAAAAAAATAGTGAGTAAAGCAAAAGTTAAGGCTTTTGATGGGTTATATCAATCCTTAGGCACTAAAGTTGGGGAAAGAAGTATTTATAAGCTTGTTAAAAGTAGAGAAAGAAAGACAAAAAATATTGATCAAGTGAGATGTATTAAAGACGGAAGAAGGAAGAGTCTTGGTCACGGAACAAGATATTAAAGACAGGTGGAAGTGTTATTTTCATAGGCTTTTTAATGAAAGACATAGGTTTTTATTACACTCAAATAGCCTAAACACTATAGAAAAAGATCAAAATTATATCTTTTATCTTAGGATTCGAGAGGCGAAAGTAGAAGTAGCTTTGAAAAAGATGGAGAATAGTAGAGCAGTAGGACCAGATAATATACTTATTGAAGTATGGAAATGTTTAACAGTGAAAGGTATAAATTGGCTCACAAAGTTATTTAATAAGATTATGAGATTTAAGAAAATACCAGACGAGTGGAGGCAAAGTACTTTAATTCCTATTTATAAGAATAAGAGGGACATACAAAACTGTGCAAATTATAGAAAAATTAAATTCATGAGCCACACTATGAAGTTATAGGAGAGGGTTATTGAATGAAGATTAAGGCAAGAAACTCAAGTTGCAGAGAATCAATTTGGTTTTATACCTAATAGGTTGACTATGGAAGCAATATACTTATTACATAGATTAATGGAGAAATATCCGAAAAATAAAAAAAATTTACATATGGTGTTTATTGATTTAGAGAAGGCATATGATAGGGTGCCTAGAGATATTTTGTGGAAGGCTTTGGAGAAAAAATGAGTTCGTATTGCATATATTTGAACAATTTAGGATATGTATGATGAGGTTACAATTAGTGTAAGAATTCAAAGTGGGCTCACTAAAGATTTTTCAATAACTATTGGCTTGCATCAGGGGTCAACTTTGAACCCTTATCTCTTTACTTTAATTTTAGATGTGCTTACTGAACATATCCAAGAGTCAGTGCCACAGTTAATGCTCTTTGCAGATGATGTAGTCCTAATTGGAGAGTCGAGAGAGGAAACAAATGAGAGGTTAGAGATATGGAGACTTGGTTTGGAAGACTATAGATTTCATTTAAGTAGAAGTAAAACGGAGAACATGGAATGGAAGTTTAGTAAGAGGCATACTAATTATAGTGTAGAAGTGAAAATCGGAGAACACACCATACCACAAGTTACTCGGTTTAAGTATCTTGGTCTATCTTATAGCATGACGGGGAAATAGAGGAAGACGTAAATTATAGGATTCGAGTAGGATGGATGAAATGGAAAAGTGCTTCAGGTATTATTAGTGATAGGAGAGTGCCACTTAAACTTAAAGGTAAATTTTATTGTACAGTTATAAGACCGGCAATGTTATATGGGACTGAGTGTTGGGCAATAAAAGTTCAATAGGAGAATAAGTTTAATGTCGCAGAGATGAAAATGTTGCTTTGGATAAGTGGACATACCAAATTAGATAAAATTAGAAATGAATACACTAGAGAGAAAGTTGGGGTTGTACCTATTGTAGAAAAGATTGTGGAACTGCGTCTTAGATGGTTTGAACATGTGTGGAGAAGACCTATAGAAGTCCCAATAAGAAGAGTAGATTAGATGGAGAGTAGTCCAATAATTAGAGGTCGAGGAAAGTTACGAAAAACTATAGGTGAAACTATTAAGAAAAATTTATATTTAAATGGTATATCTAAAGATATGATTTATAATAAAACTTTATGGCGTCGTTTGATTTATGTGGCCGACTTCACCTAGTGAGAAAAGGCCTCGTTGTTGTTGTTTGTTGGATCATACTCCTAATACTCTAAGGATCAAGAACTGATATTACATGAGAAAAATTTTATCACACAGCTTCCCTTGAGGTTTACTACTATTAATGGCCCATCTTCCTTTGCTTTAGAAATTAGATGGACTCAACAACTTCCCCAAGTTTAGAGGCTTATTAATAAAGACTTACATTCATTAGTATATTTTATGAAGGATTACAATCAGACCTTTCTTATCAAAATTGTGTTTGTTTGCACTTCAAGCTTGTGTTTTCTTGAACCTCATGAATCCTTGTTAGCATGAACACTCAAATTTCATATCTCCTCTTCCTACTTCCCAGTAGCTGAAAATGGATATTATAACTTTGTGTGGCCTGAGTCCCCCGTCTCTTTCTCTCTCTCTCTCTCTCACCCAAATATTCAAGCACAGATAACATGCTACATTTACTTCATTTGGTAGATGGAGAAACAAGAACCTCTTCTAAATACCTATGAGTTAGCTTTTGTTCCCTTGATGCTCTCTATTTGTTACCTATCAGTAAAGACAAAGAAATATTGTTTCACTTGCTTCTGAGCCAGCATCAGCCCCTGATGGAAACAGCCAAAGAGGCATTTCCTCACTGTGGCTTCAATTGTCAATAACAGTTATAGATGCTGCTGTTACTACAGCTTCTCAATGAAGTCTTTTCTTGTTGGAAATACCTTTATTATTATTTTTTCTGGCTCTTAGAAATTCTATTAAATGATGACTGCAGGCAGACGTGGGATCTTTGATGGCATAGTGGAGGGCATACATCAGCATTGGAAGCACAGAGAAGTAGTAAAGGTCATTACAATGCAGAGAGTGTTCGGGCAGGTCATCAACACAGCAACACTGCTTGAGGCAGAGAGTGGTGGGATTCTAGTTTCTGTTGATAAATTAAAAGAAGGCCACGCTATAATTATTTACCGTGGAAGAAACTATAGACGGCCGTTAAAAAAGGTGACAAAAAATCTTTTAACAAAAAGAGAAGCATTTCGGAGATCTATTGAAATGCAGAGAATCGGAGTAAGTGATTGCTTTCTTCTGCTTGACATTTATATCCCTTCATTTGTATATATTTTCCTTCAAGTGTATTCCCTTTTCCATTTGGGTCTGACTTGCTTATTATTGTCTCAGTCACTGAAGTTTTTTGCACATCAGAGACAGCGGAGAATCTCAGATTTGAAACTCAAACTGGTAAATACAAGCATTTTGTGCTTGAAATTGGACCGTGTTAACAAAATTAATGAATCGTAAATCTGTTTAGTCGTCCTTTCTATTTGACCAGAAAACTTAGACTTCAACACTGATCCTTTATTTCATGCACTGTTTAAGTGGGATCATTTTGAATTTTGCAGGCACAACTCCTGCAGGGAAAGGGGGTTGAGCAGAGGGATAAAGAAAGTCAATATATGACCGGATAACAATACAAGTATCCTGCTGAAATTGCTCTAAAATTGCCTGGTAATTAGAGGGAGACAAGAGATAGGAAAAATTCTACAAGCATCAGCGAATAACCTATTTTGCAAGTAAGCTCGTCATTATAGAAGTACTATTGAAAATTCCTTAACCCTCGTGTGAGTTGAGTCCTGCAAAAAGTAAAAAATTCCAATATCTGGAAGTCAACTGCCATCGATGATTTGCCCTAATTTATGGGCAGTTCATTTTCTAACAGATTGCTTCTACCAAACGTTCTCTTATACATTCATTGGCATGAAGGAACAAATGGGATGATAAAAATGAGGAGATGATTGGGATCTCACCATTTTCATGACCCCATTTCTAAAAGTGAGGAAAATGGATGTTTGTAAATCATTTTGTAGTTCCAATTTGTAGTCACTCAGAATCAAAAGATACACTGACCGTTATGACCCGCTTCCATTTTTTTTTTCTTCCAAATAAAGGACATAATTTTGATACATAAATTAAACTAATAGTTTCTTTTTTACTTAAACCAAATATTAGAATAATATACTATTTGTTTTTGTCTCGACTTCTCTGTTTAGAACATCAAAATAAGGTAGAGCATAACCACCTCTTATAACCTAGTTTCCTCTCACCTCTCCTTTCCCGGCACATCCTTCTCTTTTCTTCCTTGCCACCTTCCCCTTCCCTTTTCAAACAACCAAATATAGGACTTGCCGTTATTGGAGAATTGAGTTTGAGACTTTCACAATTTTGAGAAACCATTGTAGATATTATTTTGAAATGATTCAGAAGACTTCACCAGACCTTGAGCAGCTCATGACTTGCATCTTAGCTTATCTACTTATGGGCGCTCTGCTAGATGTCCTTACCCTCCTCTGGCCAATAAGATGATCATGATCTATCTAGCAAGCTTTGTGCTTGACCTTGTCGCTTTCTGTCTTTTATGAGCTCAACCCTTGCTCTTTTTATGTCCAGTGACAGCTTCATGTCTAATTCAAATTCCAAATCTTTGTATGTATCAAATGCAGAAATTAAATAGCTGTACTATGCCCTATCCTGCAAGCAACACTATTGATTTTGCGTTGAATATTTTAGAATGATCATGGTTGTGCTGTAACTGAGACTTTTGAAGATAATCCAACAGATTTGTGAAACCTTTTTGTACACCATGCATCTTTTTGTGTTCCTTAAAATCAATGTTTCAAAAGTTGGACCGGAGAAAGGAGTGGTTCATGGCTTGGTAGTTGAATTGGTTTACTTAATTTATTTAAAAATATATTTAATATGATTCTAATAAAAAATTTATGACTTTTATCTCCATTTTTCATAATATTATATTAAAACTTTGCATTTCCTATTAAAATAATGTATAGTGGCTTAATGGAAAGCAGCTTGTCAAAGTCTCTGTGTCTCAAGTGTGGTTCACCGTGCTGCTAAATTTTGCTTTCCACTATCATGAATGAATGAAGCTTTATATTAAATTGTGCAGATGATAACTGACAGTACAAGCTGTCTTGTGGGATGAAATGCTAGCGCACGCACTCCAAGATGTTGGTTCGACTCATCTCGTCACAAGTTTTGTGCCATTTATTGGAAGAAGACCAAAGCGGACCGGTTCAGCAACCAGCACTGGTTTACACGCATTGTGCCATGTATTGGAAGAAGACTGAAGTGGACCGGTTCCGCAACCAGCACTGGTTTACACGCAAACCTGCTCGGTTGAACTAGTTTATGACCAAATTTGACCCGTGCTTTCACCCTCTGGTTTGCGGCCTCCTCTAGATCAGACAGGAGGTTAGTTCATCGATTTTCTGATTGATATTGTCCATGCTACAAAACTAATGTAAGAAAAGTTTTAAATTTGTGTATCAATAGCATTTTTACTTGGAAAATAAATTTATGAACAGTTTCTTTCATTTTTACTATCAAAATTTTTAATCAAAACATATGACAAGTGTATGATTTTAGTAGACAAGTATATGATTTTCTAATTAAAATATATACTTATCATATTATTATTAAAAAAATCATATACTTGTCATATTCTAATTAAGAAATCTAAAGACAAAAATATAAGAAATTGTATTTAAGTCTTGTCCTTTGAACTTCTATGCAAGAACATTAAATGTTTAAACTTAATTGTTTTCTTTTTTTAGAGTATTATGCTTCTTTAGTTGTTGCACCGTTCAATCATTTGAAGAATATCTTATGGAAAAGATGAATACTTGCCAAAATTTTTCAAGTTTGATATAGAGAATTCTATTTGATAGAAATGAAAAGAAAATGTTCAATTGAATTGAATAGAATTGATTGTATTTGGCATGACATGAAAAAAGAAAAGAATGTCTTTCCAATTATATGTTTGATAGGATAAAAATAGCGTAAGAATAAAATGTAAATTATAACAAAAGATTAAAATGTCTTTATTAAAAGAAGAAAAAGAAAAAAAAATTATTTTTTGGCTCTTCCTTTTTTCTCTTCTTTGCTATCTATCTTCACCACATTGAAACATGAGGCATTCACTAAAATAAGGACAAGAAATATATATATATATATATATATATAAAACAAAATGGGTTTGTTCTTGTGTAATCCATACTAGAAAAAAATTTTCTTACTCTAAAAAAATGTAGATTATATTATACTACCTTCGTCTTTCCTCTCTAACAATATACTGAGAAGCATGGCAGTGCAACTATGAGAGACTTTGAAAGAAGCTATCGTGGCTTACACTGGCCCCTCTTTGCTGTTTACTAGCTGTCCTAAAGCACAAGCAAGGGGTATGAGAGAGCATCGTTCATAATCTGTTCTATTTCCATCAATGACACAAGTGAGGACCAGAAAACAATGACAAATGGGTTGTTTTGTACTATAAGGACATAATCGTCTTTTCATCAAATTGGCTTCGAAAACTGTTTCCCTTCTCCCACTATATGTCGGAAAGCACCATTCAGCTTTCCCTTTTCGGCTTCAATTCTCTCTGCCAAATAAAATTTGTAGCTGATTTCATTTCATTTTCTCTTTTTGTAGGCATACCAAATGGGCTATTAGTATCTAAACTAAGGAAGCCCAGGGATAACTCATGCAATAGAAGATTCTAATTGTCTCAAACATTTGATTGGAAGATTCATTTGAGAATTGTAATGGTGACATTGTTGGAGAATGCAAGGGGAGGCTTTAGAGAAAATGATAATGATGGAAGGGTTCCGTCTAATATCTCCATGACTTTATTCATTGATGGTCTATCAAATGGATTTGTTTGAATGCACCGTAGACTCACTAATGTCATTTTCTCAACCACCTCATTTTCCAGTTCTATGATTGACAAAGAACTAGCTGGAATATTATTTTGGTCAAAATGCAAAATTCTTGTATTACAGCCTCAATGCAAGTACTTGAGTCCCTAGGCAATGCTGACGCCGATTCGTAAAATGCCTCTCTCCAAAGTACAAAAAGCATTTGGAGATCCTCTTTTATAGATGAAGTAATCCAAGGAACTATTTGGCAGGTATTCATAGATTCGATCTCTTTTATCCTCTCATAACAATCCCAAGAAAGTGACCATGTTGACATGCGATGTTTTATGAATGCTCACTACTTCGTTGATAAATTCTTCTCCACTTCCTTTAATATTACTTTTACTTCCACGAGGCAAATTTGTCCGTCCTTGTCTCTACACGCTCAGAAGTAATAAATAATAAATAAAATAGAATAATGAAAAAAATTAATAATGTGAAATATTAAAAAAATAATTTATAATTTATAATAATAATATATCAAAATAATATGTATATATATATTAAATAAAAAATAAATAAAAATAAAATAACATTATAAAATAAAATATTATAACTAATAAAATAATAAGTAAAAACATAATGACAATGATGTATAAAACATTGATAACGGTATTTCTGAAAATTTATGGAAGATTCTTAAAAATGTTATAGACACACGCATAATTAAAAAATGTGTGCGTTGAATCCAAATATAAAAATAATAATTTTTTAAAAATACGATTTTTAAGAATCACATTTCATAAATCTACTCTGATATGAAAATGTTTGATTCTGTGCAAAACTATTATTCAAGAAACCAGATGGGATCAACCAATAAAAGACTTTTGTGGAACTGTTGAGAAAGTAAATGAAACTTATAAGGACGAATTATGAGCATGGCAAGAGTAAAGAAAATTTTGCTTGCAATATTCTATTGGTTAGTGGAGAGGACTAGCTCGTTGATAGCTCCGTCACATTTCTATTTTAAAAAATATTTTAATGCAGACGATTGTATGGGTCAAAAGTTTGAACCTTAGCAGAGCAACAAAAAAAAAAAGTAAGTTAAAAATATACTTAACATAAAAGGCCGAATCTGGTGCAAGAGTCTAATGACTATAGAATAAAATAGCCGTAGACATTCTTCATTGATTGAGGCCAACCACAATAATTTGTCTGCTTCCTGCCCAGAAAGGGCGTTGAAATTTGTTATGTATCCGTCTGACACCCCAAAAAAAAAAAATTGATTGAGATGAACAAAAAAGCCGCCAGAGGAAGAAATTTGATGATGAGCGAAGCATAGGCTGTAGGATCTTTTTATATGTAAAAAAAAAAAATAAGCAGCATTTTATTTGATAAAAGGCAATTTAAAGCATCGTCATGAACGATCGATGTATCATTCATACATGATAGCTGCGATTTTGGTGATTTCAAGATAACAGCACCATGTGGCTTTTTTAAACCTTTATATGTGTTTATATATGAAAAAACTGTACAAGAGTGTGTGTTAATCCAGCAGTGAGACCCTCCCAAGGGCTCTCAGATATCCCACCAGTGGCTCTTAATTATATATGCGGCAAGACGATTGTCATTTAATCCAGTAGGGTTTATCACGAGTCTGTCTTCATAGTATTTGTGTTTCAATAGTTGTTGCACCACTTAATCATTTGAAGAATGTGTTATATGGAAGAGATAAATATAAATATATAGTTTCTAAAGACTTACAAGTTTCATGGTCAAACATTAAAATCCTCATAATTAAACTAATGGGGTATCCTTGATTTCTAAAACAACTCATACAATGGAAGCATTATTCTCAGTGCTTGTTGAATTTGTTTCAAGCATATCATCGGAAGATGCATTTGAGAAAAGCAATGGTGACCTTGGAAGAGGACTATGCAAGTAAGGCTTTGGTGGAAATGGTAATGATTGAAGGGGTCCTTCTAACATCTCTACTACGTTACTCATCGCCGGTCTATCTGATGGATTTATTTGAATGCACCATAGACTTACTAAAGTTATCTTCCTCATCACCTCATTTTCTTCCTCTGAGATGGACAAAGAACTTGAAGAAGTATTCCCTTGCTCAAGATCTTTATAAATCCAATCTGGAAAATACATTTCACTGGTATGCGATCCTCCACGGTTATAATTTTTCCTTCCACCAATCATCTCAAGTATCAACATGCCATAACTATAAACATCAGATTTGTGAGAAACTCCACCATATGCTCTACTAAATACTTCTGGTGCAATAAAACCTATTGTTCCTCTTGCACCAAATATTGACACAATACTCTCTCTCTTTTGACATATTTTAGCCAGTCCAAAGTCCGAAATTTTTGGGCAAAAGTTCTCATCCAAAAGAATGTTTTGGGGTTTGATATCAAAATGCAGAATTCTTGTATTACAACCCCGATGCAAGTACTCTAATCCCCGAGCAATGCCGATAGTGATTTGATATAATCCCTTCGGTGTTAATGTGCTAAATGCATTTGGAGATTCTATTTTGTGGATGAAGTTATCCAAGGAACCATTTGGCATATACTCATAGATTAGTACTCTTTTGTTCCTCTCAAAACAAAATCCCAAGAGAGTGACTATATTGACATGGGAGGTTCTACTAATGCTCACAACTTCATTTATAAATTCTTCTCCACTTCCTATAGAATCCCTTATTACTTTTACTGCCACAGGACGACCATCAGGCAGCCTCGCTTTGTATACAACACCATATCCACCTTCGCCTAGTTTGTTAGAAAATGACTTTGTCATCTTTTTCACTTCTGAAAAACTATATTGCCTCGGAGCCAAGGAGCCATTGTCCTTCATGAAGGTCTTAAGATTGTGGTGATAATATACTCCTGTCCCTTCTAAGATGTTCCATTTTTCATTTCTAAAACGCATCTTCCAATTACAAAAAATCAAAATAAAGATTACAGCAACGCCGGCAACACTTGCACTTACGCCTGCATTTATAGAACACAATAATTTTAAATCACCGTAAAAATGCAGAGGCAAATAAAAGGAAGCATTACCATTTTTATTACCTATAGCAATCTTAAGTCGCCAACCCAGCTTCTTTGATTCTGCCCGCAATTAGAACATCAATTTAGAACAGGTACTTGCTATTCACTTTATGCTTAAAAAAATAAATTTCAGAATATATCATTTATAAATTTATTCTTACGGCAACAGAAGTTTTTCTTGTTCTGCTAAACCATTTTAGCTACCGCATTTTCTTCTTATAGGATTTTTATAAAGAGGTTCACTTTGAAGAAGTTAAGCTTTCGCTCTAAAATATGTGCTTCAAGATTGTCAATTTAATAATTCAATAAATTGCTAATTAAAAAATTAAGATGAGAATCTCAAGGCATATTTATTAAAATAATAGTGAGAAAGCACAATTTTTGAAGTGGTCAAACTTTTCATAAAAACACCATACTTATATTACATGATGCTGGAGACCCATTGAAATGATGGTAAATTACATTTTACCTTCCCCTGTTTGTCCAAATCAATTTGCCTGTTATTTAACATTCATGTGATTTGTTTAATACTCATGTGATTTGTTCAGTTACTATTTAATCACTAGTAGTATTTTACGTCCAAACTTTTGCAAAAATAATCACATAATGTTAAAATGATAAATAGTTTCATTGTTAAATATATCATTTACTTATATTTTAAATATTTTCACAATGTTTTAAGGTTATTGTTGGGATTAAATATACATTTTTACTTGAAAATTCATCTTAATCCCAAAAATAACCTTAAAAAATTATGCAACTGTTTTAAGCTACGGTGTTAGGGGAGAATCAACAACAGTTAAACAACAGGATTAAGGCACATGAACTTAATAATGACAAGTAAAATATCCGCCACACCAGAAATGTTCTCTAAAAGGGTGCTATGTTTGAGCTTTGACTTGTGACACACCTAAAAATGATTGTGTCCACGCTTCATAGATAACATTCATTTCAAATTATATCTAAACACTCTATATTTTATTTTGTTGTGATCTGTGTTATTTTGTGTCTCGTATCCATGTGTCTTAGTAAACCATGAGAAAGTATTGACATACCTAAACAATAAGTGCTCCTAGGTCCCTCTTTGCAGAAGCAGGAGAATTGTCCCTCAGTAGTATTATAGCCGCACTCCCCACCCGAGTTAGAGCAAGTGTCGCACTCGTTGTTATTTACTATCCATCGCAACTCAAAACCGTCATCTAATGCAGCCTGTATGTGATTGGGTATAACAGCTATAGCATCGCCCGCTAGAGATACCGGCATAACAACACTCGTGCAACTGTCAAGATAGACTGATCCGAGAACGTAGTAGACTTTTGTATATATACCATCATCTCTACGGCAGTCTTGACCAAAAACATTTGATTGAAATGAAGTAGTATCACTGCAATTGTAGAGAAAGGCTAAGAAGCACGGATAAGCAATTTTTGCCACCGTACCCGTACCGGATATGTTTCCAGTACAGATACGCGCACCGTACGGGTACAAACGTACCCCGTACGTATCTGTTTCGTCCGTACGTTTTGAAACGTTTTTTCCGTACCGAAACGTTTCGGAAATAGCTTCGAAACGCCGAGAAACGGCTCTGAAACGTGATGACGCCGTTTCTCCTTGTCTTCCCTTCATTATTTGCCCTTCTTCTCCGTCGAAGCCGTCGCATGATCACATCTCCTCCATCGATCTATCTGAGTCTAAATCCAGATCGAAACGGCTCTGCGTCTCGCGTGTTGCTCCGAGCCGTCTTTTACTCCAGCGATCGAAACAGCTCTCCTCCATCGTTCTTGCTCGCTGTCTTTTGTTTTGCTACAGCGATCGAAACGGCTCTCCTCCTGGAGTCCTCCATCGTTCTTGCTCGCCGTCTTTTGCTCCAGCGATCGAAACGGCTCTCCTCCATCAATCTTGCTCGCCGTCGCTGATTCTTCCCTCCGTGAAGCCGTCTTTTGCTCTGTCTTTTCTCCGATAGAGGTGCGTCTCTAATCTCCAACCATGTCCTGCCTTCTATTCCACTTCCCCTGTTCCCCATTTCATTGCATCTTCATCTCCATGTATTCCTGCCGAATGAATTACTGAATAGAAACTTCCCTTGTTCCCCATTTCATTGCTTCACTCTCTTACGGCAGAAATGTTACTCTGTATGTATTATATATATTTTACTAGTTTTCTGTTCTGTTCTTCTTCAAGTACTATGAAAATTTTACCTTTGTCATTTGCATTCTTCTGTACATAAAAATTGAGCACTTATACATTTTCACTCTAGTCTAGACATATAAGTTCTATGTAGTTTATTTGAGATTAGATCCTCTTCTGTTTGCTATCTGTGTTAGAAGAAGTTAGAAGAAGATATACAGATGAATAAGTTTGATTTAAAATAAAAATTAAAAAAAATTATAAGACATCCATTTTTAAGTTAACTTTAAAAGTTTTAAGTTTCTGGTCCATCTAGACATCCATATACAGATGAGTGGGCATACACATTCTGGTCCATCTAGTTCAAAAGTTTTAAGTTTTAGAGACCAGATATCCCTGTTGGCTTTTCAATATTTATTTATTTTTTTAGTACTTTTCACATTTCATTCATCATTAAAGTGCTCATTTAGATTATATTTGATTGAGCAGAAAAATTTTAGAAATAAAAAATAAAAAGAAATATGCACTGGTCTAATATACATTAGTCTTGTTGTTTCTCCATCATAGGTATCATGGCAACTGGAAGTTTTAGTTCTGCTAGTAATCCTAGACCTATTACTTCTGCTGAATATTGTTCTAGTAGTGTTCTCCAAAAAAAGGGAACTCCATTATGGGCTTATGTAACTTTGATTGTTAGAAGTAGAGAAGGAGAAACTGTCAATTCTGGTGGAAACAAATATTGGAAGTGTAATTATTGTAACCGTGAATTTCAAGGATCTTATTCTAGAGTTAAGTGGCATTTGTTGAGAGTATCTGGTAAAGGAATTTCTACTTGTCCCAAAGTTGATGCTTGTTGTTTAGCAGAGATGAAAAATTTGCAAGAGGAAGCTGAGAATAGATCAAAACCAAAAGAAGTGCCATTACCACCACCAGCTAGAGGCTTATCTCCTTTAGGTGTTCAAAGTGAGCATAATCAAGGAAAAAAGAGAGCAATTGGTGCTTTGGAAAAAGCTTTTAACCAAACAGCTAGGGAAAATTTGTGTGCAGAAATTGCTAGAATGTTTTATTCTGGTGGTTTATCTTTTAATTTGGCACGCAATCCATATTACATTAGTTCTTATCAATATGCTGCAAATAATGTGATTTCTGGTTTTAAACCTCCTGGCTATAATTCACTAAGAGGTCCTTTGTTGCAACAAGAAAGGGCAAATGTTGAAAGGTTGCTTGAACCAATAAAAGGGACTTGGAGTGAGAAAGGAGTGAGTATTGTAACAGATGGATGGACTGATGTACAGCGAAGGCCATTAATTAATTTTATGGTTGTATCTGATGGAGGTCCTATTTTTTTGAAGGCAATTGATGGAACTAAAGAATATAAAGAAAAATTCTACATAGCTGAGTTGATGAAGCAGGCAATTGAAGAGGTAAAACCTCAAAATGTGGTTCAAATTATTACTGACAATACCTCTGTTTGTAAAGCTGCTGGTAAGATTATTGAGGCTGAATATTCTCATATTTTTTGGACACCATGTGTTGTCCACACGCTTAATCTCGCGTTAAAAAATATATGTGCAGCTAAAAATATTGAGGCAAATGAATTAGTATATGAAGAATGTCATTGGATCACTCAAATCAGGGATGATGTAATTTTTATTAGAACTTTCATCATGAATCATTCTATGAGGTTGGCCATTTTCAATAAATTTGTGCCTTTGAAATTGCTTGCCATTGCTGATACTAGGTTTGTGTCAACCATTGTGATGCTAAAGAGGCTCAGACTCATTAAAATGTCCCTTTGTACAATGGTAATAAGTGATGAATGGAATACATATAAAGAGGATGATGTTGGAAAGGCTAATACTATTAAAGAGTTAATTCTTGACGACTCTTGGTGGGATAAGGTTAATTACATTCTCTCTTTCACGAAGCCTATTTATGACATGCTTAGATTTTGTGATACAGATAAGCCTACACTTCACTTGATTTATGATATGTGGGATTCTATGATAGAACATGTGAAGGTATCAATATATAAATATGAGAAAAAGGAACTTTCTGAGCATTCAAGATTTTTTGAAGTTGTGTATGGAATTATAATTGATCGTTGGACAAAGAGTTGTACACCACTCCATTGCCTTGCTCATTCATTGAATCCTAGGTAAGTTATATTAATATTCCATTCTTATGTTGTTGATATTCTTTCCGCTTTTAATTTTGTGCTAAATAAATCTAATTCTCATTGTTTTTATTGCATATTACATAGGTATTACACTCCTCAATGGCTTAACGTGGCACCAAATAGAGTTCCTCCTCATTTAGATGGTGAAATTTCAACTAAGAGAACCAAATGTTTTAATATGTATTTTAAAGATCCTAGGGTGATAAAATTGGTCCTTCAAGAGTTTTCAATGTTTTGTGGAGCTTCAGATGCATATTCATTGTTTGATTCTTTAGAAGATTGGTGGTTAAATTATGGTTCTTCAACCCCAATACTCCAACGGCTTGCATTAAAGCTTCTTCGTCAACCATGTTCATCATCTTGTTGTGAAAGGAATTGGAGCACCTACTCTTTCATTCACTCATTGAAAAGAAACAAATTGAATCCAAAAAGGGCTGAAGACTTGTTTTATGTTCACACCAATCTTCGTCTTTTGTCAAGAAAGAGTGAAAAATATTCTAGTGGAGTGACTAAGATGTGGGATGTTAATGGCGATCATTGGGAGCCATTTGATGGGGCCGGAAGTCTTGAGGTTGCAAATTTATCTTTAGATGAACCAGATTTAGAACAAGAGCTTATAGGGAATGTTACTAATGTCGATGAAGATGAAGATGAAGATTAGTTTGGATTGGAAATTCTAGTATTAATACTTGTTGGAAATGTAATTTATTATGAACATTTTATTTATCCTTGTAACTTGTTTTATTATTTATGTTATTGTAACTTATTTATGGTTTAATTTAATTTTTAATGTGTTAAATTATCGAATATATATATATATATATATTCCCGTACCCGTATCCTAAAATTTTAAAAATTATCGTATCTCACGTATCGTATCGTGTCGTACCCGATACGCGTACCTGTATCGGTGCTACGTCACATTAACAAGCTTACCTCCGGAATCATAATAGAACGTTGTTGGATCAAGGGTACTGTTTTGGTAATATCCAGTTGGACAGATAGTGTCATAATAATCATCCCTAGCCACTGTAAGAGCCTCTGAATTCCAGTCCAAATTAAGAATCCGATATTTGATGAACTGTATGTCTATCTTTGGAATATTGTCTTCGCATGTGAGCACGAAATCAGGAGGACCACAATACTGTGCCCTGTTTCCTCCCGTGAAGGGATATTTGAGGTTTGAGATGCTTCCGCAGCTGAAAGAAGTACTTCTGCAATTCGCAAACCGAACATCATCCGCACCGAGAGATGTTGGAATATTGACTGAAATGAGAAAAAGGAGCAAAAGAAAGAAAATGGAGGATGAAGAAAGAGGAGGTTCCATTGTTGGGGGAAAGGAGGATCGGGCTGATGAACCGCACGGTAGGCTTTAATATGGGCGAATCAGCTTAGGCCCTCATCTTTGACGCGGTCTAAGTCAAAGTTGAGTTTGAAAATGAAGAATCTGATGCAATCATCTTAACGGCTACAAATTAAAATAGTCGTAGACTTTGTTTAGTGATCGAACTAGCGAAGGTACTTTTCTTGGGAGAGTAGCAGGAAAATGAGTCAACGATTGCACGAAAGGAACAGAAAATATGACTAGTAAACTTTTTGATATTTAGTTGACTTCAAAAAAGGCTAAAACTAGTTAGCCGCAACCAGTTTGAAAAACGAAAATAAACTTCAGCCGGAAATTCTTAAATAATACTGCTCATATTTAGGAACACACTGGGAAAGGTCGAATTAACCTCAAGTATAGATCATTTCTTACGTCTCTCAGCAGCAGGTAGTACTTAACAGGTTTGCCTTCTTTGTAGTCAATCCTCTTGACAAGACTTGAAAAGTTCAAACTTCACGGGAGAAGGAAAAAAAAATTGTAAAAAAGGGACCAATAAAAAAATTATAGACAGATGAATAACCACGCAATCAAACAATAAAAAAAAAAGATAAATCTGGAGAAAGAGAATATAAATTAAAATAGCCGACTCCATTGACTGAGACCGACCACAATAATTTGCTTTGCTTGCTATAGGATGGTTGAAATTTGTTATATATTGGTCTAACCAAAAAAAAAAATGATGAAATATTAAATTGAGACGAAAAAAAGGTGACAGAGGAAGAAATTTGATGATACGTGAAGCATACAAATGAATCCTCTACAATATTGTCAAAAGTGCAATTGGAGGGAGAAACATTGAAGAGTTTTTAACATTGAAAGTTGTTTAGACTCACACCTTTTAACCTATCTGTTTCTAATTGTATGTCATGCATTTATCTTCTAAATCTAGAGGATCTAGATTCGTGAAGCATAGGCCGTAGGATCTTTTATAAAAAGAATATACATACGTGGGATGGCTCCAATTGAAAATTCTGTCCAACGCGTATGTAAGCAGGATTTTGAAGGCAACTAGTGTGGCTAAGTATGACTTTTGAGATCTCTAACAAATGGGAAGCACTAGGTGGTTTTCTTAAACCTTTGTGTGTCTACATATGAAAAAACTATACAAGGGTATGTGTGTAAATCCAGCAGTGAGACCTACCCTACGGCTCTTGGATATCCACAAGTGAAAAAAAAAATATTGTTTTTAAAACTTCTTGAAACTTTCGTTTTATTTAAGAGACAAAATGAGAAAAGTTCATATACAATACCCAAATAAAGCACATATTATGCTATTTTAATTGAAAGAAAAAACTATATAATCATTGAATACTTATTTAGGATGCAATCGCAGGCAAATCGCAATCACAGTTGTTTCTATAGCGTCATAGACAAGCTTTCATAAAATAACGAAAACAACTTCCTTCTCCCCACTCCCCCATCCCCCAAAAAACAAAACAAAAAAAGTTATATATAAAATATTGAATTATAAATTGCCATCGACAGTGGATGACCGTGTGGCATAATAAATAAAGAAAACAAATTGGGAAAAACAAATAGAAAAAGAAGAAAACAATGGTCGACAAAATGTAGCAGCGCATTCATTATTGATGCTGCCAAATAGTACATAAAATATTAATTATAAATCAGTTTTTTCCCCAAATAATAACGTGAATATCTTCACTTTAAGATTTTATTTTCCTGCACTCTATTCTCAATCCAAGAAATAGTGGGTTTAAATACCGAAAAATACTGAACAATGCCGTGAACAGAAATGCAAATATTTTTAGAGGAGTAAGAATGGACAAATGGAGTAATAATTATGGAGAGGTGGGCCAGCTCATGCCATTTTGTTAAACTCAACTAGTAGGATAATTCACAGTTCATGATTTAAAATAGTGGACCCAAACTATTCAATAAAATAATAATTCCGGATCTAGCAACTCTATCCCTCTTTCTCACATCTAAATATTGCCCAAATTAAATAGCAGTGTAAACAATATTGGATTATCCAATACCAAATTTTCTTATCATTTTTATTTAACTTTCATGTGATTTGTTCAATTACTATTTAATCACTAGTAGTATTTTGTATCCAGACTTTTGCAAAAGTAATCACATAATGTTAAAATGATAAATAATTTCATTGTTAAATATATGATTTATTTATATTTTAAATAATTTCACAATGTCTTTAGGGTTATTTCTAGGATTAAATATACAATTTTTTTTAAAACTTGAAAAGTCATCTTAATCCCAAAAATAACCTTAGAAGTTTATGCAACTGTACTAAGCTATGGTGTTAGGGGAGAATCAATAACAGTTAAACAACAGGATTAAGGGACATTAACTTAATAATGACAAGTAAAATATCTGCCACACCAGACATGTTCTCTAAAAAGGTGCTAATTATGTAATCATGTTTGAGCTTTGACATGTGACCCACCTAAAAATTAGTGTGTCCACGCTTCATAGATGACAATCATTTCAAATTATATCTAAACACTGTATATTTTTTTTTGTTGGGATATGTGTTATTTTGTGTCTCATATCCATGTTTCTTAGTAAACCATGAGAAAGTATTGACGAAACAATAAGTGCTCCTAGTCCCTCTTTGCAGAAGCAGGAGAATTGTCCCTCAGTAGTATTCTAGCCGCACTCCCCACCCGAGTTAGAGCAAGTGTCGCACTCGTTGTTATTTATCATCCATCGCAACTCAAAACCGTCATCTAATGCAGCCTGTATGTGATTGGGGATAACAGCTAGAGCTTGGCCTGCTAGAGATACCGGCATAATAACACTTGTGCAACTGCTTGGATAGACCGATCCGAGAACGTAGTTGGCTTTGTATTATACCATCATCGCTACGGCAGTCTTGACCAAAAACATTTGATTGAAATGAAGTAGTATTATTGCAATCGTAAAGAAAGGTCACATTAACTCCATAATCATAATAGCACGTTGTTGGATCAAAGGTACTGTTTTGCTAATATCCAGCTGGACAGTCTAGTCGCGTCATAACAATCATCCCTAGCCACTTTTAGAGTCTCTGAATTCCAGTCCAAATCAAGAATCTGATATTTGATGAACTGTATGTATATCTTTGGAATCTTGTCTTCGCATGTGAGCTGGAAATCAGAAAGACCACAATATTTTGCCCTGTTTCCTCCCGAGAAGGGATATTTGAGGTTTGAGATGCTTCTGCAGCTAAATGAGTTACTCCTGCTGCAGTTCGTAAACCGAACGTCATCCGCGCCAAGAGATGTTGGAATATTGATTGAGATGAGAAAAAGAAGCAAAAGAAAGAAAATGGAGGATGAATGCCGAGGAGATTCCATTATGGGGGGAAAGGGAAGATCAGGCTGATGAAACTGGACAGTAGGCTATAATATGGGCGAATCTATCGCACCCTGTAACCAAAAGTGTGACGATAAACAATTTCTCTTTCGTAAACTTGTCTAAAACCAAGATCCTGCTAGACATTCAATGAATATCCCTATAATTCAATATTAGATGATAGAATCAAATAGGCCAATTACGAATTATATTTGCATTAAATATATTTAAATGCATGTAGCTTTTGTAAAAATTTCAGCAAAATTTTTTCTATAATTAGAATCTCGATATTTTTACAATCAACCCAACAAACACCAACACATCAATAGAGAGCACATCAATAGAGTGTTTTACTATCAATCCAAACCAATATATATCAATTTCTAGGGATGGGGGAGCTTATTTATAATTCAATGGAGTTACATACAAATATATTACAGGATAAAATAAATTCCAAATCATCAAAATATGTCCATGTGAACAAATATAGGGCTCACCAAGAACGAGAGAATATGACTGATCCTAAGCTATTGAAGAGGGATCAGGTTCAGTCTTATTATCTAAGAAAAAATTGAAATTAGGGGAAGTGAGTCAAACATTTAGTGAGTAAATTAAGTTAACCATAGGACATAAGAACGATTTCAAATTAAAGTTCATTTCAAAACAGTAATCAAAAAATTTAAAACACTTAATATAGTGATTAATAATTCTTCATGATAAAAATCATTTATCAAATACAATAGGAGCATTCAGTCAATACCAAATGAATTAGACACAAAGCATATAGGTCATGAGGATAAATAACAAAGACGTAAAGTAATATGCTGGCTAATATCAAATAGATCTACGTATGGTAGCCAACTACATGGGGTTATCAACACCCTTACTAGCTAGAATACATATCACAGTGCACTATAGCTAGTCATTACTGCGATTAGCTGTAGGGTCCTGAAACAGATAACTCCCCAAAGAAATCATCTCATAAGTACATGCTCGAAGTGTCTCAAATTCTTAATCATGAACATTTGTAGTGCAAACATGTAAACAAGAGTACTTCATTAAATATTCCAGTTTACAAAAAATTTAGGAAATGGAATTTAAAATTCCTATAGTTAACAGAGGTAATTTCCAACATCCATATACATATTTCCAAAGTCTAAAAATATTTAAATAGACATGTAGATAATTAAATAACCAAAACCACAACTAGTAATATAAATACATTTAACTAAGAATTATTTAATCACAAATCTTGAAATGAAGTTGCATTGCATGTATATATATATACTCACACATATATAGCATATAGTGGACATTATTTACTCACCTTTTAATATGATACAAAGAAGTTTCCTATTGTATCCACTGCTAACTCCTTAATCATAACTAATCCTCCCAAACACCTTATAATGCCAATTCATAAGCTCTTAGTGTTTAGATGACCTCAAAACACCTCATAAGGAAATTTATTTTATTTTTCCCAAGCATTTAGTCTTAACAAGTTTCCTTAAATACAGTAATCAATTATGTCCCTTTTACAACACCAACCTAATATATTTAAATTACAATTTTGTTAATACTCAAGAATCTTATCTATGCTGTCTAGCCACTACCATCCCACATTCAATCCATTTAGGAACTTTCCTTCCTAATTTTTATACCTCGATCAATTTATGTTTATGAAACATTTATCTTGGGGAAGTTAATATTTCTCAAAGTTAACCCCATATAAATCCCCAACTTAAAGTTCTTGAATTCTATTCCTTGTTTACCACAGAAAGCTTCTAGTAACTCAAGGTTAAAAACATGAACTAAAACACATAAATTTTCAATTTTTTTTGGCTATACATATAACATACTAGCCACTTATAAGTCAAAATATTTTAAACTACAACTATTATACATACATAATTAAAATAACAATTATATAATAGAGGTGGAACACAAGGAGAATCCAAGTCCACTGCCAATGCCTATAAAGAACTAATAGATAGGTCTTAGGCATCTCTAAAGCCAAGTATACATTATACTTTCATATGTACCTATCTAATTAATTATTTCAACAAATTCCAAAATTCTTATATCCACAAATTTAGCATTTTGTCCCTTTGAATTTTAGTTAACCAATTGCAAACCAATCTACAAAAGGAAACATTATGTCATCATGCAGAAACCTATTATCCTCATTTCAAACTAGCATTACACACACACACACACACACACACACACAATTAAATGGATGATTCTACACCCTTAACCATCACGTTATAGTAGCACGCGCGCACACAAAGCTTAAGGTAGCAAGGCATCACAGTTTGGAGGTACAAAAATGGAAAGAAACAGCACAAGGGAGAAATACATACATGAACAGAGTTTGGATTCAAACCCAAAAATATGGCTCACTTCCTTTGCACCCCAACCGTCAAGAGAGCACTCACAAGGCAGCCTATTAAATCACTTTTTCTACACCATTCAACTGAGAATCATGAAAGGTGATAGAGAGCATACAAGATAGAAACTTAAGGCCATTTGGAAGATGAAGCAATGCACAAAAAGTAGCGTAGGATACAAAGGAAATTTATGGCATTCTAGTAACCAGAAAAATAAAACTCAGACTTGAATAAACTAGCTCTGCACAAAGGAAAATGACTACCAAGATCTAGCAACCATTCATAGCCAAAGCAGATGAAAACACTCAGAAAATGCAAGAAAAAATGAAACCAAGTTGTAGCCAAAAAGAATGAGGATGAAGCTGATGCTTCAAACATCATTTTCCCTTATTTCAGACTAAAAAGATGGCTTTGGTATGAGAGATGTGTAGCTGAAAAATGGGGAAAAGAAATTATCGAAAAACTATCTCTGTTACTAAACTAAGGAAGGACATTTTTAGTAAAGAAAAAAAAATGATCTAAAAGAAGCAAAAATTTCAAAAAGATAGACCTTTGTAGACTTAAACTTGAGGCATTGAAGTGAGGATGCTTCTTGGTTGCCATCAAATCCACTCTTCTAACTTAACTTTCCTATCAAATAAATTTTCATACATAAATTCATTCAAATACTCTGGTTTTACAAAATTAGCTTAGGCCTTCATCTTTGATGTAGTCTAAGTCAAAGGTGAGTTTGAAAATGATGGGCCTATGAAATTTCCAAACTTAGTAATTTTTGAGAAATTCAAGCTTGATGGGCAAAATTGAAAAGAAGGTAAGTAAATAAAAAGAAAATTATGCTCGCAATACTCTATTGACTGTGAAGAGGGATAATTCATTGATAGCTTTGTAAAATGGGGAAAATGGGGCCTACAAGGAAAAAGATTGATGGACTATAGATGGAATGCATGTAAACAATGGAACAAATGAAGAATCCAATGCCAACATCTTAATGACTAGATATCAAAATAGTTATGGACTTTATTTAGTGATTGATCAAGCAGAGGTATTTTTCTTGGGAGAGTAGAGAGAAAATGGAGAAAAATTAAAATATAGAAAATGAGTTAACAATTACATGAAAGGAATAGAAAATATGACTAGTAAATTTTTTGATGTTTGGTTAACTTCAAAAAAAGACTCCAATAACTAGTTAGCTACAAGCAGTTTGAAAAATGAAAACAAAATTTAGTAGGAAATCCTTAAATAATACTGCTCATATTGAGGAACACACTAGAAAAGGTCAAATTTACCTCAAGTATAGATAATTTATTTCGTCCTTCAATAAAAAGTAACTTATTAGGTTTACTAAGTTCTTTATACTCAATCCTCTTGATAAGACTTCAAAAGTTCAAACATCGCAAGAGAAAAAAAAAGGGTAAAAAGAGGCCAATTAGAAAAAAATATAAACAAATGAATAAGCACACAATCAAAACATTAAAAAAAAAAAGATGAATCTAATGCACGAGTCTAATGATTGTAAAATAAAATAGCCGACTCTATTGATTGAGGCCAACCACAATAATTTGCTTTACTTCCTAAGGTTGGTTGAAATTTGTTATATATAGGTCTACCAAAAAAATTGGTGAAATATAAATTGAGATGAAGAAATGTTAACAGAGGAAGAAATTTGTATGCAAATGAATCCTTTATAGCATTGTACATAGTGTAATTAATGAAAGCAAGACTGAAGTACTTCTAATATTAATAGTTATATATAGACTTGTCAAGCATAGGCTATAGGATCTTTGATACAAGGAATATAAATGACAGAAGGAATGTATGCAAATGATGAACGAAATGTATTAAAAATTGTATTCCTCTTATTCGAGTCAAGAAGGCAACTCCTCCTCTATAATGGGATTATAAAGATATTCTTCCCTCCCTTTTACAGCTAAACAAAAATAAAAAGAAGGCAATGGGATTACATTCTGATGTCCCTATAGGTAAGCATTCTAATGATTTTATAATGTGTGGTACTCCTGAATTTTCCAAGCAATTATTTGCCATTCATTTGATAATCACATGTCCATAAAGGTGGCCTTCTCTCTCTACTAGCACTAATCTTCTATTCCTAGCCTCTGTTGCTTCTTCTCCATCCTTTACTAAGTTGTAGTCATTAGTGGAGCTTACGTTTATTGGATCGTAGCTACTGTTTGGGCTGCCATTTCCTCTAATGAAACTTTTAGGCCTTCATGGTTCCTATCAAGTATTTCTTCCTTTGAAAATAACCTTGTCCTCAAGGTTGCTAGTTGGAAACATCTTTATCAATGCTTGTAAATCCTCCTATGTAGCCTTTTCGCGATCTTTATCTTACCACTCAACTAGGACCTGGTGATAAGTTTTTCCATCTGTAGAAATGAACCTGTGATCTACAATAGCAGCTAGTAAGGGATGATTTTTAGGGAGTGGTAAGGGTGTTGTGTTGTCTAGCACCTTTCTATGAAACTCATTTAATAAGGAGACATGAAAAATTGGGTGAACCTTACTGGTCTCGAGTAACTGTAACTTATATGCCACCTTCCCAATTCTTTGAATGATTTGATATGGTCCATAATAATGCTGAGCCAGTTTAAAATTTAATCTGTTAGCTAGTGTTAGTTGTCCATATTTGTATAACTTCACCAGAACCCAAGTTCCAACTATAAACTCTTTCTCTTGCCTCTTCTTATCTGCATATTTCTTCATCCTCTCCTAAACAACTTGCAGATTCTATTTTAATTGCTCTTGAAATTTCTATCATTGTATAATTGGCTCGCCAACCGCTGTCATTATTGATTTTCCTAAAGTATAACCAAGGAAAATATTAGCATTCACTCCATATAGAGCTTGATGGGGAGTCATGTTGATAGTTGTATGATAAGATGAGTTGTATGAAAGTTCAGCCCAAATTAAATACCCATGCCAACGATGAGGATGCTGAGCTTTAAAAGCTTTGAGGTATTATTCTAAGCACCAATTTAGAACCTTTGATTGCCCATCTGTGTGGGGATGATGGGAGGTGCTGTAATGAAGGGTAGTTCTACAATGCTTGAGTAATTATCTCTAAAAATGGCTAAGAAAAATGGAGTCTCTATAAAAAACTATTGATATTGGAAAACCATGATGTTTCACTACAATGTCAGTGAATAAATTAGCTACCACCCCTAATGTATATCCTATTTTAATGCTTCAAAGTATCCCATCTTGGTAAATCAATCAATAACCACCAATATTGTAGTATACCCAATTGAGTTTGGCAATCCCATAATAAAGTCCATGGTGAGATCATGCCAAGGTTTATCAGGAATGGGTAAAGGTTGTAATAGTCCCTTTGGTCTTGAAGTCTCATATTTAGTTTGTTGACAGATGAGACATTAGGAAACATATTGCTTGATGTCCTCCTTCATTCCTTGCCAATAGAAAATCTCAACTATTCGTTAATAGGTTTTGAGTATTCCAGCATGACCAGCCAAGGGAGTGCAATAGAATTCATCTAATATTTGATTATGGAGGGCTTTGTCTATAGGGACTAATATCCAGTCATCATAATATAAAAGATTGCCTTTGACTGTGTACCTCTTAGGAAGTAGGTTTTATTGGTATTGCTAGTGTAGCAGCTATTGTAACAACCCAGAAAAAGAAAATAGAAAAGAAATGAGAAAAGGAAAGGAAAAGAGAAGCTGGAAAATTTTCGAAGAGCTGAGAATTTTCTAAGTCTTCTCGCCATAGCGAGAAATGGAATCGCCATAGCGAGAATGCCTCCTCGCAATAGCGAAGATGTTCCTAGCTATAGCGAGTGTGGCATTCCATATAGAGAGAAGGGAGTTGCTCGCTGTAGCGACGCCATAGCGAAGGCAGAGGTCTGGAACAAACACGATCTCGCCATAGCGAAGGTCGAGAATAGACATGATCTCGCCGTAGCGACGCCATAGCGAAGGCAGAGGTCTGGAACAGACACGAGCTCGCCGTAGCGAGGGCACTAACTCGCTGTAGCGAGAGCGGTCCAGAAAAGCGAGAAAAAGAGAGTTTGACTTTTTAAAAGCTTCCAAATCTCTTCTTTCTTCTTCTAATCGACTCAAGCTCGTTTTAGGAGAGATAAAAGGGTGGAGGAGAGAGAGAGAAGCTGAAGAGAAGAAGAAAGCACAAGAAAGGTAAGGATTCTCATGGCTTCCTCTTAATATGTTGCCCTTCTCCCCTTTCCCCTCTTTCTTACGGTTTCAATGGTCGAAAATGGCTAGGTCTTGAGTCTGGTTCAGAGGAGAGAAAGTGGGAAACCATTCTTGAGAGAGAGAGATTAGAAGTATATAGTCTTCTCTATCTTTCTTTTCCCTTTCTTAAGAGCTTGAGAGGTGAAAAAAGAGAGAGGATAGCTAATGGACCCTAGAGTGAGGAAGAAACCTAGAGTGAGAAGCTCAGTAGAGCTGATTAGAAGTGATCCCTAGCTTAAGAATTGAGTATTGAAGTATTGATTCCATGCTTCTGTGTGGTTAGGCTCAAGAGGAACTCTCCCATTTAGAAGTTGTTGTGAAACCAACAAGGGAGGAGACTATTGACAGAGCCAGTAGGAAATAGCCAACAAAGGTAGTTCTCTCCACTTTCTCTCATGCATAATTGTGTGTTTACATTGTCTTGCTTGTGTGTATGAATGATATGAGCTATGAGAAGTGTGTTAGCATGATTATGTGTTATGATTGAGATGATGTTTTAAATGCTTGATTGGTTTGCTTGAGGAAATGGGAAAAGCCAATAACCCTATAGCCAAGGTGAGGATAAGCCGAAGCCCTAAGTTGGTTGAGCCATGTCTCCCAAAAGTGAGGTTGACTCCCAAAGAGTAAGGGTGAGTCTAAGTACCTCTAAAGTATGGGAAGGCAAATCCAAAAGCCATAAGGGAAGGGGTGAGGCCGATCCAAGTACTCGACGAACTCTTGAATGTTATCCATGGCCATTCCACATGTTTTAAATGTTTTTCATCATGTTTTATATGCTAACATGCCATACATGCATAATGAGACTTGTTGCATGCAATATATGTATGTTTGAATGAGAGTTAAACTACTGAGATTCTCCGAATCTCACCCTCCCTCTCCACCATCCAACCATGCCAGGTGGCCCAAGTGAGATTAGAGATGGGAGCAACCACCACCAAGCATGAGGCTAGGGATAGAGATGAAGAAGAATGTAAAGACCTTTTGTAATACATTGTATATGAGAATTGTACATGAGATGTGAAATGTAAATGATGTATATGATGTAGCATGTACAAATGTTGTAAGACAATGTATGTATTTATGATGAATGTATGAGAATGAGGTTTATGATGAATGAAATAGCATGGTTGAATGAGAAAGAATCAATGATAGCCTAGTATGCATGGGTGCATAAGTGGGCATGGGATAGTGAGTTTCCCCAATCTAAGTTATTAGACACTTGAGGCATGATTGATAGCTCCTAAAGATGCTTTCTCATGTGCTCAAGGAGTCATAGAAGTAGAAAACTTAAGATTGGACCCCATGAGCCACACTTTTGGCCAAGAAAGGGCCTTTTGCACAGGATGTCATAGAATAGCCATATGACCTCTTCTTGCTATGAGATTTGACATGTAGCTAGATTATGTTTAGAGCTTTCTGGGAAGCTAGAGTTCATGTCATTTAGAGGTCTATAGCATTTTCTATGATTTATCAAAGTTGACATCAGAAATTCGGATTTCAGAAAATCATTGTTCATTTGGTCAGTTTAGAAATCATGTCATCCGAGGGGCAAACGTAGTCCAATGGCTACGAAATTTTATACACAGAAACTAGATGGTCACAGACTTGTAGGAACTGGAATCACCTCATTTAGAGGTCTAGAGAGGAAGTTATGCAATTTCGAAGTTCTTGCCCAGAATCATACCCCCAACCAGACCCGAAGTACTGTTTCATCGGTTTCCGGGGAATTGGCTTGGTGGACTGATCTGGAGATATTTTTCTCCTCTAGATAACATCCACATCGTTCCATAGAGATAGAGTTTATGAGCATTGGATTTTTTTGGAATTAGTTAGACATTTTCAAAGTCCATATCAGTAAACTGTGACAGCAAAGAAGCCCCCTCTGACCAGTGAACTATTTCGATGTCAAACGCAGAATGTGTGAGAGATTGAGACTTCTAAGTATTTTTAGCATGAAGTAGACGTCTCAAGCTTCCTAGAATGACCCAGATCATGCAGATAAGATTTTTTTGCATTTAGTTATGAATTTCCAAAGGTAGCCCAGAAAAGAAGCAAAATCTGCCATAGCGAAAATGCATGTCTCCAATCCCTTTTTGCTTTCCATAAGTTTGAAGCATATAGTTGGGATTGAAATAAGTCTCAATAGTGTAATTGAGCATGAGGGAGCATAGAGAGAGCTCAACCGGTCCATATTACTTCTAAGTGGAGCTCTACCCACACATAGTGCCATAGAGAGAGTAAGCATAAGGTAGAGAAAGTGTCTCCCTTATGAGTTCCGCATTGCCATATAGGCTAGAGGGCACATTGGGTATGAGCTAGAGGTTAAGGTGTCACAGCTATAATTTGTCATTATCAAGGTTAGCTTTGCTAATATTGTCAATGAGATTATTGTGTAGCATTGTTATAGTATGAAATTCTCCTTCTGTCTCTATTTATGTCTTGCTGTAAACCTGAGACAAAGCATTTATTGCTTTATTAAGCTTCCCACTCCTATAAATAATTTCATAGTTAAATTCGGTCAGTTTAGTTAGGTAGTATTATTGGTTTGGTGTCTACACTATGTAATGCATCAATTCTTTTAAGCTTTGGTGGTCAGTCTTAATGATAAACTTCCTTCCTAATAAATAATGTTGCCACTTCATGACTGCTTGAGTGATAACATAGAGCTCCCTTATGTAGGCTGATGATGAAGAAAGCTTGGTAGTGAGTTTTGCTCTGGTCGTTGAGAGGTAACCATGGTAGAAGGAACTTGATTTTCAAAACTAGAAATGGCCCAAGGCAAGATGTAAAAAATAATAGGAGCCATGGATGACTGAATGAGCCAACTAGAGGAGACAGTTAATGGATTTAGAGAATCATATAGAAATATGGAAATCATGATAAGGAACTTACTGTAGATACAAAACAAGTATAAACAAGCTCGGCACAATCTACTTTAAGGGAAGACAAGATATCAGGTTTCAATTAGACATTCAACATAGGGAAAAACTTGAAGATTAAGATACCTCACTTTGATGGTATTGATGCAGAAGATTGGTTGTTCAAATCTAGGAATTTTTTGACACTTACCAAGTACCAATGGCATAAAGAATTAGAGTTGGTTTTTTTCATATGAGTGGACCTCCTTATTCCTGATATAAGTGGGTTATGAAAAATAATTTCATGTAAAACTAGGAGGAATTTCTAGTTGTATTGAAGTTGCATTTTAGCTCTACTTTGTATGAAGATTCAAAGGGAGCTCTTAAGGAGTTGAAACAAATTACCACTGTAGTTGAATATCAAAGCAAGTTCAAAGATTTATCTACCAAGGTAATTGGTTTGTCCAAACAATGGTTAATTAGTTTTTTTATTGCTAGATTACAAGAATACATCAAGTGTGAATTGTTGTTAGCCTAATTGGAATCCTACTTTCATGCTGTGTCATTAGCCAAACTCCATGAACAAAAACACCTTCAACTACGATCTTCCATTAAACACAATCCCATTTCACTTCATACTTTAACCAAATCATTTCCACAGCAGTCTCAGATAGCAGCTAATTTTCCGCCAAGAACTACCATTCAATATAACCATACCAAGAACACTTATTCAACTAACTCTTCACATGCTTCTACCCAAAGTAATAATCATCCCTTCAAAAGATTAACAACAACAGAACTTAGATCCAAGAAAGAAAAAGGATTATGCTATTATTGTGATGAAAAATACAATTCTAGTCATAAATACAAGAGTACATGTCTTCTCTTAATAGACCAGGAAGAAGTGGAGGAGATCTTACAAGAACCTCAGAGTAAGTCTCAGAGAGGAATTAAAAGAGGATGCAGTAGTGGAAATAGCCCCTAAAATCATCTTTAATACATTAGCTAGACAGTTTCATCCTATTACTTTAACAATGATGGGAATGTGTAGGAGAAAACCAATAAAGGTGTTGATTGATAATAGATGTACCCATAACTTCATCAGACAGAAGTTGCCCAAGACTTGGGAATTCCCTTACTACCAACTAAAGCCTTTAAAGTATTTATAGGAAGTGGGGCATATTTGCTTAGCAACCAAAAATGTGTAGATGTGCCGCTAGACATACAATAGAATCTATTCAACATTGATTTCTATACTTTAGAATTAAAGGGATCTGATGTTATTTTGAAAGTTCAATGGTTAATGACTTTTAGCCTAGTCATCATTAACCATAAAGAATTAACCGTTGAATTTGAGTATAAGGGGGCAAGAGTGAAATTGCAAGGCAATTCACTAATGAATGACAGACTTTTGAATTGCAAATCTCTCAACGAGAACACCAAATGATACAATGAATATAAATGACAGAAGGAATGTATGCAAATGACAAACAAAATGTATTAGAAATTGTATTCCTCTTATTCAAATCAGGAAGGCAACTCTTCCTCCACAATGGGATTACAAAGATTTTCTTCCCTCCCTTTTATAGCCAAACACAAATAAAAAGAAGGCAATGGGATTACATTCTCATGTCACTATAGGTAAGCAATCTAATGGTTTTATGATGTGTGGTACTCCTAAATTATCCAAGTAATTATTTGCCATTCATGTGATAATCACGTGTCCATGAAGGTGGTCTTCTCTCTCTACCAGAGCGAATCTTCTGCTTCTCAACTTCTGTTGCTACTTTTCCTTTTTGCTGAGTTGTAGTTATCAGTGGAACTTGCATTTATTAGATCGTAGCTATTTTTAAGGCCTGCCATTTCCTCTAATAGAACTTTTATGCCTTCATGGTTCCTATCAATCTTTTATAAAAAGAATAAACAAATAGGTGATGGCTCCAATAGAAAATTCTATCAAAACGGGTATGAAGTAAGACTTTAAAGACAACTGACATGTGGCCAATTATGACTTTTCATATCATTAACAAATGGGCAACACTAAGTGGTTTTCATAAACTTTTGTGCTTATATACAAAAAAACTATACAAGGGTATGTGTGTAAATCCAGCAGTGGGACCTACCAAGGGCCCTAAGATCTCCCACAAGAGGTTATGTTACATACCCTAAAAGTCGATTGTCATCTAATCCAATAGTGTGTATAATATGATTTTGTCTTTATAGTATTTGTGTTTCATGAGTTGTTGCACCACTTAATCATTTGAAGAATATGTTATGGAAGAGATGAATATACATAGTTTTTAGAGATTTACAAGTTTCATGGTTAAATATTAAAATCTTAATCATTAAACTAGGGATATCCTTGATTTAACTATGCATTCTTAAACAATTCATACGTTCAGAGCATCCTTCAATGTGCTTACTAAATTTGTCTGAAGTATATCATTGGAAGATCCATTTCAGAAGACCAATGGTAACCTTGGAGGAGGAGAATGCAAGGAAGGCTTTGGGAGAAATGTTAATGATTGAGGAGGTCCTTTTAACATCTCTATTACTTTATTTATAACTAGTTTATCTGATGAATTTGTTTGAATGTACCATGGACTCACTAAAGTCATCTTCCTTAACACCTGTTTTTCTTCTTTGTTTGGCAAAGAACTAGCAAGGATATTACCTTAGTCAAGATTCTTATAAATTTAATCTAAAAAATACATTTAATCAATATATGAACCATTGCCATAATTCTTCCTTCCTCTAATCATTTCAAGGACCAATATGTTAGAGCTATAAACTTCATACTTGTGAGAAACTTTGCCAAATGCTTTACTAAATATTTTTGGTGCAATGAGCCCTACTATATTCCTCTTGTGCCTAATATTAACACAATACTCTTTTTCTTTTGACATATTTTAGCTAATCCAAAATTAGATATTTTTAGGCAAAAATCTTCATCCAAAAGAATATTTTGGGGTTTGATATCAAAATGCAAAATTCTCTTATTACAACCCCAATGCAAGTACTCCAATATGCATTTATAGATCCATTTTTATGGATGAAGTTATCAAAGGAGCCATTTAGTTATATTCATAAATTAGTGCTCTTTTGCTCTTTTCAAAACAAAATCACAAGAGAGTGATTATGTTGACTGGGATGTTCTATTAATGCTCACAACTTCATTTATAAATTCTTATCTATTTCCTTTAGTTTCGCTTATTACTTTTATTGTCATAAGACAGATCATTAAGCAGGCTCGCTTTGTTTACAACATCATATTCTCCTTGGCCCAATTTGTCTGAAATTGAATTGTCATCCTTTTCACTTTTGAATAATTGTATTGTTTAATACCAAAGAATTGTAGATTTTCATAAAGTTCTCATGATTGTGATGGTGATATATTCCTATCTCTTCTAAGATTTTCCTTTTTTCAATTCTTAAAAGCATCTTGCAATTATAAATAATCAAAATAGATATTAGAGCAATTCCACTAACACCTAATAATATGCCTCCATTATTGAACATAATAATTTAAAATCTCTAAAAGTGTGGAAAAAATATTTAGAAGAAGCATATGTAAATTTGTCGCCTATAGCAGTCTTAATCCACTAACTTGAAGATGATCTTGCAAGCAATAAAATCATGTTTATAAGTGCCAACATAGAAGTGATGCTTACCTCTTGCCATTGCTATAAATTCTTTTGCATGTGTCCACTGTTGATTTTTTAAGTTCTAGGACCACTCTAGATGGTGTGTAAGCCTCTCAGCTCTAAACCCAAAGACCCTAGCACCTCTTCAACTTATAGAGCTATCAAGAAGCAAAATAAAATGAATGCTATGAATGCCATTGAAATAGGCTACCTTTGAGTGTTAAATGCAACATTGATAACATTTCTGCAATGTTGCAAATTGAAGTAATGTTACATTCTCTTACTTGGTCCATATACATGAAATCTTCCATCCAAATGAAGAATCAAAACACATGGATCAAGGCCACATGTCCTCCAAGAATGAGTATTATTTTCCATGTATCACAATGTATTATGTCCTTCCACGGAATGAATAAATCTTAAATTTATTTTGAGTCCAATGAAGATTGTTTTTTTTTAAATATAAATGTAGACACTAAAATGAGAAAACTTACGAGTGATATAATATAATATGAGTTTCATTACAAATGATATAAATAAATTACATCAAAAATCATAACTAGGTATCAAGTCCCATTCTCCAAACATGATCTTTAAAACTAAATGGTGGCATATCTTTCGTTAAAAGATTAATTATTATTAACTAAGTGCTAATGTGTTCAATAACTATGTTATTTTCCTTAACACTTTCTTATATGGCTAGATACTTTATGTTGATGTGCTTGTTTTGAATCCCACTTTATTAGTCTTAGACAAGAAAACGGCAATTGAAGTATTACACAATATCTTTAATGACTTAGAAATTGAATATACAACTTTAAGCCTAGAAATGAAACTCTTCAAAATGAAAGGTAGCCTTAAAGTAAGAGACAAACTTAGCCTTAATGATAGAAGTAGTGTAACATCATAATGTGTTAACCTCAACTAATCTCCACCTAGGCTTAATTCCATGCAATTTCAAAGAAAAAGAGTAAAACTATGGCAATTTATTACGTTATACCAGAAGTTTAGATACTCATACTTCACCCCATGGGTCTCGTGAACCCATCAATCACATTCTCTACGCAAACTCTATTCATACAACTCATACATATCATAAAACAATCCATAAACCATGGACATGAGGCCAAAAACCAGAAAAATGCAAATTACATCATGGGTCTAAAAGTTAGATTTTTGGCTCCAACTTTGGAAAATCATAACTAATTCTAGAAAAATGAGAATCAAGCAAACCATAAACTTTCTTAAAATCTCTAGATGTCAACTTTATACTAAAAATAATTTCCAGCCATAAAAATCTCATATGGGCTACGTTTGACAATAGAAAATATATGGAAGTTGAGCTACCCAGAAATTTAATACAGCTTACTGATATAAACTTTGAAAATTCATAATTAATTCCAAAAAAATCTAATCCATACATTTTGCCACCAATTTGAAAAGCTACAGATATTAATAGAGGAGAAAAATAGTTCCATATTAATCTAAGGGCCTAAAAATTAATCAAACAGTAACACTAATCTGGAGGTACGCTTGGAACAAAATAGTAATTTTAAAATTTTATATCTCCCTCTCTAGACATCCAAATGAGGTGCTTCCAATTGTTATAAGTCATTGGAAAATTCTAGTTTCTCCCTCTAAAATTTCATGGTAATTAAACATCATTAGCCTCATGAATGATATAGATTTATTTTTGGACTCATTGCATATTACATTGACTAAAACTAGAAAATTTTTTAATTTTAAAAATTCACCAAAAATTCCATAGACTTTTAAATATTCTACACTTTATCTTTCTAGAAAACTCTTAACAAGCTCTATATGCATGCCAAATTTCAAATCAAAAAGAGCTCATTTAAACAAAAAGTGATATAGCCTACCAATATGGTCATTTTTGCTTCTTATAATGCAACTCTTTAGTCAAAATAGCTCTTTTTAGTGTTTGACACCTCTTGAGTAAATTTAAAAGCACTAATACATCATATATGAATTGCTCAAGTAGTCTAAACTATCATACATCTCAAAATCACTATGTCATATGCCATAATACACAACTAAGGGTGAGCTACCAAGTGGGAAAATCATGCATTCTCATTGCTTTGACTCTAATATTGATATATATAATGTATTCACATACTTTTATATTTGTTCCAAGGTTTACATCTCAAAAATAACATGTACATATGAATATTGACATCTCTTTATATCAAAGGCCATACAAAACTATACAAAGTGTCAAGAGATGGCCATCTATGCTTCATGGCCTCCAATCTTTGGCTCTTGAGCTCCACCTAAACAATATGAGATGGGAGAGGGAAGGGGGTGAGATTCAAAGAATCTCAATAGCTCATGTACTCTTCAAAGAAGCAATCAATGCATATAAACATTTCAAAGCATGCACGTAGGCATCAACAATTAAAAATCATTCAACACGTAATTTACATGCCATGAAAATCATATCAATGCCAAGAATAAGTTCTAGGGAATTTTGGGTCTACCTTTATCCTATTTTGAGGACTTTTGGATTGACTTCACTTCTAGTTTAGGACTTTTGACTTGGTCTCACTTATCCATGAGACTTTTAGCCTTGTCTCACCTATTCCTAGAGGCCTTTAGCTCCACCTCACCCATCACAAGGGACTTTTGGCACCACCTCACCCTTTAAGAGTAATTTTTATAATCCAAAATATAAGTATATTGGTACCAATGCAATAAGCTAATATCAAATGATATGTCTCACAATACGAGTGCACACACAAGCATACAATGACCATTATACATCTAAGAATATAATAAGAAAGAGTGAAGAGCTACCTTGTAAGCCAACACAAGTCTTCTCTTTTGATTTCTCTTTTTCCTTTTTGGTCTCACAATCATAACTAGACAGAGCTTGAGTTTCTTAGCCTAGACACAACACATAGCATGTAATTACTCTCTTAGAATAAGCCAAAGCATCAACCACATATTTAAGAAGCATACTTTATCTATGCTTCCAAAAAAGGCCTAATGAAGCTTCTAAATTTTCCTTAAAGGGAAAGGCACTTGGAAAGCTTCTTGGGGGTTTTGGCAACTCAAACAAATATTCACAAAGGCTAAGGGATTCTTAGACAAAATCAGATTGTACAAAATGTTCAAGAACCTCTATGTTTCCTATCTTAAAGTTTACTAGTTTTTCTTCCACTTACTTTGCATTTCCTAGCTTCCCATACTCTAATTCAATGGTCTCTTACTTGTTCTAGGTTAAAACTTCCTTTCCTTTACTAGCTCTCAAGTTGGTAAAACCAACACACCCAAGAAGAAAGGAAGAAGAAGCAAAGATACATAGATATCTACCTTGAATTCAAGCCTTCTTCAAAAGTGTTTCCTTTTACTTTAGCCTTCCCTTTGAATCTTTACTCTCCTTTCTTTAGACCAAGCTCAAAATAGAGCCAATTCAATAACCAAAACCATAAAAAGATAGGGCAAAGAGAAAAGAACAAAATTTCAAGAAGGAAAACTATGAAAATCTCAAGTTTCTCTCACCTTTTCCTTGGTTTCTTTCCTTCTCCCTTCCTCCTCCTTTGTGCCCTTCTTAAACGAGCTCTCCCTTAGTCTTAGGCAGAAAAGACATCAGTTAAAAGAAAAGAGAAGCTTCTAAGGTCTTTAAGAAGTAAAAATCCTTTTTTTCACACTTTTTCCAGAGTATGTCTCACTCTAGCGAGAAATATCCCTTGCTATGACAAGCATTGATCAGTCCCAAGCCTCCGTTTTCACTATGGTGTATGCTATTATAAGAAACCCCATGGATTTTGTATAAGACTCACGAACTTGCTATAGTAGACTATATTCTCAATATGGGGAACTGGTACATTTGCTATAGCTAACTAGAAACTCATTGTAGCAAACTGGTACATTCGCTATAGTCTATAGGGGTCCTGGCTATAGCCAGCAGACTTGGAAAATTTTTAGAAACCTTGGATGTTACAAGTATCAGTCAAAGTCTACTTCACACTACTCCAAGAAACGACCCACACCAACAAGCATAAAGATATAACTTGATTTTAATTTTTGAAAATTAACACAATTGGAAAAGTTCGAATTTGAGTAGCCTACTAGCAATAAAATTGCTATGATCCCAAAATATAAGCAATAAAACTATGTTTATAAATGCCAAAATGGAAGCAATGTTAATCTACTATCATTTTCGTGAATTCTTACATATGTTCCTATTGGGGATCTTCCAAGTTCTAAAGCCATTCTAGATAGTGTGTGATCTTCTCAACTTTGAACCTAGGAAACCTAGCACCTTTTCAAGTATAAAGCTAAAATTCCAATGTCCCCATCAAGACATGGACAAAATGGATGAAATGGATGCCATGAATGTTGACAAAACATACCACTTTTAAATCCTAAATGCAATGTTCATGTAATGTTACAAACTAAAGTAAAGTCACAGATCTTATTGTTAGAATGCATTGATTTAGACCAAGGAATTAATGTTCACTTTTCTATGGTAAAAACAAAATACATTTCATAACATGCTATTTAAAAATTTATTTTATGGAAACAATTTTCCAATTGTTGTTAAATCATTGTAATTGCATTATTTGCAGTACTCGTCCAATGATATTGTTTTTATGATATTATAACCAATTTCACTTTTAGAATATGTCTCAATTAAGGAGAATGAAAGAAATGAAAAAAGAAGTGAGCTTTTAGTTTTATTTTTTTAATATAAATTTAAGTCTAATGACATTTTTTTTCTTGAAATATATATGCATTGTGAAGAATGTGTGAGAAGGGAAGAAAATAAATGTTAAATTTGGACCTAAATCAAAGAAAATGTAAAAATTATAATTTTACTTATCTTCCCTTTCATCACATTCTCCTCAATCCAAACATACTTTAAACTTCTTCTTTCACATATGAGCTTAAATACTCTCACCTTAATAAAACATTGATGAAATTAAATAATTAATGAAATTACATTTTATCTCCTGAATTAAGGTCTCATTATAAATTTTGTATAAACTTTGAAATATTAAAAATTAAATTTTCAACTAAAATAAAAATATTAAATCTTTGCAAACTACACCTAAACCTTTACTACTATACCACACTAGCTAATGGCTTATCCTTCAAGTAATTTACTTGTAAATTAACTCAAGTTTTATAATATATATATATATATAGTACTTCCATAAGAAAAATAGAGTATGCAATATATTAACGAAATCTCTTATTACTAATTCAAATAGCTCATAAATAGTTATATTTAATTCTACTTAGGACACTTAGACACTATAGTATTCAATATTTGAATCATAAGATCAATCATTGTGTTAGAATAAAGAACAAAGTCTGATTGTGGTTGACTTTTTTTTTAAATAGATACAAAAATTAAAAATATATAATATTTTATAATTAAATTAATACATATATTTAAAAGGGATATAAATATTTGAAAATAAAAAACTATTTAAGTATTTTATATATGATAGTAAATATAAGTGAAATAAATTAGATGAAGTCTTTTTAATATTATAAATCTCTATTATAATATGTTAAAACTTTGATTGAAATAAAAATAATAAAAAAAATTACAAAACTGATTTTGTGCTAAACCCATTTTTATTTTTTTAGCTGATTTAGTTATTTTTTAGACTAACTTTTCCTTTAACTAATTTTGAAAGTCAAATAAATTAAAACCATATATCCATTCATAAATTTTATGGTTGAACCAACTACTTTGGTCCAAATTTTTTAAATATTATTATTAACATACTTGTTAAACAAGAAGTAGGGTTGTCCTTGTATTGTATTTCTCATAATCAGTCGTCCATTTCAACCTAAAACCTTCATCTAATGCCTCATAGATTCGACTGTCCATTACAACTTCAGCTTGGGATTGAAATATGGGCAAAATGACACTACTCTTGCAATTGCTTACATTCACTTATTTGTTTGGGAAAATGTAGTAGACATGTAATGTAGATTCCCATCATAGATTGTTTAGGTGAAACAAAGAAATAGTATTGTAGTTGTAGAAAAAGGTCACATTATTTTGATTAACATGACCTATGAAACTACCAAAAACCATTAAAAATTTGTTCTTTATGCTATTCATTAGGAAGAAATAGTCAAAGTGACTCTTAAGATATGAATATTTTATTGTGTTGTTTTGGCACTTATCTAAAATCTAATATGCTTAGCATATAGTAGATTTTTCTATAATTCAATTTTCATTATGCTATATAAATGAGTGCTCTATTGCTTAATATAATCAATCTTTTACATACTCAAATATATCGTGTTCTTATTATAGTTGCACTTTTGTTTTGTTTTGTTTTGTTTAATTTATATAACTAATAGTGTGACATCAAAGCTAGTATCTTGAGGGACCTATAAGATTGAATGAGCCAAACACAAATCCTAAATACTTATCACCTACCTATGAATAAACATAAAAACCTCCAACCTATTCAATATGAATTCAAAAGCTTCATTTACTACAATTGCACCACTCATGTTTAATGGAACAAATTATCAAGTGTGGGTTGTTAGAATAGAAGCCTTTCTTGATGTTAATGATCTATAAGAAGCTGTTGAACAAGAATATAAAGCTCTACCCTTGCCAAACAATCCAACTCTTGCATAAATCAAATGTCAAAGGAAAGGAAGCAAGGAAAATCAAAAGCAAAAGCTTGTTTATAGCCATTTCACCATCATTGAAATTAAAGGTAGCCAATGAAATTTAAGATTTTTTTAAGCAAAAATATGAATGAAATGAAAAGGTCGAAGGAAGCAAATGCTAAATCTAATCTAAGACTTTAAGCTGCAAAAGATAAAGAAATGAGAAACAATTAAGGAATACCCTAACAAACTTCTTGGCATTGTTGATAAAGTGAGACTTCTTGGTACTGATTTTTCTAATTCTAAAATAGTTTAAAAGATCCTAGTCATAACTCTTAGAAAATTTGAGGCTACAATTTCACCTTTGGAAAACTTAAAAGATCTATCAAGCATCACCTTAGCAGAATTGTTAAATGTACCATAGGTATAAGAACACAAGAGGCTTATAAGGCAAGAAAGATCTATATAGGGTACTTTTCTAGCTAAATCACATGACAATAATGATGGCAAGAAAAAGGAAAAAGAAGCATAATAACAACAAGAAAACTAGAGGTTTTAGAAGCAATAACAATAATAACCAAAGCAACAACACTCAAGTCTTTCTACTTTATCCTTATTATAACTGAAAAAATATATATATCCATAGAAAAAAAGTTAGTGGAGGCTAATGCAAGATGTCACAAATGTGATTAGGGCATGTAGAAAGGATATGCAAGTCTCAACAACAATAAGAAAAAGCTAAGGCTATCGAGGATCAACCATAAAAGGAGTTATTGTTTTCTGGTATCATGCTTTGACACCAACAGCTCCTTAGAAAGTTGACTTACAGATAGTGATTATATAAACTACATGATTTATGATCAAGAGCTCTTCAGAGAGTTTGATAAAACTATGATTTCTAAAGTTAGGATTAGAAATAGAGCATGTATTGCAATAAAAGGCAAAGGAATAATGGCAATTGAAAGCTACACAGGTTTGAAATTAATTTTTGATGTCTTATATATTCCTAGAATCAATCAAAAACTTTTGAGTGTTGCTTGGTTTCTGTAAAAGGGCTACAAGGTGTTGTTTAAAGACAAAAGTCGCGCGATTAAAGATAAAGAAGGTAGAAAGTTATTTAAGGTTCAAATGAAAGACAAAAGTTTTGCCTTAGATTTAATGAAAGAGAAGTAAGCTGTTGTACACATAGAAGATAGCAATATAGTGCTTCGGCATAAGAAATTGGGACATTTCCATTATGCCATTATGCTTTTCATGAATAAGAACAATCTTGTGAAAGGCCTACCTGAATTAGAGGAAGAGCTTCCTACATGCATTGCTTGTTAGTGTGGGAAGTAAACAAGGCTTCCTTTTCACAAATAAGGCTTAGAAGGCTATGTAGAAGTTGTAAATAGTACACGCAGTGGAAGGACCTATGAATACACTATCATTTAATGGTAGTAAGTGTTATATTGCTTTCATTGATGATCACACAAGAATGTGTTAGGCTTATTTTATGAATCTTGCATCTAAAGTTGCTAACATCTTTGGCAAGTCTAAAGCTTAGGTGAAAACTCAAAGCAAATGCAAAGTACAGGTGATTATGTTTAATCATGGAACTAAATATACCTCTAAAAAATTTAACAACTTCTATGAAAATGCAGGAATTGAACACTAGTTGATTGCACCTGGCACTCTTTAGTAGAATAGTGCTATAGAGGAAAAATAGGACAATTATGGATGATAAGGTGCTTGCTTCATGACAAAGGGCTACCACATAAATTATGGGCTAAGGCTATAAACTAGTAGTTTTTCTATTAAACAAATTGCCAACAAAAGCTTTGCAAAAAAAAAGACTCTATTTAAAGCATAATATGGTTACAAAGCAAAGTTGCTTAATCTGAAGACATTTGATTGCTTGTGTTTTTCTTTCACTCCTTAGGTTAAGAAAGACAAATTGGACAAGAAAAGAAAACCTTGGATTTTTATGGGCTATAACTTAATTTCAAAGGCTTACATAATCTACTTACCACAAAATAACAAAGTAGTTGTTAGCAAGGATGTCCAATTCCTTGAGATAGATATCTGGAGCTAAGAGAATGATACCATGCTTAAGTTTCAAAAGAATGACAATGTGGATGAAGAACCTGTCAAAAGAACTAAATCACTCTCTAACATTTATCATATGTATAATGTTGCTATGATGGAGCCTATAGGATATGAAGAAGCTCTAACTAATAAAAAATGGATAGATGTAATGAAGGAGGAGTTCAAGATGATTGAAAAGAACTAGACATGGGAGTTGGTGGATAAATTTATAGTAGTCAAGTAGATTTATAAGACCAAACTCAACTTTGATGCTTTTGTGAACAAGTATAAGGCTAAGCTTGTTTTCATGGGATATACCCAAAAGTTTAAGGTAGATTTCTATAAAAATTTTGCCCTAATTACTAGGTTGGATACCTTAAGAATGTTACTAGCTCTTGCTACACAAAAAGGATAGATATACACCTAATGGATGTTAAGTAAGCTTTTCCAAATGGATACTTGGAAGAAGAAATTTTTGTGAAGCAACCTAAAGGATTTGCTTTTCAAGGGCAAAAGGAGAAGGCATATCAACTTAAAAAGGCCATGTAGGGTTTAACACTGGCACCAAAGTTTTGGTATAACATAATTGATACACACTTGGTAAGTTTAGGCTTTGAAAAAAGTCTAAGTGAATTTACTTTATACATTAAGAAAGTTAATGCTGAACTAGTGGTATCTTTGTATGTTGATGATCTATTTGTTATAGGAAATTACAACGACTTGATTGACCAGTTTAAAGAAGAAATAAAAGATGTCTTTATGACTAGTATTTGTTGTTGCAAAATAAATCAATTCAAAAATGGAATAAGATACTCGATTTTATATTCTTTATTCTATTAATTTTAATTATTTTGAATTTTTTATTAATATAATCATATAATTAATATAATATAATATTAATATAATCTAATATAATAATTTAGAATTCTATTTCTATTTTATTTTTCAATATATTAATTGAAATTAATGTATATTGATGTTATTTAAATGAGATTGGCCAATTGGAAGATTTCCTATAAGAAAATGATACTTATTAGAATTAGATACCAGGTCTTATGTCAATTGCCAAATATCTAGTTTTTTGCAACACTTTCTAAAAAATTTCTAAAAGAAAAGGTCATTGGACTAAAAAAGGGAAGGAAGAAGGCGAGTTAGTATGCTAATTACTCACCCTCAAATCAGTCCTTCCCATGGGTTCTTGTCTGAATCCGAATGAATAAATAATTGTAGGAGTAAAATCTTAATATAATTCGAAAAAGCAAGAACACCAAAGCAAGTCCACAGAAAAAAAACGAAAAAGATATGTATTTGTATTTTTAGGATTAAAGAAAAAGATTCTCAAATAAAAGTGCTAATGCTACAACCAACCCATAAATTGTTAAAGCTTCCATAAAAGCCAGACTAAGCAATAAAGTACCCAGTATTTTTCCCTCTGCCTCGCGTTGTCTCACGATCCCTTCTACAACTTAACCTACAGCAGTACCTTAACCAACCTTAGGTCCAATAGAAGCAAGCTCGACGGCCAACCTAGCAGTAATAACAGAAGCAGCAAAAATTAGTGGATTCATGATAAGTTCCTCGCACCTAAAATAAAGAAAAGAAATACTTAATGATACAATCAACCAACAAATTATGACTTAATTATTCCATCACTAAGATTTATCCAATCGAAGTAATTAAGAATTTTGAATTGAAAAAAAGACTATTTATTGAACTATAATAATATTTATTAAACCATAAAAAAGACTTCAATATTTCTTTTTTAGTTTCTATCCACGTAGTTTTTTGTTAAAAATAAAAAGAACATCGAATGAATTGTTGTACATTTCAATTTGAATTAGGAATTCTGCGTACAAATACAAGTGGTTATTAACTAAATAACCATTCGATCATATTCATATACGCAATTATGTATTACAAATTACAATAAAGAATAAGAATTAAGAATAAAGAATGAGGATTTTAAATGCGAGATCTAGAAACATATCTCTCCGTGGCACCAGTGGTAAGTACTCTATGGTTTAGGGCTTTAGCAGGTCTATTGATAGAGATCAATCATTTAATTGAACCTCAGTGAAACTCGGAATTTGGTCCAGGCTTTAATTGAATTTAATTAATAAGAAATTCAAAATTCAATTAATAATCAATTCCATTTCTATTAAATAATAAGGTGAGACCAGAAATGGAAATGTAATGGCTAAGGTGGGGTAAGAATATCATACAAGATACCTAAATGAAAACTAAAATACTGTACTGTGATTCGAAATATAGTTAGAAATCATTGGATTACTTAATTATTACTATACTATATTGATTGGAACGAGATCCTTCATAATTTGATTTTGAGTTAGTAACTTCTATTATTTCTTTTTCGTTCCTTTTCACTTCGAATCGTAAAATAGAAGAGATAAGTGAATAAAAAACACAAAGGAGGTTCATGGCCAAAGGTAAAGATATCCAAATAAGGGTTATTTTGGAATGTGCCAGTTGTGTTCGAAATAGTATTAATAAGAAATCAACGGGTATTTCCAGATATATTACTTAAAAGAATTGACACATTATGGCTAGTCAATTGGAATTGAGAAAATTTTGTCCTTGTTGTTGCAAACATACGATTCACAGGGAGATAAAGAAATAAAGAAAATTGATCGCTTGTGTGTCATCCCTCCAAAGAACATGAAAAATGATATATTTTCATATTGTTCTAAATTATATTAGAAATTGTATATATAACATATATTTCAAAATATTAAAAATATAAGAATAAAAAAATAGAAACAAACAAATCCTATTTCGTAAGAAATAGGATTTTTGGGATAAGGAATAAACAAACCATGGATAAATCTAAGTGACTCTTTCTTAAATCCAAGTGATCTTTTTGTAGGCGTTTGCCCTTGATATAATCAGGGGATCAAATTGATTATAAAAACATGAGTTTAATTAGTTGATTTATTAGTGAACAAGGAAAAATATTATCTAGACAGGTGAATATATTGACCTTAAAACAACAACGATTAATTACGATTGCCATAAAATAAGCTCGTATTTTATCTTCGTTACCTTTTCTTAATAATGAAAAAAATTTTGAAAAAAGTGAGTCGGTCGCTAGAACTACTAGTCTTAAAACAAAAAAAAAAAAGGATTACTTTTCAATTGAATTCAAATTCCAATCTAAACTCAAATCAAATCTGGATTGATGTTTTGTTCAAAAACTATGACAATCCAATTTGGATTATCGTGTCATATGTAAGAAAAAAGAGAATCGGTGAAGAAGAATAAATCTTTTTTATTGAACATGGTTGCTCATTTTGATGACTTTATCATGTGATTCTATTTTATCATACAAATCTTTACTCTATTGTCCCGGAGTTCAGTGGTAATCGAAACCCAAAGATCTATGAACTAGCCAAGCAGAAAAATGACTCTACATTTTTTTATCTCTCACGCATTTTTTTTTGTATAAGTTTTGTATAAGTATTTAATATTTACGATTACAAGGAAATTTTTGAAGATTGTCTTGCTATTTCTTATTTTGTACAAAAGGATCCTGCCTAATTCACTCTTTCATGGGAGGATACTGAACTTTTGTATTTGAAAAATGTTTTAGAGGGTATCTCTAAAGTAGATGGTGGTTGATAGAGTAATCCTTGTTCATAATTGCCAGTATGAGTTTTGCGCCCAACATGAAACTTGTGGTTGGTAGTAAAACACCTATTCTCCTATTGAGACCTTATTCGATCTTCATAAATTTCTCGAGATATTTTATTATGAAGTTTTGTTATAGCATCTATAATAGCCTTCGGTTTAGGCAGACAACCTGGCAAATAGACATCCATAGGAATTAGCTTATCCACACCCTGAACAGTACCATAAGAATCGGTACTGAACATCCCCCCTATATTGTACATGCTCCCATAGCAATAACATTTTTTGGTTCTGGCATTTGCTCATATAATCTCACTAAAGAAGAAGCTGTTTTCATTATTACTGTACCTACTGTTAAAATTAGTTTTGCTTGTTTAGGACTAGATTGTACCTAAATCAATTCACACTCTTTAGGATTTAATTCAATTAGGAATTTAGTATATAAAATTTTTTCTTGGTCATATCAATAAGGTCATGAAATTTTGATTTATTTATCTTTTATTTTACATCTAAGGGATTTATGTGAACCGATACATGATTTTCTTTTAATCTTTTTAGGATCAGGTCTTGTATTAGGAAGTATAGGAGTAATATTACTTACCAACCTAATTTTTTCTGCCTTTTCGTTGGGACTGGCTCTTGTTTGTATATCTTTATTCTATATTTTATCAAACTCCTAAAAGAATATATTGGTAATAAGTTGAATAATAAAATTCTTTTAAACATAAACAATCTTTCACTTTCCCATTCACATATAAAATTCAAAGGAAATGCAGATAAAATAGAATAAAATGAAATTTATATTGATGTTACTAGTTCTATTCTTACTGGAGAGCCACGACAATTGCACCTATCAAAGCAGCTAAAAGAATTATTAAAATGAGTTCAAATGAAAGAAAAAAAATTTGTTGATAAATAAATTCCAATTTGTTGACTATTATTTATCAAATCTTGCTCTACAATTTGATTTGATCTTGTAGTCCAAATAATCTTGTACCATGATGTATCTGGAATAGTAGTTATTAGTGAAACAAAAACACTTGTTCAAACCATCAAAGTAACTCCATTCCCAACAAAGATGAAAATCTTGGTAATATTCTAAACCATTTATAAACATCACAACAAATATGATTAAAACGTTTATAGCTCCCATGTAAATAAGTAGCTATGTTGCAACTACAAAATAAGAGTTTGATAAAATATAGAATAAAGATATACAAACAAGAGCCAGTCCCAATGAAAAGGCAAAAAAAATTGGGTTGGTAAGTAATACTACTCCTAGACTTCCTAATACAAGACTTGATCCCAGAAAGATTAAAAGAAAATCATGTATCAGCTTAGGTAAATCCATTAGATGTAAAATAAAAGATAAATCAATCGAAATTTCATGACCTTCTTAATACAACCAGGAAAAAATTTTATATACTAAATTCCTAATTGAATTAAATCATAAGGAGTGTGAATTGATATAGGTACAGTTATAGGACTAATCTCATTCTTTATACAAAAGAGTAGTTCAAAACTATATTAAACTATACTATATTTATTAGAACATTATTTATATTAAACATAGAAATATATAATAATTATTTATATAACTCTAATATAAATAGAATAATATTCTATTTATTAAATTTCTAATAAATAATAAATTCTACTAGAAATTTTATATAAATAATAAATAATCTATAGAATCCATTTTATTTTGTTAATATATTTTTTAATAATATAATATTTAAATTTAAATAGAAAATAATAAAGTTATATAAATTTTTTAAAAAAATTAAAATAAATAAAAAAAGTATTTTATTTGAATTGAATTGTTTGAATTGTATAATCGTCAATTACTGACATTGGTAAACGACCCAAAGCAATTTGATTATAATTCAATTCATGACGATCATAAGTCGAAAGTTCATATTCTTCAGTCATTGATAAACAATTTGTTAGACAATACTCAACATTGTTACCATAAAACATACAGATTCCGAAATCAATACTGTAATTAAACAATTGTTTCTTTCGAATATCAGTTTCCAGTTTCCAATCAATAATAGGTAGATCTATAGGACATACACAAACACATACTTCACAAGCAATGCATTTATCAAATTCAAAATGGATTTGATTGCGGAAATGTTCTGATGTGATTAATTTTTCATAAGGATATTGAATAGTTATCGGTAAACGATTTGCGTGGGGTAAGGTAATCATGAAACTTTGACCAATGTACCTTGCAGCTCATACTGTTTGTTAACCATAATTCATGATACCAGTTGCCATAAGGAACATATCGTGAACATCTATGAATATTTTTTTTGTTTCTTTCTCTTGTTTGAGACAAGTTATGAATAACTATAAAGCGAATTAAATTATTTATTAATCCAAATTCAAGTTTGAAACTCATGTAATTATCCTCTTTTCTTTTTCTTTTGGTTAACTCGAGAAAAAAAAATGGAATAGATCTAATCTATAAGTATAAGAAATCTCATTCAACTAGATATGGTCAATTAAAAAAATAAATGGGACACGAAAAGAATTGACTGTTGAGCCGTATGAGGTAGGAAACTCTCAAATACGATTCTAAGGGAAGGGAATTTACTCAACTATTTCAACCGTGGAGAACAAGCCATTCAACAGGGAGATTCTAAAATTATGGAGGCTTGGTTTGATCAAGCTGTTGAGTATTGGAAACAAGCTATAGCCCTTAACCTTGGTAATTATATTGAAATGGAGAATTGGTTGAAGATCATAGGGCGTTTTGAATAAGAGCAGTCTATTTATTATTTTATTATTATTAGTATTATTTAGTATTAGTATTACTTAGTTAGTATTATTAGTATAGGAGGATGACATTCTTCCTTGGTATATAGGTACAACAAAAGAAAAATGAAATATTTGTGTGCTAACAAAAATATGCAAAGGAAGTGCTTAAGAAGTTTAATATGGAAGAATGCAAGCCAATTGAAACTCTAATAAATCAAAAGGAGAAATTTTGCATAGAAGATGGAGCAAAAAAGATTGATGAATGGTTGTACAAGAGCCTAATAAGCTACCTAATTCATATGACTACGACCAGGACGTATATCATGCATGTAGTAAGTTTACTATTAAGGTACATGCATTGTGCTAGAAAAATTCATTTTCATGCAACAAAAAGAATTTTTAAATATGCTAAGGGCGCAATTTATTATGGAATAAAGTTTAGTCACGTTAAAATTTTTTAGTCTCCATGATTATTTTAATAGTGATTAGTACATTTTGATGATAGGAGAAGTACTTTAAGTAACTATTTTAGCTTTGGTTTCAAAATGTTTTTATGGTGTTCTAAAAAATAAGAAGTTATAGCTTAATCTATAGCAAAAGCAGAATATGAAGATGCTACTATTATTGTGGAAAAAGCTTTTTGGATCAGGAAGCTCATGATAGATCTACATATAAAGCTAGAAGAAAGAACACAAATATTTATGGACAAGCCAAGCTATAATTTTAGTTGATAAAAATCTAGTGTTCCATGGCAAAACCAAACACTCCAAGACAAATTTTTATATTCTAAGATAGGTATAAAAGGAAGGATAAGTGTAACTAATCTACTAAAAAGTAGAAAACCAAAGTGTTAAAATCTTAACGAAAGCACTTGTTAGGACTATAAAAGAATTATTGAGACAAAAGCGTGGATCATGTAGCTCCAGAGCCAAGGAGAGTGTTGACTAGCATGACTCATGAAGCTGCTAAAAGATTGTTGAAAATTAGTTGTCTTCATGCTATTCTCTGGGAAAGAAATAGTTAAAGTGACTATTGTAACACCCGATACATTGTGGCATTGTACTTTGAAGCCATCACACACTCACTTTCATAAAACTAGATCCATATTGCTTCACAAGGTTACATTATGGAAGCCATTGCCTCATCTCCCAACTTACGGCTTCTAATTTTTTTCCAAGGGTTTCTTCTATCTTCTTTTATCATATAAAGTCCCAAATCTAGGTTGATTTAAGCCTTCCCTATCATATGTGAGTATTTGTTTGAGTTTCTAAGATTCCTAGGGAGCTTCCCAAGTGTTGCATCCATTAAGAAAAAATCTCAAACTCCATAGGTCTTTAATGGAAGTATAACTAGGTCAAGACCCTTAGAGATAGCTAGGGGATGTTTTAAATCCAGAAAATTTGAAACCCAACAACCTTTACCATTCCAGAAAGTCTTGGATGTCTATCCTATGCTAAAAATAATTTTAGCTCATGAATCATTAAGGGGAGAACACTTAACATCCGAAAAGCCATTGAGGTCACTGTTGTCTAGGCCATTGGTTCAGTTTACTGATATGAAGTTTCAAAATTTGTAACTAATTCTAGAACAATTAGAATCATACATTCTTGGCCATTTTGGAAAGATACATATGTTTACTTTAGGCCAAAAATATGTCCAAGCCATGAAACATAACACGTAAAGGGTTTGACATGCAAAAAGGGGCAAAGATTCAGACAACTATTGGTACTGATGCAAGTATCTGCTATAAATTTTGAAAATGTCCAATTAATTCCACAAAAATATAATCTATATAAATAATACCAATTAAGAAAGATATGAATATTAGCTTTGTGTTAAAAATAGACTCAGACCATAGAAAGCACGTTTAGCCACTGAAATTCAATAGAATAGTGACTTAGGTCATGCTGCGCTATTGTTGCTGTTCCAGAAATTCAAAGTTTCATATCTCTTAGCTCAGACCTCCAAATGAGGTGGTTCTAGTTGCTACAAGTCATTGAGAATGTCTAGTTTCTTTTTATGAAATTTTTATAGCCATTGGACCACGTTTGTCCCTTAGATGACACAATTTTACAACTGACCAAATGAACAGTATTAGTACAAATCTAAAATTCTAATACCAACTTTGAAAAATCATAAAAAATTTCACAGACCTCCAAATGACTTAATCTTTAGCTTCAAAAAAATTGATAGGCAAGATCTACTTGCATGCAAAATTTCAAATCAAGAAGAGGTGATTTGGTTAAACTTTGTACTAGTACTGTTTGTAGTATCAAAAGTCCCTTAATGTGGGTGAAGAGATGCCAAAAGTCTCATGGCATGGGTGAGACAAGGCCAAAAGTCCCTTGGATGGGTGAGGCTAAGTCAAAAGTCCTAAGAACCAATAGTGAGGCAATCCAAAAGTCTTAAAAATGGGATGAGGCCAAACCAAAAGTTCCTAGAGTTCATTCTTATGCTTGACATGAGTTTGTGACACAAAAATATGAAAGATGAATGCTTCATAGATTGATTGATTACATACTTGTACCTTTGACATGTTGTATGCTTTGAAAATGTGCTTGAATAGGTGTATGAGCTATTGAGATTTAATGAATCTCACCCCCTCATTTTTCTCATCTTATATGATCTAGGTGGAGTTCAAGATCCAAAGGATGGAAGACAATGAGCTTAAATCTCCACCTCTTGGCAAATCTTTTCATTTTTAATGTACTATGATGTCTAGAATGTCAAAGTAGATATGTAAATGTTATTTTTGAGCCATGACACTTTGAAGAAGTGTAAAACTATGTAAAGTTAGTGTATGTATCAAGAATAGAGTTTAATAAATAGAATTGTGTATTGACCACTTGGGAGCCTACTTGTATATGTGTGTTTATGGAAGTGGCATGGTAAATTTGAGTTGCATGAGGGTCTATTAGGATATGAATATTTTATCATGCTAATTTTTAGACATTTATCTGACATTTGATATGCTCAACATGTGGCTAATTTTTGTACTCCAGTTTTGATTTTGTTGTATAAATAAATGCTTTGTTACTCAATAAAATCAATATTTTACAGTCTCAAATATATCTTGTTCTTGTTATATCTACATTTTTTTCTTAATAAATAACCAACACATTAACAAGCCTCTCAACATACTCAACACTGTGGGATCAACGTTAATATTTTTGTAATCACTTGGATACATAGTTCTAAAATAAGCATTCTTGGCCACTCTTAGACTCTTTAGAGCCTAGTCAAAGTCAATAATGTGATATTTGATGCACTAAATGATTATCTTCAGGAAATTGCCTATGCATTTGAGCTCAAAATCAGGTAGGCCACAATATTCTACTTTATGTCCTTTAGAAAGAATACTTGAGGTGTTGGACAATGCCATAATAGCTTAAATAGTTTTTGCAATTTGTAAACTAGTAATCTTCTGCATAAAAAGATGTGGCAAAGATAAGAAAAGGATTAAAAGAAAGAACATGCAGGATTGCTAAAAGGAATGTTTCATAGTGGAGAAAAATGTGAGTGATAAAAAGGAAAGGAAGATCATGCTGATGAAACTAAAAGTACACCTAAAGGGAGCTAAATGTGTGTTTATACAAATAATGAACTAAATTCAATTCAATTAAAAATTAATTTACTTTAGTTATAGAAATAAGCTAAATAAAAGTGATAACTAGTTACAAAGATGAATGCAAGTTGTAGTTAGCTAAAAATATTTGTAGTTGATTGGAAGTTAAATGCAAAAAATTAAAGAGAGATAAAGAGAAGGAGATAACAAAGATAGTTATCTTGTTTTATGTAACACCATAGTCTTTTAGCCTATCATTTCCATTTCAAGAGCTTGGCTTTATACCATCACATGGAAAAAGATATATTTAATCTCATTTAATCGTATTATGTGAGACTTTAAAAATTCATCTTATGTTCCATAGGCCACATGAAATCATTAATATCATTCTCTACCCATAACACATCTATACAGTCATAAGTATCATAAAACATCTCATACATCTCAGGTTGGAAGCCATGTATCAAAAAATTTAAGGTTTGACTCAGGTTCACTTTCCAGATTTCTGATATGAACTTTGAAAATTCATAATTAATTCCAAAAAAATTGAAATCTTGCATATGATAGCTTTTTGGAAAGCTGTTATAACATCGTATATTTCTAACTTGCTTCTTATCATTTCTAAGTCTCACATGATGAATTGCACAAAAGAGAATGGAGAATGACATTAAAATAATATATTATTTCGCGTTGCGTCGTGTATGAAAATTTCATTCGGTGTCACGCGGACCATATGAGCTCATACATCACATTCTCATATTTAATTACATAAATACAACCCATATGCATCACTTAAATTAGCCAACAACTTGTGGAATTCAAAGGGGAGTATCAAACTCACACTATTATTTTCGACCAGAATTTTAATTTTTTCTATCACGACTTCGGAAATTCATAACTAAATCTAAAAAAATCGAAACTCAACAAACTTTACCATTCCAGAAATCTATGGATGTCTACCCCATGATAAAAATAATTTCAGCTCATGAATCATTAAGGAGAGAACATTTGACATCCGAAAAGCCACTGGGGTTGCTACTGTCTGGGCTATTGGTTTAGTTTACTGATAGGAAGATTCAAAATCCATACCGAATTCTAGAAAAATTGAAATCATGAATTCTTGGACATTATAGAAGTCTAAAAATTTCAAATTTGTGTCAAAAATATGTCTAGGCCATGAAACATAACACATAAAGCGTTTGACATGCAAATAGGGGTAAAGGTTCGGACAGCTACTGGTAATGATACAAGTGTCTGCTATGAATTTCGAAAATGTCCACTTAATTCCAAAAAACTCCAATCCATACAAATGATACCAATTTGGAAAGCTATGAATGTTAAATTTATGGTAAAAATAGACTCATACCAGGGCAAGTACTTTTAGCCACCGAAATTCAATAGAACAGTGACTCAAGTCGTGCTGCACTACTGTTGCTGTTCCAGAAATTCAAAAATGCATATCTCTCAGCTCAGACCTCCAAATGAGGTGCTTCTAGTTGCTACAAGTTTTTGTGAATGTCTAGTTTCTGTCTATAAGATGTTGTAGCCATTGGACCACGTTTGCCCTTTGGATGACATAAATTCACAACTAACCAAATGAACAGTACTGGTGCAAATTCAAAATTTTGATACCAACTTTGAAAAATCATAGAAAATTCCAAAGACCTCCAAATGACCTGATCTTTGGCTTCACAAAAAAGCTCTAGGCAAGATATACTTGCATGAAAAATTTCAAGTCAAAAAAACGTCATTTGGTCAGACTTTTCCATAGCTCAAGAATATGACAATTTTGGTCCCAACAAGAAGCATATTTGGTTCAAATGAGCCATCCATTGTTCCACATACATTTGAGCAACTTAGAAAGCATAAATATAGCATAAATAAGTCCCTCATAAGGTCTGAACCATCATGCAACTCAAATTCACCATGCCACTTCCATAAATATACATACACAAGTGGGCTCCCAAGTGGTCAAAATACACAATTCTATTCATTAAACTCTATTCTTGATACATACACTAACTTTACATAGTTTTACACTTCTTCAAAGTGTAATGGATCAAAAATAACATTTAAATATCTACTTTGACATTCTAGATATCATAGTACATCAAAAATGGAAAGATTTGCTAAGAGGTGGAGATTTAAACTCTTTGACTTCCATCCTTTGGATCTTGAACTCTACCTAGATCATATGAGATGAGAAAAAGGAAGGGGTGAGATTCATTGAATCTCAATAGCTCATACACCTATCCAAGAACATTTTCAAGGCATACAACATGTCAAAGGTACAAGTATGTAATCAATCAATCTATGAAGCATTCATCTTTCACATTTTTGTATCACAAACTCATGTCAAGCACAAGAATAAGCTCTAGGAACTTTTGGTTTGGCCTTACCCCATTTTTAGGACTTTTGAATTGCCTCACTCTTGGTTCTTAGGACTTTTGACTTAGCCTTACCCATCCAAGGGACTTTTGGCCTTGTCTCACCCATGCCATGAGACTTTTGGCATCTTTTCACCCACATTAAGGAACTTTTGGCACTACCTCACCCTTATGAGCCATTACCACCATTCAAAGACATTCAAGAAAGCATATTGGTACCAAAATAGCAATATAGCATCAAGTGGCATGTCTCAAACATATAAACATACACATAAACGCACAATGACACCATATGCAACAAGACAATACAACAAGACAATACAACAAGAAAGGTGGAGAGCTACCTTGGTGCAAATTCAAGTTTTACTTTGCTTGTTTCTTCTCTTTTTCAATTCCACAAACACAAGGAGGTGGGGTTTGACTTCCTTGTCCTATTCACAATAAACAACACTTAATTATACTCTTGGAACAAGTTATGACATCCAAATCACTCTTAAGACTATACTTTGTTCTATTTGTCACAATATGGTTCCATTAAGGACCTAATGAAGCAACTACCATAATTAACATTCTCGGTTCCATTCTCTTTCCATATTTAGACTTCTTGACCTCATTTAAGGTCTTTGAAGCCATCACATATTCACTTTCACAAACTTAGCTCCATATTGCTTCATAAGGTTACATTATGGAAGCCATTGCCTCATTTCCCAACTTAAGGCTTCTAAATTTTTCCCAAGGGTTTCTCCTATCATCTTTTATCATATAAAGTCCCAAATTAAGCTTGGAACCATTTAAAATATCCCCTAGCTATCTCTAAAGGTCTTGACCTAGTTATGCTTCTATGAAAGACCTATGGAGTTTGAAATTTTTCCTTAATGGATGGGGCACTTGGGAGGCTTCTTAGGAGTCTTAGAAACTCAAACAAACACTCAGATGTGATGGGAAAGTCTTGAATCAACCCATATTTTAAACTATGTTCAAGCACCCTACACTTTTCTAACTTGAGTTTTAATAAGTTTTCATGCATTTCTTTGGTATAATCCATCTTCCCATGGCCTAGTTTGATGGATTCTTTTGGATTATAAAATAGAAACTCTTCCTTCTTCATGGTTCTGTAAGCTTCCTTTGTGCAATTTGTTTCCATTTTTGCCTTTCCATAATGGCATTTCTGGTTTGGCTTCGTTTTAGCTCCTTTTTGAGAACCGTCTTTTCTATCATAAAATTTAGATTTCTAATTTAATAAAATGCCTTTGGAATCACTCAAATTGGAGCTAAAACCTTCCCAAATGAATCGATCAAAATTTGGGTTAATCGACGTCGGAAGAAGTACACCGGAGAGGCTTTACCAGTCTGAGGCCTTCCCATGGTTTTTGGGGCCTCTGAGAACCCTGAATAACTCAAAATTTTCATTTAAAAAGTCTTCCTAGGTGTTTTTCTAAAATTACTCTTATTTACAAAAATATCACTGACCTTTCAGCAAATTTTTTGAATCACTTCGACCCCGGTTTCTAGGCAACTCAAGGTTCAAATCCTCGTTTTCTATTATTTAAAATTTTATCCAAAGTTTATTTTGCCTTAAATCACTCATCTCAAGGGACTTGCTTTTCAAACTGGCCTGTTTTAGTGATTGTAGAATGTATCAAGCATTATAGCTGTGAATGTAAAGAGTAAAAATAGTTCTAGACTAATGTAGTAGCATTGAATTTGCAAAAATTGATGGAACAATATATAATACCTTAACCTCTAGCTCATACCCATCATGCCCACATATTCATATACTCATGCCAAGCTTACAAGGGAGATGATTTCTCTACCTTGGTGCTCTTTCTGTAAGGCATATTGTATGGGTAGAGATCCACTTAGAAGTGACATGGACCGGTTGAGCTCTCTCTAGGCATCCTCATGCTCAATTACACTATTGAGACTTATTTCAATCCCCACAACATGCTTTCAACTCATGGAAAGCTAAAAGGGATTGGAGACATGCATTTTCGTTCTTGGCAGATTTTGCTTCATTTCTGGGCTAAGTTTGAAAATCCATAACTAATTTCAGAAAAATCGTAACTACATGATCTGGGTCATTCTAAAAAGCTTGAGATGTCTAATTCATGCTAAAAATACTTAGAAGTCTCAATATCTCACATACTCTGCGTTTGACATCAAAATCGTTCACTGGTCAGAGGGGGCTTCTTTGCTGTCACAGTTTACTGATATGGACTTTGAAAATGTCTAACTAATTCCAAAAAAATCCAATGCTCATAAACTATATCTCTATGGAAATATGTGGATGTTAGCTAGAGGATAAAAATATCTCCAGATCATTTCACTAAGCTAATTTCCCGAAAACCGATAAAACAGTACTTCGGGTCTGGTTGGGTGTCTGATTCTGGGCAGGAACTTCGAAATTGCATAACTTCCTCTCTAGACCTCTAAATAAGGTGCTTCCAGTTCCTACAAGTCACTGTGACCATCTAGTTTCTGTGTATAAAATTTAGTAGCCATTGGACTACGTTTGCCCCTCGGATGACGCGTTTCTCAAACTGACCAAATGAACAGTGATTTCCAAAACCGAATTTCTGATGTCAACTTTGAAAAATCATAGAAAATGCTATAGACCTCTAAATGACATGAACTCTAGCTTCCCAAAAAGCTCTAAACATAATCTAGTTACATGTCAAATTTCAAAACAAGAAGAGGTCATATGGCTAATCTATGACATCATGTGCAAGAAGGCCTTTTCTTGGCCAAAAGTGGGGTTCATAGGGTCCAATCTTGGTTCTTCTACTTCTATGACCCATTGAGCACATGAGAAAGCATCTCTAGGGGCCATCAATCATGTCTCAAGTGTCTAGTAACTTAGATTGGAGAAACTCACTACCCCATGCCCACTTATGCACCCATATAACCTATGCTAACATTGAGCATTTCACATTAAAACATGCCTCTTCATTCATCATAAACTTCATTCTCATACATTCATCATTCATACATACATTATCTTACAAATACTCTTAGGGACTACATCATTTACATCATTATCAATTTACATATACAATTATCATATACAACATATTGCAAAAAGTCCCTTTTTACAATTCTTCCTTAGCTTCCCTAGCCTCATGCTTGGTGGTGGTTCCCATCTCTAGCCTCACTTGGTCCACCTGGCATGGTTGGATGGTGGAGAGGGAGGGTGAGATTCATGGAATCCCAGTAGTTCAACTCTCATTCAATCATACATATATCGCATGCAACAAGTCTCATTATGCATGTATGGCATGTTAGCATATAAAACCATGATGAAAACATTTAAAACATATGAATTGGCCATGCATAAAGGAAAAACATTCTCAATATATGAGTAGGCCACACATAACATTTAGAAGCTTGCTAAGTACATGGATTAGCCTCACCTATTCCCTTGTGGCTTTTGGATTTGCCTTACCCATTCTTTAGAGGTCCTTAGACTCAACCCTTACTCTTTAGGAGTTAACCTCATTTTTGGGAGACCTTTTACTCTTGTCTCAACCAACTTAAAGGCTTGGCTCATCCTCACCTTGGCTATAGGATTATTGGCTTTTCCATTCCTCAAGCAAACCAAGACAATTCACATAGATCATCATTTCAATTCATATCATGCCATCATGCTAACACACTTCTCATAGCTCATATCATTCATACACACAAGCAAAACAATGTAAACACACAATTATGCATGAGAGAAAGTGGAGAGAACTACCTTGTTAGCTATTCACTACTTCCTCTTTCACTTGTCTCCTCCCTTGTTGGTTTCATAACAACTTCTAGATGAGAGAGCTTCTCTTGAGCCTAACCACACAAAAGCATGGAATTAATGCCTTAATACTTGATTCTCAAGCTAAAGATCACTTCTAATCAACTCTACTGAGCTTCTCAACCTAGGTTTCTTCCTCTCACTAAAGTCCATTAACTATCCTCTCTCTTTTCTCAACTCTTAAGTTCTTAAGAAAGGGGAAAGCAAGAAAGAGAAGACTATATACTTCTAACCTCTCTCAAGAGTGATTTCCCACTCTCTCTCTTCTGAACCAACTTTAAGACCTAACCATTTTTGCTATCTAAACCGTAGGAAAGAGAGGGGAAGGGGAGAAGGGCAACATACTAAGAGGAAGCCATGAGAATCCTTACCTTTCTTGTCCTTTCTTCTTCTCTTCAGCTCCTCTCTCTCTCCTTCGCCCTTTTCTCTCTCCTTCGCCCTTTTCTCTCTCCTAAGACGAGCTTGAGTCGGTTAGAAGAAGAAAGAAGAGATTTGGAAGCTTTTAAAAAGTCAAATTCTCTTTTTCTCGCTTTTCAGGACCGCTATTGCTATAGCGAGCCATTGTCCTCGCTACGGCGAGCTCGTGTCTGTTCCAGACCTCTGCCTTCGCTATGGCGTCGCTACGGAGAGCTCGGGTCTATTCTAGATCTCTGCCTACGCTATGGTGTCGCTACAGCGAGCAACTCCCTGGTTTTTGTATGGAATGCCGCACTCGCTATAGCTAGGAGCATATTCGCTACGGCAAGGGGGCATTCTCGCTACGACGAGGCCATTTCTCGCTATGGCGAGAAGGCTTAGAAAATTCTCAGCTCTTCGAAAATTTTCCAGCTTTCTCTTTTCCTTTTCTTTTCTCATTTCTTTTCTTTTCTCATTTCTTTTCTTTTTCTTGGCTGTTACACAATATCCAAGGTTAGGCTATGTTACTGGTACTATCATGCAACTTCAAAATTTTAGTTCTCTTTCTACAAAGCTCTAAATGAGGTGATTTTGGTGGTTATGGAAAGCTTATAATGTTTAGTTTATATGTAAAATTTCATGAGTATTGGATTTCATTTGGTCCATTTGTGACACAAAAATATAATCTGACCATATGAACAATACTGCTACCATATCATCAAAATTTTTTTAACTTTAAAAAATCACAATAAATTCTCTGGAACTCTAAATTAGGTGCTCTTTAGCTAGGTGAAAAGCTCTAGATGAGACCTATATTCATGCCAAATTTCATAGGAAAATTCGTCCATTTAGTCAGTTTGAGGTTCAACTCATCATTTAGTCACTTTTTGAAGTTCATTATGGTTTAATAAGGTGTCAAATTGCTTTATTAACCATCCATAGCCACTTGGGCACGTTTAAAACCACATTCACAGCCTAGGGAGACATGCCAATTGGTTCAAAACATCATAGAGCTCATTCTCACTATGCTACTCACAATCATACACATGGAAGTCATAACACGTAAAAGGGTCTTTGGTGGCATAAACATACATCCTCATTCATATGACTCCAAAATCATTACATATATCATATATACATATATTTAAGTGTACTAAAGCATTTACATCATATATACATCCCATAGTTACACCTTTTGATATCCATATGTCCACAAAATGGATAAATGACAAAATCTTTGTCAAAATCTTGATCTTCAAAGTTGTTGGCCTCTATTTTTTGGACCACTTGGCTCACCTAGACATGATTAGACATTGGAGAGGAAAGAGTGAGATTCCAATAATCCCAATAGCTCTTAACCCTTTCAAATATACATAATAGATACATTTTCAAGTCAAAGAATGCATGCATGAAGATCAAGCCACTAGTAATCATACATAAAACAATTTCCATGTTCAAGAACTCATACAAATCATACCTTGGCTGTTAAGGGCATTGGTTTAGCCTCACCCATTTTTCTTAGAAATTTTGAACTTACCTCACCCATTTTCAAGGGACTTTTAACTAAGTCTTACTCTTCTTAAGACTTTTGACTTTGTCTCATCCAATCCTAGGGACTTTTGGCTCATCCTCACCCTTGTTAAGGGACTTTTAGTTTCACCAAACCCATTTAAGTCACAATGCATTCATAAAATGCATTTCAAGAACATTATGGTACCATAGCATGTAGGTAATAGATAGAAACATTCCTCATGGCATAAACATACACATACACATCCAAAGATAAGAAAACATCCACAAATGCATGAGAGAAAGTTTAGAGCTATCTTGGAACAAGAAAGCTAGCTTTTCTCTTAGTTATTCCTCCCATCTCTCAATCACACACTTACAAGTGGATGAAGCTTGATTCTTTTGGCCTAGACACCTCAAATGGGACATAATTCTATTATTGAAATAAGCTCTAGCTTCACACACACTCTAGGTAAAGCTACTTAATTCTAAGACATCATTATGGCTTTATAAAAGACCTAGTGAAGCAATTATGAAAATTCATGATTTTGGCTCCATTTTCTCCTTCAATCTATGACTTTAGACTCCATTAAGACTCTTTGGAACTATCACACATTCATTTTAATGAGCCTAGTTATGTGTTGCTTATTTATGTCTTATTATGAAGCTTGCACATTCATCTCACAATCCAGGCTTTCTAAATTTTTTTCAAGGCTTCCTTTAATATTCTTCCATCATATTTAGTCCCTAGGCTTAGAAAAATTTAAAATACTCCCTAGGTCCTCTAAGTGTGTTTGGCCAAGACATGCTTCTTATTTTGGGCCCATGGAGTTTTGCAATTTTCCTTACTTGGTAAGCTTCCTAGATGTCTTAGAAACTCAATTAAAGTCTCACATAAGTTAGAACATCCTTAGAAGAAATCAGATTTTGCCATATGTCTAAAAATCCCTAGGTTCCTATTCTTGAATTCTAATGGTTTTACTTTGGATTTAATTGCATAGTCTTATTTCCCACACTTTAAAACCTAGGTTTCTTGCTTGGTTATTATTAGAATTTAACCCCTACTACATGCTCTCCTTAAGGCTGAACCATACTCGAGATGAAGCAAAGAAGAGAAAGTAAGAAAGTAATGATGTTTACCTTGATTCCTTAGCTTCTTCAAGGGCTTTTCCCTTTGCTATAGGCTTCTCTTTGAAATTCTACTTTTCTCCCTCTGAACTAGACCTAAAATAGCCTCACATCATTCACCAAAACCAAAGAAAAAAAGAGGAGAAGGAGGAGAACAAAGTTTCTAAAGAAAGAACTATGAAAAACCTTGATTTTCCTTACCTTTTTCCTTACTTTTTCTTCCTTCTAAAGCCTCCTTCTTGAGCGTGCTTCCCCTGTTGGTTTTCTCTCTATTTTGGATAGAATCAAAGTTGGTTAAATGGGAGAAGAGAGAAGGGACATGCTTTATGAAAGGCAAAAAGCCACTTGAAGTACTTTTTAATTTTGTATTTTAGTCCCTCTCTTTGATTATTTTCATTTAGGCTCAATTCAACTCTTTTTCGAAATCTGTCTTATCCATCATAATATTTAGGCTTTCAAACTTATAAATTGACTTTGATTTCATTTAAATCAGATTTAAAACTATTCCAAATCATTCGGTCAAATTTTTAGTTAACTGACAATTGAAATCGCTCACTGAAAGGGTTTCAATTGTTCTAAGGGTTCTCATAATTTTTAAAGCCTATAAGAATCATAAGAAGCTCAAATTTTCTATTTGAAAAGTCCTCTTATAAAATTTCTAGAATTGCAAAAAATTCTAAAAATTTCTTAACTTTTTTTCACAAACTTTTCTAGCTCATTTTGCTTGGGCTTTTTGAGTAACTCAAACCTTAAATCCTCATTTTCTATTATTTAGAATTTTATCTTAATTTTTTTAGTCTCAACTCATTCATTTCAAGGTGTTTACTTTTCAAAGCGACTCATTTTATTTTTTTTACTCAAACTGGATGGTTACATTTTGGATCCTTGTCTTACGTCCAGTCTCATTAATATCTCAGGGATTTTCTTCAACTATAAATAGAGTTCTATAGCGAATGGTTTGATTAGTGGTCACCAATAACACTCAAGGTTTTAGCCGGCATAGAACTTAAGGTTTCAACTTATTATTATGTGCTCACTAATAACACACATGATTTTAACTCACATAGAACTCACTTACAAGATGAATTTCATACAATTCATCCTTAATTGACTTTCCTCTCACTAAGAAAGGTTCACAAACTTTTAACAAGCTTCTAAGACCCTTATACCTAAGGGATTACAAGTAAGCACACGATAAGGCTCTCACTGGATTATGAAAACATAGTACACAATAGCTTTGAGTTTCTTTCCATGGGAGTTACTTATATCTTTTGTTCTTCTTTTATAGTTGCTTCTAAAAACTAGCTACAAGAATGATATAACTCATGATCTTGATTGTAGCTCCTCTTGATTATAATTTTGTAGGATTCATGCTAGAGAAAAATAGAGTATTTCTTCATATTTTTCTAGGACATTTCTTTTGCCAAAAATAACAGCACAAGTCATTGGGTATTAACTAGAATCTAAGAACTTCTTTGTTGCTTCTTTCTTAATAGAATGATCAGCAGTGGCAATGCATGAGGTAAGGAAATAGAGCATGTTCAACACTAAGCTTTGATCTAGAAGCATCATGGATGAATGGTTTCCCTTTTCTTCGTCAAGAAGACTGTTGCCAATACATCTTCCATTTAGATGTTAAAGAATAAATATAATAATGTGCATTTTGTTTCCTTAAATATCTAGCAAAAAAGTTTCTTATTTTATAGTGATATTTGATTTATCAATGGAATAAATGAGATATTTCAATATTTATTTTATTCCTTAAATATATCCTTTTGGCAAATCACTATATTAGGAAACTATATCAAACTAACTTAAATGATATCTTTTTTAAATAATTTAATTTTGTTATGTGAAACTTATTGGGCCAATAGAAACTTCAAGGGAATCATCATCCTCCTTCATCTCTAATGCATTCTACATCAAATGCGAATTTGAAAATCAAGCATTTAGGCCTTATTTGGTATGATGTATAGGATAAGGTTTGATAATATAAGGCCTGATAAGATAAAACTTGATAGAATAAGACAATAAAATTTTAAGACGATGTAGTGTTTGATATGATAGTGTATAAGAAAATGTATTGTATAAGATAATGCTATCATTTATTTAATGATATATTATATAATATTAGATAGGATAAAAAGCACATTTTTAATTAACATATATATTATATTTATCTAAATTTATTTTATTATATTAATTTTTAGAAAGAAAATATAGGTGAATGGGGTTGCATATAATGCATAACAACCTAATGACCTAGGCAATCTAATCCCACTTGTTCATATCAGGCTAAATAGCTAAAAAATAACTTGAGCAAATTACATCGAGTTAGCCATGTTAGCCAATTTCAGCGAGCCTAACCTAATCCTATTAATTTTTTTAAAAAAATTTATTTTATAAGAACTTATATGAAAACTTTTTTTAAAGGTAAAATATAATTTTATAAGAATGTATATGAAGTTTTTATTTCTTAGGAGTCAATTTATAATTTTTACCAAATATTGAGAAAAAAAAAGTAACTTAGTTAGCTTAAAAAATCAATCTAACCCAACCTTAGACTAAACTAATTAAACCAAGTCCAATACTAAACCAGTTTTTGCATAGGCCATCCCAATCCTATTAATTTTTTTAAAAAAGTTATTTTATAAGGACTTATATAAAAAATTTTTATTGATAAAATGTAATTTTATAATGACTTATATGACAATTTTATTTTTTTAGTGTCATTTTATAATTTTTACTAAAAATTATAGAGACTTATATGAAAATTTTATTTTTTTTAGGATCATTTTATAATTTTTATCAAAAATTTAAAAACGACTCAAATAACTTGATCCCAAGTAGTATTAATTAAACTTGACAGACCTAAGCATTAGACCTAGAAAAATAAGTTTGATGCAAAATCGGGCCGAACATCAAACTATTCTAATACTTGGCCCATATTCAACCCTATCAGGTTAAGCTAAAACCTGATTTAGCCTAGCCAATAAATATCCCTATGGGTGAGGGGTTAAAATCGAAAAGTATTAAAAATACAATATATATCAAAATCTAATCAAACCTACTCCTCTCCTTTAAAACATGATTAGGTTATACATCATTTTGATGTATAAAAAAAATATAATGTATAAGCTTGTATAATATATTACTTGCACTAAATAAGTGATAAGTTTATGATATATTGTATTAGCTTATACTATCATGTCTTATATGATATACCAAATAGGCCTTAAAATTTCCACACTCCATTGTTTTTGAGAAATTTAAGCCTGATGACCAAATTGAATAGGATGCAGGCTTAATTAGTTTGGTTTACATATTACATCATGGATACTGGAAATCTAGATTTACATTGTCATGTTTAATGTGCAAAAAATATTATATATAAATATGGTTGGTTACTAATACAAAAGTAAGAGTCAATAATACATCGGTAAAATTTTGAAATATTTGAACCTAAACCTTCATTCTTGGATCATTAGCCCTTATATTTATGCTATAAGTCTTGGCATCCAAAACTAAGATACAGATTATATTTAGCCACTGAACAAGTAAAGAAACTCTTCTTGGAAGAGAAGCAAAGAAAATATAAGAAATGAGAAAATAGAATGTATGTGAGCAGATCTTTTGCTTCTTAGTGGTAAGGAGCAAGGGGTGCTTATTACAACCTAAACTATCTAAATCAAATTTAGATAGTTCACATTTCATTTTTTTAAATTTTTTTATTTAGAATAGAGTAAAATATAAAATAAAAAACAACCTTACAACAGTCAACTTTTGAAAAAAATGATGATTGATATTTAAAAAAGAAAATAAATATTTTAAATTTACACCATTTAAATCAAATATGAATAGTATAAATTTGGATAAATAAAGAGCATGCAACACTCTTTACCCCCGAGATGTGGAGAAACCATGATCTAGAAACACATAGTGCCTATGAACAAAAGGGATAGAGAATAAAAAAAATACAACTTGTACCAACTAGTTAGGTGCAAAAAGTTTGAAAAACGAAAATAAAACTACTAGAAATCATTTAAATAATATTGGTCATATTTACAAACATAGGAAAGGAAGCAACAATTGGCAATTTTCCATGTATTTAAGCAATACATTTTAAAGTCAAATTGTCTTCAACTATTAATTACTCTCAGCAACAAGTAGATCTTATAAGTTAAGTGCTCATTGAACTTGTCTGAAGGATTTCATTGGAAGATCCATTTGACAATTGTAATGGTAATCTTGTAGGAGATTGCAAGGTAGGCTTTGGAGGAAACGATAATGATTGAAGGGGTCCTTCTAACATCTCCACTACTTTACTCATGGCTGGTCTTTCTGATGGATTTGTTTGAATGCACCATAGACTCACTAAAGTCATCTTCCTTACCAACTCACTTTCTTCCTCTGTGATTGACAAAGAACTAGCAGGAATATTACCTTGCTCAAGATCTTTATAAATCCAATCTGGAAAATACATTTCATCAGTATGCGAGATCCCGCTATCATAATTCTTCCTTCCTCCAATCATTTCAAGGACCAACATGCCATAGCTGTAAACATCAGATTTGTGAGAAACTCCACCAAATGCTCTACTGAATATTTCTGGTGCAATGAACCCTACAGTTCCTCTTGGGCCTAGTAACGACACAATACTCTCCTTCTTTTGACATATTTTAGCCAATCCAAAATCAGATATTTTTGGGCAAAAATCTTCATCAAGAAGAATGTTTTGGGGCTTGATATCAAGATGCAAAATTCTCGTATTACAACCTCGATGCAAGTACTCTAATCCCTGAGCAATGCCAATAGTGATTTGGTACAAAGCCTTCCACTCCAAAGTACAAAAAGCATTTGGAGATCCTCTTTTATAGATGAAGTTATCTAAGGAACCATTTGACATGTATTCATAGATTAGAGCTCTTTTGTTCCTCTCGTAACAAAATCCCAAGAGAGTAACTACGTTAACATGGGAGGTTCTGCTAATGCTTGCAACTTCATTTAGAAATTCTTCTCCACTTCCTTTAGATTCCTTTATTACTTTTATTGCCACAAGACGACCATTAGGTAGGCTCGCTTTGTATACAACACCGTATGCTCCCTGGCCGAGTTTGTCTCAAAATGACTTTGTCATCCTTTTCACTTCTGAATAACTGTATCGCCTTGGTGCCAAGGAGCCATAGTTTTTCATGAAGCTCTCAAGACTGTGGTGATGATATATTCCCGTCTCTTTGAAGATTTTTCTTTTTTCAGTTCTTGAACGCTTCTTGCAATTATAAATAATCAAAATAGAGATTAAAGCAATTCCACCAACTCCTGCTGATATAACTGCATTTATAGAAATAATGATTTAAAATCTTTGGAAAAACGCAAAGGCAAATAAAATGGAAGCATTACTATTTTCTTACCTATGGCAATCTTAAGTCGCCAACTTAGCTTCTGAGTTGACTCTGCAATTAGAACACCAATTTAGAATAGGTAATAATTCACTTTATCACCGGAAAAATAAAATAAGGTTCATAATATATCATTATAAATTTATTATTATGGTAACAAAAGTTTTTCTTTTTCTATTAAACCATTTTAGCTACAACATTTACTTGTGGGATTATTTCGTAAAGAGGTTCACTTTTAAGAGATTAAGCTCTGGCTCTAAAATATAAGCTTCAAGATTTTCAACTTAATAATTCATTAAATTGCTAATTAAAAAAATTAAGATGAGAATCTCAAGGTCTATTTAATAAATTAATATGGAAAAAGCACAATTTTTAAAGAGGTTAGACTTTCCAGCACCAAACTTATATAATGCTAGAGACCTCATTAAAATGATGGTAAATTACATTTTACTTGTGTTTTGGCCCAGGCTCAATTTACCCCTTTATGGTTAAAAGTATGTCATTTGTATGTTTTGTTCATTTACCATTTAAGCGCTCATAATTTTTTACATCTAAACTTATACAAAAATAATCACATGAATGTTAAAATAAAATATAATTTTATTGTTATTATCTAATTCATTTATATATTAAATATTTTCACAACGTTTCAAAGTTATTGTTGGGATTAATTAAACATTCTTAATTTTGAAATGTCATTTTAATTCCAATAATAACCTTAACAGATTATGCATCTATTTTAAGTTATTATATTGAGAATCAATAACTGTTGAACAAAATGATTAAGGCATGTCAACCCAATGATAACAAGTAAAATAGCAGTCAAACAATTTAGAGACTGATGATGACACTGCACGGAAGATGATTATACGATCTAATGAATTAAATGGAAAAAAAAAATACCTGGGGAGGGACACAGGCGATCACGACAAATGCAAATCGGTTCCCCCATATCGTAATCAAATCCACATTGGCCACCCAAATCAACACATTTCAAGCACTCATGTTCATAAGGACTGCTATAATTCACATTAAAACCCTTCATCAAAACCTCCCTAAGCAACGATGGATTACTGGTGAGCTTAGTGGCTTCACTTTGAAGAATCGGCACCTCCACTCGAGTATCGCAATGAACAATACTAAGAACAGGGTCCGCTGGTAACGGACCAATCAAAGCATAAGAATCGCTTCGGTTCCCCTTAAACTCACATTCAAACAGATTCTTTGGCTTTACGTTAATCACAGAAGAAGGGCTACACCCATAGAACAAAGTGAGATTCTCATTGCCGGAACCGTACCTAAAGTTGGTGAAATCAAAAGTGGAATTGACGAAATTGTATGTGCAGGTTTCGTTCCAGAGGTCTATACGTGCTAAGGTGAGAACACGCCCGATTGGGTCGAGGTGGAGGACTCGGTAACTCACCGACGAGATGTTCAACTGGGGAAAATCGCTCCGGCATGTCAAACGGAATTCCGGCAGGCCGCAAAAGGCCGGGCGGTCGGCGCCGGTGAAGGGGTAGGGAATGTTGTGAATGTTGGCGCAGTCAAAGGTTTTGAGGCATTGAGAGAGGGTGGCGTTGGAAGGTAATGACGTCGTATGGTTGAGAGAGGAGAGGAAGAAGATGAAGACGAGGACGAAGAAGATCATGCCTTGTTGTTGAGGCGGCGGGGAGATTGGCATTTGATAGGGAAAACATGAAGCGAGAGGGAGATGGCTTTGAATTTAATATGCACTTATGATGAAGCATGATTTAGTTGACCTGGACTTCTATATATATATATATTTATATATATATATAGAAAGAGAGAGAATGTATCAACTTTTTGGCCTTGTTTTATATTATTATCGAAAATTAAAAAAATAAAATAGTTTATATAATATTTATTATGTTATTATTATTATTATTTTATTATTTTTAAAATAAGGATATGAAAGTCATTTTTATCTAAAAAATCATATTTTTTCTATTAACTCTTAACTTTTTATAAACCACAATTTTTTTTGTAAGACTAAATAATTCAAATTTTTTAAGAAGCATCCTAAGATTTTGATTAAGCGATCAAAATAAGAAACACCTTTTTCTTTAATTACTAAACTAATCTTGAGATTACTTAAGCTTGTATAATACTATACTAGGACTTGTATAATGCTATAGTGTATGAGATGGGAAAAAAATAGAAACTGGGGTTCCGTCTAACGTAGTAGCAGCCATCAAATTGTAATGTTTCTAAGGAATTATTTTTTCCTTTTTTTTTTAAGTAATATGAATTGTTTTATATTTTCTTAAAAATAGATAGGATAAATGAAATTTACAAGTTAGACTCAAATACAATTATTTATGATAGTTGTGAGAGTTAAAAAAATTCTGATTATGCAAATAATTTGTTTTGAATAGTTGGTGGGAGAAAATAATTTGTTGGATAATGTTGATGTTAGATATTAGAGAAATGTATATAAAGAATATTTTTTGGTAAAAAAAAATTAAAAGAGCGACAAATAAAAACTAAAGCCTAGAAATCACACACAGCTAAAGCATGCTAGTAAGTCAATCAAGGTAATTTAAAATCTAGTAATAGGACTGAATGGAGCTAATTTAAAAAGAAGTTGGGAATTTGGCGGCTTCAGCAGAAGACGTTTGTGATTTTTCTATAAAAAGGGCATGGGGATTAGTAGGCAAACGTATTAAAGTGTATATTAATATTTTTTAATTAATTTTTAATAATTTTAAATAAAATTGAAAATAGTATATTTTATATTTTAAAAAAAAAATAATAATAATTTAAAAAATTTGCACTTTCCTACGCTCATTTTAACTTTTTTTTTGTCATATCATAATTCATATCAATAAGTATTTGTTTTTTTTTAAGTTGATTTGAAAGACAACCTAACATTCGAATCTAACATTTGAACTTAACTCAATTATTTAATTCTAACTTGAGAAGCAAGTGGAGGAAAGAAGAAAAAGAAATAATTAAAATAAAAATAAGTCAAAAAGACCAGTCATGAGTCAAAAATTCCTGCTTTGGCCATTTTTTGAAATATATCTTTTCACGTCCATGAATTATCTGGAGGAACTTGAATGGTCCCAGGGTTCTGCTTACCTAATTGATTTTTTCATTCTCCTAATTCATATATCCTTGCTAATAAAACTTGACTAGCTATATGCTAAATCATTAATTATTGTTAGTTGCTCTACTCTCATTTATAATTTCCAAGTCATCCAATAATTTGCTTCGTTCTCTACACGATGAAAGATATATATATTTTTAAATAAGTTAGTAACTACATAATATCCCATCACATGTCTATTAAATACACCAAACAAATGTCTACATTTTTCTTTTCATGTTAATCATCCAAGTAATTTTTCTAAATCTTGGTCTCATAGAACATGACTTAACAATAAGAGAAGCATTTATTGCATCTTCATCTTCATTAAAGCATCTATTATATTGAAAGCATCTAAAATGCCTGCATTACACAATTAATATCACCCTAATGATAGATAGATATATATATATATATATATATATTAATTAGTCAACCGAGAGAGACTCCTTAAACAATACAAGCAAAGAGATAAAATCAACACACGGCGCTGGAGACTTAAGCTGACTGAGTATTAACAAATATCTTAAACAAAAACCAAAAAAGAAAACAAAAACAAAACAAAGACTTGGCTCAACTTTTGTTCTGCAGCTCAATACCACGCAACATGAGAATCACACAAAAAAATTAATTAATTAATTAAAATAAAATGTGAGAGCCCTCTATTTGGGGGACGACAATAACAAAAAAATCCGAACGCTATGAAAAACTAAAGACATGGTTCCAAACTAGATGAAAGAGGGTGCTGGACAATGGATGGAGCAATTACAAACAACAAAGAGAACCAAAAGAAAAATACAAAAAAGAAAACAAAGAAGGAGAACAGGGGAGAATAAAAATAAAGAAACCTTCCGGATAAGAAGGCGGTAAGAATCTCAACCCAAACCTACCAGACAATGAAGATGATTATTAGAGGCAAAAGATGTTCCTATTTTACTTATCATCTTCATCTCGGAATCTAACATATATGCTGGTATCCAATATGTATATATTTGATTTAATGGCGTCCAAGATGTATACATGAATTTATTCAAAATAGCAAGAGGCATAAATGATGTTTAAGAGATATTCGAAATGCTTGTATTTGGTCTAAAGGCATCAAAGATACGTGATGACATTCAATGTACCAATAAACATAGAATAACATACATCTTATGTGTCATCTTGTACCACGAAAAAACATAAGCATATCCCATCGTTGAGGTATAACTTTATTAAACTTTATAAGGGTAAAATGTATAAAATTTTCTTTAATTTTAGATCATGTGTAAATAATTTTTTAATTTTCAAATTTTGATAATTGAGCATTCTATCCCTAAACTCGAAATTATATGTAAGTAGCCCTCTATTATTAGTGAGTCTATTATTTTATTAACAAGAATGTAATATGTTAAGAGGATTATTTATGCATAATTTAAAGTTCAAGAATTTATTTGCCTAAAAAAATATACAGTTTGCAGATCCATTTAGTCAAATATATCCCTCTTCCATTAAAAAATTAATAGATTTGCTAATGGTAGAAATTATCCGGGCAAAATTAGAATTTTAGGAGTAGCTTATTGTCAAGTTTTAAAAATAAAAAATTATCTATATATAACTTAAAATTAAAAAAAGGTTATGTAGCCTGTAAGAATAAATATATCAACTTTCAACTACTTTCTATTGTGTAAATAAATATACAAAATTTGAAATCATAATTTTTTATATCTAAATTTTTATATTATAATTTCTAATATAACAATAAACGTGAAATATAAAAATACCCAACAGTTGTATATCTAAGAAACATGACAGCCCTGATCTCTAAATACTGATTGAAATTTTCATATAACTTTATAGAAAATAACTTGACGGAGTATCCAACAAGCTATGGGCTAAATGACCCCTGCTTTGTATTTCTGTTTAAAATCTTGCTAAGAAATCTTCAAAACTTTAGAGAAAAATTGGATTCACATCGCTCACTTCTAAGAGGTGCTTTTCCATTTTTATTAAGTGTTGCATTCTAAACAGGAATACAGACCCAAAATTGGAAGGTTTTTCAAATCCTAGAAAGTGAGAAAAGTGGAATTAGATGTAAATGACTTCAGAACGGACCACCTAAGTTGAAAATTGACTGCTGTTTAATCATGGGGAAATAGGATCTAAATGTAATTACAAGTCTATGTTACGATATTTGTGGGTAGAATAGAACTTAAAAAGAGAATGAAGCTCTGATGGATTTGCTAGATGAAAACATCTCATTCGACACAAATAAAGAATAAAATAGACTACGTTACTGAAGCCAGAGAAGGGATGGAGTAAGTTGAATTGCAATCAAAGTAGGTTGCCTATATTTTAAAAGATCTACATGGATTTGGACAACCCATGATAGTAGGCACTTACCTAATAATGTCTACCTTCCTGCCTGCAATAAACCCTCAAAACAAGACTTTTTTCCATAGATTTTTAAATAGATTTGGCGTATGAAAAATAAGTAAATTAAGTTAATCATAGAGAAACATGTAGATATATTAGGAGTGAGTTCCATTGAAAAATATATTTGGCATAAATATATGTCTCATTATTGTTTTGATCTACATATGTTTTGGAAACCAAGGCAACCGAAGGATTTTTCTCCACTTAATTTCTGCCAGGGACATTATTGTCTACATAAACTGGAAAAACAAAAATAAGAAGCTTTGTCCAGCTTTGTTTAGGAGATGAAACGCAATCAGATGGTTGTTGCAGAAGTCAAGAATCATTCTTGAGGTACAGAAATGAGCTATGCATGGAGTTCTATCTTAACAAAACTGGTTTATTTGGCATGACTCCATGACTAGAGCTTATCAGTGTCCCTATCTGCAGGAAAGAACGGGGAATATGTGGGCAAGTCCTCACACACTTTCGAACTGTGACTATGAGAGTATGTGACTCTAGTACAGAATCCCGCCTCTAAAAGCAATAAGTGAGTATGTTATCTGCAATAACCTATTGAAACTCAAGGCATATTCATCAATCTAGGATCTCTGCATATTGGAACTTGATATAGGGTTATGGAAATGATCAAGAATGAGACAGAGATGCCTAAATGAAGAAGTTGCATCTTGAGAAAGAAACAGAGGATGGAAGAAAGACACAGAGGGTTGCCTTTAATTGCCCAATAGATATAAACAGATGGTGAAAATTAGAAGTAATGGTCATGATTGGAATATTGGAAGGATTAACGTGTGATTGGCTAAGATTTTCAAAGAGAAGCTTATATTGAAAGGTAATGACCCCCAGCTAATGCAAATTTAAGTCACTCAGTATGAATTTCTCTGGGGCTTTCAGGAGGGAATGAATATAATATACCCCTCATAAGTATTAAAAAACGTGAGTTTGAGATGGGTTGGCGCACCGAGTCAAAAATTTCAGACTTGTGATAAATGAACCAGATAAATGGACGGCAGACAACAAATAATGACAATTGACAGCCAGCACAAGTCATGGAGAGAACTAGGTCGGTGTTTGGTAGGTTGGAAGAAGGTTAAAAAAGGAGAGAAAGAAAGTGACAAAATGTAGTTTGGTGTGCTGGAGATGGAATTATTCATGAATTTCAAGGTAATGATTTCCTTGCATGGTTCATTCTATCAAAATTAGATAAGAAAGTTACTATTAAAAAATAAAATAAAATTTTCATTATTTTGTCTCAAGTGACAATGATATTTTATATTAAAAGATTTTAAAATTTAAAATTATTTTAAAAAGTTTACAAAAAATTTTAGCTTAAGATTTTAAATTATAATTTTATTAGGCAGTTCAAATATTTATTGTCTTGCCGCTCTAAACAACTATCTTGCTTGTGATAAATGAGCGCTTCAAAAGTCCAAGAGGTGAGGCACGTTTAATGATTTAAACCCAAAAAGAAAAAAAAAAAAACTTTAAAACTTATTTCCGAATGATTCACCAGGGTTTGAATTCTTGAGGAACGCTTCAAAAACAAAAATTTAAAATGTATCAAGATGATATGGGATAGAAGATTTTAAAATTGTTTAGAAAGAAATTTAGTTTCATACAGAGCTTGAAACCCTAAACACCTATAGTACTTTTTTAGTAAATTTGACTTTGACTGAAATTTAAATTCGGATTATAATGTGATAACTTAAAAGAATGGAGATTCGGCATCATATGATGTCAAAAATTAAAACGCATCGCATTTCCGGGTATTCTAATGTTTGCCTAAAGAATAGTCGCAATCAAATAACTAAGATGTAGTAGTTACCAACGCTAGGGGCTGGGAAGATGTGAAAACCCAAGAGGGGACTTGACTCTGGCATGAGAATAAACCTATGTAGATTGGGTCAAAACATCAGTTAGATAGGAATTTGCCAGGAAGCTGAAGTATTCTACATATCCCAAAAGTCAAATATCAGCAAAATTTTTGTTCCCTTGCAAAGCAAGTGCTGACACCGTCTTATTCAGCTGCTATGGTGTTAAGGGAAGAATTAATAACAGCTAATTAACAGGGTTAAGACTTGTTAATGGTTAACCCCATGACAAGCCAGGTGATCAGCACTAAAATATCTGCGACACCATACATGTTCATTAAAAGGTGCTAATCACTCTCTTCCGAGGCTTAATGCAGTAATTGGTGAGGATAAGAAGATCCATCGAGGCAATTTAGAGAGCATCAGACATAGGCTTTAGCAGCCCGCTTCTCTTGCCTTGTTTGGGAACCTAGGCACTTGTATATAACAGATAAGCAACTATGATGAATCCTTTACGTACCCAACATTCATATTAGACATAATATGGCACTTCAAATTATACCTCGACACTACTTATCCCAGTGTCATGTCCTATATCCGTGTGTTTATTGGCTACAAATAAACATGGGACTCTGACAAAGTAATAAAGTACCTGAAGACCCTTGTGATTGCGAACATGAAGTTTTTTGAGGTCCCTCTTTGCAAAAACAGGAGAATTGTCCCTCATAGCCGCACTCCCCACCAGATTTAGTGCATGTGTCGCACTGGTCATTATTTACTATCCATCGCAACCCAAAACCGTCATCTAATGCAGCCTGTATTTGATTGGACATAGCAGCTTGAGCGAGGGCTGCTTGAGATACTGGCATAATAACACTCTTGCAATAGCTTATATAGATAGGTGCGAGAACGTAGTAGACTTTTATATATGTACCATCAATACGGCAGTCTTGAACAACAACATTTGGTTGAAATGAAGTAGTAGAGCAATCGTAGAGAAGGGTCACATAAGCAAGCCCGTCTTCTACCAACTTGAATGTTGTTGGATCAAAGGTAATGTTTTTGTAATCACTTGGATCACTTGGACAGATAGTGTCAAAATAATCATCCCTAACCACTGTAAGAATCTCTGAATTCCAGTCCAAATTAAGAATCCGATATTTGAAGGACTGTATGATTATCTTTGGGATATTGCCTTCGCATTTGAGCTCGAAATCTGGAAGACCACAATACTCTGCTCTGTTTTCTCCCCAGAACGGATATTTGATGTTTGAAATGTTTCCGCAGCTAAAAGAGTTACTACTACAGTTCGTAAACTGACCATCATCCGCGCCAAGAGATGTTGGAATATTGATAGAGATGAAGAAAGGAACCAAAAGAAAGAACATGGAGGAAGGGTTAAGGGAATGTTTCATGTGGGAAAGAAACTCTAAAAGAATCTGGAAGAATGGGATGCAGAGTGAAAAGAAGACGAGATGAGACTGATGAAACTCCACAGAAGATGATTATATGAGTCAATGAATTAGCAATTCGTCTTCCATCTACCACGCAGTCTTGGGGAGCTGTGAAAAAAAAGGCCATTGAAAAAGTCCAGATTTTGAAATTTCCTGGAAATTTAAGCCAAATGAACTGATAAGACTCACGTTGGCCAGAATTTGAGTCAAAGTGCTATTTGAAAAGCTCGTGGCAATTCTTTTTTTATGAATTAACTTTTTGGATTAAGTTAGATCCAAGTTAAATTTGTAATATGGTATTAGAAACTCGGTTTGATGTTAGGGCCACCCACAGACATCCAATCCTACAAATTTTACGCTCCAGATGTCCAGTCCTAAACGTGAGAGGGAGTGTGTTAAGTCCCACATCGGTCAAGATTTGAGACAAAATACCTTTTATAAGGCTTGTGCCAATTCTCCTCTTATGAGTTAGACCCAAGTTAAATTTGTAATATGAACAATTTAGAGAGATGACATAAGCCTAGACTAATTAGTATATATATATATATTGCCTCATGCACACAATAATTTTGGATTTTCTAATTAAAAGTACCTAAAATATGAAGCCACACATAGACAAGTCCTAGGGGACTTTACGGAACTATTCAAAATGTAAATGGAACCGGCAACTAGATGAAAAATCTATCTAATAAGGTAAAGATTTTAATTTTAAAACCTTTTTATGGCCATCACGTTAAAAAAAAAAAGTCAATGAAACTTAAAATGGTTTAATAAATGAAGCATATACTGCAATGTGAGCAAGGCAAGTATAAAAAGAGAATTTTACTTTCAAAATTAAATGTAGTTCGGTTGGATAATATAATATATATATATATATATATATATATATAAAGTAAGTATATAAGATAGAATGTCACTTTTATACTCTTATTTTTATAAAATAATAAAAATAAATAAATATTTTTAAATATTAATTATAGAGACATAATAAATATTGTACACAACTTAAAACAAAATTGTCTTAATAATTGAGAGGGTAAATCAATGATAGATTTGTAAGAAAAACTTAAAAAAAAAAAAAAATCTCTATGTAGCCTAGTCTACAGGTCAAACTTCGCACAGGAAATAATAAAAAATAGTAAAAAAGGTGCCTTTCAAGAAATAATAAAAGAGGCAAGGAATTTGATATACAAAAACAGTAATCAAGCAAAAGAACATTAAAATATATTATCTAATTGATTTAAAATATATAAATCTCATATTTTTTATATTTTCTTTGAACATGTATAATTAGGATTTGAATTATAAATTTATAAGTTATAAATTTGAAATCTAAGTTTTAAATTTTTTATTTTCATGTAATTATATTTATTAATTTTTAAAAATTATTCATCTATTAAATATATAAAAATATTATATAAATTAAGTATTTATAATTTTTTAATATACTACTAATTAAATTAGCATAACAACTAAATATATCCACTTGTATCATAAATTACATAAATTAATATATCTCATACTCTAGCGAATTATGTATTAGGTAATATTGCGCCAAACCAAGTTTTCCATACCTAGGATCTTAGTTATTATGCAATCTAGGTCTTCTTCCCCATCAATCTTACACAATGTTAATTTCAATTTGTTTAAAAACTTCACTTTCAATTTAATATAATTGAATTTCAAAATAAAGACCACATAAAATTGATAAAATATATACCTCCAATGGGAAATTTGCCCTCAAATAGCTTAGGAGTAAAAAAATAAGCCTAAAAGTAGCGAGTGTGAATTGTATGAAAATGAATGACAGGTGTCCCGAGCTTATGTCTTACTTCGTTAGAAAGGCGTCCAAAGATCTCATCTCCTATGAGACAATTGAACCTGGGCTTTCTAAAAGATTCCAAGCATATCTCCCTTGATAGAGGCTTGGCATTCAAATTCATCTATTTGATGAGTTCACCTAGGTTGTCTCTATTCATATTATGAATATCATTCTTACAAAATTTGAGATTAATTCAAAGTTGTTTGATACCCTTTAATGTATCCAAAAATAAATGCATTTACACATAGTTCCTTTGAGGAGATATTCCTATCACAAGCACAAATGTTGACCATATGGGAAAATTACACCATTTAAGAAATTATGCCTTGCCTATTTGGAAGGATGATTCTCAACTACAATCAATTTACCAAAATCTAAAAATCCTTGAAGTTGAAAGTTGTTCTAGCTTGATTAAGTTGGCACCATCCTTTGCTTCATTTGAAAATCTAAAAGAGCTGAAGGTGTCTAGTTGTCATAAGCTCATCTATTTAATTAGTAACAAATTCAAGGGCCAAAAGTTTGGTGAATCTCATAATATTAGAGATAATGGACTACAAAACGATGGAAGAAATTGTAACAAATGAGACTATTGAAGATGCATGAGGTGGAATCATATTTAACAAGTTGCATTGGTTGGAGCTTACTAATTTGCCAAGCTTGAAGAGATTTTGTTCGCAAAGTCACGCCTCCAAATCCCCAAAATTACTTTCTGTTTAAAATAAACAATTGTAATTAAATACCATTATTGGATTTAAAGTTCATATCTACTATTTTGCTTGCTTTTTAACTTTAAATTGCACGTCACAAATGCCAAATTGTTCATCTTTTTTTTGGTGTAAGTGATTTCTTTTTTGGTATGAGTCTTAAAAAAAAAGCTTTATAAGTATTCTAACCTTCAAACAAAATATAAGTGAATATGAAAAAAAGATAGTAATATATATCAAATTTAATTACTTACCATCTCAAAAGCACTCAAATTACATTCATACCTAGAAGAACTACAACATAAGTTGAAAATGTGAATTGCAATTCTTTGAAATGTAGTGTGTAACATCCTCTTTCTAATTAGGAATTATTAGACAATATTTAAACAAATTAATTAATATTAGAAATTATTCAAAAGCTTAGTAATGGCCAAACAATTTAGTGAGATATAAATTTATAAAACATGAAAACCTTTTTTTGGAGTTTAATAAGAATCTTTAGGAAATTCTAGGATTTAATTGTAATTATGATTATTATGAATTGAAGTGAAAATTCAAAATAAATACTTGGGAATGCAATTTTGAGAAAATCCCAAGGCTAAACATATCTTAAAAATATTTTTTAAAAATTTTGGACAATATAAGTTTTTAGGTGAAATTTTGGGATCAAAATGCAACTATTAAAAGTTTTGGGCTAAAACTTATGATATTAGTTGGGACCAAAGTGTAATTTTACCTTGAGCCAAACATAATTTTTCCTAAGAAATAAATATTGTAGAAAAGACAAACATGAAGAGCTGGAAATTTTAACATGTACTTTCCATGAGTAAAAGCAATTTTTTTATACTTAGAGAGAATAGGGATGGATATGCAATAGATTTGGTGTGGGAAAATAAGTCTTTATACTTCTATTTAGGTCTCTTATTCATTCCATTCTCTTGTTGCACCTTGTCCTTAAGAAAGAGAGAAATTAGGAGAGAGAGAGAGAGAGAGAGAGAGAGAGAGAGAGATGTGAAGTGCAGAGGAACATAAAGAACTTTGGATAATCCAAGAAGGAGAAGAAGAAAGCACTCAAGCCACCCTCTAAAAGCCACCAACAAGTTCGACTATTTGTCTTCTTAAGATTATATAGATACTTGCCTTCTTCCTCATCACCTCTTTTACTCCTCTCTCTAGACTTGTTGCCCATCCATGGTGAAATTTTGTATATTGTTTGTTGATGAATATGATGTAATTAGTGGTGCTTTTATTGAGTTTAAAAGCTTCCTACATGCTCACAATCACTAAAGCACTTCATGTTCTCATTCTCTTCATTTTCTCTCTTTAATATGAGTTTTATAATCAAAATAGCAAAACTTGCTATGGATCTTTAAGCTATGTTTTGGAGTTTACTTTGTGATTATATGATGCTTAAAAGGTGATTAAGAGAGTGATTAGGGTTGCTGAAACCATATAATGAAAACTGTGAAGAAAATATGGATCAAGAAAAAGAGAAAGTGGAACATGAGATTAGGGGTAGAAACCATTGCATTAACCAAGGATAAAACTAGTTTTCATGCATCTAGAACATAGCCGAATAGTAGGAAGGGACTTAAGGATAAATTAAATGAAGAAAAGATGAAGAAACCATACAATTCCAATGATTTTTAGGCAACAGGGTTATCCAACATAACCAAGTTGTATTGGCCTTGCACCAAAAAGTCCTCTAGCCATGCCCTATGCCTATCAACATGGCCAGGTCATGTTGGCTACTCTTAAACCCATTTGATGCCCCTTTTTACCTCTATTATATCCCTAATAAACTTGTATTGTTTGCCCTTCAAACTATGGTAACTTTCTATAGCTTTAAGTAGCCTTAAAAAGGGAATTCATGATGTTTTATGGCTAAGAATAATGTAAATGATTGATGATGAATGTATTCTTAATGATTAAGTCTTTGGATTGATTGAATAGTAAGAACTTTATGCATGAATAGGAAGCAAGCAAGCGTTGTATGATTTTTGTTAAGGAGTCTCTATTAGTTTCTATGGAACCCTAAGGAATTCAAAGAGCTAAACTCTTCTATTAATTTCATAATAATACATATATTTTTGGACCCCTTGCATAGAAGACAAAATCTAGACAATGCTTATGCATAGATAACCATGTTCATTGTGATTGCTTTAATTCTTATACATGGAAGACTAAACTTAAACATTACTTATATATGGATGGCTAATACTTTGAGTATTGATGACCATGACATGAAATACTTGGATAACCTAGAATTGTGACCATTAAAGGACCTTAAAATACAAAAGACATGGAAAACACTAAAAGAAATGGTAATACATGTTCCAATAGAATCTATTAGACTATTCTTCTAATTATTGTTTATAAGCTTCTTATGCATATATAATATTAAATTTCTATTTAAATATCTAAGTGATATGATGGATAGATGATTTCTATAAAACTTCTAAGTATTTAAGTAAGCAAGCTCTTATTTATGTTGGGACATGGAATTAGAATTGCCTTATTGGTTGATTAATGTGGCTAGCATTTTCTACTAAGACAAAATATCTTCATAGAGGATGGCCTAATGTAGACAAGATTCTCTGTTGAGATAAGAGTTCTCTATAAGGGATGATCTAATGTAGACAGGATTATTTGCTAGAATAGAATTTCTTATAAGAGATGATATTTGATTGCTTTATATTGTGGATTCACCTAGGGGACATTCTGGTATACAATCATTATTTTCATGACTTATATGCAAATTTGATATGTGATAAGTTGAGTATATTAAGTTATATGACTCTGCTTACATTTTCCAATTTAGCTATTGATGCTAAGTCTTGTGACTAATACTCCTTATATCACTTGTAGCTCATGAGTGGTATAAGGAAATTTTTTGATGGCTTATGTTTTAGGCTTATGATTACGATATTATCTACTATTCCATCAGATAATTTGATTACTCTCTATTTATATGATACCACTTATTATGTTGGATTGTATATTGAACATGTTATCATGAAAATCTCACTGATAGTTAACAATTATTGCATGATGAATGATTAATTGCCATTATTCTGCACGTATATATATTTATGAGGCTATGAATTTGAATACATGGTTTTCTCATATAGATAAAGAAATAAACAAAAAATATTTTTTTGCATATATGGTAGTTGAACCATTATTAGTTTTAAAATATAGTTGTCTTATTAAGAATTCTGTATGATTATCACATGTGTAATAATGTGTTTAAATAGCAAATATACTAGTGACTCAATACATAGTAGAGGTTGAATGGGTGACTATAGAGATGCCAAGTGTGGAACTTGTCTAAATTATAATAAATATGAAGACCTCCACGATCATTAAGGACAATTAACTACTACTTCTCCTTTAGGACCCAACCACTTGATTAAGCCATGTAGATGACGTGGAGCTTAGTCTTTGTTACATTTAACTATATAACTTCACAAGATTAACTAAATAATGCTTTGTAAACATGATGTATAATTGAACACTCTTAGAGAATTGGGCTAATAAGTTCCACTTGATGCAAATAGTTTGACATAGATCCTAATTATTACATAACTTCCCTTAATTGTGCACGATTAGTTAGATTGACTTCCTTTCACTATATAATATTAATCAATCAATAATAACAACCAAGTTAAATAAATGAGCTAATTAAGGAATGTTACACAGTGTTTGAAACTCATTCTTTTTTTTTTTCAATATTTTGGTTCTTAACACTTTAGAAGGCTAAGAAGGCTTATTCTAAATCGAGCTTCTTGTATAGGCCTTTCAAAGTTTCTTTTTTTGAGCCTAATTGACACAATTTTTGAGCTAAAAAGAGATATATTCAAACTTACCTAACCTGCTTCAAACTTGATGAGTCAACTAATTTGACACTAGTCTAAACATGTTAGCTTTGATTTCAAATCTACAAGCAATTTGGCACATTTTCCTTAGGTGAAAATATAGACTTGGTAAACTTAGTGAGTCAACTTACAAGTTTGATAACAATGGTCACAATCAAGCTAGTCTAGCATGACACATATGGCAAACTGTATTAGCTAATGGTTAAAAACCTTAGTATAGCATTTATCATGATTTTATGTAGCTTTATGATTGTCTTACGTAGTGTACAAGTTTTGCATTACTTAGTCAACCTATTGTAGCTTTATTAGGTAAGACAACTTTTACAAAAAGGCCAATCTCTGGTTTATAATGTTTAGCAACCTTGTAGTTAACTTTTGGTATACGTCAAACTACTTTTAGAAAGATAACAAAAAGTGTTGTTTTGTATCTCTATATAGACTAATGTTTTTTAAATTAGATTGGTCATTGAACTAGTGAAAACACTGATTCACAATTCAATAGTCCAACCGTAGTTAAATTAGTGATAATTAAATATATATTTTTTAAATATTATATATTAAAATTTTAATATAATAAATAAATTTTAATAAATTTTAAATACTAAATTACTAATTTCATGTTTCTTAAAAAATTTGAAAAGATATTTTTTATTTGAAAAATAAAAATTACTTATGATTAAAATTTAAGAGCATTTAATTTTGAATTTTTAAGTTTCCAAATTATATTAAGATTCCACTTATCCTTAAAAAGTTAATGATTTAAAAATATAAATTAAAAAAGTAATTTATCAAATGAAAAAAATTTAACCAAATTAAAAATATAGTTATAAATAGTATATATATTAGTTTAAATATTTTTATATATTATACATATATGATATATATATATATATATATAATTATTTACTATATTATTTCAATGAAATGTTTATATATATTAAAAAATATGCAATATTATTGAAGAAGACATATGGCTTAGAAGACAAAAAGACTTGACACTTGATGAAGGATCGCGGGTTCAAGTCTTGGATGCTATTTTTGCAAAATAAATTTTTAAACTGGTTCAACCACTAAACAGGCCGATTTTTTTGATTATCACTGGTTCTCATGCTTATCGATTTTTAAGGCTAACCGGACTAGATTAGGGATTGGTTCCCAATTGAACTGGTCGAACTAGCCGGTATGGTCTGATTTCCTAAACATAGATATAGGCTTTTAGTTTGAAATGGAATGTATGAGAAATTATTCCTTCCTATTGGTTTTGTTATTATGCATTATTTCTCCCTTTACCACTTAAGTCAACAAATGGTATTAGAGTCTCATTGATTTTAGAGGCACCTAAAAGCAGAAGCTAAAAGTAAGACTACACATAGTCCAAGCTAGATTTCAGCTTAACCTAATACAAATTGAGCAAAAAATTCACACTTATAGTATGCCCTGGCCTAGCCTAACCTAACTTTAGCCTAATCTTAAATAGAGTCAGGCTGGTCGAGCCTAAACTGGGTTTTGCAAATTTTTTTAAAGGAGGTTGAAAATTTAAAGACTTATATCTTTGTAACTACTTGACCCTTTTGAATATATGACCACCTGTTTTGATACATTTTTGCAAGATCTACATAATGAAAAAAAAACATGGGTCCAAAAGAGGAAATAAGAAGAAAACATAAGCATAAAGAATGGAACTTCAAATAGTTATAACTTAGAGCCTGGTGGTCCAATTAAGACAATTTTTTCTTTGTTAGATAGGTTTTGTTAGATGATCATGATACTAACCATTAAAGGCAGTTTAGATAGCTTATTTTCCTTAAAATTACATATTTATTATCTCAATTTTTAGTCTTTTTTTTTGTTTTTAACTCCAAAAATACATGTTTCTCATCTCTTCTTTTTTCATTTTAATGTGACAATTATACTCAAAAGGGGCTTAGTAGGGGCCCTGACTCGGTTGACTATTTATAATTTATGATGTGTTTAAAAAATTTTGGCTAAACTTATAAAGTGACCCATAAAAAAGATTTTTTTTTCATTTTGGTCCCTGCTCTTTTTTAGTATTATATAGAAGTTAAGTAGGGCCATGCTATAGATTGGCCAATAAGGCTAGGGCAAGCCCAAATGGTGTTCAACCTAGAACCAACTACTTAAATCCATCATTAAAAACACTTTCTTAACTCTACGAAATCATGACATCTAGTATTTTTGGTATGGTATCACCTCTTACTTTTGATAGTTAAAACTATCAACTTTGGGCTATGAAAATGAAAGTATATCTCAAAGGATTGGACTTATGGGATGTTGTACAAAGAATTATTGAACCTTCTTCATTAAGAAACAATGCCATAGTAGCTCAGATGAAGCATCACTATAAGAAACATGCAAAAAAAAATTCAAGGCTTTGTCACTTATTCATATTGTTGTGTTTGAAACTATCTTTATAAGAATCATGACTCGTGAAACTAAAAACAAAGCATGAGATAAGTGAAGGGATGAGTTTCAAGAAAGTGAAAAAAACCAAGCAAATGCAAGTATTAAATATGAGAAGAGCATTTAAACTCCTAGAATGTAGGATGCAAAACCTGTCATGGAGTATGCAGACATACTTATAAGGAGTATGAATCATATTAGGCTATTTGTTGAGGACTTCTTAAGAAGTGTGTAGAGGAGAAAGTACTAGTTAGCCTGCTAAAGAAATTTGAAGCCAATATTTCTTTTTTACAAGACTCAAGAGACATTTCTCATCTCACTTTAGCTAAGTTAATGAACTCTTTTTAAGTTGTGGAATAAAGAAAGGCATTTAGACCTGAGGAGCTAAGTGAAGCTATCTTTTTAGCAAACTAAAAAGGAGGGAGTCAAGCACACTCTAGAGATCAAAAGGGAACAAGCAAGACAAAAGATAGGAGAAAAACAAAAGTAAGCAAGGAAACATATTCAAGGGAAAGAAAGGTAGAAAGGTAAGTTTTAACCTTGCTCTCGCTACCATAAAAAGGGTTATCCTAAAAAACATCGTTGGTTTAGACCTGGTGTATAGTGGAGATTCTGTAAGCAATTTGGCCATATGGAGAAGGTGTGCAAGGCTTAGGTAGATTAACAACCTCAAAAGGCCCAAATGGCTAAAAATCTTAATCTAATGGATGATTGGGCATTCATATTGTAAAACCTAGATTTTAAAGTCCATGAAAAAGTTATGCCATTTCAATACAAGGACATCTAAGGCTGCATTAATAATATAGTTTTCTAATACTCTACTTTCACCTTTTAACAAACTAGACACTTGGATACATACTTAACAATGTCTAACTTTATATGCCAAGCCACCAGAAAAATTTCTTAAGCTCTTGACACATTTTAATGGTTCTTGGGTGAAAAGTGTATCTACTTCTATAAGTTTCAATTAAAATGGTATCTTTTAAATTCTAACTCTTAAGGACATATGGTCTATCCAGATATCTAACCACCATCCTCAGATATGTTGAATTCATTAAGTGCCCTAAGCGTTTGACTGTTAATCTTTTTCACAAACCCATAGGCCTCTATGATTTGATCTCTAAGATCACACTCAATTCTAAGCTCACTCATAAAAATGTGGCTAGGATGTAAGGAGAAAAAAAGATTTAAATCTCTAAAGTCCTTAATCAATTATTGCTCCCTAAGCATCATCATTAACATATGAATGAACTTCTTACTTAAGGCATCGGCAATCGCATTTGCCTTGCCTAGATGATACTTGAGAGTAAAATCATAATCTTTCAAGAAATATATCTCCTTATGATTAAACAAATATTTCAGGCTTTTATATTTGTTAAGAATCTTAAACTTCGTGCCATATAGATAATGCCTCCAAATATTTAAAGTGTAGCTAATTCTAAATTATGAGTGGGATAGTTTTTCATATGGTCTAAACTATCTAATGGTGTAGGTAACTAGTTTATCTTACTAGATTGATACACAACTTAAACCTTTTTTAAATGCATCACTATAAACAACAAAGGTCTCCTGAGGTTTAGTATCACTAAAACTAGGGTTCAGGTTAATCTAACCTTTAGTTCTTAGAAATTATCCTTACATCTACTATCCCACACAAAAAGGTGATATTTTCTAGTTAGTCTAGTCAACGTCACTAATTGGAAAGACCCTTTTAATGAAGCTTTTATAATATCTAACTAGTCCTAGAAAACTTTTAATTTCTATGACTGACTTAGGTCTCTACCACTTCACCATAACTTCTACCTTGTTGAGATCTATCGCTAACCCTTTTTACTTCACCAAGTAGAATAATTTTGTCATTTCAGCTCATAATGTAAAGCCTGGCTAATTGATTATGGATGCACACACCATATAACCTTCAGGACAAAGCTATTCAATTTCCTAGAAAAAGGGTGCAAGTCAATGGTAAAGATATGTGATAAAAGCTTTGTGAAAGTAGAAGGCAAAGAAGATGTTGCCATTGAGATTGCCTTAGGTAAAAAAGTTATTCACGATATGTTGTTTGTGACTAAAATTAGCTAAAGCCTCTTAAAAGTTGGGCAATTGTTTGGGAAGAAATATAGGATGCATTTTTACAATGGTATGTGTAATGTATTTAACAAAAGTGATGCCAAAATATTAACTGTAAAAATAGTATCTAAAAGCTTTCTCATGAAATGGGATTAACATAAAGGTTTTTGTATAAATGGTTGTAAGAACTAAGTGCATCTTAAAGGTGCTAAAAAGATCCTCAAATGTGTTAAAGGGAACAAAGATTTTGGTGTGTACTTAAAGGATAAAGAAGCAAAGTCATGTAGGTTCACTAATAGTGATTAGGCAAGATAATGTGATGATATGAAAAGAACATCATATTATTGCTTCACCATTAGTTCAAGAAGGGCATGTTGAAGCACCAAGAAGCAAGAGATAGTGGCATAATCCATTGCAAAAGCATAGCACATAGTAGATGCACATGTTATGAATCAAGTAGTATGGTTAAGGAGGCTACAAATTCATTTAAAGATTGGGCCAAAGGTAATAATAATTATGTTATATGACAACAAGTAACACGAATCCCTTCTAGCTGTAGAACAACTGGAAAGGATATAGTCAAGGCTATGTTATGAATCAAGCAGTATGGTTAAGGAGGCTACTAATTCATTTAAAGATTAGGCCAAAGATAGTAATAATTATGTTATGTGACAACAAGTAACACGGATCCCTTTTAGCTGTAGAACAACTTGAAAGGATATAGTCAAGGTTAAACAGCCTATTTTTTTTAGTATTTAGATCTTAAATTATAAGTTGAAGATACAAATTGTAATTGGGAGGTGAAAAATTGTAATTGTAAGGAAAAATTACACTTTATAAAAATTTTAACTATGCTACATAGTTCAAATTTTTATAAAGCATAATTTTCTCTTTTAGTTGCAATTTTTCACCTTTCAGTTGTAATTTTTATCCTCAAGCTTGCAATTTAGGACCTAAAACTAAAAAAACACTATAAAAATCTTAACTAGATCACCTTTAGTCATCTATACAACTAGTGAGGATCTGTGTTAGACAACAAGTTAGCAATAGCCATCATGAAAAATCAAGTGTTTTATGATAGAACAAAGCACATCAAAATCAAGTATCACTTCCTTAGAGAAATGGAAAAGGAAAGTTAGATGATCATGTAGCATTATTGTTTTGAATATCAAGAAGCTAATATCTTCATCAAAGGATTTTTTAGAGTGAAGTTTAGAGAATTGAAAAGAGTGCACAATAGCATTAAGGTCAAGGAGGAATGTTAGCCAATGATTAATAACCTTAATGCAACTTTTATCATGCTTTTATGTAGCTTTATGCTTGTCTTAGGTAGTACAAGTTTTACATTACTTGGTCAACCTAGTGCAACCTTATTGTGTAAGACAACTTTTACAAAAAAGTTGATCCTTGGTTTCTAATGTTTGATAGTAACCTTATAATTGACTTTTGGTATTTGTCAGACCATTTTTAGGAAGATAGCAAAAAGTGATGTTTTATATCTCTATATAAGTTTTAATTTGTAATGGAATATATGAGAAATTACTCTTTCCCATTAATTTTGTTATTGTGAAGTCCAACAAATGACAAGTACAGAAGATATTCAAGATGATACTTGAAACTTGCTTTATTTTTTATGCTAATTGTGCTACTATGTTAGCCTTTTTTCTTTTTCTTTTTCTTTTGGCGAATTAAAGTAGTTGAGGATAAAATCGAAAAGCAAAATCTAATATCTAATATAATTCAAAAATATGCCAAAACCTAATGATCTTAGGTACCTTTACTAGGAAAATCCTCTTGGAGAAGTATTCAAAGAGGTATACTATGCAAATATTATATGTAAGTTATCCATCTAAAAGAAAAAGGAAGAAAAGAAGAAACAAAAAATTGTGGAAGTTGAAGTGATCTTGGAAAAATTATAATTCTTCTTATCAGTGAACATGTCAAATATATTGTCAAAATTCATGCTTTTAAGGTTTTGACGCTTCATAAGTTGTTGCACCATTCCATGGAAGCATCCTTTTAAGTGCTCATTGAATTTGTCTCAAGGATTTCATTAGAAGATCCATTTGAGAACTATAATGGCAATCTTGTAAGAGATTGCAAGGAAGGCTTTGAAGAAATGATAACAACTGAAAGGGTCCTTCTAACATCTCTACTACTTAACTTATAGTTAGTCTATTTGATGGATTTGCTTAATGCACCATATAGACTCACTAAATTCATCGAGTGATTCAATGGCCAGAAAGGTAAAAAAGGTCATTAAGTGATGAATAGAGAAGATATTCAAAATGAAACTTGAGACATGCTCTATTTATTTATTTTTTTACGTTTCTTGTGCTACTAAGTTGGCCTTACATTTTTTTTTCTGGGTAGATTAAAGTAGTATAGAACAAAATTGAAAACCAAAACCCAATATCTGAGATAATTTAAAAATATGCGAAAAAAAAATGATCTTAGTTATCCATATTGGGACAAGCCTCTAGTAGAAGTATTCAAAGAGGTATGCAAAGCAAAATATAAGTTATCCATCTAAAGGAAAAAGGAAGAAAAGAAGAAACACAAAACTATGGAAATTGACTTGTCAAATATAGTAAAAATCATATTTTTAAAGTGTTTGCACTTCTCAAGTTATTACACCATTAGATGGAAGCATCCTTCAGGTGCTCATTGAATTTATCTCAAGGATTTCATTGGAAGATCCACTTGAAAATTGTAATGGTGATCTTGTATGAGTCTACAAGGAAGGTTTTAGAGTCTAGTCCTGTTGAAATCCAAGAGATTTTCTTTAACTATAATTAAAATTACACAATGGATGGTTTGATCAGTACTCACCAACAATACTTAACGTTTTAACCCACCTAGAACTCACCGATGGTTTATTCTATGCTCACTAACAATACACAAGGTTTTATCTCATCTAGAATTCACTTATATGATTAGTTTTTACACAACTCACCCTCAACTGACTTTCCTCTTAATAGGAAAGGTTTACAAGCTTTAAAATGTTTCTAAAAACCTTATACCAAAGGGATTAAAAGTAAGCTCACAATAAAGTTCTCACTAGCTAAATTAACTAGAGATTAAGTACAAAGATTATGAAAACAAAGAACAAAACATCTTTGAGTTTTTTTTTAATGCAAGTTCTTGTTGTCTTATGTTATTCTTTTCTTCTTATATAGTTTCTTTTGAAAACTAGCCGTTAGAATGATATAACTCATTATCTTGATTTTGGCTCCTATTGATTGTAATTTCCCAGGATTCATGCTTGAGAGAAATAGAGTATTTCTTTATATTTTCCTGGGACATCTCCTTTAATCTTGCCAAAAATAGCATCACTAGCCGTTGGGTATTAATTAGAATATGTGAACTTCTTTGTTGCTTCTTTTTTTGATAGAATGATCAGCAATGGCATGCATGCGGTGAGGAAACAGAGCATGTTCAGCAATGAGCTTTGATCTTGAAGCATCATGGATAAATGATTTCCTTTTTCTTTGTCAAGATGACCGTTGCCAATAAATCTTCCATTTAGCCGTCAGAAAATAAATATAATAATGTGTATTTTGTTTCCTTAAATATGTAGCAATAAAGTTTCTCACTTTATTGTCATATTTGATTTATCAATGGAACAAATGAGATATTTCAATGTTTATTTTATTTCTTAAACATATAATTTTGTCAAATCAATATATTAGGAAACTTTATCAAAATAAGTTACTAATTTACTTTTTAAATAATTCAATTTTGTTATCATCAAACTTTATAATGAAATCTATGGGACCAACAGAAACTGCAAGTGAATCAGCATCCTCCTTCATCTCTAATTAATTCCAAGTCAAATGAGTCAAAGGAGAGTTCGAAAACCAAGACATTTGAAATTTCCCCGCTCCATTGTTTCTGGAAAATTTAAACCTGATGACCAAATTGAATAGGACAAAAGCTTAATTAGTTTAGTTTTCATGTTACATCATGGATACAGGGAATCTAGATTTAGATTATCTTGTTTAATGTACAAAAAATATTATATATAGATATTGTGGGCTACTAATACAAAAGTAAGGGTCAATAGTACATCGGTAAAATTTCGATATATTTATACATTAACCTTCATTCTTTGATCATTAGCCCTCATATTTATACCATAAATCTTGGCATTCATACTAGATCTGTACTAGACGATGGTACTTAAAGTATCTAGGGTATGATTCAAAATGTTAGATGGAACTAACTCACAAGTCTACGAATTATGGGTACTTTTAAATTTAAGACATACCTATACCTATAACTCTTTGGTTACTCTAATTAGGTACTCTAAAATAAGTATGATGTATTTTTTTTTTCTTTAAAGTTTGAATACATATTGAATAGTAGAGAGGACTAAGTCGTTGATAGCTTTGTAACATTTTTACTTTCTTAATCTGTATGTGAGACTATTCTAAGAGTCAAAGTTCTAACTTTAAAAGGGGCTGCCTATGTGAGAAAAAAGATAAATGAATAGAATACATGCAAACAATAAATAGAGGGATAACTGTAAAATAAAAAGTAAATTATACAAACTTCCTCTAAATTTCACTGAAATTAAATTAACTTTTTTTAATGTTTAAAATATACACTTTAGTCTAATTTTAAATTTTTTTACTAAAATATATTTCATAGAAAATTGTTTAAGTTAATAAAAGATATTTTAATAAAAAAAATTAAAATTAAACTAAAGTTTAGTATAACTTTTATTTCAAGAGAGGTCTATGTATATTTTAAAAATAAAAAAAAATTTGTGTAATCTCAATCAAATTTAAAAGAAGCTTTTGTAATTTGCTCTAAAATAAAATAGTAGTAGATTGTGTTTAGAGATTGAACAAGTGAAGAAACTCTTCTTGGAAGAATAGTAGAGAAAATACAGGAAATGAGAAAACAGCACTTAGTATGTAGGAACGAAAGGGACAGAAATTCAAAAAATACAACCTGTAAATTTTTGGATGATTAGTTGATCACTTCATAAAGGACTATATAGTAACTAGTTAGCTACAGAAAGTTTGAAATATGAAAATAAAACTACTCATATTTACTAACACATAGGAAAGGAAGCAACAGTGGGCAATTTTCCATGGATTTAATCAATGCAGTTAAAAGTTGAATTGTCATCAACTATTAATAATTACTCTTAGTAGTAGGTAAATCTTGTCAGTTAACTGCTCATTGAATTTGTTTGAAGGATTCTACTGGACGATCCATTTGAGAATTGTAATGGTGATCTTGTAGGAGATTGCAAAGAAGGCTTTGGAGGAAACGATAATGATTGAAGGGGTCCTTCTAACATCTCTACTACTTTATTTATGGCTGGTCTCTCTGATGGATTTGTTTGAATGCACCATAGACTCACTAAAGTCATCTTCCTTACCAACTTACTTTCTTCCTCTGTGATTGACGAAGAACTAGCTAGGATATTACTTTGCTCAAGATCTTTATAAATCCAATCAGGAAAATACATTTCATTGGTATGTGATCCTCCAATGTCATAATTTTTCCTTCCTCCAAACATTTAACATGCCATAGTTATAAACATCAGATTTGTGAGAAACTCCACCAAAAGCTCTACTAAACACTTCTGATGCAATGAACCCTACTATTCCGCTTGTGCCCAATATTGACACAATACTCTCTTTCTTTTGACATATTTTAGATAATCTAAAATCAGATATTTTTGGGCAAAGTTCTTCATCCAAAAGAATGTTTTAAGGTTTGATGTCAAAATGCAAAATTTTCGTATTACAACCCTGATGCAAGTACTCTAGTCCCCGAGCAATGCCAATAGCGATTTGGTACAATGCCTTCCACCCCAAAGTACAGAAAGCATTTGGAGATCCTCTTTTATAGATGTAGTTATCCAAGGAACCATTTGGCATATATTCATAGATTAGTGCTCTTTTTTTCCTTTCATAACAAAATCCCAGGAGAGTGACTATGTTAACATGGGAGGTTCTACTAATGCTCACAACTTCATTTATAAATTCTTCTCCACTTCCTTTAGATTCCCTTATTACTTTTACTGCCACAAGACACCCATCTGGCAGGCTTGCTTTGTATACAACACCATATCCTCCTTGGCCGAGTTTGTTTGAAAATGACTTTGTCATCCTTTTTACTTCTGAATAACTATATTGCCTTGGTGCCAAAGAGCCATAGTTTTCCATGAAGTTGTGAAGACTGTGATGATATATTCCCGTCTCTTTTGAGATTTTTCTTCTTTCAATTCTTAAACGCTTCTTGCAATTATAAATAACTAAAATAGATATCAGAGCAATTCCACCAACTCCGGCTGATATGACTGCATTTATAGAACATAATGATTTAAAATATTTGTAAAAACGCAGAGGCAAATAAAAGGAAGCATTACATTTTTTATTACCTATAGCAATCTTAAGTCGCCAACCCAACTTCTTAGTTGGTTCTGCAATTAAAACGTCAATTTAGAAGTAGTTACTATTCACTTTATCATCGAAAAATTAAATAATATCATAATATGTCATTTGTAAATTTATTCTTACGGCAAGAGAAATTTTTCTTGCTCTATTAAAACATTTTACCTGCAACATTTACTTGTGGGATTATTTTGTTAAGAGGATTACTTTTAAGAGACTCAGCTTTTGCTCTAAAATACGAGCTTCAAAATTTTCAACTTAATAATTGATTAAATTGCTCATTAAAAAATTAAGATGAGAATATCAGAGTGTATTTCTTAAAATAATATTGAGAAAACACAATTTTTGAGAGAGATCAAACTTCCCATAAAACACCATACTTTTATGATGCTAGAAACCTCATTAAAATGATGGTAAATTACATTTTACTTTCTTGTGTTTTAACCCATAATCAATTTGCCCTGTTTAAAGTATGTCATTCAACAGTCATATGGTTTGTTCAATTGCCAGTTAACCACTGATTAGTTTTTTTACTCATAAACTTTTATAAAAATAATCACATGAACTTCAAAGTGATAAACATAATTTTATGGTTAAATATCTAGTTCATTTATATTTAATATTTCACAATGTTTCAAAGTTATTGTTGTGATTAACTAAACATTCTCAATTTCGAAAAGTCATTTTAATTCCAGTAATAACCTTAAAAGATTATGCATCTGTTTTAAGATATAGTGCTAGAGGAGAATCAATAACAGTTAAAAAAAAGGATTAAGCCATGTCAACCCAATGATGATAAGTGAAATATCTGCTACACCATAACGTGTTCCCTGAAGAGATGTTAATCACTCTCTTCCATGACTTAATGTGGTTATTGGTAAAGATTAGAGAGCATGAGATATAGGCCTCTTCAGCCTTCTTCTCTCACCTTGTTTGGGAACCTAGCCGCTTCTATACAATAAATTAACAAAGCACATACTTTCTAAAAATGAGTTATGGTGTTTGAGACGTGTACAACATGATGCCACAGTCTCTCATTCTACTTTTGTCATTTCGAGCAAGTTTGACATGTGATACACCCGAAAGTAAGTGAATCCGTGTTTTATGGACAACAGTTGTATCAAATTGTATCTGGGTATTATATAATTTATTTTGTTGTAGTATCTTTGTTGTGTTGTCTTATATTTATGCTCCTTAGTGAAGAATGAGAAAGTATTAACATCCCTGAAGACCCTTGTGATTGTGAACATGAAGTTTTTTGAGGTCCCTCTTTGCAGAAACAGGAGAATTGTCCCTTGTAGCCGCACTCCCCACCAGATTTAATGCATGTCTCACACTGCTCATTATTTACTATCCATTGCAACCCAAAACCGTCATTTAATGCAGCCTGTATTTGATTCGTCAGAACAGCTTGAGTATGGGCTGTTTTAAATACCGGCATAATAACACTCGTGCAATTGCTTATATACACTGATGCGAGAATGTAGTAGACTGTTGTAGGTGTACCATTATCTCTACGGCAGCCTTGACCAACTTAATTTTCAAAAACAATAGTATTACTGCAATTGTAGAGAAAGGTCACATCAACAAGCCCATCTACATACTTGAATGTTGTTGGATCAAAGCTATTGTTTTTGTAATCAATTGGACAGATGGTGTCAAAATAATCATCCCTCGCCACTGTAAGATTCTCTGAAATCCAGTCCAAATAAAGAATCCGATATTTGATGGACTGTGTGATTATCTTTGAGATATTGCCTTCGCATTTGAGCTGGAAATCAGGGAGGCCACAACACTGTGCTCTGTTTTCTCCCCAGAAGGGATATTTGATGTTTGAAATGTTTCCGCAGCTAAAAGAGTTACTCCTGCAGTTCGTAAACTGACCATCATCCGCACCAAGAGATGTTGAAATATTGATAGAGATGAAGAAAGGGACCAAAAGAAAGAACATGGAGGATGGGTTTTGGGCAGGTTTTGATGTGGGAAAGAAACTCCAAGAGAATGAGAAGAATGGGATGCAGAGTGAAGAGAAAATGAGATGAGACTGATGAAACTGCACGGACGGTAGATGATTATATGAGCTAATGAAGGCCTTTGAAAAAGTCCAGATTTTGAAGTATCCTGGAAATTTAAGCCAAATGGCCAACTCGGACAGATGATATAAGCTTAGTCTAATTAGTATATATATTGCATCTTGCCCACAAGCAATCTAGATTGATTTTTTTTTTATTTGGACATATTCTAGATTGACTAATTAAATGTACAAAAAATTCCGTGACCGTAGATTAGCATAGATATTGGGCAGAGTCAATGGTACAAAATTAACATTTTGAAAATTTTCTATCATTTCTCTAAACAATAGATAGAATATATATATATATATATATATATATCAACCATTGGTTTTCATTTTTTGTATCATTAACTCTAATATTTATATTAGTATCACATCAGGACTCCAAGTATCTAAAATATGATTCAAGAAGCCAGATGGGGCTAGCCCACAAGTAACTTTGCGGGAAGTTCGGAAGTGTTCAGAAAGTAAATTAAATGAAACTTCAAAGAATGACGATTGTGAGCAAGGAGGTAAGTAAATAAAAAGAAAAATTTGCTTGCAATATTCTATTGAATGGTAATGAGGACTAATTCATTGATAGCTTTGTAACATTTTTAATCTGTATGCAGACAATTACATTGGACAAACTGGGAGGGAAATAAGCTAGCAAAAAGGGGCCTACAAAAGAATAACATTGATAGATTATCGATGAAATGCATGTAAACAATAGAATAAATGAAGAATCTGATGCAAACATCTTAACCACTACAAATTAGATTAGTCGTAGACTCTATTTAGTGATAGAACAAGCGGAGGTACTTTTCTTGGGAGAGTAACAGGAAAATGCAGCGGAAATTAAGAAAACATTTAAATAAGAGGAAGAGAAGATAGAACTAGTAAATTTTTTTATGTTTAGTTGACTTTGAAAAACAAAAATAAACTTCAGCCGGCAAGGCATAGATAATACTTTCATATTTAGGAACACCCAAGAAACGAAAGACAGACTGACAATTTTTCATGGATTTAATCAATACGGTAAAAAGTCGAATTGACAAGAGTTCTTTATACTCAATCCTCTTGATAAGAGTTCAAAAGTTCAATCTTCAGGAAAGAGAGAAAAAAATACAGGTAAAAAGAGACCTATATAAACAGATGAATAAGCACACAATCAAACATTAAATAAAGGATGAATCTGGTGCAAGAGTCTAATGACTATAAAGTAAAGTAGCCGCAGACTCTGTTTGATGATTGAAGCCGACCACAATAGTTTGCTCTGCTTCCTGTACATAAAGGGTGGTTGAAATTTGTTTTTTATATTCTTCTATCAAAAATGTTGGATTTTGGAAAGGGCTGACCTAATATATAACTCAACTTGTTGATTTAATTAATTGTATTAATTAAATTATTTAGATAATTATCATTTTAAATTATTGAGATAATTAATTATTAAAATAATTAATTATTATCTTAAAAGGTTAAGATAATTAGTTATTATTTAATAATTAATTTATATCTTGAATTTTTTAAAATTCATGATAGGCTATCATATCCTATCAATTTTGTTAGTCTAGAAGTAATCTAAGAAATGAGAGTTAAATTATATTTTAAAATTATTTAGCCTTCTTTGATTAATTATGATTCCTTCAAATAATATCCAGCTCTTAAGGAATGAGATTCTACTCCATAAGATAAACTATTTAAATAGAAAGTAAATAGAGCAAAGAAAAGAGAGAATCCCATGACTAATTTATTCTCGTTCGGACTAAAATGCCCTACATTCAACCCTTAAGTACATAACAAGAGAATTTTATTAAATGTGAATAGTTACTAAGAATACAAAGCAACCTTAAAACACAGGCACAACTCCTTAACTTTTATAGCCTATCTAAAGGTAACACAAAGCCTTTATAGCTTTTCTTCTCTCTAGCAAAGTTTCCCATTCCTCTAGGGTTCTCTTAAACTTCCTAGAAACTCTAAATATAAAGCAACCTCACAAGTTCAACTCTCTAGTTTTATAACCTTTTTCTTTCTAGGTTTTCTTGCAAGACACCTAGAAACTTTCTCAAGGTTTTTTCCTCAAAAACAAGAAATTCTCCCTTAGGTTTTTCCTAAGGTACCAAGAAATTCTATCCTGGGTTTCTTTCAAGATACTTAGAAACTCATATCAAAATAAGGATATATATGTTTAATAAGCTTTAGCTCACTAAAAGCACCTCAACACCTTTTTGCACTTCTCCTGGTTTTTTTCTTAAGACACTTAGAAATTCAATTCAAAATAAAGATATATATGTCTTAGTCAGCTTTAGCTCACTAAGAGCACCTTAACACCTTATTGCACTGACTCGCTAAGAGCAATATGACTCAAATAGGCATATAACTGTCTCAAGAATATGCATTCAGCCCTCAACTTAGTGATATACTTATTGATCAGGAATTTGTGTCTTTAATGATTCCAATCAATCTTTGATTAGTGCTACAACTTTATTCCATTTTGAGTAGCCTTTTAAGTGAAAATTGTTGACTCCATTTAGTGCATGTGTTTTAGAAGCTAAAGGTCTCAAATAGATTCTTCATAAAAACATTTCCATCTTTGCTCCGCTCAAATTACTAGTTTCCTTTTTTGCTTCTACTACAACATTTTTTGCCTATGTCAATGCTAAAACATTGTTGCCTAAAATGCCAAAATCGTCGCGTCATCGTTGAGGCAATGGTTTTTTACTATGCTATATTCCACTATTGCCTAGGCAATGGTTTTTTGGAAATTGTTCCCTTTAGTCAAAGAATAGGGAATGGTTTTCAACTAGCAACTATTGCAATAGTTTTAAATTGTCACTATTTTAAGCAACAATGGTAATCCGTTGCATGAACAATAAGCAATGGTTTTCATCTAGCAACTATGACAAGAGGTTCAACTATTGCCCTTTTTGTCCATGATAAAATTGTTGCCTATAAGTAATAGACAACGGTTTTCTTGGTGTTGGTAATATGATTTTTTTTAACTACAAAAAAAAAAATGTTTCCTATAAGTAATAGACAATGGTTTTCTTAGTGTTGGCAATATGCTTTTTTATTAACTAGAAAAATGAACCATTACATATTAGGAATAGGCAACAATTTTCTTAGTGTTGACAAAATGTCCTTCTTTTGAACTATAATAACAAAATTGTTGCGTATTACTTTTTTTTCATATTTTAGGGACAATTTTGTTAAAACATAAATTGCATTCTATAAATGCAACTTACATTACAAAACCATGCCTATTGTTGAAACATATATCACATTCTACAAATGTATCTTTACTATCTTAAAAGGAAATTTCCTTCCATAATGTATATTCTTTCATATTAACATCCAAAAAAAAGGATTCAAAGGTCCAACTACAATATATGACTTAATTGTTATAACTAAAAAGAGTGATATTATACAAACTTCTAACAAAAGTTCACAACAAAAGTATTTGATCCAAAATATATATAGGAGATGCTCAACTTAATGCTCTTCATTTACATCCCTTCCACCTACAAGATGTTTCTACATAAAAGAAGAGTAAATTACTAGATATTTGTAATTTAGAAAGAATTAAAATATTTATATTCAAAACAAATCATAAAAACCAACCTACCATTATTTTGTTTTGGAGAAGCTACACAATTTATGCAGTCTTCCTTCAACGGAAGCAAAATTCAAGAAGGATTCTACACCATTTGTGTACTTACTACTATACCTTGGCAAATCAATTCAACTCTTGTTCATGTTTTAACTTTAATGTAGAATGACAAATTCCTAAGGTCAATTTGAAACATTGGAGTTTGTTAGAAGAGAGGTAAGGTATTTAAGAATTAGTGAAAGAATAAAACTAAAGGTATTTAAGCTTAAAACAAAATGCACAATTTAATGCAGGAGTTTAACATGCTACCTTGAACTAAAATGCAAAACTAAAACCCCCATTAATGTGATGCAAATATGGCCATCCCCATTACTTTCTTGATCTCTTCATTTTCTCTCTTTTATTATTTTTTTACAGTTTTGAAATTTATATATATATTTTTTGTATTTTTTTTAAAATGCCTAACTAATTTCCTAAATCAAAGTGTAGTATCTCAATAAGAAAGATTAATGGCAATACTTTTTCCATCATAAATGTTAGAAGGAACTTAGTGGGCCCATGTCAAATGCATGAACATGCCCACCCTTTTGGAAACCAAAGACCACATCCTTCCAATATAGATCAAGACCTATTGTTGTAATCACCTAATATGCAATATTAATCTCCTAATTTGTTTATACTAAACCAAGCTATGCAATTAAACACATTATGAACTTATTAGAAAATTTCCAAATATAGACCATTTAAGGTAGTTAAACTTTACAGTTTTTAATCAAGTTAGAATATGACAAAGTGGTAGCATCTTATTTCACTAGAATCTCAACGCATAGTGTTAAAAGAGGCTAAAATAGCAAGATACATTAATTAAAGTAAACCCCATGTAAAGCATTCAATAAGCTAGCATATAAAACATTTTAACAAAGACGCAAGGCATCATTTAGTTAAAACATTCAAGCATTTATAGATAAAGCACATGGGGACTTGATTGAGACAACATAAAGGACAAACCACTAGACTCATAGGGTAATAGTTGCACCCAATAAGAGATGAGAACTAAGTTCTAATTCCAATAGCATGCCATGCATTATCATCACAAGAAAAGTCAAAGGTTTATAACTTTTTGGCTAATTTAAAGGTTCATGATGCCTTTTCCTCAAACATTTTGAGGTGCTTCAATGTCTATTAGCATAAAATCTCTTGACAGAAATGTCATGACCACCATGTATTATTGCAACACATATTCCCCATTATAGTATATGGCTTGTTTCCTAAGGAAGTGTTGGACCTTAAAATAGAGTTAGGAAATTTTTTAAGAATTTATGCTCTAAGTGCCTAAGGACTGAAGATCTTGATAGTTTGGAATCCTAAATCACAATCTTGTAGTGCAAATTGGAAATATTGTTTCTACTCACCTTTTTTAATGTCATGGTCCACTTGTATATTCACTTAGTAAGAAAGACAAAGCTTGGTGGACCTATACAATGTTAGTAGATGTACCTCATCAAGAGGTAAATAGATAGACCTTTTAATTAATGTCATAAATCTTACATAATTGATGCCTTATTCAGAGTAACCTATGCATGTAGGTATTTATTGGCATTTAAAACATATATTTACAACAAGGCTCAACCTTACAAAAAGTTATCTAGCAAACAATGCCTAACCTTTTTCTCTTGTTATTTGAAGAATATCCCCTACTAAGTTTAACAAGCCTTCTATAAACAACAATAGACCTATGGTAAATGATCAGAGGTTCATCTTTAATAAAAGTGGACAAGCAATGAGATGCTATGAATTGAGATTTTTATTTGATTTAAAGTTCAATCAAGGTTGTATGCATTTGCTTCAAAATTGTGAAGATGTCTAGCCATTCCTGGAGTAAGTTCATAGGACTTGACTACCACTTTTCGAACAAGAATCTATCACTATTATCATATCTTAATTGTGTCATACAATGTAGGGAGCACATTTTGAAGATTAAAACATAAGCTACATCAGTTGAAGAGTTTCCAGAATGGCTTCGTGCATGGGTAGGTTACTAAGTTAGTATACTAGCCTACAAAATGTGAGACATTTTAACTCTTGATACAATCTATTGATGGTAACAAATACTTGTTTCCATTCGTAGGTTTTTGAGTTATGTGCATACAATTGAAAAAGAGATGACCTCATGAGTCTAGCAGTAGGCCTAATCAAAATAGTGCATCATTATTCAACATTTAAGGTAAATGAATTTAGATTTCATACCAAAGATATGCCTCAACTAAGAGTACATAAAATACTAGATTTTTTGTGAAAGGTGATGATTAATATGAGGTGAAAGAGTATTATGGCATCTTGCTATGAGTTGTCATATATGTCAGGAATAAAAAAGTATATTTATTCAAGTGTTAGTAGTGGGATGTGGGTTATTTTTTACAAGTATGGAATCTCTAGGGTGAACATTCGATACTCACTGAACTCAAATAAGCCAATTCTCTTAGCATCTTAAGCAAAACAAATGTTTTACATTATGGACATTATTAACTTAGATTGGCTTGTCACTGTGGAAACAAATCCTCATAACCTCTTTAATATGCTTGAGGTGACTAATAATGGCGAAGGTAAAGATAATAAGGAACTACTTAGTGATGACACTTACAAATAAGATATAGTCAAAATGAATGTGGTCACTAATGAAGATGTGGACATTGACCTCGTGATCTCTATGCATAGGGATGATGTTCAACAAGAAACAATAAGTTATTCAAGCAAATGTTTGTGGACTAGTGGGCAAAATGAAATTGATACAATGAATGACTTTATCAATAACAATGACATTAATGTGTCCATCAACAAAAGATATATAGAAGACTTACTTGATTGGGGTGACACAGACAACATTATAACTAACCAACATTAACTTAAAGCTTATGGTAGTTTGTGACTGACAGTATTTACATTTGAACTGCCTTATGTTGTTGTCATCTACTTAATGTTTGTATTTGAACTGTTGTAGCTCACACTACATTCTCATTGTTGCAAGAAATGTCAAATGTTGGATGTAAAAGGGGAGGAGGACAAGGCAGAAGATCCAATGGATAGGGTAGTGGTTGAAGGAAGCTTGATGACTAAGGTGTAGTGACATCAACCTTGCATCTACTGGGACCACTAAACCAAAGATGAACCTACACATAGATCTACTCAATAGCTATCATAAGACCAGATTCATATGACACTTCTACACATAGATAGTCATTGCTTCTTTAGTATAGTGCAAGTATAGCCTAATATTTTTAGTATACTTAAGATTTATCTCTTTGCCAGATATATATATATATATATATCTGCATTGATGTTTAACTATTTTCTTACTCCCAAATGCCTCAGTTTCTTATAGCAGTGTTAAAAAGGGGCAAGGAAGTACAAGTGTATATCAGTCAATATTAAGACAATATATGGTAAGAAAATCTTTATTGACATCCCTAAAGAGATTGATAGGGTTGTTTGTGGATTTGGATCCCCTCATGTTCCCTCATGTAGTCTCTAATGAGGGGATCCATTCCCTCCAAAAGAAAAACGAAAATTTGGAAAAAAAAATAAAGTTTAACTTTGTGAGAGACATAAGGCAAAATAAGCAATACCAATATGAGCAGATCCATTCTTGTTGTTAGTGAGGGGGCTCAAGAGCTAGTAAGCTACTATGGCTAGGTGTTATGGACCATTGTCTCCTTCAAACACAATGCTTGGCCCAATATTTTTGCAATAAAAGGGGGCGACCATGTGGTTGAAAGTAAAGGTACTAAGTCACATTTGAGAGGAAATTATACTTAATTTATTTGCAAATGAATTCTTTATATTGATGATTCTAACTATTTATATTTGTGGTTTATAGGACAAATTCAAGTTTGTAATAGTTGACTAGAGCTGTCGATAAAGACTTTTTTCTGAGACAACTTTGAAGAATTCATTATTTTTTTACCAAAGGGCAAAAACAAGTTTGAAAAGTCATGAAAATAGTCTCAAACAAGGGTCCAAAGGAGATAAGTACCTATAAAAGAATTTAGAATTCATACTAGTAGGTATTAGGAAATCAAATTCTAAGAATCATGTATAGCTAATTGTTTTTTTCCTGGGTTTTTTTTTCTTTGATGGGTGACTAATGTCAATATTCTAGCATATGCAAAATAAAACATATATATATATGACACAAAAATGTCCAAATTAAATTTTACTAACACAAATTTATGACAAAATTTACATAAGGACCTAGGCATTACCGTTTTATATTGTCTAAATTAAATCTTATTAATACCAATTTGTCAAATAGGCATCTATGCTGCTATTTGCAAGATTGCTCTTCGTAGATTATTAGTGCATAGGCTACATATTATGTAAAAAATTACTTGTATTTGATCTTTCTAATTTATATATTTACTTGTTAATTACTTTTAAGATGGCATTGTCTTATTAGGTTATTGAATTACCTTTTGGCATATCATAACTATGAATTATTATTTCATAATCTTTTATATGGCTCTTATTAAAAGTTTTATCTTTTATTTTAGTCATAGAGCTTGAATTCTACTCATAAAGTCCTTAGAATATTAACCCTGCATGTTTGAGTTGAGGGCATGAAATAGGGAAAAGACACATACATCAACAAGAAGATAGTTCATGACAAATGGGTGGCCTACAATTTTGTTCAAAGATATGAACACAATTAATTGGGCAGTATGCAATTTATCTTTTATTGCAAATGGAGCTTCATTTCCAATCATAAAGTCCTTTGATAATTAACTTTGGGTGCTTAAGTTTAAAGTGAAATGTTGAAGACTTACAATATACATAGGCATGATAAATAATAAGAGATGGGTGGCTTGCAATTCTGTTCAGACACTTGACTGAAATATGATTAATTGGGTAGCATGCATCTCTAAAATACGTTGAGAGTTGGCTGTAATTTTGGCTTTTAACTGGAGGTTGGAGATTGCTATTAGTTGTATGCATATGTCTTCACTCTCCATTGTAAATATGTTAAAAGGTTAAATCTGGGAGCTATCAATATTGATCTCCATATAAGTTTCCATGGAAAAGATAAACACCTTCGTTCAATGTATGTGTTGTCCATGGGTCTATTGAAAATTTGTCTTCACCTTCTAATTGTATATAGCTATTTGCTCCACATGAAGCTAGAATCTTTATTGAAATTCCTTTATCTTGAACTTATATGTAACTAACCGATAATAATAATAAGGCCACACTATTCACCACTCAATCGTTATCAGGCAATGGTTGATTCTAAATCAAAAGTTCCTAAAAGTCTCTTCTTTGAGCTGAACTAATTCCTTCTTAAACATCAAGGAAACAATTGTTGAGAGATGGTCCATAGTGACAAATACAGCCTTCATTTTCCCTTTGTTTCACAAAAAGACTTCTTTTTCTTTTCTTTTAAATCTTATAAGGCTTTGACAGTTTAACTTGTTTGGTGGATGTAGTAGAAACTGTCACCACCATGTTAGTCAAAGGATTGTCTGAGGTAGTCATCAAAAGAAGAATAGACTAAAAGTTTAATTGCATTTCAATTTAAGTTTGAACAAAATGACCTATCTGTTACAAGCGAAATAGACCTTTACTATATGTTATTAAGAGACATTAAGAATTTATCAAAGTCTTTTAGGTTAAGAAAAGCTACCCTACTAAGAGGTATTAAGAAGGGAGAATTATAATAAAGGACCAAAAAGTGAAGATATTTATTTTTAAGGACTTATTACCACTTGTTTTAGGATGATTACCACTGAGTTTAGCAACAAACCGTTGAACCTAATGGTAATGGTCCTTAAAAATAAATTTTTTCTCTTCTTAGTCCTTAAACATCATTTTCTCTATTAAGAATTTAGGAAAGCCTACTAGGTTAAGAAAATAGATGTAGTGCACCAAAAGTAAAAGTTATATGATACTGTATAAGTGTGTTTGTGTGGTTACAGTCTTATAACTGACAAGATTGTACAAGTAATTAAGGAAAATAAATTGATTTATATTGTGTTAGATAATTATACAATATTTCTCTCTGCATGCCTTTTGATATTCTCTATCTTCATCCTCCCTCTCATTTCTTTCATCCATTTCAACTAATTGTTTATTATACATCTAGTGTTTCCCTATTCTCTATTGATGATTATGTTTGATTCATTATTCTTTGTTTACAAAACTTTGCTTACTGGTAAAATTATTAATATCAAATTTAATCTCGGGCATTCTTACTGTTCCTTGGTATTCATGTGACTATTGTTTAACTAAGGAAACATCTTTTACGTGTGGTTTTGCTGTAGAGTTTTTCCATGGTTTACAGGAGCAAGCAATTATTATAGCTACTACAAGCTATAAATTAATAATTCGTGTTCAAAATATTGAATATTGCCTTCCTTAGATAAGGTCGTATTAGCATAGACGAGCCACATACCTTTTGTTTACAGAGCTAGTATAGTCTTTGTTGTCAGTGATCTCATTCTATGTTACAATGGATTTGCTAGAAATATAAAATGTTCATGATGCAGAATATCCTATTTCCTCTCTGAATGTTATGGCTTTAGGAAATTCGAGTTATTTTATTTTTCCTAGTAGGATACAATTGACTTTTGTCCTACAAGTTTTGATACCATATGAGGAATGCCATGATCCTCCATGCCTGCACTTACTTGATAGATATGTCTAATGTTCTTTTGATTCCCCTCCTCCTCCCTCTGTTTTCTTTTAAATGGAAGACAGCAAGTGTTGTTAGATACTACAGCTTAAGTCAATTTCTCATTTTCTAAGTAATGAATGATTACAATTTTAATCAAATTGGTACTGCTATCTCTAAGTCTTTTTTTCCTCATTATGAAGGAAAGAAGGTTTGCAAGCTGAACATACGCATAACATTAGTGGGAGGTATTGCATCTATATGTCTATTATTGTCTTAGGTATCTATGCCATGTTACTCAATCTTGGTAAATGCTGACATGATGTATTATGACTATACATAATGCATTTTATTTCTCCCACTATTAATGGGCAAACCTTTTCCTTGGAAACAGCATCCATAGTAGACATGATAGTAAAATTATATTCAAAAGATCATTCAAATTCTTTTAATTCAAAAGCTGGTGCTGACTATGTTGAATGTGTTTTCCATCTAAGTAATTCCATGCAACCCGATGATCGAGATTATAAGCAATTAGCTTCTTCTAGGTTAAAAGAGAAAGCAAATACTATTCACTCAATATCTTCTCTTATGGATGATAATATTTCAATTGATTCATTGGAAAACAGTTGCTATAATTGTGCTATGTGAAGATAAAAGTCAGCGTGGTTTCTAATTCTTGCATCACATGACAGGTCTAAATTATTGCTCAAAAGAAACATGTGGATTCATTCTTTTCATAGGTACGGACTATTTTTGCTTCCAAATTTTTTTTTTCAACTTTATCTCTAACTATATACAAGTAAGACATATACAAGTAAGACATTTGTCTCTATTTGTGCTTCTATTGTTATATATTGTCTACCCAGTAATGGCATTAGTGTTGTTGTTAATGCTTATATGGTTCACAAGTCATTTCTTATGCATACTTTTCTGGTGTAAGTTGGTGCATACTTTTTTGGTATAGAGTTATGCACTTTGCTTCTATTGTGAAAATTTTTAGATTAACCCTCTTTTGGAAATGAAGAAATTTTTTAAAATGCATTTTTCTTCTCATCACACAAAGTAGGGTAAATTATTAATCTATAAATTATTGAAGGGGAGACTTGTAGTCCTCCTCTTTTTCATCTATGCAAAGTAAGTTACTAAAAATTTTGAGTTATTATTCCCAATTTTTGAGCTAGAATGACGACCGTGTCATCTAAGTTAGCCATGATCTTGAACAATATTCAAATCAATATAAGTGTTCATACTATACACTCTAGGTATGGATACTTATAATGATGAGATTGCTCATCAAGATCTTGTGGTTATGTATCTCAAAGAATGCAATTGTCATTCTAGCTTAAAACTTGGGAAGAGTTACTTGAAATTTTTAGTAACTTGATTTGCATGGGCAAAGAGGAAGAGGACTCCTTGTCTCTCTCCAAGCAATGTATAGAATAAGAATTCACAATTCTTTTTATGATGAGATGAAAATCAAAATCCAAAAGGTTTTCATTACTTACACTCCATCCTTATTTTGTTTATCCTTACCCATTAACCATAATTATGAAATATGCATTTTTGTATATGCCTCTAAAATTTTAACATCTTAACTTTAGGAATGTAAATACTTTCAAGTGTCACTTTGCTTGTTTGAGGTATGCTTTATCAGTTTTTTAGTTGCTCATCTTTTTGAACATTTCATGGACTATGAAAAAGGAAGAGGTTGATTTTTTAAATATTGAAATTGATATAAATGAGGTTACTTCTTACAATTTGTATCAATTTCAACGTCTAAATACCCAACATTTTCCTTTTCCATAGTCATGTTATCTATATGAATGTTCAATATTTTCTTTTTGCAAAACCACTTGAACTTAACTATTTTAGAGGTCACACTAACCAATATCTATAGGATATTGAGATGTATGGAACCTTTTTCATGTAATCTAAAAGAATGTCATGTTTTTCAAATAATGGAAACTCCTATTTTTATACATATATATTGGATATATTTCAATGTTTACAACCTTTGTTATTTATATATTATGCATTTGATTTAGTGTTTCTATGTTAACTTTTACTCATTCTAATTTAATAATTCATTTTCTAAAAAGAAAAATAATAATACACTTTTAACAATGACTTTTGTCATTGTTAAAGGTTTAACAGGCAAACTTTAATGCAAATAAGGTTGCCACTAAACATGCACCTTTAGTGGCAACAATAAATATTGCCAATAAAAATGCTTATTTAGTGGCAAACATTGTCACCACTATATATCTATTTTTAGTGGCAAATTCAAACACCATTATAGGTTAGATTTAGCAATAATAATTGTCTCCATACAATAGTGATAACTCTTTGATGGCCATTAGAGTTCCATTTTAATGGTGACCAAACTAAAAATTGAATGAACAGAGATCTAATGGCAAGTTATGTCTCCACTAAATATTCAAATGTAAAGGTGACAAATATGATGTCACCACTAAAGCTGCCCATTTAGTAGTGAACTCGGTTGCCATCAAATGCCTATATTTTGTGGCAACATTTTTTTCATTAAAAAAATATCTTTTAACGACAACCTTCTTTCCAAATTAAATTATAGGGGACTTATTGGCAACAAGTGTTGCCATTATATGCATCTAGTTGCACTAAATATTATTTTTAGTGGTGACTTCTTTGACAACACTAAAGAGATTCACTTTGGAAGTTCTTGCTATGACCTAGTAGTGACCTATATGCCCCCACTTTTGTATTTAGTGGCAACTTGAGGCTTTTACTAACAACTTTTAACACTGCGTAAACTATGCCTTTTGCAATGATCACTACTACTCATAAACTAGTAATCTTTTACACAAAAAGATGTGACAGAAATGAGAAAAAGGGTTGAAAGAAAGAACACGAAAGATAGGTAAAAGGAATGTTTCATAACGGAGAAAAATTTGACGGAGTAAAAAGAAAGGAAGATTATGTAGAAGAAATTGAAAGTACGCCTAAAGAGGGCAAATAAGTGTTTATATAAATGATGAACTAAATTTAATTCAATCAAAAATCAATTCACTTTAGTTATAGAAATAAGCTAAACAAACGTGAGAACTAAATAACTAAGTTGCATAGATAGATGCAAGTTGTAGTTAATTGGAAATATTTACAATCAACTGGAAGTTAAATGCAACAAATTAAAGAGAGATAAGGAGAAGGTGATAACGTCAATAGTCATTCTGGTTTAGACCTTGTCCTACTTTTAGTCCTTTTGAAATCTAGGGGATTTTCTTTAACTATAATTAAAGAATTAAAGTTACATAGCATATGGTTTGATCAATGCTAACAAATACTCCCTTCGATCCAAAATATAAGTCACTTTTTTACGCTTCTTAAAAAAAAGTAATTATGTTCTTAAATTTTTCAAATATTAATATGTCTTTTCAGTCTTACCCCTATAATTAATACAGTTGTTGCCATTAAATGAGAGGTTTTTAACATAGCTGTTGTCATTAAATAAAGGGTATTATAAGAAAAAAAAAGTAACAATTATTGCTAAGTGATTTACATTTTGGACCAAAATTTTTTTCCTTAAGTGACTTACATTTTGGACTGGAGGGAGTAACACTTAAGGTTTCAATCCACTTAGAACTCAAGGTTTCAATTTACCAAGAACTCACCTATGGTTTGCTCTATGCTCACTAATAACATATAAGGATTTAGGTCACCTAGAACTCAAGGTTTCAACTCACCTAAAACTCATTAACAAGATGGGTTTTCACACAATTCGCTCTCAATAACTTTCCTTACACTAGGAAAGGTTTACAAGCTTTAGAAAAGTATTAAAGACCCTTGTACTGAAGGGGTTACAAGTAACCTAACAGCAAGGCCCTCATTAGCTAAATTAACTTGAGACTAGGTACAAAGGTTATGAAAATAGAATACACAATAGCTTTAAGTTTCTTTCTATCCAAGTCCTTGTTGTCTTTTATTCTTCATTTTCTTCTTTTATAATTGATTATGAAAACTAGTCGTTAGAATGACATAACTCATTATCTTGATTTTGGTTTCTCTTTTATTGTAATTTTGCAAGATTCATGCTAGAAAGAAACAGAGTATTTCTTTATATTTGCTTGGGACCTCTTCTTTAATCTTTCTCTTGCCAAAAAGGGCATAACCAGCCCTTAGGTATTGATTAGAATATGTGAACTTCTTTATTGCTTCTTTCTTGATAGAATGATTAGCAATGGCAATGCATAAGGCAAGTAATTAGAGCATGTTTGGCAACGAGCTTTTATCATGAAGCATCATGGATTACTAGTTTCCATTTTCTTTATCAAGATGATTGTTGCCAAGAAATCTTCCATTTAGCCATTAGAGAATAAATATAATATGTATTTTGTTTCTTTTACTAGCTAGCAACGAAGTTTCTCACTTTATTGTAATATTTCATTTATCAATGCAATAAATGAGATGTTTCAATGTTTATTTTATTCCTTAAATATATCCTTTTGTCAAATCACTATATTAGGAAACTATATCAAAATAACTCAATGCTTTATTTTTTAAATAATTCAACTTTGTTATCATTAAAATTTATAATGAAACCTATAGGGCCAACAATCTGCCCCCTTTTGATGATGACAAAACCCTATAACTCAAATCCTTAAAAGAGCATTAAGTATTTTAATCTCAGCAAAATAAGATAATATGAAATGGAAAACTCAATAGCAAAAGTAAACATGTGATGGAATAATACAGTCATGTTGTAGTCAACTTCAAGTTTTTCTAGTTAACTAGAACATGAGATCTTTATAATTGCACTAGCAAAAATAATAATTTAGATAAGGATTGAAACTGCTAAGTTCTTCCCCTTTTGTCATTGGAAAAAGATGGTTCAACTTTCTTTCCTTAGTGATCTTAATTTGCATCTTCATACTTAATTCTTAAAGAAACTCATGCAAAGCCATTAGATAATGTGTTCTCAAAATATTCATATTAATATCACCAAAGAGGTGGATAAACTCTTTGAAAAATCTAAGATAATGAATATTTAGAGTAAAAGGTTTATCCAAGCATTTTTAAAAATTATACTCACAATAAATATAGCTATAAAGTCTAACAATGCAAGATTAAGACAACATCAAAACCACATAAAGACATAATGTTTTTCAAAAAGAGTACTTGTGTTGAAAATATCATTCATAGAGATTGTGTGCCAATGTCATTTCATGAAAGTTTGAGCATAACATGTAATAAGGAATATCAAAGCCATATTACAAGATGTATCATTGTATATATCATAAAAACTTAACAAGTCAAGATTATATATTCTGAAGATCAATGTATATTTCGATGATATAGATATCTCATTGAAGCATAAGATATTAGAACAAGAAGTAAGGTATTAAATTGTAACATATTTAAGATATATTTCATGAAAGTTTTAAGATATAAAAGAAGAGAATTTTATAATCCCCCTATTTAAGGTAATGTTAGCTTCCACTTCTTCTTTGCATATGCTTCAACAAAGCTTCATTGTATGGCTATGATCTAACCTTAATTATTAAGTGATCCTTCCATAGATTTAGCCTCTATTTGAGATAGAAAAACAATGTTGTTTTCAAACCTAAAGGATGATCTTATCCTTAACACTTTACTTAGATCTCCAAGATATATTGCATTGGGTATGGGGATGAGTGCCTTCATTATCTTGGAAGTCTTATAATAGTTCTAAAAGTTTCCAATTGACTAAAACTGTATCCAAAAACTTTTAGTTTTTCTAGTTCAACCTCTTTATCACTTTTAGAAGTTGTATTCTCAATTCTCTAATTCCATTGCAGTCAAAAGACATCATTTAGGTTTGTTACAACTTCTTTTTCAATTATTACTAAACATTTACTCAATGGAGTGTTATTTTCTTCAAAAATAACATTAAGAGTTCCCTTATTATATACGCTATATGCTTTACTCAATGGAGTATTATTTTCTTCAAAAATCACATAAAGAGTTCCTTTATTATATACTCTATATGCTTTACTTAATGGAGTGTTATTTTCTTTTAAAGATTAGAGCTAAGCAAAAATATTTCATGGAGCTCCTCCTTAAGGATTGTATGGTTCTCTTTCTTTTCCTCTTTCTTAAAGATTGCCTCTTAGTTTAAGTCATGTCTTTTTTGTGACATAAAAAAGATAGGTTAGCATATCTAATAGCACAATATAGAGAGGACAAAGTAGAAGAGCACAAAGATGTAACAATGAATGCATAGATGTTCACAAAACCTTTTGACAATTAAGGATGGTAACAAGTTTTAAAGCATTATGAATTAGATGACTGAAAGTAGTATCAGTTGATTGGAACTCTAATAAATAGCAAAATGAAATCAAAATTTTCATATAGATAACATATCATAAGAGTATTATAATAATTCACAAAATTCAAAAGACAAATAGAGTGTATAGCATATGAATGATAAGATTAAAGTTTTTGCTTTGTTCATGAAATCTGACTTGAAAGCCTTAGATTTCAATTAACTAGAAATATTATCATGTGACTGAAACACAAACAACTTTAGAATGGTGCCAGACTTTCTAGACATAGATTTTAAGATATTTTGAGCATATTTTTGAGAAAATTTTGATTGAAAATATTTTAGATAGGTGTTGTCCAATAGAAAGTTCATGAATTCACATAAAGTGCAATATTTGCCGAATATTTATCATGCCACAAATTAGAATAACCAAATATGATTTACCATATTGACTTTATCTTATAGGGTACTTGGCATTTCCTTGAAGCTTGAAACCTTAGGGCAACAATACACAATGCATTTCTTTTAGCATTTGTCACTTAATATGACATTTTCTTTGTCATATCATAATTATCTAACATCGATTCTATACTAACACTAGCTAAAAATATCAATTTATATCCATTTTCATTGAACTCACCTTTAGCAGCGGAAATAACTAACATTATAAGCTAAAATAATTCATTATTTGCCAAATGGACCATGTGAGCTTATCATGCCAAATTTCATGCACAAAATCGTTTATTTAGTCAATTGTAGTACAGCTTAAAATTATGTCAATTTTGGAACAAAGGGGTCAAAATTACACTAAATGGTCTTCTAATAATTTCACAATCATTTGAGTACATCTAAAAGTATAAACACAACCTATGAGAGCATCCTAAATGGTTCAAATTATCATACATCTCAAAATTATTATCCTAGTTGTTCTTATATACATGGACATCAAAGCATAAGGATGTCAAAAACTCACATAACGATTCATTTGATTCCAAATTTCATTCATACATCATAATTATATGCTCTTATACATACTCAAGGGTTTTACATCACATATACATCATATGATTATAAACTTTAACATCAAAATGCATATTTTTCTATTCTATTGCCAAGTCTTGCTCTTCAAGATGTTTAGCATCCATTTCTTGCTCCACTTGGCTCATCTAGATATAATTAAACATAATATAAAAAAGAATGAGATTTAAATAATCCCAATAACTCTTTTACCCTTTTAAGCATACTTAAATGACACATTTTCATGTCAAAGAATGCAAGCATGCCAAAAGAAGATTCTAATAACCATACATAAATAAATTTTCATGTCACATAAGTTCATACAAGTCAAACATATGCTCTAAAGGATGTGAGTCTAGCCTCACCCAATTTCTTTAGGACTTTTAGATTTGTCTCATCCATTCTTAGGAACTTTTGGCTCATCCTCACTCATTATAAAGGAGTTTTAGCACAAATACATCCATTCAAACCATTTTGAATTTAAAACTTCATTTAAAAAGCATAATGGTACCAAAACACTTAATCAAAAGCTATAAACATATCTCATAGATCAAATATACACACAAACATCCAAAGACAATCAAACATCCAAGAAATGCATGCAAGAAAGGTTAGAGAGCTACCTTGTATCAAGAATCATACATTTTTTTTCTTGGCTATTCCTTTCCCTTTTCAGCCACACACCTACACCTAGAGGGGTCTTGATTTGCTTGACCTAGACACATCAAATAAGACACATTTCAATCATTGGAACCAATTCTAGTTTCACATAAACTCTATATAAGTTTACTTTATTTTATGACATCAATATAGTTCCATAAAAAGGCATAATGAAGTAACTTCTACAATTCATGACCTTGCCTCCAATTCCTCATTCATTCTAGGTCATATGACTCCAATTAAAATTAAAGTCACCTTCAAATCAATTTAAGGAGTTTAAACTCAAGTTTCTTCTTTATGCATTAAAATAGAGCCTAAACTTCCATCTCATAAACTATGGCTTCTAAATTCTAACCAATGGCTTCCTTGGTGTTTACTAATCACATCTAGGCATTCCTATCCTTAGAATTTAATAAAAATCTTCTTAGGTGCTCCGTCTTCTTTAGGCCAAGACACACACACACTTTAGGGTCCTTAAGTTTGTCTTGGTTTTTCTTAGGAAATTAGCACTTGTGAAGCTACCTAGATATCTTATAAACTCATACATACTCTTACGTAAGCTAGACTATCCTTAGAAAGTTTCAAGAATAGTTAGGTGTAATAAAATCCCTAAATTACATGAATTCTAATGCTTCTCTTTTAAATCCAATTGCATATTATTGTTTCTCATACTCTAAAACCTTTGTTTCTTTCTTTCTAAAACCAAAATTCACTCACTCCTTCATGGGCCTAGGTCTGGCCGAGACTCCCCAAGAAGAAGAAGACAAAATGAAGTAACAAAAGCAATGGTTTCTTACCTTGTTTTCTAGCTTTCCTAAGGTGCTTTTCAAATTTTCTAGTCTCTCTTGCAAAGTCCTTCCTCTTCTTACTGAACTAACCACAGAACAACTCCAAATAAATCAATTAAACCATGGGAGAAGAGAGAAGAAGGAGAAGGAGAAAAATAAGGTTAGTAAAGGAAGGAGCATGAGAAAGTATTGATTTTTTACCTTTTTAAAGCTTCTTCTTCCTCCCTTTGCTTCCCCTACTTGTGCACCTATTAAAGCATCTTTTGAATCTATTTTGGAGTGCAAGTGAGTTAGTCAAGAGAGAGGACAAAAAAGGGACATTTTTAATAAGCTTAAAAGTCTATTTACGTAACTTTTAAAAATTATAATTTAGTCCTTCTTCTTATTTTCTTCCATTGGGGATCATTGTAAACCCTTTTTTAAAAATATTTTTTTCATCATGAAATTTAGGCCTCTAATTCATAAAATGTCTCTGGTTTCATTTAAATTAGATTTAAAACCTTCCCGAATGAATTGGTCAAAATTTTGGTCAACCGATGACTAAAAATATGAACCGGAGAGGTTTGGGCCATTCTAGGGGTTCCTATGATTTTTATGGCCTCTAAGAACACTAAAAAACATAATTTTTTTCATTTAAAGATCTCTCCTTTGAGTTTCCTAAAAAGTATCCAAAATTACGAAACTGCCACTAGTTTTCGTTTAATTTTATTTAACTACTCTGGCTCTGGTTATTAGGCATCTTTAGCCATGTATCCTCATTTTCAATTTTCTAGATTATTATCCTAATTTTATTTGGCCTCAAATCTTTCTATTTAGGGGATTTCCCTTAGTAATTCCCTTACTTTAAGGCTTTTTAGAATAAATGGGTATTACATTCTTTATATGAAAGTTTTTTATATTGATCCCTTCTTAAATTTGAACCTCAACTATGTATCTACATGGCAAAATCATCTAGACTTTGGTACCCAATTTTTTTTGGGTCCTACAATGCTAGATCTAGATGCCTTAAACACTATGGTGCCTTTGGGGACCCAAAGTTTATTATCATGAAGTTTTCTAAACTTGCACTTCTAGCATGCATGTCCAAAATTATAGTAATAAAGACAAGTAAAGGATGAAGATTTTGATTCTTTGACAAAGTTCTTGTATAGTTTAACACTATTATGTTTTTCATATCCAATTCAAAATTTATCAAACATGGACTTTTGTTTTCCTAACATTATTTTCCAGTTCTTTTCACTTTACAAAGTTTGTTAAATCCTTAGTCAAAGTTGCTACTTGAAATTTTAAGAATTTGTTCTCTTCTTTCAAAGCACAAAAATTTTCAATTTCAAGAAGCATACTTTTGTTTTCTTCTGTAACTTTTTCAGGTTTAGTTTCTAAAGTATGACATATTTCTTCAGGTTTGGATTTAACTAGGCTAAGCTTTTTATATTTTACAAACAAGTCTCCAGATTCAATCATAAGCTCATCTAAGGTTTCTTGTAACTCAACTATAGTAAGTTTAGAATTTACCTTATGTTCTTCAGTAGCAATGAAGTATAGGTTTGTCATCTCTTGCTTTAGCTTTTCCTTTTTATCATCATCATAATCATCACTCCATGCAGCCATTGCTTTCTTTTCACTATATGTTTTATTGGTTTTCCTCTTGACATATGCACAATCTAATTTGATATTTCCATGTTTCCCACATTTGTTGCATGTAATAACATTTTTTCCTTGATCTTCCTTCTTGGGATCTTTTCTGGATGATTGACCTCTTTGTTTCAAAATCTTTTTCTTCTTATGATTTTCCAACTTCTTAAAGAGAAGGGCAAGATCTGTCAAGTCAATCTCACAATCTTCTTCTTTAGGTCAATCAACAATGGCTGCTGCCTTGATTGCCATATTCTCCTTTTTTTGTTCTCACTCATGCTTTATTAAGTGATTCCTCTCATAAACATTGAGGACACCTCTTAATACATCATAAGATAGATTAGGAACATCTCCTCCCTCATTATTGTCCACTTTGGATTACCAAGCTTAAGGAAGACATCTGAGAAGTTTTAGGTTCTTCTTCAAGTTTGAGCAAGTTTTCTTAGGCACCTTGAGATCAACAACAATCTTGAAGATTTTGTTGAACATCTCCTCAATGTTCTAATTTTCACTCATTGAAAATAATTCATATTCATATACTAGCATATTAATTCTTGACCCCTTCACCTTGGAGGTTCCTTTATAAGTTACTTCTAATTTATTCCATATCTCTTTGATAGTGTCACAACTAGAAATTTTATCATATTCTTGACTACTAACAACACATTAATGGATGTTGATGGCTTAAGCATTAGTTTGAATCAACTTGATGTCATTCTCATGCCATTCACTTCTTAGCCTTTCAATGGCTTCTCCTTTTCTCATTCTTCTTAGTAGGGTATCAATGACTTCCCTAATTAGGTAGTCAGTGGCTTGAATGAATATTTTCATTCTTGCCTTCCAGTGTGTGTAATGCTTGCTATTGAAGTAGGGAAGTCTTACAATGGATTGTCCTTTCAAGAAATAAGTTCCTTCAAGTTGATTATTCATCATTTTCTGCACAAACAAACAAATTAGACCTTTTCTCCCAAATGTTAAGTACAAATCAAGTGAGATCGTGTTCTGATATCAATTTATAAGATCCAGTGCCTACCACTACATCAAAAGCTCAAGCTGATAGTAAGGGTGCAACATTATTTCCTTATAGTTTCTCAAAGTTGCATATGGCATGAGCACTACAATAAAAATTAAATTTATTGATTGAACATTCAGTCAATAAATATGAAATTTTAGTTGAAAATCAAGTATTTTCAAATGAAAATTCAATCAAGCAATCTATCAAGTTTTTTACCATTGGTATTTTAGTTCAACTGTAATTCAATCAGAACACAATAAATTTTTTTTCTCTCTTTCCCATCATATCAATGGCAACTTTTTAATAGCTTTTTAATTTTGAAAAGATAAATGATATTTGACATATAATAAATAAATAACTAATAGTATTAATAAAAATTTTAAATGATAAAGATTAATTAATAAATAAATAAATAATAAAAAATATTAATAAAAAATAATATAAATGATAAGTAAGTAATAATTATTTAATTATTTAAAAATTAAATTATTTAAATTATTCAAAAAAATAAAATTATATATATATTCTGTTTCTTTCTTTCAGTTTCTAGGTTTCCTAGGTATATGATAAATACTCTACACTCTATGCTTCACTAGGTTTATTTCCTTATCATATTCTCTTTTCACATTTGGTCCTTCTTTGGAATGAAAAAAATTAATAGTAAAAAGTAAAATGAAATAAGATGAAATAAATAAAATCAAATGAAAAAATAACCAAAGATTTATGCATATTACATACAAAATAGAATCGCAAACATGAAAAAAGAAAAAAAATACAATAATAATATTCCAATAAGTAACAAGAAAAAATAAAAATAAATAGTAACAAGAAAATGTAAAATGATACAAGAGAAATAATCAAATATAAAATGAAAAATAAAAAATGAAAAAGCAAACTTGAATCGAAGAAAAAAATTAATTCAACCAGTAGAAAATATGTAACAGATTCAATAAGAGAAAAGAGAAAGGGGGAAAAAGATGACAAGAACAGATGATGAAATAAAATGAAAAAGAAGAAATTCATACAGAAAAGATGGAAAAAATTTTGATGCTTTAGCGAGTAAAATAAATTTCATCTCATTTTCATTTTGCTCCTTCTTACTCCTTTTATCCTTTCATTTCTTTTGTTCTTTCATTCTTTCACCAACTTTAATTTATCATTGCTGCAACCATTTTAAAATTTTCATCTTTACTATCTCATTATATAAATTTATAAAATATTAAATATTAAATATTAAATATAAAAAATTCAATATCAAATGATATTCCTTCAAATAAAATAATATAAATTAAATTACATAAAAACAAGATTAACAATCAATCTTTATATTTTTCACTCTTCCCTTTCTTTATCCTCCTTCTCATCATTGTCTTTGTTAATATGAGACATATTTGACCTAACTTAGACTAACTTCATCTACACTTTGGTGCTATTTAAAAAAAATTAACTCTCATGTAAGGGATTCGATTTGCCTTATTTGTTCTTCAAGTTCAACATTATAAGTCTTTGATGTAAAAGCCAAAAATTCTTTTATTATCATTTCTTGTATATATTCAAAGTGATTATATCTTAGGCCTTGAGAGCAAGAGTATTCACATTTTGGATTTCCAAATATACTTTGTGATATATTTCATAAACCATACAAGAAGCCCTTTTTTCCCCTCCTAAAGCCTTCATACATAACTTCAATTCTGATATATTTTCTTCTCCACTTTCTACCACATTTTTTGTCCTTGATACTTATTCTAGAATTGAATAAAAGAAGTTAAAATTATAAAATTATAATAACATATATAAGTTAAATAAATTAAATATAAAAAAACATTTACATATATAATTTCATATTTTTTATCCATCAAAATATTAGATGATTTATGAGTCCTAAAAAAGACCTCAAAATAAGTTGGGCCTCTTCTTAATTCTCATGCATTTAAAATAAAATTTTATCAATTAAATATATATTTAAAATAATAAGTAAGAATTTTAAAAATAAAATTAATTAGCAATTTCCTTGCAAGTTCAAGTATTGAAATACAACCTCTTATATGTTAAGATGAACCATACTAAGAAATGGAGGCTTTGTCTTCTTTTTAAAAAAAATTTGTGCACTTTTTGATTGAAATTCTTTGGTGGCTCACTTTTTACATAGTTGATCCCAAATAAATTCTCCAATCCATTCAAGTTTCTTTCCTTATTTTCAATCATTGTCAACTAGATCTCCTAAGCAATTAATTACTTTTTTCCTCCAATTTAAATAAATTCATTTGTGATCTTAGGGAGTCCAATAACAATATTTTTATAATAGAAGTTTCAATTACTAATAAAATAAAAATAATAATATTATTAGAAAGAGTCATCTGGAATTCTAAAAACCATAAATTTTCATATTTTGAAAGAACATCTCTCTAGCCATTCCAAACCCTTTCATATTTACTTTTAAAAATATTTACTTTATAGGAACAAAGTTGATCATTATTTGGTTTAAATCAATATAAAATAGATATGTACCAATTAAATTTATGAATAATTAAAAGTTAAAACAAATTTAAATAATATACAAAAATTAAATACTTACTCATTGTCATTTGGTTCAATAAATTTTTTTTGAATTGTTCTTTAAACTGGAGCTTGAGTCTTTTTGTATATTGGAGGAGGAAGATTGCTTTGAGGTCATAATCGACCCCTACTTGATGATATTCTTCGTCAAGACATCTAAACAAAAGAAATTACATAATTTGAGAGATAGTAAAAATTTTAATAGATAAAAATTATTCTAAATATAAAATCAAAATAATTAAATAAAAGTAATATAAATGAACACTAAGAAATAACAAAAAATATAACAGTTTAAGAGAGAGAAATAGGAGATACTGAGATAACGAGCTAGAAAGAGTCTAAGAGAGAGATTGAGAGTCTAAAAGAGAATGAAGCATAAGAGATAAAAATGAGATAAAGATGGTTCATGTGATGGCATAGTGTAACACCAAAATGTTTTAACCTTACATAACCTTCACTTAAGCTTGATTCCATGTGATTCCAAAGAAAAGGAGTAAAATTATGGCATTTTATTGCGTTATGTCAGGGTTTAAACGTTCATACTTTGCCCTGTGGACCCATCTATATCATTCTCTACTCATACTCCATCCATAAAACTTATACATATCATAAAATAATCCATGAACCACGGATTTGAAGCCAAAAACTAGAAAAATACAAATTTTCTCACGGGTCCAAAAGTCATATTTTTGGCACCAACTTTGGAAAATCATAATTAATTATAGAAAAATGAGAATCAAGAAAATAATTGCTTTCTGGAAAGCTCTGGATGTCTACTATAATTAAAAATCATTGTAGGTTATAAAAACCTAGTGGTACTATGATTGACATTAAAAAGGTTCAAAAGGTCCAACTACCCAAGTTTGCTGTCACAGTTTACTAATATGAACTTCAAAAATTGATAACTAAATATAGAAATATCAAAACCCAAAAAACCATACCATTATAAAAATCTATGCATGTTAACTTGAAGGAAAAAATAAGTTCAGACCAAAACAAAAGCAATTATGGTACAAAAACCTATGGAACAGTAACGGAGGTCAGGCTGCACCCCTGATACTAATATGGAATTTCAAAAATCATTTCTCCCTCTTTATAAATCCAAATAAGGTGATCTTAAGTGATATATAAATCTTATCATGTCTAATTTACTCCTCTAAAATTTCATAGCTATTGGACATCATTTGGCCCACGAATGATAGAGACAAAGGATTTGACCATTTGTACAGTAACAATGCCAATTTTGTCAAAATTTGCCAAATTTGAAAATTCAACAAATATTCTTTAGAGCTCCAAATAATATACACTTTAACTTCTCAAAAATTTCTAGACAAGACCTATATGTAGACCAAATTTCAGGCCAAGAAGAGTTCATTTACATAGATTTGGCTATAGCTCACCATTATGGTCATTTTAGCCTCATATAAGTGCCCAACTTTGTCCAAATGATCTCCTAAGGCCTCTACCACATTTTGAGCAAGTTTTAAAGTACAAAGATAGTATGTATGTGGTTCTCAAATGGTCCAAACTACCATATATCATGAATTCACTATGTCACATGCCATAATACACAATCCCAACTAAGCTACCATGTGGTCCAAATGCAATTTCTTATTCATTGAGCTACTACTTTGGTTCATACACTATCTTTATATACTTTTACATTTGCTCAAGCATTTACATCTCAAAAATGACATATACATATAGTCTTTGACATTTAAATATAATAAAAGCTACAAGATTGTCAAAATATGGCCCACCAAGCTCCTTGGCTTCCACTTTTCTCTCATTGGCCACCACCTAGACATGTGGAGATGGAAGAGGGAAGGGGGTGAGATTCATGGAATCTCAATAGCTTATACAATCATTCAAGTAGGCAATCAAGGCATATAACATGTCAAGGAACACAAGTATGCATTCTAGCACAACATAAAACATTTATTTCAACATTTCCATGCCATAGAATCATATTAAGGCTAAAAACAAGTTCTAAGGACTTTTAGGTCTTGTCTCACCCTATTCTTAGGACTTTTGGATTAGTCTCACCCTTGATCTAAGGACTTTTGACTTGGCCTCACTCATCCAAGAGACTTTTGGCCTTATCTCACTCATTTCTAGAGACTTTTGACTTCACCTCACCTATCTCAAGAGATTTTTGGCACCACCTCACCCTTAAGAGCAATTTTCATAACCAAAACAACATTCAAGAAAACATATTGACACCAATGCAATAAGGCAACATCATATGGCATGTCTCATGATATAAATATACATACAAGCATCCAAAGGCATGTATATAACTAAGAATGCAAATAAGAAAGAGTGAAGAGCTACCTTGATGGAAATTCAAGCTTTTTAACTTGATTACCCTATTCCTTTTTGGTATTACACCCAAAAATAAACGAAGTTTGATTCCTTTGGCCTAGACATAACAAATAAGATCTCATTACACTCTTGAAATAAGTCAAAGCATTAAACACACACCAAGGGAGCATACTTTGTCTAAAAGTTCCATAATAGTTCCATTAATGGTTTAATGAAGCAACTACCATAATTCAAGTTCTTGGCTTTATTCTCTTCTCATATCTAGATCTCTTGGTTCCATTTAGACTCCTTGAAGTCCTCACAAACTTATTTTCAAGAGTCTAGGTGCAAGTTGCTTCTTAAGGCCACATTATGGAACCTATTACCTCATCTCCCAATCTATGGCTTCTAAATTTTTTGCAAGGATTCCTCCCACCTTCTTCCATCACATAAAGCTCCAAACCAAGTCTAGAACAGTTTAAAACACTCCCTAACCCATTGTTCTTGTCTTGGTCGAACTTATAGAGGAGAATGGGACCAAATGGATTTGTAATTTTTCGTTGAAGGGAGAGCCACTTAGGAAGCTTCCTGGGGGTCTTTGGAACTCAAACAAATACTCACATAGGCCAAGAAATTTATGAATCAAATTAATTTTTACAATAGGTTCAAGAATTCCATGCTTTCCTATCTTGATTTTCATTAGCTTTTCTTCTAATTTCTTTGCATTTTCTAAGCCCCCATAGCCTAAATCAATGGATTCTTACTTATTTTTGGACAAAAACTCCTCCCCCATAATGGTTCTATTCTTGACCAAGACATACAATTAAAGGGAGGAAGAAAAGGAAAGCAAGAAGGAATTGAAGCTACCTTGAATCAAAGCTCCCTTCAAGAGTGTTTCCCTTTGCATTAGCCTTCTCTTTGAATCTCTAAACTTCCTCCTCTGAACCAAAGCCAAAACAGATCCATATGAACAACCAAAACTATGAAAAGAGATAGCAAAGAGAGAAGAACAAGTTTTCTAAAGAAGAAAGCCATGAAGTCTTGAATTTTTCTCACCTTTTTCCTTGATTTCTTCCTTCTTCCTTGGCTTTCCCTGTGTGTCTCTCTTAGGCAGTCTCTGTAACTCCCGATATGTTGTAAAAACATCGAAACGGGTCAGTTTGAAAAGCAAACTCCCTGAGGTGAGTGATTCAAAACCAAATAAAATTTGGATAAAATTTTAAATAATAAAAAATGAGAATTTAAGCCTTGAGTTGCCCAGAAATCGAGGTTGGAGTGATTCAAAAAATTTGTCGAAAGGTTAGTGGCATTTTCGTAAATAAGTGCAATTCTGGAAAAGCACCTAGAAGGGATTTTTAAATAGAAATTTTGAGTTGCCCAGGGTTCTCAAAGAACCCAAAAACCATGGGAAGTCCCGAGACCGGTAAAACCCCTCCGGTGTACTCTTTCCAATGTCGGTTGACTCAAACTTTGACCGGTTCGTTTGATAAGGTTTTAGCTCTGATTTGAGTGATTCCAAAGGTATTTTACTAAATTGGGAATCTAAATTTTATAAGGGAAAAGACGGTTCTCAAAAAAGAGCTAAAACAAAGGAGAAACAAAAATGCTACAAACAAAGGGCAAAAGTGAAAATAAATGGCAAAGTGAAGCTTCCACACCCTTCTTTAAAGACACATACCTACTCTCCTCCCTTTAACCAACTCTCTTCTACCTGATTTCAAAGAAATTATCTAGCCCTCTTAGGCACACCAATAGCAAGGGAAAAGAAGAAGAAAAAGCCAAGATTTTGGTAAGGAATTCTTAGTTTTTCAAGCCTTTCCTTTCACCAACTCTCTTCTCCTTCTTTCCCTCTTCCTTTCCATGGTTTTCTTTAAGTTTTTACTGCTGTTTTTGGGCCAAACCAGGGAGGAAATTTTTGTGTTTATCTTGGAGTTTCCAACTAAGTGGAAGAATAAGCCAAAAGAACTAAGAAAATAAGGTAAAGTCTCCATCCTTTGGTAGCCTCTTCCTCCCCCTCACCCTTGTCAATTTTGTCCAGCCAAGGGCCCATTCTTTAGAGGCTGTGTTTTGTCCAATTCATGGAGGGATTAGAGATTTTAGATGGCAAGGATTAAGAAGAAACCAATAGAATCAAGAAAGGAGTATTAGGAAACAAGATGGAACTATTAGGGATCCAAATGCTCCTTTGCAAATCTAATTTTATATGAATATTCTTAGACTTAATTGAGTGTTTAAACATGCTCCTAAAATCCCTAAGACGCTGCCCACATGATTCCCCCTTCAAGAAAACAAAGAGAACTCCATGGAAGGCCAATGCACTCTATGTCTTGGCCTAAAGGGGTTCACCTAGCTAGAGAGAGTTTTAAAATTTTCTAAGGTCATTCTTGAGTCATATTTGATTAATGAAAATGAGGGGAGGCCTTGAAAAAAATTTAGAACTCATAGAAATTGGTTTGGTGTCTTAGGTTTCATATTATGACCTAAAGAAGCAACATGATGCTAGGCCTTTTATTTTAATAGTGTGATGACTCCAAGAGGCTTAAAATGAGTCAAGAATCATAGTTGAAAGGAAAGAATGAGGCCTAGAAATTATATGAGGGGTGTTACTTCATTAGGTACATTTATGGACCATAATGGAGCCTATAGATCAATCTAGTGTTTAAACAAGCTAAGTAGCCTTAGAATATGTTTCATGAACCTAATTGACTCCCATAAATTGTATCTAGGCCAAGAGAAACCATCTCCACCAATTTGTGGGTGTGTGGCCGAAAGAGGAGGCTTGAATTTTAAAGGAAAAGTGTGTGATTGTACACAAGGTAGCTCTTTCCATCTTCTCTCATTTATAAATGTGTGTTTAGCTTGTTTAAGAATGTGTGTATGTGTATTTTCAAGCTATGAAAAGTATGCTAGCATGCCTGTATATGCCTTGATTCTTGATGCCATGTTATATTTTCAAATGACTACATAATATTTGTATGAGTTTGCTTGAGTGTAGAGAGGCTAAGAACTCTTCCCTTTAGTGAGGATAAGCCAAGAACCCTTAAACTTGGTTGAGACAAAGTAAAGAATCTCCCAAAAGCAAAGTGGGCTCCAAGTCCAAAACCCATGAGGAGAAGTGTGAGGTCAATCCAAACACTTAGTGAGCTCTTAAATGTCTTGTATGATTAGTTCATATGCCAAGTTTACTTTTTAAATGTCCATGACTTCCATTTTCTCCATGCATGCATTTGTAAGGCTTGCTTTGCACATATTATGTATGATTGAATGGGAGATGAGCTATTGGGATTCTTTGAATCTCATCCCATCCTCTTCAATGATCTAATATGATAAGTGGACTAAGTAGCTATGGTGAAGGGAGCCAACAACAATGAAAGAAGGAGATTGACAAACATATGCCTAGTTTTATCTATTTTATAACCATAATGATGGTTTATGATGTATATGATGATGTAAATAGTCTATGAACCTTGAGACATGTGTAAATATGTTATTATATAATGTTTAAATATATGGAGATGATGTATGACCTCTAGCATATATTTTGAGCTTATAATGCCTAAGTATGCAATTTGGAAATTTCATGTAAATGTACATAAGTGTGGGTTGAATAGCCAAATGAAATGCATAAGGTTTGGGACTATTTGTGTAGCTCACATAAGTCTTAAATGTACTTTGAGACTTGCCCAAAAGGTGCCAAGACCAAGAGAAATCCATTTGGTAATTTTTGCACCCTATATGGAGCCAAAATTGACCATTATGGAATCCTAAGTCACTTTTTAGTCAAATGAGTTAGTCTTGATCTGAGATTTGGCATGAAATTATGTCTCATTAAGATATTTTTGAGAAGTAAAAGATCATAATTTTTGGAGGTCTATAGAATATTTGATGATTTTTTAAAGTTGAAAATTTTTATGGTTTCTGATTTGTTGCACTATTCATTTGGTCCGAAATTGTATTCTGTCACACGAGGCTCAAACGATTTCCAATTGCAATTGCCATGAAATTTTATATAGAAAAATTACAAAATCACAATGACTCGCACCAATTGGAAGCACCTCATTTGGAGGTCCAGAGAGGGAGATATAAATTTTTAAAGTTTCTATCCATTATCAGTAATCTTGCCCGACCAGAGGTACTGTTTCATCGAATTCTGAGATCTGGGCTTGATAAACTAATCTGGAGATATTTTTTCTTTCTATTTAACATCCACATATTTCCATATTGGTATCATTTGCATGAATTTTATTTTTTTGGAATTAATTGGACATTTTCAAAGTTTTTTGCAGAATTTTATGACAGTTCCAGAATTTAGTTTGACCTTTGGACCATTTTGGATGTCAAATGCCCTCTGTGATGAATGTTATGATCTAGGCATATTTTTATTATGAAGTAGACATCTTAAACTTTCCAGAATGACCAAGATTGCATAATTTTTATTTTTTTAGATTTAGTTATGATTTTTCAAAATTTGGTCAGAAAATAGAGCAAATCTAGTCGAGAATGAATCTCCATATTCCATGCTCCATTTCGGTTTCCATGAGTTGTGGGCATGGTTTTGTGATGAAAATGAGTTGTAATGATGTATTTAAATATGATAATGTATAGCATGAGTTCACACGGTCTACGTGACACCGATTGCAAATTTTTAAGTATGACGCAACGCAAATAAACCTATTATTTTCATTCCCTTTTCATGTACTCTTATGGAAATAATGATGTGAAGCTTACAAATGTCATGAAATGAGCTAGAATTTATGGTGTTACAGTCTCCCTCTTTGTTTTGGACAAAGCTCAAGGTCAGTTAGAAAGAACCAAAAAAGGGGCGCCTAATATAAAGCAAAAAAGGAAGGAATTGTTCATTAAAACTGACGTTTATGTCCCATATTTTTGGCAATTTCAATTTAACTCCTTTTTTAGAACTTTATTTTTTATCATAAAATTTGGGTCCTTAATTTTATAAAATGGCTTTGAAAGCATTTAATTTGAATTTAAAACCTTTCTGAATGAATCGGTCAAAGTTCGGGTCAATCAACATTCAAAACCATACACCGGAGAGGTTTAAACTATCCTGAAGCTTCTCATAGTTTTCAAGGCCTCTAAAAACCTCAAAAAGCTCAAATTTTTCATTTAAAAAGCATTCCTATGAGTTTTCTAAAAAGTGACTATATTTATAAAAATGCCACTAGACTTTTGGCAAATTTTTTGAACCACTCTAGCTCCGATTTGTTAGCAACTCAATACTCAAATCCTCATTTTTAATTATTTAAAATTTTATCCAAATTTTATTTGGTTTTAAATCATTCATCTCAAGAGACTTGCTTTTCAAACTGACTCATTACGATATTTTTACGAAATACCAGTCGTTACACATAGAATGAAAAGGATATATAAAATTTAGTTAATTCAAACTTGCTCAGCCATGTATTGCTTTGCTTAAATTACAAATTCCATTTATACTATGATCATGTCTATCAAACAGTAAAAATGAAAGGTCTTGTCATCTAAAAATTAAATACATAAATTTAATACAAATTATTTTAAAAAAATAAAATATCATCATCATCTTGATTATTTTGATTATATCTATTAAGGTCAAAATAATTTTTATAAGTATCAATATTTTTCTTGGATTTGCAAGTTAAGAAAGTGCAATGTACCTGCAACATCTAGATGAAATGTTCCTCTCAGAAATATAGCTTCTCAAAAACTTGAATAATTTTTAGTGTCGAACTCAGTATCTTTATATCTAAATCCAAAAATCAAATCTCCTTCTATTAAATGTGACGTACTTTTGAGATCATAGACCATTCCATCAGCCTTTTTTCCTCCAATAGCTTTCATCCAAAGTTTTATTTCTTCTGATAATTGTTGTTGTAATAATTGTTGGTGAGAAGCTAAACTTTATCCTTCTTCATTTTTAAAGTTGATCTAATTATTTTGCACAAACATTTTATATGCATGAATTTGTATTATAATAATAGATATAAATTAAATACAAAATTATACTAACAAATATTGCTTCTAATTTTTTATCAACCCAATTATTGTTTACTCGATGGGTAAAATAAATTATGACAAACCAATATATGTTTCCAATACCAAAGCTCCTAATATATGCTCTGTTTTGTCTAGTTGTATTATTGCCCATAGCTAAGTAATCTAGAAAACCCTTAATCTAGTATTTTAGGAAGGCTACTCATATGTTGTCACAATTATTCTCTATCCAATATGAAAGGGATCATTTTCAATTATATTTTCATTTAAAAGCATCTTCATTTCTTCTAGAAACATGATTCATAGGAAAAAATTGTCGATGAGAATTAAACCAAGAGTTCTTTACCTTATAGTTTAGGGTAAAAACTTTTGAGTTGTACATACAATAAAGACAAGCTAATTTTCTAGTAGTAAACATTTCATATGTTAGAAAGTCATTTATTATCCACGTTAATGATGCTCTTATCTAAAAATTTTGTTTTCTTAAGACATCATATGTTAGTAATCCTTCTTTCTATAATAAATTTAACTCATCGATTAATCGCTACAAGAATACATCAATCTTGGTCCTAGGATTTTACGATCTAGAACTGATTGTAATTAAAAAGAAATAAGGAGCAGTTATGCATAATTCCAGAAAAAGATTTAAAGGAGTTATTATCATAAGTTAATATGAATATGGTAAGGCAAAATGACTATAAGGAGTGAACCCATCTATACACACATCCAATCTAATATTTTGTGCTTCCATGGCAAAAGCTAAATATACTCTATCAAAATATTTCTATACTTCTTCATTTAATAAATGACAGAGTATATCTTCATGTCTTCTATTATTCCAATGCTATCGCATTTACTCAACAGAACTCATTGAGGCATAAAACCTTTGCAATTTAAGAGTAATTAGTAAATAATACATTTTTTTATTTGGAATTTCCTTACAATTTTATATTTTACTAAGTCAACTAGTTTTACATTGAGAGGTTCGACAAAATTTATACATTATTTTTTTTATGTCATCTTTGTAATACAATATACATCCATTAATGCAAACATTAATTTTTTGAGTTGATATACCAAGTTTTGATATTAACTTCTTTATTAATATTGCTATCAGATTTAATAGTTAATATTTGTATAGCAATAGATAGCTCATATTCATTACTGCATCCTAACCATAGTGGTTGTTAATATACACTTAATACACTTAATATTATAATTATAATTGACTTTATCATAGCTACCAACATTAAAATTAGGACCAGTTACATCGAAGTTCATTTTTTATAAATATTATTATGGTCATCATTTACTAATCTTAAGCTAGATATTGTTCTAACATGTATGTTGTAACATCTAAGATTTTAAAAAATTTTCTAAGTCTACTGGCTATAGCAAGATCCCTATTTGCTACAGCGAGGAGCTAGTTAGCCATAACAAGGATGTAGTCCACTATAACGAGTTTGTGTTTCATACAAAATCCAGGGAGTTTCTTGTAATAGCGTCAGCTATAGTGAGAACAGTTAGGACCTGGAACTGATAAGTTCTCGCTGTAATGAGAGGTGCTTCCCACTATAGCGAGACTTGTTCTGGAAAAAGTGTGAAAAAGTGAAATTTTACTTTTTAAAGAGCTCAGAAGCCTCTCCTATCTTCTAACTGACTTTGAGCTTGGTAAATAAAAAAGAAACTCTATCTAAGAGAGAAAAAGATAAGGGGAATTCAAGAGGAGGAAAAAGCAAAGAAAAGGCATGAAAATTTAAGGAATTTCATGGTCCTTCTACTTGAAACCTTATTCTCCTCTTCTTGCTTCATCTTTTCATGGTTTTGGAAGTTCATATGGTTCTATTTTGGCCTTGATTCAAAGAAGGAAGTTTAGGAATTCAAGAAGGAAGCTAAGCCAAGTGGAAGTGCACTTAAAGGAGTCAAGGAAAATAAGGTAATTTTTTCTTCTTGTTGCCTCTTCTTTTTTGTTCTCCCTTGAGTGCCACGACCCAGAATAGAACCATCTTGGGGAAGGAATTTTTGTCTAGAAACGAGAGAATCTTGGGTTTTAAACCATAGGGAGTTAGAGAATGCCAAGAAATTGGAAGGAAACCAAGTGAAATTTAAGTTAGGAAAATACAGAACTCTTGAACAATTTGGAAAAACTGATTTAGTACATGAATTTCCTTACATGTGTGAATGTTTGTTTAAGTTCTTAAAACCCCTAGGAAGCTTCCCAAGTGCCCCTTCCATCAATGAAAAATTGGAAACTCAATGGACTCTAAATACTCTTCATGGTTTGACCTAGAGCACTTGAGAGGGATAGGGAGTGTTTTAATTAGTTCTAAACTTGGTTTGGGGTCATATGTGATAGAAGAATATGAAAGAAACCCTTAGAAAAAACTTAGAAGCCATAGATTGAAAATTGGGTCAATAGGTTCCATAATGTAACCTTAAAAAGCAACTTGTATCTAAACTCTTGGGAATGAGTTATAATGACTTTAAAAAATCTAAATGGAACCAAGAGGCCTAGATATGAGAAGGAAATGAAGTGAAGAGATTGAATTATGGTAGTTGCTTCATTAGGCCATTAATGGAACTAATATGAGATCAATGAACAAAGTGTGCTTCTTAAGTGTGTGTCTAATGCTTTGACTTGTTCTAAAGGAGTAATTGAGTGTCATTTGTGGTATTTAGGCCAAGGAACTCAAGCTCCATCTAGTTGTAACTGTGAGACCGAGAAGGAAAAAGAGAAATCAAAAGAAAAGAATTGTATTTGATTGCCAAGGTAGCTCTTCACTCCTTCTTGTTTGCATTCATGGATATTTAAATGTCATTGTATGCTTGTATGTGCATTTGCATTATGAGACATGCCATTTGATGTTGTCTTGTTGTATTGGTACCAATATATTTATAATTTGGTTATAAAAATTGCTCTTAAGAGTGAGGTGGTGCCAAAAATCCCTTTAATAAGTGAGGTGGAGCCAAAAACCCCTAGAAATAGGTGAGACAAGGTTAAAAGCCTTATAAATGAGTGAGCCCAAGCCAAAAGTCCCTAACCTAAGGGTGAGGCTAATCTAAAAGTCCCAAAAATTGGGTAAGACTAGACCAAAAGTCCCTAAACTTATTCTTGGCGTTGATATGATTTTTATGGCATGCACACTATGTGTTAAATGAGTCTTAATGGTATTGGATTCCTATTTGTGTACTTTGATATGTTTATATGTCTTAATTGCTTCCTTGAATGAGTGTATGAGCTATTGAGATTACATAAATCCCATCCCCTTCCCTCTCCCATCTCATATTGTCTAGGTGGAGCCCAAGAGCCAAGGAATGGAGACCATGAAACATAATTAGCCATTTCTTAACATTTTGTAATGTAATGTATAGCTTTGGATGTCAAAGAATGTTAAAGCACTTATGTATATATTATTTTTGAGTTGTAACCATTTAAGTAAGTGCAGAAGCATGAATGGGTGATGTAAGAACCATAATTGACACTAAATCAATATAAATGTAAGTTTTGGACATTTGATGGCTTGTATATGATAGTGTATTCTTGCTTGTGGTATGGAGAACTTGAGATGTATGATGATTTGGACCACTTGGGCTGCTCTTATATGTTTTATTTGTGTTTTAAAACTTGCCTAAGAGGTGTTAGAACATATAAGAGGCCATTTGACCTCACTTTGAACCATATATGCTACTAAATTTGCCAAATTCAAGAGCTATATCAAGATTTGACCAAATGACCTCTTCTTAGTTTAAAAATTAGCATGCTTATAGGTCTTGTCTAGAGATTTTTAAAAAGTTAAAGTACATATTATTTAGAGCTATATAGAAGTTTTGAAAATTTTCCAAAATTGGCTGAAATTTCCAAATTTGACAATGGCACTGTTTATAGGGTTAGTAGGTTCACTTCTATCACTCATGAATCAAATGGTGTCCAATGGCTATGAAATTTTACAAGGAGAAACTAGACATTCATAGTGACCTATACCAATTAGAAGCACTTCAATTGGAGGTCTATAGAGGGAGAAATGATTTTCTAAAGTTCTATGTTAACATCAATGATGCTAGCAGACCTTAGCTACTGTTCCATCAATTTTTAAGGTCTAAAGCTTCTGAACTAGTCTAGACTTATTTTTTTCCTCTATTTAACATCTTTAGCTTTCCAAATTGGTAGATTTTTCTAGAATTGAATTTTTGTGAAATTAGTTATGAATTTTTGAAATTCATACTAGTAAACTATATTAGAAATGCTGGGCTGTCTGACCTTTTGAGCTTTTCTATTGTCAAACGTGATCCAAACGATGTTATTGTGGCTTGGAATTACTTTTAGTATAAAGATAACAACTAGATCTTTCTAGAAAGCTATCACTTGCTTAATTCCCAATTTTCTAAAATTAATTATGATTTTTCAAAGTTGGTGCCAAAAATTTGAGTGCTGGACCCATGAGAGAAATTGTATTTTTTTGGTTCTTGGTTTCAAATCCATGGTTTATGGGTTGTTTTATGTTATGTATAAGTTGTATGAATATATTTTGAGTAAAGAATGTGATTGATAGGTTCACAGGACCCACGAAGTGAAGTATGAACTTTTGAACCCTGATGTAACGCAATAAAATGTCACGATTTTACTCCTTTTCTTTGGAATTTCATGGAACCAAACTTAAGTGAAAGATAATTTAGTCTAATGTATTATGGTGTCACATATGTTAGTTGGTGATACTTCAATCTCACCATGGCATATCTAATACCAATATCTAAGTTTAAACCCTCTTTGGTAATGATTATTTTTTACATCATCAATACTAAGATATGCTCTATTTTGTGTTTAAAACATGGACATTTGATTTTTTTTCATTTCTTGAACTAGGTCCATTCTGATGACCAAAAGTAATAAACTTTTTTATTTATCGTAAAAATTCATCAATATATCCTTTCCATCTAAGATTTAATGATTTAATCTATTATACATCCAATTTTAATGGCTAGGAATTTTCATTTTCTATTATAATAAATAATTTAAATATTATCTTACAATTTTCATAAAAAATAATTATCTTAAAACTATTATCAACAATTTTTTCACTACATAAAATGATGAAAAAAATCATAAAAATTTTTAATGTTATTTTCTAAATGTCATTAAGCAATAAATATGTTTCTACAAAAAAAATCACAAATCAATAAATAATCAATACTAAAGTAATAAGTATTTCTCTACTATATTATCACAAATTAATAAATAACCAAAACTATCAATCAAATAAATAATCAATACTATAATAATAAATATTTTTTCTACAATATTATCACAAATTAATAAATAATTAATACTATCAATCAATTATTTATAATTATTAAATAATCAATAGATAACAATACTAAATACTATATAATATTTCATAAAAATATTATCATGAAATATTTATACATACCTTAGAAACAAAATTTGAATCTCCAATCAAATAAATTTTCAAGTACTCACTTTTGAATCAAACAAATTGTTGAATGCAGTAGTGGCTGAAGTAAAAAATAAAGAAGAAAAAAATCTTGCAAACTAGAGAGAAAGAGAGAGAAAGGGAGAAAGAGAGAGGGGGGAGAACAAGAGCACTGAAAGAGAATAGAGAAAGCGAAGAGAAAAAGAGAATAAGGAAGGCAACGAGAGTATTGAAAGAGAAGAAGAAAAGAGAAAGTGAAGAGAAAAAGAAAATAAGAAAGAAATGTAATTTATATAAACCTTCAATGGGCAATGGCTATATATATTTAACAACTATATTTTTTACATTTAAAAAAGTAAAATATATATATTAATAAAAAATAAGTAAAAAATTTAAAAATTTTTAAGTCAAAAATTGTTAAAAATGATAAAAATGAAAAAGAAATGTGTAAAAAATTTAATTTAATTTAGTCGGCCTTAGTGGCTAAATGAATTGTCAATCAGTGTACTTGGGCAACTGATTTCCCATTCTTTTATAAGTTTTCTTACTATTTTTTTATTACTTTTGTACATTTTTCATTAACAATTTGTTTTCTAACTCATATTCAATTGGAAAACAAATAAAAATAATATATATATACACACACTCAAATAATTTTAGTCAAAATTTATTGGGCCTTTTTATCAAAATTTTATAACATTGTTGTAGTGAAGAGGCTGCACTTATTATTGGCATTGCAAGCAAAAATGTTAAGCCCAATGATCTTAAAGGAGACACTGGCCTAAAAAAGCCAACAATCTCTCCCTTAGTGTCATTGGGAGGATTCGAACCTATGACCTCGCTCTAATGCCGCTTGAAAGTACACTTAGGCACTAGCCCAAAAAAGCCAACAATCTCCCCCTAGTGTTATTGGGACAATTCAAACCTATGACATCACTCTCATACCACTTGAAACTACACCTAGAAGGGGTGAATAAATATTGTATACAAATGTTTAACTAAATTCAATTCAATTAAAATTAGTTTACTTTAGTTATAGAAACAAGCTAGATAAAAGTGAGAACTAATTAACTAAGTTACATAGATGAATGCAAGTTACAATTAACTAGAAATATTTGCAATCAATTGGAAGTTAAATGCAAAAAATTAAAGAGAGATAAGGATATAACACTAATAGTGATCTTGGTTCAAATCTTCATCTTATATCCAATCCCCTTGAAATCTAAGGGATTTTCTTTAACTATAATTAGAGTTACACAGTGGATAATTTGATCAGTGCTCACCAACACTCAAAGTTTCAACCTAAATAGAACTTAAAGTTTCAACTCACCTAGAACTCATCAATGGTTTGTTCTATGCTCATCAACAACACACAAGGTTTTATCTCACTTAGAACCCACATGCAAGATGGTTTTCACATAGCTCACTCTCAATTCACTTTCCTCTAACTAGGAAAGGTTTACAAGCTTTAGAAAAGTTCCCAAAACCCTTATACCAAAGGAACTACAAGTAAGCTCACAATAATGCCCTCACTAGCTAAATTAACTATAGGCTAAGTACAAAGGTTATGAAAATAAAGTACACAATAGCTTTGAGTTTCTTTCTAGGTGAGTTCTTGTTGTCTTCTATTCTTCTTTTATAGTTGCTTATGAAAACTAGCTGTTAGAATGATATAATTCATGATCTTGATTTTGGCTGATCTTGATTTTGGCTCCTCTTGATTGTAATTTCACGAGATTCATGTTAGAAAGAAATAGATTATTTCTTCAAATTTGCCTAGGATATCTCCTTCAATCTTTCTCGTGCCAAAAATAACATCATTTTGTACCTCAGTATTAATTAGAATCAGTGAACTTATTTGTTGCTTCTTTCTTGATAGAATGATTAGTTGCAGCATTGCATCAGGTGAGGAAACAAAGCATGTTCAGCAACGAGCTTTGATCTCAAAGCATCATGGATGAATGGTATCATTTTTCATTGTCAAGATGATTGTTGGCAACAAATCTTCCATTTACCATTAGTGAATAAAAATAATAATGTGTATTTTGTTTCCTTAAATATTTAGCAATGAAGTTTCTCACTTTATTGTAATATTTGATTTATCAATGGAATAAATGAGATATTTCAATGCTTATTTTGTTCTTTAAATATATCCTTTTGTCAAATCATTATATTAAAAAACTAAATTAAAATAATCTAATGTTTTGTTTTTTAAATAATTTAGGTTTATTATCATCAAAATTTATAATGAAACCTATGAGCCAATAGAAACTACAATTGAATCAACACACTCCTTCATCTTTGATGCATTTTAAGTCTAATGTGAGTTTGAAAACTAAGGCATTTGAAATTTCCACACTCTATAGTTTCTAGGAAATTTAAGCCTAATAACCAAATTGAATAATGAATGACACAAGCTTAATTAGTTTGGTCCGCACATTACATCATGGACACAAGGAATCTAAATTTAGATTATCTTTTTTAATGAACAAAAAAATATTATATATAGATAGTGTGGGTTACTAGCTGCTACAAAAGTAAGGGTCAATAATACAACAACAAAATTTTGAAGTATTTGTGCTTTGACTTTCATTATTAGATCATTAGCCCTCATATTTATCCCATAAGTCTTGGCATCCAAACTAAACCTGTACTACGTGATAGTAATTAATGAAATTTGAATCAGAAATAATAAAAGAAAAAAAATTCAAAAATAATATAGGCAAAAAAAAATTTGTTCCAAAGATTGAATTTAGACTCATTATGTCTAAATTCACATTGACCAATGCATTAAATTCAAACTCATTGATTTAGAACCATAGGTTCGGAATCCAATAAAAGTTCCAAATTCAGTAAAGCTGTAAGCTATCCTATAACTAAACAGTTGACTAGTCATGTGAAAAGGTAAAAAAAATAATTAATTACTTTTATTGTGTTACCAACACGTGGCAAGTTGTGATGGGTGGATTCATATTTTTTATCATTATGATTGGTTGAAAAATAAAACAGGAGATAATGGATAAGCAAAATTACCAAAATGCCTTTGAACCATTTGCCTATAAATTGGTCGAAAGGGATAGACGTAGTTGCAACTTCTCTTAGCCAAAATTACCTTTTTTTCAACTCTTCTATTTAGGTTTTGTTACTGATTTAGAGTATTGGTGGAAAAATAAGTGCTACAAAATTTATTAGTTGAAGCCATATTTCTTAGCAAAATTTTAGATAAGTAAGAGATAGTGTCTAAAATATATTTGTAATATATTTTTGTATCTAGCATTTTATTTTTATTATGAGTGAAATATGTGTATTTTGAAATATTTGTATAATAATAATTTTTGTTGATCATGAACGGATGTTTAGTTTTATCTAATGTTTGTTTGTTGTATGATAAATTTTGATTATGGTTGTTATTTTAGATGTACATTACAAATAATGGAAAAATAGTTATAGGGTATAGAAAAATGAAAAATATTTAAAGTTATTTAAATCAATAGAGAATGTAAAAAATGTGAAAATAACTAAGTGGGTAAAAATTTGAAAAAAAAAACTGTGAAATATGTATATTTATAACCAAAAAGATATTAAAAATTAGGATAGGAGAAAGAAATAATGTTTGTAAAAAGTAGGGAGAAATTATTAGAACTTAAAAAAATTATTTAGGGAAAAAATAAAATAAAAATTAGTTAAAATAAATTAAATGAGAAGGAAAAAAATTGAAATAAAAAGCAACAAAGAATTGTCCATAATTGCGAAATATTTTATATTAGCAATAAAAGAAATAAATTTATATAGTTTACAAAATATATTTTATATTAGTAATTGCAAAAATTATGGTAGAAGAAATAAATTTATAAAGTATGAAAATAATTGAGAAATATTTTATATTAATAGTAAAAAAATAAATTTATATAATTGGAAAATAATTGTGAAATATTTTATATTAATAATAAAATATATAAAAAAATAAGGGAGGGAGAAGAAATTTTTGAAAAAAAAATTAAAAGATAATTATTAGTGCAAAAAATTATTTAAAGAAAGAAAAATTAGGAGGAAAATTTTTTAAAGAAATTAAAAGGTAATTATTACAATTACAAAAAAAACAATGCAAAGAAGACAAAATATGTATTGGATATGTGTAAATTAAAATTAATTATAATTAGAAGAATAATGAATGAAAATATGAAATAGATAAGTAAATGAAAAAGTTAGAAATGGTGAAATATAGATATGAAAAAAAATAACTAAAAATAATTTATATTACTAGTAAAAAAGTATATAAAAAATTACAGTAAAAGAAATAAATTCATATTGTTGAAAAATAATGTAGGGTAGAACTAAAAATAAAAGCATATAGTTGGAAATAATTTATATTAATAGTAAAATATAAAAAAAAATAGCATAGAAGAAATAAATTTGTTAAAGAAACAAAAGGTCATTATTACAATTGTGAAAAATACTTTAAAGAAGAAATAATATGTACAAGATAATTGTAAATTACAATTATGCATAATCTAAAAAAATAATGAATAAAAATTTGGAATAATGAAGTAAGTAAGAAAAAATCTACAATTGTGAAAGATCTATGTAAATAAAAAAATTAATGGGAAAAATTATGTAAATAAAAAATAATGAAAAAAATAATGGTAAATATTTTGATATAATTATGTAAATAAAAAAAGTCTAAAATTTTGAAGTATTAATAATTGTATGAAAAAATATATTAAAAATTAGGAGGTAAATAATTATGAAAAAAATGTGTAAAATTTTGAGATATTTAAATAAGTATTTAAAAATTAGTTAAAAAGTCTATTACAATTTTAATAATTTGGAACATGTTTGCAATTAAGATGTTTAAGAGGAAAGAAATGGTTAGGAGGAATGCAATTGTTTGTATTTATGCAAATAAAAAAATTTATAAAAATGTTCAAGGTGCGACACTTCAATATGCGATATCGAGATACATAATAATTAGTACTAATGTCACATTGGAAGAGTTAAAACAAAAAGTTAGTAAAAAATTACGACTTCCCTACGATTATGTTATATTTAATTTGATATATAAACTCCCAACGACAATAAATCTAACATGGTACCAAGCGATCATGTTAAAAGATGATTGTGATGTAGAGAAGATATGACAATCACACTCATGTTTCCCATTGTAGTTAAATGCAATTGAGTTGCATGCAAATACCTCAAGTATTAACCCATAATTAAGCATTGAATTTCAGTCAGATCTAATGAGCGAAGTGCTGCCCTCACCTCATCCATTTTACCGATCGTCAGCTCATGCTCAAAATTATCAAATCATACCAATAGAAGGCAATTTGTAACTAAGTTCTTCCTACCTAGTAATTGGCTTTATTGACCCTCCTTCTCCACCTAGCTCAGAAAAAAGATATATTGAAAAATTTTGAAAATGAAGATGAGTATGACGTATAACTAGACCTTGATTATAACAATGATGATAGAGATGATGATAATGATGCATATGACAATGAGGGTGATGATGATGATGTCTTTCATGTTGCTACATTCTTCTAATAAGTTAATTTGGTTTTAGCCAAGGGTGATGAATTTAAGGATGTGGGAAATCAAATGCAAATGAATAATCAAGAATTGTATATTGGATTAAAATATTTGAATTAAAAGGTGTTGCGCCTTACTATGAAAATATATTTTGTAAAGGCGCATCACACTTTTAAAAAATCCTTAACAAGCAAAAAGTATGAAGAATGTCGATGTGTGAATTATGGGGAACAGCTGTAGATGGTAAGTTAGAGCATGCAAAAAAGGTAAGGGGAAAGGATTGTTCTAGCAGATTACAAGATATTGAGTCTACATGCATGTTTGTCTGCAACATTATTATAAGATCATTTGAAAATTGACTCTGTCATTATCTTGTCATATATCGTGGCACTAGTAACTAAGATAACTGATATTCTAATCAACTAGATTATCGAGTGGATAAAGAGCTTGCTCAATTACATTATATCATATAGAAAGGCATGAAGAGCAAAATATAAAGCCACCACTATTACTTTTGGTAACTAAAAGAGCTCGTATACTACATTGCCTAGGTGGCTGGCCGTAGTATAACATTTTATGCCTAGCTTATATGTTAAATTTGTGATGAAACAATGTCCCTAAAGCACCTCTACTAGTGAGTTAGTTTCAGTATTTAAGCATATATTTTGTGTGTTCAAGTCCTATATAGATGTATTTGAGCACCAAAAGCCAATGATTTAAGTCAATGGAGCATTCTTTAACGACAAATATGAAGAGACATTATTAATAGTGATGGAACAAGATGGTGACTAACATATTGTCCCCCTCACCTTTATTGTTATAGAAAGGGGAAAACAATTGATGTAGACATGGTTCCTTATTCACCTACGTAAGCAAGTGGTACTTGAAAGACGTGGTATTTGTTTGATATTAGATAGACATCCATCAATTCTATTTGCCATCACTAATCCATAGACTGGTTGACAGTCATCATATGATTATCATGTTTTCTATCTTCGTCATATAGAAAGCAACCTTCACACTCATTATAAGTTTTTAGATTTAAAGCAAAAGTTTAAAAAAAAAATTGTTGTGTTTCTCCTTTCTACCTAATTATACACATTGTAGATTAGTAGTAACTAATAACAAAGTCGTTGATCATGTTACACAAGTTATACATACGAGTATCAATATGTTGATGAGAAATTGGTCAAGATAGCTACCATACATGAGGAGATAGTTAGATGGATTGCAAAAATCTTAAAAGAACAGTGGACCTATACATATGAAGTGGAGGGTCGTCATTATGGCCATATGATAATGAACTTGGCAAAGTACATGAATGACATCTTAAAAGGGGTCAAGTCTTTACCTATAGTAGGCATAGCCAAGGTAACATATTACTTAGCCAATATTTAGTGCAACGTGTTGAGCAAATCAATACTTAGATAGCAATGGGTTAGGTTTACTCTCATGCCCTGATAAAAAGGATAGTGGTAAATGTGCACCATTCTCATTCATATGTTGTGTTGATGTTCAATAGATAAGTTGCATTGTTTAAGGTTGAAGAGTTTTATGACCAAATAAATCACTAACATAGTCATTGCTACAAGGTTAATTTCATTGAGCACATATGTAATTACGGTGAATTCTAGGTGGAAAAGTACCTATGCCAATATGCTCTTGCAACATGCACAGTAGTAGCTCTTGAGCCATTTTAACTTGTGGATCCCGTATTTCACCTAAACACCATACATTATGCATATAGCAATATGTTTCAATCCATTGTAGAACAAAAATATTGGTTGCAATCAAGTGGTCCGAAGTTAGTCTCAGATCCGTCAATGCTCTACAAGCAAGGTTGACCTCATTCGACTTGTTATCGAAATAAAATAGATTTTAGGACCTAGAGACAATCAAGTAGGTGCAGCCTCTACAAACAAACCAAGCATCACCGCAACTCCTGCCCACATCGCAATTCTTACATTTAGTAGTATATTAATAGAAGTTATAAATATCTAGAAATACGTCATGTTATTTATTCTCTTTAATTGTAAATGGATAATAGTTAGGTATGTTATTTGTGCTTCTATGCTTCTAACTTTTAAATGAATAATAGCATGTTATGTCATTTATATTTATAACCTTTAAATGAATAATAGTTCGTTATGTTATTCAAACTGATTATTGGTACATTATGTTAATTGAACATGTCAATCCTAAAGAAATAATAGTATGTTATGTTATTTGTAGATATCTATTTTAAATGAATAATAGTGCATTGTGTTATTTTACCCATAGATCCCATAGCCAATGTCAAACAACCTATTCATTTAAGTTCAAAAAATGAGTCACTTTTATACTTATAGGAGTGGCATATATCACAGGCGATCTAGGATGACAAGATAAATTGTTTAATGTGTTTCCTGTTTCATTCAATTAGTTCGTTACGCGATTTATCCTTGATTGTAGGACGATCAAATATTATGCCCACAATAAGTCCTGCACGATGATTATTTAGATGATCCATTGTCAGCCATTGTCGATTATCTAAGGCAATTTGGTTTTTATGACATTGCATGAGTCAACCAGTTTAAATATGATACATCACTAGTCAGTGCACTAGTAAAATAATAACACTTAAAGACATACACATTTCACACCACTTAAAAAGAGTGTACGATTACCCTTGAAGACGTAATGGTGTAATTAGGCCTACTGATTAAAGGGGACCCTATTATAGGTAGGATGGGTTTCAATTGGCTAAAAGTGTGTTAATAGCTCCTAAGGATTACTTTACTAGCTGACCAAATCGATGGATAATGACTTTTCATCTCTGGATTGGCCCAAAACTTTGCACATCTACCTAATGACATGGAAGATGTAGTTATTCGTTAGTTCACCTGTACATATATTCTTTGTATGATTGAAGGTTGGTTAATGCTAGATAGATCTAGTTACAGAGTTTATTTGATGTACCTACCCTTATTGGATGACTTTGAATAGGCTAGTTGTTTTAGCTAAAGATTAGCAATGTTGGCTTTTGTCTATTGCGAGCTTTGGAACTTAACCTATAAGAATGATTGTGGCATAGCTGGATGCTTGACACTGTTGCATCTATAGGCATGAGATAGATTCCCTATACTCGCACCCAAGAAACTACTTACCCCCGACCTTCGCATTGAGAAATATCTTATACTTCCACATCTAATTTTTAGGAATGAAATAGAATTAAAATTTTCACATCTTTAATTTAACTATGTTGACTCCATTTATTATCCATTATTTACCAAATGTGCTTGCTTATTATAACAGATGAAAGAATGTTAGGTGATCTCTTCATCCAAATGTTAGAACCCTCCATTTATATAGAACTTCGCTAGATGCAATGAGAGATGACAAGGTGAGTACCCAATTTTGATTTATAGTTTGCATCATTTTTTGACTGCTTGATAATTACTTACTATTCCATTTCATGTTGCTTATAGATTGTATGGTGCACATACCAACCATAAACAGTGCACAAGCTGATTTTGGAGTACTACTTGACTTCTCCGAACATTTGGATTGTATCTATGCCATTTATATGCTTCTGGATCATAAAGTTGCACCATCCAAATCTTGTCTTACGATAATTTGATTGCCACCAGCCAATTCCTCAAAAGTCAGTCAAATTAGACTCCCTTTATAACCTATAATATCAAAGAAGAATCCAGACTAACTAAGTATCTAAGCATAGTATTTTTATCTAGCAATGGTATGGATGGTGAGATATTATGTCTCAATCCTCTATCACTAAGGAGCTCTTTGATCGCATGTTTAAGTACATGCTCTAGTACTAGCAATGTACTCCTCGATGGATCTAAAGATCAAGCATTGCTATTAGATATGCAGTACATTTTTTTACAATCTGTCACATTTATCATCATTATTGTTTTCTTAATATATTATATATTGATATTTAACTTTTTATATTTTTTTGTTAGGTTGATTTAGTATAGGAGCTTCATAGGATACACTTATATGATCCTTTGCCTATAAATTTTAGTGATATTATGGGCTGAGGTTCTAGCAATATATTATATGCACTCAGTGAACAATGATTTTCACTTTTTTTCTAACTTGCTGACTAGGCACCAAATTTACGTAGGCCTCAGATTCTGATAAGTCATATGGGAAAGAGACATCAAGGTCGCTTGTCAACCCAACAACCAATTATTGGAAGAAACGGCTAACAACAACAAGGAGTCAATGCAGTAAGACATTGGCATTGACATTCCTAGTATATATTCATACATTATGACTCTAATGCAACAAAATGTTGGCATGAATAGTGCATCTTATTCTATACCACCTAATCAATTTAGTGACTTTGATGAAGCAAGCCCCTCTTCTTACATGCCACCCTCGCTTCGTCTCCTTTTGAAACCTCTCAGTAGATGTCTGGTTCTTTTAGATCATTTGCAGAGTTTCTATTCAATACATTTATGTTCAATGTAGTGTATGCTAGTTATCCTTTGAGCCTAAAAGATAGTCACAATTAGGATTTATAATGTCATATGAGCTGATTCCTCCAATTCAATCCCCATCCTTAGATCTAAACTCTCATCCCATAACATAGGAGTAACAAGAATTAAAAGAATTAGGGCAACAACGACCATGGTATAAAAGGAAAAGACGTCGTTGTGAAACGAAAAGTCGTTTACTATAAATATTTTTATAATATTTATATTGATGTAATTTTATATTAAATATTATATAATTTTTATTTATTGATGTTTTCATTTATTTATTTTTTTTATATTACAATTTTTCCCTTTAACATAATTTATTAAAGCAAAATTTCAAAAATAATTAAAGGGAAATCGGATTGGTTCAATCTGACCAATCCCAATTCCCTTTGTAATTAAACATATATATATATATATATATATTATTACCAAATTCGGATGGTATGAATCTAAATTTGGGCATTTTATTACTTCTCAATAATTACTTTTTCCCTTGTTACTTATCTGTTATTCCAATATTCATATATTACCTTTCGCAAGACAAGCCTAGTACTTAAAGTATCTAAAGTATGATTCAAAAAGTTAGATGGGATTGACCGACAAGTCACAAGTCTACAAAGTATGGGTGCTTCTAAATTTAAGACATACCTATACTTGTAGCATTTTGGTGATTCAAACTAGGTACCCTAAAATAAATATGTAGTTTAAAAAAAAGAAAAAAAGAAATTGATTTTAAATACATATTGAATACAATAAAGGACTAATTCCTTGATAGCTTTATAGCATTTTTACTTTTTTAATATGTATGCAAAACTACTTTAAAATTCAAAGTTCAAACTTCAAAATGGGCTTGCCTATGAGAGAAAAAAGATAAATAGATGAAATGCACATAAACAATAAATAAAGGAAGAATCGAATGACTAAAAGATAAAATAGCAATAGATTATGTTTAGTGATTGAGCAAGTGAAGAAACTCTTCTTACAAGCGTAGCAAAGGGAATACAAGAAATGAGAAAATAGAAAGCATATGAGCAGATCCTTTGTTCATTGGGGTTGAGGAGCAAAGAGTGCTCCTTACAATATAGACCATCTAGCTCAGATTTAAATGATCTGAATTTTTATAATTTTTTTAATTTTTTTCTTTAGAATAGAGTAAAATTCATAATAAAAACTATCTTTCAACTATCAATTTTTTTTCAAAAATGATTGTTAATATTAAAAAATAAAAATAAAAATTTAAATATAAACCATCTAGAACAAATCTAAACGATCTAAATTTTGGAATATGAAGTGCATGCAATGCTCCTTAACTCCAAGATGCAAAGAAAAGAGTACTTATAAATGAAAAGGATAGAAATTTAGAAAATCTTGTACTAACTAGTTACTTGCAAAAGTTTTGAAAAACAAAAATAAACTTGCAGCAAATCATTTAGATAATATTGCTCATATTTACAAACACTGGAAATGAAGCAATAGTTGGCAATTTTCCATGAACTTAATCAATGTAGTTTAAAGTTAAATTGTCTTCAATTATTAATAATTACTCTCAATAACAAGTAAATCTTATCAATTAAGTGCTCATTGAATCTGTCTGAAGGATTGCATCAGAAGATTTATTTGACAATTATACTAGTGATCTTGTAGAAGATTGCAAGGAAGGCTTTGGAGGAGACGATAAAGATTGAAGGGGTCCTTCTAATGTCTCTACCACTTTACTCATGTCTGGTCTATTTAATGGAATTGTTTGAATGCACCATAAACTCGTTAAAGTCATCTTCCTTACCAACTCACTTTCTCCCTCTGTGATTGACAAAGAATTAGTAGGGATATTACCTTGCTCAAAATCTTTATAAATACAATCTAGAAAATACATTTCATTGGTATGCGATACTCCACTATCATAATTCTTCCTTCCTCATATCATTTCAAGAACCAACAAATGTAACACCATCTTTCCTAGCTCATACCCATCAGGCCTTACATGCTCATATGAGGTATTGGAAGAATACGGTGAGATCTTCCTCATTGGACTCATGCTCTTTCGTAGAGTTGTGACATGGTTAAAAATTCATTTCAGTGCCACATGGACCGTGTGAGCTCATTCTATGCATCCTCATATTTAATTGTACTATTACAACTCATTTCAATCCCAAAAACGTGCTCTTAACCCATGGAAACCAAAAAGGGATATGAAACATATATGTTCATTTTCGGCCAGGCTTGGCCTCATTTCTGGGCAAAGTTTGGAAATTCATAACTAAATATAGAAAAATCCAAAACATGCACTCTTGGTCATTCTGGAAATCTTAGGATGTCTACTTCATACTAAAAATATGTGGAAGTCTTAAAATCCCACACACAAAGCGTTTGATACGCAAATTCATCTGGAGGTCGGAGTGGGTCCTGCTACTGTCACAGTTTACTGATATGAACTTCAAAAATGTCTAACTAAATCCACAAAAATCCAATGCCTGCAAATGATACCAATATGGAAATATGTGGATGTTAACTAGAGATTAAAAATGTCTCCAGATCAGTTCATTGAGCCAAACTCTCATAAATCGATGGAACAGTACCTCAGGTCAGGCAAGATGACTAATGCTGGGCAGAATTTTCGAAAATGTATATCTTCCTCTCTAAACCTCCAAATGAGGTGCTTCCAGTTTTTACAAGTCACTGTGACTATCTAGTTTCTGCCTATAAAATTTTGTAGCCATTAGACCACGTTTGCCTCTCGGATGACACAATTTCACATCTGACCAAATGACCAGTGCCTATGCAAATCCGAATTTCTGATACCAACTTTGAAAAATCATAGAAAATTCCACAGACCTCTAAATGATCTTATCTTTAGCTTCCCAAAAAGCTCTAGACAAGATCTACTCACATGCCAAATTTCAAGGTAAGAAGAGGTCGTTTGGTCAGACTTGGACATCATGGGCAAAGTGACCAATTTCTTGTGTTAAAAGAGAGCTATTGTGGTCCAACTTTGCTTCTCCTACCTTTAAAGCTCTAGGAGCACGTGGGAAAGCATCAATATAGGCTATCAAACATGGCTCAAATGTCTAACAACCTAGATTTGCAAAACTCACTCATCCACACTAACACATACAACATGTACACAATGCCAAGATCTTACTATTTATACCGAAACTTGCTACATCATGCACTATAAGTTCAATTCTCATATATATACATTAAGTACATCCATTTACAAGTATTTCTAAGTGCCTACAACATGTACATCATTAGATTACATCCCTTGACTTAACTACAAAATAGTGACAAAATGGCTCTTTTACAATTTCTTCACCGAATTCCCTAGCTTCAAGCTTGGTGGCTCCCATCTCTTGCCTCACTTGGTCCACCTGGCATGTTAGGATGGTGAAGAGGGGGAGTGAGATTCAAAAAATCTCAATAGCTCATCTCTCATTCAATCATACATAAAGCATGCAAACAAGTCTCACAAATGTGTGCATGGGCATATTAGCATGTGAAATCATAAGAAAAGAATTTTCAACATTTGAGTAGGCCATACATAACATACAAAGGTTTGCCAAGCTAGTGCATTAGCCTCACCCATTCACTTGTGAATTTTGGACTTGCCTCACCCATTCTTTAAGAGGTTCTTGGACTCAACCTTACTCTTGGGAGTCAACCTCACTTTTGAGAGACTCTTTACTTTGTCTCAACCAACTTTAGGGTTCTTGGCTCATCCTCACCATGGCTAGGGGGTTGTTGGCTTTTTCACACTTAAGCAAAGCAAAGCAATCACATAAAACATCATTGAAATTCATAAGACATCATCATGCTAGCATACTTTTCATGGTGTAAAACATGCATACACACATACAAGACAATGTAAGCACACATCTATACATGAAAGAAGGTGGAGAGAACTACCTTATTGGCTAATCACAAGCTTTCCCTTTCAATTTGTCTCCTCCCTTGTTGATTTCACAATCACCACTAGATGGGAGTGCTCCTCTTGAGCCTAAACACACAAGAATATGGAATTACTCTCTTAATACTTTATTCATAAAGTTAGGGATTTCTTTCTAGCAAACCTTACTAAGCATATAGAGCTAGGGGTTCTTTCTCTCTCTAAAAGTTCACCCACTATCCTTCCTCTCTCAAGCTCTCAAGAAAGGAAAGCAAGGAGGTGAAGCTACATGAATTCTAACCTCCCTCAAGAGTGGTTTTCCACTTTCCCTCTTCTGAACCAAGCTCAAAATATAGCTACTTTAACCACCAAAACCATAGGAAGAAAGAGCAAGGAGAGAAGAACAATATTCTAAGAGAAAAGCCATGCAAATCTTATCTTTTTTTTATTCTTCCTTCCTCCTCTAGGTTTCTCTCTCTCTCCTCCGCCCTTTTCTCTATCTTAGAGGGAGCTTAAGTCGATTACAAACAAAAAGGAGGAGTTTGGAGGCTTTAAAAAGTTAAATTCTCTTTTTTCACATTTTTACGGACTAACCTTCGCTATAGCGAGTCATAATCCTCGCTACGGCGAGCTTGTATCAGTTCTAGACCCTGCCTTCGCTACAGTGTGCGCTACAGCGAGCAACGCCCTAGTTTTTGTATGGGGTGCCCGCACTCGCTATAGCTAGAAGCATTTTTGTTATAGCTAGAAGCATTTTTGCTATAACTAAAAGGCACTCTCGCTATAGCTAGACCATTTCTCGCTATAGCGAACAAGTACATTTGCTATAGCTAGGTTGTAGCTAGCAGACTTAGAAAATTTTCAACCCTTCAAAAATTTTCAGCTTTTCTCTTTTTTTTTCTTCTTCTTCTTCTTTTTTTTTTCTAGTTGTTAAAACATACTATAGCTATAAACATCATATTTGTGAACCTTGTAGTTCCTCTTGTGCCAAATAATGACACAACACTTTCCTTCTTTGGACATATTTTAGCTCATCCAAAATTAGATATTTTTGGAAAAAAATCTTCATCCAAAAGAATGTTTTGGGGTTTGATGTCAAAATGTAAAGTTCTTGTATTACAACCCAATGAAAATACTCTAGTCCCCAAGCAATGGCAATAGCAATTTGGTAAAATGCTTCCACTTGAAAGTACAAAAAGCATTTGGAGATCCTCTGATATAGATGAAGTTATCTAATGAACCATTTGACATGTAGTCATAGATTAGTGCTCTTTTGTTCCTCTTATAACAAAATCCCAAAAAAGTGACTATGTTGACATGGGAGGTTCTACTAATGTTCACAACTTCAATTATAAATTCTTTTCCACTTCCTTTAGATTCCCTTATTACTTTTACTACCACAAGACGACCACCAAGTAGGCTTGGTTTGTACATGCCTAGTTTGTCTAAAAATGCCTTTGTCATCCTTTTCAATTCTAAATAACTGTATTGTCTTGGTGCCAAAGAGTCATTGTTTTCCATGAAGTTCTCAAGACTGCGATGATAATATATTCCCATCTCTTTTAAGATTTTTCTTTTTTCAATTCTTAAACACTTCTTGCAATTACAAATAATCAAAATATAGATTAAAGCAATTCCACCAGCACCTACTAAAATGCTTGCATTTATAGAATGTAATAATTAAAAATCTCTATGATAATGTACAGGCAAATAAAAGGAAGCATTACTACTTTTATTACCTATAGTAGTCTTCAGTTGCCAACCTAGCTTCTTAGTTGATTCTGCACTTAGAACATCATTTTAAAATAGGTAATTACTATTCATGTTATCATTAAAAAATAAAATAAATTTCATAATATATTATTATAAATTTATTCTTATGACTACAGAAGTTTTTCTTATTTTGTTTAATCATTTTTGCTGCCATATCTACTTGTGGGATTATTTTGTAAAGATGTTTACTTCTAAAAGATTAAGCTTTAGATGTAAAATATAATCTTCAAGGTTTTCAACTTAATAATTCATTAAATTGCTAACTAAAAAATTAAGATGAGAATCTCAAGGTGTATTTAATAAAATAATATTGAAAAGCACAATTTTTGAAGAGCTCAAACTTTCCATAAAACACCATACTTATATGACACTAAAGACCTCATTAAAATGGTGGTAAATTACATTTTACTTTCTTGTGTTTTGACCCAAAATCAATTTGTCTCTTTAAAGTAGGGAGAATTATAATAAAGGATCAAAAAGTAAAGATATTTATTTTTAAGAATCTGTTACCACTTATTTTAAGATGATTATCGCTGAGTTTAGCAACAAATCATTGAACCTAATGGTAATGATCCTTAAAAATAAATTTTTTCTCTTCTTGGTCTTTAAACGTAATTTTCCCTTTAAAGTATGTCATTCGACACTGACATAAATTGTTCATTTACTGTTTAACAAGTCATTAGTTATTTACATCTAAACTTTTACAAAAATAATCACAAGAATGGTAAAAAGATAATCATTTTTATTTTTAATATAGTTCATTAATATTTTGAATATTTTCACAATGTTTTAAAATTATTGTTGGGATTAACTCAACATTCTCAATTTCAAAATGTCATTTTAATTCTAATAAGAACCTTAAAAGATTATGCATCTGTTTTAAGCTATAGTGTTGGAGAAGAATCAATGACAGTCAAACAAAAGGTCATGTCAACCCAATGATAACAAATAAAATATCCGCTACACCAAATCCCTAAAAAGGTGCTAAACACTCCCTTCCATGATTTAATGTGGTAATTGGTAAAGATGAGATTATTCATCAAGGCAATTTAGAGAGCATGAGATATAGGCCTCAGCAGCCTTCTTCTCTCACTTTGTTTAGGAACCTAACCACATGTATACAATAAATTAACAAAGCACATATTATTTAAAAACGAGTTATCTAGTTGGATACGTGTATGACATTATGCCATAGTCTCCCATTAGTCTACATTTTTGTTGGGTCATTCCGAGCAAGTTTGACGTGTGATACACCTAAAAATAAATGAATCCGTGTTTTATAGACAATAGCTGTATCAAATTATACCTAGGCACTATATATTTTATTTTGTTGTGGTATCCTTATTGTGTTATATCTTATATTTGTGCTTCTTAGAGAACCCTGTGAAAGTATTAACATACCTGAAGACCCTTGTGAACATGAAGTTTTTGAGGCCGCTCTTTGCAAAAACAGGAGAATTGTCCCTCATAGCCGCACTCCCCACCAGATTTAGTCCATGTGTCGCACTGCTCATTGGTTACTATCCATTGCAACCCAAAACCGTCATCTAATGCAGCCTGTGTTTGATTGGGCATAGCAGCTTGAGCAAGGGCTGCTTGAGATACTGGCATAATAACACTCTTGCAATAGCTTATATACGCAGATTCGAGAACGTACTAGACTTTTGTATATGTACCATCATCTCTATGGCAGTCTTGACCAGAAGCATTTGATTGAAATGAAGTCGTAGTGCAATCGTAGAGAAGGGTCACATAAGCGAGCCCATCTACACACTTGAACGTTGTTGGATCAAAGGTATTGTTTTTGTAATCCCTTGGATCTCTTGGACAGATAGTGTCAAAATAATCATCCCTAACCACTGTAAGAATCTCTGAAGTTCACTCCAAATTAAGAATCCGATATTTGATGTACTGCATGATTATCTTTGGGATATTGCCTTCGCATTTGAGCTCGAAATCAGGAAGACCACAATACTCTACTTTGTTTTCTCACCACAAGGGATATGTGAGGTTTGAAATGCTTCCACAGCTAAAAGAGTTATTTCTGCAGCTCGTAAACGGAAGATCATCCGCACCAAGAGATGTTGGAATATTGATAGAGATGCAGAAAGGGACCAAAAGAAAGAACATGGAGGATGGGTTAAGGAGAGGTTTCATGCCGGAAAGAAACTCTATAAGAAACGAGAAGAATGGGATGCTGAGTGAAAAGAATGAGAAATGAGACTGATGAAACTGCACAGAAAGATGATTATATGAGCTAATGAATTAAATGTACAAAAAATTCTGTGACCGCAAACTAGCATAGATTTTGGGCTTTAAGAGTCAATGGAATAAAATAACATTTTGAAATATTTGCATTATTTCTCTACCCAAATATATATATATATATATCAACCATTGGTTTTCATTTTTGTATCATTAATCTTTATATTAGTACCACATAAGGATTCTAAGAAGTATCTAAAATATGATTCAGGAAGCCAGACGGGGCTAACCCACAAGTGATTTTGCCAGAAGTCCGGAAATGTTCAGAAAATGAATTAAATGAAATTCAAAGAAGGACGACTGTGAGCAAGGAGGTAGGTAAATAAAAAGAAAATTTTGCTTCAAATATTCTATTGAATTGTAAAGAGGACTAATTCATTGCTAGCTTTGTAACATTTTGAATCTGTGTGCAGACAATTATATAGGACAAACTGGAAGGGAAATAAGCTAGTAAAAAGGGGCTTACGAGGAAAAAGATTAATAGATTATAGATGTAATGCACGTAAACATTACAATAAATACAGACATACTAACCGCTACAAATTAAAATAGTCGTAAACTCTGTCTAGTGATTAAACGAGCGGAGGTACTTGTCCGAGTAGCAGGAAAATGCAGCAAAAATTAAAATACAGAAAATGAGTTAATAATTACACGAAAGGAACAGAAAATACACTAGTACATTTTTTTTATGTTTACTTGACATCAATAAAGACTCTCATAACTAGTTAATTGCAGCCAGTTTGAAAAACGAAAATAAACTTCAGCCGGAATTCCTTAAATAATACTGCTCATATTTAGGAACACACTGGAAAGGAAAGAATAATTGGCAATTATTCTTGGATTTAATCAATACAATAAAAAGTCGAATTAACCTCAAGTATAGATAATTTCTTCCGTCTCTCAGCAGTAGGTAGAACTTAATGGATTTACTAGGTTCTTTACACTCAATCATCTTGACAGGATATCTGAGACAATTTAAAAATTTACAAAACAAATTGAGCTTAATAATTGCATTTAGATCAAGCTGTTGGTATTACAAAACATACAGATACACATTACTCTCAATCATTTAACATACAGCTGAATTATGGACCTAAATGAGGAAAGAACACCGAAATCTCACTCAATATATTCATGTAGAATTGGTATGATTACTCGAGGAGTGGAATTAGAATACCTGCCAAGTATTACTAGTAGATAATTTATTCTGGATATGGTTTGTATAAGAAACTACCAAATTAAGCCTTTTTTCCTCCTAAACCTATCAACATGGTCAGTGCTCATTCGAGATTTTTCAGGTTTGTTTGATTTTTTAGACTTCTCAAGACGGCTATCTAAACTGTTTCTAGAAGCTTCTGGAAGATCAGCAACCAATTCAATTGTATCTGAAGTTCCACTTTCAGATTCTTTGGAAGCGTTGCCTTGATTCTCAGTTTTTTCTACCGTATCCTTCCTTGAACCATTTGCGGCTGCTTTAGATTTACCAATTGTCTGTACAAATTTCTTTAGATGTTTAATAAATTCTGGGTAAAGCTCAAGGTTACAATGTCCCCCACCACTTACCCATAAGGGTTCATATTTTTCCTTGCAAAGCTCCCAAAGTTGCTTCCCATGGGACCAATCCACAACTTCATCTGTTGTACCCTGACCATAAAATAAAATATTATCTTCGGTAGTTTCTAACAAAGTCTCGAGATGAAGAATGTGGACGAAAAAAGAGGAAAAGAGAATACATGGAAAGAAGACAGCTAATGGTATTAATGGAAGAACAAATCAAGGAAAGCATCCTAACCTAACAGATAACTAAGCATGTTCCGCTAGCATTCTGGTTAAATACTTCCTTTAAACATAAATAAGGCATGAAATCGGGTGGTTGAATTAGTTGATAGCTGAAAGAAAACCGGGTACATTAGCAACCAATGCTTGGTGGAACTCTGGAAGACTGGTTTATCTAAAGAAACACCAAAACTTATTTGTCACAAGTAAGGGAGAGAGAGTCACTTACATGTATAACCAAAACAGGAGAGTTCACCATACCAACTTTATCAATATTCTGGATAGAAAAACAAATTATATAAGTCTCCATCTTTGGAATAAAACAGATTGGAACACATTCTTCAGTAAGAAAAGTCTACCTTGAAAATATCAAACCAGTATGTCCGCCTTACAGGATACAGTACTCTCAGACCAGACAAAATTGGACTGTGCAAGACAACACCTCTCAGTTCTGGTATCCGTGAAGCAAGATCAACTGTGGGACCACTCCCAACAGATTGACCATACAATATCAATTGTTCATCTTTCACACCATATTGCTCTTTCAAGCATTTATAAGCAGCATCAATATCTGCGTATGTATTACACTCAGTTGGCTGTTTCAACAGACAAAAAGGATAGCTGTTAACTTACAGGCAAGAACGTAAAACTGGCTTCTTGTTGTCTTTGTAAAATCAACAGAAAATAATATTAGTCAGACAATACAATATTCCGATAACAAAGCCTGAGTGAAATAATGGAAAAGCAACGACTGGGGAGAAGTATCATGCAGGTTCCACAAATTGTTTCCCCATGGGAAGAGTTAATTATAAATCCAAAAAAAATGTCATTGGTAAAAAAAATTACTTCTGTTGAAGGAACTTGGCCACTCCAGATGTCAAACAAGTTTTCATGATTATTGAGATATATATCTACAAATGAGATGCATCCTCAGAATTATGAAGGTGCAGGATAAAGTGGATCAAACCATATTTTTATGCATTTTGTCCCCTTCATTTTAAGATAGAAGCATAGAAGCACAATGTCAGCGATACTTGTTTGGTTACTGACAGCACCGGTATAATTTGATAACATGCCAAATGGCCAGATATACTACAATGATTGGGCTCCCCTATTTCCCTGACTAGAATTACCCTGATAAAGAAAAATGTTTTCTGCAAAAGAATTTGTGATTGACTTTCTCAACCCAATGCAAGGATGTGGTGGTAGTGTCCACTGCTTAAAGTCAAGAGTAAGGAATCAATCCGAGGCACATCACCAGTAGGTAAGGTACAAGCTCTTTACTGAAGTTTTTCTCTATATGACTACTTATTTTGACAAGCTTTTCTTGGCCCTAAAAGTGCTTTTAAGGTTTTAAAACCACTTTCAAGTCAAATTTGTTCTTGGCCCTAAAAGTGCTTTTAAGGTTTTAAAACCACTTTCAAGTCAAATTTGTAAGTTTCTGCATTTCTGCAAAAATAAAAAATGGCATGATGATGATGATGATGTAATAACAGTAAAAATATTGAAATAACAGAGACAAGAATAAAAATACTCATGGGATGGGATGGAATGGCAATCATCAAATGGAGCCAAGAATTAACTTGACTGAGACCCCTATATGGAATACTGAAGGCGGGCCAACATACTTTTGGCAGCTATGTTAAGCCATCAGCAGACTGGGCCAGTGGTGTAGTGACGGCGCACTTGGAAGATAGAAAGAAGAGAAAGTAAAACTAAGAGACAAGCAAAAAAATGAACCATATATATAATCGCCAAAAACAATTACTCATCAAAGATTGAAATTTTAGTATATAATCTCTAAATAATAGCAAATCCAAAATGATCCTCTTTTTTGTTGGATAAGAGATATATACTTAATACTCAAATAGCCCTAATCTGAAAAGTAAACCTTATTCGATATTAAAATTAATTAAATCAAATCCTCAATTCCAAGAATCCTAAGTTCCCAATAACAATCCTAACGATTAAATTAATAACATCTTAGCTTTCTTTATGGCTTTACCAATCAAAGGAAGACGCAATGAGGAAGAAGATGATAAAAAGAATAATTGAAAAACAAGGAATGAATAGGAAACTGTGATTACAAATCAGCTTATAAGAGAATATGTAAAAAGAGATTTCAAACAATATAAATTTGATAGACATGAAGAACACTGATCGTAATTCTATCTAAAGAAATATTTTCTTATATTTTTAAGGCATTGAAAAGGTGGGCAACCAACCTTTCCCGTTGACTGTCCATAGCCAGAGTAGTCATAACTGCAGAAAAGAACAACATGAAAAGTTATAAATAATTTAAAGGAGGAAAAAAATTTAGTACTAGTGATCATATGGCACTTTAGAATACATGATAACATTTAAAATATGACATTTGAGAATAACAAGAACATCCCCAGATGTATTTTGCACTTGAAAAACCAAGGTTGCCATGCATGAACTTTTTTTTCAACACAATAAACTTCACTAACATCCTCTGCAGTTTGACCAAATCACACCTAATACCCCTTTCGTTTGAAAAATTACATTTGGCTCCCCTAATATTTTGTTATATATTGCAAAAATCTCCCCTCCAATTTATTTTCTGTCAAAGAAGATAACCTTTTTCCACTACATGAAACTGTGCTTAAATTCTTCATATGACAATAAAGACAAATAAATTGATGTTAAGCTCTGACATGAGGCTATGATTTTGTTATTAATATGACAATAAAGACAGTTAAGTAATTTTATTTTTAGAATAAACGTATATTGTGTAAAAAGTTAATTTCATTGACAAAAAATGAATTGGAAGGGAGCGAATTGTAATTTTTAAAACAAAAGAGGTATCAAGTGTAATTTAGCCAAACCTTAGGGGAAGTTAGTGTAATTTACTCTTCCCAATATTATCATTTAAAAAATTTCTAGACAAATACATTCCTAGGGCAGCATTAAACTGGATCCTCAAAATCTAAATGAAATGACTTAAAGGAGATGCAAACTGAGGAAAAACAAAATAAGAAAAGAGAAGATTACAAGCTCTATGGTTGCTCTCTACAACTGATTGCATAGACAAGGGTATACACCAACACAAATTCACAAACATTATGAATTAAAGTCAATATACTCATGTTTCATGCCTTTAGGTCCTGTTTGGATAAATGCAGGGGAGAAAGGGAGGGGAATGTTGGTATTTGGTAGGCAAACAACAAAATTACTAATATCATCCAACACATTATTAGTAAACAAAATCTTTGAAAGCTTAGTGTCTGTAGTATTTAAAGCACCTAGAATTGCTTCTTAATTATGACTGCATGCTAAGTTGCCTGCCTATTTGCAAAAAGTCAGTAGTAACTCATACCATGTTCCTATCATTTTTTGTGGTTTGATATACAAGCTTAAGCATAGTAAAATGATATTTATGTAGGGGATCATAGCACTAATTATTATCATGCACATAGCATATAATAATAAATGTCATAGATGATGCACTTCTAACATATAAGGATATTTGTAAGCTCAATTTTTTTTTTTTGGTTTTTGCTAAAATAATTCATTCAGATACTGCAGAGTTATAAGGATCCATTTGTTCACAGTTAAGTCTTAAAACAGAACCACCTTTTTGGTTAACCTGCAAGACAATAGTCTTCCTACCTATAAGTTTCCAACCAAAAAGATGATTGCCATGCAAACACCCACCAAAGTATTTTTCC